>CM062819.1:1765751092-1767127327 GCA_031772625.1 Pinus tabuliformis
GCAAAGGAGTGTCAACTAGCAGGTAAGTTGAGGGTTTTGTCATTGTTTTTAGTGGACAGATTGAGGATCTAAAGGAGCAGATCTCAAGCCCTAGGTTTCAGTCAAAGGATAGATTGTATTGTATTTTATTGTTCATTTCTATCAGGGTTTTTTGAAGGGCCATGATCCCTGGTATGGGAGCCCTAAGATTGTTTTATTGAAGGACTCATATGACAAGTTTTGGGCCAATATTCTTGTGTACTATTGTTGATTTCACTGTTGATTTGTTTCGCTGTGCAAAGTTGCTTGTTAAGATTTCCTAGCGTGTTTATGTGCTAAATCTAGTCATAGACCAGATCTAAGGCTTATGGAAAATTAACATGGTATCAGTGGTAGGTTTGAAGATAGTTGGATCAGAGTGTGCACAAGAAGCAACTTAAGAAGGAGTTGGTTGACTTGCTGTTGAAGGACAAACTGCATGTCAAAGATGATTGCTGGCTTGAGGTATGACGATCGGTTCGATGGCTTGTCCAACGATTGTCCATGGAAATAAAGGATCAAGCTAGTGCTGATTGTAAATGAGATCTGGGAATTTGCTGAAAAGAGCATTGCCAAACCAATAGATCCGACTAATTTGGTAAAACATGAGAAGTTGGATGCGAAGGTGTTAATTTTAGGTATGTTCTATGCTTAGAGCAATTTATTTCAATTTTCACAGTTAGCTCAATATCTTTTCCAGATTAGCAATCGCATCAGCATTAAAGTCAATTGCAGATAGAACATGAACATAAATCACAGAAGGCAAGCCAAGACAAGAGGACACAAGATGTGGCGCTAGCCAGGGACAAACCCCAATGTGGGGAAACCCTTGATCAATTCTTCTTATATGTTCTCCAATAGTTTAGCAGAGGGAGAGAGAGAGATAGTACATTTACAACAAAGTCAACAGTTAGACTTTCTAGATTAGAGAACAGATCATCTCTACATGAGATCAGTTGAAGACATGCTGCTTCAACTGATTCTCCAAGGTGACTCCTTCACCTATCATTGTGCTGCATCTCGTCATCATGCTGCACCTCACTGTGCTGGACCATGCTGCACCCATCATCGTAATGCTGGACTTCATGACCATGCTGTACACATCATACTGCTGCACCTTACGTTGCACTGTTGTCTCATGTGTCATTGTTGAACCATGTTGTTATACAACATGTCTCGTGTGCTTGCAGCACCATGCTTGCCATTGCTATCCATGTTGTCCATGCTTGCTGTCCCATTGTCATTGTTGTCCCATCATTGTTTTGTCTAATTATGCTGCTGTCCCATTGAACATTGCTACACAATATCATTGTTGTCCCATCATTTGCTGTCCCAACATCTTAGCAGCACCATGTAGCCCAACTGTCCTATTTACTTTGCTGCACTAGTTAGCAGCACCATGTAGCCTAGCTGTCCTATTTACTAGCACTGCTGTACTAGTCGCCTTGAATAACCCTCAATTTTGCTGCATGCTACTGCTGATTTCTGCCTAGGGTTCTATGCATGTACCAGTTTGGTTAGGGCACACCAACAAGCCTAACGTATAGGGAGAATACCCCTGTTTTGCCTCGCTGTCCTTAGAGATGACTGCGGCCTGGTTAGGAGGTCCTTTCTAGGCCTCTCGGCCACCTAAACTTCATCTCCCAATTGTTGCTGTAGCAGTCCCTCACTGCAGCCCTATAAACAGAGATATATGCTCCAAAATCATGCACAAAACAATCATGAAACTCACCTATAGTCTGTGGCCTGATTTGCAAGGTAAGACTGCTCCAACATGTTACTAAACTGCCCTCAAATCAGTCCTATGACTGCGGCTCTTCCAGTAAGGGAACTCTGCCCTCCTTCACCCTGAAACATGCCTTAAACCAACTAAGTTTAGCCCTTGAACTTACCTCAGAGATACGCTGTCCATACAGCCCTTCCACACTATCTAGGGCAACCTTCTAATGCTGCGGCTAGGGCATGCTATTATCTTCCTTGACTGCATCTATGTATGGATCAGCGTATAGGGCTATTTCTTGACTAGCGTATAGGTTAGGGCTCCTTCTTTGATAGCGTTAGGGCTGCCTTCTTTGATAACGTTAGGGCTGCCTTCTTTTCCTCCAACATCTAGGGCTTCCACTCCTAGATTTCTCTTCCACTAAAACCCAAGACAAGTGGAGAGAAATCAAGATAGAAGTGTGTGTGAAATGACTCTCAAGTCATCTCCTTTTATACTAAAACGTTGAGCACATGTGGAGTTTATTTGGTTGCTGGCCGACCTTGACGAATTGTCTTATAACACAAATAAATTCATAACTCCATGAATACTTATTGGAATAAGATGATCTTTAGATCAATCCTACACCTCTTGATGAGAGGGATCCAAGAAAAATATCAGCTGCTATAAATAAGATGACCCACATGGAGTTTGGCCCTAATTGCCAATTTTAACAGAAGGCCAAGTTGATCATCCTTGATGGAGTCAAGGATTACTTGATGCCTCATCTTTCAGGGAAGGAAACTGCATATGAGATGTGGAGGATCTTCAAGATCCGTTCCAGAACAAGAATGAGAACCAAAAGATGGTATTGAGAGGGAAGCTCAAGGATAGCTGGGTGATAGAGGGAGAAGATGTGACTTTGTATCTTACAAGGGTTTAGCAAGTTCGTGATGAGTTAAGTGCCATTGATGATGATGTGCCGAAACTTCAGTTAGTGAGGATTGCCTTGAAGGGCTTCTTAGATTAATGGATGTGAAAATTCCTTGAAATGCAACAACTTAAATTTATCCTTCTAATTGATTAATTATGCAGTTTATTTTGTTATGACAAAATAATGAATAAATCACAATGCAGTTTCTTCACCATAAAATTACTGCGGAAAAAAAAAGAACTGAGAAAATTAGAGAATACAATAAAATTTGACACCATTAATTTTGGACAAATGTCCCCAGAAAAACCCAATGTGGGAAAACTGGTGCAACAGATGAGGGTTTTATTATTATTTTGCAATAGAGAAAGTTCTAAGTACAAATCTGGATGCAACTTGGCAATCCTCAACAAATAATCTGGTCAAAATTATTGTTAATTTTAGGTATGTTCTACGCTTAGAGCAATTTATTTCAATTTTCATAGTTAGCTCTATCTTTTCTAGATTAGCAATCACATCAGCATTAAAGTAAACTGCAAATAGAACATAAACATAAATCGTAGAAGACAAGCTAAGACAAGAGGACACAAGATGTGGCGCTGGCCAGGGACAAACCCCAATGTGGGGAAACCCTTGATCAATTCTTCTTATATGTTCTTCAATAGTTTAGCACAGAGAGAGAGAGAGATAGTACATTTACAACAGAAGTCAACACTTAAGACTTTCTAGATAAGAGAATAGATCATCTCATGAGATCAATTGAAGACATGCTGATTCAACTGATTCTCCAAGGTGACTCTTTCACCTATCATTGTGCTGCATCTTGTCATCATGCTGCACCTCACTGTGCTGCACCACGCTGCACCCATCATCACATTGCTGGACCTCATGACAATGTTGTACACATCATATTGCTGCACCAGTTGCTTCCTCCATCAAGCTTCATCGTTGTCCCAAGTACCATTGCTGCACTTTGCTGAACCATGTACTAGTTGTCCCATTTATACATGCTGTACCTTGCTGCTCCATGTACTAGATGTCCCATCTAGAAATGCTGTACCTTGCTGCTCCATGCACTAGCTGTCCCATCTAGACACGCTGTACCTTGCTGCTCCATGCACTAGCTTTCCCATCTAGACACGCTATACCTCGCTGCTCCATGCACTAGCTGTCCCATCTAGACACGCTTTACCTTGCTGCTCCATGCACTAGCTGTCCCATCTAGACACGCTGTACCTTGCTACTCCATGCACTAGCTGTCCCATCTAGACACGCTGTACCTTGCTACTCCATGTACTATTTCATGTACTTGTTGTCCATGTATTGCATCATGTATAGCTATACTGCTGCCCTACTGTAACACCTACAACACACATAGATTTCCATGCTATCACCTACAACACGCACAGATTTCTATGCTGTCACCTACAACACATACAGGGTCCTTCTTACATGGCTAGGTCTCCTTTTCTAGTTGCGTATAGGTCTCCTCAATTGTAATGAATCTGGCCTCTCTTTACTGCAGACTTAGGCCTCCTCTAACTGTGGATTTAGGCCTCCTTTAAGTGCGGATTTAGGCCTTCTTTAACTGTGGCCAGACCTCTACCTTAATTGCTGCTAGAGCTCTCCTCCATCTGCGGCTGAGTCTCCTCTCCACCTGCAGCTAGGGCTTTTATCATGATTGTGGCTAGGGCTTGTTTGTGGCTCCATTTAGATCTGCGGCTAGGGCTAGGTATCTTCTTTAGGACAACAGCGTAGGTCTCTTCTAGACCAACGTTGAGGGCAATTTAGAACTTCTCCTTGCTGCGCTATAGTAGTCTCGTCCATGACTGCGTTAAGGCTGATTAGGGCATCATAGAGCCTAGGGCACTCCCTCTAGATAGCATAGAACCTTTCTCCATTAGGGTAGCGTTATCCCTTAAGATCTCTCCTCCTACTAAAACCCAAAGACAAGTAGAGAGGAAGAGATCCCAAGTGAGTGTGTCCAAATGACTTTCAAGGCACCTCTATTTATACTAAAACGTTGAGCACATGTGGGGTTTATTTGGTTGCTGGCCGACCTTGACGAATTGTCCGATAACACAAATAAATTCATATCTCCATGAATACTTATCGGAGTCAGATGATCTTTAGATCAATCCTACACCTCTCGATGAGAGGGATCCAAGAAAAATATCAGCTGCCATTAATAAGATGACTCACATGGAGTTTTTCCCTAGTTGCCAATTTTAACAATTATTAAGGGAATTTTCTCCTCCTCCACAAGCAATTGGGCAGCAAATTGGCCACTTGAACTTGGCTATCCAAGACCCCTGCGCAGATGCTGCGCAACCTGTAATTCGCCTTGCCTGAATTTGCCTATGATCAAGACGTCTTGTTTATTGTTGCTGCTGAAAGTGATTCTCCAACCCTATGGAAAATGATCTTGGCCTCTGGCACCTGAATCAACCTCCTCAACCAAATCGAACTACCCTCTGAAGCTGCATGAGTAGTCCCTACCGAAACTGCAATGGAATAACTTGGCCTCTTGCTGCCGCCTCTTCGGAACTGGAAATATCCACCAAAATCACTGTCTCTACTCCCTCTCTGTCTTTACGTCTCTTCTGGCTTGAACTCTTCTTCTGTGCTTGATCTCTGTAGTTGTATAGCTCAATCTACCAAGGAACTCGACCTCACAAGTGTATCTTCCCCATCTACCCATCGAGTTTCTCTTAGAATCTCTTGTTGGTGAACCAACGACCCTGATTAGATCTCCATCAATGGCTAAGATCATCTAAAACATCATCTAAAACTGAATTTGTGTGAGTTTTTAGAGCATTCTCACTTTTTTGAATTAATTCCCTTTAATTAATCGATTTCCCTAAGTTAGACATAGGCATTTTTTAATTATTGATCAATTAATTTAATTGAGTTGTCTCTGGGTGATTTCTCTCGAATTCTTTTTCTAGGTTCTGGAGATCTTGTGTTCCTTAGCCTCTTTGACCGAAGTCGAGACTAGAACACCTGTCCGATGCTACAAAAACTAACAGTGGAAGCCATTTATCAAAGGTATAGTCTCTCAAGGGAAGCTACCTAAATAGGTTATGAGATGATTTTATCTAGGAGGAACTTTGGGACAAGGACCTTCACAAGAAAAGAATACCAATGACAAGAATGTTGCTTTCACTGGTAAGCTGGGGAAGGGCAAAATTGAAAAATTGATGGCATGAAGAAAGATCTAAGTAAGGTGAAGTGTTTCACTTGTGGTGAGCTTGGTCACTATGCAAGTGCGTGCCTGTGCAGGATGAATGGAGGAAATGAGAACAAGGAAGTGAGCATGGCTGTGATTGAATAGGATTTCTAGAGAAGGTTCGATGACGAGTTTGCTCTGATCTCTCATCTTGCAAAAAGCACCATTAGTGAGGGTTTTTGGTTCATTAGAGCATTGAGGCATATGACTGGTTCAAGAGAAGTATTTGAGAGCTTGATAGAATGGGAGTTTGACCTACACATGAAGATCAACGTTAGGAGTCAAAAGTCAGTGAAAGGAGTAGGTATTGTGCCATTCATGATGGAGTCAGGAGGGATGCTGCGAGTTCAGAGTGGACTATGGGTACTAGAGCTCAAGTGTAGCATGTTGTCTGTCTCAACTATTGAGGCTAAGGGGTTTGGGATCGTGTTCTGAGATGGAAAAGTGACTAATCCAGTACAAGAGCGATACTTGGAGTCAGAGAGAGTGGGTTGTACTATAACCACTCCTCTCATATCTACCCACTTTCACCGGCCTTCCAGGGTAAACATGCGTTGAGGGCTACTATGACATGACTTGACCTCCTAGATCACATTAAGGAAATGGAGTCGACGGAATGAAACCTTATTGACCTTCCTCATGAGCTACAGGACCCACAGGAGTTAAACAACCACTCTAGGTGCCCAAACCCTGAGCTAAATTTCCTTTTTAGTGATCTGGACTCCCAGTCGCTTGCATAACAAGGCAAGCTAGCAGTTGCAACCCTCCATTCGCATGGATAACCTTGCCTCCCAACGACTGTAGTCTAGATTTCCTAGTTATGAGCATGTGACACTGAAATTTGAGCCACGTTTTAGGGTTGGTATCCAGACCTTTGCCTAGAACTTGATAGAACTTTCTAGAATGATGAATGACATAAGGACAAAACCATTAATGCAATAACATCTATTAGGTCATGCATTCAATAACCAATCATTTACCAATCAAAACATGATAAGAGCCATAACTAGAATCTGTCATAAAACCATGCTTATAACCAACATATAACCAAAATAATAAAAATGATAGAACAACCATCAAAGCCACATCATAACAAGTACATTTACTCATAAAATACAAGAGGAAAGAGCTCTTATTAACATATGCGAAAACTAGTCAAGTTAGGGATTTCCATGTACCACCCAACCATAGATTGGGCTGAACCATTTTTTTTTGTTTGTTTAATTATTATTATCAACCAATCACCTCCGTGCTATATTCCAGGCATGAATGTGGGACTAAGAACAAAACAACTAGGTTTCCTTAGGCTTTACCGCAATCCCGCCAAAACTGGTCAAGGGACTCCTAGGCCTGAAACAAGCACCTACACAACCAGGCTTTACCGCAATCCCGCCATTACCAGTCAAGGGATTCTTAGGCCCAAACAAAAACACACACTACCAATGTTTACCACAATCCTGCCAAAACTAGTCAAGGGATAACTAGGCCCTAAACAAGCTTGGATGCCTCCGAATTTCTTCACCAATACCTTGAGGAATTTGCCCATTTCCATCCTTAGGCTTACTGCAATTTTGCCAAATTGGTCAAGGGATTCCTAGGCCCTTGGGAATTTTCCTCAGACCACCTCACCCGATTCCAAAACCATCTGGAAATCCAAAGCTCAACCAAATGAAAGAACCCCATCACATCATGGATATTTGGAAATGGCATAGCAAGGCTGATACCACTATCACACCTGGAAAAACCCATGCCAATGACAACAAGAGAACCAAATACACACATGCATGTACCATGCATGCCAAAACTCTCAAGGAAATCATACACGCAACTCGATACCTGCAAAGTAATCCCATTGTAGCCGCTTGATCCAACTCTTCCTTGCTTCATCCTTGCTTTCCTTTGCCTTTTTGTCCTTCCTTTGCCTTCCTTTATCTAATGCTAGAGTGCTCCAAGAATGCTGTAAGTGTGCAAGAGTATGAGAGAATAGAGAGGGATCCAAAACTGAACTAAAAGAAGTCTCAACTGATCCTAGAAAGCCTTTTTATTATTGAGGCCTCTAGTTTCTTCAATTTCTGCAAATTTTCTTTCAATTTCCTCTTCACATGTAACCTGTGACCTTTCGCCTTCCTTTTCTCCCATTTTCCTTTATTTTATAAATAAAATACCAATTAATGCCTCTTTGCCTTTTCAATGCCTTTGCCAATTCCCTTTAGCCATAATAAACCACATGAACACCCACTAGGATGTTTTTGCCCAACATTCAACTTGGAATACGTGTCACCTTGGTCTTATTTTGCCTTTATTAACTTTATTACATGAAATTTTAACCCGGCGCTGTTATAGACCCCTCCCCCTTAGGGGAACACTGTCCTCGGTGTTCTATGACACTTATGACTAGCAAGACCGCTGAAAACCAAAACATACTGCCCGTGAAGCTTTATAACTCAGCTTGATGCAATATTTACAATGAATTTGCTGAGAAGCAAAACCAACATGACAAACATAACAACATGACAACCATACCGCTTATTGGAGCTCTATAACACAACTCATTGCAGTATTTATAACAACAACCACACATAAATATATACATTCACCAAAACTCCTTGCCTCAACCGACAAACAATAAAGGATACATAGCCCGCATTTGATCATCCATCTCCCATGTAGCTTCATCGTGCCCAAAGTGCTTCCACTGCACTTTAACTTGCTCGATTGCTCGGTTCCGGGGCATGAGTTGTTTCCGCTACAAAATGAACTAAGGTTCCGATTGAAATTCTCCTTCTAGCTCCACCTGTAATACAGACCAATCAATCACATGGGCAACATTTTTCACATATCTTTTAAGCAATTAAATATGGAAAACATCATGGACTTTCACTGCCAGAGACAGTGCAAGCCTGTAGGCCACTGGTCCAATCCTCTCAAGGATCTCAAAAGGCCTGCAATATCGAGGTGCCAACTTCATACATGACCCAATCCTCAAGGAACTCTTCTTGGTCTTGATGCGCAAGTACACATGCTCCCCAACCTGAACCTTCTTAAATACCCTGTGCTGATTTACATAACTCTAGCTGATGGGAGAATTACAACTCTTCACATAAAATGCCTTAAACACACTCATCCTTAGTGACTCCTGATACCCAGTGTTGTAAGCAAACTCAACCAGTGGTAGATACTTTTCCACTTCCTCTGCTGGTGCATAACATACATTCTCAACATGTCCACCAAAATCCTGTTGACCCTCTCTGTCTGTCCATTTGTCTGCAGATGATAAGCTGTACTGAAGGGAAACTTTGTACCGAAACCTGCAAATAACTCCTTTGGAAACCTGGAAGTGAACTTAACATCTCTGTCTAACACAATCTTCGTAGGAACACCGTGCAATCTCACTATCTTTTTGATGAAGACCTGTGCTACCTCACTGGCTGAATAACTAGACTTAACCACTATGAACTGAGCTACCTTAGCCAACCAACCACAACCATGATGGAGTCATGCTGTCTAGATGTCCTTGGAAAACTTGTAATGAAGTTCATGGAAATGACCTCCCATTTCCACTCTGGAATCAAAATCAACTGTAATTACCCACCTGGATGCTTACATCTTGCTTTTACCTGTTGACAATCCAAACATCTCGCAACAAACTCTGCCATCTCTTTCTTCAAATTCAGCCAATGGTAAAACTTCTTAACCACTGTCAATGTCTTCTAATAACTCGGATGACCTGAATACAACTTAACATGAAATTCCCTCAAGATAAGCTTCTTGAGTTCACTGTTGTCTGACACATAGATCCTATCCCTAAATCTCACCAAACCATCTCCCGTGAGATGATATCCTTATCTTGATCACTTGTACTCTACTGCTGTAACCTGTGCCTAAGTTCCCTCTACTTGTCATCCTGCTATCCGGCCTGTAAGATTCGATTTCGTAAATCTGTCCCATATGAGCTCATAGCTGCTATATGACTTACTTGCACTCTTCTGCTAAGAGCATCTGCGACACTGTTCTCCTTTCCCTTAATGTATTTGATCTCAAAGTCAAACTCACTGAGCGTGGCCAACCATGTAGCTTGCCTGGCATTAAGATTCGGTTGGTCAAACAAATACCTCAGCGTACTGTGATCACTCATCAACACAAACCTCCTGCCAAGAAGATAGTGCCTCCACATCTTCAATGCATGAATGATTGTTGCCAACTCAAGCTCATGAGTCACATAGTTTTTCTTGTGCTTATTCAGTTTCCTAGATTTGTAGTTTTTCTTGTGCTTATTCAGTTTCCTAGATTTGTAGCATACCACTTGTCCTTCCTGCATCAGAACCCCACCAAGTTCTCTCTTGCAAGCATCTGTACACACTACGAACTCTTTATCTGGATCTGTAATCTTGAGAATTGTAGTATTTGTCAACAACTTCTTCAGCTGCTCAAAACTAGCTGCACATTCCTCTATCCATTCAAATTTCTTTCCTTTCCTCCGCAATGATATAATAGGATAGACAATCTGTGAGAAGTTCCTAATGAACCGCCTGTAGTAACCTGCTAACCCCATGAATGATCTGACCTCATCCACATTCCTAGGAGCTACCCATTCCATGATAGTTCTGATCTTTTCCGGATCCACTGCTATGCCTTCCTTGGAAACATGTCCCAAGTAATGTATCTCTATTTGAAAGAAACTACATTTACTAAGCTTGGCATATAACTGATGCTCTCTTAGCAATCTCAATACTGTTGCTAAGTGTTCGACATGCTCTTCCTCATTCTTAGAATATATCAATATATCATCAATGAATACAATCACAAACTTGTCTAGATAAGGACACAACACACTATTCATCAAACACATGAAAGTAGCTGGAGCATTAGTTAGACCAAAAGGAACTACAACAAACTCATAATGCCCATACCTAGTTCGGAAAGTAGTCTTGTAGATGTCCTCTTCTTTGATGCGTACTTGATGATATCCTGATCTCAAATCAATCTTCGAGAACACTGCTGCTCCCTTCAACTGATCAAACAAGTCATCGATCCTCGACAACAGTTACCTGTTCTTGATGGTTACCTTGTTCAGTTGCTTGTAGTCAATACACAACCTGAGAGTACCATTCTCCTTCACAAACAACACTGGTGCACCCCATGGCGATACAATTTGCTTGATGTATCCCTTGTCAAACATTTCCTTCAACTGCAACTTTAATTCCACTAACTTTGGTGTGCTTATCCTGTACAGTGCCTTTGATGCTGGTGCTGCCCTTGGTACCAACTCAATAGAAAAGTCCACTTCCCTGTGAGGCAGCAACTTTGAAATCTCTGCTAGAAATACATTCTGAAACTGTTGTAAAACCAAATACCTCTTCAAGGCTTATGCATCCTCAACATCCTTACCTTTATCATTGGAAATATGCACTGCAAATAATACACACCCTTTCCTACGACTGCACTTTGCCTGCATAGCTGTAACCATTCTAACTGATGTTGCCTTCTTCTTACCTTGTAAGATTCTCTGTTCTCCATTGTCATCCAAGCACTCAATAGTTTTTTCATAACAATCCACCTTAGTCCTGTGAAGATACAACCAATCCATACCCAGAAGCATACTGTATGATCCCAATGGAAGTACATTCAGATGTGCTGATGTAGGCATACCATTCAACTCAAATGCACAAGCTCTTACCCAATGATGAACTCTTTTCTTAGTACCTGTAGCCAACTGCACTAACCAAGACTCTGCATGCACTTCTTTTCTCAAACCACACTTATCCACCAGGTCAGGGTTAACATAACTATAATTAGATCCAGGGTCAATCAAAATATAAACAACTTGATCACAAAGCTTATTGTCCATCTCGATAATAGATGCTTGGTGATTCGCCTGCCTGTTATCCAATGTTGCATAGATTCAAGGAATACTCTGTCCAACATCCCCAACTGTCTACGCCTCCTGAGCATTGTAGATCTGAGGCCTACCACCCTAATACAACGAACAATCCTTCTTGAGATGCTCCTTGCCACATATCCAACATTGCAACTGTCTCCTACCATCACCTTTATTTTGCTGCTCTCTAGGCTGAGACCCATGTCCCTTCTCAACTACATTAAACTTCTTGTAAGGAACAACATTCTCTTTCTCACTTGCATCCTGAGGTCTTGTTCGCTTCGGTGGCCATTTACCTTTAGTCTTGTCATTCCCTTTCCAACCTTGCTTAGACTTAGTCTTGCGCTTCAATTGCTCATAACAATGTTTCAACTTCCCAATTACTTCTTCCAGTGGCTGAGACTCATCATACTCAATCTGATCCTTAAATGCTAATGGTAATCCATTGACAAATCTCTGAACTTTGACTTTCTCATCCTTAAGATATAGTACATACCTCAATAACTCCAAGAACTTAGTCGTGTACTCCTCATTTATCATCGATCCCATCTTTAGCTCATAGAACTCCTTGGCTTTACTATCATAGTACCAATGTGGAAAAAGTCGAAGTAGAGATTAAATCGGCAAGGGTCCAGAAGTTGAAAAAGTCGTTAAAGTTGGGAGTTTTTTGAAAAAGTCGGCAAAATTAAAAATATACAAAAATATTTATTTTAAAAAAAATCTCGACTTTTTCAATAAAATCTTGATTTTTTCAAAAAAAAAATTAAAAAATCGTTAAAGAAACTACCTCATTCACGATTTTTTGGAAAAAGTCTCGATTTAATCCCGACTTTTTCAACTGGGAAAAAATCGGCAAAAAATCGGCTGATTTAATCGGCCAGCCAAAAAAATCGCATTTTGGGGATTTAATCCCGATTTTTTCTGGACTTTTTCCACACTGCATAGTACCTCTCTAACAAGTACTTCTTCCTGAAAAGTCCCTTGAATTCATGCCAACTGAACTCCTCTGTCCTGATGTCTCTAACATGCTTCACATCTTCCTACCAGATGTTTGCTTGATCTTTGAGACTAAAAATAGCTATCCTGGCCTTCATGTTCTCCGTGTAATCATGCAGCTCAAAGAACTTCTTCATTCCAAGCACCCATGCCTTTGCATCTTTCGGTTTCTTCAATTCTCCATCAAATGTAGGTGGCTTGGCTTTCTTGAACTCATCCGACAAATACCCTCTGTAACTCCTCCTGTAAGGATGATAGCGATGATGACTATGATACTTGTTTGCACCAGAAGTAGAGTGGAACACATATCCATTGCCTCTCCTATTAGGTGTATCTAAGAGCCTGCCATCTATGACCGTGTCATCTTTATCCAATCTGTGGCCAGCATGAGACCTACTACTATATGCCCCATTAGTCCCGTCCTCCTGTCCATAACTGATCTGTCGCTGTCCATGTCTCTGCAATTCTGACAAGCTCTGAAGGATGACTGCGTTGGCCTCTGCTTGTTTCTCTTGTGCCCTGGCAAGTCTCTTGTGACTAAATGATCCTGTCATTATTTGCTTTGCAACATCTTATCTCTGCCTTCAAACTTCTCAAGGTGTATTTTATGTACGGAGAGCCCTCATCTCTTGGTTGCTCATCTGATTTGCAAGGGGAGTCTCGTGAACTGTAATACACCATTTTGCTAGTCATCTTTGATCTTCTTCTTCCCGCAAGTATACTGTGTTAGCTAAACCAAAATATAAACATAATTAACATATCTCAGTGAAGTTCAGGGGAGGCTATCTCGTCTGCAAAATCAGTCCAGATTAGCACGATACATGTATATACATAATCATATCAATATATTGACGTCATCTCAATCATCATCCCAGTTACCATGCATGATATCACAAACTATAACATCAGCTAGATACAATGCATGCATAACAACATATAGACAACTGATATGCATGTACGACCGACACATTCTGCCCATTCAGTGCAAGTATTGTACCATGCTCTGATACAAACCTATAACCACCCCTCCCATATCTACCCACTTTCACCGGCCTGCCAGGGAAACATGAGTTGAGGACTACAATGATATGACTCGAACTCCTATATCACATTAAGGAAATGGAGTCGACAAAATGAAACCTTACTGACCTTCCTCAGGAGCTACATGACCCACAGGAGCTAAACAACCACTCTAGGTGCCTAAACCTTGAGCTAACTTGTCTATTTAGTGATTTGAATTCCCAGTCGCTTGCATTACAAGGCAAGCCAGTGGCTGTGACCCTCCAATTGCATGGATAACCTTGCCTCCCAGCGACTGCAGTTTAGATTTCCCAGTTCTGAGCATGCAACCTTGGAATCCGAGCCACTTATTCAGGGTTGGTATCACAGACCTCTACTGAGAACTTGATAGAATTTTCTAGAATGATGAATGACAGAAGGACAATGCCATTAATGCAAAAATTGGTCAAGAACTTGACCTATTCGGGCTTAACCATGATAGACATTTTGTCAAACACATTGTGAACATGTAATCTACAGGTCATGAATGCATATTTAAACATAGGGGTCTGATACTTATTTGAGAAACATCAAGAAGGTCTAATGCCCTCTCACAATAATTACAATAACATCTATTAGGTCATGCATTCAATAACCAATCATTTACCAATCAAAACATGATAAGAGCCATAACTAGAATCTGTCATAAAACCATGCTTATAATCGACATTAACCAGAATAATAACAATGATAAACCATCAAAGCCACATCATAACAAGTACATTTACTCATAAAATACAAGAGGAAAGAGTTCTTATTAACATATACAAAAGCCAACCAAGTCAAGGACTTCCACGTACCACTTGACCATAGATTGGGTTGAACCAAATCTTTCTTTCAACCCATCACTCCCGTGCCATATTCCAGGCATGGATGTGGGACTAAGAACAAAACAACTAGGCTTCCTTAGGCTTTACCGCAATCCCACCAAAATCAGTCAAGGGACTCCTAGGCCTGAAACAAGCACCTACACAACCAGACTTTACCGCAATCTCGCCACTACCGATCAAGGGATTCCTAGGCTGAAAAAAAACACATAGTACCAGTCTTTATCGCAATCCCGCCAAAAGCGGTCAAGGGATCACTAGGCCCCAAACAAGCTTGGATGCCTCTGGATTTCTTCACCAATACCTTGAGGAATTTTTCTGTCTCCACCCTCAGGCTTTACCGCAATCCCGCCAAAACTGGTCAAGGGATTCTTAGGCCCTTGGGAATTTCCCTGAGACCACCTCACTCAGTTCCAAAACCATTTGACAATCCAAAGCTCAACCCAATGAAAGATCCCCATCACACTATGGTTATCTGGAAATGGCAAGGCAAGGCTAAAACCACTGTCACACTTGGCAAAATCCATGCCAATGACAACAAAAGAACCAAATACACACATGCATGTACCATGCATGCCAAAACTGGTAAGGTAATCATACATGCAACTTAATACCTACAAAGTAATCTCACTGTAATCGCTTGATCCAACTCTTCCTTGCTTGATCCTTGCTTTCCTTTGCCTTCTTGTCGTTCCTTTGCCTTCCTTTCTCCATTGCTGGAGTGCTCCAAGAATGCTCTAAGTGTGCAAGAGTATGAGCGAATAGAGAGAGCTCCAAACTGAACTAACAAAAGCTCTGAACTGATCCTCATAAGCCTTTTTATTATTGAGGTCTCTATTTTCTTCAATTTTCTCCTCACATACAACCTACGACCTTTCACCTTCCTTTTCTCCTATTTTCCTTTATTTCATAAATACAATACCAATTAATGCCTCTTTGCCTTTTCAATGCCTTTGCCATAATAAACCACATGAACACCCACTAGGATGTTTTTGTCCAAGATTAAACTTGGAATATGTGTCCCATGACCTTGGTCTTATTTTGCCTTTATTAACTTTATTACATGAACTTTTAACCCGAGGCTGCTACATGTACAAGCTAAAGGGCAAACCCATCAACCAAGGAAAGAAGAAGATTCCTGAGACTCAAAGGGAGTCAAGTTCGAGAAGTAGTTTGTAGACTCAGAGGGAGATTCCGCAACATGAGAAGAGCGCATCGTCAGAGGGAAGAAATGACTCTTCTATAGCTGACAAGAAGGAGCCATGGAATGGCCTAAGGGCCTATCAGGAGAAAAAGAGGTAGGAGGCTTCAAGTAGCAAGGACACTTCCAAGGAGAGGACTATTCATATTGCAAGTTATGCTTTTGTGGAAGAGGCAACTGAGGATGCATGGTGGAGAGGAGTCCTAGAGGAGGATTGTGTTCCTGTGTGAGGAGATGAGATAATTTTGGAGAGAGGAAGTACCTCCTTTGCTAAATGGGAGTGTTAATTTTGTAGCGTGGGAGGTGCTCCCACAAATCATGGGTACTTGATTTGTGAGGAGGTGACCCCCAAAACAAAGGGTTGTGGACAAAATACTCAAGTTATGGTTATAACCCTAAGTGAGTGGGAAAACAACTCAACTTAATATTATAAAGGTAAGTGGGAAAATCCCTAAAAGGATCTAGAGTTTTCCTAAGAAACCCTAAAAGTGAAATATAAATAAAGGCCAATGGAGAGGTCTAAAGACACATTGTGCAAGAAATTGTTCATGAGAACTATTCATGAGTGAGGGTGAGCTACTGTCTGAGATAGCCATAGTAAGAGAGTGAGTTGGAGAACTGGCCAAGTTTTGTAGGCAAGGGTCGTTGCCCTAGAAGGAAACTAAGTTTGTGAGCATGGAGTGGAGCTAGTTCTTGTGCAAATCATAGTATTGTTCCAGGGTGTAGGAAGCCTAGATCTGGCCTCAGGAAAATGCTGATCAGGGCTGAGTCTAGGCCGGATCCTAACCACAAGAGAGGAGGTCTAAATAAGCCTAGAATAGTCTACATCTGAGCAAAGAGATGGCCTTGATTAGAGTCGTAAATTGAGGCCAGACTAGGGCTGAGAACAAGCCAGAATAAAGCTTGTGATAGGGCTGAAGGATGGGCCACAACCATTTTGTGTTAAGGCCACAAGCAAATCTGAGGAGGGCTAAGACTCTGGTTAAAGGGCTAAAAGATCAGCACAGATATGATCTAGTGCACCCAAGCTGGACGAAGGCTAATAAGGATAATCGAGGGCAGTTCTGTGTTAAGAGCAGATCGGTGCTTCGGAAGGCTGGATGAGGTCTGTAATAGATCATTAGAGGGTATGTTTCGAGTTTTACAGAACAACCAAGGGCAAGAGGACTTGGCCGAGGGCAAAAATAGGGTGGTTAGGGCCACAAAGGGTCAGATCAGTTGAGTTGAGAGACAGATCTGTAAGTCCAAAGACTTAAGGAGGTTAGCTGAGGTGTTTAGGAGGGCCACATTAACTCTGTACTAAGGTCATAAGCAGAGAACGAGGCTAAGAAGCCTCAATACTGTGAACAAAGGGCCGAGGAGCCTCAAGGTGCAAGGAGATTTGCAGATCTGTTAGTAAGGAGGCCTTTATTCGTTGTCAATGCATTGTTGAATTGTAGGGTGAAGTTTGCTTGGAGAAGGAAGTCTAAACAACTGTGTTTTGATGCATTTGACTAAAGGAGAAGCTCCCTTGTGATTAGGAGGCAAAGGATTGTTGGGACAAAGATCAAAGGGAGTTGATCTACTGCAGATAACATGACTGGAAGAGCTAGAGAAAAGGAGTGGCAACTAGCAAGTAATAAAACAGTGCGAAACATGCATATAGATTTCAATGAATGATCGATTAATGAGCAAGCTCAAGTTCAATAATAATACAGAGATATTTACAGTAATAGAAACATCAAGTTTCTATTTAGGCAATGGAAACAATCAGTTTCATCTAAGAAACTGCTAAAAGAATAAAAAATAGCAACAGCTAAAAGAATGAGCATTAAATACTAAATAGGATTATTCTAATACCCTCCCTTAATGCTCAATCTATTTACAACACCAATAGACCCTCTGAATTTTACAAACTTATCAGGGCCAAGAGGCTTGGTGAAGATGTCTGTGCGCTGCTCTGTTGTGGGAACATATTGCAACTGAACGGATCCATCTTCAACAAGCTGGCGAATGTAGTGGCAATGAGTTTCCACATGCTTTGTGCGTTCATGAAAGACTGGATTCTTGGCAAGTTTGAGCACTCCCTGATTATCACAAAACAAAGAAGTAGGACCTGTCTGGGAAACATGCATATCTGCAAGCATACGTCAAAGCCAAACTGCCTCACAGGATGCCTTAACTGCTCCCCGATACTTTGCTTCTGTTGAGGAGAGAGCCACTGGCTGTTGCTTCTTACTAGTCCAGGTAACAACACCTGATCCTAGACTAAACACATACCCAACTGTAGATTTACGATCATCAACCGAACCGGCCCAGTCAGAATCTGTGTAACCACTGAGTATAGGATCAGAACTTCGAGTGTATAGGAGTCCATAATCAGAAGTGCCATGCACTTATCGTAGCACACTCTTTGCTGCTATCCAATGATCAGCGTTAGGAGCTGACATGAAACGGGAAATGTAGCTCACTGCAAAACTGATGTCAGGTCTGGTGGCAGTAAGGTAGATGAGACTGCCCACTAATTGCCTGAATAAAGTTTCATCCACAAGGGGAGAGGATGACTGAGCTGAAAGTTTGAGCCCTGGTTCCATAGGAGTCGTGGCCGGTTTGCAATCCTGCATTCTGAACCTGTCCACAAGATTTTTGGCATACTTGGACTGAGAGAGAAAAATATGGTTTTCAGTTTGCCAAACTTCAACCCCTAGACAATAATGAAGAAGTCCCAAGTCTGTCATCTCAAAGGTTCTGCATAAGTCTTGTTTGATCCCATGGATCAAATGTGCAGAGCTGCCAGTAATGATAAGGTCATCCACATAGACAACCACAAACAAGATATCATCACCAGTATGCTTGATATACAGGTTTGCATCAGATGGGCTCCGCTGAAAGCCCTGATCTGTCAGGTACTGATCAATTTTCATGTACCAAGTCCGAGGAGCTTGTTTCAATCCATAGAGTGCTTTAGCTAATCTAAACACTTTCTGTTCTTGACCAGCAACCTTGAATCCTGGAGGCTGCGTCATGTAGACTTCTTCTTGGTGATCACCATTTAGGAAAGCACTCTTTACATCCATCTGATGAACTTTCCAATTGAACTGAGTTGCTAGGGCAAGGAGAAGCCGTATGGTACTCATCTTGGCTGTAGGAGCAAAAGTCTCTTCATAGTCGATGCCTTCCTTCTGTGAGAACCCTCGAGCCACAAGACGAGCTTTATACTTGTCTATGGTTCCGTCAGCTTTGTATTTCACTTTATACACCCATTTGCAGCCAATGGGCTTTTTCCCTGCAGGAAGATCAGAAAGGGTGCATGTGTGATTGTTCTGAAGACTCTGGAATTCGGCTTCCATAGCCTGTTCCCACTCAGATGTACCCTTAGCCTCTGAATAGGTTTGAGGCTCAAAAACACTGTGTAGGTTAGGCATAAGAGCAAAATTGATTGTAGACTGTTGTTTGTTCTTATGTCTAGAAGTTCTACCTTCAAGGAGCTCATCATCCCGGAGATCACCAATGGTTTTAGCCCACCATTTAGGCTGAAGAGTAGAGGAACCAATATCAGGAGGAGGTGGAGGAGGCTCAAGAACAATAGGGACAGCAAGAGGAGGGTTATTTTCTGGAGGAAGCTCAGATAGAGTATTATCAAACACTGATGCTACATCATCCCTCCCATCAGGTGGACCGACCGGAAGAAGAACACTGTGAGGCTGATCCTCAGAACACTGCGCAGAAGAAGAAGACTGAAAGAATCCTCTGTCTTCATCAAATACTACATCCCGACTGAAGCTAAGACGACCAGTGGCTATATCTATCAGCCTATAGGCCTTGTGATGATCACTGTACCATGTCATAATGAGTTTTTGACTTTTGGAATCCAACTTAGAGCGCTTAGCAGCTGGAATCCAAACATATGCAACTGAGCCAAATACTTTGAGGTGACTGATCTTAGGCTTACGGCTAGACCAAACCTCTTCGGGAGTCTTCCCTTTAACAGCCTGAGTGGGCGATCGGTTAAGAAGATAAACAACAGTAAATACTGCTTCAGCCCAGAATTTGTTCGGAACACTCCTGTGTTGTAACATGGAACGAGCCATTTCAACAACCGTGCGGTTGTGACGCTCGACAACACTGTTCTGCTGAGGAGTGTAGGGTGTAGTTAACTGGCGTTTGATGCCATGAATATCACAGAAGTTGGAAAAAGCAGAAGAACAAAATTCCCCCCCGTTGTCGTTCCTAAGAGTCATGATGTTACAGCCATACTCTTTTTCAACTAAGGTTTTAAACTTCTGAAAGGTACTAAATGCATCAGATTTACATTTTAGAAAATACACGCACATCTTTCTACTGAAATCATCGACAATAAGCAAAAAATATTTGCAAGCAGTGATAGAAGATGTATTCATAGGACCACAAATATCAGCATGAAGTCACTGGAGTACCTTAGATGTGCGCCAAGATTCTCCATCCTCGAATGAAGACCGATGTTGCTTTCCAGCTTGACAGGCGCCGCATACGCCCAACTACTGAGTCTGAATATCAGGTAATCCTGACACAAGTCCCTCCCGAGAGCGCTGAGAGAGATACTGCATATTTAGATGCTCATATCACTGATGCCATAGAGTGCTGATGGGAGAGACACGCGCTGCTAGAGCCACTTCTGGAGAGTCACCGATGTCAAGTAGCCTGTATAGACCATGATCCTCTAGGCCAACAATAACTGTAAGACTAGTCTCCCTATCAATAATGGAGCACTTGTGCGCATTGAACACTACATCAAGCTGAGGAGAGTTCCTCATAATCTGGCTGACAGACAGCAGATTAATGTCCATACGAGGAACATAGTACACATTCAGGAAGATGAGTGTGCGCCCACCAGACTGGATTTGAACTGTACCTCTGCCAACTACTGTGTACTTTTCACCTCCGCCAAATACCACGGAATCACTGAAAAGTGAGAAGTCAATAAACCAGTCACGCCTGTGAGAAAAATGGCGTGATGCACCAGAGTCAATGTACCATGCAGAAGACGGAACATGACCTGAAGACCTTTTAGCCATAAAGGCGTAAAAGGCAGAATCTGTCTGCTCGGAATGTTCTGCAACATTTGCTGTCTGATGGAGCCCTCCCTGTTTCTTCTGTTCAGAAGCAATTCTCTGTCGACAATCTTTCTTCATGTGGCCGAACTTGTGACAGTAATTACATTGCACATTTTTCTTCCTAGCAGGATCAAAAGGCTGAGAAGAACCTTTTCGCTGAAAGGACTGAGAGGACTGATATTTGGCAGCAAAAGCATTTTCTGAGGAGGATGATGCTGCACCACTACCAAACTGTTGTTTCCAACGATCCTGCTGCATGAGTTTGGTGCATAACTCCGGAAACTTCAGATCAACATTAGTGGCGGTAATGTTGAGTGTTTCTATGAAGTGCTCATAAGATTTTGGTAGACTTTTCAGAGTGATGACTACCATGTCTTCTTCCTCCATGGTGCGGCCAATGGCTTCGAGCTGGTCTCGAATGTCTTTAATCTTGTTGAGATGTTCCTGTAAAGACATATGTTCGTCCATCATGATGGAGAACCACTGATTTTTGAGAAAGAAAGCTCTGCTCTTGTCAGATGTCTCGTGTAGTTCTTTCAACTGTTGCCAGATCTCGGCAGCTGTCTTGCCAGAAGGAATCTGCGGTAACTGATCATCAGCCACAGAGAGCTTGAGAAGCATAACAGCCTCTCGATTTCGATCATCAAACTTATTTTGATCGGTACCAGCTGTACCGGGACGAAGCTCTTTGCCCAAAACGAGCTGATCAAGACGCCTGTATTAAAAAATGGTCAACATTCTTTGTTTCTAGATGTTATAATTGCTGCCATTAAAGCGCTGATTTCCTTCTAACATCAAATTGGTGAGCGAGGCCATTTGTACGTTTCCCAAAGACAATAAAGAAGTCTGGCACAAATTTCAATGTAGATGCCTGCTGATCCTGGTGCAATAAAATAAACAAAACATAATTTATTTTTATTTTTATTTTATTTATTTATTTATTTATTTATTTTTTATTTTTATTTTATTATTATTTTTTATTTTTTATTTTTATTTTTTATTTTTTATTTTTTATTTTATTTTATTTTATTTATTTTATTTTACTTTTTATTTTATTTATTTTATTTTTATTTTTAATTTTATTTTTAAATTTTTAATTTAAATTTAAATTTAAATTTATTTATTATTATTATTACTATTATTTTTTAATTTTTATTTATTTTATTATTATTATTATTTTTTTTTATATTTTTTTATTATTTATTTATTTATTTTATTTTATTTTATTTATTTATTTATATTTTATATTTTATATTTTATATTTTTTTTATTTTTTATTTTTATTTTTTATTTATTTTTTATTTTTTATTTATTTATTTTTTTTCTTCTGCGAAGTAGGTTCAAGAAAATATATATAGCGCTTACCCGGCAAAAGTCTCCACAGAGATAATTTATTTGAGAAAAAATGAGCGCTATATTTTTGGAACAGCAAAAATTTCTGTGCGACTAACTTTCCAGTTAAGTCGAAACTCCAACGTCTGATTTTGCAGCAGATAACTTAATCCACTCAGCCAAGAAACAAAAAAATGACCAATACGTGGACAGAAGTGTGAACCCACGTCTTTGTCAGAGCAATCAAATGCTGGTAGATACACGTGAGCCGCCGTTTGAAATCTCACACACAGCAAATAAACTTTCGACTTTCACTATGGTCGATTGACTTGCAGAGATGCGGGGTTGAATCTGAAGAGTGATAATGGCGTGACCTCCTTAGCAGAAGAGCAGACAACACGCATACACGTTCTCGGACAGAGCCACGCTGCACACTGTGATGTCGCGTCAACGGATGCTGCGGGAAAAAATGACAGAGGTAAGCCGTCCGTCCAAGGGTTTGGCGAATTGCTAATCTCTTTCTGAAACTTGAGCCACTTGAGGATAAGGCCGGCCGCACGAAGCGTTGCTAGGGTTTTACCGGCGCCACCATCAAAATATTATTGTCTTTTTTTTTGTAGCGCCTCTGTGCCGGTCAAGCTTCCGCAGTAGAAACTCTGATATTATATGCTCAACGACAGTTTGGTGGTGGACTTGCAGGAGAAATAATCTTCGGATAGAAGGTCTTTAAGCAGGTTCTTTCGTGGTTTCAGCCAGCGACTTTCAATTTTCATTTCCACAACATAGACGGTTCCGGTTGGTGAACAAAGATGGCTGTAGGTGGAGGCAGAGATAGAAACAAAAACAAAAACAGAAGCAAGAATGGCGACGAAGAATAGCGCTGTTTGCTTTGCTGTTGACCACGAGATTATAACAGAGCCACAACTGTGTCACATGCAGTTCACACGCAATCCACAAATTTACGTGCCCGCATCAGGGCTTAACCTCTTCGTGGATACGACACCAGCTGGGATCCGCTCCGCTCAAAGACACTAGGATATCAAATGAAGCTTGGTGAATGACGTAGCAAGAAGTCCTGTAAAAAAATTTGACCGCACACACTGAATCGCTTAATGTAAACACGATCGATCAATTGCAGGCACCAGCTTCCACGGAATGACCACTCACGTTAAAAAATGCTCCACTGAATTAGCAATTTCGAAATGAGACACTGAATTTTTCATAAATTGAAAAATTATTTCGAAAAAGAAATTCCCTAGCTCTGATACCATAAAACAGTGCGAAACACGCATATAGATTTCAATGAATGATCGATTAATGAGCAAGCTCAAGCTCAATAATAATACAAAGATATTTACAGTAATAGAAACATCAAGTTTCTATTTAGGCAATGGAAACAATTAGTTTCATCTAAGAAACTGCTAAAAGAATAAAAAATAGCAACAGCTAAAAGAATGAGCATTAAATACTAAATAGGATTATTCTAATAAGTAAGTTGTGGGTTTTGTCATTGTTTTTAGAGGGCATATTGAGGATATAAAGGATCAGATCTCAAGCCTTAGGTTCAGTCAAAGGACAAACTATATTGTATTTTACTGTTCATTTGTGTCAAGTTTCTTTGAAGGGCCATGATCCTTGATACGAGAGCCCTAAGAACAATACTTTTACCTAGAAAACCATCAATAAGAAGCATGAAACCCATGCTTTAATAATAATAACCTTTTGTTTTGTTTTGTTTGTTACATATGATACATGTTGAAATGAGCACAACACCAATTATGAACACTGAAACTAGTTACATTTTCAACACTCATAACTAACTTTCTTTCTGACCCTATGCACAATGCTATAGAAGTCTGTGCAAAATTATGTTCGACTATTGACATAGCAGTTACAACCAATTTGGACTATGTGAGGCCATAATTATGACAATAAAGTGCAACCTACGATGTGAAAGATGTGTGAAGTCTTGCGTGAAAGAGTGAAGACTTGCAACTTGTAGAGCAAAGACCTTCAACCTGACATGTAGCCTTTAGCGTGACTTGTAGCTTTAGTCTGACGTGTGAAGGATTATTGGTATGCACTTTTTAATTCATTTGAAGGACCTTTAAGCTACTCAAAGCATGTTATTCATTTGAAGGATCATTGGTATGCACTTTAAGCTACTGCTAAGTGGGGTTCATTTCATGACAAAGCAACAAAACAAATCATTAAAAGATTATTGTGAAAAGTTTGATCCCAATTTTTTTTTAATTGAGTACATGAGAAAGAATTAGTGGAGGATGTGAGATAGAGTTAGTGAATTTGAGTCCAATTGTAAAAGAGATTATATTATCTCGTAATTTTATTAATACTTTGTGTACAATGAATTTTTGTAAGAGGGTTTATTAGGATTACCTTGTCCTTTCTTTGTAAATCAGATATAATTGCGCATATGTGGCGCCATCCTTTGTCCTCTTAATAATTTTTTTTGGCGGTGGTGGTTGAGTCCTGAGTTTTGAGTCAATTGTTCTTGTCTCAGATCGATGTGGGACATTGTGTGTGTTTTCTTTGCTTCTTTTGGTGTCTTGTTCAATTTCTACAATGGCGACAAACAATATAGTGCTTCCAAAACTCGCAAGTTTTAATTATTTTTACTAGAGCAAAAGAATGCAACCTTTTGACCATTATGTGTCAACAATCCATAGCAGTACACCCCCTTTTTTTACAAAAGGAATAGCGCCTGATCAATGTGTTCGTGCCGAACAACTATCATCATCAGTGTCACTTCCAAGATGTTATGTAAACCTTTTTTGCATGTGTATAATGTAAATAATTTTTGCAGATCCGTGTCGTGTATGTAATTGCCTCAGTAAACCTACTTTTCTGGTGACGATTTACATTCCGGGAGGTTTTTTGTCTCACCGATCCATTCTTGGATGGTCGACAGAGTTTTCCTTCAGTTTTACCCCAAAGTCGGAATGTATTTTGTCACTGGGATCTTAGGCGAGTCCTAGTGTTATAGATCGAGTCTATGTAAAAGTGATTTGGGAATAATCCTAATTATTTGGTTAGGTTATTAATTTTACAAATTGCTTGGTCTGCTAGATTATATTTGTATCGCAGAAATGGGTAGTCTATGAGGGTCTATTACAAATGGGTTTTCACCCTTGAGATATAAAAAATATGAAAATCATGATGTAAAGTGTCTTGAGGGTTGAAAAAATAATTTATCTCCTCATAGGTTAATTAATTAAATTTTCTGGCAAAAAATTAATTAAAATCTTAGGCCAGAAATTTAATTAATTCTAGGCCCTAGGTAAATTTAAATTTTTCGAAGGCAAAATTCGTTGGTCCTTAAAAATCAAAATTTAAAAGGTCCCGGGACGAAGGTAAATTAATTGTTTTGCTAAATTTTAAGCCTTTGGTCCCTGGGGGTTAAGTCAAAGTCAATTTTTTGAGGAAATTAACTCTTTTTTTTTGAGTTAATTAAAATGCATTTAATTGAAAAATTCGAATTTCCTCAAGAAATTAATTTTTCGATGGATGAGATTAAAAGAAATTTCAATCTTCATCAACGGTCGAGATTACTTTGACGAGGATCACTCGAACTAGCCGTTGGATGATTTATCTTTAAATAGGAAGTCATTTGTCAGTTTCATCATTCGACCTTTGAGTCGTGTGCTAAGCGAAAAACTTGTGTAATCTTTTTTCTGAATAATAAAGAAAGATTTTGGGGTTACAACATTTTTTATTTTATTTATTTATTTTATTTTTTAAAATTTTTAAATGTAAAAAAAATCTAAAACATTTAAAAATCTAAAAAAATTTAAATTCTAGTGACTAAGGAATTAAATCAGAAGGATTTGCACTTTCACATAATTTTTTTTTAATGTGGCCTATGGCCCATTAAAATTTCAATTTATTAATCCTTTTGATTTTATTATTGGTCACATTAAAAATTTAGTCTCTTCATTTTACCACTTTAAATTAATTGCCTAAGGAATAATTAAATTGTTCACCTAAAGTTCCTTGGTGTCTTTTTGTGGTAAGTAATTTCTCTATGGTTAAGGTGCGATAAGTGTTTTAAATTATATTGGCTATTGGAGAAAGTTAATTAAATTTTAGATCTGTGTCATTTTAAATATAGAATCTCTTGCATATTGCAGTTTTGGGCATTTATATTGATCATTCATGATTGTCACTATTCGTCACATATTGGAAAATTGTTCTGGATAACTTGTTTTTACTTAATCTACGGTTAATTGAACATAAAAGCACTGGTCTATAATCATTTCTATCTTGCGGTCGTGTCTTGGTTACATTAGCGTTTAATCTATTCATCTGAGTTAATCAAGATCCATTTACATTCGTCAAGTTGTCCATCTTTAAGTCTCCTAGAGACTGTATTTCACAAGCTATTCTCATTCATTAACCTTAGGGATCACCCCCCTTTGACTTGTCTAAGAGAGAGTCTAAACGGAGTGAGTAAGGATTAGAGTGACAACCCTTACTCTGAGCGTTGTTGCGGTGCTTAGATAATTTGTGCGACAACAAAACCAATCTTTATTAACAAAGATCTATGGGAATTGCTAATTGATGGTTATAACTTATTATATGCCCTCTTATGATGAATACAAAGCACTTTACACTGGTGAAAAACAAAAATTAAAGGAAATTATCAAGAAAGACAATGGAGCACTTTCCTTATTTAGCAGTACAATTGATGAATCAATTTTTTTCATTAATTAGTGCAACACAAACTTCTAATCATGCATGGACTATATTAAAAAACACATATGGAGGAGCAACAATTGCTAAACTACAAACGTTATGGACTAAGTTCGAAAATGCAAAGATGCAAAGTAATGAATTAGTGAATGATTACATCACAAAAATTCAAGATCTTGTGAATCAAATGAGGACATTGGGTGAAGAAGTTCTAGAAAGAAGAATGATTGAGAAGATCTTAAGGAGTTTAGTACCAAAATTTGAAATGGTCGCCACAAGTATCATGGTTTCTAAGGATCTCAATGTAATGAGGATTAATGAATTAAGTGGATATTTGTTAGTTTTTGAAGAGAGTTCTTCAAGTGAGCACATGGAAAATGCATTCTCTACAAAGTATAGTGGAAGAGGAAGAAGCAGAGGACAGTTTCATAATCAAGGTTTTTAGAGCCAAAACAAAATCCAACAGAATTCACTAGGAAATGTATTCTCTTCAAGAGGTAGAGGAAGAAGTCCAAGTCAGTTCAGAGGTAGAAGCAGAGATGGATCTCAAGGAAGAGGAAGAGGAAGAGATGGGGGAAGAGATGGATATCGAGAAAGTCAAGGACCACAATGTTTTTATTGTCACAAATTTGGTCATGATCGTCAGAAAGATTGTTATGCAAAATTAGAGATAATGAATGAAAACGTGCCAATACAGTTGTTCAAGAACCCATAAATAATGAGTTAGTTATTCATAGCAAGTTTGATGGCACATAATGAAGAAACTGATGCATGGTATATTGATTCAGGATATTCAACTCATATGACATCTTAGGAAGGGTTGTTTACTGGAATAATGATAAACTTTCTGGTAAAGTGATATTTGGTGATGATGTTAGTGTATCGAAGGTGAAAGGGAAATATACAGTTGCAATTCCAACATTGCATGGGAAGAAGTATTATTGACACATTGCTAATACCAACATTAAGAAAGAATCTACTTTCTGTGGGATAAATGATGGAGAAAAACTTTAAGTTAGTATTCAACAATAAATAATGCTTAATTATGGATAAGTTGAATAAAAATGTAGTTGCAGCAAAAGGAGAAATGATTGAAGACAAAATCTTCAAGCTCTCTTTTGTTTCAAGTAACTCACATAGTTTGAATACTACAGAGAAAGTGAATAGCATACTTTGGCATTTAAGGTTGGAACACTTGAATTTTCAAAGTATGATTTTGTTAAGGAAGAATAACATTGTCAATGGTCTTCCTTATATCAAATTGGATGATGAAGTATGTGAAGGATGTATATTTGGGAAGCACAATAGGGAAAGTTTTTCAAACAGAACAGAGAAGGCTAGAGAATGTCTAGCATCATAGATTTAGATTTATGTGGTCCAATGGAGACAATGTCTTTTGGAAAGGAACACTATTTTCTTACTTTCTTTGATGATTTTTCGAGGAAGATTCAGTTTATTTTTTGCAAGGAGAAGGCTGAAGTGTTTTCTTATTTCCTTCAGTTCAAGGAAATGGTAGAAAAATAGTGGTTTGAAGATTCTCACCCTAAGAACATATAATGGGGGCGAATACAAATGAAATACATTTTTGAATTATTGCAGAAGAAATGGAATAAAGTGAGAGTTTACTAATTCATACTCTCCTCAACAAAATGGATTCGTTGTAAGAAAAAACAAGACGATAGTTGAAATGGCTTGAAACATGTTAAAAACTAAGTCTCTTGGAAATGAATTTTGGGTTGAGGCAATGCACACAATAGTTTATACTCTCAACAAATGTCCTACGAGAGCAATATTGAATTTGAGCCCCGAAGATGTTTGGTCAGGATACAAACCAAAGTGTTGCACATGAAGTGTATCTTTATTGGGTATAGTCCTGAAACAAGAAACTACAGGTTATTTGATCCTCAAGCAAAACAAATCATAATAAGTCAAGTTGTTGTCTTTGATGAAGGACTTTATTAGCTAGCATATATACAGATAGAATCAAATAAACATGATGTATATATTGGTAATGGATCCAATATTAAGGCAAATGATGATAAGAAGAAGCCTGAGTGGCTAACCAAAGGTCATTTTGAAAGTGATATGTTGGATAGAAAATTTGAAAAAAGAATTACTAGATCACAAAGTTCTGTTGTAAATTTTGCATTGATGGCTCAAGTGATGAAGATGGGTGATCTAGATAATTTTGTAGAGGCATTAAAGAAGAAAGAATGGAATGAAGCCATGGAAGTAGAGTTTAATGCTTTGGTGAAGAACTATACTTGAGACTTAGTCAAATTACCTAAACGAAAGGATGCAATTGCTACTAAATGGGTGTATATGACTAAGTAAAAATCAAATGGTTTAATTGATAAACATAAAGCCCATTTAGTTGTTGAAGGATATGCTCAAAATAAAAGGGATTCATTATACAAAGATATTTGTTCTAGTAGCCAAGATAGATACAATCAGGATAGTTCTTGCATTGGTTGCACAATATATGTGGATAATTTATTAGATGGATTTTAAATCAACATTCTGAAATGGTAATGTAGATGAGGAAATCTATGTAGAGCAGCCCGAAAGTTTTGAAATTCTAGGGAAGAAGATCATGTGGACATGTTAAAGAAGGTTTTGTTTGGGCCGAAGCAAGCACCAAGGGCTTGGTATTCAAGAATTGATAAGTATTTCTAGGATCATGGTTTAGTCAAGAGTTCATCTAAACCTAATCTTTATATACTTTAGTCAGGATAAGACATTCTTATTGTTGCACTTTATGTTGATGATATGATTTATACAAGGAACAATTTTGAATTGTTTCAAAGGTTTAAGTCACATATGATTGCAGAATTTGAAATGACAAATCTTGGTGAGTTACATTATTTCTTGGGTATTGAAGTATGGTAGAAGGAAGATGGTATTTTTATGTCACAAGCCAAGTATATCTAGGATATTCTAAAGAAGTTCAACATGTTGAGTTGCAAACGAGCTACAACTCCTTTGAAAGTTGGGTTGAAGTTATACAAAAATGATGACTCCAATCTAGGCCACAATATATCATCAATTGGTTGGAAGTCTGATCTACCTAACTACAACTCGACTAGATATATATTTTGCAGTCAATATGGTATCCAAATTTATGTTAGAACCCAAGGAATTGCATTGGAAGGAAGCTAAGAGGATTTTGAGATATCTGCATGGTACAATTGGTTATGGATTAACATACGAATCTATAGAGGATTTCAGGCTGATTGATTATACAAATTTAGATTGGGTAGGTTGCATGGATAACAAGAAATCAACTTTAGGTTATTCATTTAGTTTGGTTTCAAGTTTCAAGAATAGTTGCTTGGAGTAGTCAAATGCAACCTACAATTTCTTTCTCCACAATTGAAGTAGAATATAAATCAGTAGCAACACCAACTTGTGAAGCGATATGATTAAGAAGAATTTTGGAAGATCTACATGAGCAACCTACTCGGTTGATTTGTGACAATCATAGTGCCATTAAAATGTCTAGGAATCCAACTTTTCACAAGAAGACCAAACATATTGATATTTAGTATCATTTTATTCGAGACTTGGTTCAATAAGGTGTGATTGAGATCATGTATTGTATAATAGAACATCGAATTGTGGATATCTTCACCAAAGCACTACCAAAGGAAAAGTTCTACAAGTTCAAAGATGATCTTGGAATTTCTCCAAATGATCATTATGGGGGAGAAATTTTAGATAATGATCATTTTTCATATTCTAGATTATTATTGTTATGTCTCAAAGGTTTTATTTTAGATAGAGAATTATTAGCTGAGAGATTTGTGAAGAGATAGTAAAAAAAATGTTGGGAGATTGTAGGGAATGATTGAATCGAGCATTTCCTCATGGGCATGTATAAATATTGCTCTTCTTAATGAAAATTTTGAGCTTGTCTTATTATTGCTATTTTTTTTGCATTTCTCCATATTGGCTTGTGTAATATTCTTCAAGTTGTGCATCTTCTTACCTAGTCATGTTCTATTCACTTTCACTTTGTTGCATGTTTAGTTCATGAGTGTCTTGTAGCATGATGATGCACTTACCTAGTGTTATCCTATTCTCATTCATGTTCCATAACATATCCATGGTTTCACTTTGATAATTTGTTTATTGCAAGCATATTATCACTTCTGCTTTGTTGGACTCCACTTCACCCCTCCATTTTCACCACACTATCATTTTGCCTAGGTAGTTTGTGTAAATCACATCACCTTGCTACCTATTACCTAGGTAATTCACATTTACACTTTTATTTTACCTCACTCCATCTACTAGAAGGTGCATGGTGCATTTTTCCCTAAGGTTTATAACATATAAACCCCTCATTTTTCATATTCGCACTTCTTTTAGCGTGGATTCAACTAACTAGTTTAGAATATTTTTATTAAAATGTTGCTAGGGGATGCAATTTATTTTTCTCGTACACACGAGATAAAGGGCTCCCCAATTGGCACACATATTGAGGCAAACCACATATTAAAATAACACTAGGGGATACAACTTATGTCTATGTGGTACACATGCGATTAGGGGCTCTCCATTTGGCACACATATTTAGCCAAACCACAAAAAATCCAATTCATCCTACCTCATCTTAAGTTTGTTCCCACGTGCTAGCTTACCAATGCTTCATCCTTATCCTTTGGCACATGTTTTGAGGAGGTTGTTGAGCCTTGAGTTGATGAGGGAAATTAATTATGTATGTGCCCAATTGTTTTGACCCTCATCTCACCCATACACCTCATTTAGGCATCTATTTATCACATGCACACTCTTCTAGACCACTAGGTAGCGTGCTCCACTATGATGACTATAGTCTTTTATGTAACCTTGTGCACACCTTGCACATGTTTGGAAGTGACTAGTAATTGGTTTGGCTTGGTCAATGGAAGTCCACTTGCACACTATTTGAGGAGATAACATGATCTTGATGTAGACCTATTTGTACAAACACCTAGGGTGCATGATTTAGGTGAAATATTCATGTTTGACTTGGTCAAAGGTGGTTGGAAATGCACAAATACTGAGGGCATACACACTCTCTTTATTCAAGGACACATGCATGTGTGAATATTTTATTGTGATGGTGGTTATTACACGGACACAAGGCACTCCTTCCTAGGGCACGCAAGAGGAAGGAATATTTTATTGTTTTAAACAAGTCAAAGTGTATACAAAGCGGTTTCTTCACGAGTGCACTAGATTGAGGGGTACTTTATTGTTGTTATCTAGTCAAGGTTGTCCACAAAGCTCAAACACAAAGGGCACACTTGTTCACAAAGACATTTTATTTTATTTCTTAGTAAAAAAGTTTCTAGAAGAAGCAATCAACCATTATACTTGGCATTTGCATGCATATCTAGAAGAGCACTTTCATGTGGAGCTTTGCAAATGGTATTCTCGCACCTAATATGGAATGTGCTCTACCTTTTTGACCAAGCATTTTTTTTTGATATTAATTTTTGAAATTGTATTAGCATATTATGTGCAAAAGCACAACAAGATTACATCCAAAACTTATGTAGGAGGTTTTTCTAGTGTTTTCTATAGCAAATTCAAAATTGATTGACCTCCTAGTGCAGAGACATGTTACATACGTCTATAAACTTTGAAAGGTATACTTCCTATAGAAAATTTAGAGGGATTTATAACATTTAGTTGGCATAGACAAAATCATAGGAAATAAACTACTACAGTAATAATCGAAGATTACTATTTTTCCTTGGAAACTATAAATTCAAATCAGGTTGACCAGTTGGAACAAAATGTGTAGAATTGACAAAAGATGCAAGGGCCATAGTTGCTTTAAATCCTTCTTACTATGCTGCTTGAACATTTTCCATTTGTTCTTTTAGTCCATTCTGTTTCATTCTGAGCTCATGAATCTGATTTCTCCGTGCATACATGATGCCCTTTAGCAAATCGAGCTGGGCTAAAAGGTTGTCCATTCACATGTTAAGGGTGGTGAATTCCAGTTGCCCCTTTGTCTCCAAGTTGCTTGACTCTGTTCTTGAATTTTTCCATCAACCTCATCTACCAACCATTGTTGCATCCAAAGCGACATTCTCTTTTGTTGCGGCTTGACCAAGATGCAAATTCAAACTTGTCCCCACTTGCAAATAAGTCCTGTGTCTTGGATATGGCTAAGTTCTCTAGGAGGATGACAGAGCATCATGAGTGACCGAGGATGGAGTTTTAATGATTTTAATGCATAAGATTTGCTATCCACGCTAACAGAGCTATCCTTGGTACTTGTGTAGCTTGAATGGCGTGATAGGGAAATGATTATAGAGTAATGGTTCCTATCTATCCACATGCAACATCTTGCATCCCACTCTCAACTTGGTCGCCACCAATAATTAGATCATGCAAGGGATTTACGTCTCGTTGATGTGATGAATGGGTAGTGAATGTATCTCCACCCTTGGACTTAGTCCTCAACTGTCATTGTTGAAATCTCCTTCTGCATCACTTGGACATCATCCTTTGGTTTCATCTCAAATTCCTCCACATCGAGGGATTGCATCCTGTCCATAAAGGCCTGGACAACTCATGATCCCCACCAAGTGCCTTGTCTATATTTAAATTTTGTCATGTGGAACTTGCCTTGGAATTGACACCTATGACAAACTTCCTTGTTTTGAAGTTAACTAACCGGGACCTCCTATGTGGTTCCATTTACCTTCATTATGCTTGGGGTGAATGTGACGACTTGATTGGCTAGAGAATCCGCTAGCATATTTAATTCTCGTAGCACGTGCTTAACTTGAGTTTTGAGGAAGGCCATGGTTCTATTGTAAAGGGAACTTAGTTTAAGGTTTGTAAGAGTGGAACTTGCCATGGTTCTATTGTAGAGGGAACTTATTTTAAGGTTTGTAGGAGCGGTTCCAAGGTTGATTCCTTGATTCCTTGTCGGTGGGTGTACGTTTTTGCTTGTTTATTGGAAATTGTGCTTAGACAACATGAATAACATATTTCCATTTGTCATCTAGGGCCATAGAGTTTCCCTACTGTACTTGCTGCCATTTTTGACCAAGACTTTTTATTATTATTTTGGAGGCAGTTATTTCTTGAATAACACCTTGTACATGAGAAGGACAAATGGGACTCAAATTTCACCTTTGCATGAGCTTGAAGGTTGAGGAAGATGACATACATTCATCTAGAAGGCTTTTTTGTCCTAATTTGCCCACTTAGAGATTCTTGTAAATATTTTTTTATTGTTTTATAATATTTTCTTTGGAAAGATACATAAGGAAAATATTATTTTATTGTAGAGGAGAGTTGAGATAAAACATATATAAAAATTTGCTCCCTCCTTTTGCAACAGGGGGGGTTTTGGTGAATGAAAATACTTGTGCATTGAAAGGTTCCAAGAATTGGACTAAAGATATCTTGTTTTGTTTATGGTATAACGTATGTACAAATTCATTTATGTGTGGCAGATTTTGCTGAAGGCACACCATTGGAAGTTTCATTTGCAGGTTTATGGATGCTAGAGTTAACATAGGGCCATAGAAGAGCATTGTTGCTACATTGGAAGGGACTAAGGGTGTAGATTTTCTCTCTATTTTCGTAATTTTTGTTGTTTTTTCTTGCTTCTAGTACTAATAACTTAGACATAAGAAGACATCACTTAATATTTGTCTTTGTAGTTAATCTTTAGATAGGTGTTGCCTTTAGTAATGAATCTAGATAAAGACTCTCTCCACCTATAAACTTGTAGATCTAGCAATCAAATTAGGGTTGTTATAGGGCACACCACCTTTGTTTCTTACAACCCCTAATCTTCCTGTAGCACTGTAAAAAATTCCAAGCGTAGGTGACTAAAGTCATTATGATCTCAATTAAACAAGTAATTGTTAATTTTTATCTTGAACCTAGCACCCGACAATTGACTGACCTAGAAGATTATATATCTACTGAATAAATGTAGAGCTAGATTCTTAACATAATTAGTGGAAGCAAAAAATTAATCGATCTCAGTCATAATGACTCGAACAAATTCTGACCAATCAACAATTCTTTATTAAATCTAAACTTACTTGGGCTACTATCTTGGGATAATTGCCCAATCGAGAAAATTATAGACACAAAATACTTTGGATATGATCCAACAATTCAAGTCTTAGATCGGTCCCTCAATCTCCTTGGTTGATAAGGGTCTCCAATGCTGCACTTTTGCATTTCCTCGGACTTGTCACACTAGAGTATCACACTCCTCACTTGACAAAATCCCCTCCCTCAAAGGTTAGTGTCGTTGTATGATGTGTCTTCTCCTCTCCTTAGCTTTGCTTTTATAACTTTACATTGAGCTAAATCCCTAACCCTAATCTCCAAAGTGTTTGTTGACTGAGATTAGATTTTGCCTCACTTGAGATCAATGGCTGAGATTAAAACATAATCACTAAAATAATTTACTTTACTTTTCCTAAGTTTCTTTAGCTCAATTAGCCAACATAATAATTATGTGCTTTTCCTAAGTTAAACTTAGGCTAAGTTATATTAGCAACTTGCTCACACTTGAGCAGGTGTCCTATGGAGATTTTGGATGACTTCTACCCACCTAGACACTTGGGCCTAGTGTGAGCAAGTGTCCTATGGAGATCTTTAGCAACTTATGCACACCTAGACACTTAGGCCTATGGAGAAGTCCCTGATCGAGCTATAGACATCAAGACTTCTTCTTAACAAGGGAGGTACTTCTACCCCCTGGAATTGGCTTCTATCCTAGAACTGGATCTGCTACCATGCCTGCTCCCTCTGAACTAAAAGCCTTCCCTGCCATCTGGCATGGAAACATCCTCGAAGTCCTGCTCACATTGGATTAGTTCCTAGAAGCCTCATGCTCCTAAACATCTTGTAAGGTCATCTCATACCAAGAAACCTTCTTGATAGACCTGGAAGGATCTGCTAGCCACTCCTCCCCAACTAAACCTAAAGGTTGTCTCCCTTTGAGCCACTCAACCTTTGGGGCTTCCTGCTCCTTGTTCTCTATCACTACTCTTGTGCTCCCTGGTTGTGGCCCCTGTGCTAAATCCTTCTAGTGCCCACAAGAAAATTGCTAGTTTATAGACACGCGAAGATCTTCCTTGTGGATTTGTCTTGGTCCTTTGAGACACCCAGTAAATTTAGTCTATTGCCAATCCCTTGATTGGAATGGTCTCCCTCCCTCCCTTTGAGGGTTGACCTCTGCAAATTTGGCCTTCTGCAACTTGCCGTACATGTTGTACACCATCCTAGTCGTTGCTGAACTTTGTTGGCTAGCCCTGTATGTTGCTACTAGCTCTGCCAACCACTATCCGCTCATGTCTGTCACAACAAATTCTTTGCCCAATGACTCTGTGCCATGTTTTGTAACTTTGCTAATGACCTTTGTTGGCCATTGCGTCTTATAGCTACTTAATCATGCCCAACACGACATTGTTTGCGGTACAATCCTTTGCGGCCTGGCTACTGCACTCACAAACTTGGGTGATTGTCTGAGTTCCACTGTGGCTACTGATTTACTGTCAGTGGCTCAACCCTTCACATCCTACTACCTGTGTCGACCTACGACTATGGTGGCTTTGACTTCACAATCTTCTTAGCTCAGCCTGGCTGACTTCCACAAATGTTGACCCTGACATTCCTTCGTGCAATTATCACATTTTTTGCTGGCAGCTCAGCCTTCTCAGCGTTATCGACCTCTTCAATGTGTCCTTGTTGTGTTATGTATGTTGACATAACCTTCTAACCATAACTCTGCTTGACGACTAGCTAGCTAGATGGCTGTTGGCCCAATTGGATCCTCTGCATAACACTTTGCCCCATTGTTTCTAGTGGCAAGGTTGTCGACCACATTGAGTCTTGGCCCAAACCCTATCGTGCTAGCACCCCTACTCACATCCAGCGTGCAACAACTCCTGAAACCTCATGTGTGACTCTAACTCATGGACACGACAACGACTTTGTTCGCCTTGACCGAACCCCCCCGATGCTTCCTTAGCCTGACATGGTGGTTGTCTACTTGTGACAATCGGCCACCAACTACAGCCTGTACACTTTATCTTTTCTTGACTGTGCTTGTTCTTTGCCTCCGACACCTTACTGTCGATTCTTATGAATATTTTTATTCATAAATATATCTATATACATTAATCTTAATTAAATAAAAAAAATAAAAAAATAAAAAGATAATAAAAAAATATTAATAATTAATAGTTTAATTTAATTAGTGCCCATTAATTATGAAAAGGCACTTATGTCAAAAGACATGACCTTTAAACCCTTGTGGCCAGTCAACTCCTATAAAGGAGAACCGCCCAAGGGCTTGTAAACCATATTCTGAATATTGAATAATAATTTATTATGTTTATACATAAATGAGTCTCCAAATGACAAATTCCAGCGAATAGGGTTTTTCTATTCCACCGACCCCACAACTTAGGCTCTTTGCAACCAGCGTCTTGTCGTTTACTTTTCTTGGTTGCTGGGTCTGTTGGGGCCTTGAATTTCGGCGATTACTCTCCTTTGTAGTGCGCGACGACTGCCTCACTACCTGCAACCCCTATTTGATCTGCAACTTCTCTCACTGCTGCCTGTCGGGTTGGTGGTTCGCTGATGACTGTAGGGTTTGTTAGCTGTTGGCCACCACAACTGCCAACCCTGAGCTTCTCATTCCACTGCCCTATCGCTTCCTATGCCAGTCGACCCATTGGTCGAGTTTGATAACCCTTGGCTGTCAGCTTGGTAGCTGTCGGTCACCACCAGCTGCCGCCCCCCTTTTCTCTCTCTTTTTTATTTTATTTTGTTTAAAACTTAAAAAACACAACTTTGCAAATTTCTTTACCTAGCCACTTCATACGATATACATGTTTTCTTCAACTTGTACGACCAATTTTGTTTGGCCTATAAAAAATTTGCTTTTGGTATGATCACAACCAAGCCTAGCTTCAGTGATCTCTGTAGAAACTTGGCTTCTTGTATGATTCAGAGATTGGTTTTCAGAGTTTCTCAGTCTAATGCCATGCTAATTTTTCATTGAACCTAGCACGACAATTTATTGACCTAATAGATAAATATATCTACTGAATTAATGTATTAACTTAATTAGTGGAAGAAAAGTTATATAACCAATTTCAATCACAATGACACAAATAGATTCTGCCCAATCAATAGTTTTTCATTAAATCTGAACTTACTTGGGCTCCTATCCTAGGATAATGGCCGAATTGAGAAAATTACAGATACAAATTGCTCTAGATCTGATCCAACAAATCTGGCCCTTGATCTATTCTCAATCTCCTCGGCAGATCTAGATCTCCAATAATGCACTTTTGCACTTACTTAGACTTGACACACTAGAATATCTCATTTCTCACTCGAAAAAATGCTTCTCTAAAAGGCTAGTGTCGCTGTATGGTGTGTCTTCTCCTCTCCTTAGCCTTGCTTTTATAAATTTACATTGACCCAAATCACCCTAATCTCCAAAGCTATGTTACTAGGATTCGGATACGCATACGGATATGGATACAGATCCGAATTTGGATCCGCTAGTTTTTTGAAAATCCAAGATCCGAATATGGCAAGGATACATCACGTACAATATATATAATAATAATAATATTTTTTTAAATTTAAAAAAACACTTTCGAGCTAAAAAATCAAACACTCCATGAAACCATCAAACACTTTTAGAACATTGAATGATAAATATGAAGATTGAAACACTGAAATGATGCATCATCCCTCATACAAAGTAACAAAAATGATCATGATTCATAATATCATAAATGATAATAGCTATGTTGCATGGGTTCGCAAACCCGGGGGTGGGGTTCTTGTCCCCAAGTACCGGATTCGGGTACGGCTTCTTCTGAGAACTGCGTTCTTCTATGAAGAACCAGGTTCTCCATTAAAAAAATTTGGGTTCTTTTGTCTTGACGGGTACGAAGAACTCTGATGATGGGTACTTGGAACCCCAAAATCGGGTTCTTTGGGGTTCTTTTTAGTTTTTATTTTAAAATTTTTAATTAATTTAATGGGCTTCCCCTAATATTCAATGTAGCTAGTTCTTCATCTTGCGAGAGAAATTGGAGTACTTATGCCTTTATCCATTCAGGAAAGAGAAATAGATTGGGCTTAAAGAAGGCAGAGAGCTTAGTGTACATTCATAGCACACTACGTCTCATATCTCGAAAAGACCCTGGGTACAAGGAGGGTCCTTTCAAGATATGGGACCAATACGCAGATGATGCTATGTGTGTGGACGAGTAGATACAACCAAATGACCTTATTGAGCTACCTCCAATTGCTATCAATGAGCAGGAGACTCAAGATGAGAGTGATTCCTATCTGGAGAGCATGCTCACTGAAGATCTAAGTGATGCCGATGACATGCATGTTGATGACATGGCTTGAGGAAGTCATTTTTCAATATTAGCTATTTTTATTTTAGTATTTTAAAATTTCCTAGAGATGCCTTAAGGCAAATTTTCAATGTAGTATGACAATGGAGATATATCATGATTCTTATTAATATGTAAACTCCAATTTGCACTTGATATCAAACTAGAAATTTTGAAATTTCATTGTGAATGTTGAATGCTCAATGATGTGCATGTTTAAATATTTAAAGTTTAAATAATAAATATTTCAGTTTTCTTGTTTAAAGTTGAAAAATATACAAATTCACATATATTATAGTTTATAAAATATAATATTTATATATTATATATATAAATTATAATATACCCCGACGAACCCACGCACCCTGTTTCAAAAAATGACGTATCGGTCCCCATACCTGTACCCGTCCCCGAACCCACGTTTTCTGGCAACATAGGATAATAGTAAATACATTTACATATCCTCAAATGGATCTATATCTTCTGCATATTGCAACTCTTCATCATGAATAGATGATGGGGGTCCTGGAATGTAGGAAGTTGCATCAGTAGGCTGGACTGGTGGTGGAACAATATCCTCAAGTAGGTTGAGGTGAGTCATGGCATTCAGTGTCAGGTTCAAGTCAGAGATCTCAGGCTCCACATCCCACATCCTGCTCGGACCTTTTTTATACTCTAGTTCAACATGTGATAGAAGACGGAGGTTGGAATGAACATAAACAAGATCCTCAGCCTTTGCCGCTCCCAGCCTGTTTCGCTTCACTAAATGGATGAAGCCATATGTACTCCAATTCCTCTCAGCTGATGAGGAACTAGCAACCTGTGATAACAACTTGGTGGCTAGAGTAGAGAGATGAATGCTATCCCCACCATGGAAGCCCCACCAAGTAATAGGATCAAGATGCCCTTGATCATCCATAACTGCTGGATCTGAAAAGCTGCCAGTAGACTGTACAAACCCTCCAAATTTTTGGCGGACTTCCATTGCAACTCCCATATCTCTATAAATTTTCGTAAAAGCTGTCTTGTATCCTTGTACCACTTTAGAATCTTTGTTTGGTGCTATTCTACCAGGTAAAGACAAAATTTTAGAATGATAGTATTTAGGGTGCAATGCATATGCCAAAAGGTGTAATGGTTTGGTCATTTTGTTCCACCTTTCTGTTACTATGTCCTTCACTAAATAATAGAATGTTTCATAAGGGTCATTTTCACTTGCCTTGATAATTTCTTTTATCCTCTCCAACATACTATTAATGTTTTCATAAACTTCCCCCAAGCAAGGTGTATCTGTATCAAATTCCCTGATCAAGGTCAAGATTGGTTTAGTGAACTGTAGAAGATATTGGACCTTGTCCCACCATGCATCATCAAGAATGATGGATTTGATTTTTTGCCCTCTATCAGAAGTGGAAGTCCTCCATGATTCCCAATGAGGGTCAATGACCATTGCTTGTCTCAACTCCACAAGTCTCTTTATGACAAGAGTGTGGGAGGCAAAACGAGTTTCAGCCACCTACAAGTTTCAAAAAGTCAAATCTCAAATGAGAAACCATGTATAAATTTGTAATTAAAAATAAGAATTTCTAATACAAATAGTATTCATTTAAAAAAAGTACCTTCAGTAGCTCCAACTTTGCAAAACCCCGATAAACAACTTGGGACATTGAATGATTTGTTATGAACATTTGGATTTCTTTTGATGCTACATATATTTCATTAATCCATTCAATCTCACCAATCTTGGCAAGCATAAGGTTCAATGAATGTACTGCACATGGAGTCCAAAAGAAGTGATCATATCGACCCTCCACAATAAAACCTGCAGCTTTACAAACCTGTGCATTGTTCATAGTGAGTTGGACAACATTATGTGGCCCCACACTTTCTATTGCATCAATAAGAATTGTGGATATGAAAGATGCATCTTTCTCTATTCCACTACAATCAACAACATTCAAAAACATTGCCCCTTGGGGGCATAGTGCAACAACATTAATTAATGGGCGGTTTCTTTGGTCTCTCCATCTATCAGAAATGATGGACACCCTTGTTTCTGCTCATGTATCCTAGATTGCCTGTAGCTATCTATCCACAGATTGTCTCTTTGATGCCAACAAAGTAGTGCGGACCTTTTCATATCCAGGGCTTTTGTACCATTTTGGCACTTCATTAACTGCCTTAATCATTTGTTGCCAATAAAGGGAACACACTAAATTGAATGATCGCCCATTTGCATAGATGCAACAAGCTACATGTTCATCAGCTATGTCTCTACCTTGATTATTGAAACACGCTTCAAGAGGGCCTAGAGTGGGCCTTTTATTAGATGTGGCAGCAGGCTTAGATGGCAATGGAGGCCTAGTTGTAGAGCTTTGCACAGGGTGTTTTCCCTTAGCAAGCTTCCTATCAGCAGCTTCTTGCAAACATGCATAGAATTTCATTTTTCCAGGACTCAAACCTTGGCCAGGTTTGCCATTTGCATCTTTTGGCCCGGTGCATGCTTGCACCCCTGTGTTAGTTTGACCAGTGAGATGGGCCTTCACTCTAGTATATGAGCCATTTTTTTTTAACTTGTCATTCATTGCACTTCCATTTAAATGAACCACCTCCGGGATTTTTTCCAATAATCTCCACATACTGCCATAGAGGAGATTTTGGGTCTGTTTTGATGATTTCCCCTTCACTATGCTCATGCTGTGAATCCTGTGATGGTTCCATAATGATAATGGTATAGACTCTATTCAACTATTGGTTACTGGCAACTGCATATAAAATTCAAATTATAATATATTATCAATAAACAATTAAAAATTAAAATACAAAATTAAATAGTAAATACATAAAAGAAAAATTAAATTTAAATTTTAAATACATTAAAATTTAAATAGAGCTCAAGCATTGTCCACAAAAGCCCAAGTATTAACACCATTCCACTCCCTAGAGTTAAATTAGTAATTTAAAATTACCACTAAAAAATTAAAAATTTTAAATTAGTATTTAAATTTTACTATAGTCTATGACTCTATTACCACTAGTAAAACTAAATACTAAATACAGTAAATATATATATTTTTATTATTAAACACTACATCTATTATTAATATTAAACACTAATATCATATATTAATAATAGCCTATGATATTGCTAACAGTGCATAAATATTACAGTAAAATACAGTAAAAATTTAGACAAGTTACAATACAGTAATACAGTAAAAAATAATCATATATTATAAATATTAAACTTACAGTAAAAAACATTAAAAATTTAAACAAGTTACAATACAGTAATATTATTACCTAAACAGTAACACTACAGTAAATTACTAAATATTGTAAATATTATAATGAATTAAATTTGTATTTGTATAGAATATACATTATAGAACCGATGCATAGAATTAATATTATAACTTATAAGTTTATAACACTACATTATATAACAGGAAGTGAATATTAATTACCTTGTTAAACCCCGATTCCTCTGGTGGCAGCAGACAACTAGGCGTTGCTTTCTAAGTTTCCTTGTTCCCGTTGCTGTGTGTTGCCCGACTGTGTGTCGGCGTGAACAGTGAGAGTCATTGTGTTGTGGGACTGTGAGAGTCACTGTGTCGGCGTGAACAGAGATGTGCTGCGTGCAGGGGGGCAGGCAGTGTGAACAGAGAGCGACTGTGTGTTGCGTGCAGGGGAACTGACGGTGAGCCCGGAACAAATGACTGTGTGCGGGGGGGCCGGCGGTGAGCCTGGGGTGAATGCGGACAAAGGAAAAGCTGAGTGCCGACAAAGGGGAGCAGGTCCAATGTTAATTGTTGAGCGCTGACAAAGGGGACCACATTATAATATATATGCAAAATAAAATCGAAACCTACAGCTAAAATCGAAACCTAAAAAAGTTCCGCTTTTTCTGAATTTTTCGGCAACCATTTCGGCGTTTCCGGCAGCCACCTGCGGGATCCGTTTCCTTGGAAAGTTGGCCGTTTCTAAAAAGTGAAAAGTTAAAAAATAAGTATTTTAGAGGTATTTTTGGCGGATCTGGATCCGGATCTGGTTCGGATCCAGTTCTGGTTCAGATCCGTGGATCTGGCAGTACCCCTCTTGCCTCTGCTGGATCCAGTTCAGATCCGTGGATCCGTAAATACTCCTCCTGCCTCTGCCGGATCCGGCAACATAGCTCCAAAGTGATTGACAACTGAGATTTGATCTCGCCTCACTTGCGATCAATAGTTGAGCTTAAAACATAATCACTAAAGTAATTTACTTTACTTCCCCTAAGTTTCTTTATTTCAATTAGCCAAGTTAATAATTATGTGCTTTTCCTAAGTTAAACTTAGGTTAAGTTACATTAGTAACTTGCTCACGCTTAAGCATGTCTTCTAAGGAGATCTGGGGCAACTTCTGCACACCTAGACACTCAGGCTTGTGCAGAAGTACCTGCTACAAACATCAACTGCAATCCCTAAAATTAATTAATATTGAAATTAAATTCAAGCCATAGCAATCATCACACAATAGCTGGAAATCAAATATCAGAAGCATAAATCAATTTCACACATACATAGGTAATTACTCCTTCAAAATCAGATTTTCATTCATTCAAAAAAATTACAACTCTCTTGCAACTTTTAAATATGTATGTGCATAATTAAATACCTGCATATTGTATTTTAAGGGCTTTCAGATTTCCAATTAATGAACAATGGTTAATCAACCATTTAAGATTTTAATATTTATGTTTTGCTCCTAGAATTTTCTGCTATTGTTCAATGCTTATGCATTCCAGATGTGAAATAATAAAGCTTGTGTGCTGATTAGTGATTATCTGTTGGCTTTGGAATCTGGATGCAAGGTTCTCTTTCGTAATGGTTAGTCAGGCTTCAGTACAAACAGAATATTGTCTTGCTTGGTTGATTCTGCTTCTTTGAGAACCTAGATTTGAGATTATTGTAAAGGTAATAAATAAGTGGTAGAATGAATTGAAAAGCACTGTTGAATCCTAGTCCCTGGCCTCAGCAAGATTGATAAAAGTTAGTGGTAAAAATTGATTGAGTGATTGGATGCTGAAGGTCAGGGCGATGCTATTTTTGCTTGTTTCTCTCTTAATTTGTAGATTGACATCATTTGTGATTACCCCAGAGTCTTATTTGTGAAATTTACTAATTGAAAATTTGTATTTTTGTACTCATTCAGTTCATTTAAATTGCATACAACGCACACACTGGCTGAAGCAGACGTTCAAAAGCTGAAGGAGGGGAAAAGAAAGTTTAAAGCTGAGTTTCCTGCTCATGGAATGCCATTGTGCAAATGGACAACTACTAATGATTCTCTTCACAAGGTGAGTGATTCCTGTGTTCCACGTTCTGAGATTATCTGAAGTCATTAAGTGATTCAGAGAATGGCATTGATCAATCTGTTTTGGGATCAGAGTTCTACTGTATGATTATTTTAAAAGGATTTTTTGAGATTCAGTCATGTTTTCGAGGATAAACCCACAACATGGCTGATTGTTTAGAACGTGGTTGCTTACTACTGAAAACCCAAGAGCAAAATGAACCAGCGAACAAATCAGTGTATGTTGTGGAGTCAGTAAATGTTACTTTGTTCATTATTTCATCAAGATCACTATATGAGCTGTCTGTTTCTTGTACTAGAGGATGGTTTGTGCTTGAAGCTTTTCATGATAGCTGGAAAAATTTGCTTAGTCCAGTAAATTTAACCATTTGCAGAAAAGTTTTATACAGGTGTATCTATTTGGTCTTGATATATCCCAGAAATACTCTTGGAGAAATGTGATCCAAAGTGTCCAGATAACCGCTAGGAAGTGTGTCCTTGTCACCAACAACAGCCCTTCTCACTTCTTGCTTGGCAAATGCCAACCCGGGGGTTTTCTTGAAGGATTAGAAGCTCAACTTCAAATATTTTTGGAAAAAAGTTGCTCCAAACCTGCAACAAACTTTGTTGTTTCTTCAAGTCCGTAGCTAATTTATTCAAATCAGGAAAGTTAAACTTCAGATTTATGATTAAATTAGCCAGTTCAACCCAAAAATATTATAATCAGTGATAATCTCCTATTGTTTCTGCAAAAGTGATTGCAGAACAACAAGCTTTCTTTCCCTATAGATGGCCGATTTGATCTTTTGAAACAATAAATGAATGTAAAGTTCCAATATACCAGTCAGTCCTACCAATCTGCGGACTTGTTTATGGGGTATGGAGTCCAGAGAAGAGGAAAACCAGGAAGGTGAATGTGTCAAATCTCTCTGGTTCAAATAACACATTAAACTCCAAGTTGAAAACAGTAAAAGCAATCGGAAGACTGACTTTCTACACAAATGAAAGCATTATTCCACTGTAAAAGAATTTGATTTGCATTATTTTTGAATGAAGATGTTACTACAATGTCCAATCAGCAACAAAAGAGAATGAAATTTTCTCTGAAAAAACGGAGATAAGATCAGATAATTTTATTATTGTCCAATGAATGACCACAAAAGTAGGTCAATAGAGCTAAAGGATACATCCAGTACGAGTACAATGTGGGAGTGCAAACACAACTCCTAGAAAATGCCAAAGCTAAATCTAGGATAAAATGAAGTAAAGAATGATACAACAATAGGACAGCTTCATAAACATGTATATAACTGGATCAAAGGCCATGGTGATGTAGAAGACTAAGTGAATAAGTCTAGGGCTGGAGGTCAATGTTGTCAAAAATGCCCCGAGTATGATAGCTGATGGTGAGGGGGCGACAGTGGCACTAGCTCGCTATTGGAGTCCTCTGGATCTAACAAGGTGTCTGGCTGCATGATCCTGTGCGGGAGGTAGGAGCGAGGGATAATCCTAGCATGTGAGGCCGAACGAAAGAATCTCTAGATAAGTCTCTAGTTGCTTTGCAAGTGTTGGGGAGGAGTCCATTGGCGGGGGGAACCTTGTGTGGGAACCATTTGGAACTATTCCCTCTGATGCTCTAGGTGTGAGTGAATTGATATGCTGTTCGACACCTATGCAACGATCTCGAGGATATCGGTTGGCCTCCCAAGGAGGGGGGGTGACTGAGGGGAGACTGGAGGTCTCACTGTTCTACTATTTGAAATACTTTGGAACTTAGATCGTCACTTGCTCTGATTAGCTGGATCAACCTTAAAGTATGATGTGATCATTCGAATGTCCCTGAGTGTGGCGGGGTATGTAGGATTTGAGATTTGTCTAAATATCTCCCTGATGAAGAAGGCTAGGCATCTCTGGGTAGGATACTGGAACAAGGTAGATAGGGATCCTCCTGAATCTCTATAGAGGCAATCGTAGTGTCCTCTAATCTCGTAGTATAGGGGGCACCTAAAAATGAGGCTCTGCTATGTCTCTGGCTCCTGAAGGTGACACACTTGGATGATCTTATCACATCTTGGTATATGTTGGTCATTCTCTACTCGGAGTCGATGAGAACTAACTCGAAACTTGCCAAGGGGGATCTTGAGTGAGTGCATCCAATGTTTATGCATGTATGGGGGGCAAACTATGATGCCATCTTGTAACTCCATGAGATGCTCAATGTAGAAGGACATCTTTGGGCTCAGGCCCGTCAGGGGTGAAGTGCGAGTGACCTGAATGTACAATTTGTAGATATCCTCTCTGATGCGCTGATTCAGTACTTGTTTGGGCGACATGAGATGGCTTGGTGCAGCAAGGGAGAATTTGAAGGGGGAAGATGCTCTAGGGAGATGGTCAGTGTTTGGAGAAGTCAAGAAACATTCGAAAACCAAGCTCGTGTTTTGCCTAAGGGGTGAGCCAAATCGAGGACGTCCGAAGAACAATGTGCAAGGTAGGGGTATTGGTCTTTCCCAACAGTTGAATCTTTGAAAGATCTGAATTTGTGGAGGAAAGAAACCAAGCGAAAGATGACATCGTGGCAGAAGGGGTAGGCACCAAACTTTGCCTGAATAATGGGTTGTGGGACTATACATTTGCATCGGATGATGCGTCTGAGAAGCAAGGTCTGGACTCTCTCCATCTAGGCCCAGTTTGTCTTTACCAAGCTTGGCCCCCAAATCTTAGAGCCATAGAGGACCATGGGTCTAATAATCGCGTCCATGAGGTAGAGTTTGGACAAGATGTCTTGAAACTAACTTTGGAAGCACTATCTCTCAACAAGGGCCAGGGAACTATACCCTTTGCTAACTCGAGGCTAGAGGGCCTGTCGCATACCAAAAGAAGTTCCCGTGAACTATACTCCTAGGTAGATGTATGATGTGGTGACCTCGATCTCTTCCCCCCAAAAGTAGAAATGCATGTTTGTAAGAGTTTTCTTCAAAGCATTGAAGATCATAACCTTGGTTTTACCTAGGTTGACCATCAGCGGTCGAAGGTCACAAAAGCTCGTTAGGGTGTCGATTTGTCTCTATGGGCCCTAGGGTGTAGATGCCAATAAGACCAAGTCATTTGCAAAAAGGAGCAAGGAGATCAACACTTGATGTATAAGGCAACCATCCCCCTCCTGGATGTGCTCCTAGAGGAAAGATTCCAGCTCATCAGTGAAAATATCGAAGAGGATAGGTGAGAGGTGTCACCCATGTTATAACCTAGTGGTACTTTGGATAAGGTCAGAAAGGCCATGTGCCATCTTGAGGTGAGAGAAATGACAAATGTGCTCTAAGAAACTATAGATCCTATAACCACTGGAGAATTCGTGCATGCAATATGTGATGGATCTCAATGACACCCTGTGAACATGTGCTACTTCTAAGTCATAAAGTAAGTGGTAGGTGGAATGGGAACTGAGAATGAATAAGAATGAAAGAAGCCACAACTTGGAAAATTACGGTAGGTGGATTGGAAATTGAAATGAAAAAGAATGAAAGAAGCTGCAAGTCAGCAAATGATTGAATCCTTCTCTAGTGTTCAAACCTACATTAAAAAGATTAGTCCTCCCGAAATGATGCTCCCTGTTTGACTTAGAATAGAGGAGATGAGTTAGGAAATGATTCTCTCTCAAAAATATTGAAATTAATGCATAAGTTAGGTGGATGACTTAACTGAAGATGTGAGTCCAAAAGCATTGAAACATGTGGTGAGAATCTTTCTAAGAATCTTTTGTGCCTGGGAGAGGCACTTGACTTGTGAGAGATTGTTGGGTTAAAACAATGGTTTCTCTTGTGAAGGTGTGTTTTCACTTGTCATGGGTTGAAGATCAACTTTATTGATGTTTGGTATGTGATTTATTTTGAGTGGGTGTGAGGTCTAGTATGAATAGTGATAGGTGGCTGATTTGTTTGAGTGGATGTTAGTGTTTGGAGTGGATTGATGCTTATGATAGGCATGCTTAATCATTTGATTGTTTTACTAATTTTTGAAGGCTAGAAGGGGCTGCTTTATTTTGAGATAGATTGATGATTATTGGCTAATTTGTTTTTGTTTGAGTTGTTACTCAAAGATTTACAAGAATGATGACCTTGCTTAGTTTTAATGATTGTTATGGATTAGAGGGAGCTTCCAGCATTGCCCCTTGGGGATAGTATTGATTGTAAATCTTGTACATTGCACTTGTTCAGAGATTGATCAATGGATGTGTTAATTTTCCAGAGTGTTCTATGCTGTTATAATCACTTTAAACAATTTCTTCCAATTTCAATCACCCCAATAACAGATAAGCAATTATAGATAGAACAGTAAATAATAAATGCACAATAGAAGATAGCCAAGCACAATGAGAAGCAGAAATTTGGTCAAAGCCCAAGGAAAACCCCACATGAGATACATAGTCCAGACTCCAAATAGTATATCCATCAAGCAGTCAAAGTCAAATCTGGTCAAAGATACCAATCTGCAATTTTCGGCCTGTGGAGTAACAGTCAACAACAATCAATGGTCTGCCCTAACCAGTCAAAGTCAATGGTCCAGCCTGCTCAAAAAAGTTTGGTCAACCCAACAATAAATTTGGCCTCCAAACCTCAGTCAAACTCAGTCAAAACAGTCCTGAAATTCTTCCTGCGATTCAGTCAACTTCCACAGTCAACTTGCAGCCAAACCCTATTTTCCACCTGTGGTCAAACACAGTCAAAGTTCCCAGAATAATTCGGTCAAGCCAGTAAAAAATTCGGTCTCCAAAACAGTCCTGAAATTTGGTCAAATCAGCCCAAAACAAAGAAAGTCATCATTGGTCAATGCAGTCCCAAAATAGATTGGAAAGTCAACTTCGGTCAAACAGAAATTCTCCTTCTCCCTCCTTTACATGTGTGAACTAGATCTGTGAATTTCAGATGCGACTTGATGTGATGGATGAGTCTCTAAATGAGGTCAACAAATGTCTATTTATATGTTAGGAGGACCAATTATCATATGTGGGGCCGACTTGTCAAACACAAAATAATAATTTTCATTGACTAATTTTGAAATTTCTTTTGAGGTGAAAGGGTTCCTCCTTGGAGTAGTTGGGCTTCTCCTTGGGAAAATTCACCCAGTAGCTGCCAATTTTAACAAAATGTGGTAGCTAGTCAATGGCTATTGGTGAATCTTAGTTGGTCATCTTTCACATTTGTATTATGTAGAGATTATACTTTGTACTTGATCTAGGTTTTGGAGAAAACCCTAGGAAGAGAAAGGACCACTAGGGTTTGGATATACCCTAGTTGAGCAAAGGAGCATTTGGCATCAAAGAAGATTTTTGAAGACTATCTCCGCAATAGATGGAGGAGTGATGAATACATGTGACAATGTTGTTGGATTTTCTCAGGAAGAGGGAGTTGACCTTTCTGTTAATCTTGTTTTAGGTTTGTCTCAAAAAGAGAAAGGCTATCAGAGGTTTTAAGGTGCGTGAGTGGGATGCTCATGTTCATAGATTGATGTTGAAGAATTTCAACCCCCATTCCGGTTATCAGTTTTCCTTGTCACTCCATGCATTTAGTTTTTAAATCCAAGCATGATAAAAATTCTAAAATTTGGAAATGACAATATTTTCTGAAAACACAAATTTAGAGATTTCACAACTGCTGAAATTGCAAAAATAAAACACAGTAAAATTATGACAGCCACACACAGAAAATAACACAGTGATTTTTGGTCAATGTGACCCTGGAAAAACCCCCCTACAACTCTTGGGGAAAACCAGTTTGAGAGCTCTTCTTTTTAATGAAAATGCTTTTATAGAGACTCTGAAATACACAATAAAAATTCCAGCGACCACAAATTACAACTTATCTTGATTTCCGTGCTTGAACTCCGCCTCGAAAACTGTGCCAATTAGCAAACTGCCAAAATAGATTTTTTTCCAGCAATAAAACAACATTAAATGTTGTACAATAGACTCGAAAATCGTGCCCAGAACTTGTTGTACAGATTGTATGGACTGCACGGATTTCAGTAGTACGTTTGCCTTGAAAAGCGTGTCTAAAACTTGCCTTGAAATTCGTGCCCTTGCTGCTGCCCCTCTTCCTCAATTTCTGTGCCTTTCTCTTGCTATACGGTTTTGCCTTGGGATGCGTGCCAATAAACACTGCTACCCAGATTTGCTGAAATGTCTTCTTGCTGCTTTCCTTCACTTCCTCACTGGTCAGGAATTTTCTCCTTGCTCTCCTTATCTTTTTCTCAAATGCTCATGAAAGAATGAGTTGATCTTTTTCTCTTCTCTTCTGCTTGTACTCTCTAAATGACCTTTTGGGTTACCCTAAGATCTAGTGGCTGAGATTCATTTAGATCTAGGGATGAGAATAAATGTGCATTTAATTCTTACTTTCTATTTTTTAACTCACCCACTTAATAAAGACCCACTTAGCCTTTTATTTCCATAGTCATTTTTTCATTTTCTAATTCTTCATTGGCTTTAATAAAGTCACCTTTAAATTAGAATGTAACTTCACCACTTATAAAGTCACTTTAAATTAAATTGACTTTACCACTTATAAAGTCACTTTAAATTAAATTGACTTTACCACTTATAAAGTCACTTTAGGAGAAAAGTACAAATAAATTTGGACACTTTTCCCTAGGCCAAAGATCAAAGCTTAGGGAACTTGTCCTTTGGTACCCAAATTTTAACATTCCCTCTTACCGAGGAAAGTGTTCCTCACCGCTCCCATCTTGTCTCTGAAGTAGACATGCTTGCCTTGTGGTAAGGCTTTGGTGAAAATGTCCGCTACCTGCTCATTTGTGGAAATGTACTCAAGCTTGACAGCGCCCTTTTGGACATAGTCTCTAATGAAGTGATACTTGATCTCAATATGCTTTGGCCTGTCATGAAAAACTGGATTCTCCGTGAGTTTTATGCAGCTCTGGTTATCATAGTAAATTAATGAAGGTCTCAATGCCTGACCAAATAGACCAATCAACATCTTGCGAAGCCATATGGTCTCACAACTAGCAAAACTAGCAGCCATATACTCTGCCTCAGCTGAGCTCAATGCAACTGACTGTTGTTTCTGGCTGATCCACGACACAACTGCCGAACCCGACCCAAAACAGCGCCCGTAAGTACTCTTCCTATCTGTTAATTTTAGGTATGTTCTATGCTTAGAGCAATTTATTTCAATTTTCACAGTGAGCTCAATATCTTTTTCAGATTAGCAATCACATTAGCATAATAGTAAATTGCACATAGAACATGAACATAAATCGCAGAAGACAAGCCAAGATGTGGCGCTAGCTAGGGACAAACCCCAATGTGGGGATATCCTTGATCAATTCTTCTTATATGTTCTTCAATAGTTCAACAGAGAGAAAGAGAGAGTACATTTACAACATAAGACAACACTTTGACTTATCTAAATAAGAGCATAGATCATCTCTACTGATCCCAGATCAGTACCACTCTTATTGATCCCAGATCAGTACCAAGAGAGAGTGAGTTATATCACTCTTATTGACCCAAAGTCAGTTTCATTGATCCCAGATCAATGTCATACCACTCTTACTGATCCCAGATCAGTACCAAGAGAGAGTGAGTTATATCACTCTTACTGGCCCGAAGTCGGTTTCATTGATCCTAGATCAATATCACAAGAGAGTGCCTCAAACCACTCATACTGATCCCAGATCCGTTCCAAGAGAGAGTGAGCTATATCACTCTTACTGACCTGAAGTCAGTTCCAATTGATCCCTAATCAATGGAGGTCATCCTAGCATAGGGAGTACGGTAGATACAACGATGCGTCCATCGATAGTACTACTATGGTCCCTAACTCCATTTCCCTATTCTTTGGCCAAATGAGAGGTACTTCCCATGAGTCCCAGACTGCATCGATAGGATGCCACGACAAGAGAACCACTCATCTTGTCCATAAGTTGCCACGAGGTATCACAGGGGAAGGCTGAACCATTCACCCTGTACACAACGCACCATTAGGGGAGGGTGAGTCGCCCTATGGTCGCTTGTTGCTCCAAGTACCCTAAGCCCCTTGGAGCTCCAAGAGCTCAATGCATGCATCATACAAGACCCTCATAAGCGGGTCTCTCAACGACTTCAAGTCGTTCTGGAAAGTTACAAATTTGACCTTTCCTCGGGCCTTATGAGGGTCTCTCAACACTCCATGTCATTTTGGAAAGTCACAAATTTGACCTTTCCTCAAGGCTTATGAGGGTCTCTCAACGACTCCAAGTTGTTCTGGAAAGTCACGAATTTGACCTTTCCTCGGGGCTTCGACAGAATGTCTGTGACTTGCACATCAGTCCCAATGCGATGAAGCCTTCTTGCTCATCGATGTACCATATCCCAGATAAGGTAGCATCTGATGTCTATATGCTGGAGCAATCATAGAATATGGGATTCCTCAATAATCGAATCCCCCTCTGGTTGACACAGAAGATCACGGTGGTATCCATCATGTGTACAAACAACTCATTGAAGAGCTTCCACAGCCAGGCAACTTCAGACGAGGTCATACTCGTAGCTATGTATTCGGTCTTAGCGATGCTTATAGCAACTGACTTCTGCTTCTTGCTCATCCAGGATATTGAAGCAGAACCCAAAGAGAACCAGCACTCAGAAGTGCTCTTGCGATCCTCCACACTGCCTGCCCAGTCAGCATCAGAATAATCATGCAACTTAACATTTCCGGCAGTGTATCTCAATCCACGAGAGGTTGTGCCTTGAAGATATCTCAAATGATTCTTGGCACCAATCCAGTGAGGCTTTACTAAATACGAGCCCAACATGCTAACTGCAAAGCATATATCCAGACGAAAGTTCACCGAGAACATCAATGCGAATGAGTTTATGAAACTCAGAGGCATTTCCCAAATCTGGTCTGACATCCCTACTACATAACTTCTGAAAGTTAAGATCCATCAAAGTAGTCACGGGCTTGCAGTTTACCATTCCAAATTTGGAATCCAACTCCCTCTTACTTTTGCAAATGAGAGAGTCTGCACCTGTCAGAAAGAGGTCGTCCTCAGAAGGTGCCGGTATGAGAGGTCTATCATCCACAACCTTCAAGCAATGGTTTGGATCGGCTTCACTCCTAGTGAATCTTAGCTTCATCAGACAGCTATCAATCCTCTCATATCAAGCCCGGGGTGTTTGCTTCAAGCCATAAAGGGCTTTCTTCCACTTGCATACATGAGATTCCCGATCATGAATCTCAAACCCCTCGTGTTGTTCCCAATTTGTGGACCTGCTACAAGAGGGGAATGGTCCCCTTGTAAGATTTTCCTTTGGTATATCTCGGACATGTACCTTCATGCTCTTCTTGAATTCAGGCATCCTTGTCATCATCTGACTCACATCGGGTGGGGCCTCATAATAAGCAGACCTCCAATGCTATAGACGAGATGTGTCAACTGACATGGTCCCTGATGGACTTCCTGCAACTTGATGCAAATTGCCAACCCTGAACCCATGAGTAAAAGCATCTTTGAAAATTCTATTTTCAAACACGTACCTTTCCATCGATGAATGCCACCCTGAAACCTTTGATTTCCATTGCCGAAATGGACACCAGGTTCTTCTTGCAATCAGGTACATAAAAGAGATTCTTGTAAATGAATCGATTTACCCTCATTCAATTGAGGGGTAACATTCCCTACACCCTTTCCGGGATAGGTGGCATTGACTCCAAGTATAATCCCACGATTGTTTCCATCTGTACCAAATTAGAGAGTGTACCCTTCTATCTGATGAAGTGCCTTGAAGCACTACAATCAATAAGCCATATTCCCAAAGAGTCTGGAGGAGAGGGCCAATATAAGATAATGCTGCTTTATCTTGTTAGAAATAACATTTGATTCTTCATGCCTAGAGTTCCTTTATTTCTTCGAGGAGTTGAGTGTTTCCTTGATGACCTGCATTACCTGTCATTTCTCTGATCATTGAAGATGTCCCGAAAATGATTGTTATCATCATCAAGTGATGTGTCCCTACCATTTGGACACTCCTTTGCATAATGGACGAACTTATTTCAAACAAGGCATCTGTCTTTCCTTCCACCCTTAGATTTGGACTTCCCATTGAAGTGATTTGTAGGCCATCAAAAGCTTTCGCTGCACCGTTCTGATAATGTTCTCTGCTTCGACTTCACCCTTGGTGAATTAGAAGAGGGATTAGGAATCCACTGATCCTATTGTCCTTTCCCAACTGTCTTCAGTGATTGGTCTTTCACTCTTGCTTGGGCTTTGTCTTCACCTCAGCTCTGATAGCATGTTAATTTTAGGTATCTTCTATGGTTAGAGCAATTTATTTCAATTTTCACAGTTAGCTCAATATCTTTTCCAGATTAGCAATCACATCAACATAATAGTAAATTGCGCATAGAGCATAAACATAAATCGCAAAAGACAAGCCAAGACAAGAGGACACAAGATGTGGTGCTAGCCAGGGACAAACCCCAATGTGGGGAAACCATTGATCAATTCTTCTTATATGTTCTTCAATAGTTCAACAGAGAAAGAGAGAGAGAGTACATTTACAACAGAAGTCAACACTTTGACTTATCTAAATAAGAGCATAGATCATCTCTAAGAAGATGATACATGAGGTAGTTGAACTCAGTTGAAGAGATGCTACTTCAACTGATTTTCCAAGGTGACTCCATCACCTTGCTGCACCTATCATCATGCTACACCTCACTGTGCTGTACCATGCTGCACCCATCATCACTATACTGCATCTCATCATGCTTCACTAGTCATGATTGTACCCATCATTGTGCTCAAGGTATATTGCAAAGTATCACCACACTACACCACTGTCATCAAGCTGCTCTTCATCACATGCTCCCATCATCGGGCTGCACTCGATCATTATCGAGCACTATACTACTGTCTCTAACACCATGCTGCATCCAATTGCGATATCTAGATATGTAGCTGCATCCATAAGCTGTATCTTAACATGTTGCATCAACTACTGTAGTATAACCATAATGCTGCATCAATATTTTCCACCATGTGACCTTGCTGTCCCATGTATCTTTGCTGCACCATGTGACCTTGCTGTCCCATGTATCTTGCTGCACTATGTAACCTTGTTGTCCCATGTATCTTGGCTCCACCATGAACCATAGCTGCACCATGAACTTGCAGCACCAAGTACCAGCAACACTGATCTAAATTTGGTCACAACATTTGACCCAACACACCACACAAACACTGTTGTTTGTGACTCCATTACTGCTGTAATTTTTGGGACTGGTTAGGGCACACAACAGTCCCTAACTGTCCTCAAATCTGGCCCAAAATTGCCCTTATGAAATGCGGCCTACCCTAGTGTGAACCCTCTGCCTCCACGCTGAAGATTAGGGTATAATATGACCCCAAAACAACCCACACTGTCCCTTGCTATGGTGGTCTGGCCTGCGGCCTACCACACAACCTTGCTACAGCTTGCGGCCCACACATCAAACCCAAACAACCCTCCTTTGCCTCGGCCCTTTAGGAAGATACCCCGGCCCTCCTAAGAGCAACTCGGCCTTCACACATGACCCTGAAACAACCTCCAAAAACCCACGCTGTTCTGTCTTCCTTACTGCGGCTAGGGCAGGATAGACTTGCGTATTTGGGCAACGTGAATAGGCCTTCCTCACCGTGCTATGTCTCTCCTTTAGGTAGCGTAGAGGGCAGGTTGGGCAGCGTAAAGAATCATGGGTCTCCTCCCTTGTACTGCGGCTAGATCATCCATTTTAGGACTGTAGCTAGGGAAGCTTGTTTAGCCTCCTTTCGTCCTGCATCTAGGGCTTCATCCTCCTATATTTCTCTTCAACTAAAACCCAAAACAAGTGGAGAGAAATCAAGAATGAAGTGTGTGTAGAAATGACTATCAAGTCACCTCCTTTTATACTAAAATGTTGAGCACATGTGGGGGTTATTTGGTTGCTGGTTGACCTTGACGAATTGTCCCATAACACAAATAAATTCATATCTCCATGAATACTTATCGGACCATCTTTAGATCAATTCTACACCTCTCGATGAGAGGGATCCAAAAAAAAATATTAACTGCCATAAATAAGATGACCCACATGGAGTTTGGCCCTAGTTTCCAATTTTAACACTATTTGAAGCACAACCTGCTCGATTTGAATCCGTGTACCCTGCCAGTCTCACTCCATCACCCTATCTATAATCCAGACCAAAGTCCACAGTCCCCTGCAAGTAATGAAGAATGTGTTTTGCAACCAGCCAGTGCACTCTCCTCACACATGAACTGACTCACACTGTTAACTGCAAAACATATATCTGGTCGAATGTTGACCAAATACATCAATTTACCAATTAGCTGTCTGTATAGAGTAGGATCCACCAACTCGGAATCAGAAGCGTGAAGCTTCTTCCAATTAGTGATCATAGGTGTAGACATGGGTTTGCAATCCTCCATGTGAAATCTGCTAAGAATATCCACAATGTACTTCCCTTGTCCCAGGAAGAAATGCCTCTCCTCCTGCATTGCCTCCAATCCCAGAAAATAATGCATCAAGCTGATATCCTTCATCTCAAACTCTGAAGCAAGATCCCTCTTGCAATCCTCAATGAGTCTCTCTGCACCAGTGATGATCAAGTCATCAACATACAACACCAGAATGAGAGGCTCCTCACCCACCACAATGAAGTATAGGTTCTGATCAACCTCACTCTTTGTGAAACCCAACTGCTGCAAGTATGTATCAATCCTCGAGTACCAAGCTCTAGGAGCTTGCTTCAGGTCATAGAGTGCCTTTTTCAATCTGCATACATGGGACTCCTTCCCATGCACCTCAAAGCTATGCGGCTACTCAATATAAACCTCCCACTAAATGAAGCCATTGAGAAATGCGGTCTTCACATCCATCTGGTGGATCTTCCAACCCATCTCTGCTGCAATCGATATAATGGAGCGAATAGATGTATACCGAGCTACGGGTGTAAAGATCTCGTCATAGTCAACTCCCTCTACCTGTGAGAACCCTCTCGCCACAAATCGAGCCTTGAACTTCTCGATGCTGCCATTTGCAGCATGCTTTATCTTGTAGAGCCATCTGGAAGTAACGACTGATTTACCTTCAGGCCTCGACACTACCTCCCAAACATCGTTCTTCATAATAGAAGATTACTCCTCCATTATGGCCTCTCTCCAGACTTGCTCGCTGGCTGCCTCCTCATAACTAGAAGGCTCGGAGTCAACAATGCTTGTTACCAATGCCATGTAACTACAAAACTGCTCTGGTGGTTTGCTCTCTCTAACCTAGCTCTTTGGCCCAGGAATTGATGTGGCCGCGCACAAGGTATCTTGAAGCCACTTGGGCTTCCTCTTCCCTGTGCATACTTCTCCCACCAGAGTGAAAGAATTCTCATCATCGTCAGAAGCCTGAACTCCTGAAGGCCTGCCAACCGACCTCATGCCTGAATCTGTGCCTGTAGACGCTGAAGTACTGTGCGAACTATCCATTAGTGGACTACCTTGTGAACTGCTTTGCGGATGGCCTTGCATGTTGCTCGAAGAACCACCCACTTGACTCTGAGAGCCACTGCTCACTGATGGACCTAACGCTGTAATCGATGTACCTCATGATCCCTGACCACTGGATCCCTGTGATTGACTCAACTGCTCCTGAGGGTCTGGTGACTTTGGATACTCTAACTCCCGTGACCTCCTGAAAGCTCTCCCTTCCTTGAACTTCACATCCCACCCGACAACCACTTTCCTCTGTGCAGGAATATAAATTCGATAAGCTTTTGAGGTCTCGCTATAACCCACAAAGATGCCCTTGTCTGCAGTGGGCTCTAGCTTGGTCCTGTTCTCCTTGGAGACATAGGAATATGTAAGGCACCCAAATATACGAAAGTGCCCAACATCAGGCTTCTTCCCAGAAAAAGCCTCCTCCAGAGTCACATTCCCCAAGGCACGATGTGGACTCTTGTTCTGCAAGTACACAACAGTGTTGCAGGCCTCTGTCCACAAAAATAAAGGTAACCCCTGATCATGAAGCATGGCTTTGGCATCTTCTACAATGGATTTGTTCTTCCTCTCTGCAACCCCATTCTGTTGGGGGTTGTAAGGAACTGTGAACTCCCTTCTAATGCGCGCCTCAGCGTATAAATCAACAAACTCACCAAGGGTATACTCCCCTCCATTGTTCGACCTGAGGACCTTGATCTTCCTACCTGTTTGGGTCTCCACAAGAGCTTTGAACTCTTGAAACCACTTGAAGACCTCACTCTAGGTCTTCAAGAAATAAATCCAGGTCTTCTTGGAGTGGTCATCAATGAATAAAACATAGTACTCATAGCCACTCAAGGATACATGAGACATCCGACCACTCCCATCGGTATGAATCAAATTAAGGATCTCGGTTGCTCTGCTGCCACTGCTGGGAAAAGGGGATCTGACAAACTTCTCCATAGCACATCCTCTGCATACATCAAGGTGATTAGAACTGAAATCTAGCACACCAATGGCGATCTCCCGCAATGTACTCAAGGCCCCATGATACATGTGCCCCATCTTGTGGTGCCAAATCTCACACAACTCTGAACTGCTAGATCTGCTGTCGGTCTTGTCTCGGGTGCTGCTACTCAATGCCATCAGGGGCTGGAATGAGAACTTGTACACGTTCGCATGGCGCACACCAATCACTCTAGCTGAAGAAGCTGGAGTTCCCCTAGGATATATAAGCACCTGCTCTCTCCTGAACAACACATCATACCCTCTGTCCTCAAGTGCTGAGACGTATCAGGTTCTTTTTCATTCCAGGCACATATAGAACATCTGCCACTTTCAACGGAGGTTTGGGTCCCCTATCAAATGTCAATGTCCCCACACTGACTGCTCTAACCATGCTGTCATCACCAAGTACTACCTACATATCAGTATCATCCTCTAAAACCTCTGAGAAGTACTCTCTAACTCCTGCCATGTGGCGAGAAGCACCACTGTCAACATACGAAATGCTAGAAGATGCTCTGCTAGTAATGGAGAGTGCACACTCCCTCTGAACTTGTATGTTAGGTGATTTTGCACTAGTGGCCTCACAAGCTATGAACCCAAACTCCTGATCAAAGCTCTCTAAGAATCTCTCTATCTCTGCAGAAGCTGCCATGGGTTTGTCTCTCCCTTTCTTGTTCTTCTTCTCCGGACACACAACAACATAGTGTCCCAACTTTTGACAATTTCAACATTTGACTTTGGAATAGTCCTTCTCCTTGTTCTGCTGCTTGGCTTTACCTTTGCCTTTGCCTCCACTGTTGGAAGCTTTCTTCTTTGCTCTGCCCTTCTTACCTCTTGCTAACAATGCCACATTGCCATCCTCTTCCACCTGTTTGGCTGCCCTAAGATGGTTCATTCTGATCTCATTCTGAATGCCATCATCCCACAATCTCTCCCAATCGGGAAGGTTTTCTCGTGCAAGAATGCCATCCACAAAATTATCCCAAGTCTTGGGAAGACCATTTAAAGCAATCCTCACCAACTTAGTGGTATGCCGTAACTCTGTCAGTCTTTGTGAGGTATGCCGTAGCTTTGTCAATCTTAGCCATTTTAATGGCCTTCAGTTTCTCTTTTAGGACCATTTTTCTGTTTTCATTTGAGCTCTGGTAAAGACTGGTCAAGGCTGTCCACATCTCATGTGCATAAGTCTTTCCTCTCACATGAGGAATGACATGATCTTTGACTCCTTCCAGAATCAATCTTTTTGCCTTAGCATTCTTTTTGTTAAACTCTACCAACTGTACAGGGTCAGCAGGTACTGCTATTGGGTTCTGTGTGGTATTTACCATAATGCCCCAGACTTTTGCTTCCTCAAAGATGCTCTGGATTCTCTCCTTCCATGCACTGTAGTTGTTCTGCCCATCCAACCTGTCTTCAACTCTCAAACCCAAAGACATGTTTCACTGTCCTACCAAATTGAAATTTTCAAATATGTGGTAAAGGTTTATGTTTTCTGTGTAAAAATAAGCTTGCTGTAATTTTCACTTTGTTGTCCCAAACTGCACTTTTCAGCCAACCAAGCTTTGATACCATGAAGAGTTTCAACCCCCACTTCGGTTATCAATTTTCTTTATCTCTCCATGCATTTAGTTTTAAATCCAAGCATGATAAAAATTCTTAAATCTGGAAATGACAATATTTTCTGAAAACACAAATTTAGAGACTTCACAACTGCTGAAATTGTAGAAATAAAACACAGTAAAATTATGACAGCGACACACATAAAATAACACAGTGATTTTTTGTTAATGTGACCCTGGAAAAACCCCCCTACAACTCGTGGGGAAAACCAGTTTGAGAGCTCTTCTTTATTTCTGAAAATGCTTTTACAGAGAAACATAAATACACAGTAAAAATTCCAGCAATCACAAATTACAACTTATCTCGATTTCCGTGCTTGAACTCTGCCTCGAAAATTGTGCCAATCAGCAAACTGCCAAAACATAATTTTTTCCAGCAATAAAACAACATTAAATGCTGTACAACGTGCCTTGAAAATCGTGCCCATAACATGCCGTATGGACCGTACGAATTTCAACAATATGGATGCCTTGAAAATTGTGCCAAAATTTGCCTCGAAATTTGTGGCATTGTTGTTGTCCCTCTTCCTCGAATTTTGTGCCTTTCTCTTGCTGTACGATTTTGTCTTGGGATGCGTGCCAATAAATGTTGCTGCCCAGATTTTCTGAAATGTCTTCTTGCTGCTCTTCTTCACTTCCTCACTGCTCAGAAATTTTCTCCTTGCTCTCTCTTCTCTTTCTCTCAAATGCTCATGAAATAATGAATTGATCTTTTTCTCTTCTCTTCTCCTTTTACTCTCTAAATGACTTTTTGGGTTACCTTAATATCTAATGGCTGAGATTCATTTAGATCTAGGGATGAGAATAAATGTGCATTTAATTCTCACTTTCTATTTTTTAACTCACCCACTTAAATAAAGACCCACTTAGCCTTTTATTTCCATAGTCATTTTTTCACTTTCTAATTCTTCATTGACTTTAATAAAGTCACTTTTAAATTAGAATGTAACTTTACCACTTATAAAGTCACTTTTAAATTAAATTGACTTTACCACTCCTAAAGTCACTTTAGGAGAAAAGTACAAATAAATTTGGACACTTTTCCCTAGGCCAAAGAGCAAAGCCTTAGGGAACCACTTGTCCTCTGGGACCCAAATTTTAACAGATGTTAACCCTTTATGGGTTGTAGATACTTTTACGACAAGCTTGCTCATTTAGGATCAATGAGTTGAGATGTATGCAAATTTTTATCTTGTATTTTGATAGATATGATTCATTTTTGTATTGGTCTTGTTTGGATATGTGGCTATCTTGTAGAACTTTTTGGACAATTCTCGATGTGGTGTCAAATTATTTTTGTATGTGATGTTGAATTTAGGGATGTTATATGCCTTTATTATCATAGAAGGCAATTGTTCTTTGGAATCCCTAGTAGGGGGGGAATTGTGAGGTGAAGTGGGAGTAGCTTGGTTTCATGGTGTAACCATGTTGCTTTGATTTTGTTCTTCCATGTTCTTCATCCCAAGGCCAAGTTGTAGAGTGTTTGGTTAATTGCTTGGAGAGAGACACATCTTTGTGAGTAGTTATTGCTTGGATGATGAGGTGTGTGGACTTGTATGTGTGGGAGTGACTCCCACGGATGCTTGCAAAGTAGGTATGATGTTGATGTCATGATGGAGGAGTATTCTTCTAGCTTTGTGGAGGCACAAGTTTTGAAGTTTGTATATTTCCAGGGAGTTGATTGGTGTTACAGAAACACTTTTCTTGCTAAGAGGGAGTGTTATCTTTTGTAGTTACACCAATTGTGTTTTCAGTTAGCTAGGAGAGTGCTAGGTCATATTGATTTTAGGGTCGTATTAGTCCAATTCATGGATTTCGACTACAAATGGCTAGTTCCATATTGAACCAGTTGGTTCCGTATTGGAATAGGGCGTGGTTGTGTATGGAACCCCTAGTAGGGGCACAGGTATTAACGTTTGTATATTTCTAGGGAGTTGATTGGTGTTACAGAAACACTTTTCTTGCTAAGAGGGAGTGTTATCTTTTGTAGTTACACCAATTGTGTTTTCAGCTAGCTAGGAGAGTGCTAGGTCTTTTAGCCCCTTGGTGATTCTTGATGGACATACAGATGGTCTAATTTGAGTGGATGCTTGACTTTGGATCAATGTTACCAGAACTAGACCAAGACCATCAAAACCAATTGGTCAGATTGATTTTAGGGTCATATTAGTCCAATTCATGGGTTTTGACTAGAAATGGCTAGTTCCATATTGAACCAGTTGGTTCCGTATTGGAATAGGGCGTGGTTGTGTATGGAATTAGACTTAAATCACTGAATCGACCGACTTCATAGAACATGGCTAGGAACCACCGAATTTCAATTGAAAAAACAATAAAATAATTAAAGTGAAGCACAAAACCCAACCCTAATAATTAATGGTAATATTAAAATTTTAAAGTAGCTTTTACTTACTTTTTAACATTACCATCAATTGTTTCAAGAGGTTTGAGAGTGGTTCCAACCTCGTTGGACTTCATTGAGAGAAAGTATAGGCTTAGATCCCATTCAAAATTCAATAGACTTAGAAGTTTTTAGGATTTTGTGGTTGGTAGGATTTCAATGTTTCCACTGGATTCTATAATGTACAAGGGAATGGTATTGGCACTTAATCAAAAGCACCAAGCTATCCATGTACCTTTGAACTCCTTTGGGATGACCCTAGTGAAAATGTAGTCTTCAAGCAAAGTCATTGATTCGGCATGTTAAGCTTTTGTTATTATATTTTAATGCTCAAAAGGTAATATAGATGATGAGGATCCTAGTATAGGCAATGTTTTTGATGATATGTAGTTATTTATTGTAACATGATTTATTTAACTCTAGAGGCCATTCAAAGCCTCTTCGTTAATGTATTTTGGTTCAAATATGAACTACAATTGGTGCTATTTTGGTGATATGCACCATTACGTGCTGTATACATGAGAAACTTGGCATAATTGTGTATAAAGGTTTGGATTCATGTGGATGCACATGAATATGTATGTTGTTGTTGTTTTTTTTTTTTTTTAAATTTGAAGAGTTTGTGTGTTTTTTGGTCGATTGTATTTTTGGTCTAGTTTTTCTTTTCCCGATTTTTTTGGGATTCAATTTGGTTCACATTTTTGGGATTGATCAACTCAATGACTGGTATAATTTTGTTAACATTGACTTGGATAGAGTGGTAGTATAGTGCACTTACCTAGGGGGTTGTTATTCTATCTAGTAGGATGACTAACCCATTGGATGCACACAATAGGGTGCTGGTTGCTTGATTAGGAAAGGTATCAACCGAGGAAGACGAACACTAGGCACTTGGAGGAGGGCACTTAGTCCTAAAGGCATGGGACCATGTGACTGACTTTTGAGGTTTGGAGACTTGACTCGAGGATGCTTGTGTCAAGGAGCATACTTCATGGAAGTTGGTTGTGGATGCAGACACATATGTGAAGGAGAAGCATTGGAGCAAGTAATTACCTTGGTACACATGTTGAGGAGTGTTAGGCATAAGAGGACATGTGGCACACATATAAAGGAGCATGAGGACACTTGGAGTATGAATGGAATATGGTGCCCTCAAGGCCTCAGTTGCTTTGAACCGCTTGGCAAAACCATCCCAAACTCAAGTGAGTGCAACGATTCGTTAGAGTCTAAAACCATACATGCATCTAAGTGGACCATACTTAAGTTTTAAGGGCATAACAATACTTCAAACCAAGATCACCTTCAAATATCTAACTAGACCAAATCTTGTAAAAGTGTTCCCTACCTTTGTAGGGGTGGCTAAGTAGTCAACCCTATTAGGTGCTTCCAACCCCCAAGGGGAGGTGACATTTCCAAGGTCAACCATTCAATCCATGGGTATTAGGCAGTGGAGGGGAAGGACTTCATGGCCAAGTGCCATGATCAGGGGACCAACTAATGAGAGTCCACATCTGAGTGTATAGATGCAATGGAGGGAGCATTTGTGGAGGCATGAGTTAGCCCTCTGGTGTGCCTTGTACCTCTTTTTGATAATGCTATTTAAATGGTGCATAACTCAAGGATCAAAGCTTGTAGTTGTTCTTTATGATGTAGGATTTTTTCTACTTCTTAAGATGAGACCATTTCTCGTTCATTCGGGTTGGGACATGCAAGGGTCTTTTTTTGATGAGATGGAGCATCAAGTGCTCATGAACTAGGTGATGGCTAATGAGGGGTGTAGAGCTCATGGCAGCTGTTTTTCCACGCACTAATGTCTCGACCATCTTTTGCATTTTAACTTTTCTTTTTTGTTCATTGTGGCCATCTTATACTTTTTCATTCTTTTAGCTACATCAATCTCTAGGGCAATGTTTTCTGGCCCGACCCAGGGATGTGGATATGTGAATGCCAAATCCCAATGCACCAATGACAGTTAACCCAAAGGATGGAGATGGTATCAAAGGAATGATATTATATGGATACTGTTAAATATGGAGAGGGGTAATAGATACACTAATTCTATCCAAGTTTCCCAAGTAGTGCCCCTTCTATGGCCTTAAGGCCTTTGGGGTCCCATTGGACTAGGGCTAAATATTAACCCGCCTGGTAAGGTGAGAACAAGCTTACAATCAAGATCTATTAATCATCTAGATCACCCTTTTATCCATGTTAAAATGCCCACAACTTTAAGTAAAATCACTCGATTGCAAAATGGTCAAGATACATGTTGAGTAGTCGCCCACCTTCATTGAAGATAAATAATAAGATAGTAATTTTATCAATGTCCAACGAATGACTGCAAAGGTAGGTCATTAGGACTAAAGGATACATCGAATACGAGTACAATGTGGGAGTGCAAACACAACTCCAAGAAATTGCCAAAGCTAAATCTAGGGTAAAATAAAGTATAGAAGGATACAACAATAGGGCAACCTCATAAACATGTATATAATTGGATTAAAGGCCCTGGTTATGTAGAAGACTTAGTGAATAAGCCCAGGGCTAGAGGTTGATGATGTCAAGAATGCCCGAGTCTAATAGTCAATGACGAGGGATGCGATAGTGGTGCTGGCTCACTATTGGAGTTCTTTGGATCCAACAAGGACTCTGGCAGCACAATCGTAGGGGGGATGTAGGAGGAAAGAAGCTTTGGATATGTCTCTAGCTGCTTCGTTGGGGTTGGGGAGGAATTCATTGGGAGGGGGGGGGGTAGGGGTTGCACCTTTCTTGGGAGCCGTCTAGAACTAATCCTTTTGCTGCTGTGGGTGTGAGTGAATTGATGTGCTATTCGGCACTTCCACAACGGTCTTGAGGATACCGGTTGGCCTCCCGAAAGGGGGGGTTGAGGGGGGGACTCGAGGTCTCACTGTTTTACTATCTGAAATACTATGGAACTTAGGTTGCTGGTGAAGATGGTGGAGAAAATTAGCATATCATCATCAATGAGCAAATGTGTAGGGTTGTTGGCTGGCTGGTTATCCAAGATAGGAGAATTTTTTTCTCCTATGAGGTTACCCATTTTGGTGGGTAACAGTACTGAAGTAGTGCTACTCAATTGAACAACTACTAGACCCCCCTGTGGCTAACTAAGTAGGATTCTATATTCTTATTTAAAAACAAAAACTTAGCTCCTAACCCCAACCAATGTTGGAAATTAATGGTAATGTTAAAATTTTTAAAGGAAAAGGCAAAAAATCCTTTTATTTAAATTTTAAACTTTACTATTAATTATTTAAGGATGTTTGAGAGTGGTTCCAACCTCATTAGACTTCATATGGAGAAAGTAGAATTTCATATTCCATTAAAAAATCTCCAAACAAGTAGTTTTCAGGATTTCAAGATTAATGGGATTGCAACCTTTTAATTTAATTCTATCACGTATAAGGGTAAGGGATTGACATTTAATCAAGAGCGGCAAGTCATTTATGTACCTTGATGTTGGTGATATTGATTGTGAATTCCTTTATCATGGCCTTAGCAAAAATGTACTCTTCACTGAATCCAAAATCATTGGTTAGGCATGTTAATCTTTTTCTACCATATTATAAGGTCTAGATTAGGTAGTTTCATCAAAATAGGGTGGTTATAGGTAATGGTGGAACTTTGCTTGTCATTTAAATGTTCTTGCTTGTTTATTCACAATGTTTTGTTACAAACTTTTTTTTGTTGGAATCATGGTTTGAAATTTTTAAAATATATTTTTTTCATTAAAATATAAATATTTTATGTATTTTTTAGTAAACTGTCACTGAAATCAGATTGGTCTGATTCCATCTGAGTCTGAGTTGACCTTTGTCTGGGTCTGAGTTTGAGTCCAAGTTTTAAAACATTGCATACAATATGGTCGACAATGTTTCCAAGGCATTTTGGCTGTTTCTCGTGATGGGCACTTTTGGGAAATTTCCATGCCCACCTAAGTGCTGAAGAGGGGCATAGGACTTTTAGGAAACTATTTTTCTATCCATGCCTATCGTCTTTTATTACAAAACCGAGATAGGGGATTGATCTTTGAGGAGTTTGTCACCTTGATAATTAATGGTAATATTAAATTTTTAAAATAAAGTGGATGTTCTCCTTTATCTTAGCTTAAAGGATAGAAAAGGTAAGATAAACTTAAACTTTTAACATTACCGTTAATTTTTTTTGGATGTTTGAGAGTGGTTGCAAGTTCATTGGACTTCATATGGAGAAAGTTGAATTTCATATACTTTTCAGAATTCAGCAGACTTAACAGTTTTCAAGATTTTAGGGTGGAAGGGTTGTAGTGTTTCCATTGGATTCTATCATGTATGAGGGTATGGAATTGGTGTCAGTCAAAATGACCCATCTATGGTATTCTACATCATGTAATCCTATATGAGAGTTAATATAGGCATGAGTCTCCCTTGAAAATGTTACTTATGTGTATCATTCTTATTTTCTTGCAAGATAACATGTTATTCAAAACAAAAAAAAAGAAAAAAAACTTTATTCGATATTTTTTGTATTTTTTATATACCATATTTCCCCCATGTAGCCATTTGGGGGGGGTGAGGGGGGGGGGTTCACATTTCCTGATGTTCCTATTTCAAAAACTTGTTTCTTGCAACTTAGTAATATACCAGATTCACATGTCATCCTGAAGGGAGCTGGTTAATGTAGCTCACATTTCTCAATATGGCTTGCATTTTAAGTTATTGGCAGTCATGCTTTCTGTTAGTAAGATGAAAGGAAGTTGGGGCACTTTTAACTTTCCTTACTGCTATTTGTAAGATAGATCCAAAATTGGCGATATCTAACTGACTGAGCATGCAATAATATGTTGACCAAATCTGAGTAATATTATAATTGGAAGAGTGAATACCTAATTGGGGAGGGTGCCTGTGTTGGAGATTTTTTTTTTTTAAAGAAATGCATCGTATATTATGTCATGAAACAAATCCTTATGTCATGGAGAAAGATATTTATTGTAATTCGTCTGATTTTCTGTAATAGACACAACTCTGATGTTGTAAAGTCTCTCTTAGAAAGACCCTAGCTAATTAGCAAGGTTGGCATTGCTAACTTTTCAATTACTCTACTTTGCGGTTTCTGATTACTTTTTCTTTTCAGGAGGATGATAGACTTGCAAGTTATGGTGTGCAATCACGTTTACAGAAACATTGGCAAAGTATTCATAAAAAGCCTGATTGTGGCGATTTTACTTCTGCTAAACAAAGCCAATTCTTTTCTTTATGTAAGTGGAATGACATTTGTTGGGCACACTTTATTTATGGTGTATAATTTAGTAGATTATTTATTTTTGTAGTTATCCATGTTTTCTTTCCTTGAGAAGTCGTGAACAAGTATGAAACTTGATGATAACTGTCAGTGCAAATGATGGGAATGTTTATTACTAGATCTTCCTAAGAGTTTTCCTTCTTTCATTGCATATTAAATTATTAATGATGCAGGTTCACCTGATCAATGCCATAATAGCTGCATTCTAGCTAGGATCGCTATTTATTGTCAAACCTGTTATTCAACTGTATCAACTACCTACAGCTAACACACCAACTAACTATTATTAATGTAGTTGATGGCTTCTAGCTGCAGCTGTTCTTGTCTACTGCCTATGCTCCTTTGATGTTGGGTGCAATGGTATTTCATTTCTGAGAAGTCTAGTTTTCAGTGAAATCAAAGGGGTTTGTTGATCTCTATTTTGTGATGTGGTGGATCTCCTTGGACATTTTTCTGGATTGTGAAATTATACAAATTTAACACTTCAGCTTGAAAAAGTGATATAGGATATCAACAAAAATTGAACACAGCGGGTAGTGCCAGTTTTCTCACCAAAGATGTATTGTCTTTTAGTCTATTTTATCTTGTAATTAGAGCAGTGTTACCTTTATAAGCAATATATGGCCTGTATTGCTATATATTGCAAGTTGTTCCACAAGTGAATAATAAATTAACAATTGTGACAATTTCACCCTTTGGATTTATTGCAATAATATAAAAATATCATAATGATTTCAGTAATTGTCATGAACCAATGGAAATTGTTGCCCTGTCTATGTCAGTCTCACGGTCTCACCTTATAACCTGATTCTTGGTGTTTAAACCTTCATTTTGCAAAAGTGAGTTAACAGATTGAACTCTGAGGATACTGTGACCATTTTCCATCAAGCAAAGCAAAGGGAAATCTGCTGTCAAGTAAAACACAGGGGAATCCACCTTTCATTTCCATGCTTTGAAACATGTTTATTTTTGCTTTGATGTGATTTTGTATCTTCTGGTCAAGACTTATGAGTCAGGACAGATATCATAATTCTGTATATTGCTGTGCGAAGTACTACTTGACATCTTATACATTTTAAATATCAGTTTATTTTTATATTTATGTAGCAATTGCTTGTTTGATGTTGTTGTTGTTTTAGATGTTTAAAAAATTGAAAAAATGACTGTTTTTGTATATTTTCAAGTTTCCTGATATTTTCTGATATTTACCCTGACATTGCCAGTAAGTTATTGTCTGGACCCTCTGATAAATCTGCTGGGACGATAAACATGACATTGAATTAGAGCACGTAAACAATAAATTGTAATGTATTTGAAAGATTTAATCACTTCATAAGTTTTTGTTTAGGGATATCATAAATCAAGTCAAGAAGTCATCATCATGAATATGGAGTTGTTATTAGGAAGTCCTGATTAGTTGGGTGAGTAGTTTCTTTTTCCAACCATCATGTTCATATGACCTCAATGCTTTGGAGATTCTCTGCTGTTTTGAAATGAAGTTATCATCATGAGTGGGCTTCATATTTCCAGAAGAACAGGGCGAATGGCATTGTATTCATTCAAAACAACAGTCTATAAACATATGAAGACGTATCTCAGTCTAGACTATGCTTCTTTACTAGCTCCCCTTCACTTTATAGGGTTTTCCTTCTTGGGATAACCTACTGAGAATCCAGTGTTTCACAACAGGCCCAAGCATATAGACATCAAATATCACTTCATCAAGGATTGTGTGCAATGCCTACTGCCTGTCCTAGGAGTTCCCACAACCTAGGACAGGCAGTAGGTGTTGCACACAATCCCTAAAAAAACCCCAGTGCGGGAAAAACCAATTCTGCAGATGAGTATTTTATTTATTCTTCAACAAAACTCTATGATTGAAAATTACAACTGTTTGCCGTAAATTAGCAAACCTCCAGAAATTTGTTTCTTTCACTTCTGCAAATCAATTTGGCTTCCTAGAGACAACTTGGCCCTTCTGATCCAATTCAGCCTCCCTCTGGCTCACTAAATCGAACCACACGTGTGACCCTGGCAGCTTGGCCGTTGCTGGCACCTCACACTCGTTGGGAAAATCAACTCGAGCTCCTCTGTAATTCGAATTCTTCAGGAAAACTCAGCTTCCTTTGAGCTAATCGATCTCTCCGACAAATTTCTCCTTGCTTTGACAACTCAACCTCGCTGAGTCAATTCGCATTGGTTGGAAACTCGACCTCTCTCTGCAGATAAAATCAATCTCACTCTAACTCTGAGAAATTGGAAGTCGCTGTGAAGAATTTCCTTCGACAATTCTGACTTCAATCACGTTGATCTTGATCTGCTAGTGCCCCCACACTATCATTGTGCCCTTGCTATCACTGCAAATCTGTATCTCTGATATGTTCTTCAAATGCCCATATATTTCATCTTATAATCTCTAGTTGAGCAATCAACAACGACGATCTAATCTCAACCAATTGCTAAGATCATATTGACCCCATCAAATGAATTTTCTAGAAGTAACTAGAGGAAAATTGATTTACCTCAATTAATTAATCCATTTCCCTTAAGTTAGACTTAGGGAAATTAGTAAACTGGCTAATTAATTCTAATTAAGGTAATTTTTCTTAGAAATGTTTTCTGAGTATTGGAGAAAATTAATCCACTGTGTTCCTTAGCTTCATAGACACCATATGAGACTAGAACACCTGTGTGAGCTACATAAACTAACACTTCCTCTTAGTGAGGAAAGTGTTTTGCATAACACCCATCTTGTCTCTGAAGAAGATGAATCTCGCTTTCCCAAAGCCCTCGTTAGTATATCTGGTACTTGCTCATTTTTGGGTATATGTTGTAGCTAAACAATTGTGCGTTGCACATAGTCCTTGATGAAGTGATATTTGATGTCTATATGCTTGGGACTTGTTGTGAAACATTGGATTCTTAGACAACCTGATGCAACTCTGGTTGTTGCAGTGTATCACCATCGTCTCAACCCTTCGACCAAACAAGGCTACTAGCAGCTTTCAAAGCCATATGGCCTTGCATGTAGCCATGCTCTTTGCTATGTACTCTGCCTCTACAGAACTCAGTGCCATGGACTTCTGCTTTCTATTGTACCAAGAAACAACTCTTCATCCCATGCTGAAGCAACAACCTAAAGCGCTTTTCCAATCCATTGTATTACCTGCCCATTCTGCATTAGGATAGCCAACCAACCTGACACCATTACCTCTAGCATATTTGATGCCATACTTGATAGTTTTGTGCAAATACCTCAACACATGTTTTGCGGCTATGCAATGCACTCTCTTTGGTTCCACCATGAACTGACTGAGAGAGTATACTGCATAGGATATATCTAGCCTAGTGTTGACCAAATACATGAGAGAGTCAATCAACTGCCTGTACAAGGTGCGGTCTACATCGTTCTCCTTGGATGCGTCTACCTTTCTCCAATTCATTTCATGGGTGTAGACATGGCTCTGCAATCCTCCAGCCCGAACCCTTGTAGCATCTCGATGTAGTGTTTCCCTTGCCTAAGGAAAATCTCCCCATCTGTCTGCCACACCTCCATGCCTAGAAAGTAGTGCATAAGCCCCAAGTCCTTCATCTCGATTCTCGAATTCTGCTGCAAGATCCCCCTTGCACTCCTTTATAGGCCTTAGTGAACCTGTAAGAAACAAGTCATCCACATACAAGACAAGAATGAGAACCTCACCCCCAACCACCAAATAGTAGAGGTTTGCGTCTGCCTCACCCTTCATAAAGCCCATGCCCTGTAAAGACCTGTCAATGTGCTCATACCACGCCTTGGGAGCTTGCTTGAGCCTGTATAAAGCTTTCTTCAACCTACAAACGTGGGTCTCCCTGCTGTGTGTGCGCTACAAAGTCCTCCGGTTGTTTTATGTATACCTCCTCTTCCAACTCACCATTAAGGAATGCCGTCTTGACATCCATATGATGTATTTTCCATCCCATCTGTGCTGGTAATGAGATCACGACCCTGATAGAAGTATACCTGGCCATAGGAACAAATGTATCCTCGTAGTCTATTCCCTCCTTCTAAGAGACGCCTTGGCCACAAACCTTGCCTTGAATTTTTCGATGTAGCCATCTACACCATTCTTGATCTTATAGATCTAGCGTGATCCAACCATTGCCCTATCCATCGGTCTAGGTACACATCGTTTTGCATGATTGAGGTATACTCATCAACCATATCATGCCGCCACACCTGCTTCTTTGCAATCTCCTGATAGCTGGAAAGCTTCCTGTCAACTAAATGATTGACTAATGCCATGTAGCCAGTGTACCTCTCTAGTTGTCTCCATTGCCTATTCCCTGTCCTGGGAGTTCCCACAACCTCTTGATCATTTCTGAGTGTCTGCAGAACCTCACGGTTCCTCTTGCCACCTGTAGATGATGGAATATCCACCTCTGTATCCTCATGATGCATCTCCCTGATTTGCTGCATCTGCTGCTCCATACTTTGCGAAGTCTCAGGAACACCTGCACTTGAGCTAGTGCTGGTAATGGTCATTGTGCTAGTGCTCTGCTGCCCCTAGTCCTGCTGCTCAACTCTAGGAACTTTTGTTAGTTGCTCACTTTGATCATCAGTTGCTAACAAATCTCTGGACCTCCTATATGCCTTGCCCTCAAGGAACTTGACATCTATCATGACTATAATCTCTCTGGCCTTTTGGATCGAAAATCCGATATGCCTTAGAGGTATCGCTGTACCTAATGAAGTATCCTCTCTACAATCTGATCTAACTTTGAACGCGTGTCTCTTGGAATGTGACAATACATTAGGCTACCAAATATCCTAAAATAACTGACATTTAGGCTCTTCCCTGTGACTGTAGATGATGGAATATCCACCTCTATATCCTCATGATGCATCTCCTTGATTTGCTGCTCCATACTTTGCGAAGTCTTAGGAACACCTGCACCTGATTTAGTGCTCGTAATGATCATTGTGCTAGTGCTCTGCTGCCCCTGGTCCTGCTGCTCAACTCTAGGAACTTTTGCTAGTTGCTCACTTTGATCATCAGCTACTGACAAATCTCTGGACCTCCTATATGCCTTGTCCTGAAGGAACTTGACATCTATCCTGACTATAATGCTTCTGGCCTTTTGGAACGAAAATCCGATATGCCTTAGAGGTCTCGCTGTACCTAATGAAGTATCCTCTCTACAATCTGATCTAACTTTGAACGCATGTCTCTTGGAATGTGACAATACATTAGGCTACCAAATATCCTAAAATAACTGACATCTGGGCTCTTCCCTGTGAATGCCTCCTTTGGTGTCATCTTGCCCAGTGCTTTATGTGGAACCTTGTTCTGTATGTAAACTGCCATACTACATGCCTCTGCCCATAGGTAATGGGGCCAATCCTGGTCGTACAACATAGCCCTCATTGCCTCTGAAATAGAATGATTCTTCCTCTTAGCAACCCCATTCTACTGTGGGTTGTAAGGAACTGTCCACTCTCTCTTGATCCTTGCCTTGGTACAAAACTCCTGTAACTCCTTTCTCGTGTACGAATATCCATTTTTTGATAGAATAACCTTGATCTTCTTTCCTATCGAATTCTCCACTAGAGTCTTAAAGTCATGAAAGTGATTGAAGACCTCATCCTTGGTCTTCAGGAAGTATATCCAGGTCTTCCTGGAGAAATCATCGATAAAAGTAGCGAAGTATTCGTATCCCTTAAGAGACTTCATAGATTTCAACCCACATATATTTGAATGCACTAAGTCAAGAATACCTCGTGATCTGGTGTCACTCCTTGGAAAATCTGCTTTCACAAACTTCCCCAACACACATCCTCTACAAACATCGTCATGCTCTATGCTCACCTCTAGAACACCTGTCACTATTTCACGAAGCAATCTAAGTGCTCCATGATGTATATGGCCCATCCTCCTATGCCATAGCTCCCCTTGATCCCTCAGATTGCTGCTGCTAACTACAAACTTAGGAGTGTCCATCTGCAACCTATATAACCGACCGCTCCTAAAACTAATCGCTATAGGTGATTTCCATTCTTTGTGCTTCAACAATTCCTGTGCCCCTCTAAAGACAATATTGTACCCTTTATCTTGAAGGATAGATATGGAAATCAAGTTCATACCCAAGCCTAGCACATGCAAGATCGTGGATTGGAATTGGCTTGCCATTCTCTCTCTGAAACCAAACAGTCCCTCTTACAACTGGCTTGCGCTTGGACTTGTTCCCCATTTGGATCTGAAATCTCATGTCCTCCTCCTTATAATTGTAGAAGTACTCTCTAACTCTTGTCATGTGAAATGACACCCTTCTCTCTATATACCAGAGAGCTCGTCTGTACTCGCTGAAGCCGTTGTCTGCCTCTCGCCCTTCTTCACAATCTTCTTCCTTAGTGGACAATCGCTGACATAGTGGTTAAACTCGTGACAACAATAACATTTGACCTTTGAAGGGTCCTTCTTCTCACCTTTTGGGTTTGGTCCCTTTCTGGACCACTTCTTCACTTTTCCCTTTCCAGCTAGGGCCCCGTTCTTCTGCTGTTCCTCACTCTTCTGAGTCCTATTGCTGTTGCCACTGACAAGATTGAGCCTCATCTCCAGGGTGAAATCACCCCATAATCGATCCCATCCCGACAATTGGTCTTGCCCATTAATCACTTGGATCAATACGTCCTAATCCCACTGCTTCGTAAAGCCATTGAAGGCTATACACACCTTTGTGCAGATGGCCCATGTGCCTATGCCATAACTCCTCAAGCTCCTTGCTGTGAAATTTTAATGCTGTTGCAATTACTGGTTATTATTCCCCTATCTATTTAGATTATTTGTCTTTTGCAATTAACATGCGACAAATATTGAATAAAATACAACTGCAATTTCACAAAAAATTAATAAACCACAGGGACTGAGAAAATTATGCACACACAAATAATGGACAATAATATTTTCGGACAAATGTCCCTGGAAAACCCTGAAAGGAAAACCAGTTCTACAGATGAGGGTTTTAGTTATTAAATTCTTTAGCTAAAATATTACAACTGGTTGCTGTAAGATGACAAACCTCCAGAAAATTATTCCGATCACTTCTGCAAGTCACTCTGACCTCCTGAAAGCAATTCATCCCACTAGAACAAATTTGATGCCCCTTTGAAGCTTGATCTGGCTCGCATGTGTGGCCTGGCAGATAAACTCAACCTTCTTGGCGATTCACACTGGTTGGGAAAATCAACTCGGCCTCCACTGGAAAATCTCGACTTCTATTGGCAAATCAATCCTCCTGTGCAAATCAATCTCTCCTGCAAATTCTCCTTACTCTGAAATTTCTCCCTCTCTGAGCAATTCGCACTGCCTGCTAGGGTAATTTGCACCCCTGCCTGGAGCAACTCACAACACTGGAAAATCGGTCTCTCTCTGCACAATAAATGATCTCCAATTCTGTTTGGAAATCATTGCGAAGAATCTCTCCGATAATTGTTGCTGAAACCTTTGCTACTGATGTTTTGTGCCGCCTTTGCGCCCTTGCTAGCACTGCAACTTTGTGTCTCGATGTGTTCTCCAAATGCCCTTCAATTTCCTATTATAATCTCGTTGATGAAACAACGACCATGATCCAATCATAATCGATGGCCAAGATCATATTGACCCCATCTCATGACTTTTCTAGAAGTCTCTAGGGAAAATCCATTTATCCCAACTAATACTAATTAATTAAGCTTATTTCCCTACGTTAAACTTAGGAAAAATAATTAACTGCTTAATTAAATCTAATTAAGGCCTTTTCTCACGAAACCTTTTCTGGGTATTGAAGAAAATGTGTTCCTTAGCCTCATAGACACAATCTGAGACTAGAACACTTTTTCGAGCTACACAAACTAACATTGCCTGAGTTACAACTCACTTTGCTTGTCAATGTTGCAGTGGTCTCAAACTGCAATCTGTATAGGCTCTTATGACTGAACTCAATCTGCTTGGCCACCTTGGAGTCTGAGGGTTTTATGAAAACCCTACGCTATTTGATGGTCACCTCGTACCCCTTATCCTCCTATGCTGACACTGAAATGAGGTTCTTCTTAAGCCTTGGAACATAAAGGACATCTGTGAGAAACAAAAGGTTTCTTGAATCCCACTCAAATATGATTGTACCAATGCCCTCGGCTCGTTTCTTCCTGTCATCTCTCATCTCAATATGGAACTACATGTCCTTTTCTGTTAGTTTACTGAAGTAGTTCTTGTTCCACGTCATATGACAGGATGCACCACTGTTTATGTACCATAAGCTGGTAGCCACTGAGCTTGCCATGCAAGCACTAAGTGAGAACCCATTCTCAAAATGAGAAGAGAACTCATCTATCTCTGCAAAGGCTGCTACTCGGTCCTTTTTGGACCGTTTCTTTCGGTTAGGGAACTTAGTAGCGTAGTGCCCAAACTAGTGGCACGAAAAGCACTTGATTTGGCTGAGATATTTATTCTTCTTTTTGCCCTTGGAGCTTGGTTGACCACCATCATTGTTCTTCTTGCCCATCAACTTGCCCCCTTTATTGGCTAGGGCAAAGTTCTCTTCAACTTCGATCTTGGTGCGAGACCCTCACTGAGCATGTCTGCAAAGTTCTTCTTGCACACAATCGCCCCATAATTGCTCCCATTCCGGAAACTTCTCTCTGGCACATAGTCCATTGGTAAAAGTTTCCCAAGCCTTGGTGAACCGTGAAACCCATCGGGGCAAAACTCACTGGGTCTCTTTCTGGAACTGTCTTGCCCACACTTGCCAGCTTGTCCCTAACTTGGGTAAACTTGGTGAGGTAGGACACCACAAAATCTGACTTCGTCATTTTGATGGTTCTTAGTTTATACTTAAACACTAACTTTATGGCCTCGCTTGAAACCTGATAGAGGCCAATTGTGGTCGTCCAACATAGTTTTGACCGACTTCTTCCCGATCAAGTGAGGGATGATGTGGTCCTTGATTCCTTCCAAGATGATTCTCCTCGCGTTGGGATCTCTTCTGTTATGCTGAGCCAACTGTTGAGGTTCATTGGGGGCGACTGGGACATCATCCACAAACTCCCATGCCCCTTGTTCCTCTAGCACCATGCTAATCCTCTCACGCCATGAGCAGAAGTTGTACGCACTATTCAACCTATTCTCAAATCTGAGACCTTGATATGCCATACTGCCAATTATGTAATATTCCTACTAGGAAATTAACAGTGAATAACATAACAATTTACTAGGAACAACAAATAAAAATTAAAACCACACACAAATCAGAACACCATGGAAACTGGGCGAAAATGCCGAGCGATTTTATTAATAATGGGTGCTGAGTACTTCAAATGGATAGGAATGATATAACCTGTGCTTGCTGAACAAGCTATGCAAATGCTAGGTGAAATCTTGCTGACACAAGTGCTGAAATGGCTCCAAACTAGTAGTACGCATTGCCCAAAAATTCTGCTGCTGGTTGACTGATGGAACAAGGATTTCTGCCTGAAATATTGCTCAGAAAATTCTGCAAAATTAGCCTCAGACTCCTCTCACCAAACCCACAAAAACCCATAAATATTTTGGGCTAGTTTCGGGTGACCAAGAAGCCCTCCAAGAGGTGCGAGTGGCCTCCCTAGCTTGCTGTGTGAGTTGCTGAAGTAACTCTGCTGCTAATTGTTCAAATGCCCCCACTGAAAATGCTCCCAACCTCCCTACAAAATTTTCCCTCCAGAAATCCAACTTTCTTCCGCCCTTGGCTCCTTGGAATCATCCCCTCTCCACACTTGCGCAGACTTTGCCCAGAAACTCCTGCACACTGCTAGAATTAGAGAAACTCGACCCTCCAAATTGCCTCAACGCCAACCCTACAAATCGGTGTCAAAACTCCGGTCTCGAGTAGGAAAATCCATCTGCAATTAGCTGGCACTCCAAACCTACTGTAGCTGATCAACAAAATGCCACTCGAACTGCCTCTGCTCCCAGGTAGTGTGCAGAACTGGAAATCACTGCAACAATGAAGCTCTGTAGAAGCCTGTGAATGGACCCCTCATGTTCCCAATGAGGAAGACACTCGAAGTTCTCCGAAGAAGGGGTGAAATTTTGCCTGAAACTCTTGTGCTAAACAACACTCCAACTCCTGCACTAAACAGCTCCAAGAGAGGTTGAATTGTCTAAGTGTGATAGTCAAAAGATGATGAGAAATTCTCCTTGGCTGCCTTAGGTACTCCAACCACCTTAGCCTCCCTTGGTGACCCCCACACTCCACTAAAATTTCAATCTTTCTCTCTCCTAGTGCACATTGCCTCCTTTTGCCTCCAAAGTTCACGTGAGGCCTACTCCACCCACCTTTCCTAAGTCACCAATGTTGCCAAAATTCACTTCTAATGTCAAAATTGCAAAATTTGACTATACTTAGCGAAATTTATGGAATTGGGGATATCACAAATTTGCACTGTCGAGAACCCTAGTGGCCAAATCGAACTGGTGAACTCGCTCCCTCTGAATGCAAACTCTGCTCCTGAAGATAAAAACATTCTTGGTATTCAATCAAAGGCTAAACTATGATACCATGTTAGTTTCTATTAAGAGTTAGTAACTGATTTTTAATTCTCTAAGCATGCAATCAGATACATAATTTAAACTGCTGATCTGAAACTTAAATTACAAATACACTGAGTTTTTTAACTATAACATGCTCAATGGAAATAAATAAAGCTAAAGACAAACACATTCAACACTTAAGACACCAAATATATCCAGGAAACACCATCTCTAGGGAAAACGTTTAAACTGTGTGTGTGTTTTCTATTAGCTTAGCAAAATAATAATCTTCAGAAATTAATACAGCAAGGAACATTTCCCTTCTACAGCAAGACCCTCTAAACAGCTGAACTGAGCAAAATCGAAATACCCCCTGTGCACTTCTGGCACTGTATGGCTGCACAGTACGCTCTCTCTGCGCACTGGTACACGCTGTACGGCCACACAGTACGGCCTTTCTCTGCACACAATAGCTTGCTGTATGGCCATGCTAACTCTGGGCTGAGGTAAGGCTGTTTGGCCCTGTCCTTCTCTCCCTCTTGGTCGCTGATCTTCCTTGCTGACTGCTGAAACCCTAACATCCTCTTGTTGAGCTAACACATATACTCTATGCCCTTTGAACTGGTCACTTCTGCACCCTATTCCCTCTTATAATTTGACCTGGGCCCTACCACCACTCTCAATGGCTGAGATTAAATCTTGATGAAGGGCTGAGATCTAATTATATGTTGGCTTTGACCATTTTTAGTTTTCCTAAGTTCAACATCAGGAAACAATTAATTAAATTAATAATCTGCTAAGTGGTTGTGTTGTGGGTCCCTTTGCTAGCCTTGGCACCTATGCAAGCAGAACCCTTGCTTCTCTACTCCAATCAACAAAAAATCCCAGACCTGCAAATTTGGGCACCAATATAGGAAGAAAACAGGCTGAATCTGTTTCATTCCTCTATCCACTCAAGGAAATCGAGAAATAAGATAATCTCGACTATAAATCGATTTATTTTGCACTTTTCAAGTAATTCGATACAATTCCTTATGGATTCAGTGTGATTCTGTACAACTGTGCTACTATACCGTACGTTTGTTCTGTAAGATGGATGGTAATGGTGGCTGAAAATTAAAAAAAAATGACCTTGCTTGGAAAAAAACATGGTTTCAGTGAAACTGTTTTGGCTCTTCTATGTGCTATGCTAACGATCTATCTCTGTTGGCAGCAGTCCCTATGTCTTCATGCTCCCATAGACTCCGTGGCTTTAGCTGAGCTCTGATACCATATTACAGAAATCAAACACATAAAGAAACTAAGATAACCCAAAAGAGTTCTCTGTATTGTATTGCATAATGAGAAAGCAAAAGCTTTCTTACATAGGATTACTAGCAAGTCAAGTCTATCCACTTTAGCAATGTGGGATGGGATAGACTGAGAAACACAATAAAGTTAAATAAGGCATAAGAGCATAAAATAAACTAAAGCCAAATTGACTTTATTAATGCCTAAGTCTAATATCTAATTGACCATTATAAGCTAATATTTACTTTAACAGTGCTAACTATGAATATATACTACTATATAATTGAATCATTGATAATGCATTTCTTTTTGGAGTCAGTTTGGAGATTGATCCCATAATCCCTGGTTATGTGTGCAATTAGCTACATAGACTCATAGAGCATTAAATACTAGTCCAATTGTTCTCGGAATTTTTATCTAAAGATACGGTATGAACCTCTGATTATTTAATCTTTAGTTCACTGCACTTTATTTCTGATGTAATAGATAGTCCAGCACGAAGCTTCTGTGAATATTATGCTGTTTCAGTGTTGCGGGGGAGCGCCCCCCCCCCTCTCGCTCCCGCTCCCGATCCGCGCTCCGGGCGGGAGCGGGTCGGGAGCGCGCTCCCTAAAAAAATTTTCGCTCCCTGCCTTTTCGGGAGCGTTTTCGGGAGCGTTTTGCGTTTTTTGCATTTTTTTTTTTGTAGTAATGTTCGAAATGCAATTTTTTTTGAAAGAAACAAATAGTTTTTGAGTGGGGCAACTTAATGATCAAGTCTAGGCCCTAGTATTGATATGCTATTCATGGTAATGTTAAATTCTTAAAGTAAAAGTGACATTTTCTTTAATTTTCATTTTCATCATTTTACTTAAATTTTTAACATTACCATGAAATGACTCAGGATGTTTGAGAGTGGTTTCGTCCTCATTGGATTTCATATGGAGAAAGTAGAATTTTAGATTTCATTCAAAATCCAGCAGACTTATCAGTTTTTCAGGATTTCAGGATTGGGGGATTGCAATGTTTCCATTGAATTTTGTCATGTATTAGGGTATGGAACTCATATTTAATCAAGAGTACCAATCCCTCTATGTACCTTGATTTTAGTGACATTGGTTGTCAAACTCCTCTATCATGACCCTTCTAAAAATGTACGCATCACTCAAACAAAATCTTGACTTGACATGCTATGCTTTTTCTATCTTATGTTAATGCTTAGAGGGTGATATTAATGACAAAGATCCCTATACAGATACAAAGGTAATGACAAAGATACCTCTGGATATTAATGCTTGGAGGGTGATATTAATGACAAAGATCCTGATTTTGCAACAAGACTAAAAAATTAGACATTTCTCGTGGTGGCAAGAGGCCCAAGCATAAGAAATAGATAATAGATTTACTTCTCTTCTCTAGTTTCTAGTAGCTTTTATAACTATTGACTCTTTCATATTTATTATGATATTTTTTTAAACAATATATGACAATTTAAGTTTGAAGTTGGCAATTATAACTCATTAGTAATGAATTATGAATATGATGCTTCATGAAAGTTGAAAGTTGTTTCATTTCGTTTCATTTTATAACATTTCATTTCATGTTAGATATTATTTGTTGTAATGGTTACACTTAGCTTACAAGTACAACTTTGGTGATCAATGATGATAAATGTTATATATTGAATTTTGAAAGCTTGAAACTTTAAGATTGATGAATCATGAGACTCAATATGTTGTATGTTACTATGTTACTAACTTGCGGACGTGGTTGATGAAGATTATAACTTCTAGATGATTGTTGTTATATGGTTCAATCTATGCTTTTTTATGTTTTTTATATCTAATTCATCATTTTACATGTTTTTGTTGACATATATGTATCAAAAATATAAAAAATATAAAAAATATATATATTTTTAAAAAATCGCTCCGGGATTCGCTCCCAAACCGGGAGCTTCTGAAAATGGTCGCTCCCACTCCCGCTTCCGCTCCCGCTCCCCGCTTCCGCTCCCGCTCCCAAGTAACATTGTGCTGTTTCTTTATTTACTTGATTTCTGCTTTTGGGTGGACCTGCCCTAGGAATTCGTTATTTGATACTGTATTTTGATGTGATTGCAAGTCCCATTGACCTACATTGTCATTCGTGAACTTTCATATAATTGCTTTTATTCTTTCTTTTTTTTTGATCAGTGGCGTTATTTTTTTTGCTTAGTTGTGAATCAGTGCATTTTTCTTATGTTTTATGGAGAATTTCTTTGAGTCCAAGTTTCATTTCATCTTGCAGGTAATAGCTATCAAGATATATTGCATTCAAACAAAAATGCATTTTTGTGTGGAGGTCAAGATGACGACTCAAGCATTATGGATGCATACCTTTTGCATATTGTATGTCTGTTATCTAATATTTATTTTCCAACAAAATTAGAAATCTAAATTAGAATCACGTTTTGTTTTGATCAAAGGTTCAAATGTTATCATTTAAATCTGTAGGCAACATGCTGCCATTGGAGTTAGGGTTAATTATCTTTTTGTAAGCGCCGTGTTTCATTTTTGGGGATGTCCCAATGTTGTATTTGGACAAAGTTCATTCACGATTTCTGGACTTCAAGCATATTTAACATTGTTGTTGCAGTTGAATCATATCTATAAAACAAGAGATCTTGTGACCAAAAACAGTGCAAGACTGAGTCAACAGGCTGAGCAAAAAGATAAGACAACAGATGCAACTGGACTATCACAAGACCAAGGGTTTACTCGCCCAAAGGTGTCCCCAATTTGTCTCTTATTTCATTTTGAATCATTCAATTTTTACTCTTTTCAAAATACAGAAATTCTGGTCAGTTTGGGTTTGCGACTGACACTGTTTATTACAGGTTCTCATTGTGCTGCCACTTCGAAGCATTGCCCTCAGAACTGTGAAGAGTTTGATAGATCTGATCCCATCTTCGTGCAAAGTAAGATTTTATTGGTTCCTATGAGCTGTACTTTTCCTCTTCTGACTAATCTGTATTGCTAAACAACGTGGGAGGTCAAGATGAATTGATGATATCTACTATAAAATGGCCAACATACTGAAGTATATATTTCTTTTATTTGCTAACAAGATGAATTTTGAGTGAATACATTCATCCATATTTTGTAATATTATTAGGGTATTCTTGCTAAGATTATTTGGTCCATGGCCATTGTCTAAATAAGTTAATGCATGGCTATTGTCAAAGTTGGGGCAAAAATTAGTAATCTAAAAAGTTGGACAGTCATAATGGTAAATCTTGATTGATGAGACTTTTATTCATGTCTATAAAACTTTGTAGGGTTTGGTGCGTATGATGAAAGTGTTTAATTTATTGAGTTGAAACTTGAAACTTGTGAGAAGTACTGTTGTACAAGATTAATTGTTGACTTTCAGATTCCAACAAGAATTGGTAAAGCCAGCAGCTATGGCTAGGCGTTCTTATGCTTTGTTTAGCAACCCATTTTTCTTGATCTTTCATACCATCGTTGATCAGAATTTTCAAATAAACTTCAAAACCTGTAAACTGTAGCCTACTAAGATAAGGTTTAACTTTACATAAGATTAATGCCTTTTTACTGACCTTCATATGATATTGCCATACCAGGTCAGCATTGAGTATAAGAATAGGCTTTTTGATGAATTTGGTAATGGAGAGGATGAAGACAATGAAGCATTAAAGGAAGGATCAAAGTCTGGAGGCCAACATAAAGAAAAATCTCAGATATCTTCAAAGCCTGCTGATTTTCAAGCTCTTTTTGGTGGGAACAATGATGATCATTTTCGGATAGGAATCAAAATTACAAAGTAATGTGATTCAACTAAAGTAATTTTTAATGTTAATTTCATATAATTAACAGTGCAAGTTCACTTAAATTTAGATAGTACTTTTATTGACCAGATGCTACCTATGTGCATTACAACCTTTCCATATGTGTCATTATGATGATCAATGCATGCTGGATATAGGTTGAAATGCTGTCTTATTTAGATAGATGCATCTAAATATAAATATAATTTTTGCCTGAGGTCAAAAACTTTTCTTATCTTTTTAGAGTTTGGTATAGATAAAGAACATACTTTTTTAAAGAAGGGTCATGTATAATTAGTAGTCCCGATGTCAATATATAAATCTAAACAAAAGATTTTAAGATTTAATGGACCTATTTCTACTAATCTAACAATTAAAAGGCGACTGAAGAATGTATCCTTGACTAACATGGTTTTATGGTATGCCCTGAACAGGAAAAGTGTGAAGCTTTACAGCGATTTCTATTCTTCAGACATTATTGTGGCTTCTCCAGTTGGCTTAATTACTGTGAGTTAATGCTTTTACCTATGTATGCTATGAATTTGCAACATTTTGATGCAAAGCCTGTCTTTTCTTTCATAAATACTAATATTGTTAAGGTATTTTCTGTCTGCTTGCCCAGAAAGATCTCTCTAGTACCAACTATTTAAATGAGATGTGATGGACATGTCCAGTATTTGTTATGAATAAATATATAGGAAATAATGTAAATGATAATAATCATAAATAATGATTAGTTAATTAGTAATTAGGTTGAAGAGTCATGTCTAAATGAGACATGACTCTCCATGAAGAGACACCTGCTTGGTATATAAGCAAGCCTCTCACTCTCATTGTATCATTCTTATTCATACATTTAATATATAATATTTGTATCCTCATGGATATCTTTATATTCCAAGTCTTCTAGAGTAATTAATCTGTAGAAGGAACTTTGTTCGCTTCATTTGGTATCAGAGCAGTCGATCCTTTGGCTGCTCCACCGCTGCATAGAGCCGTGTTCTCCGATCCAGGTCTTTGACCGTCAAATTCATCAACATTGTTGTTGTTGAAGCATTTCGCTACAAGAATTTGGAGTTTCTCCATTTCGCTATCAAGCATTTGGCCATTCAATAATATATATATATATATATATATATATATATATATATATAGATAGAGAGAGAGAGAGAGAGAGAGAGAATAAAAAGTAAAAAAACAAAGATTAAAAAAAATCAAATTCAAAAAAAGAAAAAAAAAAAAAATAAGTACATATAAAGATTAAAAAAAAAGATTTAAAATAAACAAATAAATAAATATAGTCTGATGTAAATTTTGAAGGAGAACATTTATATATATAAAAAGATTTTACATTATTGATAAAAAGTGCATGATAAAGTTAAGAGGGAATCTTTCCAAATATATTTAAAACTATATGTAAGAGAAGGAAGAGTAAATAATATTATTTCATTAAGTGGTTTACAAGCCCGTGGTTTTAGAAACCCATGGTAATTGACCATGGTATTTTAAAAGTAAAAGAAAAACAAAAGGAATACAAAATCTCTTTATGTGAATGGTAAGTTTTACTTTTTACGTGGAGAACATTAACCGAGGTTTTAGAAACCCATGGTAATTGCCCATGGTATTTTAAAAGTAAAAGAAAAACAAAAGGAATACAAAATCTCTTTATGTGAATGGTAAGTTTTACTTTTTATGTGGAGAACATTAACTGAGTCAAAAGTACATAAGTGAACATATATTTTATATTATACCCCAAAGAGGTGAATAGCCACATTTCACTAGGGTTGTAACTTTTCAAAAAGAAAAGAAAAATTATTATAAATAAAAGATATATAAAGAGAAGTATTATATTATAAAGAGGTATTTAAATAAAAGTTCAAGTCATAAAATTATTGAAAATATATATAAGTACAAAGCAGGTATTATTATAAATGGTTACACAAGGAGAAAATATCAGTTAAGAGTTTACGTTAAAGTGAAGTTGAATTAAAGTTTAAAGAGTTATATGAAAGTTAAAAAGTAAATACAAAGGACAATAAGATATTTTAAAAAGGCCAATTGAAACAATATTTAAATCTTCTTTTTAAAGTACAAAAGGGAAAACAAAATGTAAGTAGAAATATATAAAAAGAATACAAAGGAGATTTGAAATATTAAGGCATGCATAGATAAATTGGATATAAAAAAATAAAAAGGTAAATAAATATAATAAAAAGAAAAGAAAGAGGCCAGATTACATATATATTGAAAAGATTCAAAATTCATAAAACATTATTAGTAAAAAAATAAAATAAAAAATAAAAGAGTTAAATTATATATATATATATATATAAGAGTCTATATAAAAAGAAAGGGAGTTAAATTTAAATAAAAAGGGAAAATATCAAGTAAGTCATTAGGAAAACAAAATTTAAGAGGAAGTTAGTGGAATTAGGGTTATTTGGAAAAAAAACGTATATAAAAAAATATGGGTTTCTTTGCAATATGTCCTTTTTGTTCAGAAGGATACCCTAATTGTCAAGAGTCATTCAGAAATCAAAATGTTGTTTGCATAAAATGTTACAAAACTTTTACCTTTGTTGAACTTCTAAGTGATACAGAAAAATAATCATTAGCAAGAAATATGAAACTATTAATGGCAACAAGTAGACAACAACATACTGATTTGAATAAGGAAATGAAGAAAGGATAATCCACATTGCAAATTGAAAGCCCATCATCACTCCTACCAAACGATGTAATCCAGCGTACCAAGAAATTGCAGTGAGAAGATCGAGAGAATGGCAAAATAACCAAACTTTCGCAAATCAAGGAAGCATTACAACAAGGACATAAAAATTGTGTGGATACGCACTACAAGGAAGTAATGGAAAAGGATGAAGAAATCTCTCACCTCAAGGACCACGTCGAAAAATTACCCGCACAAGTGAAGAAGACTAAGGTCACAAAGAAAGAACTCAAGAAACACTTATCAAAACAAGAAGATGAAACCTTGCGTTTAAAGAACCTTAATAAAAATTTATTAGAACAAATGAGAGATCTAAGAAATGAAAAACTCAAAGTCAAAACGTTGAAAATAAGGTTGATGAATCAGAAACCAAAGAACTTTTACGTCTGAGAAACCATAATCAAAATCTACTGACTCAAATTAATAAACTTAAAGATGATAAGAAAGAATTAAAAGACAAGTTAGAACAATTTACTCAAGAAGAAGTATTGAAATCTCCCGTCGTAACAGTGCAAGTTGAAGATAAGGGAACGAATACCGATCCAGTGAATATCATAACTCAAGAAGAATGCAAACTAGTTGAAGAAAAGACGCACTTAGATGTTGCAGTTCAGATGATAAACACCCCAAGTGAAGGTTCTGTAACCAACTCAACAACGTCGTCACTTGAAGTAAATAAAAAAATTTCCACACACTTAATAAGGGAAAGTCAAACCAAAAAAGTTCCCTATCGACATCTGAATCATGAGAGTAGACAACTCAACCATGCTACATATCGGGACCATTCAGACTAGAAACAACAAACTGATGTTCCAGAGAATAGTGATGTAACCTCAATCCAGTCCTATGATGACAAGTCGTTACAAAATTCCAGTAATCAGAATATTCCACAGAAGCTTAATCTAGAATGGTTTCATCCCTTCTCAGTGCGACAATTTTGTTTGTCACTTAGAAGATCATATCAACTTGTATCGACGAAGATGATGGTTCCGAGATGAGAAGACATTCGAAACCAAAAAAGAGATCAAGCCTTTTTCATCGACAAGCTTTGAGGACAAAGATTTTTGAGGAGGAAGACAATGTTATGAATAAATATATAGGAAATAATGTAAAATAATGTAAATGATAATAATCATAAATAATGATTAGTTAATTAGTAATTAGGTTGAAGAGTCATGTCTAAATGAGACATGACTCTCCATGAAGAGACCCTTGCTTGGTATATAAGCATTCTCACTCTCATTGTATCATTCTTATTCATACATTTAATATATAATATTTATATCCTCATGGATAACTTTATATTCCAAGTTTTCTGGAGTAATTATTCTGCAGAAGGAACTTTGTTCGCTTAAATATTTCTGATGAAAACTATTTAAGGGGGTCTGTCGATTTCAATCTTTTTACTAGTCTCGATCCTGGGACCTATGGATTATGGCCCACGAACTTGTTCACAATCTTTCAAATCCTCCATCATGCACAACTGTATGTATAGTCTCACATCAGTCTACTTGCAGCGTTAATTTCCAGATCTCTTAACTCATGGCTTTCGTCATACTTTCACCTGTAAAGTGACTGTCGCCCCTGAAACACATATACAATTCTCCTACTCTTGGAAAACACACTAACCAGGTCATGCAGACATAATTTATATATAATAAAAATAACACATGCAGAGATAAAATATGCGCACACATTTACATCATGTAGGAATCTAATTTCATTACATTAATTGCTAAACTATTACATGGCACCTTGGTTGGCCAGATCTTCGTTCTAATGGCCGCCCTTCATACACACACGGGTTTACAATTTATATTAGAAAATTACAATATCATGGATTATTTCAAGATCCATGATCTTCTCCATACAGCTCTCAACGTGATCCTCTCCACAAAGCTCTTTACATGATCTTCTCCACAAATCTCTCGACATGATCTTCTCTACAAAGCTCTCAACAAATTACTAAGATTTCTCACAGATGTGATTTTTCAAGCTTTTAATCCTTTACAAAATACATATTACCCTGCTTTTTTGACAGTTGTGCCTTCTATAACCCATTCTTGCTGATTTTTCGGAGAATGAGTCGATGCTCCTGCATCAATTTAACTTATAGTGTCCAAATTTTCCCTCCTACAATTTTTAGTACGACTGATTGTGGATTGAAGTGGCTCCATCTCTCATTTGATGTTTTCCAAGGGTTTTTCACGTCTGTTTCCTCTACGATGGAGATCTAAGAGAATCTTGTCGTCCACAAACCTACCATAGTAGGATGACTAATATTTTAGGGAGTCTCTAGTACATAGACAGTTTTCTTTGTGTTAATGTAGCTTTATTTTTTTGATCAAATATTATCTTAGTAGTTTTCATTTCCTTTGTTGATTTCTTTGAGATTTCCAATCGTTCTTCAGTGTTTTTTGTAAGTCCTGGAAATGGATTTCCATTGTCTCTGTTTCCATTTGTAAATCATTTATTAGAGTTTTTAATTCGTTTGCTTCTGATTGAATTTTATTGGAGGTATTAGTTCCTCCCATTTCTTGTTTGTTGGATTATGAGTTCGTCTCTATATCAACTCCGCCTTTGTGGACTTCTTGCTTGGGGAGCATTCAATTCTCAAGACTTTCAAAGAAGCACTACTGGGTCTGTCTTTATTTTCAGTTGGAACTGATGTGATATAACCTTAGAGCACCTTGTATTGTATTGGCGGTTTTGTCATCACCGTAGTATTTTTACTGTCATTATTTTTTTTCCTAGAAAAAAATCGTACTTTGTATTTCATTCAAAATTGAATGTACATTCTAAAGGAGGGTTGATTGAATAAAATCCCAAAAACTATATTTTCCCTTCATGATATTCTTCCTCCTATCCATAGTTTTAAAACTCCAACTCCGACTCCGACTCCGACTCCGAAACGGTAATGACTCGACCGGCTCGATTTCAATGACTCGGTCGTTGTAAAAAATACATTAAATATTTTTTTATTTATTTATAAAAAAACATAATTTTAAAGATTTTAAACATAATTTTAAAGATTTTCATTCTTGTTTCCAAACACACAACATTATAATATAGATGGAAGACAACATATGATCAAAGTAGGCTCATGAACCAATCCATTATATCAAAATGGTACCCAATGGCAATACATAGTCAACTGTCATACATGATCAAAGACTCAAAACAAAAAACACATAACCAAGGAGGCTAGAAATGGCCTCTACAACAAAAGTAAACTGTGACCAGACTCCAGTACTAGTACTACAGCTACTGGCTAGTAGCTACTGCCAGAGGAGCCAAGATCATGTTGATCAATCTCTGGATCATCATCAGAGTCAGACAGGGGGCCCCATGGCTCCTCCTCATCATCATCTCCAACTGCAGCTGTAGAAGTGGTACCAGTAGCAGGCTGTGCAACTGCGGCAGATGCAAGCTGAGAATCGAGATAGAGTAGATATGCGGAGGCGCTTCTGTCGTCGCTGAGCAGAGGAAGCACCTACAATTGGAGTCCTTGCTGGCTGTGAGACTGAGGCTGGTGGATTGGGATCTGCATTCAACTGAACAGCATGTTCAAGTTCAACTGATGTCTCGATATCTAAATCTAAATCAAGATCCTCATCAGGATCAAACTCTGCTGGACGACTCTCCACTACCCAATCTGATGTTGGATCAATGTCTTCCAACACAATGGGATCTGAATCAGGTCTTTTGTTTAGCAAATGGTTTCGTCTGAGCCGGAGGTTGTATTGGACATAAACTAGATCATTTAACCGTTTTTGATCCAAACGGTTTCTCTTCTTTGTGTTACTTGGGAGCAGGAGCGAAAACGGGAGCGGGAGCGACATTTTCAGAAGCTCCTGGTTTGGGAGCGAATCCCAGAGGAGTTTGACAACCAATGTCACTAACATCAAGGTACATGGAGGGATTGGTGCTCTTGATTAAATACGAGTTCCATACCCTAATACATGACAAAATTCAATGGAAACATTGCAATCCTCCAATCCTGAAACCCTGAAAAACTGAGAAGTCTGCTGGATTTTGAATGAAATCTAAAATTCTACTTTCTCCATATGAAATCCAATGAGGCCGAAACCACTCTCAAACATCCTGAGTCATTTCATGGTAATGCTAAAAATTTAAGTAAAAGGATGAAAATGAAGATTAAGGAGAATGTCACTTTTACTTTAAGAATTTAACATTACCATGAAATTTGAATAGCATATCAATAGTAGAGAGCATTTGAGTGTGTTAAATAGGGTTTGGGAGGGGGAAATGGACCCCAAATAACATTTAGCTAATTCATAAAACACCTCGAAGTCCCAACCAATCAGCAAACCCCTTAAAATTTCATTAAAATAATGTTAAATCGCTGTTTTAGTGGGTTACGGGCCACTGTTTGTGACTCGGCCGAGTCAGTACGGGAAACGGCCGAGTTGGCCGAGTCAGCCATGACTCGGCCAACCGAGCCGTTTTTTGTACCGAATCACTTAGGAGGGCAATGGAACGGACCAACTCGGCCGTTTCCGTTTCGAAACGGCTGTTTTTTAAAACTATGCTCCTATCTAGTTACATAGTGTATCTAATGCAAAAATCATAATATAAAATCCCTTCATTACATACAAAAAGTTGGATTGCTAGGTCCTGTTGTCACGTGGATTGTACAGGCACCGTGTCAACGCTCAAAACAGGGGCTATCACTCTGATCCCCGCCCACTCCATTCTAATTGTCTCCCAACAACAGGCTATGGGGGGTAGTCCCTTTGGAATGAAGTGAAGGAAAACAAGTTGCGAACCAACTTACTTGGGAGACATAGATGAGTGGCCTAACCACTTGGTTGACATTGAACAAGATTATGATTAGATTAGTTTTTATTCTTAAACATTACCATGAAATTTGAATAGCATATCAATAGTAGAGAGCATTTGAGTGTGTTAAATAGGGTTTGGGAGGGGGAAATGGACCCCAAATAACATTTAGCTAATTCATAAAACACCTTGAAGTCCAAACCAATCAGCAAACCCCTTAAAATTTCATTAAAATAATGTTAAATCGCTGTTTTAGTGGGCTACGGGCCGCTGTTTGTGACTCGGCCGAGTCAGTACGGGAAACGGCCGAGTTGGCTGACTTGGCCAACCGAGCCGTTTTTTGTACCGAGTCACTTCGGAGGGCAATGGAACGGACCAACTCGGCCGTTTCCATTTCGAAACGACCGTTTTTTAAAACTATGCTCCTATCTAGTTACATAGTGTATCTAATGCAAAAATCATAATATAAAATCCCTTCATTACATACAAAAAGTTGGATTGCTAGGTCCTGTTGTCACGTGGATTGTACAGGCACCGTGACAACGCTCAAAACGGGGGCTATCACTCTGATCCCCGCCCACTCCATTCTAATTGTCTCCCAACCAGTGTTGCACGAAGCGCCCCCCCCCACGGTTCCAAGCCCCGAAGCGCGTCCCATACGGAAGCGCCTAGGAAGCTTGGCCGGAAGCGGCGCTTCGGCTTTTTTAGCCGCTTTCTGGAAATTTGGAAGCGTTTTACGGAAGCGCCGAAGCGTGCTTCGTACGACGCTTCGGGCGTCGGAAGCGTGGCGCTTCGGAGGAGGAAGCGTGGAGCTTCGGAGGAGGAAGCGTACGCTTCCAGAAAAGCTTCCGGAAAAGCGTTTAGAAAATCATTTTTTTTCAATTTTTTTTTAATTTTAGGTGAGTTTGCTTGTTGGGGGTGGGTCTACCTTGGGTTAGGGTGACGAATGAAGGCAAAAAAAAATATAAATATAGCAGATGCTCCCTCATGGTAATGTTAAATTCTTAAAGTAAAAGTGACATTCTCCTTTATTTTTCATTTTCATCCTTTTACTTAAATTTTTAACATTACCATGAAATGACTCAGGATGTTTGAGAGTGGTTCCAGCCTCATTGGACTTCATATGGAGAAAATAGAATTTCATATCCTATTCAAAATTCAGCAGACTTAACAGTTTTCAGGAATTCAGGATCAATGGGATTGTGGCATTTCATTAGATTATATCAAGTATGAAGGTATGCGATTAGCATTTAATCAAGAGCACCAAGCCCTATATGTACCCTAGTGTTGGTGGTGTTAATTGTTGAACTCCTTTGTCACGCGGCACGCCCTTAGCAAAAAATTACCTTTCAATCAAGTCAAAATCATCGATCAAACATGTTAAGCTTTTTCTACCATATTTTAAGTCTTGAATTAGGTAGTTTGATCAAAATTGGGCAATGTTGACTAATATCCCTAGACAATCAAGGTAGAGGCAAAGGCTAGACAAGAGGAGAAGAATCTAGGTTTCAGATAATTAATGTACAATGGATGTTATATCTATCTTGATTTATGCAAAAATATGCATGTTTTCATGTCTTCTACAATTAATTTGGTATTTGGGATGTTTGTTTTGAGTATAAATGCAAAAAAATATAAAAATATATATATATATATATATATATATAGCAGACGCTTCCGCGGACGCTTCGCTTCCTAGATTTTTGGAAAATGACGCTTCGGCGTCCCCGCTTCCAAAAAACGCTTCCGCTTCGCTTCCGCTTCGTGCAACATTGCTCCCAACAACAGGCTATGGGGGGTAGTCCCTTTGGAATGAAGTGAAGGAAAACAAGTTGAGAACCAACTTACTTGGGAGACATAGACGAGTGGCCTAACCACTTGGTTGAAATTGAACAAGATTATGATTAGATTAGTTTTTCTATTATGAGACCAGTGCCTTAATGGAGTCACAAATTCTTGCTTCTTATAAATTGGAACCAAATGACTGGATGGACACTCACTGCTTGAATGGTAGACTAACCAATATGATATGAAAATCCTAGAACTTATGTGAGATGCAGTGATCTTGGTAAATTTTAGTTAAATGCCTAGTCTAAGTGTAACCTTCCCTTAACTATTTTGAAGCTGGGCTCCAAGGTAGGTTGTGGGAAGGAGGCCAACGGGAAGCAAGGTAGGGCCTGATTAATGATACTTTTTTTGGGGCTCCTATCACTTGATGCCTCTGGCACTACAGAGACTGTGGCTCTGACGACTGCAAGGGCACCGTGTTAACCACCGAAGAGTTGCCGAGACCCCTTAGGCTAGATAAGAAGGGTTGTTTGATGTCTCTATCAACCTAGCTTATTCTAGGAGGTAAATTAGTAATGCAAATCTAGATCTAGTATGCTTATGCAAGACATTATGAGTGAGATTTATCTTGAGTTAAGATTTTCTTAAATTGTTTTAGTACTTATTTAGAATCTTTTTAAGAGTACTTAACAATAGTGAATTGCAATTTTAGACAAGAGAAAATGCTTAGAGATATACATGTAAACTTTAACAATATTCCACAAGATACCAAATGCTTAAAATAGTCAATCAAGATGCTGACCACAGATTTATGACAGTTTATACCAGCAATACTACATTGATAACTTGGCACCTTGTTGGTTTATGAAGGACTGAATCACTGATTTTCTGAATTATTTCAAGTCTGATATATGTTATTTTGAGGTCTGATTTGAACTTTAAAAGTCTGATCTATAGCTTCTAAGCAGTCTTATAATCAACTGGAAATCATTGGAGGGCTTAATGCATTGATTTTCTAGTTTATTTTTGACATCTTGCATCATTTCTTGACTGCGATATAAAATTGCAGACCTCTGGAAACAAGGTTGCAGCATAATATATCACCTATAAGTCTCTAAAATTGACTATGGAACCAATGTTCCACCAAGTTTCGAGGATGAGGAGGCGAGGGAGCAGGGATACGTAGGAGCAGCCTATGCAAAAGCTCTCCACAAATTTTTAGGAAATGTGGGGGGACGTCGGGGCTTTAAAAACTTATAAATATAAAATATAAATCGGTGAATCATATAACTGAAACAAATTTAAAACAAAAAGCATGATCATTGATATCATTATCATATAAATTATAATCGTACATCATACATGTAATTTTGTAACTGTATAGTGTAACTACTAGTCTACTAACTTACTAACAATTCACAATGAAAATAAATTATAAAATTATAAATGTTTAAAGTTTTAAACTTTAAAATTTAAACCATATTGATGTTCCACTTCCAACTATGAATATTGAATAATATAAAAGTCAAGTTTGATACATCATGATCCGGATTTAAACAGGAACACAACAAATTACAGAGATAACCATATACACAAAGATGTAGCGGAAATAATACTTCATTTCATTAATGGAAAATACTGAAATATGCTTACAACCAGAAATGGAAATAAACCAGCTAGGGCGATGGTAACTTATCTCTGAGAAGAGATGTGGTGGCTACATGCCTCTGAACTGTGTTACAATGAGGCTCGAAGGCCTATTTATTGTTGAGAAACAATGGAAAACCCTTAACATTCCAAAACCTAACCCTAGGAGATGAAACGCCAAACTGTGGGCCCTGTTTGGGTAAATTGGTACATCAACTTCCCAGGGTCGTAACTTTGGCATACGATCTCCGTTTGACGCGTACAATAGCTCGTTAGAAAGATCTATCCGAGCACTACCACTTTGGGAAGGGCAACATGGGTCCATAAATACAGATGTGCAGCAAAGATGTGCAAAGATATATTTGCTTCTCAGATAATTACAGAATCCAGATATGAGACTAGCGCTCCGTGATACAAGCAGATCGAGAAAACTTCTTGCAGATGCAGAGCAGGGAGATCTTGTCTCATCTAAAACTCAAAGAACTCAAACTCACAATACAAACTATAGAGTCAGACTCCGTGGTGCAAGCAGATCGAGAAAACTTCTCGCAGATGCAGAGCAGGGAGACTTCACTCAGACTACAACACTACTCAGACTCTCTCAAAACTCTCAAGACTCTAATGCCCTTCATGAGCTTACAATGCTAGTATTTATAATATCCTAGCAGGGCATCCGGTGAAAGGTTTTACCGGGAAGTTGAAACCAAAAGAATCAAACTTTTTCTAGAACATCATGCAAGATGTCTATCACGAAAGAACTTTGTACAAAAGTAATGAATAGTTCTAAAGATTCGGGCAAGTGGGGACAACCACTTGTTATCTCGTCCCTTGGAGGCTAAGCCATATGGGGACCGAATCATGACATCTCTGAAGTGAAAAGATGGCCGGAATCTAGGACATCGGCTCTTATACAAAAGTAATTACACAGTGGAGATTTTATTCGGACTAAATCCCACGGAAACCAAAGAGCAGTATATGTACAAATAAAGCAGGATATGAAAGGATTTCATTTGATTGATCCTTTCAATCAGTCGCTGTTAGCCCTGTCGTCATAATCATGTGCATGAGTATCTGGAAGAGCTGGATTGTTATGGCCAAGTCTGATTTGGTCTTGTTATATCAATTTCTCAATTAGTTCTTCATTGTTTGGAGCCAGCACTTCGTATGGGACAGATTCATCTAGCCAATATGGTGCTGCATCTCTGGTACAACAAAAGAATGGGAATGTGAACATGAATGTTGGCCTGTCATGTGGGTCCACTGATATCAATCCTCTGAATCTGACAGAAAGCTTAAAGGACTCATCTTCTTCATTAGGAATGACAATTGTGTGTTTGTGGATGAATTCAAACTCTAAGACGTAATCATTCTGGACAGCTACATGCATTTCCCAATGGAAGATTCTGACAAACTCAGCAAAAGTCCTATCAAAAATGCTTTTAGCTCTAGGCAAATATCTAAACATGAATAGCTTAAACCATGGACTCCACTAATTGTTAGAGGGATCTATAGCGTGAGCATAAAATATGACCTTAACCGAAGCATGTATCCTAGCTCTTTGGTGAATAGAAAAGTAGTCTGACCATGTCCAGTCAGTATTTTGAATACACCCAAAATAAACAGGATCTGGTTCCCTAGACAATGCATAATAAACACGCCATGGCCTAATCCTATATGGTAACTCTTTTGTATATGACCATCTAGACTCCTCAGAATCAAACCATTTTTGCAAAATGATTTGTCTTAAGCATAATGGCAAGACTCAAACCTGTTTTGATAGACATTCTAGACAAAACTCATAATGACAGTTACTACAGACTGTAACATACTTAACTCTTTTAGACTCGACATGACTGGACTGACTTGTAGAAGCTTCGTGCTGATTAAGTGGTCTGAGCATTTTGATCTCCTTGGTTTCTTGAGCACCTTCTCTGGTAAGCATGTCAGCAAGATAATTTTCTGCACCAGATTTGTAAACAATATCAAAATCAAAACCTTCTAGCCATAGTGCCCATCTTAGTACTCTGGTACTACCTTGTTCTAACAATCTTTTGTTTGCCAACATCTGTTTCATATGCTTTAGATCTGTTCTGACAATAAATTTAACACTTTTCAAGAACAAGTGAAATCTTTTTATTCCTCTCTTTACTGCAAGTATTTCTTTATGAGAAGAAGGATACTTTTTCTCTGTATCATCAAAAGATCCTGAGGAATAGGCACAAACCAATTCTTTTCTTCCATGCTTTTGTAACAAAACTGCAGCCCAAGTGTGATAAGAAGCATCTATTTCAAGTATAAAAGGAAGATTAGTATCAGGAAGCTTGAGTTTTGGCAAATCATTAAGCTTACTCTTAATACTAATTACTGCTGCTGTCATTTCATCTGTCCAACTGACACCTTTCTTCTTTAGTCTGTTCTGCAGTATATTTGTATCCTCTGATTGTTTAGCATAAAATTTTCTTATATAATTCAGACATCCAAGAAATCTCTGCAGGGTCTTTACATCGACAATTATATCAGGAAACTTTAATAGATGGGTTAGCACATGTGGCTGAAGTTCTACATGTCCTTTTTCTATGTGTAAACCCAAGTAATCAATCTTGACTTTTCCAATCTGAAACTTCTCTTCTGAATCTGAAAGTACTAATCCATGCTTATATACAAGTTGGTAGAATTGTTCTAAATGGATTTTGTGCATATTTACATCTCTGCTAAATACAAGCAAATCATCAATATATACAATAATGTACTCTACCCCACCAAAAATGTCTTCCATCCTTTTTTGGAATTCAGATGGAGCATTTTTCAAACCAAAGGGCATCACAGTCCATTGATATTGGCCATGAGGAACAGTGAAGGCTGTTTTATACCTGTCAGCAGGAATAATACCAATCTGCCAAAATCCACTTTTAAGATCAAACTTGCTAAACACATTAGCATTAGCAATCTTAGCAAGTAGCAATTCTTTGTTAGGCAGAGGATATCGAATAGGAAGAAGAGCATCATTCAAAGCCTTATAATTAATCACAAGCCTTTTCTTGCCTCTTTTCTGCTCACTATGCTTATTGACATAAAAAGCCGGGCAGGCCCAAGGGCTCTTGCAGGGTTCAATAAGCTTTTGTTCTAACAATTGTTCAATTTCTGCTTTGCATAATTCTTGCTCTTTTGGACTCATATGATTTGCACTGGCTTTTTGTGGCCTAGGAATATATCCTTCTCGGTAAGGTAGTGCAACAAAATACTTTTCTCTTGCCCAAAAGGCATCTGGCCTACTGGAAGTACAATCTGCACGAAGTTTATCAGAAATTTGTTGCAAAGTTTTGGGACCATGTAACTCTGCATTTTTTACGATCTTATTAATCTTGGTCAGATCTTGCAGACTATACTGGAGAGGATCCTGATCTTCAGGCTGCACATTAATTTTGTAATCACTATAAGCAGGGACTGTGATAGGACCAGCAGTGGTGGAGAATATAACATAATCTTGTCCAAAAGTGACTAGCAAATATTTCTTCAGAAAATCTTGTCCTAATAGAACATCAGCACCAGTATCAAAACTATACAAAGTGACAAAAACCTGGACATCATTCAAGAAAATAGGAAATTCAGGAGCTATATGACTTATTTCCATTAAATCACCAGTGATAGCCCTGAATTGGAGTTTAGTAGGCTGCCAATAATAATGAGGAATGGCTTTATATTTGCAGTAGCTACTCATAGCACCAGAATCTATTTGAGCATCCAAAGTATACGGTTTAATGCTAGGGACTTTAATTCTTATTGGAATAACTACTCTATCTCCGATGCCCATAACATTAAAAAGCTCAACATTTTTCTTTGGGGATATCTCTTCAATAACTGGCACATTTTTCATCAGTAGGCTTGTTAATTTAGAATTACAATCATCATAATCAGAAATAAGTATTTGAAGTTTGGATGACAACTGTATCATTTCTGACCTTGTATGATGAATTGAAGATTCCAAATCTGTGATCTTCTTTTTAAGAGCATCAATTTGATTCATACCTGGAGATACTGAAATCTGCAAAGGTCTGAAAATTGAATCGAACTCTTTCTCGATGAAGTCATCATCATCTCTTTCTTCCTCTGAAAATCTTTCTTTCCTTTTGGATGGCAGTTGTTTCTCAAGATTCTCAAGTTTTTCAGTCAATCTTCTTCTTGCCGTAAACTGAACTGGATCTAACTGTGCTAGATTAGCTTTGACTGCTGCAATCTTTGCTTGTATCTCTCCTAAGGAATTCAAACTGAACAATTTAATATCAGGAATGAATGTTTCATCAGAATCAGATGATTCTGAATCAATTGTTAATTTCCTGATTTCAGGAATTTCACTATCTGAAGATTCTGAAGAAGAACTTGAAACTTCAAAATATTCTCCATCAGAGTGGGAAATGAGATCCCAATCTTGTGGATCATGTATTGTAGAAAAGATATTCATTATCTTCATCTGCTTTTTATCTTTCCTTTCTCTGCAAGCGTTAGCATAATGACCTTCTTTACCACAAATAAAACACACACCTTTTTTAGAAGGTTTTGATCTTTTCCTAAATACTACCCTTCGTCCTTTAAATGATCTTTTGGAAGGAAAGTATTTTTTCTTTTTAGGAAAGTATTTATCAGCCTTGCAGGAGCAAGAGTTATCAAACTTTGCCTTTTTAGAAACCTTTCTTTCACTTTTCTTGTGACAACCAAAATTATAGGTTTCTTTGAAATTATTGCAAAGCTTTGTGCTAAAGTGCATCTGTTTTGAAAAATTCTTCTTGGCTTTGCTCTCTGCACATTCTTTCTGCAATATTGTGACAATCAATTGGTGAATAGCTGCAAATGATTGTCCTTCCAAATTCACTTTATGGCCTGCTATGTACTGGTTAATTAGATCAGGAATTTTACCAGGCATAGACTGGATGTAATATCTCAGATAGGCAACATTATGTGGATCACTAGCCTGATACAGAAGTTTTTGCATAACACAAAAATACTCTTGCAAGTAATCAATGTCGCATAACTTCTGGGTGAGAAATAGTTGTGAATGATGGGCTGAATCTTCAGGGACTGATCCAACAAATTCATGTTTTAAAGCTTCAAACAGTGCTCTTAATGGATCAGTACTATGTTCAACTATTTGGTCTTTCTCTTCCTCTGCAAGCCTTTCCCACCATTGCTTTAGTATGCCAGTAAAAGACCATACAATTTGAGTAACTACATCAGACCATGATACTTTGGATTCAGCTTTCCTCTGTAATGCCCAAGCATGGACATTATGCAAAACAACAATTACTTCATTATAATCAAGGCAATCAATATTTACTAACAATGAATTTCCATATCCTTTGGAAGCAGGATTGTCTAGCCTTATAGGTGTAGATTGCAGATTTTCAGTATATCTGCTGAACGGGCTGGATGCTGATGCTTCATGTGCATTGGTATCACCAACACCTTTTTTCCCTTTGTTGGAGTATAAAAAAGAATCACTTCTGTCTCTTTTAGAACTTGATTCACCTTGTGTTTGTTCACCAGTTACTCCTGACATGGCCATTATTGAAGGAGCAGATGGTTGGCCATTTTGTTTCATCAAAGAACTAAGGCTGACATAGTTCTTTGGTAGTCTTAGACTTTCAACAGAAGGAAGATCAGCTAGTCTATTCTTCATCAACTCTGTCTTTTCTCTAGCTAGATTGATTCCTTTTTTGATCTTCTCAAGTCTGGCTTTATCTATATTCTCTACCCCTTTAAAAAAGATTTGCTTTGATTCATCAGAATTGGAGGAGAATTTCAGCTTTGAACTTAAGACATCTACTTCTCTATAATGAGGTGGAGAAGCAGGAGTGGGGAGTGCATTTGTAAGATGTTCCAAAGACTTGGAGATGATATCCATGTTTGACTGAATATTATTTAACTTTTGTGTGTGTGTATCTTGGATTCCCAATGTCTCAATATAACCAGTATGCATCTTTTTGATGTGCTCTTTAATTTCTAAAACATCTCGGGCTATATCATCAATATTCTGAAGCATACAAACTATTTGGTAGTTTGTATAATTATGCAGCTTTTCATTTTCGTTTTGATCTGGATCAGAAGTTGCTCTCATAGATAACCATTGGAAATCTGCTTTCTTCGTTCAATTGCTAAATGTCCTTCTAGAATTTCCAGATTCTAAATATCTTTCTGGTATTTTTGCAGTAACTTCTGACTGAGCTCTAGGAAGTGAAAAACTTTTGATATCAGGTATAAAGACTTCAGAGCTAGGGGATTCATCAGTCTGGAATGTAGAAGATGAAGATGGAACACATAACTGACAATCATCAGGTTTATGAGAGGTGGATTTTCTATGATCCTCTCTTGGAGCAGAATGTCTTGATGATAAACTTTTGGGAACAGAGGGTATATGTGGATTCCTACCACCCAAAATTGTAGATCTAGGGAAGGATGACATAGATCTAGTAAGTGAAGGAGTGGTAAATTTAAGACCAGAGGATCCGTCAGGATGATGGACGAGAGACAATTTCGGAGGAACTTTAGATGTTTGCAGTTGAGGATATTTCTGTGAAAGTGGAATCTAAGTACTATTCCATTCATCTGGAAGAGTACATTCTGCAAAACCAATCTGTAGGGGAGCAGTGTTACCAGGGCCAACAATAACACCTTCTTTTAAAGCTCTACCAGCTAACTTTGGATTCAGAGGAGGCATGGAGGTGGAGACAAATCTCAGGCATATAGAAGCATGGAGCTGAGCAATCTGTGACTGTGGGGCAACGTCAAAACCATAAAACTGAATATAAGCATTCAAGAATTCATTGATATAAGGGTCTGTCAATGAAACTTGATACCTGGGGATAACTGATGACCAAACAGGGCCATTATTGAGGGGACTTTGGAATCCTCCCAATAAAGCGTCGTCGAAGTTATTCATTCTTGTATCAAGGACACATGTCAAGCATGAAGTATTTAAACCAGGACGGACTAGAGGATTAATTCCAAATTGTATGATACCGATATGGATATATCTATAACCATTTTCTAAACCCCATTTGATATTTTCTGGCTGTATTAGTGGGATTTGATATACAGACTGGCCAGTGGAAATAGGAATATTCACAGATGTAAATCTAAATAGCTGAGCAACTCAAAACTGGAAAACAGGCATTTAATAAAGCTTATCAATATCAATCTCTGGCAATGTCCAGTTAGGCTGTGGTTCAAATTCTTGTACTAATACTTTTTCATCATAGAGAACATCTTCATTTCTGGTTTTATTTAAAAACTTATTCATAAAACACCATCGATTCTTATGAGCTATCTTTCTGTCTTCGGGCTTCTGAAGAGAAAACTCATTCATATAACCAACCATTGAAAGAAAGTATGAGTAAGCACCTGAACAGAGGAGAATCAAAGCTTTTGTGCACCAGTAAAGCAAACACAGCAGTCCTTCGCCTTCACAACTCTCTACCAGCGCCTTATCGCAAACTTAGACTCGTGGACAGTAGCTCAGACAAATACTACTTAATGGAAGAACCAGACAATTTAAAACAGCTCTTGGACAAAGAGCCAGATGAGACTAGCGCTCCGTGATGCAAGCAGATCGAGAAAACTTCTCGCAGATGCAGAGCAGGGAGATCTTGTCTCGTCTAAAACTCAAAGAACTCAAACTCACAATACAAACTATAGAGTCAGACTCCGTGGTGCAAGCAGATCGAGAAAACTTCTCGCAGATGCAGAGCAGGGAGACTTCACTCAGACTACAACACTACTCAGACTCTCTCAAAAATCTCAAGACTCTAATGCCCTTCATGAGCTTACAATGCTAGTATTTATAATATCCTAGCAGGTCATCCGGTGAAAGGTTTTACTGGGAAGTTGAAACCAAAAGAATCAAACTTTTGCTAGAACATCATGCAAGATGTCTATCACGAAAGAGCTTTGTACAAAAGTAATGAATAGTTCTAAAGATTCGGGCAAGTGGGGACAACCACTTGTTATCTCGTCCCTTGGAGGCTAAGCCATATGGGGACCGAATCATGACATCTCTGAAGTGAAAAGATGGTCGGAATCTAGGACATCGGCTCTTATACAAAAGTAATTACACAGTGGAGATTTTATTCGGACTAAATCCCACGGAAACCAAAGAACAACAGGATAAAGTAATTACATAGTGGAGATTTTATTCGGACTAAATCCCACGGAAACCAAAGAGTAGTATATGTACAAATAAAGCAGGATGTGACCCTCGAATATGGGGATTTCAAAATTAACTTGTACCTTAAAGGGCGTGGCGTTTCCAGAGTAGCTGCTGGAAGTCGATGCGTCGCTTTTGGGTAGCCGCTGAAGGATCTGGGCAACGCTGTCCATCATCGCGTTCCGTTGTCGCTTGAGGGCTTCTTCGAGCAAGATTTTGATGGGATCTCCTGCCCCCTCGTCTTTCTTCTCATCCGCCATGGGAGGCCATTGGGATTTGCGAGGTTGGTCTTGCAAAGGTTCGACCAGTTCAAGCCCTAACTCCTTATATCCCGACCTTGTTGGGGACATGCAAAGAAAAACAGAGAAAAAGCAGACCGCTCTGATACCACTGATCCGGATTTAAACAGGAACGCAACAAATTACAGAGATAACATTATACACAAAGATGCAGCGGAAATAATACTTCATTTCATTAATGGAAAATACTGAAATATGCTTACAACCAGAAATGGAAATAAACGAGTTAGGGCGATGGTAGCTTATCTCTGAGAAGAGATGTGGTGGCTACATGCCTCTGAACTGTTCTGAACTGTGTTACAATGAGGCTCGAAGGCCTATTTATTGTTGAGAAACAATGGAAAACCCTTAACATTCCAAAACCTAACCCTAGGAGATGAAACACCAAACTGTGGGCTCCGTTTGGGTAAATTGGTACATCAACTTCCCGGGGTCGTAACTTTGGCATACGATCTCCGTTTGACGCGTACAATAGCTCGTTAGAAAGATCTATCCGAGCACTACCACTTTGGGAAGGGCAACATGGGTCCATGGACCCATGTTTTCCCAAAAAACGTCGCTTAGGGCCTCAAAACGGCTCCAGAAGTTCAAGACCCGAAAAACTGCTAAAAATAGTAAGTTGTGCTACAATTAAGGAAACTGAAAATGCTGAGAGAAACAATGGTGGGGGTCCAGGTGGCCACCAATATCCCCCTGGATCACATGAGCGGCAAAGTTCCATTCAACGAAGGTGCAGAAGTTCCGTTGCATCATTTCTTGACTGCTATGTAAAATTGCAGACCTCTGAAAACAAGGTTGCAGCATAATATATCACCTATAAGTCTCCAAAATTGACTATGGAACCAATGTTCCACCAAGTGTCGAGGACGAGGAGGCGAGGGAGCAGGGATACGCAGGAGCGGCCTATGCAAAAGCTCCCCACCATTTTTTAGGAAACATGGGGGGACGTCGGGGTCTTAAAAAGTTATAAATATAAAATATAAATCGGTGAATCATATAACTGAAACAAATTTAAAACAAAAAGCATGATCATTGATATCATTATCATATAAATTATAATCGTACATCACACATGTAATTTTGTAACTGTATAGTGTAACCACTAGTCTACTAACTTACTAACAATTCACAATGAAAATACATTATAAAATTATAAATGTTTAAAGTTTTAAACTTCAAAATTTAAACCATATTGATGTTCCACTTCCAACTATGATTATTGAATAATATAAAAGTCAAGTCTGATACATGAGCGGCAAAGTTCCCTTCAACGAAGGAGCAAAGTTCCGTTCAACTGTCGGTCGACAAATATTAAAAACTATGATTTTTTTGTTTCATTGTTGATCTAGGTTGTCATTAATGGCAATATGAAGCCAAGGAGAAGCAGATCAAACTTGTGAAGAACAAGAGCAAAGCCACTGGAAAGAGGATCGCATCAACGAAGGAACATAAGAAGAGGTTAGTGGAGGAGCATAAATAGTGTTAGCGAAGGAGCCATATCGGGAGTATCACATGAAATATATGCTCAAGAAAGAGCAAAGAGGAAGAACTATCGGAAGTATCAACATTCTTCCTTGGAGAGTAACTCCAAGGAAGAATGCTGATTCAAATCGTGGCTATTACAACAGGTACAAAACTATCTTTTTTGGGCATTGCTTCCATTGTAAAAATTTTGGTCATCAAGCTAGACATTGCATGGCTCGTAAGAATGACACACCAAAACTGAAGGATCAAATAAACAAACCATATGGCCCCAAAGGGCAAGGACAAATCAAGACCTACAATTCTTTTGATCCCTTGGCCAAATTTGATCTGATTTGCTCATTATGTAATAATAATGGACACAATGAACAAAATTGCCCACTCAAGAGAGGAAAAACAAGAAGTGAGAATCCCAACACGGATAAATGTGGCCTAGCTCTATGTGCTCAAAATAATGAAAATCATTGGTTTGTGGATAGTGGGTGCTCCAGACACATGACAAGGGACAAAAGGAAGTTTGTCTCATTGAACAAAAAGGAAGGAAATGTATCCTTTGGAAGTGGATCTGCCAAAATTGCTGGAAAAGGAACTGTTACTCTTATTAATGGAAAAGGAAAAGCTCAAAATGCTTTGCTAGTAGACGGGCTCAAACACAACCTCCTGAGTGTTAGCCAAATCTGTGATCAAGGAAATAATGTTGTCTTTAGCACCAAAGACTGTGAAATAAGGAACTCTTCCTCAGGGGAACTTGTGGCGAAAAGGATTAGAACACCAGACAACATCTACATTCTGAACAAGATTCAAGAAGATAAATGCTATTTAAGTCAAACAGATGAAAGTTGGCTGTGGCACAAGCGACTTGGACATGCAAGCTTCAATAACTTGATCAATCTCAACAAGATTAAAGCAGTACGAGACATCCTAAAGTTATTCAAACCAAATCAAGGAATATGTGGTTCATGTCAACATGGAAAGCAAACCAGAACCAGCCACAAGACCAAGGAATTTTCTACATCAAAGCGTTTGGAGATCATTCATGCTGATTTATGTGGACCAACTAGAACTCCGACACTCCAAGGAGAAAGGTATTTTGCTTTATTTGTTGATGACTATACTAGATGTGGATATATTTTATAAAATATAAATCCGAAGCATTTGAGTGTTTTAAAAATCTTAAAGCTCTTGTAGAAAATGAAAAGGACTCAAAGATTAAGTGTCTCAGAACAGATAGAGGGGGAGAATTCACATCAAAAGAATTTGATGAATTCTGTAAAATACATGGAATTAAAAGAGAACTCTCTGCTGCTAGAACACCCAAGCAAAATGGAGTAGTTGAAAGAAGAAACAGAACAGTTCAAGAAATGGCAAGAACAATGTTAATAGCAGCGGACTTACAACCAAAATTTTGGAGAGAAGCAGTCGGGACAGCTGTCTATACCTTGAATCGAACTCAATTAAGACCAAATAATGAAAAGACTCCTTATGAATTATGGAAAGGAAGACCTGCTTCAGTAAAATACTTCAAGATTTTTGAAAGCAAGTGCTTCATAAAATCAATGATGGCTCACCAAGAAAGTTTGATTCTCGGGTTAACGAAGGGACCTTTCCTGGATATTCTACACGGAGCAAAGCCTACAAGTGCTACAATGATAGACTACGGAAAATAGTGGAAAGCATTGATGTAAAGATTGATGAAGACCTTCCAGAAAAAGAAATTGAAGAACATGAAGTTGATCCTCTCATTGAAGAAGAAGAACCTGAAAAAGAAGAAATAGATCAAGAAAAACCCAAGGAAAAAGAACCATCTCAAACCCCTTCAAAGATGAAGTTTCTCCAAAAATATCACCCAGAAGAGCAGATTATTGGCAATGTAGATGAAGGGATGCAAACACGAAGAAGAATGACAAGTACACCAAGGAAAAATGATGTTGCTCTTCTATCCATGATAGAACCAGAAACATTTACTCAAGCAAGGATCCTCATTGGGTAAAAGCCATGGAAGAAGAAATGTCTCAAATTGAGAAGAATGAGACATGGGAGCTGGTACCTCGTCCAAAGGACAAAAACATAATAGGAACCAAGTGGGTATTCAAAAACAAAATGAATGAAGATGGACAAATCATTAGAAACAAGGCAAGGCTTGTTTGTAAAGGCTATTCACAAGTTGAAGGAATTGACTTTGAAGAAACATTTGCACCAGTAGCTCGTATGGAAGCTATCAGGATGTTCTTGGCATTTGCTTGCTCAAAAGGATTCAAAATCTATCAAATGGACGTAAAATCAGCATATCTGAATGGGGAACCCAAGGAAGAAGTCTACATGGAGCAACCGGAAGGGTTTAATCTAATAGAAGGAAAGACTTTGTTTGTAAGTTGAAAAAGGCATTATATGGGTTGAAAAAAGCTCCTAGAGCTTGGTACTCAAGATTGGATCACTATCTACAACAACAAGGCTTCAAGAAGGGGGTGGCAGGAAGTAATCTCTACATAAAGACAGATGAGGATAAGTTACTAGTCACACTTGTTTATGTTGATGATTTGATTTTTGCTAGTAATAATGATGATAGGAGAGTTATCTCACTTCCTTGGACTACAAGTATCTCAAGCCACGACAGGTCTGTTTTTATCTCAAGCCAAATATCTTAAAGACATGCTTAAAAGATATGGAATGGAAGACTATGCACCCATGAGCACACCTATGACCACAAATTGCAAATTGAGCAAAAATGATGACTCCCCTCTGGTAGATGCAACTCATTACAGGTCAATAATTGGAGCCCTTCTGTACTTAACTGCTACAAGACCCGACATTATGCAAGCAGTAGGAATGGTGGGAAGATTTCAATCAACTCCTAAACAATCCCATTTGTTGGCTGTAAAAAGAATTCTCAGATACCTGAAAGGAACTTCTGATTTCGGTCTTTGGTACCATAAGAGCTCAACTCTTACTGTGACTGCATACACCGATGTTGATTGGGCCGGAAGTGTCGATGATCGAAAAAGTACTAGTGGAAATGCATTCTTCCTAGGAGACTGTTTAGTATCTTGGCTCAGTAAAAAAACAGACATCCATATCACTATCTACAGCTGAAGTCGAGTATATCGCTGCCGCAGATTGTTGTACTCAAATACTATGGATGAAGGAAGCTCTAAAAGATGTCAACATCGGCACAAATCAACCAATTACCATCTATTGTGATAACACAAGTGCGATCAACCTCAGCAAAAATCCAATGATGCACTCAAAGACCAAACATATACCAATCAAGTATCATTTCCTTCGTGAATAAGTAGCTGAACAAAACACCATCTTGGAATATATCAATACTAAGGAGCAGATAGCTGATATTTTCACAAAACCTCTTCCTCAAGAAGCATTTGAACATCTTCGTCAAAAGATGGGGGTTATCTCTTTAGCATCACTTAAGTTGATTCATAAAGATGTTGCAGGATAGGGGGAGCAGTTCGATAGGGAGAGTCCTTGTGCACTCCTTTGCCACTGATGTCAAAGGGGGAGAGAAGAAGAATATTGCCATCAATGACACAAGGGGAGATTGTTGATCTAGGTTGTCATTAATGTCAATATGAAGCCAAGGAGAAGCAGAGCAGACTTGTGAAGAACAACAGCAAAGCCACCGGAAAGAGGATCACATCAGCGGAGGAACATAAGAAGAGGTCAGTGGAGGAGCATAAAAAGTGTTAGCGAAGGAGCCATATCGGGAGTATCGCATGAAATATATGCCCAAGAAAGAGCAAAGAGGAAGAATTATCGGAAGTATCGCATATGCCAAGAGTATCACATAACGAAGGAGTTAACAGTTATAAACCGTGAAAAATCCTTAAAGAAATGTATTACGGACCCAATGGTTCCATAACAATATGCTCTATTGTAATATCGCATCCGCAATAATTGCAAGTCTTGAAGAGAGGTAACAAGGGAAAACTGCCGAATGCGATAAGCTATGGACCCGACGGATGTATCAACAACTGCTTAATATCATATCGCGTCCGCCTCATCAGAAATATCATATCATAAGTTATATATGTATATTATATATGCGATTGCGATATATATGTATATTATATATGCGATTGCGATATATATATATATATATATATATATATATATATATATATATATATAGATGCGTTATAATAACGGACCCACTGCACCATTATAAAATACCCTATTGTTATATCGCATCTGCGGTAATCGCAATGTATAAAGGGCTGTCACCCCCGAACCACCGATTGCGATATATATATATGGACCCAACGGAGGCATTAAAAACAGTCTATAATAATATCGTGTCCGTCATATTGGGAGTTATGTATCGCAGCGCTTAAAGCCCTTGTCACATTAAAACTGCGATTGCGATAATAACACGGACCCGACTACACCATTGCAATATAAGTTAATATATTATCGCATCCATCGCATATCGCATATATTGTAAAGCCTTGCCACACTATAAAGCGCCGATTGCGATAAAGTTGTGGAGGAGCGGACCCGATGAAGTTATAGATGCGGGCGTAATGCATTTGAAGTCCGACCTTAAGCGTTCGGTCGGGTTTTTTCTGTGTATTCCTGTGTATTCAAATAAATGTGTTGCCCGGGGTTTTTTAAGGCCAAATGCATAAATAAATGCTTTCGATAGTTTAGTGGGCCTGAACCATTGCGATTGCGATTGCGATTGTATATTGAAAAAAAGGGGGGCTTCTCTGATATAGTCATTTCTTTAATATGCAACATTATTATTACTCGACCTCTTTTCCACATTAACGTGTCCTGTATGTATTGATGGATTTGAAGAGATAGAGGAAGCTGAAAGGTCAAGCGAGCATTGAGGAAGCCGAGGAGCCAGTGGAGAAAGGAAGCCAAAGGCCAGGGTTGTCAGGAATATAAAACAGAGAACAAGGAATGATGAGTGTTACTGGAAAAACCGTAAGAAACAGAGGAAGCCGAAGTTTTGGTAGAGGAGGAAGAAGCAGGAAGACAGAAGTAGTCACAGGTCCAGCAGGGTTGGGAGCGGAGAATTACAACCAAACAGATCCATACAATCTACAGTAGAGGGTTGGACCCCTTGAGGTTGGTGCCTTAGAACTAAAAGGATTGGTGACCTGGGAGTTGGTGCTCCTAAAATCAAGGTTGGTGCCTTGACAAGATAGAGTTGGTGCTCTGGAGGTTGGAGCCTCACAAAGAGTCCAAGTTGGTGCTTGGCAACTGATTGAAACCATATATATGTATATATATTGTATTTGATTTATTGCAAAGACCACATTAATAAAAGCATCTATTTCTGTTATCTACTTCTGTGTACCAAATATGAATGTTTTAACTGATAAAATTAATAATTGAAAAGCAATACTGATTCACCCCACCTCTCAGTGTTTCATAAAAAAATTTGCTAATTTTTCCTAGGGAAACGACCCCTCAAGACCCCTTAAGATCCTTTTCACCTAGGAAACGACCCCAATTGGAGGAAACGACACCTTTCAAGTTTCCTCGCGTACCCTGTTTTTTGGGAGTGTGGGGAAACGTCCCCCTCTTGTCCCCAAGTCCCCGGAGTGCGAGGGAGCTAGGAAACTCGACCCCTAGGTGGGGGGACGAGACCCTGTGGAACACTGTTGATGGAACTCTTATAATTTATAATCATTAATGGTTGAAGTTATGTTGCACGAAACTTCTAGGAACCCGATGTTTCGGGCCGTACCTGTACTCGAAATTCCGAAACTTGGCCAAAACTTGATCGAAACTCGACCATCATGTAATCATCAATGGGAGTTAATATAGACTTGTTTTTCCTTCTAAATTGTCATATATGAGTCATATTCCCGTTTTTCTTGCAAAGATAATGTGTTATTCATTGATTTATTTATATATATACATATATGATGTTTCGGTTTACGTTTCAATCGACGTTTCCATTTTTTGGAGGTGATGTTTCTAAACGTACCCGTTTTAGAAACTCCAAAACGTTTCGGTGTTTCGTGCAACTTAGGTTTGAAGTGATTTAGACTTAAAATTTGGTCAAAAGAGTTATTGGCATCTTGTTGTCTTTCAACATTTTCATTCATATGCTCTAATTGAATTGGTTGGTTAATTGCTTTAAGTAATATAGTCTATTAATGATCTTGTTTCTCATTGCTATTGTCATTGTTAGATAATTGGATACATTACTTATTATTGATAGCTTCTCGTGGGTTTGTAATCTAAGTTCACTCTTTAAGCACATAATCAAGTTCAATCAAAGTTGTGATAAGTGATCTAATTGCATCCATAAGAAGTCTAGATTTCTCTCGTGTATCTAATTGGCATATTAGCGATTCATTGGTTATAATCTTGAAGAAGCATTGATTTTGTCTTGTTTATCTCTTGGGCTATTATCTATTGGTTTTACCAACAACACTTTTTGGCACCGTTTAATTTGGGAACTTCTTCTTGTGGTTGAGATTGTCATTCATTTATTGTTTAAGTACCTTATTGTTCATAAGTGAAGATCTTTATAACTAAGTACTTAAGAAATTTTAATAATCTAACCTTAAGAGCATTCATATCTTGCACTTGCATCTTAGGATACGCCTCTTGCATTAATTGATTTACTTCCAAGCATAAGCTTGGTTGAAAGACTCTAGGACCACCTTTTCTTTTTTAGCTTGCAAAGTCTAGAAACTTTTTAGTGGTTAACATGATGACCTTGCAGTCATCAGAGCCACAGTCTCTGCAGCGCCGGAGGCATCAGGTGGTTATAACTCAAGGGGAGGGATCATTAATCAAACCATAGCTTGCTTCCCCTTGGTTTCTCTCCACAACTTACTCTAGAGACTAGCCTCAAAACAGCTAGGAGGAAGGATTCACCTAATTAGGCATATAATTTAAAATAAACCAAGATCCTGCATCTCACTTAGTTTTTAGGTGTTGCATCTCATATAGGATAGTGAAGCATCCTGAAGCAACAACTGTTCATCCGGTAGCTTGGTAGATAATTCAATTAAGCAAGTGTTTTGACTCCATTAAGGCACTGGTCTCTCAAGATAACCTAATCTAATCATTAAGCTTGCTAAATTAACCAAGTTGCTAGGCCATTCAGTTGTGTCTCCCAGACTTGTTGGTTGCCAATGAGTCTTTTCATCTTCACATTTCATAGGGACTACCCCCCATAGCCTGCTGTTGGGAGACAACTAGAGAGGGCGGGGATCAGAGTGATAGCCCCTGCCCTGAGCGTTGTCGCATCTTGCTTGTACACTTTGGGCGACAACAAGCCCCAAGGAAGAGATTGGGCCAACCTTACCCTAAAATAGAATAAAATACAATAAAGTGTAATAATGGTTGTAACAACCCACAACTACACATAGGCTAGTCCACAAATGGCCTCAACTACCCACATGGTGGGCAAGCATGTGGTCATATATGAAGATTACCCAAAATATATCTACATAATGCTTGAGAGTTTAGTTTCTTTGCAAACTCTTTATCGTGAATGTTGTCCATGCAAAGAGAAGGGAGGATCATATCCTTTAGGTAAGCAATTCTTGTTGATGCAATTCTATTTATTCGAAGACTATTTGGGATAGGGGAATCCTTGTATGACTATTGGTGCCTGGAATATCCTTGAATGTTTTAAATGGGTGTAAGGCTTCTTACTATACATTTATAAAAATAACTATCTACTAGAATGAAGGGATGAACACTTAATGTTAAAGCATGGACTAATGTTAACTAGCTTGTTAAGACAAACATCAGCTGTTTTGTAATTGGAGTCGTAGATGATCACTTAGTAAATTGGTGAATATTATGCCTTAGGAGTTGAAAGCAATTGCTGTTGAAATATGATATGATGGCCGAAGATAAAGGATGCTGATGACAACATGATATTAACATGAGTGTTTCATGGTAGCCTTGTAACTAAATAATCAGTGAGCTCTATACTAAATTGCATGATATAGGGAAATGGGTGCACGTTTCCAAAAGAGAAATGCATTTTAAATGTGATCTTGAAATCTTTGGAATTGGGGATCCTCATCATTATTATCACCCTTTGCCTCTACCTCAATCCTCTAGGGACATCAGTCAACACCAAAACTACCTAATCAAAGTTTTAAAATATGGTAGAAAAAATGTAACATGCCTAATCAATGATTTTGGTTTGAGTGAAGGGTACATATTTGGTATGGCTGCGACAAAGGAGTCCAACTATCAATACCAACATCAAGATACATAAAAGGCCAGGCGCTCTTGATTAAATGCCAATCCCAAAGAGGTTGGAATCACTCTCAAACATTCCAAAGCAATTAACTTTTATTTTAAGAATTTAACATTACCATTAATTGCTAGCATTGTTTGGGGCAAATTGACAGTGAAACCCTTTAGAAAAATTCCCGTCTTTGTTTCTTCTAGAAGTCTTATTAACTCATAATTGACCTCTAATTAGGCGTTACAACTTAGAACAAAAAATTTGGGCCCAAACAATCAAATAAGGGAAAAATCAAACAATTATCTTTTGGAAATGCACTTTATGGACACTGAAACATGTTTCAGTCTGTATGATACATGTTTCAAGTGAGTTTCTGTCATGTTTCACCATTTCAATATTGAAACACGACTGATACAAGGGTGTGGGGGGCACATTTCCTGCAACACATGTTCTATGAAATTTGTGATTACAATTGTGGTGAGAACCATTTTTTGTGGGTTCTAAAATACCCAACCCTAACCTTAACAACTGTTGTGTGATAATTAATGATTCACTAGTGGTGTACAATAAATGACATTAATGTCCATGAAGGTACTGCTAAGTCAAGATTAACTGCCGCACTAACCACCAATGTGGGCCATAACCACCCAATAAGGCTGAATAACAAATGAATTAAATGACCACTAAGCGACAACAAAGTCAATCTTAACCACCACAACACCAATAGCCCCTCTTAACCAAAACTCTGGGATAAAGAAGGTGAAGGTGGAACAATCATGTATTTGGTCAAGTGAAGATCACATCCCGACATCCCTCTGAAATTTTAGTTGTTGCCAGTTCAACATGTTTATGTTATCAGTGCAGATCTTGTGAGTTGCACAATTAGTACAAAATCTATTTTTTGTGATTAATATGTTTTAATGCCCAAGAGTTTGTAGTTTTGGACAACCTCTGAATACTTCCTATGTTACCAGAAAATTGGAGAAGCAGAGAGTGAGAAGAATAAAGATGTGGATTTCTTGTCTTCCATAGAGGTAAAGATGGAGCTTAGTTCTTCGTTTAATTATATTTGTTGATCTATTTTGAAATGCTTTGTTTGTTGGCCCGTATTGACTTGTCAAGTATTCATTTCTTGTTTTTCTGACTATTATGTTATGCGTGAGTTCTCAGATTAGCTGCATTTGTGCTCCATGCCACTTTTTATATAGAATGATTATCATTAAATCTAGTTGGTTGTACTCTGCAGATTTTAGTTATTGACTGTGCAGATGTCATTCTGATGCAGGTATTCCTGATGTCTTTTATTTTCATGTTGCATAGTAATGATTGTAAAGTATCGAGTTTCTGTAATGCGAAGACATTGTAGAGCTAAACAAATTAAACCTATTGATTTTGCAGAATTGGTCCCATGTTATTTCTGTTGTTGACCAATTAAACATGATACCGACCAAGCAACATGGCACTGATTTCATGCGCATCCGAGAGTGGTTAGTTGTCTATAATATGATTTGAAAGTGTAATTACTTTTGTTTTGTAGCATGTAGTGATCTCCTTTGTTTTCTTATCCATGAATGGAAGATGTTGCTTTTGCTTGTTGTTACGCTTGCTAGTTAGAATAAGTTACTTTACCTTTGAATGTTTTTTGACAACTTCAAGGTATATCAAATCAATCCTTCAATCCAAAGAGTAACCATTGTATTGCATTTCCCTTGTTTGATCAGGTATTTGAATGGACATGCACGCTACTATCGACAAACAATTCTTCTATCAAATTTTGTTAATGCAGGTATGCAATCAAACATTTGTCTCTTTACAATGCTGCTTCAATACAGATGACTGGTTGAGAAAGCTCTTCGTTCTTGCTGGTAACAAGCAACTCTTATGATTTTGGATTTTTCCGTGAAATAATGGATCCTGTTTAATATGGTTCATATTATTGACACATGGTAACAACGTACACGTGATCCATGCATTTCAACATTGAAGAATGGTCAAAAGTCAACTTACCTAAATCCCTTTTGTAACAAAGTCTTTGTTAAAATTTGGGTGCCAGAGGGACAAGTGGTTCCCTAAGCTTTGATCTTTGGCGCAGAATATATATGAATAAATACTTTATTAAGAGATGAAATTACAGATGATGAATGTTTACAATGGGTTGCCTGGCTTATATACTGCCATGGGCACCCTTTAGGAAAGGGCATGATCTTATGATCGTTCCCTTTCGTCTAACTAAACCTAAATTAAACAATAAACCTAAAATTAACTAATTTTTTACATAACATTGCCTTCCTCTCGAAAGAATGCTTTGTCCTCAAAGCATACGCAACGATGGATGTTGTTGACAAAATGCTTCATTCTCCCAAGAAGCGTCTTCTTCGATAAGTCCTTCCACTTGATTATATATTCCAAGATGATCAAGGTCCCACACTTTAAAAGGTCTTGGATTAATCTCTCAATTTCCGTTTTTTGGTGATGTGAATATCGGTATGGCTTGATGTTGACGGGGTCTGATCTTGCCTTGACTTCTATTGTATGCTTGATTTCCCTATTAGGCGGCATCTTCATAGGTAGGTCTTGAAATACTTTTTCATGCTTCCGAATCAGATCTTGTATCTCTGGTGACTCTTCTCGACTCAGCTTCATCATCTGAGATGATGATACAACTTGATTTTCTGGTGCTTGGAATCCGTGTAGCTTGTACTTCTGACCTCCCCATTTGAATTTTATAAATTGTACTTGATGGTTGGCGGCATAAGTACCTAAAGTTCGTAACCATTGGATACCTAAGACTACATCTACTCCTCCTAACGGTACTGTGAAGAATGGAGACTCTAGATTAAAGTCTTGAATCTGCAAATTGACCTTATGGCATTTCCCTACCTTTTCAATCTTCTTACCATTAGCTACCATCACTTTCATGTTTGATAAGGGAAATGAAAAGATATTGAGTCTCTTTGCCACGGTTGCATCTAGAAAACTGTGTGTGCTTCCAGAGTCGACGAGAACCACTACGTTGTTCTTCTTTATGTGTCCTTTTAATTTTAAAGTCTGAGGTTGTGATATACCTGTCATAGCTGATAATGACACTTGTGGAATACTTCCATCATCTAGTTCTGGTGAGAATTCTGGGGCGTCTTCTATGTCTTCTATGTCATAATTTTCACTGTTTGAATCATTGGTTGCTTCACAATTATATAGGTTCTTTGGTTCTTTTCCTTTAGCACACCTATGTTTGGGGTCCCACTTCTCACCACAGCGTTTACATTTACCCTCTTTTATCCTTTGCATTTCCACATTAGATTTTTCATCTTCATGACGATGTGGTGGAACATATCTTGTATTATTTGCGTCCACATACTGGGGTATCCTTCGTCTTGCATAAGCTTTTTCCGCTTTTGACCAAAATATTGGTTCGGATTTCTTTTCGGCTCTTTTTGCTTTTCGTCTTGCTACTTCTATAGATGTAATGTCATGCATCTCAAGTTCTGCTTGTAAATGGGTTTTGAGTCCCGAGATGTATGACTGAATTAGACGAGATTCTGATAACCCAGGTACTCGTGTTACTAAGGTCTCCCATTCTTGAGTGTATTCATCCACACTTCCTTTTTGTCGTAATTTGATGAGTTTTGAAAAGAATTCTTCTTCCTTTACACCTTGGAATCTTTTGAAGAATGCATCTTTAAATTTTCTCCAGTTAATGACGTGTGTTGTCTTTTTCCACCACATATACCAGTTATATGCTTCTCCTTCCATTTTCATGGATGCATGCCTGAGCTTTTCGTCATCGTCATTGATGTCATATATCTCAAAGTATTCTTCTGCTTTATTTATCCATGCAACATTGTTTTTTTCGTTTCCATCGAATTTAGGCATCTCGACTTTTGCCCGTCGCTGGTATGTTGCTACTGGTTGAGCGAAAAAAGGGTGTTGATTGGTAAAGTTATCCCAGAGTTGCTTGTTTGTAAAGGCTATGTTACTCGCTTCTTGGTGGGGTGTCGCTGATTTTTTTGGGGATTCAACCTTCTCATGAGAGTCTGTTGACTGTGTTGAATCTGACGAGATGTGTTCTTGATTCTCTTCACCTTCTTTTAGTAGTTGTTCGGGTGTACAATTCGACCTTTTACACAGAATTTTCAGCATTGTTAAGACCACTGTTTTAAAACTCCGACTCCGACTCCGACTCGGCCGAGGATCGACTCCGACTCCGACTCCGAAATGGTAATGACTCGGCCGGCTCGATTTCAATGACTCGGTCGTTGTAAAAAATACATTAAATATTTTTTTTTTTTATTAAAAGACATAATTTTAAATATTTTAAACATAATTTTAAAGATTTTCATTCATGTTTCCAAACACACAGCATTATAATATAGATGGAAGACAACATATGATCAAAGTAGGCTCATGAACCAATCCACTATATCAAAATGGTACCCAATGGCAATACATAGTCGGCGACCTCCAGAGACGTGTCCCTTCAATCAAGCAACAAATTGTGTATAAATAGAGACGTTGACCTTGTCACCTTTACAACTGAGGGAAAACAAACTGGCAAGCTGAAAGTGGTGGCCATGTGTTTGAATTTTCCACATAAAGCTATGCATCCTGTATGTTTGAATGCTAGTTAGATTGTAGGGTCAGCATTTACCATCTCTAAACTTCTGGTCTCAAAACGAACCACCTCTCCTCCCTTGGTTTTTCATTTTCTCCCTGGGATTTCCATCTGATTATATAAGGTGCAACACACCCTTTCAACTTTGATCTTGTGCCTACACTAGGTATGTGGAAAAGGGGTTGAATGACAGTACAATTAAAGAAATGATAACACAATGAAGTGGGGTGAAAGCGCGATAAATAGATCCAACTAACATGTTTTTCATAAAGTTTTAATGACTTTTGGGTTTTGGGAAATATCCATTGCTTTGACAACCCTTTTCACATGCCAAATTGGAAATGTGGGCATATAGAAAGGAAATTAGGTCAAACTAACTTAAATTTTGTCTGATTGGTTATGTTGGACATATATCAATGCATTACATAAAAACCCTTATCTTTCAAAATATCTCAGACATAGAACAATAACACGCGGGCATTTTCACAACAATTACGCAACAAACACACATACATTCATTTACTGGGCAATGTCTGGTCAGTTTTCTAAGAAAATATATGGCTAGAGAGTAGATTTCCTACCTTAGACAACATGAAAACTTGAAAACTGCATTAAACATTTGAAAAAATACCAAAAAAATGATTTTTTTTTATGTTTTTACGCTGCCCAGCCGTCCCCTTGTGACTCAGCCGAGTCATATCGGACCCGGCCGGGTTGACCGAGTCACACATGACTCGGTCAACCGGACCGGTTACTTGGCCGGGTCAGTCCTCAGGGTATTGAAACGGTTCGACTCGGCCGAGTCCGTTTCGAAACGGCCGGTTTGTAAAACAGTGGTTAAGACCTCTCTGATGCTTGCTTCTGTCTGAACATGGTAATTTTCCATCTTTATTTCTATTCGATTTGTCGTATCGTGAAGATTTTTGATTTCATCAGCTTGTTCCCCAAGCTTGATCTGGAATTCGTTTAATCTTTTATTTACCTCATCGTGGTTGCTATTTATCTTATGCTCTGCATCCAACAATGTTTTTTGGAAATCCGCCATTGTCATTGTCGACATTGAGCGGGTTTGCGGGGGCGTGTATTTATTTGCCAGCTAAAATATTTTTTCTCCCTCTTTTTTTTTTTTTTTTTAATCAGCTAAAATAAATTTTATACATATAAATTTTAATTAATTAAAATAAATTTAATTAATTAAATTAACACACACACATATATATATATATATATAACTTTTAATTAATTATATATATATATATATATATATATAACTTTTTAATTAATTAAATAATTTTAATTAATTAAATTAACTTTTTATATATATATAAAACTTATAATTAAATTAAGTTATTTATTATATATAACTTATATAGTTATTGAATATTAATTTATTATATAATATAAATTATATAATGAATTAATAATTCAATTCTAATGAATTAATATATGATACGCTGTGTTTAATTGTTGACCGATGGTTTCGAGCGGATAATCCGGTGGACGCGTCGAGTGAGGAGCTTCCACAATCGAGCCAACTGCTGGTTATGATACCGGCGACGCTGTCACCGCTGTGGCTGTCGAAACCCGCGCGGGAACTGTCGTTGTTTGTGACACTTTCGGTTTGGAGCCCCCGGAAGCGCTACGGATTCGAAGCCGAGACCAGAGCCCCGTCAGTGGATTTAATTGAGGACGCGGTGGGCACAGACCAAGGGGTTTGTAGAACGACAATCCCGTGAATTGGAGAATGCGGAAGTGGGATGCTGTGAACGGGTTGCACGGACGTGGGGAACCGGTGGCGTCACAGGATGCGAAGGCGGGGAAGGGACGTCGAGGGAAGCACGGAGAATACAGGTGCGTGAGACGAAGGGCTCGGGACACCTGCAACAGTGGATTTCCGACGGACTGTCAAAGCTGCAGCGATGTGATGGTGTAGGGTGTTGCAACGACGAGCCAAACAGTCTGCTCGGGCCGTAAGCGACAACCCGACGTTGAGTGCAGCAATTTTGGTGGCGATGCAGGTCAGTCTGGTAGTGACATGTAACGATGTATTGAATGTTAATGGGTGAGTGGAGGCGAATGTCGGCTGTATTGAATGTTAATGGGTGAGTGGAGACGAAAAGGAAACGGTTCTGTTGGAAGTCGAGTAGAACAATGGACGATGAAGATTTCAGTGTATGTCAGAAGGGGAATCTGTGGATTCGAGGGCGTGGAATGTAAACAGGGATAAGGGGAGAGTAAGGGAACAATGACAGCTGAGGGAAACCGATGGCAGCGGATCAACAGAGTCTGAGGAACGAACTCGCTCCGATATCAATGAAGCGGAAAAACTTATGATACGCAGAATATATATGAATAAATACTTTATTAAGAGATGAAATTACAGATGATGAATGTTTACAATGGGTTGCCTGGCTTATATACCGCCATGGGCACCCTTTAGGAAAGGGCATGACCTTATGATCGTGCCCTTTCGTCTAACTAAACCTAAATTAAACAATAAACCTAAAGTTAGCTAATTTTTTACATAACAGTGACTATGGAAATAAAAGGCTAAGTGGGTCTTTATTTAAGCGGGTGAGTTAAAAAATAGAAAGTGAGAATTAAATGCACATTTATTCTCATCCCTAGATCTAAATGAATCTCAACCATTAGATCTTAGGGTAACCCAAAAGGTCATTTAGAGAATAAAATGAGAAGAGAAGAGAAAAAGATCATTCATTCTTTCATAAGCATTTGAGAGAAGGAGAAGAGAGAGCAAGGAGAAAATTTCCGAGTAGTGAGGAAGTGAAGGAGAGCAGCAAGAAGACATTTCAGCGAATTTGGGCAGCAGCATTTATTGGCACACATCCCAAGGAAAAACCGTACAATAGGAGAAAGGCACAAAAATTGAGGAAGAGGGACAACAAGTTTTGGGCACATTTTTCGAGGCTGGCCGTACAGCATTTAATGCTGTTTTATTGCTGTAAAAATTTCTGTTTTGGCTGTTTGTTGATTGGCACGATTTTCGAGGCGGAGTTCAAGCACGAAAATCGAGATAAGTTGTAATTTGTGGTTGCTGGAATTTTTACTGTGTATTTTAGTTTCTTTGTAAAAGCATTTTCAGAAATAAAGAAGAGCTCTCAAACTGGTTTTCCCCAAGAGTTGTAGGGGGTTTTTCCAGGGTCAGATTCACAAAAAATACTATGTTATTTTCTGTGTGTGGCTGTCATAATTTTGTTGTGTTTTATTTCTACAATTTCAGCAGTTGTAAAATCTCTAAATTTGTGTTTTCAGAAAAATATTATCATTTCCAGATTTTAGAATTTTTATTGTGTTTGGATTTAAAACTAAATGCATGGAGTGATAAGGAAAACTGATAACTGGAGTGGGGGTTGAAATTTCTTCAGTTTTATTGTCCCTGCAATACTTAGCAAATTAGCAATTCTGAAGGGTCCTTGAAGCATCGGTTTAGTTAGGAAATTGATTTTCAAAGAAGTGCAGCCATGACTGTTGACATTTGTATGTACTATGAACCATATGGAAAGCTATCAAGGAGACTACCATTCCTCCTAGAGTGAGGAAGGATTGATTGCGCTAAGAGGCACTCTCTAGCCCAATATGCAAGAGATGTTGTAATGTCCCGTCCTGTAAACATTTTGACTAGGCCAAAATACAATAAAATAAAGATAACCCTATGTTAAATTAAAAGTTCTACATTAAAATAAAGATAATCCTTTGTCAAAAAAAAGTTCCGCGTTATTTTTTTTTTAAATCAATTTTTGTTGGGTAATTAAGGTAAATTTGAAATAAAAATAAAAATAACCCTATGTTGAAATAAAAGTTCTACATTATTATCTTTTTTAATTAATTTTCGTTGGTTAGTTAAGGTAATTTTGACTTGGTGAAGTTACTGGTGGTTTTTGAGCTCCAAGTTTATGAGAACCCATGGTACATGGTGTTCATGTGGAATATAGCCTATTTAAAGTGGGTAATCAAACCAACCTAGATCCATCTTAACTGCGGATCTACCAAGTGCGGAGAGGGATCAAATCTCTTGAGATGCAAATATTTTAGGATGCAAAGAAATTTGATTCTTGTCAGCATTGTTTTATCAATCATATCTTGAGAGGAACCTCTCATCTTTTACATGAATGCAACTAGAATCTATAGATATCTTCTCATGGTTATGTATCTGATTAAATGAGAATGTAGTGCCATTGGAACCAAAGCATAGATTTCTTGCTGCAAAGGTGTTGAAATTTCTTCTGTATTTAGGAATAATGGTCTGTTGGTGCACTATATTCATAAAATTTAGGGAGATGGAATTGGCAAAAGGGTGTTTCTATCTGCTATTAATTTTTCATGGTTTCATTTTACAGGAATATCCTCTTCTTCTGAATGACTTGTCATCTATGACAGGTTGTGATCTACTTTAAGAAGACTCTGAAGAGTCGAGAACATGTGATGCAACAACCTGAGATTATTGACCTTTATGATCATAGCTTACATCATAATCTCATGATAATTCTTATATCGAATACAAAGAAATAAAAAGCCTTGAAACTGTCAATCACTCCAATCAGAGTTAATCAAGCATATTGTTGAATTTTATGGGTAGTGTTGTGATTTAAAATAATTTTTTTTCATCCATTTTAATTTTCTGTGGATGCCATATCAGTGATATGCCATTTCTGAAAGTCCTGGGTTGCTAGATTTGAAACCTGGGTTTTCAAGGATTATACATTTCATGTTGGACTATTCGATAGTAAGGTTGTTAAACTTGGATTTGTGAATGAGATTTGTGAATGACTTGGCAAGACAGCCGTTCACAATTTCCTTGTTAACGTGGGAAATATGGCAGCAGACTTGGGAATGATGCATCAAATAACTTGAATAACTGGGAATAGGTTGTAATAATTTGCATTCATTCGAACAACTTGGTACCATGATTCAATGGAACAATAGGCTATCAGCAAAAATTAAGACTTAAGGCTTTACTCATCTTTATCATACATTAAGCATGGCCCAGGCTCTTCATGGCCATCATTCTCATGTTCTATGAGCTAAGGGTTTGAGATGTAGCCTTGAGCAAAACCTTATCTTGTATTCAAATCAATGCTCCAGTATAAATTAATAGTCTATGACAAAATAGATTCTTAGGATGATATTCTTGGAAAGGATGAGTACTTTGGGAAACTTTCAGGGTGATACAGTTACTTATTATCCAATTTTACTGCTTGTAAGTCACGGCCTAAATTGTAAAATAGGAACAAATAGAGCTGCGTAATAAAAGGGTAAGTTGGGGGAAGGTAAGAAAGAGGGATATCTGGACATCTGTTCTAGACTTGCAATGCTTGATGCTGATGGCATCCCTTGTGTTACTATACATTTAAATTCTTATAGTTATAGGTCAAACATCAGTGAAACCCTAATTTTGTGTTTTAGAGTTAAGAGAAACGCCTTGTATAGGAGTTGCTGAAAAAAATAGCTTGAGAAGGAAAACACATTAATATTGAATGAAAGCATACAACTTCTGAGGTTGTGTATTTAGCAAGTGCAAAAGATATGTGTAAACATTTGCTTTCTTTTCCTTTTCTCTACATCAACATGGAGTTCAAACTTTAAGCAGCAGGTAATCATTAACTTCCTTGCTTCTTTGTGTTAAAAATTCAGGAGTTTTGTGTACTCAAGTGTTTCAGTACTTTCTACTCATATTTCAACCCTGCTTGGGTTTCTTAGACGTGTTTCCTAATGAACTTTCAGCTTTAGGGCTGAATCTGATTTATCAATTACAGCAGCATATCATTTCTTTATAAACCAATAATCTTGCAAGCTCAAGGAAACAAACACAAATCATATACAAACTTGGGAGATGATGCCCAGATCTCATGGACACATCAGCATGACTGTTATACAAAATCAGCATGATAAACCAGCACTACTAGCTACTTAAATCATCATGAGAAATAAACTGTAAATCAGATTTGCAATTACATAAATTTCAGACAGAAATGTATACTTCATATTAACATAAGAATGAAGAACAAGTAGATATCAATGGTTTGTGAATGATACTCCACAATGCTTCCCAATCCTAGTTAGGATAACTGCAACAAGTGAACATCACACCAACTTTCAAACCACTAACCTCTAACTCCTCCCAGCTCGGATTCATTCCTAACAAAACCTTGTCACTCCATGAATTGCATTACACAAGTGCACCTCCAAATAAAATATCACATCACATGACAACTGGAGTGTAAATGGTCACTATTGCTGCAAAACCCAGCAGGCCTAGTGCAAAGCTACACTAGGAAGAACCAGACCTTTGGGAAACAAGCAAAAAGGTTGCCACTGTCACCTCAACAACTTTCTCCTCCTCTTTAGTGATATTTGACCACAAGGGAGGCTTCCTTAAACTTATCTAAAGGATATTTAGTGATGATGGCTAAAGGTGAATGATACGAAGTCTACTAGATGGGATAAAGTACCGGAAGGAGCCTAGAAGGCTCAAGTTTTCTATGCTAAGGTTCAAGTACTCTATTCCTTGAACAGTTGGTGCTGCTATAAGTTAGGGTTTTGCAGATATTCAATGATGGGACAAGCAGTAGCATATACCAACCAAAGGAAAGGTATTTCAAAGGATAATTAATATTGGAGGCAAGACCTTCAAATAAATACCAAGGATTTAGGGTTTTCAATGGAATTTATCACTGAAAACATGCATAAACAACAAATAAGTGATTACATCTGCCATAAAAGAGGATGGTATGACATGCAATAATCCTATATTTGGCTATTATATTATTTATTAATGCATTTCCTAATTTAAGAACTATAAACATGAAACACAAATTTACTTTTTAACAATTTTCGGTGCTATTTATTAATGCATTTCCTAATTTAAGAACTATAAACATGAAACACAAATTTACTTTTTAACAATTTTCCAGATAAAACCCTAGCCTTAACCCTAGGTATCTAGGAAAAAGGAAAAGAAGAAATTTAATGAATAAGAGGGATGATCAACACAATTATGGCTAGTGCTTTGTCCTAAATGGGCTAAATGGAGTTTTCTAGGGCAAAGTTTAGTGAGAATGGCCTTGTTGGAGTAAGGGGAGATGATTAGGGAATCCACTTCTAAAACCCTAGTGATTTTCCTTGCAAGGGGAGAATTTAATTTAAGTAATGCACACTCGGTGTTTCCTTAAAAGTTTCAATGAGAACAATTTTTCATGCTATAAAGGAGCAAATTTCAACAAAGATTTAACATTTAATCATGGCACAAAAATAGAAACCCTACTACGCAAATATTGTTGAAAATTGTAACTAGGTTCAATCTTCATAATCACGATTATACTTATGTAATGCAAAAAGAAAGAAAAATAAAATTATTTTTTCAAGCATGGGTTTCATGCTCAAGTCAATTTATTAATTAGGTCAAGCATGTTCTTCTTGCTTCTAGGGTTTATTGAGTCAAAAGAATATTTGTCTTAAGTCAAAATATTGTAGTAGAGTCAAGTTCCATTTGGACTTTGTTAAGAAAATGGAAAAATAACTTTATTTGTGTCAAAATGTCAAAATTTCCCCCACAAGACCAAGTTGGACCTTCTTGGACAAGTCGGCCCTGAAAGTAGCCTATTCGACCTCCTGAAAGTGTTTAAATACAATGCAACTCATTCTCATTTGAAGCATTTCAAGCAAGTTCGATTTCTGTGCCAAGAAGAGAGAGAAAACCAGCAAAAAAGTCAAGAAGAAGAGCAAAAGTCAAAAAGGAGAAAGAGCGGACATCAAAGGAGGAATACCAGTGCAGCAGATGAGGGTTTTATTATTATGCAGCAGTGAAATTTTTGTACAAGCTATGGATGCCCAACTGGCAATCCAAACAACAAGCAAATCTTGCCAAAATTATGTAAGGGAATTACCCTTCTTCCACAAGCAACCTCGACACAACTTTTCTTCAGAAAATTCGTCCTCCTAGACCCTATGCATCAACATCTGTGCAGTGCTTGTGCAGGCCCTATAACGTCTAGCCTTTGAACTGCCTCTGATGAAGTCGTTTTGCCTTTCTTTGTTGAGGAAATCGCTTCTCCGACACTCTGGAACCTCTGTCCGACCTCTAGAACTGAAAATGATTTTTACCCCAGCTAAATCGAGTTGCTCTTCTGAAGCAATTGTGCAGTCCTTTGCGCTGCCTCATTGGGAATAAATCAACCTCCTTGATGTTGCCTCTCCAGATCTGGAAAACTTCCTCCAGATCACCATCTCTGCCTCTCACTATCTCTGCTTCGATCTCTGGCTCTCCGACAACTGCTGTTGCTCTCTGGAACTCGATCTGCCAAGAAAATTGAACTGCTGAAGTGTATTCTCCATCACCACATTGATCCCTTCTTATATCTTCCTGTTGGGACTCTAACGACCAAGATTAAATCTTAATTGATGACTTAGATCATTTCTAGATCGATCCATGTGGGTTTCTAGACTATTCTCACCATGAATTGATTAATTCTGATTAATTAACCAACTTTACTAAGTTTAGACTTAGGAAACATTAAAAAAATAGGTTAATAATCTAATTAAGTCATCTCTAGGTGGAATTTCCAGAAATGGTTTCTGGGTTTTGGAGATCTTATGCATTTTAGCCTTTCCACCAAACTTCGTGGGTAGAATACATTCAATGCTATAGAAACTAACACTCCCTCTTAGCAAGGACTATGTTCTCTCTAGTGCTGCACATCCTGCCACAACACCCTGTCTCTGTACCACCTCCTGTCACGCTGCTGATGTCTGGCCATACTGCCCACCAACCATTACACAACTCTGATGTTGCATCTGTGCTGCTGTTGACACTGCCATATTGTTGCCAACTTTGCATCTGCATTGCAACTACCTCTCATCTGTTGTTGCTGCAACTACAACTACCGCCACTGAGAAGCATCCAAAATACTGTATCCTCTGTGTTCAGTGTGATGCATCTGTCTCCCGAGTCTCTGACTGCTACTAGCATCTGCACTGTCACTAAAGACTTTGTGCTGCTACCATATCTGCATGGAGCCACCTGCTCTGCTGTTAACACTGCATTGTGCTCCTTAGCATTTGACTACTACTAGTCTGCATCTGTCACTCTAGTACTGACTGCATCAACTGCCACTGATCCATCCTGCTACTAAACATTGTGGGCCCCTGTAGCTAGGTAATGATCCTTGAGGTGAACTCCTCAAGGACCTTGCCCAACTCTATAGCTCTCTGGGGCTACAACACCAAATCATTCCACCTCACTCCTGGAGGTATATTTGCGAACGTCGCAAAAGCTTCCTCCAACCTAGAGGACAACCTATCTATCTCTGCATTTGCTGCCGCCTGGTCTTGCTTCTCTGGCTTGTCCTTCTTCCTGAGAGGACACTGGTACCGTAGTGGCCAAACTCGCGACACTTGAAGACCTTGACCTTAGATAGGTCCTTTTTCTTCTTCTTCGACTCCCCCTGACCCTGACTGGGACCCTTAGATGCAAGGCCGCATTCTCCTCCTCCTTCACACGCTTCGATCCGTTGCTACTCTTGCCACTGTTGGAGCTCTTTAACAAAGCTCGCCTCAATACCTCTTGCTGCAGATCGACCCACATCATTTCCCATCTTGGCAAAGTGTCTTTTCCCAATATACTTTGGACAAACACTTGCCAATCCTTCGAGACACCGTTTAGTGCCAATCACACTAGTTTTGATGGTTGAGGTGTTGCCCCAACAACTGCAAGTTGATCTCGAACCTCATCCCAGTGAGGAAGGGATCTATACCTTCTCCATTCTACATCCTTATGCATCTCAGGTTTTCTTCCAAGAACATCTTTCGTTGCTCGGAAGTACCTTGATATAGCGTGGAGAGAGCTACCCACATCTCTCTGCCTGTACTTTTATCTGCTAGATGTGACACTATATGGTCTCGTACTCCATCCAAGATCAATCGCTTCCTCCTTCCCCTCCTTCCTGTATTCTTTGAGTTGATCTACATCCTGGGAAACTACCACCACATTATCTATGTAGGCTTTCAAGCCATATTCATCTAGAATGAAGGACATCCTAGCATTCCAGATGACATATTTGTAAGCTCCATCCAACCTATCTTGATCTCTAAGCCCTGCTGTGGTCATCTTTGAATTTGTCGAAAACTCCGTCTTTCCCTCTACTTGGCTGCTGCTCTCCTACTTGCACTCCCTCTTGGAATGCGTAGATCTACTAGGTGCTACTGCCAATTTGCCTGGAAAATTCGAACTTCTGAGACTTGAAGTTCCTTGAGAGAATTTTTCCCTCTGCTGTGTGTTCTTTCTCTTCCACCTGATGCTGGTTTTGCTACTGCAAAAACCTTCTGCGTCCAACCAAGGAATCTACTCGATGAAAATTGGAGTTGTTGCTGCACCCTCTGATTGCTAGAATAATTATCCTTGGCAACTCGACTTTTCTGCAACCTTGCAACTAAAAATCGAATTCCTGCCCTAGGAATTCGGCTTGCCTGTCAATGAACTGCACAGTCCCTAGGAATTTCAGCTTGCTGCTCCCTCTGAGCAACAAAATTCTTTCCTCCACTTTCGAGCTTCCCCACTGATCACTCACGCTTTAATACCATGTGAAAATTTCATCTATCACAACAACTGGAAATTATTCTTCTAATTGTTAATTTGTTTAACAATTTATTTGCATTTTCTATGAAAAACACCAAATAATTCACACAGTGATTTTCACAAATAAATTGTGGAAGAAAATAGCACTAGAAATTGAGAAAATTCTAGCACACACACAAAAAAATGACAATTATTTTTGTACAAATGTCCCCAGAAAAACCCAACTTGGGAAAACCAGTGCAAGAAATGAAGGTTTTATTATTATGCAGTAGTGAAATTTGAGTACAATCTATAGATGCCCAACTGGGAATCCAAACAAGAAGAAAATTTGGACAAAATTATGTAAGGGAATTACCCTTCTTCCACAAACAACCGTGACACAACTTTCCTTCAGAAAGCTCGTCCTCTTGGACCCTTTGTATCAGCGTTTGCACAGGTCGTATGACGTCTAGCCTTTGAATTGCATTTGATGAGTCGTTCTACCTGCCTTTGTCGAGGAAATTGCTTCTCCGACATTGTGGAACCTCTGTTCGGCCCCTGGAACTGAAAACGATTTTTCCTCCAGCTAAATCGAGTTGCTCTTTTGAAGCAACCACATAGTCCTCTACGCTGCCTCACTGGGAATAACTCGATCTCCTTGCTGCTGCTCTCCAGATCTGGGAAATTTCCTTCGGATCATCGTCTTTGCCCCTCACTGTCTCTGCTTTGATCTCTGTCTCTTTGTCAACTGCTCTTGCTCTTTGGAAATCGATTTGCCAAGGAAATTGAACTGCTGAAGTATATTCTCCATCACCACTCGATCCCTTCTTATATCTTCCTGTTGGGACTCCAATGACCAAGATTAAATCTTAAGCGATGGCTCAGATCATTTCTGGATCGATTCGTGTGAGTTTCTATACTATTCTCACCTTGACTTAATTATTTCTGATTAATTAACCAATTTTCCTAAGTTTAGACTTAGCAAACATTAAAAAAAAGGTTAATAGTCTAATTAAGTCATCTCTAGGTGGGATTTCCAGAAATGATTTCTGGGTTTTGAAGATCTTATGCATTTTAGACTCTCCACCAAATTTTGTGGCTAGAACACATCCAGTGCTACAAAAACTAACAGTATATGGTCAACATAAGGCCAAGCATTTGTTTCAGGGTCAATACTCTCATTCAGTTCATGGTGGAGCTTGTTGACCATTGAAGTACACTTGAAGACTCCATGCCTAAGGAAATGTGGCAATAAATTAGCCCATAAATAAATAAAATGGAGAAAAATAAGAGAACTCCTTGTGACAAAATGACATGGAAATGACTTGGAAATTATCTCGAGTCAAGAGTGTAGCGGGAACTGTTTGCTCACTCTTTTAATTTGTAGATACATTTAACATGTAATATATATATATTAATTGATTGATGAAAAAATGGATGCTTACAAGGCTTGTGGCGGTGCCCCATAAATAGGAGGTGACTGGCCATGCCCATTCAGAGAGACATGTCCGTTGGGATTGTTGTCTCTTCATTCTAGCAAATTTAATGATTCAAAAATAATTATTCATTTAATATTTCATTAATTAAAATAATATTAAAATATCTATTTTTTATGAATTTTAAATTCATAACATTGCCTTCCCCTTAAAATTGCTTTGTCCTCAAAGCATGGGTAACGTCGGGTGTTGCTGAGGAAAGCGTTCTGACTCCTAGTTCGAATTTTCCTCTGGTAATTTCTTCCATTTAATAAGGTACTGCTTTATTGTTTTGGAACGTAGTGCTTTCTCTCTGGTAGCGAGTATACCTTCAGGTTCTAAGATGCTTCTTCCTTCTTCATCGGTCTCTAGTCAGTGGTATCTCAATTTGAGCTATTTGGTTTTGCCCCATTGCTTTCTTGAGGTTTGATACATGGAAGGTTATGAAACCAGATTCGTCCCCCAGGCTCGTTGTGTCCCGAATCCGGCGAATCAGACACGATTCGAATTCGAAAATCGAGATTCGTCGTGTTTGATCGGGACACGATCGAATCCAGATAAGGTCCCGATCAGACACGACGAATCCTGATTTTCGGATTCGAATCCAGAAAAAGGGATGCCACCGCAACGTTATCAAGGCAATTTTTGCCTTTCTTTTTGCAAATTCACTTGTTTAGTTTGCTTTGGGTTTGCTGTGGGTGTTTGGGAGCAAGGAGCAAAGGGTGTTGGAGCATTTTCAAGGAGATTCAAGCAACATGTAAGTGCATTTTCTCTCTTTTTTTTGCATTTTTATTATAGCAGTTTGCATGTTCATTTCTTTTACAAATTTGTGCGTTTTTGTTTATTTTTTACAACATTCATGGCTCAATCAAGGGCAACAGGGAAGGGGCAAAGGAAGGGGGAGAATGTCCTGATTGGAGATGCCCCTCCTCTCCCAATTTCATTAGAGTCTGCAAGTGTTTCCTCTATTGCAAGTGGGGCTGCAAGAACAACTTCAAATGTTGAGGAAAGACTTCCTTTTCAAGGTAACAAATATCTCTTGTGGAATTATGTCACAAGAGAGCAAGGGCCACCCAACAAGGTGAATAGAGGAGGCAATGTGAGTTGGAAATGTAGCTATTGCCACAATACTTTTATGAGCACATATTTCCGTGTGAAAGGTCAGTTGTTGGCTTTACCAGGTTGTGGAATTGGAGCTTGTACAAATTTTCCTTTACCAAAGAAGAAGAATGCTAAGAGAGTCCAATGTTGGTATGGAAAATGTGGCTGCAAAATGAAAAAAAAACCAAGAATGATGAGCCCCTTCCATTCATGAGGAAAAGCATCAACAAATTTCCATTTGAGAGTTCTAGTGGGGGACAAGCAACAAAAGGAAAGGCAATTTCACTTGGTCCAATGCACAAGATTTTTCAGAAGGAGAAACGGGAGGAGCTTGATCTCACCATTGCCTTTTTTTCTATCAAAACTTCATATCCTTTAATGTTGCACGCTCACCTCTATTTATTGAGATGTGTCAAGCTCTAACTCAAGGGGCTCCATCAGGTTATGTGCTTCCTGGGTCAGAGAAGCTTAGAACCACATTGTTGACGAAAAAAAGAGGTGGAAAAAAATGCTTGAGCCTATTAAAGCATCATGGTCAACATCTGGGGTTAGCATTGTTTCTGATGGATGGACAAATCCAGCACGACACCCACTCATCAACTTCATGGTGTCTTCCTTGAATGGTTCAGTTTTTTTGAAAGTAGTGGATGCACTTGGACAATACAACATTACACAATATATGGGTGATTTGTTTATTAAAGTTATTGAAGATGTAGGTGTTGATTCTTGTGTGCAAATCATTACAGATAATGTTATGCTCTTAACTTGCAAAATGATACCCAAATACATAATATGCGAAGAAAAGATACACAGAACACAGAATAGCAATGATTTTATTATCCAGAGAGTAATGTTCACTTGTCTCTTCGAGGGGGCAACCTCCAATAGAGCAGAGCTCGACTACAAAATAAGACACGATGCTCCTCGCAAGGAGTCTCTATCCTTTATATATGACTCATACATGCAATACCACGGGCCAATACCGTGGGTTTTATTAATACCATCTATCTAATACTACGGCCCATTTGCAACTAACTGTGGTCCCGTCATTAATTGCGGGTTAACCATTTACAAATATTAATATGGGCTTTATTGACTCTTGACTATGACGTGATCCCATGACATAAATAAGGGGGTGAGGGTGGGACCCTAACATGCCCTCCCCCTTAAGACTAGCCTTGTCCTCAAGGCTGAAGCTGCGGAAACTGCTGAAGAATAGTGGCTTGTTCCCAAGTTGCATCTTCCGGAGAGGTGTCTTTCCATTTGACGAGGACTTCCTTAATCATGCGGCCGCGCAGGTGCTTGTCTCGTGTGTCTAGAACCTGTTCGGGTTGAAGCCAGATTGACCCTTCTTCGTCCAATTCAGGTAGACTGGTTTGAACTCGGCAATTGTACCCAATCACTTTCTTGAGGCACGATACATGGAAAACTGGATGGATTTTTGCAGTAGGTGGCAAAGCCAACTTGTAAGCCACTTCTCCAATGCGCTGAAGTACTTGGTATGGTCCGTAGAATTTTGGAGAGAGCTTTTGACAACCCTTGTCTTTGAGTGATGTTTGCTTATATGGTTGCAGCCTCAAAAAGACCTGATCCCCTTCTTGAAATTGGCGCTCTGAGCGATGTTGGTCGACCTGTTGCTTCATGCGGTTCTGAGCTTGATGAAGATTCTCTCTAAGATGGGCGAGCATGGTTGCGTGGTTTTGTAGGAGTTGATCCACTGCTTGTACTTTGGAGCACCCCTTGAGATAAGAAGTAGGGGAAGGCAGAAGTTGACCATATACTGCTTCATAGGGAGTCATTTTGGTGGTGGCATGATAGTTGGTGTTATACCACCATTCAGCCAGAGGTAACCACTGTACCCAAAGGTGTTGCTTTTCTGAAGTGAAACACCTAAGGTAGGTTTCTAGACATTTGTTGACGGCTTCAGTTTGACCATCCGTTTGCGGATGATAGGAAGTACTGAGTTTTAGTTGAGTGCCTTGTATCCTGAAAAGTTCCTGCCAAAAATTACTGGTGAAGATCGGGTCGCGATCAGACACAATAGAAGTGGGCATGCCATGCAATTTGAAAATCTGATCCATGAAAGATTGAGCGACCAAAGTTGGTGTAAACGGATGGGGTAGGGCGCAGAAATGAGCATACTTCGACAGTCGGTCCACAACCACCATGATGACTGACTTGTTCCCGGACTTTGGAAGACCTGTAATGAAATCCATAGAAACCTCCGTCCAAATTGATGTCGGAATGGGCAATGGTTGTAATGTGCCTGGTGTGTTGACGGTTTCCCCTTTGTGGTGTTGACAGACATCGCATTCTGCTACAAAAGTAAGGATGTCCTTTTTCATGCCTATCCAAAAAAATGATCTTCTGGTGCGAGCATACGTCTTCTGAAAGCCCGAATGTCCTGCAATGGGAGATGAGTGCAATTCTGCCAAAATGCGACTTTTGAGGGTGGATGTTGGTGCTATTACGACTCTGTCCCTGTAGCGAAGAATATCATCCTGCCACGAGTAGCCCTTGGTGGAATTTGGATCTACCTGCAATTGAGAAATGAGTTGGGATAGCTCGGGGTGTGAAAACCATTCCTTGCGAGCCTCTTCAATCCACTCTGGAATGGGGAGGGAAATTGCTAGCAGAGTACTTTCTCCCTCAATTTGGCGAGATAATGCATCTGCTACACTATTGTCTTTCTTTCTTGTAAATGATCTCATAATCATATCCCAGCATTTTGACGAGCCATTTATTTTGTTGTGGGGAGGATAGGCATTGCGCCAAAAAATATTTAAGACTGTGATGATCTGTGCGGATTTGAAAACGTCGCCCCAATAAGTAAGGTCGTCAGGTCTCGACTGCATGTAAGATGGCCATCATTTCTTTTTCGTAGGTAGATTGGCCCAGATTCCTCCCACTTAGTTGTTGGCTTGTGAAGGCCAAAGGTCGCCCTTCCTGCATTAAGATCGCCCCAATACCTGTCCCCGAAGCATCACATTCAATGACAAAGGATTTGGTGAAGTCAGGTAGTGCTAAGACTGGAGTGGAACACATGGCGTTTTTGAGAGCGGTAAATGCCTGTTGTGCTTCCTCGTTCCAGAAGAAGGAATTTTTCTTTAGGAGTTGAGTGAGGGGCTTCGCTATGCGGCCATAGTTGCGGACAAATTTACGATAATAGCTTGTGAGACCCAAAAATCCTCTCAAGCTCTTCAAAGTCTTAGGTTGAGGCCATTCTTGTATTGCGTGGATCTTTTTGGGGTCCACCTTGACACCTTCACGCCCCACAATGTGGCCCAAATACTCAACTTCTTCCATGCCAAACAAACACTTGGACATCTTGACAAATAATTTATGCTTGCGGAGCAGTTGCAAGAGTAGATCTACATGCTGAAGATGTGCAGCCCTAGTGCCACTATAGATGAGGATGTCATCGAAGAAGACAAGGACAAATTTCCTGAGATATGGTTTGAGAATGTGATTCATAAGGCTCTGAAAAGTAGAGGGGGCATTACAAAGACCAAATGGCATGACCAGGAACTCATAATGGCCTTCATGAGTTCTGAAAGCAGTCTTGGGAATGTCGACTTCCTTCATGCGAATTTGGTGGTAGCTTGAGCGAAGATCCAACTTAGTGAAGAATTGAGCCCCATTGAGTTCGTCCAGCAAATCGTCAACCACCGGGATGGGAAATTTATCTTTGACTGTCAGTTTATTGAGGGCCCTGAAGTCGGGACACATCCGCCACTCCCCATCTTTCTTGAGCACCATGACCACTGGGGATGAATAAGGACTAATGCTGGGACGAATGACACCTGCTTCCAAAAGTTCCTTGATTATTTTTTCTATTTCATTCTTTTGGGTGAACGGATATCTGTATGGCCGCACATTTGGGGGTTGGGCCCCTGGAACCAAGGTGATGCTATGATCATGTTCCCCTCGCGAGGGTGGAAGCTCATGAGGCTTGTCAAAGACCGGCAGATGGTTATTTAAAATCTGTTGCATCTCAGGATGAATTGGCAGAGACTTGGTGTCGACTACCTGGATGGCATTAAATTGAGCTACCACTCCATGATGGCCCTTTTTTAACAATTTTTCCATCCTATGCGAGCTGATGATAGAGGGGGCTCCCGCCTGGAGTCCACGGAGGGTATGTGTGGATTTGTTCTGCTTAAAACTCATATATAACTCTTGGAAATCCATTGTGATTGGCCCAAGAGTGCGGAGCCATTCAGCGCCGAGGACAATGTCGCAACCCCCCATGTGTATGGCAAACATGTGAGTTTTCAACTGATAATCCCCCATTTGAAGTTTGACATTTTCACAGCGGCCTTCACATTTCATTGTGCCCCCATCCGCAATTTGGACTTGGAAGTTAGAAACTGCTCGTACAAAACAATGCACTGCTTCTGCGACTTTTTGATGGATGAAATTATGTGTACTTCCACTATCAATCAAGACTACTACTGGGCGATGTTTAAGAAAACCTCTGATTTTGAGAGTTTGAGGGGAAGAAATCCCTGCCAACGCATGCAACGAAATAACTGGTTCATCAGAGACATTGTCCTTTTGGTTGTCTTCTTCTAGCGCCTCATGTTCCTCAAGTGGTGGATCTTCCTTTGTTGAGCTGTAGTCAGTGGCATCTATTTGAAAAAATTTAGGCTCCTTGCATTTATGACCTGGGGAGTATTTTTCATCACAGTAGTAACATAGTCCTTGCTTTCTTCTTTCGGCCATTTCCGCAGGTGACACCTTTTGGACCTTAAGTGTTTGAGTCGTGTTGTGAGCTTGTGGGGGGCGACCTTTAGTGGAGAAATTTGGGCGACTGTATTGGGCTGCTAATGCACGTTCCACGTTATGGGCTACCTTGCAAGCCTCTGTCCATGTGGGAGGGTGGTGCAGTAAGACTTGAGCTTTGATGGCTTCTTTAAGACCGCTGATAAAACATTCTGTGTAGAACACATCTGAGAGACCCCAAGTGCGGAAGGCTAATGCTTCAAAAGCTGTAATATATTCATCCACTGTACCCGTCTGTCGGAGCTTAGTAAGACAACCCAAAAAAGGGTCCTCCTGTTCAAAGCGGCTTTGAAGAGCTTTTGTAAATTGGTTCCAAGTCTTAAAAGGTCCATTGCAACGTTGATGCCATTCCCACCATTGCCACCTTTCATTGTCCAAGTACATGCTCCCCAACATAAGCTGAGTCGCATCATCTAAGATACGATTCAGTTTGAAATACTGGTCCATTTGTGCTATCCATGCCGACGGGTGTGAACCGTCAAATTTATGCATATCCAACTTGGGAGGTCGCTGACTGGGTGGTTGGTGGGTGTGCCAGACGTGAGGAGAGTGGCTAGACTCACCCTCATTGTATTCATGGCCATTATATGCCTCCTCGTGGGCTTGCTCCTTGCCCTTCGGGATTAATTGCTGGACCTGGATACATAGTCCGTTAAGCTGATTGTTGAGGGTTTGCATGGATTCTTCAAGTTTGTCCATCCTTTCATTGGCCATCGCTTGGGCTCTAGTTTCTACCATACACCAACCTTATGAACAATTGGGACCGCCGAAAAAATTTTCACTAATAATTGAATGGTACCACCGTGCTCAGCTCGTCGTCCTGATTCTGATGGGCTAGATCACCAATAAGCGCCCCGGAAGATCTCAGACTTTTTTTTTTTTGAAAACTCCTAACAGAGTTTTACTCCTTCCTGATCAATACTGCAGTCGCCAAATCCTCAAAATGTCAATGCGGCCAAAAGTCCTGCGAAAATTATACCCCGGTATAGGAACCCTTCACAACAACTCCGATCTGGTGGATCTGAGAGATCTGAATGGCGGATCAGATAGCTTTGGGCTGCGGAACAGACTGCTGCTGCGGATCGGCTGGATCGAATAGATCGGAATGACTGATCTGCGAACTCGAGACTGCGGGACTGATGTCTGCTGCTGCTACTGCACTCCTTTGCACAAGCGGATCTGATATAGATGATGTGCGATCCCCCGATAGAAAAGGGAACTATGGTCTTGAGGAGTGTCAGGTGCTACAGATCGCAATATACATAAGGGTCTGGCAGTAGTACTCGGCCCAATGTTTCAGGGCTCTAACTAAGGAGGATCTACTGTACCCTTAGCCGTACAACTCGACTACCCTATCGTACAGGCGAGTAATCTCTCCGAGTGCTGTTCTCGGTGTACTGTAGCCACAAGACGGCCGACGGTTTATCTATGGCGAGGTTTCAAGGGAGCCTAGGGGGCTTCCGATATACCCAGAGGGTACGTGGAAGACAGTCCGTGCGCGGTTCTGTCTAATGCGCTACTACTCGAAGGGGTACCCACAGGGGTTACAAGGGAGTCCAACAGACGTGACCACCTCTTGTATTTCCTGCGTGCATGCCTCCCCAAATCCGCAGGTTTATGCGCTCAATGGCAGATCCCGTGGTTTAAAGACGCCGGAACACGTCTCTAGCCGAATTTTTTTTTTTGCTAAGAATTGGAGATCCCACTGGCCCTGGAAAGTGCTCTGATACCACTTGTTATGCTCTTAACCTGCAAAATGATACCCAAATACAGAATATGCGAAGAAAAGATACCCAGAACACAGAATAGCAATGATTTTATTATTCAGAGAGTAATGTTCACTTGCCTCTTCGAGGGGGCAACCTCCAATAGAGCAGAGCTCGACTACAAAATAAGACACGATGCTCCTCGTAGGGAGTCTCTATCCTTTATATATGACTCATACATGCAATACCACGGGCCAATACCGTGGGTTTTATTAATACCATCTATCTAATACTACGGCCCATTTGCAACTAACTGTGGTCTGGTCATTAATTGCGGGTTAACCATTTACAAATATTAATATGGGCTTTATTGACTCTTGACTATGACGTGATCCCATGACATAAATAAGGGGGTTAGGGTGGGACCCTAACAGATAATGCACCTGTTTGCAAAGCTATTGACATGATTGTGGAAGCTAAATATCCACAAGTGTTTTGGACACCTTGCATTGTCCATTCATTGAACTTAGCACTGAAATCTATTGCTTTTGATGTGCTTTGGATTGGTAACATTATTGAGGATGCATGACATATCCATAACTTTGTACAAAATCTTACAAATGCCCTCACTATCTACAAGGAGTACACCAATCTGTCATTATTGAAGATTGCAGATACACGGTTTGTCTCTTCATTCATCATGTTGAAGAGGTTGAGGGAGGTCAAGACCGCTCTTGGGGCCATGGTTATTTCAGAGGTTTGGTCTTTTTGGAGAAAGACAGATCAAGTAGCCTCTAAAAGAGTGAAGGACACAATGTTAGATGATGCTTGGTGGGAAAGGGTAGATCTACTTATTCAGATCAAGGACCCTATCATTTCCTTGCTTCGATTTGCAGATATAGACCAACCCATTCAAGAAAAAGGGAAAGAGGAATGCTCTCGTTGCTCGATATGGAATGGTCGACCTCCTAAAAGGACGAGAAATTCCAGGTATGAGGAAAGTAATGTTGTAGAAAAACAAAAGGAGTTTATCTTACTTCTGCTCTATCTACTGCCTCTCCTCTGGATACTTTGGGTCATTGGTTGATTGATAATGGAGCCTCAAGGCACTTCACTGGGTACAAAGAGGCGCTCTCACATTTGATTGAAAAGAAGACTAATTTGGAGATCATACTTGGAGATAATGCCACCTACCCTGTGAAAGGGTTAGGTATTGTCACTCTTCACTTAAATCAAGGTCAAACCCTTCATCTACAAGAAGAACTTGGTGTCTATTTCTGCAATGGAAGATAAGGGCTTCAAGGTGGCATTCATTGATGGAAAGGTAAAAGAAACCCTAAAGATGCATTCACACTTGGATTTAGGGTTGATGGCCTCTATCAGTTTGGAGGAAGTCCTTTGGGAGCCTTGACTTGTGATACTTCTGTGCAATCTGAATTATGGCACTAGAGATTTGCCCACCTTCATTACAAAGCCTTACTTGGGGTAAGGAAGATGGTCATAGGTATGCCCGATTTCAATATGAAGCATGAAGGAGTTAGTTAGGGTTGTGCAACTGGGAAACTTATAAGGGGACCATTCCCTTCAAGTGAAAGCCAAGCTACTGATATTCTTCAATTGATGCATTCTGACCTATTTGGTATGTTGTCTGTAACATCATTTGGAGGATACTTATACTATACAATTTTGTGGATGACTTCTCTCGCAAAACATGGATCTATTTCTTGGAGAAGAAGGATGAAGTGTTCAAATGGTTCCATTCTTTCAAAGCCTTGGTGGAAAATCAAACAGGGAAGAAGATCAAAATATTAAGGACCAATAATGGAACCAAATATGAATCAAATGAATTCAATGACTTTTGCAAAGAGGCTGGCATTAAGAGGGAGACAACTGTTCCATACACTCCCGAGCAAAATGGAGTCATTGAAAGGAAGAATCAAATAATCATGCAAGCCACCTGTGCCATGCTCCATGGTCAAGGTCTATCAAAGTTCTAATGGGGAAAAGCTGCCAACACTTCCGTGTATGTCCAAAATAGGAGCCGCATCAAGCACTTAATTTCAAGTCACCTGATGAAGTTTTCATTGGTAAGAAACCTACTGTTCCTCACTTTAGAATATTTGGTTGTCTCGTGTATTTTCATGGGCCTAAAAAGAAAAGAAATAAGTTAGAAGCATTTGGGAAGAAAGGTATATTTGTGGGCTACAGCGAAAATTCAAAGGCATATAGAATCTATGTGCCTGGTCAAAGAGAAGTGGAAGTAAGCCATGATGTCACCTTCGATGAAGATACCGCCCTTGGGAAAACCAGAGATCTCCCTATCTAAAGTAAAGACATTGATGATGCTACAAAAAGACAGGATGAACTTTCGACAAATAAGCCTATGCCCGATGTTGAAGGCATGATGGATCACATTGATCCACCTCCTGGTGAAGTAAAAACATTGATGATGCTACAGAAAAACAGGGTGAACTTTCGACAAATAAGCATATGCCCGATGTTGAAGGCATGATGGATCACATTGATCCACCTCTTGGTGATCCGTCTACCTCAAGGAAAAGACCTTTGTGGCTCAAAGATTCTCTCGAAGATTCTAAAAGAAATATTGCTCCAAGAGGGAGATTCTGTGAAAGTAAGAAGCTGAGCACTTATCAAGGGTACTTAGTTGCTATGAGTACTATTGTTCAAACTAAGCCATGTACGTTTGAAAAAGCCGTAAAGCACCAAGTCTGGAAGGATGCAATGAATGAGGAAATATGAATCTATCATGAAGAATGATGCGTGGAAGTGGTGCCTAGACCCAAGGACAAGTCAGTAGTCACCTCAAAATAACTATACAAAATTAAACATGGAGCTGATGGGAGTGCTGAGAAATATAAGGCCAGGTTCGTTGCTCGAGGCTTCTCTCAAAAAGGAGTGGACTATGATGAGATATTTGCTCCGGTTGCTCGATATATCACTATTTGATCTATTATTACTCTCGTTGCCTCTCAAGGATGGAGTCTACATCAAATGGATGTTAAGATTGCTTTCTTGCATGGCTCGCTTAAGGAGGAGGTCTACTTGAAACAACCTCAGGGGTTCGAAGTACAAGATTGAAGGACACACATATGCAAGTTGAAGAAAGCCCTCTATGGGTTGAAGCAAGCCCCTAGGGCTTGGTATGAGAAGATTGATAACTATCTTATCAAGCTGGGATTTACGAGGAGCGATGTTGATCCCAACCTATACTTCAAGGTTGAAAAGGAGACGCCTCTCATTTTGGTCCTTTATGTAGATGATCTCTTTTTGACAGGTGCAAACCCTCTCATTTATCAATGCAAGAGGGAGTTGGCTTTCGAGTTTGAGATGAAAGACCTAGGACTGATGCACTACTTCCAAGGGCCCAAATTTGCAAACCTTTTTGAATATAGCCAACTTGTGGGGGCCCTGATGTTCTTGGTAAACTCTTGACCGAACATATGCTTCGCTTTGAATACATTGAGTCAATTTATGGTTGAGTACCATCACATACATTGGATTGTTGCTAAGAATCTCTTGAGATATCTCCGTGACACAATCAACCATGGACTGAGATACACTACTAGAAATTTGAAGCTACATGGATATACTGATGCCGACTAGGCTAGCAGTGTGGTGGATCGTAAGAACATGTCTGGATGTTGCTTCTCATTACGATTTGCTTCAATTGAGGAGAAAGCAAAAATAGGTTGCTCTAAGCACCACCGAGGTCAAATACATTGTAGCTAGTATGGCCTATTGTGAAGCTGTTTGTGTAATGTTCCTTTTTCTGGTGTTCCTTATGCCATGGTTAGGATGCACTTTCAAGGTTGGGGGTAGATAGGTCACAGGTGCAGGTTGGTGTCATCAGCGGGTCCAGGGGCTTTTTGAGGGATTTTGAGGAGTTTCTATGAGGTCCAAAGGCATTCGCTTGGTATACTCCATCATCTGCACAATTTGCCTTTTGTTCTGGTGCTTTCTGACAATTCTCAAATAACAGAGTTATTATTGGGCATGACTCAAATTATTATGTTTAAGGTGGCAGTCCGGGAGGAATACTTGATAGAACACCTTAGTGTAATAGCTTGTTGGAACCAGAATGAGAAAATCTACAGGATGGGATTGTTGGATATGAGTTTGAGTGACCTGAGGAGACATGGTGCCCAATTTACCGTTTTCCCACATTGAAAAGAATATTTTAATTGAAATAAAAGAGGGAAAAATTTTCCATGCGTAAAATAATAATAAAATAGGAGGTTCTAGAGGGGTCCATCAGATCGATAAAAGAGGAGGAGGAGGCCATTGGAGGACATCTTGGATCTGTGTTTTCTTCTCGTGGAGAGGTTTGAGAACTCGGTTCTCTACTTCAGCAGTAGCCCCTGGAATGAAACCCTTGGGTTTGCTATTATGTGCTAGACGAAAACCCAACACCATTGAGGAGACTTCATCCAGAAGTCTCACAGAGCTTTAGTGTTATCAGTGGTTTGGTGTGGGGATCACACAGATCTCCAATTGGAGCGTCATTTTCAGTTATAGCTTTGGAGGCCGGGTTCAAGGATGCAACAAATATTTTTGGAGGCCGCATTTGTTATCGCTCAACTATTTTCCAGTTGTATTGGCATGTAAAACCTCATTCCAGTTAATATAATACAACTGAGTTTATTTCCCATTCCTTGTGTTATTGTGTTGCAACATTTTCATTTGTTTCTGGGTTTATTGATTTATTTGCGACAACAATTATTGTTTTTAATTTCTACAAATTTGTACGATGCTCTGGATGGAAATTGTGAAATAAATTTGTCAATGTAAAATGCTTGGTAATCTTGCTGAAAATAGAAAAAGGAACATTACAGTGGTATCAGAGCATCGATTATGGCTTAGCCTGCGAGTTTTCAATTTTCAGTTGCAACTATTATGGTTCGGGATTATTTGCACGATTCTTAGAGAAATTTGTGTTGGCCATTCTATTAAAAGTTTTATTATCAAACTGTAGACAAATTTGAAAAGCGACAAATTTGGCCCAATTGTTATTCAAGCGGACATGTTATGAAGAAGTTGACATTTATGAAGAAGTCGTATTAAATTTTAGAGACCAAATAATATTTGAGCCAAAGTCTATTAAACGACCATATGTTTTTTTTAGTGGGTGAAGAGCTAAATATTTGATGGACCGATAAATTTTTTGGGCAGAGAATGATCCCATACGTAGCTTGGTCGAAAGGTAAGTGAGGGTCTGTGTCAAATTATAAGGGGCCGACAAATTTTGTAAAACTGGTCCAGACTTGGAGCATTATTTCATAACGGCCATAAAATATATTATTTAAAGCCCAAGTCATTTTAAAAAGGGAGTCGCCAATTTTCCCAGCAGAATCATCTCTTAAAGTCAAATCCGAATTTGTTGAACTGTCAAGCTAAATTGAAGCCAAATCGTGGCAGCAGGGAATGAAGGGCCAAATTTCTTGTTGACATTGGGAAGATATATTGTGCAACACAAACAATAAGACAAAGAATAGCCAATGTTCGCTTTTGATTTTAGTGGAGTCGTAAAAGGATCATGCACAAATTTTGTGGCACATTATTTTTAGGTGGGATCCATTGAGCCGCTGTGCAAACCATCGATCAAATTATTAAGATGGGGAAGCATCACATTCAAGGGACCCATTATTAAATTGTTTGAGCCAATCTAAGTCAAATTTGCTGAAGGATGCGTATATTGGCCGATTTGAGAAGGCGTGGAGTGTTAAATAAACATTTAAATGCCAAGTATAAAGATTTGGTGTAATTCTTTCTAATTGTCGTCAAATATTTGTAAGGGGCCTATGAAGAAACAAGATAAGGAACCGCTGCGTGTTCAGGCCACTCGAGGGGAAAGTCAACGGAGGCAAAGCTGGGTTAGCACGTAGGGTCGAGAACCCATGGTTGCGATCCCCTAGAAAAGAATGCACAACAAAGCGAAATTTTATATCAGGGAGCTTGTGAACCTGCGCGATTGGTCATCGGCGGAATGAATCTCGTTACAATCGCAAGGACGACATTTCTTATGCATTCAAGTCATTGAAATGGCAGGCGACATCATGGGGCGAGGCATGACTGATCCGGGTCGAAAAAAGGAGCTGTGACGAGAAGTTGAGATGCATGCAATCAGGAGGCCACGTTATCATTGAACCCGAGATTGAGATCGAGACCGTGGGACTAGTTAACAGTGTACGACGAAGTCATTCAGGGTATTCATAACTAATTACACAACGATTAGACGAAAGGTTGTGGAGCGAAGTTAACAATGTAAAATCTTGAAGCTCTGTGTCATGTTTGTCGAATATAGTAGCAAATAAGCATGTGTTCATGATCACTGTGCGTTGAGTGTGGAGACAATGCATATAAAGAGTGCGGTTTGCGGAATATTGAGGCTGTGTACTTGTAGATTGAGTGTCGGGACACAGAGTTTTATGGTAACCTGTGTATGAGAATTGATGACAGTGGCTATTCTCTAAATGCGTTGAGGCTGTGCACACATAAACAAAAATTGCAATCTTCTGAAATTTATCTCTTCTTAAATATTTGAGGTGGAATTTCTTCTATAAGGAGGACGCAAATTTCTTGAGCAAGCTGTTTTAACTTTTTACTAGATTCAAATTATTCCAGTTCAATTCCAGGCCATTATTGCAACGTAAAGAGGGCTCCCAACACGCAGAAAATTGCCCCATTAAGCCAAACCATAATTAATTTGAGGGCACAAATTTTTGATCGTAGCAAAGGTGTTCCAGGTTTCAAACTTACTTATCTGTGCTCTTCATCATTTGATTCTAAAGGCATTTTCCAGGTATTTCTGAGCACTGTATTTTGGCCTATTGTAGAAGGAATGATAATGGTGTGGGTATATACATACTAGTCACAACAATGAGTTGGGGTATTTCATTGTTTTACTTTTGTAGGACACTGTCACCTTGTTGCATTCGTTGCAGGGTCCATATTCTTATTTCTGAACTTGAAAGGGCTTGTATTTACGCCTTCTAGATTGTGGTCATTAAATTTTTGGTCCTGCTCAGTCAAGTTGAGTCTTGTAACATTGGTCATGAATTGATATGCTGTTGTGCAAAAGGTCATTGGCTTGTAATGTTGAGTCTTGAATGATGCATGTATTTTGTTGAGCTGTACAGAGTCAGGGGGTCAAGTATTGTGGAAATCTTGATGCATCATTGTTGTCATCTTGGTTGGGCCATATTGTTGTAAGTTGTGGTGAGGGAATTGTTGTACTGTTATTGTTGTATTATCATGTACTTGTCCTCATTGAGCTAAAACCATGGAGAAACTCACAAAACTCCTAAATAAATTGGAAAAATTAAACAATGACCCTTGGAACCATAATGCAACATTGGACCAAAAGCCCACACAAAACAACAAACAATTCTCAAAAGGGATCCACACTCTTCTCCAGCAAGAAACGCCAAAAGATTTGCAGAAGGGGCAGGAAATAGGACACACGATTTTTGCTCTTGGGACAACTTTGAAGCACATGAGGGTCACATGGAAAGTTCTTTCCAAAGTGACCCAATTAGAGCTTGCTCTCATACAACACAAGTTCTTGGGGGAACCTTGTGAAGGGGTTAGACTTCCAGTTGCATCTTGTCTTAGTAACATCATGAGACTAACCACCCCTATAGTTCCTTACAATGATGATGTTATGAGGAGAGTATTCAGAGTGATAGTAGAGACTTTCCAGGACTTAGACAACAGTGCAGGGTCTACCTTTGGGAAGAAGCTTGAGATATTAGAATTCATGGCCATGGTCAAAACATATGAAGTCACGTTTGAGTGTGATGATCTTATCTTGCAGATGTTCTGATGCTTCTTTAGCATTAGGGAATATCATCCTGAGACAGTCATAGCACACATGCAGTCTATCTTGTCATCATGTATGCGAGGCTATGATGCCATTTGTTGGGAGTTCTAGTCTCAATTGCTGTTCATTTGGAGAGAACAATTGGTCTCACCTGTTGGTTATGAACTAGCTGAGAGGTTGGTTGAGCAGAACATTGGACTATTCAAGAGACAATTGATCAGAGAGGAGCTGCTCAGGTTTGGGGGATCATGTAGCAAGAATGAGCTGAGGAGGAAGGGGATTTGCTTCATCTGCAGGGGACCTGATCATTCATGCTTGAGTGGCATTGAGGAGATGACAAAGGTAGAGAAGGTGGAGATTCTTTCTGACCTTCAGGGCGATGATTCTTCTTTGGACGAGTCCATGGGTTCATACAAGGATGCCTCCGAGGAGCATGAGTCATGTAGAGTTGTTGACAACAGGCCAAATTTATATGATGAGCAGTCAATAGACCCTATGAGAGACATTCAGGATGATGAGATGTTAGTGGTGATTCAGCATGAGCAACATATGGTGGAGCATGAGTCAGTTGAGGAGGATGATGCGCATAGTTACATGATGAGCCTTCTGGGTAGAGCCAGTTGAGGAGGATGATGTGCACAGTATGCATGATGAGCCTTTTGGGGAGAGCTAGTTGGAGGTTCATATTGAGCCCATGATGGTGGAGGATGAGCAACCACCCTTGGGGTTAGCCATTGATGAGGAGCAGACAGATGTACAGACAGCTTGCAGGGTGGCAGTATTTGTAGACACTTGTCCTCAAGAGGTGTTGGAGGCTAACAGGGTAGTTTTGTGGGAGAGGAGGGAGGAGCTGTTGGAGATGGTGGTGCATCCATCTTTGGACCTACCCATTGATGTGGCACTGATAGGTGCGATGGCAACAGGTAGAGTTGTAGTATTTCCAGGATACAACCCTCTCTAGGAGTACATAGACAGGGCTTGTAGCACATCTTGCCCACTTTTGCCTATTATAGTGAGAGGGGCAGGTTTCCTTAGACAAATCTGGTTGATTGACCAGATAGAGCATCATCAGTTGAGCAGGGACCCATATCAGCCTAATAGACTTGTTCCTTACACAGTTGTCCATGCATTGGATTGGCGAGAGATCATGAGCTGGTACCCTATTGATGGAGTATCATTTTTAGTTAGAAGCATTGTACTGCAGGAGCCCTTAGAGGTGAGGGATATTACATGCTTTAGTTGACAGTAGGATGTAGGCTGGCCACTCATCAATATTTCAGCACAACAGGAGCAACGGAGCCTTGATCTAGGAGGATTTGTTGATGACATTGGGATCTAGGAGGATTTGTTGATGACAGGGTTAGTCAGAGATTGGTTTGGGATCCAGGCATTGAGGGGTCTGTTCAGGGTGGGTTGATAGAAAGGCACAACACCCCTAGTGGTTCGTATGGGATCCGAGCATTGGGTCTCAGTCAATGTTACCAGACTCGGAATCGGCAATAAATCGGCGAGGCAAAAGAGCGAAGAGTTTTAATCGGATCGGGAAAAAATCGGGAAAAAATCGGCAAAAAATCGGCAAAAAATCGTTGAATTCATTAAATAAAAATATACACATATATTGAATTAAAAAAACCATTTTTCGTTAATATTGGGTAAAGGTATGTCCAAACAATGCATAATATCAATAGATGTCCAAAATATCATGAATAAATAAGTATCTCATATGTGTTATGAGTCCACACATGATCCAAAGCACTGAGTCTTGAGTCCTTAGAAGCATATGCTTCTAAAAGTTTACAAAAAAGTTAAAAACTGCATACTAATCAGAAAAAAATCAGCAACTAAGAGTCTAAGACTCTTAAGAGTGAGAACTAGAAGCGATTCCTTCCACTCCTTCGCTTGCTTGACTCTCAAAGTTCTCCAAGTTGATTCACGGCCTTCAATCATAGTTAATGATTAAATACTTAATCATACTTAATGAATAAATTCTTATTATATAAAGAGAAATATTTATATTGAAATAAGGTTTTAAGTATTTTAGTTGTCTTATTTTATAATTGTTATATGTGACTAACTCTGTTTTTAAAGGAATTTGACATATATGTTTCCAAAATAAAATAAAAATACTTGGTAATTAAAAATAGTAATATTAGTTTTAATAAAAGATAAAAATGAATGTATATATTTTATTTTTTTTAATGGAAAGTATCATAAAATATGAATTCAGTATGGGCGTTCCATTGTTGATATTGCAATCAAGTCTAAATATATATATATATATATAAAATAACATAATTTTATATTAATTTTAAAATAATATAAAATTATTAAATATAAAAATAAACTTTACATTTTTACATTCAACTTTAAGAAAATGTATAATTTTATATATATTTTTAAAAATATTTTAACATGTATAAATTATTTGAATATGCAAATTAATGAATTATATATATAATTTAAAATTTAAACCCATTTCTTAATTTAAAATTTAAACCTATATTAAAATTAAACGAAACTCAGAAAAAACTTGAAAAAACTATTATAGAATTTGGATAAAACTTTCCTTTCAAATAAAATTTATACCCCAACTTTACTAATTCGAACCTAAATCATAATTAATGCGAACATAAGTTTCATAATATTCTATTCTATTGTAATGGAATCGAATAAATTTCATATCGTAAAAAAAAATCCTGCCATCATTGATCTATTCAGGCGAGACGGCGATTAGTAAATATCGTCGATCAAATCCGATGGATCCTAACTATGGAATTATTTGTCTTTGAACTCGAGAAAGGCGAGGCGATGTGGTCGCGGATGGTTGGGTAGAAGAGCCATTATTTATGTTCAGATTTTCAAGCAAAAGAATTGTTATATTGGAATTATGACAGCGGAGACTATATGCCAAGCTGCCTCGTGGATTGCGACAATTCAATTTTATAAATTCGGGATAATGTCGGTAAAACAGAGTTTATTGGTAAAAAGGTGTGGAGGATGGCTCCGTTCATGCATTCCGCCGTACCATCGCTCCGATTATTTTAAGTTATCATCGCTGCGATTAGTTTAAGTTATCATCGTTTATTAATACGAAGTGGTCCTGGTTTGGAATTTATTTATTTAAAACTTTACATCTGAGATCACGCAGAGCACTATTTCAGCAGTCAAATTCATGAACGTCAGATTCCCTTTTTACCTATTTTCTTAATCGACTCGTTAAAATAGAAAAGCGAAAAGAAACAATTATATGCTGCTGGCGGCCACAAATAATAAAGTAAAAGACAACCCAGAATCGGTCAACGCGAGTTGACTCGTAAAGTTTTCGGTCGGATCGTTTAGCCGCCGAGCCGAGTTTAACGCGCGATTTTGCCGATTACACGCCGATTCCTGTTTCACTGGTCTCAGTTGCGTTGGGCCACCAAATTGGTCAATAGATTTGGATTGCTTGAGGGCAAGTAATCTTGGGGCAGGAGGATTTTTTAATGTTCCCTTTTTTGGTGTTCCTTATGACATGGTTAGGATGGATTTTCAGAGTTGGGGGTAGACAAGGTCATAGATGTAGGTTTGTGTCATCAGCGGGCCCAGGGGCTTTTGGAGGGGTTTTGAGGAGTTTCTATGAGGTATGATGGCATTCACTTGGTATATTCCATCATTTGCAAAGTTTGCCTTTCGCTCCTGTGCATTCCGACAACTTTCAAAAAATAGAGTTATTATTGGGCCTGACTCAATTAATTACGCTTAAAGGTGGCATTTTGGGAGGAACACTTGACACAACACTTTAGTGTAATAACTCGTTGGAACCAGAACGAGAAGATCTATAGGATGGGATGGTTAGATATGAGTTTCTGTGACCTGAGGAGACATGGTGGCCAATCTACCATTTTCTTGCATTAAAAAGAATATTTTAATTGAAATAAAAGAGGGAAAAGTGGTCCATGTTTAAAATAATAATAAAATAGGAGGTTTTAGAGGGGCCCATGAGATCTATAAAAGAGGAGGAGGAGCCATTGGAGGACATCTTGGATTTGTGTTTTCTTCTTGTGGAGAGGTTTGAGAACTCGGTTCTCTACTTTAGCAAGAGCCCCAAGATGGAAACCCTTGGGTTTGCTATTATGTGTTGGACGAAAACCCAACACCATTGAGGAGACTTCATCCAACAGTCTCACAGAGCTTAAGTGTTATCAGCGGTTTGGAGTGGGGATCACACAGTTGGAGCATCATTTTCAGTTATAGCTTTGGAGGTCATGTTCAGGGATGCAAAACATAATTTTTGGAGGGCGCATTTGTTATCGCTCAACTATTTTCCAATTGTATTGGCGTGTAAAACCCCATTCCTCGTGTTATTGTGTTGCAGTGTTTTCATTTGTTTCTGGGTTTATTGATTTATTTGCGATAACAATTATTGTGTTTAATTTCTGCAAATTTGTATGGTGCTCTAGATGGAAATTGTGAAATAAATTTGTCAATGTAAAATCCCTGTTAATCTTGCCAAAAATAGAAAAAGGAACATTACACTTTGGTTGAGGAAGCTCTTTAGTGAGTTATTTGAGCACGTATTGGATACCAGTGTGATCTTTTGTGACAACCAGAGTGGGATTCGCCTTTCAGAGAATCCTATGTTCCACGATCACTCCAAGCACATTGATATCAGGTACCAATTTATCCGGGATATGGTACAATGAGGAGCAATACGGCTCCGACACATTAGGACCGATGAAGAGGTCGTAGACATCCTCATGAAGCCTTTAAGGGAAGGTTAAATTCTTAGGCTTCCGAGAGAGACTTGGAGTCGTGGAAAGACCCTCCCATGAGGGTCCTGGCTAAATTGAACATTGAGCTCTGGGAGTTGTTGGGGGTTTGGGGTAATTCTTGGAGCTATGAGTGACCATAGGGTGAGTGGTTCACCTTCCCCTATTGGTGTACTTTGTACAGGGTGAGTGGTTCACCTTCCCCTGTGATACCCCATGATGGTTGACATGTGTGTAGGGTGAGTGGTTCACCATCATACATCCTATCCATGTAGTCTGAGACTCATGGGAAGTACCTCTCATCTGGTCAATGAGTTGGGAAAAGTGGATAGGGACCATAACACTACAGATGGATGCATCGTGTACTGTTGTACCCCCTTATGTCTAGGATGCATGGTGTTCAACAAATTGATCTGTGATCAAGTCTGACTAAGATTCTACCACTGGACCGACTTTTGTCAGTGGAGAGTGGTAAGGTCTTGTGACTCACTCTTGATTGATTCTTCTTCATTATTCATATCAATATTAAAGAGAGCAGAGAAGAGATGAGATTCAAAGATGGTACTTGACGACAGGATGGCATTGTGATCGATGATGATGGATGGATTGGCAGGTGGAATTCTCCCTTGTTGAGAGTTTGTGTTAAAATTGGCAATTATGGTCAAATTCCACTTTGGATAACTCATTTCATTGAGATGATTATTGCATTAAATTCATATTTTCGAGAGGACCAAAATTGACCTCAAGATCATCAAATTTGGACAAGCAGAAATATGCCTTTGAATTTATGCCCACACGTGTAAAATGTCAAGGTCGGCCACATCGTCATGTAGGCTCATGAAGCCCAATGGGCATGTCACTTTACCCTCAACGACTTGTATAAATATAAGTGAACTCTCACCTCATTTGGCATCATCACTTACACATTTTCTTCTCTCTCCTCTCATTGGTTCATATAGCTATTGGGTAGATCTTCTCTCTCATAGTGGCAAGGAGGACAAATTTTCTAGGCAAATTGCAGCGCCTAATTTCAGGGACTGTTGCAGGGGTTTGCCTAGCGTTGACCAGACACTTTGGCTAATCATTTGACTGTGATTTTTGTGGGAAACAATTATTTTTGACTGGTCATACAATTTGGCACAAAAATCGAGAAATTATGAGCGCATTGACCTGAGTTGATCGCAGGCCTGTTTGACCATAGAAGTTGAATTCAGTTCACTGAGTTTGACTGTTGTTTTGTGGACTGTTTTCACTGCTATTTGCCCAGCTAAAGAGGCTGAGTTTGACTACCTTTGACTGAGCTTCAAAGGTCAAGTTTCGCTGCTGCGGTGACCATCTTTGACTTTTTGGCTAGCGTTTAATTTGGCTGCAGTTGACTGTAGATTTGACAGGGCTGTTTTGACTTTGATTTTGGCAAGTCAAGTTTGACTTTTTGTATTCTCTCTCTGCTGAACATTTGATATAATGATAAGAAGAATTGATCAAAGGGTTTTCACCACATTGGGGGTTTTTTCCTTGACATTCACCAAATCTGGTGTCCTGTTGTCTTGGTTTGTCTTTTGCATTTTATTTTATGTTCTATCTACAGTTGCTTTCAATGTGATTTATGGTTAATGTGATTGCTATTGGAAAACTAAATTGGAAATTGTCATTGGGATGCTAAAGGAACATTGAACTAATTGTGCTAAACATAGAACGTACCATTGTTAGCTAAAATTAGCACATTAGCTCAAGGATTCAAAGAGAAATCTGAAACAAGAGCTTTGAGATCCTCACCTAGCCTAAACAGCGAGGGTTTGGGCCTATTTTTACTCTTGGAAGATCCGTCTAACCAAAAGAGGAAGTGCATTCAGCTAGAAGGGGCTGATGTAGGCCTTCTAAGGTCTAATCTACAAGATTCAAGTGCCAACTTTCCAACTCTAAGCTTCTAAATGTGATACACTAGCCCTAGAGAATATATTTGCTGTAGAAACTAGGGTTTTGCACATGTGTTACTCATCTCAAGGTTTCTTTGTAGGTTTAATTTTTTTTTTGGGCTTCCATTCAACATATTGTGGCTTGTTTAGCCTAGCCATAGGCCCAGGAACCCTTGTCCATCTAGCTGCTAGGGTTTTGAGGCCTCTTGGTCTTTGTTGCAGCCCTTAAAGGACCATTTCACCCTATATGGAAGCCTAATTAGGCCTTATTGACTTACCCATAAGCGTAAATTGGCCTATTTTCATCTTTGCATGTGATTTTAAGGGCTAACAATTTGTTTTGCAGACCTAAAGTGAATTTTGGCAAGGGTTTATAATGGTTTCTCATTGTATTTTTATCAATTTGTGGGCTAATCTTTGTTTTGCAGGGTTATTATCTAGTCAAGAAGGGTTTCAAGGGCTCAAAGTTCATTTTTTTCATCATTCCAACCCTTGAAGGCTTAGCCACTAGCCTTAGGGCCACTTGCAGGCCTAACCGCAAGTATTAGGGGGCCTCAAAGCCCTAGCCGCATGCTCTAAGTGGGTTGATCCATCATCAATCCTGCTTTTCTCACTAATACATTCGAGTTGTAGGCCTTTCAAGGGTTAATCTGCAAGTTTTGAAGTTTACACATCAAGTTTTGGGGCTTGCACTTGCCATACTTTCTCAACTAGCCTAGCGGCTAGGCCTAGATGGCCTAGGTTTTCCCTAGCTATGGGATTTTGAGAGCATTCCTTCGGTTTTCAAGCCAATCATTTGTGTTTGCAGGTATCTTAAAGCGCCGATCATTACCAAGTCACTTCATTTGGTGCCTTAAGCTTGTCTCAACTTGGCAAGCTTGATAGTGAAGCAAGGCCTCAAGGCCTAAGGGGTTTGATTTTCTCTCCCATCCTCTCTTTTGTTGAATGTCATAAATAACCAGATCTGAAGACTAATATCTAACAGTGGCATAATCAAGTGTTAGTCACCCTAAAAAGGACTAAAAAATTCTCAAATAAGCCTAATAACTATAAGAAGTAACAAGCATCATCTAATGGCTTAATCATTATTGTGTTTGCTTGCTTCTCTTGTCAATTTTGAGAATGTTTTCATACTAATAAGTGGCTGGTCTGATTTACATAAGTCTAATGCATTTTGAAAGTGATAGAGTTTGAGGAATAATTGGCAAATTGATTGCATAAGCCTTGCATCTTGAGGATAGCTAATCATTTCATTAACGTGATACTCCCACTTAGCAACATTGCTAAGGGAAGTATCAATTGTTGGCTAGTTTTGAATTAATTCACATGAGCACTTAGGAAGTGTGGGTTTGGAGGCCCCACATGTGTTTTTGATCAATTGTGAGCCCAAACATTAGATGATGGAGGAGATAATCAAGCCACTAGTGGTATGGACGGGCCACCAATAGAAAATTGCGGCCCACATGTGCAACACACTCTCATTGGAACAAAGTTGATGGGGGAAAGTCGAGCTGGGCCCACATGGGCATCTTGGATGCTCTTTGATAAATAGAGCAAGAGGCACTCATTTTGGTCATTCATTCAGAAATTTTGTCTTTGACATAGCACACTTGATCTGAAGCCAAGTCTGCAGTGTTGTTTAACACACGAGTGTCTCCGAGTGGAGATCTCAAGCCTTGCTTCGGTGGATTTCTAGTGCCAACCCAAGGAGGGAGTTCCATCCAGTTCCGATTGTTCTGGTAGTAGGAGTGGGATTTTGTGGGGAGGAGACACTAACAACAGTGCTTGGAGGAGGCACACTTGGGAGTTGAGGAGTGGAGGGAGTTTAGGCATGAGATTTGAGGAGGATTCTGGGAGAGCCCTTGCTTGGAGTTTGCAACTATTTTGGGGAATTTTCCAGCACTTTGGAGGAACAACAAACACAAAATTTGTTGCAGGTTACAACTTCTGCTTGTGGAGGAGGGGCCAAGCAATTGGGGTCAATTTTGGAGCGTCAAAATTAGGACAAATCCTTTCTGGGTTTTAGACAAGGACGTCGGAAATAATTTGGTAGAATTTTTTGGGCAGATTTGAGGGGTTAAACAAGGGCCCCAATTCAGCTAGAACTGGAGGAGCTAGGGAAAATTTGGGCCGAAATTTCGTGGTCAACATTTGGCCAATTCCTTTGTGGTTTTTGTGGGTTTTTGGTGGAGAGCCCAGGGTTAAAATCCAGGGGTTTTTTTGCACCGAAGGAGGCTCTAGCAACCATTCTACACAGCCAACAACACACTTTCTGGGCATTTCAGCGCAGAGCCAAGGAGAACCAACTAGCACTCTTGGAGGAGATCTCATATTCACCACTTAGGCTTAGCTAGCTTGCCTAGGGCTAGCCCAGGTGCATACTTTGTAGGCATCTTTTGTACTTCATGATTTATTAATAAAATGACTCAACAAAGTAGTTTTTGGTTTTAATATGTTTTGATGGTTTGATTAATTTTCTATGGTTTTTGCTATGTTTGCTTCGTTTATCATTGTAAATTTCCATTAGGAATATTATAGCGGTTTCAGAGCCATAATCTTGGCTCAGCTTGTAGGAAACCCTTCATTCTTTGACAAGGCCAGAATAAAAGCTAAGAAATCATGGGGGATCCAAAGAAAGGTTAGAATCAAACAACATGGCAGTAACCTTGAATGAGGTGATTAGGATGCAACAAATGATGATTGATGCACGGGAGAAGTTGATGGAGTTATTGGGAGCGAACTAGAGGGCATGCCCATCATTGGGTCTTTTTGGGAGTTCTGTGAACTAAGAGGCATGCACAAACCATTGGGGATTCAGTGGAATTATGTTGGGATGATGAGGAGGATTAAGGAAGAAGACGAGATGAGAGAGAACATACCCATGGAGGAGGAAGTTCATCTCGATATGTTCCAACTTCCATCTAGTTGAGCAAGAGGCTAATGGCATGAAGGAGGAGCACGAGGATACACCTAGTGTGATGCTGGAGTCACCCTTGTTGGAGTTTCCTTTGGTAGCCCCAGTAGACAGATTGGAGGAGGCAGTTGAACACACATCCATTGATTAGGTATCCATTGATGAGGCATCCTGGTCTATGACAGAGCTTTAGAACAACAACCACCTACAATTGATTGATGAGCATGTCTTGCATCTTGGTTTTTCTATGGAGGAGTAGTTGGAGGCTGATGTCGAGCCCACAATGGAGGAGGATGTGCAACCATCCGTTGGGTTAGCCATTGATGAGGGGCAACCTAAAGACCACACGTTGGGATTCCAACACAGTTTGCTTCAGAGGCGCACTGACAGGATCTATAGCGTTAGCAACCCACCCCTACACATTGGATTGAGAGAGACAAAGCTACCTAGTCAGATCTCATGTGTTGACCTGGATAGTAAGATGAGACGATCAAAGTTGCACAAGGTGCAACATCCGCATGTCGAGGTTGTTCTCTGTGCAGGGGTTCATGCATTCGATCCCTCTCTTATGGTTGGATGGCGAGAGATTCTGAGTTGGTATCTTGTGGAGTGGGCTATGGAAATGGTGGTGGACCTGGGTGTAGCTCAGCAGGAGCTTTCAGGCACTAGGGATATCAGAAGTGCAGACTAGCATTGGTTTTCAGGTGGGACTACCTATCATTTCCTAGGTATGCCTGTTGGCTACAACCTGGATGGTTCAATTGACCTAGCAGTTGAGCATGCACGTTCGCTAGGGGAGTCTTGGTCAACACCAGTGGCCAACCAGTTTATGGACAGACTCCTTTGGCTGTCTTGGTATGACGTTTGTACATGGGATTGCGGGGCGATCAAGAGTTTGTCAGAGGAGGTGGCATTGGCAGGCCACCAGACGGTGCCTTGTATGGAGCTGGGGACTCTTCACTTTTGTGTGGGGCACAAAGGACGCAAAGGAGCAGCGCAGTGGTAGCATCATTGTTGACACATAGGGAGATTCACTTCTCGGATCCCTCAGGGGGGATTTGGAGTGAAGATCCATTCATTGGCGGGTATAGTGATGCAATGGTGGAGGTGATGATACCGATTAGGTGTGGGCCGACACGTAGAGACACAACTCTAGGCCATCACATCCAGGGATGTGTGGGAGCATCTAGTATTGAGCAGTGGACTAAAGGTGGACATGGAGATGCATGGTGGTGTACTGTAGTGTGTTAGATCACGTTGTGGAGTAAGACTACCTTACATCACATTGAGTACATGTAGGGAGTGACTGGTGCCTTGACGCAGACAGGATGTGGGACGATACAAGATTGTATAGCTTTAGCCGGGGGTATCTAGTTGTGTACAGGGACATGTTGCGACTTACAGTGGCATGTTGAGGAGTATAACAATACTTGGTGGTATGTAGTGACACATGATGCAACACAGCGGACGCTTGGAGCGTTGCCTCCAAGGAGACTTATGGACCAGGGCATTGGGTGTATCACTGGATGCAGCTCATTGAGGATCGATGAGGACATTGTTGAGCATCCGGGGATACCATGTTTAGCGGAGGCAAGGCTTTGAGGGAGTTATCAATAGATTTGAGGCAGAGAGTGTCGTCCGTAGGATCACTCTTGATCATTTTGGCAGACTTTTGATCATACCCTTTGAGACATACCTGCCCATCATCCTCCAGTGTTGCTTACAGTCACAAAGTGTTTGGTTGTTTCCCCTTGACACTCTCCATTCAGGCAGCAGGGCATGGGAGGCTCATCCTAGACAGTTTGATGGAGGAGACTCTGCAGTTGAGACCCTTGGTAGGTGCACGAGTTGTCGGATACAGGCCTAGGGATGGTGTGGGTGATAGCCGAGGTAGCATATGTTCCATCCTTGAGCTCACACTTGAGGGACAGTGGATGGTAGACTTCCTCTTCATGAGAGTACCTAGACTTCGAACAGTGTCTAGGTGTATCGTCAGGAGTTGGGATAACGGATTTCACTGCGTGGTCTGGTAGGAGTAGGGCAGGTTCGCATGTGTGGGACATACTCCTGATACTTGGGGTCCACCCAGGGGATACATATAGGGGTCAGAGATGAGGGCCAGATGGGTTCTAGCAGATAGCAGTGCTACGCATCGACATGCTGTGAGGAGAGGGAGTTCTGAGCTCCCAGCATGTTTGGGGGATCCAGGGATTCGATTGGCGGGTGGATCACTCCACTCTGTGATGAGCAGGGTCATGGCAGACGATGATCTAGTTTACTTTGGGTTTCACACATGGGGGATCAGTGAGACCTCCACTGCATGGCAAGGCAGACTTGTCATGTTATGGCTCAAGGGTTGAGATTGGTAGTGGAGGGGTAGTATTGGCATCATGGAGATGCTAGGGTAGGATGAGCTTGGCTCTCATAGATTTTTGGCCACTAGGCCTCAGGAAGGGAGGATACAGTGCGCGCACGATGGGGAGTACATCATAGTCAGAGTAGCGCAATTTTAGCATGGTGGCACCACTCTGGGACTAACAGGGAACCAAAGCATCACAACTCTTCACAACTCAATAACCTTTAGGGATGAGTTGGCTACTGTAGGGGGAGATCATGTAGATCTTCCATTGGGCTTTAGCGAGTCACTAATGGAGTAGGGGACTTCTGGTACTTGCACTGGGCAAGATAGTGAGTGGAGCGAGGGGAGCTTCATGTTGGATAGGATGGCCTAGGATCTTGGTATTGAAGGATTCTTTCATGTCAAGACAGTGTAGAGGTCAAGGACAATTCAGTAGCACATTTGGGACCCTGGCACATTTTGTAGTGACAGTGGGGAGCAACAGCTAGAGAGGATGCTTGTTCAGGCATTGCTTGAAGATAAGAAATTTTTGGCGAGGAGGACTGTGATATTTCGACTTAGCAACATTGCTAAGGGAAATATCAATTTTTGGCTAGTTTTGAATTAATTCACATTAGCACTTAGGAAGTGTGGGTTTAGAGGCCCCACATGTATTTTTGGTCAAATGTGAGCCCAAACGTTAGAGGATGGAGGAGAGAGTCGAGCCACTAGTGGTATGTGAGGGCCACCCATAGAAAATTGTGGCCCACATGGGAAACACACTCTCATTAGAGCGAAGTTGGTGGGGGAAAGTCATGCTGGGCCCACATGGGAATCTTGGAGGCTCTTTGATAAATAGAGCAAGAGACACTCATTTTGGTCATTCATTCATCTATTCAGAAATTGTGTCTTTGACATAATTCGCTTGAGCTGAAGCCAAGTCTGCAACGCTTTTTAGCACACGAGTGTCTTCGAGCAGAGATCTCAACCCTTACTTCGGTGGACTTTGAGTGCCAACCCAAGGAGGGAGTTCCATCCAGTTCTGATTGTTCCAGTAGTGGGAGTGCAAGTTTGTGGGGAGGAGACACTAGCAGCAACATAGGGACTACACAGTGCTTGGAGGAGGCACACTTGGGAGATGAGGAGTGAAGGGAGTTTGGGCCTGAGATTTGAGGAGGAGTTCGGCAGAGCCCTTACTTGGAGTTTGCAACTATTTTGGGGAGATTTCCAACACTTTGGAGGAACAACAAACACAAAATCTATTGCAGGTTACATCTTCTGTTTGTGGAGGAGGGGCCATGTAGTTGGGGTCAATTTTGGAGTGTCAAAACTAGGACAAACCCTTTCTGGGTTTTTGACAAGGACCTCGGAAATAATTTGGTAGTATTTTTTGGGCAGATTTGAGGGGTCAAATAGGGGTCCCAATTAAGCCAGCAACTGGAGGTGCTAGGGGAAATTTGGGCCGAAATTCCGAGGTTAACATTTGGCCAATACCTTCGTGGGGTTTTGGTGGAGAGCTCGGGGTTAAATTCCCGTAATTTTCTCAGCACTGAAGGAGGCCCTAGCAACCATTCTACACAACCAACAACACACTTTTTGGGCATTTTAGCGCAGAGCCAAGGAGATCCAACTAGCACTCTTGGAGGAGATCTCATATTGTCCACTTGGGGTTTAGCTAGCTTGCCTAGGGCAAGCCCGGGTGCATACTTTCCAGGCATCTATTGTACTTCATGATTTATTAATAAAATGGCTCAGTATTGCTGTTTTGGCTTTAAAATAGTGTTCTGATGGTTTGAGTATTTTTCTGTGGTTTTTGCTATGTTTGCTTTGTTTATCATTATAAATTTCCATTAGGAATATTACAATTAACTTGTCTTTTGCATTCTTGCATTATCATAGCTTTGCCTCTTTGCATTTTGTATCATTACATTGCCTCTGTTAGTGCTTGTGTTTACCTATATTATTTCATTGGCTTATGATCTAAAGTGATAAATTGCTCTCATTTTGTTCTTGTGCTTAAGTGTTAAGTAACATTATCATAAGAGGAATTGAATGAGATCTTAATAAGCTCTAATAACATCTTGGATAATTGAAATTGTTAATTTTGTTTCATTGGGATAATTTGTTCTCTAAGTACATCATCTAACTACTTTTGTCATTTTGTATTGAATATCATTATAAGCATTTGGATTTCAAGTGATTTAACCTTGTTGGAGTACTTAACACATTTAATAATCTCATTGAAGCAATCACACATATCTTGCATCTTCATTCTAAGTTAGAAGTGCATTTCAAAAATATACCTCCAAGCATAAGCATGGTTGAAAGAAAGATAGGACCACCTTCTTCACATAATTTGAGGAGTCTAGATTCTCATTCACAGTTTACATAGGTGGCCTTGCAGTTCTCTTGCGGGCAATCTCGTGTCGGAATGGAGGCAGCTAGGTGGTTAGAATCCCATGGGAGTTATTGTTAATGAGGCCATAACCTCCTTCCTTTGGGCTTCTCTCTACAACTTGCATTCGAGACTAGTTCTAAAAGAATTGAGAAGAAGGATTCACCTAGATAGGACATCTAATTAAAATTAACCAAGAGCTTGCATCTCACAAAGATCTTGGTCATGCACTTCATTTAGGATATAATTTGCATCCCGCAACAATTGATCATTTTGGAACTTGGAATATTAATCTATATTGTGTAAAAATTCCTGAATCTAACACATCAAAAACCCTTATTGCAATCACTGGTTTACAATCTCCTACTTGTTCTTTACATTAACAAGTTATTTAATTGCATAAACATCGAAGTAAACACTGTTGTAGCCTTCACAAATATACAAATCATGCACTGAAATAAACTGAGATAATAACACAAGGGACACCGTTATTTTTGGACAATTGTTCCCGGAAAAACTCAATTCGGGAAAACCGGTGCAACATATAGAGGGTTTGTATTATTAAGCAGATTTCATGAATACAACTAGGGTGCCAGAAATGGCTCACCAAACAGAGAATATCCTTGGCAGTAGTACCTCTATCCGTAGATAGATATTCTGACAAATCAGCAAGTGGATGATCAAACCCCACAACGACTCTGGTTATTCCTTATGTTGGACAATGAACGCTGCTCCAAGCACTGCTTTGGAACGACGTCACTCCTCCAGGAGCTGCATCATCCTCTCCCGGTCAGAATTTGCTGATTTGCTCCCAATGTGCCCCACAAAATCTCCCCAGCACTGCCGTTGAGGCCTAGCGCCAACCTTTGAGGCCCAGCGTCACCTGCATCACCTGTGTCAACCTTCTGCGTCACCTGCGTCAGCCTTCTGCATCCTCTGCGTCAGCTCTTCGGCCTCTATGTCAACCCTTCTAAGGGCCTGCGTTGTCTCTCCCGACACTGTGCTGCCTCTTTGCTATGTATTCTTCAGCCTCGGATGAAATCCCCTTGTTGAACTGCCCCTCACTGCAACTTTGATCACTAACTCGATTTCCTCAGCAAACCTCTCCCCAGAAAATCGAATTCTTTGATCACTCGGTGTCTTGGTGTGTCTCCAATTGACCCTCAAGCCCCCTCTTATACTTTTCCTGTTGACGATTCAACGACCGAGATTAAGTCTCTAATCAACGGCTAAGATTAGATTTAGCTTGATCATCGTTATTTAGAACTTTATCACCCATATTATATTAGTACGCATTAGTATTTTAATTTTCTTGAGTTTAGACTTAGGAACTCATTAAAAATATTAATTATTTAAATTTTAATATCTCTTCATCCGGGTGGAATTTCTTCAAACGATTTCTGGGTCTTAGAGCTCTCATGTGCCTTAGCCTCTCCACCAATTTTCATGGCTTGAGCACATTCAATGCTACCAAAAATCAACATATTGTGCAAGTAATTAATTTGAAGGCAATATTCTCTCATTCGTAATCTTGAAGAATCTATTGGAAACACTGAGAGGGGGGTGAATCAGTATTTCATGGAAATTAACACTTTTTAATCTTTTTTCAGAGCATTAGTTAATCTTCAGTTATTATTATTCTTCTTCAGATGATCATAAACAATAATCAACAGTAGACAACACCACACAACAATGTAGAAAGATAAAATAGAGGACACAAATTTTTAGGTGGAAAACCCCCTCCGGGATAAAAACCACTTAAGGATTCTTTAGTAATTGTCTTCTCCCTGTTAAAAGAAAATTGATTACATCAACATTTCAGCTACAACTGAGATAGGCGTCAACCCCCTAATTCATAGGCTACAACCTGTAAGACGCTACTAGACCCTAATATCCTGTTGCAACTAGAAGGATGCCCCAACGCCCTATAGATTAGGCCACAACATGATGAGTGGCCCAACGCTTGGTTTACCAGTTGCTGTTGGAAAGGGTGCTTCACTGCCCTGTTAGTTTATCAGCCAGAACTGAATGGATGCCACAACGCCCTATGCAAGACAAAACTTTCCCTAGCACCACCTTGCCACCCTGAAGTGTTCTCAGGCGACAACCTGAAGGTGACTCCAAATGTTTGTGTTGACGAGCCAGAAAACCACGTTTCACAATTTTCAGACTGGACCCCATGTACTCTGAATCAATGTAGAATCGATGTAAGAAAGATGTAGAATAAATGTAGAATTTTGGTAGCCACTGATCAATGTTCCCACAAACTGATCACTGCACAATGCTATAGATCAAGCTATCACTGTTCAACTGCACATCACTGTCAATACACACTTTATGTCACTGTCACTACAAATCACTGCACAACTGCTGGCTATCACTGCACTGCTCATTAATGAGTATGCGTCAAGAGCTCATAAGCAGATTGCCACATCACGTAACCACACACCTTACATTGGTGCAAGTGTCGAATCCAAATGTCTGATAATATCATATACCAAGATGCCATAGGTCATCCCTATAATATTGCTACCACTGCTCTCAAGATCTGCCCACGGAAAGCTACTAGCATATGTCTTTTCACTGTTGAGCACTGCTCACACACTGCTATCCATCGTTATGTCAGTAAGTTGTACTTAAGATGATAAAGCCCTCAAAGACTTGCTGCCCTCCAAGGTTATGATAATGTTACCTATGTTATTATAATCATTATGGTTAGATTAAGATAATATTTCAAATCTCATTCATCAAGGTTCTATAAGTCAAAGTCAGAATATCAACATACTTGTTATGTATAGATGTCAAGTCATGTTGCATGTAAAATATCAAGTCCATTCAATAAGTCAAAGTCAAGGTGTCAACATACTTGTTATGTCTAGGTTTGAGTGTCTTAATGGTGAATGCCAAGTTAAGGTCAAATTGTCAACTATTATGCTAAATGTCATCACTGTAAGACACATAATGTTAAGTCATAGGTCTCTGTCATGCCAATGGTCATCGTGTCAACACATTGTCATAGATTAGACACAGAACTATTGTCACATTCTCAGTGATAAAGGTGACAAGAGCAATGTTTACTCAGAATATTGCTAAGTCATGTTAAGTGATGGATTCTCCAGGAAAGCACAAGTCTGCCCAATCGACAATCATTAAATCAATCTAATGTATCACTGTTGCTTACACTTAAGACAATGTCAAGTCAGATCACTGTACAAGGGGTACTGTTACATTAAGCCACAAACAAGGGTTACTGAGTGGACATTAACAAGTGCTATTGTCTTGTCATATCATCATATTATGTCACTGTCACCTCACTGAAATGTCAATCACAGTCATACTTCAGTAGGCTCATTTTAGTGTCTCACTGTTGCATCAAAAACACTGTCAAATCAAAGTTACTAATCATCATGTTAATGTTACATCCTTGTGACACTTAAGTCAATGTTAGGTCAGATTGTTGTCAACCGTTTGACTACTATTTGTCACAATGTTAATTCAGATTACTATATAGCAAGTTGTCAATGTCTCAAAAGGCTACTGTAAGGGTCCCTAAATATTATTGTGCACTGTGTTTTGGTTCAGAATTGTAATGAGAGGTTTGTCAACAAGATGCACAAGATAAAATTCAAAGTCAATGATTGGGTTACAACCTTTGGTTCTCGAAATTATTTGACTTAACATGAAATTACTGCCACTGTCTTATGGTGAAATTCAATGTCATATATTGACAAGTGATGTCAATGTCTTATTGCAATGTTCTGGGTCACAGAGATCTTCCCAAAAACCAAGGCAAGAGTTCAAGGATTGCTGTCTCAAATGAGCTTAACACAACTCAAAACTAGGTCATGTATTGTAATCTTAAAATTATTGTTATAAAAGTAAATTCCTCACTGTAGTCAATGAAACACTGTTAAGTGAACAAAGGTCTCGAAACTAAGTCTACAACCAATTATCCAAGCAAGAACACATAAATAGTGATGCAAAAGCCTAGTTCTAAACTATTGCATGTTCATTTGATGAGGGCTGAGGGTCTGTAGGGACCAAAACCGTCTTCGTTTTCCTGGAGTGTGCCCTAACATCTGCAATTAGAAGTCTGAAACAAATAGCCAAGCTAGAAACAAGGAAATGCAGACTTTCTTCAAACAAACTTTATATTGAGACCGACGGCTGTAAGGTGTTGATTTGTTTCCCTTTAACCAACAAATCTTTGCTCTCTTTGCAATACCCTTTAACAAGAACGAATCTTCAAAAAAGACCACCCAAACATGTGACAAACCAACCAAACTCACTGAGATTTCTTTGCTGGTTTCCTAAGGGGTCTAAATATCATGCGTTGAAGTTATTTCTTTTGGAGGAGTGATTTAAAGCTTAAAAGGGAGAGCGTACCTGTGAAACACCTTGCCCAGAAAATCCAAATCAAGTAAAAGACAAGAGAAACAAGCCCTAGCCGTCTTCTGAAATTCGTTATTCTACCTCAGGAATCTGAACTATTTCAGAGCATAAAGGCATAAGATATGTTGAACTATGATATGTGAGGTAAGGTATAATGTCTCCTTTTTATAGACATAGGTGTGGGCTAAGAAGGGCTTCATTGAAATGAACGTTGGTGACTAGGAGAGGTTCCATAAGGAATTAAATTATTAGAAATTAATTATTTCATGTGTTGTGTGTTAAGTAAGGAAAGCCATGAACCTTATGAGTGAGAAAGGCTGTGAGTCTTATGAGTAAAATATATTAGCCTTTACAATATGAGGGATACCTTTTATGAAAAAAAAATTAATTTAATACTCTTCCTAAGATTCCTTAAAGTATGGTTAATTTATTTTATAAGTATTATAAATTTGTTTGTTTATGCTCTAAGAAAAGTTTACTTGCCTAGAAGTATTTTCAATACCACTAGAATTTGAAATCAATGATTGACTTAGTGTATGTGGTTCCACCTAGATCGTGAAGTCAATGATTGATTTATTGTCTTTGGTTTTTGAAGTTATGTAAATTATACGGGGTGAGATTATAGTGATAAACAATGCCGTATGTTGAGAACTTTAGGAGGAGGTGTTGTTATGAATATAATTTGTAACAAGTAAATAAATAAAATAAATGTAAATATTAAATAATCAAATATTGATTATGTTAAGTAGTCATTAAGTTAAGTGAATAGGCATGTTTAAAAGACATGCCCAGTCACGAAAGGACACCTGCTTAAGTATATATATGCGGGTCCTCATTGTAACATTTATCACTTATACAATTTTATATGTAATAAATTATTATTACAAAATATCTTGTGTATTTTTAATTTAAGTCAACAAGCTATCAGTTTTTATGCTTCAGTGGTATCAGATCCATGGCGCACAATATAATCATGTGGGCCTTTGAAGGTTGTTCGCATCACAATGTGCCATTATGTTCACGTCCTGATTGCATTGAGCAGTTTAATAAAATTCAAGAAGCATTTCAGCGTTTAGAAAAATCATATGCAGAAGTTAATGCATGTCGAAAGGAAATCGATAATAAGGAAGATGATAACAACAATGAGGAAACAAAAAAAGATGAAGCAATAGATGATTATAATGTTCAATATTAGGATGAAGCTGATATAGATCAAGATGAAGATGAGGTGGATGAGGACTATCTCGAAAAACAAGAAGATGAACAATATCATAACAACGAGGAAGATGCTAAAGTAGACATTGATGATGATGAAGAGGAAAATGTGGAAGAAGAAAAAGAAGATTGTTGTGAAGATAATTATGAAGAGCAGACGTGTGAAAAATAAAAAATGGATTATGGGAGAAAGTGGGAAGATCAAACCTTGCAGATTAATTCCGAAATCAACCAGAGAAAGTGTGAAGATCAAACTCTGCAGATTAATTCTGAAATCTGGATCTTAGAGCTTCCTTTACTAGAATATTTGATAAAGGTTGATGAAAGTTTCACGAATGAGGACAATAGAGTCAAAGATTATTTGCACTCCAATAGCAAGGAGAAGTTATTAGAGACAATACGAAATGAGCTCCTTTCTTCTCGTTGGACTGCTCTTTTGGAAGATGAGAATTCAAGCTTCCGTGTCCCGCTTAGGGACCATAAGAAATATGACATTTCAAGGTTGTCCAGGTTGTCCAATGAAGTACTTGAGGGTTTTGAATCTGCTGCTCAAATTTTTCAAGAGTATACAACTAAGGAAGGAGTAAGGCTGATTGAAAGGGTAAATGTTGTTGTAAACACTGATACACGTGAAAGGGATATAACTGACATATTAAAAGAACAGGAAGTTGTGAACAAGGTTGTTTCCTTGCATCAAAAAACTCTGTTTTATGTTACACATCCTTTTAATAATCATGATTTTTTTCAAAGAGCTTTGAGAGAAGCTTTTCAAGTTATATGCAATAAAAGAACTGGAGGATTGACTGGTGTAAAGATTTTTTCCACACTTTTTAGCAGTGTGCTTAAAAGCGATTTGTTGTGGAGTCATTTTGGAGGAATCCCTATTTTCAGATCTTCTGCAATGGCCCTATTCGCCCAGTACTTGGCTTCATTTTTGGGATCTCAGCGGCACTCCCTGGCAGCGACTATTGCAGTACTATCCATACCATCTCCTCGGATTATTTTGTTAAAATTCCCACAGTTTTCCACTATTATCGCTGACAAGGGAATTTGCGAATCTAAAATTATCCACAAGATCAACAAATATACAGATGATAATGAGATAAATCAATGCATTATAAGTAGACAAAGTGGAAAAGCATTTAAAACTTTGCAGGAAGCTAGAAAATAAGTTCTTTCCATTGATTTCTCACCAAATGCAGACCAGAGTGTGTGTAATTTGTACACTCTACACAGCGTTTTGGTCCATAGCGAGGGTGTTCATGGTGGCCATCATTATGCATTTATTACAAGCCCGAAGGTTTTATTCCAGGAAGTGTCTATTGATGAGGCTGAATTTCCTCGGTTAATTAACAAAAAAATTCAGCTGTATTGGATCCTGGATGATGCTTGGTATAGTAGTTTGATTAAAGTTTATGATCGGAGAAATGAACTACATCTTGTTCTTTATGATGATGGCGAAGATGAATGGATTTTGCTGGAGCGGGATAGGTTTAAGATTCAAATACTTGGCCTTAGAGAATTTCCAACAATACCCAATAGCGGTATTGGGTAGATTAAGTGTGACATTGAATGTTTGCCATAGGTTGGTACTAATTGTTTACAAAACAATGGTATTGAGGTTTTATGCCACTGTCAGCAAACTACCGTTCGCCGTCCTCATACGCTCTTTGGTGTTTGCCGTCATGCCTTCTCCACTGCCTGACAGTCCCTACCATAATCCCACACTCACCATCACAAAACTTTGTGTTGTCACCGCCATCGTCCATCCTATCCCCCACGTCCGCACTGTCATCACCATTCTCTTCTAATGAGCATCTTTGTTGCTACCTGTCGACGATCCACTGCCCTGCAACGCTATCCATTCCGCTAACCATTGTGCACCCACCTTATTTGCTGCCCGTCGGCTTATCCGCTATCCAGTACCCAAACTGCTAAACAACGTGCAGGCTGACGTAAACGATTGCTGACTGTATGGTTATCTGCACCTATCTCTCTCCGGACCAGATGCTTAGTTAACGAGCGTGGCCAGCAGCAACAAACGTGTCCCATCAAATCCCATCGAATAACTTATAGATGCTGGGTTATATATACGACCCATAATAATTATTAATCATATTACAAGGTTAAGTATATTATAAACTTAAATAATTATATTATTATAAAGTTAAATAATTATTATTAAAAAAATGAAAAAAGAAAAATTAGAGTTATAAAAAAATAAAAATAAATAAAAAAAAAAAAAAAAATATCCAAGGGAATATTACTCATGAGCTACATGACGAGATGATGGCCAGATTATATACATTGAGATGACAGACACTAAGTGAAGAAAATCGACAACATTAAAGCTTTGAGGACAAAGCTTCCGAAGGAAGGGGCTATGTTATGAATATAATTCATAACAAGTAAATAAATAAAATAAATGTAAATATTAAATAATCAAATATTGAATATGTTAAGTAGTCATTAAGTTAAGTGAAAAGGCTTGTTAAAAGACATGCCCAGTCACGAAAGGACACTTGCTTAAGTATATATATGCGGGTTCTCATTGTAACATTCATCACTTACACAATTTTATATATAATAAATTATTATTACGAAATACCTCTTGTTTATTTTTACTTTAAGTCAACAAGCTATCAATTTTTATGCTTTAGGTGTCATGTCACTACCCCTTGGGGTTTTAACCCAGAAACTGGGGTCACTAATTTCAACTATGAATATCTTTCAAACCAGGAGGCCTCGCAGGGCGTACCACATATCAACAGAAATATCTTTTCGAGAAGAATCTAATGACATAGATCTCGGACCCAAACTCAATGATTTGACCTACCAAAAAGCCTCGACAAAGTCTGGGCACATCCTCAATCCAAGGAACCCAAACCTTAGGAATTGGGTTTTTAACCATCCAACAGTGTAGCTGCCATCTTGTTGTAATCCGACAATTACTAAGAAGCGTTCATTAACCATTTGACATCAATGACTGGTGTTTTTGGTCAAAATCAAACCCAATCAACTCCATGGGATGACATAAATGACAAAACCATTCAACAATCTCCCCCTTTGTCATTGATGGCAACATACGTACTCCTCTTGCGAGTAAAACCCCCCCTAATATCACGCTTCATATCCTTCTTGAGATTTCAATCTCCTTCGCAGACTTTTCTCTCCCCCTTTGACATTAATGGGAAAGGGTTACTCCCCCTAAGAATTTGCTTGCTTCATGTGGACCTGTTATTTGCCTGTGCTCCCCTTGATGAGACGACTTCTTGTAATAGTTTGTCAATGACGATCCCTGTGGACCTGTGTCCTGTTTGTGCTTCCTTTGAAGAGAAACCTTCCTTTGTGAACCTGTAATCCTTAAATTTATATTGTCTGTGTTGTCGATCTGTCAACGGTAGACATGTGCCACATACTGCTAAATAGACTCCCTTCTTCAAAATTTAAGAGTCGACGAGCCAAATTCTTCAAAATAGCGTATCATCTAACAAACCATCTTGACTTGAGTCATTAACCGAAGCAACTACTGCTTCCTTACGACCTGTTATGAACCTTGAAAGCATAAATGCTAAAACCTTCTTTCCTTCCTGCTTTTCTTGCTCATCCTATACATGTTCATCTTGTATTTGTTTTCTTTTCCAAACCTTTTTATTCTCATCGTCAAGCTTTTCATTCATGGCTGATTTCATCTTGTACTTGCAGTAATGAGCTACGTGTCCATTGTTATGACATTTGTAACATTTAATGTCATCCATAAAAGATTCTATTTGGTATTTGTCTCGTGATCTCGCAAACTTGCCTCTAGGGTTTTGTGGATAATGATTGTACCTATCAAAAACTTCACATTCCCTAGCCATATGTCCATAATTAGCACATAAAAAGCAATAACCATTAAATAAATGTGCGTACCTGAATGGTTCATTTGGATGCAATGGTCCTTGATAATTGTACCCGTCAACAACTTTACAATCCCTGGCCATATGTCCATAGTTAACACACGAAAAACAATAACCATTAAATAAACGAACATACTTGGAAGATTTTTCATTCTTCTTTGGAGGCAGCGCTGTAGTCCGTTGTTGTCCTTTGTTCTTGACTGCTTTGGTCTTGTATTTTGGAGTTGCAACATTCTTCTTTGTCTTTTCACTTTGATCAACTTCCTTTTGAGGATCATCTTGCGAAGATGTGGAGCTTGTACCTTCATCAAATGGAGCTTCACCAGATTTAATTGCTTTCACTTTTGCTTCTTCATTTGTCTTATGTAAGTGTTTTTTTTGCGATCCCTTGAGTTTGTTGATCTCATCAAGCGCTGCATCAAGTTCTTCTTGCTTTTGAGCAAGATCTTCTTGAAACCTTTTTTTCAAGATCTCCTTTCTTTTCTCTGTCTCCTCAACCTGTAGCTTGAGAATTGTGGTCTTCTCTACTTCTCTATTGAGAACTTGTATCTGTTGCTTCTGCTTCTCATTTTCAATCCCGAGCCTGCTCATTTATGCTGAAGATGTTGTTAATTCCTTTTGCTTTTGGTCAACTGCGGATATGTATCTTTGATCAGATTCCTTCCTTTCAATTTCTGCTTCCTGCATCTGTTGTTTGAGCCTATTGATATCTGCAAATTCAACCTTTAAAAGGGGAATACACCTTTACCCTCAATGACTTACTCAATTCTGCTGCACAATATGATCTAGTAGACCGAGTGATTTGTAATAAAATAATTTAGCCAAATAGCTTAAATTATTCCCAAACCACTTTTACAACGACTCGATATAAAACTAAGACTCACCAAAGAATTTGACTATGAACTCCACCCTAGCTTTGGGGTTCAAGCTGGAGGGAAAAAACTCTGCCGATTATTCGTGTTTAGAAACACACGTAATTCGTTGAGGTTAAAAAACCTCCTAGGATGAAATTCATCGCCGAATTCAAAGACTTACATAAGTTGTTACATAATTAAACAGTCTTACTAGCATCATTTACATTACAACTTGCAAAATTTGGGTTTAGAATGATACAACATGTAGTTAGCTGATGATTCTGATCTTCGAAATTTTTTTGTACCCTGCTTCTTTGGACTTGTGACAAAATGAGTGCAACACGTCCATCTACTAACACCTGCGGGTTTTGGTGTAACGGCGATCATGGTTGCAACACTATTTTCTCCCTGATGTATTTCGAGAAAAAAGTGTCTGACATTTTGTATTTTCTCACTGCTGCTCCAATAGTGTCATTTTGATTGGCAGGCCAATTTTGTGCGGAAATAACTTGTATTCTTGTAATCGGTAAGACAAAGGATTCTTAGGTAGCTGCAGTCCTTTGTTTCTAATTTCTTTTTTAAACTTATCTGCAACCACTTCCTGTTGATAGACAGTCCTTTCAACAATGTTCACGCTGGAGATAGGGGATGACTATGGTTTTGCTGTTTGGTAAGCTGCTATTTTCTACAGTTGATATGTATTTTCTTTGTTTAGTTTCCTGTAACATTCTTTAAGTCTGTAAATATTTTATTTTGTTTTCCCATGTTACTAATGGTTGGTACATGGAGCACAACAAATTATCAATGCATTTAATTTCTCTATGTACATTGCTATCTGCTGAATTTGAATTAATCTGCCAAAAGTTGCTTACAATGAGGGCCATGGCTAGGGAGTTTTATTATCATAAAGAGAGGACTTCGGCCACAGGCCAACAAGGCTTGCACTTGCTCTAATACCACCAGTGTTGTGCCTTTGTGTAGCCACAAAAGCATCCATAAGAGAAGGGACTAATCCATAATGTTGAAGGAACGAAAATAATAATTAATAATGTGAATTATACAAGGATGACATGTAGTCGAAAGGACTAGTGTATATACATCAACTAACAGAGACGACTATGCGAAAGGACATTACCCTTTACCATAATTACAAACATAATTAATATAAATTTGGTACATCACATCTTCTTTGTGGGTTTGTTCTTATATTGTTTCTTCATTTCCTTTTCCAACATCAATGCCAATGGAATGCAAGGTTTTTGCTCTTGTTAATGGATTGTAAATTGTTACAATTTAGGGGATATATATGTGTGCCAAACTTGTGAATGGATCTTGTGTTTGTTACTTTACATGCATGGCATCATTTTTGTACAGTTTACTACTATGCAGCTTTTTAATTGTTTCCAAATAGATATACGAGTACAACAAGTTTCATGGGGATGAGTGTGACTAGGTTGTTACATAGTTTGCTTTTAATGAGAGAATGATTTCCTGTTGTTTGCACTTATGATTTGAAAATAATTTATCCTCTTTATTGCTCTAAATGATTTATTATTTTAGTGTTTGCATAAGATAGACAAATCTGACATTGATTTTTTTTTTTTTTTTTTTTCCAGAAATAAATGCATTATTCAATCGATCTTGTCTTAACTATCGAGGGAAGGTAAAATTTTCGACAAAATTTAAAGCATTTGATTTTGTTTATTTAAGCCTTATCTTTTTTGTTGAGTCACTTATTTATGCAGGTAAAGTTGTTATCCTCGTATAGTGGTGTTCTTCCGAAGGTGGTTCTTCAAGTACGCCAGGTACTTGTTACTAGATGAATGTTATTTCATTTATAAATTTTGTATATGTCCAACCATTTGCTGGTACATGTAATATTGCCTAGTGGCAACTTATGTGGTGTAAGCCTTGATCACACTTTTCAAGAGTTGTTATGAGTCACTTTTTTCTCTATAGTCGTCCTATTATGTAGCTTTGTGAGAGTATTTTACGATATTAGCTATGTTGCTCCACAATTTTTTTTTTTAGTGGAAGCCTCTAGAAGGTTAGTTAGAAGGTTAGTATTGCAATCACTAGGAGATAGGATATCTATGGTGGACATATTATCAACCCCCAATCTGGACTTTTGTTACAACATCAATGTTAATTACATGATACATAAGTGGATACAGTAGTGCCCTTAGGAAGCATAGCTGTGGCTGAGGAAGGGATCAAACATAACTAAGAATATAACGCCACAACGAAACACATAAATGCAAAGAGGGCCATGCTTTAGAAGAGATGCCCTTAAGTCTTTATCAAACAATGAACTTGAGTGAATGGTGAGAAAGGAGAGGAGTGTATTGTATGTATACACATCCTTGGCATGTGGACTCTAGTTCAAGAGATTGATTAAGTCAGCTTTATTGAAAAAACCAAATAAAGAAAGCATAATAAATAGGTTAGTTACTGATGCATAGGCTATCAATACAATAGGTCAGCATGTGGCCTCAAGTGAAGATTAATCACATAATCTCAACACATCTCCCCACCCCCTCAAGTTCAACAAGGGGCCATAGAGAAGGCATTACAATGTACAAATCGACATAAGATGCATCCCTAGATCATCACAACATCCTCCCCTATCACTGTCTATGGGCCATCCAAAAGCATATCACTGTCAAAGAAAACTTTTGGGATCTTTGTTAGCATTGATCAGATTTCAAAGTGTCTTTGATGGAAAAATGTAGTATTTTTTAGGAGTATTCAGGTTTTCTGAAATAAGAGTCCGAAATGGAGGTGATTTTGAATGACATGCTAAAGGAGCTGCAAGGAAATTGACATTTGTAAGAGTGGGCACTGGGAACAATCCATTTAGGTAGGTATGAGAACAATGTGGTAGAAGGATCGTTATCATTGTCATTCAACAATTATGCATCTATAGGAAAGTTTTTATCATTTATTTGTACATCATTAGGCTACACATGTGGTAGAGGAGTATTGGCAGTAATAACTAATGATGAAAGACTAGAAGAAACATCCTAGGGAGAAGAGGGATTAGAGGACGAAGGAGTACTTCAGTCCTAGTACACTGTCTAGTAATTGTAGATCAAGAACTTGGAGGAGTACATATAGGTGGGCCAACATTAGACGAAGATGAGGAAAGTTCCACTACAATTGGTTGGGAGTCATCAACAAGTGAGCTATCAAGAGAAGAAAAGGAATGATCATGGATTCACATTGAGAACCATCACTAGAATTATCATTGGAAAGGTGTGATCAAAGATATATTGGTGTACCATGAGGAAGAGGCTCATCAAACATACCATTATGATGTTCAGTTCCCTGGTGGAGTTGGGGTCATAGAGATGATACCTTGAAAAGGTGTCATTGTAACCAACTAGGGTCCTATGAGAAGTATGATGGATAGGTGATATATCTCTCCTTTGGTGCCGTTGTTGGATCCATTCACTTGATCTAGTGATTTGGAAGTGTGAGATAGAAGACTTGTTGTCCATGTAACCACTCATAAGGAGTCATACTGGTGATCACACAAGTAGGTGTTTGATTGATGTATGCTGCTCAAAATGTTGATTTAAAAAGTCTTCTATACATATAATTAGTTTTGATGATTTACATAAGACATCAACCATAAAACAATAAAGAAACAGTCATCAACACAAGGAACACAAAGATTTATCTTGGGAAACCCCTCATGGGGAAATCCTAACAAACTTTTTCAATAGAGAATTCTTCAACCTAACAAAGACACATCTAAGTCCATCTAGGTCAAACTTGGTCTAATGTCCATTTTCCTAGTTAAGTCATTCAAGCCCACAAACATACTCTATTTTTATTGCCTCAGAGAAGACCCTTTGCAGACCTTAGAAAATTCCTTTGTTGTCACCTAAGTCACCTAACACAGGGATTCAGGATTCGACAGATACGGGGATTCGAGTGTTGGATACAGACATGTTGACCCCCTAGAACAGGACACATTCGGATACGTTATATATATATATATATATATATATATATTAAAAATTAGATATTTCTTACACAAATTCTCATTCATGATACAAATTCATTGATTCAAACATAGATCTTCATCTAGATGTAAGTTTTACAAAGTAACATTATGCATACAAAATTACAAATACAATTGTGACATAAATGATAAATGATAAATTATAAATTTATAATACATATTCAATTCATCAATGATCCAATAGGAGAAAGACAAGATAGTAAGATAAAGATATTGTAGTTTTCTCATTAAGTCATCAAAATCAAAATGTGTTACTGTTTACATAGGTAGTGCAATGCCAATGGCAAATAGAAATAGAAAATACAAAACAACTACAACTACAAGTCTACAAGTATACAAGCCTCAAGGCAGTAGGTAGCTCATGACTCATGAGTCATCAATCCTCATAGTCATCATCAAAATCAACATCATTGTCCTCATCATCATGGTCACCACTGCTCTCCTCTGCTGCATCCTCCTCCTCTGTATCCAAAGTCATCTCTGCATTTGCTGGTGTGGAGGATAACCCCTCTATAGTATCACCATCATCAAATTTGACAGGCTCTAGCACTTACCTGTTGCTTGAATCTCCTTGAAAATGCTCCCACACCCTTTGCTCCTTGCTCCCAAACACCCACAACAAACCCACAACAAACTAAACAAGTGAATGTGCAAATAGAATGGGGAAATACGCCTTTATAACGTTGTGCGGGTTCTTGATTTTCAGATTCGAAGTGTCCTGATCGGGACACGTTCCGGATTCGAAGTGTCCTGATCGGGACACGTTTCGGATTCGAAGTGTCCTAATCGGACACAACGTGTCCTGAGTTTCGGACGAGAATACGCCCAAACAGTGTCCGATTTGCTGGATTCGGGACACGTAGGGCTTGGGGGACGAATCCGGTTTCATAGGTTGTCACATAGATGTACTTTGTTTTGCCCTTCACATGCCTTAGATAAAGCCTTTGTTATGCCTCAAAAGTGCCCTTTGCATGCCTCAGATAAGACCTTCGTTCTGCCTCAGTAGTGCCCTTTGCATGCCTTAGATAAGACCTTCGTTCTACCTTAGATATATCATACGTCAGAGATGCCATAGGCGCTGCCTCAGAAAGCCATATGAGTTGCCTCAGAAGATACAACATATTTTGCCTCAGACCTTACGAATATGCCTCAGATAGATGCGAGCTACTACTTGCCAAATGGAGGAACGAATTGGCACTTTAAATGGTTTTTCCTTAGGCTGAATGGACGTGTATTTTGGATGACGCTGACATGAACAATTAGAGGGCCGACTTGACTAGGAGGAGGCTGATGTGAAAATTCGCTTGAAATGCAACAACTAAAATTATTCCTCCTAACTGATTAACAATTTATTAATTTTTTTGATTAATACCAAATTAATCACATTGCAATTTCTTCACCAAATAACCTAATGTGGGAAAAACGGTGCAACAGTTGAGGGTTTTAGTATTATGCAGTAGTGAAATTCTGAGTACAATAAATATGGATGCCCACGTGGCTATCCAATCTGAGAGAAATACTGGCAAAATCGATTGAGGGAATTTACCCTCCTCCACGAGCAATCTCAACTCATTCTAGCCACTTGAACTATCTCTCTTACTACCTCTGCGCAACCCTGAAACTTGCTAGCTCAGGACGGACTCGAACCAACCACTGATTGACTGCTGCTGGTCTGAGGGCCTTTGACTTGGCCATCTAGACGTATTCCCAACCACTAGCTCCTGAAACTGCCATTGCTCCAGCTAAATCGAATGCCCTCTTTGAGGTTCTGCGCAGGCCCTGTGCAACCTCCTATTGAAATAATGCGGCCTTCTCTCTTTGCTTCTTCGGAACTGGAAAACATCCTCTGGATTATCGTCTCTACCCCTCTCTAGCTTTGCGCCCCCTCTTTGGCTCGAACTCTACAACTGGCTAGCTCGAACTGCCCAAGGAACTCATATTACTAGCTTTCTCTTGTGTCTGTCCATCTACCCATCGACCTCTTCTTATAATCTTTAGTTCGGACTCCAACAAAACTTAATTGATGGTTGACTTCATCCCTATCCATGTGAGTTTCTAGAGAATTCTCACCTTTTTCAATTAGTTACTATTAATTCACCAATTTTCCTAAGTTAGACTTAGGAAAAATTTAAATGATGGTCAATAAATTTAATTGAGCTATCTCTAAGTGGAATTTCCAGAAACAATTTATGGGTTTTGGAGAACTCATGTGTTCTAGCCTATTGAGACTAGATCACCATTCGATGCAACAAAAAATAACACTCCCTTCCTCCCCATGCTGTTGATGTCTGACAATTGTAGCCGCTTGTTACTGCTGACCAACCACTGCGCTAACTCTTATTCATCTGCCACTCACTGTAGTTGAACCATGTTGCATCTGTGCTACTGCTGACACTGCGTTGTACAACCTGTACTACTGCCAAATCTGCATCTGCATTGCAACCTAACTAACACTCCCTCTCACTGTTGCTGTTGCTTCTGCAACTACTGCAACTGAGAAGCTTCCAAAATATTGAATCAATTGTGATCACGTGTTGAAACTATCTCTTGAGTCTCTAACTGCTACTAGCCTCTTTTTGTCCACTGGGAAATCTACGTAGTTGTTGATATTGCACTGTGCCTCCTGCACTGCTATCAACACTGCCCTGCGCTACTCATCATCTGACTACAACTAGTCTGCAACTGTCCCCAAGGCTAGACCTCAACAAGATCAATTCAACTTTTTGAAGTAAACATTCTTGTTTGGTCCTTTCCCTTCACCTTGTCCATGATAGGAACATCATTAGTTGCTGCATTCCATCCTCGAGCCTAGGCTGGGTTCACTTGGCCTCGCATGGTCCCACTTCTCAATAAAGATTATTTGTCAAGGACCATTTGGGAATCCAAGTTTCTAAAGGATTATAGGGATTGATAACCTCGTCTATAAGCCTATTCCTTCTCCTTCAACCTTCCAATCCTCACCCCTTACCCCTAGAGGACCAAGTCCCTTGCTTAAAGAGTAAGTAAGTTCCATTCTTCACTCCATCCTTGGGAAAGGGTTTCCAGGGTCACTTTCTACCTATCCATTGACATATACTTTACAAGTGATCCCTAAACTACTAGGACTCCTCCCATCGGTGAATGTTCGTGAAGAGTAGGGAGACTTAGCTGTGGTGGCAGTGGGCTAAGCCTCCACCGTTGCCCTTAACCTAGCAGTTTCCCTCTTAGGAACCCCTTTTAGGTCCCTTGCTAGTTTGAGGGGTAACAGGAGTATATGGCTGTCTCAGGTGGCAGAGATAATGGCACATCGATCTATCTCCATCCTCGAGCCTAGGCTGGGTCCACTTGGCCTCGCGTGGTCCCACTACTCAATAAAGATTATTTGTCGAGGACCATTTGGGAATCCAAGTTTCCAAAGGATTATACGGATTGATAACCTCGTCTATAAGCCTATTCCTTCTCCCTCAACCCTCCAATCCTCACCCCTTACCCCTAGAGGACCATGTCCCTTGCTTAAAGAGTAAGTTCCATTCTGTTATATACCTAGGGGGGATAATATGGGGTACCAAGGGAGGCCCTTGGTACCCAAGGTAATAATGTAATAATGGGATGGACCATAGTAATAAATAAGGTGGTTAACCCATATCATGTAAGGGACCACATGTAGTTAGTAATAATGTAATGGGCCCATGGTATTAGTTGATGGTATGAGGGAACCATGGTGATGACCCATGGTATTGTATGTATGAGGCCTATATAGAGGCTAGAGAATCCACGTCAAGGAATATTGTCAAGGATTATTGTTTGAACAGGCATATGGCTTGTGGAGTGTTCTCCTTCCTTAAGGAGTGAATGTATGGTGTTGCCTTACCTTAAGGGTTTGATATCAATAAAGAAGCATTCCTATCTATTTCTATCTTGTTATTCTTGGGTTATTTCTATTATCATAATATCTTTGGGTTAGATTTATAACAAGTGGTATCAGAGCACTTTCTTGGGCAAAAGTGGAGAATTTTTTTTTTTAATTTTTTGCAGGATTTCGGGGGCGGCGAGTTTGCAGATCAGATCTATATGTTTTGGTACAAGATCTGCAGAATCTAATTGCAGTTTTGGATTATTTGTGAAAAAATAGCCGATTTCAAAAAGAAAATCGGTTGAATCGGAGTCCGAATGAAGGAGATATCGCTGATCTAAAAATCAGTGGGATTGCAGACAATTTTTCAGGGCAGCGAGTTTGCGGCGCAAATCTGGACATCCTGGCGCAAGATCTACAAAATCTAATTGTAGATATGGAATCTTTGTGGAAAAATAACCAATTTAAAAAAAAAACCATTCGAATCAGAGTCCGGATGAGGGAGATATCGCTGATTTAAAATCAGCTCTTTTTTGCAGAAATTGTGGCGATGGCGGGAGAGTAGCAGCGCAGATCTGAAATTCCAGTGTCTGGATCAGGATTTCTATCACATGGGCAGATGCAGAATGGTTGTTCCATTTCTGAAAACAGGTCATAATACGAATTCTGAGCAATATCGACTAAACTGTGACAATTTCAAATTTTTGCCAAGTAAGTGAATTTTTTCCAAACCTTCATGGCTTCTAGCAAGGAATTTTTTACAGGGAAAGATAATGGCCCTACTATTGAAGAATACATTAAAAAACAGAAATCATTAGGGAAAAACAATTGGAAATGGTGGGTAGTGGAGCTATTTAGAGAGGAGGCAGCCACATGGTGGGGATTACTTAACAAAACGAAGTGTTACAACTTGCCCGATGAAGAATTTGAAAAATTACTTTTAGACAGATGGTTTCATGCCAGAAAACAAGATAAGGAGAAACATATGGGGCTATTTCATACTCGTATATCCTTATTGCAGGTTCATGGATTGATTCAGAAAGAGAAGATCATTGTTTCTATAAATCCTAGTTGCAAGCATAATTTCATCAATGTTAATTTGGTAAACAAATTGCAAGTTCCAGCAAAACAAATTGAAAATACACAGGTTGATGATGAGGATGTTCAAATTTATAAGGATTTGAAGCTTTCTATGGATAAGTATGTGTTGCATGGTGATTTTTATACTTCAGAGATGGATAATATGGATGTTGTTTTGGGATATCCTTGGATGGAATTTGCGGGTACTATCAATATTAATGTGCAGAAGAAATTCCTGAAGCTCTGGTATAAAAAGAAGAAAATTACATTACAAGATATTTCCATCAATAAACAGGTAGAGTCCACGAACGTTGAAGCAGAAGATGTTCCAGGGACTGACATATCAGATGATGAGCCTTTGATGATCGACAATCAAACACAAACAAAGGCTGAAGCAGACAAGGTTATAGGTACCTCAGATGAGGGCTCAGTGGTTGAAGTCATATTGGAAAAGAAGACACCACAACAAGCACCACAACAGGGTGAATTAAAGAAAAAGAAATCGTGGGTTACAACTTCAACATATCATCACCCACATCACCCCGCAAGAAAACAACCAACAAGATGGCAACCAATTAGCCATAAGGACAACAACCCCCGTATGAAGGATCGCGAGGAGCGAAGATCCACCTACCACATATCAACACAGAAGAGCTGCCATGGTCAACTTCCATGTCAAGCGAGCGAGGCACCAGCGAGATCGAGGGTTCACCTTTTTCTTGGATGGCTAGATGCACGTGCATGGTACCAGTGGACTACTCTTTTGAGTAGATCTTATTATTTGTGTTCTTCCCATGTTTCGGGGATGAAACATGCTAAGGGGGGTGGAATGTTATATACCTAGGGGGGGATAATATGGGGTACCAAGGGAGGTACCCAAGGTAATAATGTAATAATGGGATGGGCCATAGTAATAAATAAGGTGGTTAACCCATATCATGTAAGGGACCACAAGTAGTTAGTAATAATGTAATGGGCCCATGGTATTAGTTGATGGTATGAGGGAACCATGGTAATGACCCATGGTATTGTATGTATGAGGCTTATATAGAGGCTAGAGACTCCACATCAAGGAATATTGTCAAGGATTATTGTATGAACAGGCATATGGCTTGTGGAGTGTTCTCCTTCCTTTAGGAGTGAATGTATGGTGTTGCCCTACCTTAAGGGTTTGAAACTTTGATATCAATAAAGAAGCATTCCTATCTATTTCTATCTTGTTATTCTTGGGTTATTTCTATTATCATAATATCTTTGGGTTAGATCTATAACACATTCTTCACTCCATCCTTGGGAAAGGGTTTCCAGGGTCACTTTCTACCTATCCATTGACATATACTTTACAAGTGATCCCTAAACTACTGGGACTCCTCCCATCGGTGAATGTTCGTGAAGAGCAGGGAGACTTAGCTGTGGTGGCAGTGGGCTAAGCCTCCACTGTTGCCCTTAACCTAGCAGTTTCCCTCTTAGGAACCCCTTTTAGGTCCCTTGCTAGTTTGAGGGGTAACAGGAGTATATGGCTGTCTCAGGTGGCAGAGATAATGGCACATCAAGCTATCTTGTGGCTGCAAGGTGTTGCTGGTTGTCGACTGAGGACTATGTAGGAGATTTGTTTTCCTATGGATACTACCCATTGGTTAGGACATGATCTCTCAGAAGAGTGCACGAACGTACTAGAATGGGGAGGTCATGAGAACACCAACAATCTCTTGGGACCATAGACCCGTTACTTGCACATATCAAAGACCAAGCACACATGGTAACATGTTTTTGTGCTGTCTTATGATCACCCATGCTTAATATTAGGCCATAAAATCAACCAGAGATAAATTCCTACTTTAAATGCAATTTTAATCTAAATGCAGCTAATTTGTCATGATAATCTCATATGATGTTAGTTGTAATGAGAAAATCAACATGCAATGCATCCTACCCTAACATGCATATGATACAGTGTCAAGTGTCAAGAAAAGGGGTGATACGACTTAATTTGACTAGATGTGGCCAAAGTTCGTTGTTAAGTTTGGCAATGTAATAACAATCCTCTCTGGAATTTCCATGAATCTTGACAGGTATAGGTTTTATCTACCAACACCACATCCCCAACCTTGTATTCCTTTCTGGGGTTCCATTTCTTGTTTTGCTTGTGATTAGGCCTTTTAAGGATACATACCTCTTAAGAAGGGAGAATAAGGGATGGTTTCTCGGTCTCGTGGATATTGTAATAAGGGATGGGCCCTGGTTTTACGATGTGAGTAGGGTACTCTATAGAGGGTAAAGCAAGTTCCACCAGATTGTAAAATGGTGACATAAGTCCATTTGGAGTTGACCACCCATAGTAGCACTCGATTTCCTAGATAATAGCATTCCCCAGACATTGGGAATATCTATGACTAAGACGTCCATGTGCAGTGATATATCAGGATTAATATCTAAGGAAACCTTTAGATCCTTAATGAGGTCTTCTACTTCGATAGGTTGGGAGTTGAAACCTTTCATTGCCTTATACCTTAGGGTAATGCTAAGATTTAGTTGCTTCATGACCTTTAATGTCATGATATTTGCGGAAGCCCCTGAATCCATTATACAATTATGTAAGAGGAGGTCATTGATATCTAAGTTGAGCAAGAAGGGTTCATGTCCTAAGTTTGAATTGGAAAGGTGAATGTTTTGTAGTGTTATTGGTGTGTCCTTTTCTTCTTCAAACCCAAGGGATTTCTTTACCTGCCATTGTTGTCGTGGTAGCCTCATACTCTCCTTTAAGGGAACTTGCATAGTTATCTTTCCTACAATAGTACCTATATCAATATCAAGCTTGGCGTCCTTACCCTTGGACTTGTTTCTGGGCTCTCCCTTTGGAGGATTCGTTTTAGGATTTTATTTCTTAAGGGGATCTTTCCTAGGAGGTTCCTTTGGAAGGGGCTGCTTGGGAGGAGACTCTTTCTTGTTGGGCTCCTTTGAGATTGTGGAAGGGTCTTTATCGTTCTTTCTTGATTATTGAATCCCCTTAAATCTTCCACTATCATCTACATTAAGGATTGGCTCATCCTTCTCTTCTTTGGTTGTTGCTTCACTAATGGGAGGATGAGTGTATGTGACACCTAACAAAATATTGAAGGCATGGGAATCCAGCATATTAGCTTCCTCCTCACGATCTTCATCTTCACTTTCATCTTCATCACTTTGCTCACTTTCAGAGGATGTCTCTTGCTCCACAACATTAGTTGGGGCCAATGTGTTAGGAACTTGAGACGAGCTTTGTTTGCCTTCATCATTTGTCTTCTTAGGAAAATCATTGTGTTTAGGAAGGAAACTTGATTTTTGAGCCTTTTCTAGGGTGGTGAACTTATTCATGTAAAATCTGTCCCTCGAGTTCATTTCCTCAAATAGCTTATCAACCTTCTTGAGGAGAACTAAAAGGGTTTCCTCATTTTGGTCTTTGGATTTACTCTTCTTGACCTCAACCTTAGCCTTAGGATGTTCATCTATATCCATTTTGGAAATTCTTAGGTTTTGTTCAACTTCCATAACTACTTCCTTAGCCTCAGACAGTCTCATGGGTTTCTTATCTCTTAGTGCATATGTTAGATGACCTCCCAAACCTTAATGAATTTATCAAGTATGTTAGCATCAGGGGGTTTCAAATGGTCAGGTATATCCCTAACTACCCTATCAAGTTTTTGGATGAATTCTTTCGTGTCTTCCCTTTCCTTACTTATTTGGTAAATCTTTCAATGTTGAAAATCCCCTGGGCATAAAATGACCATCTTTTCATGAAAACATCGTCAAATTGGTCAGAGTTCTCTATGCATCCCAGAGGGAGACTAAGATACCGTTCATTAGCTTGTCCTTAAAGAGACAAGGCAAATAACATCATGATCGTGTCTTCGTCGAACACTAATCTAGGAGAGATTTCCCAATAAAATTCTTCAACATGATGACGAGCACTTATGGTAGCATCACCCTTAATTTGGGTAACCAATTATTGTATTCTTCGAGTAAAAGTCAGGATTGTCACTCAAATTCAAAGGCCCAATGACACTAGCCAAATTCCTCCTACTTCGTGGGATCTTGGGTTGGTCTTGATTTTGGTTGGTGCTAGAATTTGTTGCCATCTTGGGGGTGAGATCACCAACCTTTTCAAATTCAGGGAGTAGACTAATTCTAACGGGTGATGGAATTCGTTCTCCCCTCCCTGCAGCAACCCTAGTCGAAGGAGGAATATTGTCGCCTTCAAGCAAACTAGGGTATTGGACAATGAATGGAGTCGCTAGAGGAATACTTGACATGTCGTTCATGAATCAATTCCTCAATGATTCACTAGGGAGGTAGACCTGCTTCTTCCTCGACAACGACACCAAAATGTTATTGCTCACACTAGCAGGGGCGCTAGGAGGGGTTCCTATAGAGCAACTACTAGGTCAAGTGGCAACAATGGAGCAATAGCCCACTGTCACCTCAGCTAAAGCTCCCTACTCTTTACAAACTTTCACCGATGGGAGGAGTCCCGGTATTAGGGAAATCACTAGAAGAAATGTGTCAATAGTGTAAGGGTAGTGATTTCCAAGCCTATTCAAAGGAGTCTCTAATGATAGGGATTGCTTGCTTTGGAAGCAAGATGGATGGCTCTCCAAGAAAGGCTAGAAGGAAACTTAGACCTAGGTTTCAGGGGTATCTATCAATATGAAGTGCCCTAAGCCAAAGAATCCGAGAAGAATAGGGTTTCTAAGCAATCCTTGTGAAATTGGAGTGTCAAGGTTGCGGGACCACAAAGAAGCCCTAGTGGAACCAAACGAGGTCAAGGATGTGGGATAAGACTTCAAATAGATGGACTTGTCCAAGTGAGTGAGGAGAAAAGGATCAAAGAGGTAAGATTTGACTTGAAATCTGGTTGCAACGATCCTCAATGAAACCACTAACCAAAGGAAACCTAAGGAAGAAATGGTCTTCGAGCTAGGGCTTGAGATAACTTGAAATTCCACCCTTGGAATAGCTTCAAAATTGGAGGACCTCTCAAGGACACATCAACGTAGTTCTTGACCACGTTTCATAAACTTTGGATGGCTACAATTAATTTCGTTCGATGCCCTAGGGGACCTACTAAGGTTAGGGTTTAGAAAAGGAGGAGAGGAGGTGAAAGAGATCTTCGTTTTGATAATCACCTATGGCTAGACCAGTGTCTAGCCTATTGGGAGAATGGAGTCAATGCAAACTAATGTTTAGAGATGTCTTATACCTAATTAAGGAGTCTCCTAACACCTTCACATGGCTCTAGAGGCATCAACTAGGTCACTAGGAAAGCTTATACTCCTTTGATGTTGCAATTGATGACTTTTCAAGGTAAAAATGAACAATCATATACCCCTAGGACATTTATTCACCATACTTTTGCATGAAACATATGAAAAACCCTCACAAAGACAAGTTCAACAAATTCACATTTCATTAAGGCAGCTACACCAACTTCATGAGCAAAAATCTTCATACATTGCACAAGTGACAAGACATGAGAAATAAACCATGAAAATGACACTTACAAGTATAGAGAAAATCCTCCAATCATCAATAGACAAGAAAATCAAAGCTCCAAGATAAAAGATAAGCTCTTCCAAACATCGAAATGCATCAATAATCCAATTCGTCCATCAATAAGGCTAGTGAAATTCTCAAGAAGAGATACAAGTCCAAATCCAAGTGATGATCAAATGAAATGATCATCACATCAATATATATCCTCCCTAAGGGGTTTGATTTTCTTGATAATGCTTAATACCCCATTTAATAAAATAATGTGCCAAAATAACATTCCGTGGTGACAAGCCCACCAAGATAGCTCCATAATACAAAAATAAACCTCCCAAGAGGGAAAAATAGTAGATACAATAGGTCGAAGGGCCATTGAGGAGGCCTAGTGGTGTCTAATGTGTGCCAAGATGAATAAATGAGGCTCCAAACATAGTGATAAAGGGGGCGGCCCCCTAATATTCAAGCAAACAACCTGTGGTGTCCCCAAGTGGGTATGGGGGCACAAAACATCCTCATGGGTCTCCAAATGGATCGAACAAGCCTGAATTCCATCTGTAAGGGTTGTAAGAATGATGCAAGCCCTCCCATTGTTTCCCGCAGCGAGACACATCCTCATCTAGGCCCAACTACCAAGTGTGTGGTGGAATAGTGGAGTCAGCTTGGCAAGGTGGTCCTGATGCATCATCATTTTCCAATAGGTGGAACACGAGTAAGCCATGAGTGAAATTGAAGGATCCCATAATCCATGAGTGAAACTGAAGGATCCCATGGAGTGGCAATCTGCTCTCTGTTATGGCGGAGACCCGTGGCTCTCAACGCTCATTCTACAAATGCCAATGTAACCCTCTAGAGGGCTTGGACCCTGTATAGGGAGACCAAACCCCAGATGAAGACCCACCTGCAATCCTGTATAAGATCGATGCGTCAGCTCACCTTCCAGTACAACCAAACATTAGTGCAATTGAGTAAATGAGCTTACAAATCATGGAACCAAGTGGACACTTCATAGTGGCATGCCCTTCTATAATGGGCTTCAGAACGTACAAGTGTCTCCAAGTTCAAAAAGAAGGTTAATGAAGGACCCTGTTAGGTGGTTTCAACCTCTAAAGGGGTGACATGTCGATGGTACATCGATCAAACGATAGGTGGTATGTGAAATAATGATGGAAAGGAGAAGGGCATTAGGGGAAGGCTCCAGGCCACATGCCACAATACAAGGGAAGCTATAATAAGGGAAGGCCATATTTGGGTATATTAATGTAGGAGGGAGCAATCGTGGTACATGAGTTAGGCCGACATTTGTTTTTCCACCCTTCTTCATATTGCCCTTTGTTGATTTTTCTATTGTAACTACTTGGGGCTTCAGTGGATGAGAGCATGATATGTAAGATATAGCAATGAATACCCGTTTAAAGTGGGGCTATTCAATGCCCACCAGGGGTTAGGACAACCATGGGTTCCCAAATGATGTATGGGGCCAACATGAGGGGCCCTAGGAACCAGGTGATGGCCATGATGATAGGTGTAGAGCTCATGTTTGACTTTTGCCCACGTGCTAAATTTGTATTTCCTGACGAAGGTTACTTGGGAGCGGGAGCAGGAGCGACATTTTCAGAAGCTCCTGGTTTGGGAGCGAATCCCGGAGCTTTTTATATATGTTTCATATTTTGATGCATATATGTCAACAAAAACATGTAGAATGATGAATTAGACATAAAAAACATATAAAACATAGGTTGAATCAGATAACAACAATCATTTAGAAGTTATAATATTCATCAACCACGACCACAAGTTAGTAACATGCAAGATATTGAATCTCATGAATTATGATTCATCAATCTTAAAGTTTCAAGCTTTCAAAATTCAATGTATAACATTTATCATCATTGATCAACAAAGTTGTACTTGTAAGCTAAGTGTAACCATTACAACAAAATATATAACATGAAATGAAATGTTATAAAATGAAATGAAACGAAAAAAATTTCAACTTTCACGAAGCATCATATTCATAATTCATTACCAATGAGTTATAATTGCCAACTTCAAACTTCAAACTTAATTTGTCATATATTGTTTACAAAAAATATCATAATAAATATGAAAGAGTCAACAATTATAAAAACTACTAGAAAAGACAAGTAAATCGATCATCTACATCTTGCTCTTGCCACCACGAATAATGTCTAATTTCTGAGCAGGTCGTGGTGGTCTTCTAGGAGTCTCCTCCTACACAGTCCCATGACCAAAACCAGAAGGCGCACGCCCTCCACGCGAGGATGTACATGGAGGTGGCGACAACAAAGGAGCAAGACTTGGAACTCGAGTAGTGCTTCTGGATGGTGGGGTGGCATGGTTGTTGCTTTATCTTCCTCTCTCATAAGTTTTGATTCCAGTTCTTCAAGATGTATAGTGCCATCCTCCAAATTATCGTCCTCTGGGTGGTTGTCCCAAATTTTATATGTTGGATCCTCATAAGCCCGATCACAGTAATGACTCAACAACCTCAAGTTGTAGTGCACATAAACCAAGCTTTCTGCTCGGTTTTCATTGAGTCTGTTTCTTCTCACATTATGTATGAAGCTGTAGGTGCTCCAACACCTCTCTGTAGAAGAAGTATTTACAACCTGTGAGAGAACTTTTTTTGCCAATTTTGGCAAAAGTCCCATGCCGCCATATGCTTCCCACCATGTGAGAGCATCAATTCTGTCTCTATCTTACATTGCATGCAAAGAAATCAATTCTGTCTCTATCTTACATTGCATGCAAAGAACCAAGCAAGCCAGTGCAACTGAAGTATTTGCCTAATTCAAGACGCAGATTAGCACATTCCTCCCTGTTAGGTACCAACTTGTCTAATGCTTCCATATATCCTGTAGCTACCTCTGGATCCATATGGGGTTTGACCCTAACCCCACCCCCAAGTGTAGGTTGGCCCAACCAAGTTGGAGAGTAGTATTTTGGCGTAAGGATATACGCTAAGGCATGTAGTGGAACATTAAGTTTATTCCACTGTGTACACACACAATTGTGAATCAATATATACAAGTTGGGATCATCTTTTTGAACAACATCTTTTATTTGCCCCAACATGGTATCCTTCTGCTCATACACCTTCCCAATCACTGGTTTATCTGTATTTGCAAAACGAATCATGTGATAAATGGGCTTGGTGAATTCCAACACTTGCCTCACAAGTGCCCAAAACTGACGACCAAGAGCGGTCTCCTCCACCCATTCAAAACCTTGCCTATCAGCTGCATTTTTAGCCCTTTCTTTTAATACCTGCCAGTGTGGACTTGATACCATGCTAGCCAATGACTCTCTTACCTTCAAAAGGCACCTGAAGGTGAGGTAATAGCTAGCAAATCTAGTCTTCGCAATATTCAACACCTCCAATCTTGAGTGGCTGCGGAAAGCCCATGGGTATTGCTATGATTTGTAATAAATTTTATCAATTTTTTGCCTCTCTTATACAAATCACCAATCCATTTATATTGTTGGTTTTTGTTCTTAATAATATCATGCATCAAAAGGTTCATTGTGTGAACCAAATGCCCAAACCAAAATATGTTGGGATATTTATCCTCAATAATTGCTCCCGCTGCCTTACAATTAACAACATTATCAACGATGACTTGGATGACATTGTATGGCCCAATATATTCAATTGTTTCAAGTAATCATATGCTGAAAGAAAGATGGCACCACTAGCAGACACATCAAGAACACTTATCAATGACTTGCCTTTTACATTTGTCCATCCATCAGATACAATGGACACCCCATGCTCAGTCCATGAATTTGTCATTCTACTCAAAAAATGTGATATTTTTGCTTTTCCATGATCAAGTCCAACGGTTCTAGCCTTGTCATACCTAGGACTCTTGTATCCTTTAGGGGCATCATTTATGGCAGAAACCATTTCATGCCAATAAGGTGATCAAATAACATTGAATGGTATCCCACATGCATAGAGAAACCGGTAAACTTTTGAATCCACATCATTCCTACACCCTTCATAAAGGAAATCTGATATGGTGCTACGCGTTAAACAGATGTTTGGTGACCCTATGCCTCCATAGCCACTTCCATAGGAGGATGTTGAAGGAGTTCTTTGTGCATGTGATTGTGAGCTTGGTTCAAAGAAACCCTTTGATTTTTTAGATTTGTATTGGGCTTCCTCTTCTTCCCTTATGTATTTGGTTCTCTCTGCTGCTAACACACTTGTACAAGTTTCGATTCCTTTTTGTTTGTCTCCATCCCATGGACTTGTTCCCCAGAGGTGCTCTCTGGCACAAGTGTATGAACCTGTGTAATTATTGTTGCAATGGGGGCAGTGAAATTTAGTGGTTCCACCCCCTTTCCCTGCTTCAGGCCTAGTAACATATTTCCACAATGGGGTTAGGTCTTGTTTAGTTTTTTGAGCTGAATCATGTTCACTCTCCTCCAACTCCTCCTCACCAAGGTACTCCTCTCTGGGGTTTTCATCAAATCCACTATAACCCACTTCTTCATCCCCTTCTTCTTCATGTTCATCCCTCCTTTTTCTACTCCCCAACACCATAATAACCAAGAAAGGAACCAAGAAGAAGAAAATGCCAAGAAATATAACCATGATGTTTGAAATTTGAAGTTTTGAATCTGCAAAAAAATGGAATGGGAATGGGAAATAGAGAATTTTATTTATTTATTTAGCAATGAACATAAAAAAAAATGCTAGATTAGAGTGTAGATCCTACCTCTTTGGCCTCCAATCTCCCCTTGCAAGCTCTTCAAACTCCTCTCCTTGCTCCAAATTCTCTCTTGCTCTCTCTCACTCTCTCACACTTAGAAATGAAATGAATAATGAGAGGGAGATGGTTTATTTATTCTCCCCCCTCCCCCCCTCCTTTTTTCCCCTCACGCCGTCACCTGTCCCTCACCGCGTGGGCGTCGCTCTCCGTCGGACGGGAGATATTTTTCCAACTGGGGAGCGGTCGGGGGCAATCGCTCCCCGGTTGGAAAAATCGATCCTGGAGCGATGGGAGCGACGCTCCCTAAGTTGAATTGGAAAAAAACAGGGAGCGACTTTTTTTTGCTAGGGAGCGCGCTCCCAACCCACTCCCGAGTCGTTCTCGACTAGAGTGTGGATTGGGAGTTGGATCGGGGGAGGGGGGGGGGGCGCTCTCCCGCAACCTTGGTCCCAACCATCTTTTACATTTTATGATACATTTCCTATTGAGAGTGGCCAAACTATGCTTCTTCTTTTCTTTTAGTTGCATCAGTCTCCAGATGGGAGAGGCTAACTCCTTGTGGACCTAGTGGACAAATGTGGACCCGGATGGGAAATATGGTGAATGGGGTTATAATGAGCGGAGGGGAGTAAGGTATTGGCATCAGGAAGCAGGACCACACAACGAAAATCAGGGTTTCCCTTGTATTGCCATCCCTAAAGCTATTAGCTAGTAAAGGAGATTCCATGGGACTAAGATACAAGCTTAACCATCAAATTGGATAGAGGGGACAAGAGTACAAACTAAGTGCACTCTTTCCTCCGAATCCCCCCACTAATCCATGCCCTGAAGTGTCTACGATAAGTAAACAAAAATACCCACCTATACAATGAAAAACCATACCTTCGGGGTTGGAAGGCCCACCTTCAAACATACCATCATGACAGATGGGCGAGGGAGCATATGGCTGGTTCAGGTGGTGGAGATAATGGCACATCGAGCTATCTAGGGGCTGCAAGGGGCTGCCAGCTGAGGATCATCTAGGAGATTTTTTTTTCCTATGGATACTACCCACATGTGGTGGTTAACAGGGTCCTTGCTGATTTATTCCTGAGTCTGACCTTTGCAACATTGAGTTTAACTATCATTATCACAACTCTTATTTTTTTCAAGTTAGGAGCATATTGGTACCGGTAAAGGAAGCACACTCAAGAATCCATGCCTCAGGACAAGGAGGAAAAATTGGTGCAGTCAAATATGCATCAAATAGCACTACAAAATATATGAGAATATTCTTGGATTGTGTTGTGCACAGTATTCGCACTGTAAGGTATCCTTGTTATTAGTGATATTATATTTATTGATTTTCTTTCTTTCAATTTTTATTATAATATAAAAAACATTAATATGCAATATGGTAAGATAGGTAGGCAAACAAATATTCTATAACTTGCATAGGGTATGTTTATTGTCCACGGTCACCTTGAGTAAATATTCAGTGTTAATAGATTGCATATTATGCAGAAGCGAACTAAGTTTTTATTTTATTGTAAATTTCCAAATTTTTGTCTGTGATGATATTTATTCATTATTCTGCAGGTTTATGAGCGTTTTGATTGCAGATCTGCATTAGATGTCGATGATGAGCGATTCAACTTTTTTGTTAAGAAGGTTAGTACAAGCACTGGAAAAGATGTTACTGTGGTTGCAGCATTATATGGAAAGTCAACTGAACTGCAGTTAATTTTTCATACAGAATTAAAGTTTTAGATATATGTAGTGAAGTTCTTGATAGAAAAAGAAAGTCAATGTCATCTTTGATCTCACAGTGTAATGCTTCTGCAACTTTTCAAAGAATCTTACTGATTGACTTCTATATTCACATTCTGATTCTTGACTTTGCAGCTATGACATACCCTTAAACTTCTTCAACATCCATACTGGTTGACTTCTATGTTAGTATATTCACATTGTGATGCTTGACTTTGGAACTATGATTTACCCGTAAATCACTGCAACAGCTATTAGCTGTCTATAATTGCACTAGTATCCATCTAAGAATCTCTACTGGATTATATGTACAGCATAACTAATTATACAGACTCGTTATGCCCAACTAAACTAGTTGTTAGACTTATTCCCTTCTATTGATCTATGTAAGCACAAGTAGTACACCTACAGTTTTTTAGGTCTAAATTTTGGCACCATTTGTGTCATAAAGAGATGATAATTTTATTATTCTCCAACAAATGACCACAAAAGTAGGTCGATGAGAATAGAAGGTAACATCTGTTGTGATTATAATGTGGGAGTGCAAAAGTAATTCCCAGGTAATGCTGAAAGCAATTTAAAGAAAGCTAAAGAAAAAGTGCAAACAAATAAGTATCTGGCTAAGCTAATCATTAGGCCATCAAGACCAAAACTAAAAGATATATAATAGTATTGTAGGTTTCGTGATACAAATTGAGAGTTTGAGACTAGAAATTTGGGCATCTCGATGCTGATCAATAGAGAGAGTGAGCTGAGGATGATGCCATTAATGTCAAGATCTCTTGACCTTGATGATTGAGGGTAAGGGTGATGACTGAGCCTTGAGGCATTGGCTTGTTGTTAGAGTCCTTGGGTACCATTGTGGGATCCGATTGTACAATCTTTTGGGGGCGGGTACGGAAGCGAGGGTAAGGGTGATGACTGAGCCTTGAGGCGCTGGCTTGTTGTTAGAGTCCTTGGGTGCCATTGTGGGATCTGATTGTACAATCTTTGGGCGTGGGTAGGGAAGCGAGGGGGCCATGCTCTACTACCATCCAAGGCCAAAGGAAGGAAGCCTTGTATAGATCACTAGCTTGTTAGCTAAAACAGGGAGGTAAACTCTTATTAGCAGGAAGCGCCGTGCTCTAGATCTGTTTGAAGTTGTTCCATTTATCAATATGAGGATTCTGTGATTTGATGCCTAGTTTGGCATATCTGAACTGGTCTTGAGGATATTGGTTGATCTCTCAAGGAGAGAGATGTTAAGTGGAATTTTGAGGTCATACCACTCTATGGTCTGAAGTACTTCGAGGCTTTGTGTAAAGTTTTGTAGATGTTCTATGCTAAGAGCAATTTCACTTTTCTCACAGCAATCATACAAGTAGATAAGCAAAATGCAGATAGAACATATAAGCAGATCTTACAGAAGACAAATCAGAAACAAGAAAAATGTATTTGTTTGTTTCGGCGGTCAACAGGATGCTTCAACCAGCAAAGTCTCCTTTGGTCAGCCAGCCCAGCATGTGTCACAACAACCCTCCAACCAGTAGATGAGTCAACCCAAGTCAGTTCTACAAAAGTCAACGCTGTCCTGAAAAGTCAACGCAGGGGCAGCAAGCTAAAAGTCAACGCAGCAGCAAAACGGTCAACCCTTTGACCTCGATTTTTGTGCCAGGTAGTATGGCCTTCAAAAATCGAACCTCCCACAAGTTTTCAGCTTGTTTGGACCAAGCGTTGACCAAAGTCAACGCTGGTCAAACTTCTGCGAAACCCTAGCAGCAGAAAAATCCTCTTCGTCCTTCCCACGTGTGGCTGAAATTCGTCCTCCAGGTAGCTTGTACTTTTTAGGATGAGAGAGGAAGATGTGAGTTGTGTTGTGATCAAATTCTCTCCAACTTTTCCTGTATATATATATCCATCAATGAGGGTGTGTGACACATCTGTTGGGCATGTGAGCCTACATTACAAAACTGGCTGACCTTTGCACATATAATTTATTAAGAATAATAAATTCAAAATATAAGTTCTGCTCATCGGATTAAGACTATTTTTATATGGATTTTACACCTCTCAGAAAGAGGAATCCAACAAAAATATTAGCCTCTTAATCTGAGCATCAGAACATGGAGTTTGGACCTAGTTGTCCAAATTTAACACTCCCTCTCAACTAGGGAGAACTCCATCTATTAGTGCAATTAACATCGTGAGTCATCCCGCCGAAACTTGCTTTGCTGGCTTCTTTATTTCAGAACAGAAGTGGGTCAGTCACAAAGACATCATTCCCCGACTGACATAATCAGTCCAGAGGTCCCAGACCTCACAAATCTTGATCCCAGATCAAGTGGTTGGACCATGCCATCCTAGATAGAGAGTACGGCAATCTCTGATGCGTCCATCAGTCTTTGCTAATAGTCTCTAGATTTTCCACACCTCATTGGCCAAATGAGAGGTACTTCCCATGAGCCCTGAACTCAATGGGTAGGATGCATACGGGGCACAGATTAAATGAGTGGCGAACCAGCTCAATAATCACAAGGGTGGGGCAGAAGCATTATGAGTGCTTATAGCTCCGAGAAGCTATCCCCAAAGCCCCCCAGAGCTCCCAGAGCTCATCGTCCAACAGGACCCACATCATAGGGTCTTTCCACGACACCAAGACTCTCACGGAAGGTTAGGAACTTGACCTTCCCCAGGGGCTTAGTGAGAATATCCGCGACCTGCTCATCAGTTCCTATATGATCGAGCCTTACGGCGCCTCGCTGTACCATATCCCGGATAAAGTGGTACCTGATATCAATATGCTTGGATCGGTCGTGGAACACAGGATTCTCAGTCATACGAATCCCACTCTGATTATCACAGAGTATTACAGTGGTATCTAGCACATGTTGGAACAGCTCACTAAAGAGCTTCCTCAACCAAACTGCTTCACAACAGGCCATACTAGCAGCAATGTATTCGGCCTCCGCGGTGCTCAAAGCCACCGACTTCTGCTTCCTGCTCATCCATGAGATCGAAGCAGAACCAAGATTGAAACAGCATCCAGATGTGCTCTTACGATCCACCACACTGCCAGCCCAATCGGCATCAGTATATCCCCGGAGTATCACACTCTCAGCAGTGTATCTCAGCCCATGGTTTATCGTGCCCCGAAGATATCTCAAAAGATTCTTGGCACCAACCCAGTGAAAATGATGAGGCTCAACCATCTGTTGACTCAAAGTATTCACTGCAAAACATATGTCCGGACGGGTGTTCACTAAGAACATCAAAGCTCCTATGAGTTGACGATACTCAGTAGGATTGGCCAAGATAGGCCCTGCAGCGCTGCCACTCAACTTCTTAAAGTTGAGTTCCATTGGTGTCGACACGGACTTACAGTCCACCATCCCAAATCTTTCCAGAAGCTTCACAATATACTTTCCTTGAGAAAGGAAAATCTCTCCAGGTCTCTGCCAGACCTCCAGGCCTAGGAAATAGTGCATCAGTCCTAGGTCTTTCATCTCGAACTCAGCAGCAAGCTCCCTCTTACATTGATGAATGAGAGGGTCATCACCTGTCAGGAAGAGGTCGTCCACATACAGCACTAGAATGAGAGGCTTTCCTTCCTCAACCTTAAAGTAAAGGTTTGGATCAGCATTGCTTCGAGTGAAGCCCAGCTTCATCAAGTAACTATCCATCCTCTCATACCAAGCTCTGGGTGCTTGCTTTAACCCATAGAGAGCTTTCTTCAACCTGCAGACATAAGTTTCTCGATCTTGAACTTCAAATCCCAGAGGTTGTTCTACATACACCTCTTCCTTTATTGCACCATGCAGAAAAGCAGTCTTGACATCCATCTGATGAAGACTCCATCCTTGCGTAGCAGCAAGGGCTATGATGGATTGGATGGTGGTATATCGAGCCACAGGTGCAAATATATCGTCATAGTCAATTCCTTCCTTTTGAGAGAAGCCACGGGCAACAAATCTTGCCTTAAACTTTTCAGCACTCCCATCAGATCCATGTTTAATCTTGTAGAGCCATTTAGCGGTGACAACAGATTTGTCCTTCGGTCTCGGGACCACATCCCAGACATCATTCTTCATAATAGCCTCATATTCTTCATGCATAGCATCCTTCCAGACTTGATGCTTGATGGCTTCTTCAAAAGATCCAGGTTCAGATTGTATAATAGTACTCATGGCAGCTAGATACCCTTGGTATCTACACGGCTTCTTGCTTTCTCGGAATGTTCCCCTTGGGGCAGCATGACCCTCAGCATCTTCGAGGGTGTCCCTGAGCCATGATGGCCTCTTTCCTAGAGAAGGGGAAGGATCAATAGGGTCCATTGGCTCTTCAACATCAGGCATAGTCTCATCCTGGGGTTCTTCCAGATTTCCAGGTCTTTCTTCATGGTTTTCTTCAGATCTAGGAAGATCTACTACTTTCTTCAGGGAAGCATCTTCGTCAAAAGTGACATCATGGCTTATCTCTACTTCCCTTTGACCAGGTACATAGACTCTATATGCCTTAGAAGTCTCACTGTAGCCCACAAACATTCCTTTCTTCCCAGTAGCATCCAGCTTACTTCTCTTTTCTTTCGGCACATGAAAATAGACAGGACATCCAAAAATTCTAAAATGTGAGACATCAGGTTTCTTACCAGAGAAAACCTCTTCGGGAGTTTTGGAGTCCAAAGCGGAATGAGGGCATCGGTTTTGAATGTACACAGCAGTATTTGCAGCTTCTCCCCACAGAAACTTTGGAAGACCCTGGTCACATAGCATGGCACGGGCAGCTTCCACAATAGTCCTATTCTTGCGTTCAGCAACACCATTCTGCTCAGGAGTATATGCAGTGGTAGTCTCCCTCTTAATGCCAGCTTCTCTGCAAAAGTCTTTGAACTCATTTGACTCATATTCAGTGCCATTGTCAGTCCTCAAAATCTTGATCTTCTTTCCGGTCATATTTTCCACCAAGGCTTTGAAGGTACGGAACCACATGAAAGCCTCATCCTTCTTCTTCAAGAAGTATATCCAGGTTTTGCGAGAGAAGTCATCAGTAAATGTCATATAGTAAGAACATCCCCCTAGGGATGTTACAGGCAACATACCGGAAAGATCAGAATGGACCAGTTGCAATATCTCAGATGTCTTTGTGACACTTGAGGGGAAAGGTCCCCTTGTATGTTTTCCTTCAGCACAGCCCTTACATACACCTTTATGATTATTTCCAAAATCAGGCATCCCTGTCACCACCTTCCTTGCTTCGGGAAGAGCCTTGTAATGAAGGTGTCCAAATCTTCGGTGCCATAGTTCGGTTTGACGGATAGTATCACAAGTCATAGCTCCCAACGGACTCCCTCCAACCTGGTAGAGTGTACCAACTCTAAAACCAATTGAGATAGCTTCCTTGAAGCTCTTCTTCCACATGAGTACCTTTCCATCAGAGAAAGTTACATTGAATCCTTTGTCTTCCATGGCAGATACAGACACAAGGTTCTTCTTCAATTTGGGTACATAGAGTACATCTTGTAGATGGAGGACTTGTCCTTGAGACAAGTGGAGGGTCACAGTCCCGGTCCCTTTCACAGGATAAGTGGCATTATCCCCAAGGATAATTTCTAGATTAGTATCCCTTTCAACCATGTCAGAAAGTGCTTCCTTGAATCCGGTGATGTGTCTTGAGGCACCACTATCGATTAGCCAGACATCCATAGTGTCGGGCGGAGATGCAGCTGAGAGAGCAGATATTAGAATATACTCATTTCTTTTATCAACAACATTAGACTCCTCATACCTGGTATTTCTGGTCCTTTTAGAAGGTGGATGGTTTCCTTCAAAGTGAGCCTTCCTCTTTCCTTTGGATTTGTCATTTCTTTGATTCCCATTCCTTCGGTTGTTGTTGTTGTCGTCACTATCGGGAGAATTCTTCTGGAAGGGGCATTCTCTAGCATAGTGTCCAGTCCTATGGCAGGTGAAACATTTACCCTTCTTCTTTTGAGTCTTAGTCCTTCCTTTGTCCTTGGAACCACCAGAGTTCTTCTTTCGGGAACATAGGCATCATTTCTTTCATTATCAAATTCCTTCATCCTTGTTTCTTCTTGCATACATCTAGACAGAAGCTCATCAAAGTTAGGGATGGTATTATTGTTGAGAATGGTAGTTGTGAATACTTGCCATTCATATGGAAGTCCTCCAAGTGCGGTGAGAACCATCTCACGATCAGCTATTGTCTCCCCAATAGCTAGCAGATTGTTCCTGGTTTCGGTCAACTTCATAAAGAAAGTTTGAATAGACTCGTCTCGGCCCTTCTTCATATTCTTCAACTTGTTCTTGAGGAATAGCACTTGGTTCACATTGTTTACTCGGAACATAAGTATCAGTTTGTCATACATCTCCTTGGATGTGCCTAGTTCAGATATGTAGGCAACCAGACTCTTATTTATGGATTCCCTGATCAGCAGTTTTGCTCTGATTTCTCCCTTCTTATACTTGTGTTTAACAGCAGCAGAGGCATTTGATGGAGGTTCTTGAATCTTCCCTGTCACATGATCTAGGAGATCATGATCTTCTAATTTGAGATCTAATAACATCTTCCAGGCATGGAAGTCATCACTTCCAGTCAGCTTGTCATTCTCCCTGAATTCAAGCTTAGAGGAATCCATTTCCTTCGTTGATGATTGCTATAGATAGAGTTTGTCTTCATCTCACCTCTGATACCATGTAAAGTTTTGTAGATGTTCTATGCTAAGAGCAATTTCACTTTTCTCACAACAATCATACAAGTAGATAAGCAAAATGCAGATAGAACATATAAGCAGATCTTACAGAAGACAAGTCAGAAACAAGAAAAATGTATGTGTTTGTTTCGGCGGTCAACAAGATGCTTCAACCAGCAAAGTCTCCTTTGGTCAGCCAGCCCAGCATGTGTCACAACAACCCTCCAACCAGTAGATGAGTCAACCCAAGTCAGTTCTACAAAAGTCAACGCTGTCCTGAAAAGTCAACGCAGGGGCAGCAAGCTAAAAGTCAACGCAGCAGCAAAACGGTCAACCCTTTGACCTCGATTTTTGTGCCAGGTAGTATGGCCTTCAAAAATCGAACCTCCCACAAGTTTTCAGCTTGTTTGGACCAAGCGTTGACCAAAGTCAACGCTGGTCAAACTTCTGCGAAACCCTAGCAGCAGAAAAATCCTCTTCGTCCTTCCCACGTGTGGCTGAAATTCGTCCTCCAGGTAGCTCGTACTTTTTAGGATGAGAGAGGAAGATGTGAGTTGTGTTGTGATCAAATTCTCTCCAACTTTTCCAGTATATATATATCCATCAATGAGGGTGTGTGACACATCTGTTGGGCATGTGAGCCTACATTACAAAACTGGCTGACCTTTGCACATATAATTTATTAAGAATAATAAATTCAAAATATAAGTTCTGCTCATCGGATTAAGACTATTTTTATATGGATTTTACACCTCTCAGAAAGAGGAATCCAACAAAAATATTAGCCTCTTAATCTGAGCATCAGAACATGGAGTTTGGACCTAGTTGTCCAAATTTAACACTTTGCCTACCTCTTGTTACCCCAGTCATAGAGAGCAACATGAAAGTATGAGGTAATACTCTTGGTTTCCATGGTGGGGTAGGCTGTGCAAAAATTGAGATCTGTGACTGAAAATCTGCCCGATGAAGAGGGCTAGGCATATTTGATTACAATATCAAAAGGAAATGGAGAGGGAGCCCTAGAGTCCCTATCGAGGTAGTGGTAGTGTCCTCTGATCTTGTAGTAGAAGGAGCACTTGATGATGAGGTGCAATTTTTTCTCAATTCTTGTGGGTTGGCACATTTGGTAGATTCTGTTTGGTTAGGGAATATGGTGATCAATCTCCACTTGAATCCATGAGAGCCAACTTAGAGCTAGCCCAAAGGGATCTTGAGTAAATGCATCCAATGTCTACGAGTGTATGGGGAATATACAATGATTCCATCTTGGATTTCCAAGAAGTGCTCTAGGTAGAAAGACATCTTTGGGCATAGTCTCTTATTAGGTGCGGTCCAAGTCAGGGTTGCAGGAATCGCCCCCCCCCCCTCGGATCCTAACCCGGAACCGCGACCCGTGCGGAAGCGTTCCGGAATCCATAGAGGAATCGCGATTCCGTTTTTAAGGTTGCGCGCTTCCGCATTTTTAAAACGATTCCTGCCAAATGAGGTTGCGCCCCCCCGGAATCGCGCTTCGGCATGCGGTTCGGGCATGAGGTGGCGCCACGCAACCTGCCCGGAAGCGCACGCCACCCGCACGCCACCCGGGCGCAACCCGCACGCAACCCGCGCATATCAATTTTTTTTTTTAATTTCATTTAAAATCTAACTTAACTAAGCATGAGGGGGTGGGTTAGGGGTGGGTTAGGGTCACTTTAGGGTGAGTTTAGAAAAGAATAAAGCCCCCATTCTCTTCTCATTTTCTCACTTTGAGTTTATGAGAGTTGGAGAAGAGAAGAGAGGAGAGGAGAAGAGAAGAGAGGAAAGGAGAGGAGAAGAGAGGAGAAGAGAGGAGAGCTTGGAGCAGTGAAGAAGGAGGAGCTAGGAGAAGGAGGAGGAGCTTGGAGCAAGAGCTTGGAGGACTTCATCTACAAGAGCTAAAGAGGTAAGTTCAAACCCCAAACTCCCTTGTTTTTTTGAAAAAAAAATTGTATTTTTCTCCTCCCTCTCCTACTCTTTCCCATTGTTTCTACTTGCTCCTTTATTTACAGGTTGTCCACCACCTATATCCATATTCCAAGATGGTGTTCTTTTGGCTTCTATGTATCATTCCACTCTTGGTTTTAATGATGGCAAGGGTGAGGAATAGAGGGGAAGAGGAAGGGGATGAACTTGGTCCTAATAGTAGTGACCCAATGTATGATGAGGAGGAAGGGTTTGAAGAGGAAGGGGATGAACTTGAAGAGGACACTGAAGCACAAGATGGGAAAGGTACATCAAATCCCTTGTGGAACTATGTGACCAAACTTGAAGGGGGAAAGGGTGGTGGATCTTACAAATGGATGTGCCCTCATGATTGTCATGGAGGAAAACCATATACGGGTTCATATACCCGTCTGAGGAGGCATCTTTGTGGGGTGCTAGAGAGTGATGAAAAAAAGGGTTCTGTGGGGGTAGCCATTTGCCCAAAAATTTCAAGTGAACAAAGACAAAAATACATCAAAATAGAGATGGCTGCACAACAAAAAAACAAGAAACAAAAAACTCATTCAGAATCAAGTGCAACCTCTAAATTTGGTAGTTGCCCATCTCCTCATGGTACTTCTGCAACCTCTGGAGGTAGAAAAACAATAGGGGATTTCCTTAATGTTGCTGGGAGGGATGATGTGGATGGAAAGGTAGTCCGTTTTCTTTGTGCTTGCGGTGTACCATTCAATGTGCTTCGCTCTCCCTATTGGCATGACATGGTAAAGGCCATCAATGAAGCCCCAAAAGGATACAAGGCCCCCAACTATGAGAAAGCTAGAACAGTGTTATTAGAAAGAGAAAAAGCTAAGGTTCAAAGAGCTTTGACACGTTTTACACATGAGTGGGTGGATTATGGGGTATCCATTGTATCAGATGGGTGGACAAATATTAGAAACCAACATTTGATAAATGTTCTTGGTGTTTCTTCTAAGGGTGCAGTATTTATTGCATGTCATGACTCCTCCTCCATCAGTGCAACTGCACAAAACATTGCAGATCTCCTATTGAAATCAATCAAAGATGTTGGTCCGAATAATGTGGTTCAAGTGATCACAGATAATGCAGCAAATTGTAAGGCAGCAGGAAAAATTATTGAGCGTACTCATCCACACATCTTTTGGTCTGGGTGCCTGGTTCACACATTGAACCTTTTGATGCATGATATTGTGAAACACAAAGAATGTGGGTGGATTGCTGAGGTTTACAGGAAAGGGAAGCAGCTCATTAAATTCATCACAGGGCATACAAGGGTAAACTACTTCTATGGCACTTACTCCAAGTTGCAATTGCTTAAAATTGCAAAGACAAGATTTGCTAGTTATTACCTCACCTTTAGGCGGCTAGTGAAGGTGAGACAAGCTTTAACTAATCTGGTGTGTGCTGAAACATGGGATGAAATTAACCAGTGTACAGATGGTGCTACTGCTAATGTAGTCAAGGACACTGTTCTTGACACTTACTTTTGGTCACAGGTTAAATATGTTTTGCAATTCACCAAACCAATTATTACATGATCAAGTTTGCAGATTCAGATCGACCAGTAATTGGGGAGGTGTATGAGCAAATGGATAGCATGTTGGGGCAGATTAAAGACATTGTTGAGCCTAGAGATACCACCTTGTACAATTATATTCGTGAAGAGGTGGAAAAGCGATGGGATATGCTAAATGTTCCATTGCATGCATTAGCATATGTTTTGACACCTAGGTACTATCATCCATCATGGCTTTCAAAACCAGCACCTGGGGGGGGAAGCAGGAAAAAACCACACCAAGATAAAGAGGTTCACGAAAAATATATGGCTGCATTGAGTAGATTAATCCCTGATAATGAGGAGGCTGCATTGGTACGGAGACAGGTGAGCAACTATACGCTCAACACTGGTCCATTTGGGAGCATGCATTCAATTGAAGATCGAGAGCATTTTTCTGCTCTTGAGTGGTGGAACATGCATGGAGGGCCTACTCCACTTCTACAGAGTTTGGCATTGCGGGTGCTATCACAGGTGGTAAACACTTCTTCTGCAGAGAGGTGTTGGAGCTCTTATTCTTTCATCCACAGTGTTAAAAGGAACAGGTTGAGTTTAGACCGGGCAGAGAGCTTGGTTTATGTTCATTACAACTTGCGATTGTTGTCCCATTACTGTGAAGATGCAAAGTCTAATAAAGACTTGTTGACTTGGGACAAGCATCCAGAGGAGCCCAATTTGGAGGATGGAGTGTTGCAACTAGAGCAATTAGAGGATGCTCTTATCCAGGTATGTCCATTGTGGTATGAATTTTCCAATTTTCCCTTATAAAGCATTTCTCTAATTCATGTTTTTAATTTTTTTGTTAACTAGTGTTTTTTTTTTTTTGCATGAATTTTTTGAGCGATTCTAGGATGATGATGACCGTGTTGATATGCCACCACCCCCACCCCCATCTGGTCCTAGGTTCCATGGTTCAACACCAACAGCAGGGGGTTCTTCTTCATCAGTTCCAGTGCCACGACTTACACAGGGACCATTTTCTTCATTGCCACCACGTGGAGGCACGCCATCACGTTCTATTCGTGGTGGAAGGAGGAGAGATTAGTAGATATATTCACAATCTACTTCTTTTTGTCATAGTCTATAGATTACTCATTAGACTTGTAGACTTGTGAATTTGAATTTTGAACCTTTTTGGCTTGGCGGTGACCAAGTGACATATTTTGTAAACATTATTATTTGAATTTTGGACATGACAAATGTTGACAGTTGCTCACTTGCTAGATAAATCATAATATGCTCTATGTTTTATGTTTTATAATATGCTTAAATGTTTTATGTTTTATAATATGCTTAAAAATTTGATGTATGTTTGTAATAGCTAGAATATAGATGATTGTTGTACATACTAGTAACTACAATGGAATCATGGATGCCATATCTATCTTGATTTATGCAAAAATATGCATGTTTTCATGTCTTCTACAATTAATTTGGTATTTGGGATGTTTGTTTTGAGTATATATGCAAAAAAATATATAAAAATATATATATATATATAGCAGACGCTTCCGCGGACGCTTCGCTCCCTAGATTTTTGGAAAATGACGCTTCCGCGCTTCGCGCTTCCGCTTCGCTCCCGCTTCGTGCAACACTGGTCCAAGTATCTTGGATGTACAATTTGTCGATGCCCTCTCGAATGACTTGATTTAGATCATGTTTGGTTGGCAAGAGATGACCTTACACTTCTAGAGATTACTTAAAGTGGTGAAGGTGCTTTGGGTAGATGGTCATTGACTAGGGAAGTTGAGAGGCCCTTGAAAACCAACCTTGTGCATGACTAGTGTGGGAATATGAGGCAAGGACCTTTGAGGAGTAGAGTGCAAGGTAGAGGTGTCTCTCTTCCTTAAAGGTAGAGTCCTCAAAGGTCTTGGGCTTATGTAGGAAAGGGACTAGATGAAAGATAGCCTTGAGGATAAGGGTTGGAGTCCAAATTTCACCTAAATAATGGACTAGGGAATTGTATGTTTTCACTGGATGAACCCTTTTCGTTTGCACCGACTTTGTATGTAGCAAGCTCGGTCACCAACTCTCTAAACCATAGAGGACTATGGATTTAATAATGACCTCCACGAGGTAAAGTTTGGATAAGATATCCTAAAACTAAGCTCAGAGACATTGTCTCTTGATGATGGCTAGGGAGTCAACCTTTCCTAAGCTGAGTTTGGAGGGCTTGATGCATGCTGAAATGAGGCCCTGTGAACTAGACCCCCAGGTATGTGTAAGCTATTGTGATCTCGATCTCTTCCCTCCCAAAAGCGGAATTGTAAGTCATAAAGAAATATGAAAGAAATATCTTCGATGCTTTGAAGATCATAACATTGGTTTTACCAAGGTTGATCATCAATTGTTGAAGATAATAAAAGCTTGATAGAACATTAATTTGCATTTGTAGGCTTTGTTTCCCATCCATGTACATTGGTAATACTAGGAGAAACCTTTTCTACTAATATGTAGATTTCTAGCTAGCGCCCTCATATGATCCTCAGATAGAAACTCCTCAAATTCCTCTCACCCACACATTGGTTAGGTCATCCACTTAATCAAATTGCTTGCTAGATGATGGTAGGTAAATGACCATGAGGTTCACTAGTCATTGTCTCATGCAAAGTGCCTACATTTAATGTTTTAGGGCATCTAAGTAAGGATCATTTGTTGAAATCAGATAATGGATCATGATGCTTGGATGTTGTAGTTGTTGCCTAATTTCACCTTGTTGGTCATCCTTTCTTCCTAGTCAAGTGTATCGCTTGGGTTTTTCTTTCATTGTCTAGGAGTGACACAAATAGGAGGCCTTGATTGGTGTTGTTTGTCCATATCCTTTCATGACCCTTACGATTTCTTATTAATCTACTATTTGCTGAAAAGGTTTTATGCCATCCTTTAGGGGAATCTTATGCTGGATTATATTGAAAGTTTTCAAATCATCGTAACTCCATGAAAAATATCAATATACTCTTTCAATCGTTTAGTGTAATTTTGGTTATCATAATCAAGTAAGGATTTTGATAATGTACTTAACATGGGGTTTTCTTGAGTGCCCAAATTGATTTGTGTTGAAAAAATACGGAGGGTACCAACGAAGTGTTTCCTATGGTCTTTGGTCTCTAGGCCTAGGAAGACACTTTAATAACTTTTGTGGTGGACCTGAGGTGTTATAATTAAGTGATGAGGGAAAATGTACTTTTAATGTATTATGTTCCTTGTACTTTATTATTAAAATTATTTGTGTTATAAAATCACTTTATGAGGAAAATGTACATGTGACACTTTTTAAAATTATAGTGGCTTTATGTTTTAAAGTTCACTTTTATGAGAGAAAAAGTGCAAAGGAGAAAAGACATTATAAAGTACTAGGAATTCACTTAAAGATGGGGCTTGTTGACCACTGGAGTGGCACCTGATGATTATATGAAGACTCCATGCCCAAGGATGATCCAGAGGACACTTGTACCATCAGATATCATCATTCAACAAAGTTTTTTTAACTCTTTTTTTGTCTTCTCATCATCTTTCTTGTACCCAGATTTGACACCCTGCGGGGAATTGTAATAAGTGATACTAGTAATGATGAGTTTTTGAGTCTGTAACAGGCCTAGGATGTTGGGACTCGATAAGCAAACGAGTACACCTTAGAGTGTTTTTTTTTTATCTCTTTAATTATTCCTTCTTTTTTAGAGGCGGATAATTTTTGGGTTTTTTCACTCACGTTTTACCCCAAAGCTGAGGTGACGGTTTGAAGGTTGAGCCCCTAACACATCTTAGTGTCTAGAGTCGATTTATATTACCATACTAGATCACACAAAAAATTTCGTAGAATTTGGTTAGGTCTAGGTAGTTATTTTTTAATTTTTTAGATTTTCCGCACTGTGGAAATTGCTAATAAAATTATATTTGTAATGTAATAAGTGATGTCTAGAGAAATTGTATGGGGTATGAGTAATGAAATTTGCACCTCTCACCCTCAACTTTCTACTATGACACACTTTGAAGGGTTAAAAATGTGTTTTGAACCCTCAAAACCCACTTTTCCCAAGTTTAGTGGGAAATTTGGCAATTAATTAAACCAAAAATTAAATAAATTGTGAAAAATAAATGTCCACACATGCTAAATGTTGTGGAAATGAGGTGGAAAATTATGGGGGAGTTAAAATGAAGTCCCAAGGTGATGTGGACTCCTAAAATCAAGGAAATGACGTGTGCTCAAATAAAATTGGAATTTTTGGCATTAAAGGAGATAGCTGCTTACTTGGAAATTCGAATTTGTGAAGCTAATGCACAATTGGGAGGATCTGGGAGAATATTTGGTGGAGATTTTTGTGGGAAATCGTCCCCATATGGATTACCACCCATATACACTTGTAATTCTATCATAAAATTCGAATTTAGCACATAAGGGAAGAAAAAGATGATGTACACTTGTCAGAATTCGATTTTTACACTTGGCATTGGAGCTCCATTCAACAAATTCGAATTTCTCTTTGGAATTGTCACCTCATGCCACTTGTTTAATCACTTTTACATTGAGATTGGCTCCAATGCCATTTGCCATTGTCATTCTTCATTGGGATTTGCTCCCAACTCTCTATATAATAGAGCCATGGCTTTCATATTGTATCATGTAATACGAGCTATTGTGCTTGAGGAGACTCTGCGGGATTGTATTCACTACTTGCAATATAATACAACAATCTTTGGGGTAAAGCATGATGGTGTTCTTCTCTTTGCATGTGTGGTAAATTCTTGACTTGTTGTTATGCTTCTATTTATTTCCTCATGTCATTATTTCTTTCATGCTTGTTTCAGGTTATGCTAGTATGCAGCGATCTCATATTAGCATAAGAATTAATTATTTGTTTTAGGAAAATAAATCTTCTAGTGGATAATAAATGTATCTCTAGGAATTCTTTTCACTGCACTTATTTAATTTCATGTCGATTTAATGATTTGTGGTGAAGTTTTGTAAATGAATCATTATTTGATGAAGCTTTTCAAGCGTGAGGGGAAATTTTTGGAGGAATCAACCCATTTTTGAAAAATATTCAAGAACCTGCATGTTTTGAATTCCAAAGTCTCATCTATATCTTATTTGTGTCTTGCAGAGATTCCTTCAAGTTTCTTGAAGCTTTTATTTCTTCCATCAAAATATCAAACTTGGAAAAAATATTTTTTACGTATTGTACTTCATTTATTAATATCTAGCTATTTCAAAGAGCTAAGTCATGACTAGTCAAAGAGGAGAACTTGCTCACACTCTTTGGCCTAGCCTCTTCTAGATTATTTTTGTATCTTTTTGAGCAAGATAGTTTCCATGCTTTGATTTGTAGACTTATTCATCTTGAAAACATTTATAATATCTTGTGTTAACAATTTAGAGTTTCACTTTTCAGGTTTATTTTGACTTTCCATTTGAAATCATTTCATTTCATTTGAAGCAAAATACAATTTCATTTCTTAAAGAGCAAATACTTTGAAGGCACTGGTTGTTTATGTATTTCATGCTTATCTTATGATGGTTATTGCTCATATCAATTTTTTTCTTATTAATCTTAAAGAGATAATCTATTTAACTATAACAATTCTCCTAGAAACTCACATCCTTTTTAAATTAACTTTTCATTAGGGACCACCCACCTTAGCTAACCTAGGAGATAGCTCAAATGGAGAGAGTCGAGATTAGTGTGACAACCCCTTCTTTGAATTCCCTGCCACCAACCACACCTTGTGAGGTTGAATACTTTTCTCACTGACTTGTAGGTAGGTGTAGGCGGTAGGGTCAATAGGGCCAATGTATGAGGCATCCAAATCTTGAGAATTAATCTTAGCCCTCCAAGGAAACGTGGCCAGTACGACCGGAAACACGTTTCCAGGCCGTACAATGGAGCTTCCTCTTCTAACTTGACTTTTTCTTGTATTTTTTTTATAAATTTTTTCACTTCTAATTTTTTATTGGGAAACTAAAATATCTTCTAGATTCCTCTCAAGTTATAAAAAAGAGGGTTTTTTGAGTGGGCAGTCTAATGTTCAAGCCTATGGCCCTAGTGTTGATATGCAGTTCATGGTAATGTTAAATTCTTAAAGTAAAAGTGACATACTTTTACTTAAATTTTCAACATTACCATGAAATGACTCAGGATGTTTGAGAGTGGTTTCACCCTCATTGGAATTCATATGAAGAAAGTAGAATTTTAGATCTCACTCAAAATCCAGCAGACTTATCTTTTTTTCAGGATTTTAGGATTGGGGGAATTGCAATGTTTCCATTGGATTTTGTCATGTACTATGGTATGGAACTTGTATTTAATCAAGAAAACCAAGCCCTCTATGCAAGGGAGACTTCCAATAATCAAGAGCACGTAGGATACTAGGGTATGGAACTTGTATTTAATCAGGAGCACTAAGGTCGTTCGACTATGTAGGAGGAGACTCCCAATCAAGCACGAGACAAGAAATTAGAAACTTCTCGTGGCTGATTTTGGATATTGCTATTTTCATTATGTGATCATTCATAGGTAAATGTGATGTAAATTTAGAGACTTATATTTTATGCATTGACAATTGACAATTTAATTATAATGTAATAAATTAGAATGTATCATATATGCTTTATGATTGCACATATTTCTTAAATGTCCTAATATATATGTAAATATTGTGTTTCCCCGTTTCCAAAATTTGGGGGGGGAGGTCACATTTTGTACCCGTGCCTGTTTCCGAAACTTGTACCTGTTTCCCCGTTTCGTGCAACTTAGACCTAAGACAATTAATCATTGGCTATACTCGCCACCATCAATGCGCTTTGAGGGCAGAATATACAACATAATCCCTGTTAGAAATCTGTTTAGTATTGCTATGGTATCTTGAACTAGCACCTTCTTCTATAGTCACTGTATTCACTCATTTCACTGAGTTATAATCTCAGAGGTAGCCATCTCTATCTGTAAGGGAAAAAAAGGACCGTATCATTGAAGTATCTAGCAATTTTCTTGGGAGAAACCAAGTAGCATTTGCTTGAGGATATTGGCGTCAGAAGAGTTCAAACTACAGTGACAAGTGGTTTGTGTTCCAAATCTGAAACTTCATTTCATATCCCTGTAAGAGCTGGCTTGGGGCTTACCCCAGGGGATTAAAGGAGCATATCAGCTAAAGAAATTCCAGAGTGCTGGAATATCACCTCCAGTGGACTGTGTATTATATTCTTGTGGCAGAAATTTAATACCAGGTTCAATCATTCTTCTTTGCTCACTGTGTATTCATTTTCAAATGAGGAAAAACTGTTCTGGGGTGTTATTGTCATATCACAGCAATATGTTAAATTTTGGGTTTGATACAAGCAATATAAATTTGTTTTGAAGTCTGTTGAATTATTGCATGCACTCTCCTGCTCAATCATTAAATTTGCAAGTTGGGTCTTGTAACACTAGCCATGAGTTGTTATGCTGTTGTAAGCAAAGTCAAAATATTGTCATAGTCATGAAGGTTGTCTTAAGCTATCTGACTGAGAAAATGGTCATAGTGCCATCTATGGAGTCAAATTAATGGCTGAGTTGAGTACAACAAAAGCACTTCTCAAACTAGAAGAACTCGCTTTACTCCTCTCCAAGGTGCATTGGTCAGATGGAAGAGCTTGATTTGGGCTCTAAAACTAGCCATGCTTGCTATCATACAACACAAATTTCTGGAGCATCCTTGTGTAGGGGTCAAACTTCCTGTTGCCTCTTGTCTCAGTAGTTTCATGATGTTGACCGCACCTATACCTCCTTATATTGACGACATTATGAGGAGAGTCTTTAGATTGATACTGGAGACCTTTCAGGATTTGGATAATAGTGAGAGCCTTACCTTTGGGAAGAGGTTACAGATTCTAGAAGTCATGGCCTTGGTTAGATCTTATGACCTCATTTTTGAGTTGGAGTGTGATGACTTGATCTTGCAGATGTTCTTGCTTCTTCAACGTTAGGAGACATCATCTTGACAAAGTCATAATGCACATGTAGTCCATTTTGTCCTCATGTATGGAAGGCTATGCAACATGCTTTCATTTGCAGGAGGTTGCAGTCTAGGTTGTTGGCCATTTGGAGGAGAGAACAATTGGTCTCACCTGCTGCTTATGAACTAGCCAAAAGGTTGGTTAAGCAGAACATTGGTTTGTTTAGGAGACGATTGACCCAAGAGGAGTTGCGAAGGATTAGTGGTGACCAACCATGCATCAGGAATGAGCTGAGGAGGAAGGGTCTTTGCTTCACCTGCAAAGAACCTTGAGGACTTGACCGCTCATGCTTGACTGATGCGGAGGAGATGACAGAGGTAGAGCAGGAGGAGATTCTTTCTTACTTGCAGGATGAGAATTCTGCTTTGGATAAGTCCATGAGTTCATATGAGGATGCCTTTGAGGAGCTTGAGCAGTCATGTGGAGTTGGTGACGACAGGCCATATTTATATTCCGGTGTGTATGGTGAGCAATCAGTGGACCCTATAAGAGACATTTAGGGTGATGAGTCACTAGTGACGATTCAGTGTGAGCAACATATGGTAGAGCATGAGTCAACTGATGAGGATAATATGCACGGTATGCATGATGAGCCTTTTGTGGAGAGCCAGTTCGAGGTTCATGTTGAATCCATGGTAGAGGAGGATGAGAAACCTTCTTTTGGACTGACCATTGATGAGGAGCAGAAAGATGCACAGATAGGGTTGTACTACTTGCAGACACTTGTCATCAGGAAGTGCTGGAGCCTGACAAGATAGATTTGCAGGAGGTTGGTAGACTGGAGGAGCTTGGTGTTTCGAGTCAAATGAGGGAGGATCATTTTGAGATGGTGGTGCATCCATCTTTGGGTCCACCCACTAATGAGGCACAGGTAGGATGCACAAGCAACTGACAAAGTTGCAGTACTTTCAAGGTGCAACCCTCTCCAGGAGTACATAGATAGGGCTTGCAGTGTAGCTTGCCCACTTTTTCCTATTATAGCAAGAGGAGCAGGATTTCTTGGACAAATCTTATTGATGGACCGGATAGAGCAATGCGAGTTGGGCATGGTGCAACATAGGGGACTTGTTCCATATGCAGGTGCCCACGCATTCGATCCTTCTCATACGTTGGATTAATAGGAGATCATGAGTTGGTGTTTTATTGATGGAGTGTCATTCTTAGTCGGGAGCGTAGTACAACAGGGGCCCTTAGAGATAGGGGCACTACCTGCCCCAATTGGTAGCAGGGCATAGGTTGGCTGTCCATTAGCGCTCCATCACTGCATCAACATAGTGGGGTTGAACTTGGTCTATGCCAAGGGTTGGAATGGATAGAGGTGATGAGTTGGCATTCTACTTGTGAAGTAGAATCTATGATCAGAGACAGAGTAATGTCAGATCACAGATGATTGGCCATGGTGGCATTGGGATCCTGGTGGATCTACTGGTAGCAGGTTGAGTCAGAGATGGGTTTGGGATCCAGGTATTGAGGGATCCAGTTATGTTTTGGATTTCTTGGAGGCATGCTGTGGAGCAATGGTTCATATGGGATCCTAATATCAATTGGCAGATTCCTCTACAATGGATAGGTGAAAATTGCTTGAGGGCAAGCAATCTTGGGGTGGGAGGATTTGTTATGTCCCCATTTTTATTTTCTAGAGTATGTGATGGCCAAGCCACAGGAGCAGGATTAGATCATCAAGTGTCTCGGGGGAGTTTTGAGGAGTTTTTATGGGATCCGATGGCATTTGCTTGGCATATTCCATCATTCACACAACTTGCCTTTCGTTCTGTTGCATTTCGACAACTTTAAAAAAATAGCATTATTATGGGGCCTAACTTAATTAATTATGCTCAAGGTGGCATTCCGGGAAGATTATTTGATGGAACACCTCAGTGTAATAGCTCGTTGGAACCAAAACGAGAAGATATACAGGAAGTAATACTGAGAAGTGACCTCCAGTGGGTGGAGAGAGTATGGTGGGCGATTTACCATTTTCTTTAATTAAAAATGACTTTAATTAGTCATTTAATTAAGGAAAAATAATTAATTGGAGGAAAAGGCCCAAAAGTGACTTAAGTGAAATAAAATAAAATTAAAAAGTCACTTAAGATAAAGTCAATGGAGAAGTTTCTAGAATAAATATAAAATAATAAAATAAGATGCTTCTAAAGGCTTGGAGATTTATCCATCAGATCTATAAAAGAGGAGGAGGAGGTCATTTGGAGACATCTTGGAGTTGAATTTTCTTTCTTGTGGAGAGGTTTGGAGAACCAGGAGTTTCCAGCTTCAGTAGTAACCCCAGGACGGAAACCCTCGGGTGACGCAGTGAGTGGGCAAGCACCCAACTCTTCCCTTGGTGAATTCATCCAGAATTCACAAGTTGTGCTTCGCAGTTCAGTTATTTTGGTGGCCCAATTTAGTGTTGTAGCAACTATCTTTTGAGGCCATTACCTCAACCATTTCCAGTTTTGTACCAACATTTTCTATATTAGTAAAATAAGGCCGAGTTCTACTGCATGTGCATCTTGTTAATTCTTCAGTTGCAGAGTATATTTCTAGTTTTTGTCGTTAATTTGATGGTTAAATGTGTGCAATTGTTATGTTAATTGACAACTTAATTTTTTGAAGAATTTTTTGACAAAAATTTGATTTGGGACATTACAGAGGTATCAAAGCATTCTTTGTTTTGCTGTGAAATTTGTGGTTCGATTTATGCAAATTGTTTATGGAGTTGATGGCTAAATTTTTTGAAGCAATTTGCTGCTAAATTTATATTTGGAACATTACAAGTTGGCACAGTTGAAGGGAATTTGACCCTGTGGAAGTAGTATAAATAGAGACAGTTTGACTGATTTGGAGGAGCATTCACACAAAATTTATTTGCAATAGAAAGAGAAAAGAAGAGCAAATTCAAGGAGAAGAAGAACTAATCCAAGGAGAAAGCAAAATCGAAGTTTGGAGCATCTGTCTCTCTCTCTCTCACGTGCAAGATTTTTAGTGTTTTCTGGGCAAGTTGTAGGCGCCAAAATTTCTGCAAAACTGTAGATCCAAAATTTTGTTGTTAGGGGGCCGAAATTCTGTATTGAATCAATATTTGAGGAGTTGACACTTGGTGACTTTGGCAGAAGGGTCTTGGATTGCCTCATCTTGATTTGAATCTACTAGAGGAAGAGTGTGATTGGGTTTTCCCCTTTATAGGGTTTTTCCCTGGCTGAGTGCCTTCATCTTGTGTTTCTCGTTCTTATGATCTTCATGAACTTTTAATTTGGTAATTGCTTGATGAAGGACAACATAAAAAAGAAGTAAAAGAAGCCAACACATATCACAAGTAATTATCAAGAAAAGAGGAATCAAACCTTAATATTTACATGTACTGATTTCTCTACATGGTATCCGAGCTAAGGTCAAGAAGCATTGGCAGCTTGAAAATCATTATTGTTTAGAAGCTAAAGCACTGATTATGCATCTAAAATAGTTGAGCACAAGAAATCTAGGCCGAAGGGTTAAAGAAGATTATTTTCGAGACTGTTTTGCCTCTATTTCAGGATCAAATAAGAGCAGAAGCTAGCTATAGACTTAAAGAACAAAATTTGTATGGTTTGGAAAAATGTCCTCAATGCAAGGTCAAGCTACCTCAAAGGAAAACCAAGTTTGGAAAGAGCATATCTCTAGCCTTATATTTGTGACTAAGACCATAGACCTGGGAAAGGTATTAGAAGAGTTAATAAGCAAAGTCGTGAAACTTCAATTGGAGTTAAAGAAGGCCAAACTATGAGGCTTAACCAAGCCAAAATCTCTGAAGGTAAGATCTGTGTATAAACTTTAAAGTATAGGGCCTGAAGTGACCTCAGAAATCCGAAATTTAAGTTATCTCAGAGATTTGAAGGGCTGAACTACAATCACTTTGAAAGAAGACAAGACCACTATGAAATAGGATGAGAATCAGTGTACCTATATATAATCCTTGAGCCTCAATCAAAGCTGACATAGAAGAATCATATGTGAGGAGAAATCTTTTTGGAAACCTGTAGTAGCTTCTCCATTACACAAGTTATGCCAACCCTAGTTTAAGAATCAAAGAAGGCTACATGAATCTTGGAAGAAGGTTCTTTGTAGGAAATAGTGAGACAAAATTGTTCATCTTCAACTTGTGGAAGGAGCCATGAAGTCCTCATCAAATACAAGTTAGTACTAACATTACTCTTTATGTTATCTAATAATTTGTCTTTAGTTTGCAAGGAAAGGGAAACAAGCTCAATGGAATATCAAGCTTTGAAGCATGAAAGACAAAGGTACGTAAGTTTTGAGGTATGCATAACTTGTTAATTTGTTAAGAATCTGATGTCTTAAGGTTAGTTCATTGTATGATTATAGGGTTGACAAGTTCTGTTTAAAGATTGTTAATGACTAGAGTTTGTAAACCCTAGATAGTATATACTATATACTATATATGAAAGACTCACTCTCATTCACTTGTTTCCTTTCTCACAAATGTACCATTTTAAAATTTTCTTTGGATTACTAACTCTTTCATGTCTAGGGTTTGCTATAAAATCTTTAAGATTCTATATTGTTAGGGTGCTTAATCTCTAGTTTTAATCTACCCTTATCATTCTATGTACTTTTTGTTCACTTTTAGTAAAACCCTAATATTTAGGATTCACTATGAAAACACTAGCCTTTTGATGTTTAGGGTTTGGTGATGTTTTGATGAAACCCTGGTCTACTTAGGGTTTGTTGATAAAGTCTAGAACATATAATGAAGTCCTAATCTCTTGATGTTTAAGGTTTGTTGAGATAAAACCCTAAATTTTTATGGTTTGTTGTTAAGATCTAAGTTATATGATGAAACTCAAGTTTTTTAGGGTTTGATGAATTAGGGTTTATGAAAAAACCCTGCCAATAGTCAATGTCAATACCTAGGAATGAAACCCTAGGTGTATGTACTTCCATATGATTAAAACCCTAGCCCAAATTGTTGAATATCTAACCTTGAAATTTTGATATTTGTATTTAGTGTTTATGACAAAAACGCTAGTAGAAATTTGATATGATGTCCCTAGCCAAAATTGTTGAGTATCTAACCTTGAAGTTTTAATATTTGTATTTTGGGTTTACGACAAAAACTCTAGTAGAAATTTGATATGATGTTCTAGGGCATAAATTTCGTTATGATTAAATTTAATTGCTAATGTCTAAATTTTAATTTTTGGTAAAAGAATCTAGGGTTTGTGACAAAACCCTAACATATATTTCTGTGAAAGTCTAGGGCATGAAAAGTGTAGACCTTGTTGATTGGAAACTTAACTAGGTTTAGGTTTTGAATGTCTAAAGTTTAATTTCTTGTTTTAAGTTTTTGGTAACCCTAGATGCTCCTATTATGATAACATGCTAACCCTAAATTGATAAAGTTAACTTCATGCTCTTGCATATTTATGCTTGGTTATACTTGTTATTGAGATTTGTAGGTACATAATCTTCAAGATGTTGAAGATATCTTGCCTACCTCATACTTGTTGATGACTTAATGATGATGTTGAGCATGAAGGAAAGAGGGAGCTACAAGAACCTTGATAACATTGAAGTTTGCATCACTGATTAATAGATAACCTTGTTGCCATGTGAAGATAGAAGGAATGATGTTCTAGTTCTCCGATGATATGATGAGGCAAAAGAAAGAGCCTGTATAGCTGAAAGAATAAAGTTGTTGATCTCTCTAGGTTGAGAGGGAGCTTGGATGAAGGAAAGTGTGTATCCTCCATAAGAGGACATGATCTTGGAAATATGAAGAATATCGATAGCGAAAGAATCTAAGTTGCACGAAACGGGGAAACGGGGAAGCGACACGAAACGCGGAAGCGAAACGAAACGCGACCTCCCCGAATTTTGGAAACGGGGAAACGCGAATATATATAATAATATATATATATATATATATATATATATATATTAAAAACATTTAAAAATTATTAATATATATATGTGCAAGACTGCAATCATAAAGCATTAATGATACATTTACTTAAACATTTTAACATTAAGATTAAATTTACATCACAATGATCACATTTACTCATGACTCATCACATAATGAAAATAAAAATATAGGAACTGGAAAATCCAAAATCAGCCTTTATTTATATTAGTATATGAGGCTGCAAGTACAATAAAGACTATAAGGCTGCAAGAACTATAGAGACAAGTCACAAAAGACTAATCCTCATCATAACAATCCTCATCAAAAATAGAAGCAGCAGAATGCTCAACAGTGGATGGTGGTGCTGAAGAAGATGATGCACCAATTCCACTTCCAGAATCCTCCTCAATATTCAGGGCAGCAAGAGAGAGATCCAAATCAGGATTTTCTGCATCCACATCCCATTCTTTAGAAGGACCACTGTTGTATTCTGGACCCCTACGAGATGCAAGGCGAAGGTTGGAGTGCACATAAACAAGATCCTCTGCTTTCTGTGAGCCCAACCTATTGCGCTTCACAGAATGAATAAAACCATAAGTGCTCCAATTCCTTTCTGCTGATGAAGAGCTTGCCACTTGTGAAAGAATACGAATGGCAAGGCTTTGCAAATGTACACCATTTGCTCCATGACAAATCCACCACCTAACTGGATTCATGGTGCTTCTCTCCGCCAAAGCTGATATATCTGCATAATCATCTATTCCTGCAGCAAAACTGGCAAATTCCTCCTTTACCTCCCTATGTAGGTGAGAAGGAAACATTCTCATTAGTGCTTTTTTCACCCCATTAGCCACCTCTCTATCCTTATGGGGTGCCTTCCTCTTCCCATTGCTTTTAGCAATAAGCTCCTCATCATAAAATTTGGGGTTCAAAGCATGTGCTAAAGTGTGCAATGGTGTATTGAAATTGTTCCACCGGTCAACAATGATTTTCTTGATCAAACCAGCAAAATGATCATCAACAAACAGAAGTTGTGGAGACTCCTGCGAAATGATTTCCATAGTTTTCTCAACCATGGAATCCATGCCATCATATACCTCTCCCAAGAAAGGTTGGTCAGTGTCAGCACTCCGGAGAAGCTCAAATGCAGGGGTTGTGAACTTTAGCAAGAAATCTACCTTGCTCCACCAATCCTCATCAAGGCACAATCTACGCACCATAGATCCCCGCTCTGAATCTGCTTGTCTCCACTCAATCCACAGTTGACTCACCACCATAGAAACTAATGCATGCTTAACCTCAACAAGGCGGCGCAACATCACGAAGTTTGAGGCATATCTTGTCTCAGCAACTTTTAACAACTCCAATTTGGAGTACTCTCGAAATATGGCCTGAGACTGGTGGTGGTTGGTGATGAATTTGATAATCTCCCTTGCATCCCCTGTGACTTCCTTTATCCAGGAAACTTTGTTGTCGATCTCCTCTAAGATCAGATTCAGATTATGGACAATGCATGGTGTCCAAAATATGTTGTCATACCTCCCCTCAATAATCAAACCTGCAGCTTTGCAAACTGGTGCATTATCCGTGATAACTTGCACCACCCTGTTAGCCCCTATTTGTTCAATAGCTTTTATAATAATATCAGCAATGAACTGTGCATCTTTCACCTCTCCTGAGCAGTCTTCTGCCTTGATAAACATTGCTCCTTTGGGGGAAGTGGCAATGATATTTATCAATGGTCTGCGCCTCATATCTGTCCAACCATCTGAGACTATGGTAACCCCAGAGCTACTCCAGGAAGAACGAATTGGAGCTAAAACGTCCTCCACAAGTTCCTTCTCATTTTTGAGAAGCTGGGTTCTGACTTTCTCATAGTTGGGCCCCTTGTACCCTTGAGGAGCTTTGTTAACTGCCCTCAACATATCTTGCCAGTAAGGAGAGCGAACAACATTGAATGGGATACCACATGCATAAATGCACCTGGCAACTCTGGAATCAGCTTCTTCTCTTGCTTGCACATTCACCAATCTAGCAATTCTGCTATCCTGAACTGATTGGGATGCCCCTGAGCCTCTGGTATGTTTGGGTGCTGCTTGTTCATGTTCTTGACTGTGACCCAGACCACCTCTCCTCTTTCTTGCTTCAACTACAATCCTTGGCTCAACGTTAGATGTAGCCTGAGTATGCTCATCATGCCTCCTCTTAGTACCATCCGCCTCATCTTGCTCTCTTTGATATGCCCTCCTAACCAACGGGTCTACTGTTTTTGAGCAACCCACAATCCCCTGTCCTCCTCCATGCAACAGATGCGCCTTCACTCTTGGGTAGGAGCCCTTGTACGTAATATTGCAAAGAGTGCATCGCCATTCCCATGAGCCACCACCTCCACATTTTTGAAGCTTCACCACATGCCTCCAAAGAGGATAATATTCAGCCCTTGGGTTGGCCCTAGGGTTTGAAGTTGCAGCTGCACTTTGGCTGGAAGCCATTGCTGCAAAAATAAATTAAAAAAACAAATCTGTAAATAATAAATTTATAAAAACGTTTTTCATATTTTTGGCTGTATAAACCCTAGAAAAATTAAAGAAATAGTAAGGAAAAAACTAAGAAATAAATGTGGCTTACCCAAATGAATTATCTGTGGCTGAATCTACCCTAAAATGCCAGAAAAGAGGAGAAATATGGCTGTAGCTGAGCCAAATCTGCTGCAAAAATAAATTTAAAAAACAAATCTATAAATAAAAAACGTTTTTCAGCAATTTAGCTGCATAAACCCTAGAAAATTTGAAGAACTAGTAAGAAAAAACTAACAAAATGAATGTGGCTTACCCAAATTAATTTTCTGTGGTTGAAACTACCCGGAAATGCCAGAAAAGAGAAGATAAATATGGCTGTAGCTGAGCCAAATCTGCTGCTACAGAAATCTCTTGCTGAAATCTCCTTCTCTTGCTGCTGAAATCTCTTTCTCCCGCTGCTGAAATCTACTTTGCTCAATGCTCAAAACACCAGCTACTAAAACAACTGCCAATCTCCAAGAGAAACTCAGAAACTCCTTGCTGAATAGTGTGATGAGAGAATGAGAGGCCCAGCTCTTTTATAACTTTAGAAACGCTTTCTAGAAGTGATTAGAAACCCTAACCTAAACCCTAAAGTAATTAGAAATTTTTTTTTTTAACCGACAAGTGTTTTTTTAAAGGAAACGGGGCCCGTACGGCGGGGAAACGAGTTTCCGTCCGTACGGGCGCGTTTCCATCTCGGGAAACGCGCCCGTACGGACGGAAACTCGTTTCCCCGCCGTACGGTACGGGGAAACCCGTTTCCGTTTCGTTTCCTGGAGGAAACGGCCCCCTGCCCAGCGTTTCCTGCAACTTAGGAAAGAATAAGATTAGAGAATAGCTAAAGCACTACAATTGATTATTCTTAATTGATAAACTTGCAAACAAAACCTAGATATGTTAAAAAGTCTTGAAGCTGTTGATTTGGGGTAGCATCGGATGTGCTCAAGCCACAAAAATGGGTGGAGAGGCTAAAGCACATGAGATCTCCAATACCTAGAAATGGTTTGGGCAGATTCTAAATAGTTTTGGAGATAGTAAAATAATTAATATTGTTAATGGAGTCCCTAAGTCTAAACTTAGGGAAAATAAAATATTAATGTGAATTAATATAAAACTGAGTTAGAAGGGTCTAAAAGTCATGGATCAAGCCAAATCTAATCTTAGCAATTGATTAGAGATTTAATCTCGGCTGTTGAATTATCAACGAGAAAAGTATAAGAGGAGGCTTGAGGGTCACTTGGAGAACACACCGAGTTGATCAGAATTCGATTTTCTGGGGTAGGGCTTGCTGAGGAAATCAAAGGAGTGATCAAAGTTGCAATTGAGGGGCAGTAAATATAGAAGCAGAGAGGGTACCAGGAGCATCAGCACAGAAACTGGGAGAGAGGGACGCAGAGCCAGCTAGAGGCCACACAGAGCCAGTCAAGGTCCACGCAGAGGCAACCAGGAGCTGCCAGTGCCAGAGAGAGCCAACGTGGGTGACACAGAGGCTCTAGAGGCTGACGCAGGGTCTCTAGAGGCTAACGTAGGGCGAGTTGGGGTGACGCTGGGCTGATGCTGGGTCAGAGAGGCTGACACAGTCCCTAGAGGCAGACACTGGAGATTTCATGGGGCAAATTGGAGCTGAGAGCTGTGGGATTGTTCATCCGAGGTTTTATACGGAATATCTGTCTCTGACTGAGAGGTACTACTGCCGAGATCATTTTTTGTTGGGTGAGACGGTTTGGCACCCAAATTGTATTCTAAAACTGCGTAATAATAAGACCCTCAGATAGCTGCACCAGTTTTCCCACATTAGTTTTTTTCGGGGACATTAGTCCAAAAACAACGGTGTCACTTGTGTGCTTGTTTTTCCTTCAGTTTATGATCTGTAATGTGTTGAGCCTGTACTTGTATTTATTTTCAGTATTTACATGGTAAATAATTTGTTAATTAAACAGAACAAGTAGGCAGAAATAAATTAGAAAGTACATGAAGGATTTCTAACAGTTAGACTTAGAAATTCCAACATGCTATCAAAGTGTGGTTGCAGATCACAGGAGCACTGAGGGCATTAGCCGAATAGGGCAGCAACAATAGAAACAACTGTCCTGAGTGACAGAAGCTATTCCTAGCGGAAAAGCAGCAAGGAGGGGGTGATGCAGTGCCCGCGTCATCAAGTTTGAGTCGAGAGGAGGATCAATGCAGTGGCAGAAGAGAGCAGACCTGACCTATGCAGTGCCTGGTCATTTTTCTCAGTCAGGAAGGATTGACGCCCGTGGTCAGGAGGTGCAGATTTTGCTGGTGTTGGGATTGCGTAGAGCCTAGAAGCTCTAACCTTCAGTTTGCTGAGGCATAGGAGGTTGTGGGTAAGTATCAGAGTGAAGTTGGTGGGGTACTGTGGTCAGAACAATACCTAACAGGGCAAGACCAAGGAGGAGGGAGCTGTTACTGAGGATTTCTAGCCAAGAAATCCGGATCAGTGGTGCAACTGCACTAACGATCGAAGTGGGGGCATCTCGACATTGGCAGAGGGGTTTCTAGGAGGGAAATCGAGGCTCAGAGAGAGTCACACCAAGAACTTCCAGAAGGGAAGTAGAGGAGCAACGAAATGGCAGTGAACGGGGTAAGAGACCAGGACAGACTGTACAAAACCTCAAACTTCGTAGTCTGGAAGGCCAAAATCTTGTTCGTTCTAAACAGGAATCGTCTCAAGCACTTCGCCTTGAAGACGATAGCGATCCCAGTTGACCCGATTGAGAATGACAAGTATGAGGAGGAAATGGCGAGGGCCAAGAGCATCATCCTTGATGGGGTCAAGGACCATGTAGTACCACATATTGTCGAGAATGAAACGGCAAATGCGATGTGGGAGGCCCTGACGAAATTGTATCAACATACTTTCGTGCAGAGAAAGATGCTACTTGAAAATCAGCTGCAGTCATACTAGATGCAGAAGGGAGAACATATCGACACCTTCCTCGGTTGATTGAAGGAGATTCGAGATCCGCTGACTTCTATAGGGCCACGTCAAATCAAGAATTGATGGTGAGGACGGCCTTGAACGCAGTCTCAGAAGACTGGGAGGTATTTGTATAGAGCATACTGGATAGGTTGACCCTTCTAGATTGGGAGGAACTGTGGGCGACTCTTCGCCAATAAGAGATCAGAAGGCTGACCAAAGCGGGAAGTAGCGACAAAGGGGTTAGAATCAAGGAGGAAGAGGAGGATGTTGCCCTAGCATCTGAGGGAAAGCAGGAGAAACAGAAGGAGGAGGACCTCTCCAAGGTCAAATGCTTCCACTGTGGGGAATTGGGTCAGTATGCGAGCTAGTGTCCAAGGAAGAAGAGCAAGGGAGAGGCTTCTGAGACCAAGGCCGCGCCAACAAGGGTGGAGAAGGAAGTGGAGACAGATGATGACTATGCCATGAGTGCTCACATGGACTACAGGCGATGAGGGGACTCAAGTGGGGAGACATCGAGCTGTAGTCAGATGGACTACAGGCGATGAGGGGCAGGATCCTCGAGGTACACAGCCTCTTGGATTATACCTTGCTATGGGAGGATGTCAGTAGAGACAGATGCGGATGGAGCAACAGAGGGAGCTACAGTGCAGGAGTCCCAGGACAGCGTGAGGCAGTAGTGCAAGGTGCATGGAGTTGTTGCAGCAGCGTAGAGGTCAGAGAGGGAGCACTTGTCAGCTACAAAAGGAGTTTCAGCATCGAGGGTGTCTCTAGCCTGACAGAGATGTCAGAGTTGGGAGATCAGTTGCTAACTTCTCAGTAGCTGAGTTGTAGTGCGACAGTTAGCAGTGGCACTGTTATGGACAACACGATGCAACATGATGAGAGGGGTTGTCGTATAGATGCAACAGTGACAGTGGCAGGGCCATGGGTAGTAGCACATGATGCAACAGTGCAGAGGATGTTGGGCAACATGCTTAGCATCAGTTCAGTGACTGATGCCGGATGATCATGGTGATGCCCAGTGAGGAGTATTACTAGAGCAGAGTCCTCGCTAAGAGGGAGTGTCGATTTGGGGTAGCATCAGATGTGCTCAAGCCACGAAAATTGGTGGAGAGGCTAAAGCACATGAGATCTCCAATACCCAGAAATGGTTGGGCAGATTCTAAACACTTTGGGAGATATTAAAATAAATAATATTTTTAATGGAGTCCCTAAGTCTAAACTTAGGGAAAATAAGATATTAATGTGAATTAATATAAAACTGTGTTAGAAGGGTCCAAAGTCATGGATCAAGCCAAATCTATTCTTAGCCATTGATTAGAGATTTAATCTCGGTCGTTGACTTGTCAATGAGAAAAGTATAAGAGGAGGCTTGAGGGTCACTTGGAGAACACACTGAGTTGATCAAAATTCAATTTTCTAGGGTAGGGCTTGCTGAAGAAATCGAATGAGTGATCAGAGTTGCAGTTGAGGGGCAGTGAATAGAGAAGCAGAGAGACGGAGAGGGTACCGGGAGCATCAATGCAGAAGCCGGGAGAGAGGGATGCAGAGCCAGCTAGAGGCCACGCAAAGTTAGTCAGGGCCCACACAAAGGCAACAGCGCAGTGCCAGAGAGAGCCAGTGTGGGTGACGCAGAGGCTCTAGAGGCTGACGCAGGGTCTCCAGAGGAGACGCAGGGTCTCCAGAGGCGACGCAGGGCAAGTTGGGGTGACGTTGGGCTGACTTTGGGCTAGAGAGGCTGGCGCAATCCCTAGAGGCAGACGCTGGAGATTTCGTGTGGCAGATTGGAGCTAAGAGCCGTGGGATTGTTCATTTGATGTTTTAGATGGAATATTTGTCTCCGACTGAGAGGTACAACTACCAAGATCATTCTCTGTTGGGTGAGCCGGTTTGGCACCTAGATTGTATTCTAAAACTGCTTAATAATAAAACCCTCAGATAGCTACACTGGTTTTCCTGCGTTGGGTTTTTCCGGGGACATTAGTCCAAAAACAATGGTGCCACTTGTGTGCTTGTTTTTCCTTCAGTTGATGATCTGTAATGTGTTGAGCATGGACTTGTATTTATTTTCAGTGTTTACATGGTAAATAACTTGTTAATTAAACAGAACAAGTAGGTAGAAATAAATCAGAAAGTACATGAAGGATTTCTAACAATTAGACTTAGAAATTCGAATAGAAGCTTGGATATTGTTGATTTAGTTTATAGGGAGAGATGAAGTATCTTGGGTTGCATGCCTGTATGATGCTTTAGAGGACATTTGGTTGGCCTGTGATGATGTCTAGATCTCGAAGAGGGAGGGTATCGTATGTCTTGTGGAGCTCTGATCTTGGATACAATACCCAGATCGCTGTGGTTTGCTGTTAGAGTTGAAGCTTGATGGTACCTATAGTGGCAGATGCTTGGATAACACCTTAGTCCCAACCGGTTAGATACCTTGGTCAAGTATCTAATCTTTAACATTGCATATGCTATGAATCTTCATAGATCATATCATTTTGAGTACATCCTTGTACCTACGCATGTATTATTATGAATACCTCCTTAGTTAAGAGACAATGTTGAAGAATGTAACTAGTGTCAATCTTCATAATTGTATTTGAGTCATGATGTAATGTATTTGTCAAAAGAAAGAGAAATAAATTTTATTGTAAAAGATCAGTGTAGGGTAGCTGTTATGATTTCGAGGAGGGAGGCTCTGAAACGAAGCGAAGGCAAAATTTTGGAGGGTGGTTGTAGCCACTACAACACAAGTGTAACAACCAAAAGAGATCAAGGGGACATGAGCACAAACTAAGCCCGCACTTTCCGCCAAATCCCCCCATTAATCCATACCCAGAAGTATCCATGATAGGTTAACCCAATACTCAATTACCAAATGACAAGACATACCTTTAGATTTGGGAGGCCCACCTTCAAACATACAATCAATACAGGTGTGTGAGGGACCACATGGCTAGCTCAGGTGGCAGAGAAATGACAGAACGAGCTAGTAGGAGGCATCAAGGGGCTGCCCGCTGAGGCTCATCATGGAGAAAAATTTCTCTTGGGGAATCACCCACAAAGTGGTGGGTAACAGGTTTCATGCTTGGGTCATCATGTTTATAGGTCAAATCCTCCATTGTAGGCTTCTAAGTTTTATGTTGAGTCAATAAAGTCATTGTAAATTTTATTAGACCCTTATTGGGCTTTTGTATCATGTAAATAGATCTATTTTTGAGTTAAATAGGTCATTTGACACCTCCACACCAAGTCGTATGAAGATGAAGTCAGCCTACATTAGGGCAATTAGACCCCCATAAGAGGCCATATATAGACAAACAGTTCGATCCATTTGCTCACTCACTCAACAAGCTTGATATACAAGAAAGAGAGGCAAAAAAAGGTGCGAAATTCCAAGGAAAGGAAGAAGACTGAAGGAGAAGACAATGTTGAAGTTTTGGACCATCTTTCTCTGATACATGCGATGTTACTGGGCTATTGCTAAGGCTGAAATTTTGAAATCTATTGCAGGTCGAAGTTTTGTTGCTGGGGTCAAAGTTCTGCTGTTGGGGAGGATGAGATTTTGTTGTTGCCAGGTTGGAATTCTAGGTCGAAGTTGCTACTGGGAGAACATCACTTGAAGAAGAAGGAAGGGTTGACTTGGTGATTGGAGGAACTCTTTGTCTAGGTAAAAATAGTCTTGGATTATCTCATCTTGTCTTTGAATCTATTGAAGGAAGAGTTCTGACTGGGTTTTCCCCTTACAGGGGTTTTGCCTTGGCTGGCCCCCTACATCTTGTGTCTTTTGTTCTTGTGATCTTCATATACACATATATTGGTAATTGCTTGATGAAACATAATATAACAAAGAAGTAAAAGAAGCCAACATAATTCACAAGTAATTATCAAAGAAGAGTGATCAAACCCTAATTACTACTAGCATTGATTTCTCAACACTTCCTAGGCCTGAGATATCTTGGTCTTGTTCATCAAGCTTCTGAGGCCTCTCGGCCTCCTTCCTCCCAGCTTGTGGCGCTCCTGCAACTCGGCCCTCCTGTGGTCTTCCTGTAAGTCGACCCTCCCATAGTCTTCCTGTAACTCGACCCTCCTATTACTCAACCCTCCTTTACATTCTGCCTCAGAATAAACTTGTCCTTCTAATTCTATTTCATAAATTCGTCCTTTAAATTTTTCCTTAAAAATCTCCCTTTTTCGTGCATGTGAGCAAAAACAATAGTAGATGATGTTGATCCAAATTGTGGTCTAAGTGAGGAGGTCAAGTGGGTATATATAGTGATCTCATGGTGCCCCAAGGGGCACGTCTCTTCTTGCTAGGCCAACTTAAACAATTGGAGACGACTTGTACTTTTGGAGACAAAAATTAAATTCTAAATTCTAATTTTAAATTTCTTCTTTAGGGTCGACTTTAGTGAAGAATACCGCCCACAACTACCAAAATTCAACAATCTCTTTTGGCATCAGATTATGAGATTCCCCTGAGTCTAGCATGTAATTATGCAAAGTTTGATCAAAAGTCTTAATATTGTCATAGAAAGGTGGAACATGGTTTTCTTCTCTTTCAAGATAGGGCACAACAAGGACCCTAGGATAATCATCTTGTTGAGCCAAGAGGCTTATTCTACAACCTAGTGTGAAGGTGATGTGTAAGTATGTCTGTCCATCTTAAAATAAAAATAAAATATTATCTAAATAGAAAAGCAATGTCGACTATAATAAGAAAGAAAAAAAATATGCCATGCATATTTAAGTAGTTATCCATATGACCTAAGTAATTTCATGTAAAGTAATTAGAGTAAAATTATATATGTAAGATATTTAAACCTTATACTTTTCAAAAAAAAATTAACACGTGGTATCAATTTCATATATATCTATATATAGAAAAAAATATATTAAAATAAAATATTTTAATGTTGTATTGAATAAAATATCCAATGTAAGCTATGAATAAAATGTTTTAATATGAATTAATATTGACCTATACTTAAAATAATATGATAAATTTCTCAATGCACATGTTATGTAATGTCTATAACATTCAAAAATACAATTTAGACAATAAAAAATTACACATTGCTTTTTGCACTCTAAAATATGTTTGCACCTGAAGAAATTTGATCCCTCTCAGCTCATGTTAGATCCATGGTTAAGATGGATCTATGCTGCTATATTAATTGGATCAGTGAGTGTTGCGTGGTTGGGTTCTTGTATGTTCGAAGGTTTACCAATAAATTTATTTACATCCTCTTTGAAAGCAGGTATTTTTACAATTTCATTGAAGGGAACAAGAATCTTAAGTTTATTTAATTCATGCATCAAATTAAAAGAATTAGGGTACACTAGGGGTCCTTGATGAACTTCTTTATTTTGAGTACTTTTCTTTTACTAACCTTTCGGTGATTATGTATCCTTGTTGGAATCTCCATGAATCATGATTACACTATCTTGGGTCTTGAGAAGTATTGAAACTTATTTCACTGCGTTCATTGTATATGTCATGACTTATGATCAATTTGGTCCCTTCTGGATGATGTCTGTGTCAATAGAAAGTGCCATCTTTGCTTTTTTAATTTAAAATTTACTTGCTTAAAGGTTTAGGTGACATGAGATAGCATGTGGTTAGATATTTTGAACTATCTGACTTTCTGACCAGACTAGAAGGCACTGGAATTAACTATAATTTAGTGTTCTTCCAGGTGTTCTCAAACAGTAAGCTCTCCGTTTCTTTTATTTCCTTTTATGGGTTTGTATAAAAATTAAGGCGGAAGCTTTTTAATTTGAGGTTTACTTGTTTAGAGGTTTTGGTGACACGAGATTGAAGGTTGTGAGGTATTTGATCATATCTAACTTTATGAAAAGACTACAAGGCTCTGGAAGTAACTGCATTTTAGTGATCTTGCAGGTGTTCCCAAAAATCAAGGATCCACTTCAGGTATGCCATGATTGTGCTTTAATACAGAATTCTATCTATTCTGTATCTCTACGCTATATTTCTTATACTCCATGAGTATTCCATGGAATCTGAAATTCTTACTGTAACTCACAATTCATCATCCTTCATTTTGTTCTTGGTATGGTATATTTTGTATTATTTATATTTCTTAGCATAGTCACATGCCTACCCAGGTCTAATTCCAATGTTCTATTTAGTTTTATACTTCTTCCTTGGTAGTGTAAGTAGTTGAACCAAAGTTCATGGATTTGACTGTTCATACCTAAAGCCAGTTGATAGCAACAGAATGAGATTCTAAGTTTTCTATAAGTTATGCCTGCTTGCAAATCTTAACAATTTTTTATTTCCTTTCTTAATGCAAAGTCCTTTCAACATTTTTGTTTAATTATGCAGGGTGGTATCATGGTATTTATAAGTTCGTACTTTGACTTTGTTCGGCTACGAAATTACATGAAATCTCAGGACACCTCATTTTGCTTGGTTGGCGAGTAAGTATCGCTTTTATAGTTTAATTTACTTTCCTATTTGGATTGCTTTTATTATGTCTTTTTTCTCCAGAATGCAGTATGTTTCTAAGTCACTTTTAAGTGTTGATGTTTGAATTTGAGGACAATGAAATTGGAAAAGTTATGTCATGGAAAAGAATATGGTAAAATTTCCCATTAAGTTTGGAAAAAAGATTTAGGCAATTTTGTTATAACTTCAGATATTCAAACAAAAAGCAAATACAAATATCGTTCAACTTCAAATTTGACCCAAAAAAATATTAAAATGTCAAGACTAAAGATTGTCATGTTCAACACCTTTATTTTAAAAGCTTTATGAAAATAATGTACCTGGCCAATTAAACTCACCATTAAATTATTCATTCTTGAGGTTCAAAGAAATTTGGGACAGTAACTAAGGTTTGATTCAATTTTATCAGGACGAGACCGAACCAGTCTGAACCGGTCAGTTTGACCGGTTTGAGGCCAAAACCAGAAGCCTAGTATTTGACCGTATTGCCTTACAAATGCTATGCAATTCATGGTAATGTTAAATTCTTAAAGTAAAAGGATGAAAATGACTCAACTTAGGTTATTTGAGAGTGGTTTTGACCTCATTGGATTTCATATGGAGAAAGTAGAATTTTATATCTCACTCAAAATCCAATAGACATAACAATTTTCCAGGATTTTAGGATTGGGGGGATTGCAACTCTCCATTGGATTTTGTCATGTACAAGGGTGTGGAACTAGTATTTAATCAAGAGCACCAAGCCCTCTATGTACCTTGATGTTAGTGACATTGGTTATTGAACTCCTGTATCATGAGCCCACTAAAAAAAGTACCCATCGCTTAAATAAAACACTGACTTGACATGCTACACTTTTTTTCATGTTATTTTAATTCACTTTTACTTAAATTTTTAACATTACCATGAACTGATACAGAATGTTTGAGAGGGGTTTTGACCTCATTGGATTTCATATGGAGAAAGTAGAATTTTAGATCTCACTCAAAATCCAACAGATTTCACTGTTTTACAGGATTTTAGGATTGGGGGGATTTCAACACTCCATTGGATTTTGTCATGTACTGTCGAGAAATCTAGGGGCAACAAGTGTAGGTGATTTCTCTTACTTGATAACTGTTTGTGATGTGATTTTACTTCTTTATATTAGCTTCTTCTTTTCACTTGATTGTTATTAGTGTTTTCTTCATCAAACAACTACCAAATCATAAATAACAATGAGACAAAGGACACAAAATATAGGCAATCAGCCAAGGCCAAAACCTCTCCAACTGAGAGGAAAACCCACAAGAATTATTCTCTTCTTATAGAACTTTAATTGACGAATTCCAAGGCCTATGATCCTTGACCAAGACCCTCCAAGACCAAGTCAAACCTTGCTTCTAGCAAGTTCTGCAATTTTGACTTACCAAGCAGATTCTTCTGGAACTTCAACTTGCCCAAAAAATTCTTCTGCAACTTTGACTTGCCCAACAAACTCTTCTGCAACTTCGACCTGCCCAGTAAATTCCTCTGCAACTTCGACCTACCCCACAAATTCTTCTGCAACTTCGAGCTGCCCAATGAATTCTTCTGTCCAACAAATTTCTTTGCCCAACAAATGTAGAAACCCTAACACAAGAGAGAGAGAGAGAGAGAGGCCCAAAAACTTTGATCCAATTCTTCTCCTTCTTTCTTGTCCTTTTCCAGCTTCTATCTTGAGAAGATCGATGTTGCTTGATTGATTCTCCAAATGGGGTCAAGTTCCTTCTTATTTATAGGCTTGTGAGGGGTATGAATTGCTATCTTTAGGCTGACTTGTCCCTTCATGTAGGACGACTTGATCTTTGCATCATGACGAGGTCTTGGAGGGTCTTTTGACTCTATTTGATTCAAATAAATTCTTTTTGCAATATGTAACATGCCCAAATGGGTCTTCAATACATGATAATGACTCAATTGACTTGTAGAATAAATAACAAGTCCTAGAAGCACTCAATGGGTGCTTGACCTAAAAATAAGTTTCTCTTGAGCATGAAACCCATGCCTCAAGTATTAAATCATGATTACATATGTCATTATGAAGACTAAACCTAGTTATATATTTCAACACTCCCTCTTAACTAGGGAGGTATTCATAATCTATACAAGGTACTTGGACATTCTCAATCTAAAGAATTCTCATCAGAAGAGTCAGATTGGTAACCCATCTGTATAGCGTCATATCATCCAACATTGTTACATAGCAAGGCCTTGACTAACAACTCTATCTCTCCACAAGATCAGAGCACAAGGCTGGCGAGACCAATGATTTATAGACACCATCATCATTGTCTCTCAAGGAGCATACCTCACCCGGGTGTTCACATGGTATGTCCTGCCAGGACTATTCTTATTTTGGATTCCTAGTCCTCAAAAAATATTGGTCCTCTACGACTACTCTTATCTTGGATTCCCCACCACATCCTTGAAGAGTATCAGATGCTAGATGCTTACCCAATCCTCCATTCTTTCTTCCAAAGTGAAGACAAGAATGGTGTGCCTATCTCTCCCTCTTAACTAGGGAGGATATACCCATTCCTATGAAGGAATGTACCCATTCCTATAAAAGGAATGTACCCAAGCTCCTTCTCAACCAGGGACTTGTTCAAGCTCCCTCTTAGCTAGGGACTTGCTTCCAAGTTCCTTCTTAACCAAAAACTTGCTTCTGGCTCCCTCTTACCTAGGGACCTACTTGCAGCAACAACTATCTTTTCTTTGGTGGAGATCATCGGATCTTCAACTGCTTGTATAGCTCCTCCATTCGATGTCATGAATTTTGTCTTTATCTTTATGGAGGCTTCATTTGTTCGTAGGGCATCGACCATCCATCACTTTCATTCACAAACCATGTCAGTCATGCCATCCTTCTTTTCATCGGAAAGTGATATTCTACTCTGCATCTGGCTTTTCTTCATACTGCTACCTCTTCCAAGTCATGTTTCCTTTTGAATCTTTCATCCAACCACATGAATGCGTAGTTGTAGGTGACATCTACAACCCTCTTTCGATAGCCCTATGATAGCCCATCCATATATTGTTCAAAATAAAAAATTGTTGAGAAATCAATACAAGTAGATTAGGGTTTGATTCCTCTTTCTTGATAATTACTTGTGAGTTATGTTGGTTGCTTTTACTTCTTTATTATCTTATCTTTCATCAAGCAATTACCATATTATGTGTATGAAGATCACAAAACAAAAGACACAAAATGTAGGCACTATGCCAGGGAAAAACACCCCTCGAGGGGAAAACCCAGTGAAAAATTCTCTTCCTTCAATAGTATTATTTGAGACTCTTCAACCTAGACCAAACCTTCTCTCCACACCAAGTCAACCTTCCAGATGTTCGACCCTTTTGCAGCATCACTTCCACCCTAGCAACTTCAACTATGCAACAACTTATGACATCAGGCAGCAACTAGTAACAACAACACTTGGAAGACTTCGATCTCCCAAACTAGGGCACGAAACAGAGGGAGAGTAGCTCCAAAACTTCGATTTTCTTCTTCTCCTTAGACTTGACCCAAATCGCACTTCCTTTAGACTTCTTTGATCCACTTCACACTTCTCTGGCTTCCTTAGAGATATCGAACTAGCTTGAGATGTGATGCTTCCAAATGAATTCGACTTACTTCTATTTATAGGTTCCAAGTGAGGTTGAATTGGTGTCGTCCTTAGGCCGACTTGGTGTGGAGGTTACATAATTTATATTTGACTAAATAGTAAACCTTTTTACATGATTCAAGAGCCTAAGAAGGGTCTTTTTAAATGTATAATGGCTCTATAGACTCAATATTAATCCTAGGAGTCCACAATGGGGACTTTGACTAATATAATGATGACCCAAACATGAAACCCATGCTTTAATAAGTCATTGATACAATAATAAAGTTATTTTCTTTATTATTTTGACAAGTACAGTTCATGATGACTCATATACATTAATGAAGACCGAACCTAGTTACATTTTCCAACACTCCCTCTTAACTAGGGAGGTATTCATAATATACAAATACAATGGAAGATCTCGAACAATATGAACAATGAAGACTTTAGGCACCATAATGCCATGGACTAGATTCTTGATCAGGGCAATCTATCTATTGATCTCTCATCAATTTAGGCACCGCAATGCCACAAACTAGATTCTTGCCCAGGGCAATCTATCCATTGGTCTCTCATCAATTTATGCATTGTAGTGGCACGCACTAGATTCCTGACCAGGGCAATCTATCCAAGTGGGAATAAGGTGGAATCAAGCTTTCAGCCTCTCTAGGTACCATCAGGCTTACTTGCTAACCACCAACCCAGGGACCTAGGTGCATATCCATGGTCAGAGCTCTACGACCCACGCCACCCTCCCTACTTTGGGACCTAGACATCAACACAAAGTGCCGACCAGATGTCCTCCCAGGCAATGCTTCACTCACAAAGCCTCAACAAATCTCTTCCAATCTCTTATCATCAATACAATCAACAATATCTACTAAACCAAGCATGTTCCTTAGATATTCAAACTTCTTATTAGGAAGAGCCTTTGTTAGTATGTCTGCTACCTGTTCATCTATTGAGACATACTCCAACTTCACAATCCCATCCTGCATCAGGTTTCTAATAAAGTGGAACTTATTGTTGATATGTTTCGTTCTAGCATGAAACACGAGATCTCCAAACATCTTGATACAACTTTGATTGCCTCAATTAATCACAGATTCACAGTAGGACCTAGAGACTTCTTGAACAAATCTTTCAGAAGCTTCCTTAACCAAATAGCCTCCTTTCCTATTTCACATGCAACCACATATTCTGCCTCAACACTACTTAAAGCAACGAGATCTTGCTTCCTACTCATCCATGAGATTATAGTAGCTTCCAAACTAAAACATCCTCCGGTAGTGCTCCTTCCATCGGTCTCACTGCCACCCTAATCAGAATCTATGAAGCCAATTAGCTTGAATTCCTTACTATCATACTTTAGGCAGTGATGTATAGTTCCATGAAGATACTTCAATATGTGTTTGGTAGCTATCCAGTGATCATGACGAAGCTCCAATTGAAATTGACTAAGAATGTTCACTGCAAAACATATATCTGGCCTAGTATTTACCAGAAACATTAGGGAACCCATCGACTGCCGATAGGAGGTAGGATCCATGCGACTAGAGTCAAAGCCCCTCAACTTCTAGAGATTGGTGATCATAGGAGTAGTCATCGGCTTGGAATCCATCATCCCAAATTTCTGCAACAACTTGATGCTGTACTTTCCTTGCCCCAAATATATCTCCCCAGGCCTCTGCCATACTTCTAAACCTAGGTAATAGTGCATTAGTCCTAGATTCTTCATTTCAAATGCAGCTGCCAACATCTTCTTGCATTTTTGAATTCTTCGCTCCACACCTGTGATGAATAGATCATCCACATATAGTAGAACAATGACGGGCTCATTATTCACGACCTTGATGTAGAGATTCAGATCAACAAAACTCTTTACAAACCCAATTCTAAGCAGATATGCATCCATCCTTGCATACCATGCCCTAGGTGCTTGCTTCAAACCATATAGGGCCTTCTTAAGTCTGCAAACATTGGAGTCCCTGCTATTAACTTCAAAGCCTTTAGGTTGTTTGATATACACTTCCTCATGGTCCCATTCATAAATGCGGTCTTCACATCCATTTGATGGATATTCCAACCCATTGTAGTAGCCAATGAAACCAAAGATCTAATGGTAGTGTACCTTGCTATAGGTGCAAAGGTTTCTTCCTAATCAATGGCTTCCTTTTGAGAGAAACCCCTTGCAATGAATCTAGCTTTGTACTTGTCTATATTTTCATCAACAACATGTTTGATCTTATAGATCCATTTGGAGGTGACAATCGATTTGTTACTAGGTCTAGGAATGGTTTCCCAGACCCCATTCTTCATGATGGATTGATATTCTTCCTGCATCGCTTTCTTCCTCTTGATGAGTAGCTTCCTTGAATGTAGATGGTTCAACTTCAATTAACTTCGTCATATATGCAGCATAACCAGAGTATCTCTTTGGTCTTTTACTTTCCCTGAAGGTTCCTTTCGTAGCTTCATGTCCTTCAACATCTTCTGATGTAATTTTTAACCAATTTGGCCTTTTCCTTGTGGTTGGGATGACCATAGATTGAATAGGATTACTTGGTCCTTCTTCTTCTTCTTGATTTGTAGTAGGGTTTTCATGATGATCTTCTTCTTCTTCAAATATGGGAACTTATTCGTCATCAGAATAAATAGGAATTTCCTTAGATTTTTTGTAGGCTTGATTTTCATCGAATATGACATCCCTTCTCACTTTAATATGTCTTTCTTCCTTAATGTAGACTCTATATGCTTTTGAGGAGAGACTATATGCGAATATTCCCTTGATACTTGTAGAGTCCAACTTCTTTCGCTTGTCCATTGGAACATGGATGTATGTTGGACTTCCAAAGATTCATAGGTGATCCACATTCGGCTTCTTTCCTGTGAATACTTCTTCAGGTGTTATATTATTAAGACTTCTATGAGGACTTCTATTTTAAATGTACAGGACTCTCATTGTTGCTTCTCCCCATAAGAATACTGGTAGGTCTCGATCAAGGAGCATAGTTCGAAATTCCAATGCCTTCTTCAATTGACCTATTCTTCCTTTTGACCACTCCATTTTGTTCAGGATAATAGGGAACAATGAACTCCCTCTTAATTCCTACTTCCTTACAATATGCAATCAATTCCTTAGAAGTGTATTCCCCACCATTGTTGGACCTTAGAGTTTTTATCTTTCTTTTGGTTAGGGTTTCCACTTTGGACCTAAACTCTTTGAACTTTTCAAATACTTCATCTTTTGTTTTGAGAAGGTAGAGCCATGTCTTTCTAGAATGGTCATCAATGTATGTTACATAGTAGAGATGACCTCCAAGTGATTTGTTAAACATGGGCCTACACATCAGAATGGATGGGGTCTAATATCTCTTTAGACCTAGTTTCACTATTCGGAAATGAATTTCTTGTATGTTTTCCCAAAGAGCATCCCTTGCACACTCCTTTATGATCTAACTTCATATTGGGGATGCCATGAACCAATTGACTGAGAGTAGGGATTGTGAAAATTCGGTGACCGCGAATCCTACTGTAGCAACTGATAATGTTTCTTCTATTTGTTAAATTAATCAACCAAAAAATTTGCAGTTTCCTACGGCAAATATCAAAACATATACACTAAACCTTCACAAAATAAATACTGTGGAAGAAATAAAAACATTGGAAGAAGAGTTGCACTCACACAATAAAACACCGTTATTTTTGGACCAATGTCCCCGGAAAAATCCAACTTGGGAAAACTGGTGCAGTAGTTGAGGGTTTTATTATTATGCAGTTGTAAATCTGAGTACAAATCTATGGATGCTCAAATCTAGCAATCCATACAGAGAAAATGATTGATAGAAGTCTAGTGAGAAAAATCTCACTTCTACCAGTGATCTGACATTGACCTTAGGTCAAGATGAGCTGCTCCTTGCTGTCTCTCCATCACCCGGCTCAAACCAACGTCTCTCTCTCTTTTGATCTGGTGCTGCTCTGGAAACTCAAGCTTCCTGGTCTCTGGGCTCTCACTCCGGATCCTACCACTAAATCTCGGCTTCTCCTCAGCAAAATACAGATCTCCCTTTGAAGCTTTGTGCTGCCTCTCTGCACTACGTCAACCTCTCTGTGGAGTACGTTGTCTCTCTCCTATGCACTCACCAGACTGGAAAAACTTTCTTTCGGCCTTATTATCCCTACGCCTCTGTCACTGCTTCGACTTTACTAAATCACCTCCGACAACTCACAATTGCTATTATGGAAATTGATTTCCCAGCAAAACCAAATTTCTGGTGGCTCCAAGTGTGTTCTCCAACCCCCATCAAATTTCTTTTTATAATCTCTCATTGAGACGTCAACGACCAAGATTAAAACATAATCGATGACTAATATTAACTAGAACTCGATGCATGTCTTCTTCTAGAAGGTTTCACCATGACTTAATTAATACCCTTTAATTAATCAGTTTTCCTAAGTTTAGACTTGGGCACCATTAAAAAAAAGATTAATTATTTTAATTAAGTCGTCTCTAGGTGGAATTTCTAGAAAAGATTTATGGGTTTTGGAGAATACATTTATTCTAGCCTCTCCACCAGATTTCATGGCTGGAACACATCCGATGCTACAAAAATCAGCACTCCCTCTTAGTGAGGAATGTGTTCTAGCGCTGCAACCCACTGAAGAAACACCCTGTCTTTGTACCACCTCCTGTTACGCTGCTGATGTCTAGTTACTACTGGCCCTGTTGAACTGCCACCAACATTGCATCTGCACTGCAACTCCCTCTCCATTTGTTGTTGTTGCAACTGTAACAATTGCAACTGAAAAGCATCCAAAATATTGAACCAACTGTGGTCAGTATGATGCATCTGTTACCCGAGTCCTGACTGCTGCTAGACTCTGCGCCGTCACTGAAGCCTTTGCGCTATTGTTGACTCTGCACTGTACCAACTGCGATGCTGCCAACTTTTCTCTGCGCTGCTCAGTATCTGACCGCTCTAGCTACTGCATCTGTTACTCTGGCACCTGACTGAACCAACTGCCACTGATCCATCCTGCTACTGAATGCTATGGGCTCCTGTAGCAAGGTATTGATTCATGAGGTGGATCTCCTCAAGAATCTTGCCCATCTTGTAGCTCTCTGGGGCTGCAAAACCAAATCACCCCACCTCACTCCTGAAGGTATCTCGGTGATCGTGGAAAACTCTTTCTCCAATCTGGAGGATAGCTTGTCGATCTTTGCATGAGCTACCACCTGGTCTTGCTTCTCCTCCTTGTCGTTCTCCCTGAGAGGACATTGGGTGCTGTAGTGGCCAAGCTCACCACATTTGAAGCATTTCGCCTTGGAAATGTCCTTCTTCCTCCTGCGCTTCTCCTGCTGCGCCTTGGATGCAAGGGCCCCATCTTCCTCTTCCTTTACTTGCTTCGACCCACTGCTGCTGTTGTTGCCAGTGATAGTGGTCTTCACCAAATCTCGCCTCATCTCTTCCTGCTGCAGATCAACCCACATACGATCCCCATCTGGAAACTTTTCTCTGCCAAAAATACTCTAGACGAAGACTTGCCACTCTTTGGAAGCACTGTTGAGGGCAAACTGCACCAACTTTGTAGGCTAAGGCGCTGACCATACTGTAGATAACTGATCTCGGATACCCTGAAGTCTAGTATGGAAGGCGTCTATATGCTCCCCTTTCTGCATCCTTGTGCATCTCAGCTTCTCCTCAAGATACACCTTCTGCTGCTCGGAATATCCTTCGTACAACGTAGCAAGTGCTTCCCACATCTATCAGGCAGTATCTTTGCTAGCTATGTGAGATACCACATGATCTCGAACCCCATTGAGAATCAACCTCTTTGCTTTTTCCATCTCTTTCTTGTACTTGTTAAGCGGATCTCCATTTGTGGGTACAACTACCACACTATCGATATAAGTCTTGAGATCATGTTCATTTAGAAGGCAGGAAATTCTAGCCTTCTAGATCACATAGTTGGAGGCTCCCTCCAACCGATCTTGATCTCTCAACCCTGCTGATGCCATATCTAAAAAATGGCGAACTCCTCTTCTCCTCTGCGCAGCTGCTGCCCAGCTATTTTCACTCCCTTCTGGAGTGGATAACTCTGCACACAACTACTGCTGCTCTGCTAGGAAAAATTCAAACTTCTGGGCTAGAAGTCCCGCGAGGAAATAATTCCCACAGTGTGTGATCTTCCTCCCTCCTGAGGCTATTTTGCACTAGCAAATTGCTACAAAATATCTGTGTCCCAGTTGAAGATCTGCTCTGCAAGGAAATTGTTGCTACTCCCTCTGCCTTTATCAATCTTCGATCTAGAAAATTTAGTCTCTGTCGACTCTCCAAAGAAATAATTTTCCTCAAAAACTGACCCTCTTGGCCCAAGGGATTGCGTTGCCTTAGAGGGTTTCGAACTATTGCCTCTGCAGAGATTCATATTGCATCCATCCTTCTGTGCTGAGCTCTTCGGCTTACGTCTGTGCTTTGATACCATGTGAAAATTCGGTGACCCCGAATCCTACTATAACAACTGATAATGTTTCTTCTATTCGTTAAATTAATCAACCAAATTATTTGCAGTCTCCTACGACAAATATCGAAACATATACATTATAACTTTCACAAAATAAATACGACGGAAGAAATAAAAACACTGGAAGAAGAGATGCATTCACACAATAAAACACCGTTATTTTTGGACCAATGAGCCCGGGAAAACCCAACATGGGAAAACCGGTACAACAGTTGAGGGTTTTATTATTATGCAGTTGTAAATTTGAGCACAAATCTATGGATGCTCAAATCTAGCAATCCATACAGAGAAAATGACTGACAAAAGTCTAGTGAGAAAAATCTCACTTCCACCGGTGCTCTGACACTGATCGTATCTCAAGATTAGCTGCTCCTTGCTGCCTCTGCGTCACCCTACGCAGATCTGCATCACCCAGCTCAGACCAACGTCTCTCTCACTCTGCTGATCAACTGTTGCTCTGGAAACTCGATCTTCCTGGCCTCCGGGCTCCCACTCCGACTCCTGCCACTGAATCTCGACTTCTCCTCAGCAAAATATGGATCTCCCTCTGAAGCTCTGCGTTGCCTCTCTACACTGCGTCAGCCTCTCTGTGGGGTACGCTGTCTCTCTGCGATGCACTCACTGGATTGGAAAAAATTCCTTTTGACCTTACTATCCTTGCCCCTCTCACTGCTTCGACTTTACTGAATCACCTCTGACAACTCACAACTGCTACTTTGGAAATCGATTTCCCAGCGAAATCGAATTTCTGGTGGCCCATGTGTGTTCTCCAACCCCCATCGAATTTCTTCTTATAATCTCTTGTTGAGACTTCAATGACCAAGATTAAAACATAATCGATGACTAAGATTAACTTGAACTCGATCCATGTCTTCTTCTAGAAGATTTGACCATGACTTAATTAATACCCTTTAATTAATCTATTTTCCTAAGTTCAGACTTAAGCACCATTAAAAAAAAGATTAATTATTTTAATTAAATCGTCTCTATTTGGAATTTCCAGAAATGATTTCTGGGAGTTGGAGAATACATGTATTGTAGCCTCTCCACCAAATTTCGTGGCTAGAACACATCCGATGCTACAAAAATCAACAGGGATGACCTTATAATGTAGATGACCATACCTCCTACACCATAGCTCAATGGGATTGATTTCCATATGAACCAAAGCTTGAGGAGGTGGTGTAATGACTCTATAAAGGCTTCCTTCATGAACTACAATAAACCTAGCTTTATCAATGCTAGAGTCTTTTTCCCGAACCAATAATTTTCCATCAGCAAAAACAACTCTATCCCCTTTATCTTCTAAACAAGAAATAGAAAGCAAATTCTTTTTCAAACCTGGAACATATAATATGGTGTTGAGGTGCAGCTTTGATCCATTTTCCAGCTTCAACAATGTTGATCCCAGGCCTCTAACAACATAGCTTTTGTTGTCACCCAATTCCACTGCATGAGAAGATGGTTTCTTTTATAGTGCATGAAGTTGTTTACTTTCTCTTGTCATGTGTCTTGACGCTCCACTATCAATGATCCATGCATTGTCATCACTAAGAGAACCTATAAGAGAAGCCAAGAATCCTTGACTTTTGACCTTGTTGAATAAGTAGTAGATGACCTTCGTGATCCAGCTTCTAGCAGTGTTGATACCCATTTTCATGTAGTTTATCAAGGAGGGAGAATCAATGCCAACAAAGTGATCTTCAACTTTTTTTGACCTTAGCTCCGATTCCATGTTGAGAAATCAATAAAAGTAGAGTAGGGTTTGATTCCTCTTTCTTGATAATTACTTGTGAGTTATGTTGGCTTCTTTTACTTCTTTATTATCTTATCTTTCATCAAGCAATTACCATATTATGTGTGTATGAAGATCACAAAACAAAAGACACAAGATGTAGGCACTATGCCAGGGAAAAACCCACCTCAAGGGGAAAGCCCAGTGAAAAATTCTCTTCCTTCAATGGTATTCTTTGAGACTCTTCAACCTAGACCAAACCTTCCCTCCACACCAAGTCAACCTTCCATATCTTTGACCCTTTTGCAGCGACACTTCCACCCCAACAACTTTGACTATGCAACAACTTATGACTTCAAGCAGCAACTGGCAGCCACAACACTTGGAAAACTTCAAACTCCCAAACTAGGGCACGAAACAGAGAGAGAGTAGCTCTAAAATTTCGATCTTTTTCTTCTCCTTAGACTTGACCCAACTCACACTTTCTTTAGACTTCTTTGACCCACTTCACACTTCTCCAACTTCCTTAGAGATATTGAACTAGCTTGAGATGAGATGCTTCCAAATGAATTCGACTTCCTTCTATTGATAAGCTCCAAGTGAGGTCGAATTGGTGTCCTTAGGCCGACTTGGTGTAAACCTTTTATATTTGACTCAATAGTAAACCTTTTTACATGATTCAAGAGCCTAAGAAGGGTCTTTTTAAATGTACAATGATTCTATAGACTCAATATTTATCCTAGGAGTCCATAATGAGGACATTGACTAATATAATGATGACCCAAGCGTGAAACCCATGCTTTAATAAGTCATTGATACAATAATAAAATTATTTTCTTTATTCTTTTGACAAGTACATTTCATGATGACTCAAATACATTAATGAAGACCGAACCTAGTTACATTTACCAACAAAAATGAACATTATAAACTACCTTTTGTGATGGCCCTTCATCATGACATCTACTTGTTGCAACATCAACAATCCTGCATAAATATTGACACATCTCCAAAATATTCAATTGTCAAGGGTCTTCTTTCTTTTCAAACTTTCCCAATCTCCTCATATCTTTTCCATGGAGATATTGTGGCCAATTCTTCTAGTCATTGGATGTTGATTGCAGTTTCTAGGTGGCCATAGTTGCATCTTTCATGATCTCTTATTTTCTTTATTTACATATTTTCATAGTTACTTCATCTTTGCCAACCACCTAGTATTTCATATGAGGACATATTATGTGAACCATGCCTTCAATGCATCGTTTAAACAGTAGAGAACCCTTTCTTTTGATCATACTCATGAGGTAGAGTATCGATCCCAGTTATCTGCAACTATATGATGACATGACCTAACTTATCAAACATATGCATACATACCTCTTTTCTTCTTTTGGTCATCTAGACTTCCTTCAACAACTTTCTTTCCTTGATTGAGAGTATTTCAACCATCTTGACATGCTGCATTCCTTTGTCATCATACCATCATTCTTCCAAATAGTGAATCCCATCCAAGGTGGTATTCTTGGGAGCCACTTGCTTCTTCCAAGAGATGAACCTTCTAATGAAGATTCCAGCGAGGATCTTGATTATCCTTCATCCTGCAAATGCTCCTTTCCAATGATGTATGATGAGTTCTATACTAGATGACTTTCTTCTATCCATAAGTACTACTTATGCTTCTAATGAGGTTACCAAGAGCTACTTCCTTCTAATGATGACTGCCACAGTCTTCTACTTCAGCTATCTTTCAAGCTTCTTTTGATGTCATGAGCTCTTGCTTCCTTCGTATGCTATGATGCCATCTCCTAAAATGATGCATCCTATCATGCTTCTAATGCTTTCTACTATGAAAGCTATACTTTACAAAACTTGAAAAGAACCAGGTGGAGAAGATTATCTCAATCATAGTAGAGATCTTTTACTTCCTCCTCCTTTGATTTCTTCTTTTCAGCTTCTTCCACTTCTTCAGTGATATGGGCTTCTTCCCTTCCTCTTTTGTTGTTGTCCTTCTTGAGTTTGGGACAATCTCTCTTGTAGTGCCCATATTCTTGATATCCATAGCATTGAACCTTTGCCATATTCTTCTTCCTTTTTTGAGGACCAAATTTTCCAAACTTTCCTTTTCTCTTTGCCATGGCAGCAAACGCTTGTGTTTTCTCATTTGATCCTACATCAATTTTTGCTCTTTAGTCTGGTTTCTTCAATTTTGCATAATGAGCATAGCTCATTGAACACGGTAGCCTCCTTTCCATAGATGCTTGATGTAAAGTTGCCCCATTCCTCTGGTAGTGCATTGAGCACTATAGTTGTCATTTCCTTATCAGAAATTATTTCTCCCAACTCTTGTAGTTGATCTCTAATTTCTGATATCCTCATAAAGTATGAGGCTATTCCTTCTTTTGATATCTTCATCTTATAGAGTTCTTGTCTTAATGATATCACTTCTCCTGCAGTACTTACTGAGAATAATTCTACAAGTTTGTCGTATATTTCTTTTGATGTCTTCTACTTTGATACTAGGGTATGGGGGGATCCTTTGATATCCTTTGAGCCCTTACTTCCCCTTTCATATACTTTGCTAGAGCTTGAGCTTCATCCTTTGGAGGTTTAGTGATTGTACCCTTAACATGTTCAACAACTTCATTCTCTATTAGGATCAAATCCGTCCTCTTCTTCCATGCAAGAAAGTTTGATGACCCACCCAATTTGTTGCTTTCCTTGCAAAATGAAGTCATTTTAACAGATTTAGACATATATATGAAGATACTGACTTGTTAAGTGAAGATGCTCCTTGATGTTAATATCTTCAACTTGATAACTGTTTGTGATGTGATTTTACTTCTTTAGATTAGCTTCTTATTTTCACTTGATTATTATTAGTGTTTTCTTCATCAAACAACTACCAAATCATAAAGAACAATGAGACAAAGGACACAAGCTATAGGCGATCAACCAAGGCTAAAACCTCTCCAACTGAGAGGAAAACCCACAAGAATTCTTCTCTTATAGAACTTCAATTGATGAATTCCAAGACCTATGACCCTTGACCAAGACCCTCCAAGACCAAGTCAAACCTTGCTTCCAACAACTTTTGCAATTTCGACTTTACCCAGTAGATTCTTCTAGAACTTCGACCTGGCCGACAAATTCCTTTGCAACTTCAACCTGCCCAACAGAATCTTTGGCAATTTCGACTTGCCCAACAAATTCTTCTGCAACTTCGACCTGCCCAGCAAATTATTCTGCCTAGCAAATGTAGAAACCCTAACATGAGAGAGAGAGAGAGAGAGGCCCAAAAACTTTGATCTAGTTCTTATCCTTTCTCATCCTTTTCCAACTTCTATCTTAGAAGATTGATCTTGCTTGATTGATTCTCCAAATGAGGTCAAGTTCCTTATTATTTATAGGCTTGTGAGGGGTACAAATTGTGATCTTTAGGCCGACTTGATCTTCGCATCATGACGAGGTCTTGGAGGGTCTTTTGACTCAAATAAATTCTTTTTACAATATGTAACATGCCCAAATGGGTTTTCAATACATGACAATGGCTCAATTGACTTGTAGACTAAATAACAAGCCCTAAAAGCAGTCAATGGGTGCTTGACCTAAAAATAAATTTCTCTTGAACATGAAGCCATGCCTAAAGAACAACAATAATAACTCTTCTTTTTTTTCTCTTTTCATTAAATACATAAGATAATGATTACATATGTCATTATGAAGACCGAACCTAGTTACATAGTTCAATAGGTATGAGGGTATGGAATTAGTATTTAATCAAGAACACCAAGCCCTCTATGTACCTTGATGTTAGTGGCATTGGTTGTTCAACTCCTCTATCATGAGCCTACTAAATAAAATACCCATCTCTCAAACAAAATATTTACTTGACATGCTACGATTTTTCTATCTTATTTTAATGCTTAGAGGGTAATATTGATGACGAAGACCCCAATATAGGCAATGATTTTGATGATACGTGGGTATTTGTTGTAGCGTTTAATTTTTTTGGATGCTAGAGGCCATGTAGAGCTTGTTTTTTGATGTATTTTAAGTTTAGAGATGGATAGCACTTGGTGCTATTTTGGTTATGTGCACCCTTACATCCTATATAAATGAGAAATTTTGCTTATTTGTGTATAAATGGTTTGGATTCATGTGGATGCACATGAATATATATGCTTTTCTTTAAAATTTGAATATTTTATGTGTTTTTGGTTGATTGATTTTTTGGTTTGGTTTTTTACTGGTTCCAATCTATTTTTGATCGGTTCCCGCTTTGAGGGGTCTACTGGTTCGATGACTGGTCCGATTCTTACAACATTTGTTTGATTAGTGATAAGGAACACATCTTATTAAAGATAAGTCGATGTTTGACTTTGTTAAAATATTACAATGGATCATTAATTTTCTATCTTATTTTGGATGAGGAAAAGGTATATATTATGGTGGCGCTTTTTCAATGTTACACAAGGACACATCCATGAGGGTAGGGGATGCAGTCCCCATGCTCGTTGTGCTCGTAGGATAAGGGTACTCCAAGGGGGTTGTTCCCAAGGGCTATTGCTATTCACCATGTTCTAAGCCAATTATTGGGTTAGTGCCCTTTCCATCCTATCTGTTGGATGGGAATAAAGTGCTATCTAGTGGACAGGGTGGAAAGTGAACTAAACCAATCATTGGCTTAGTGCATGGTGCACAGAGATAGCAATTCCCCCACACTCCCTTTTGACAGAACACATCAAAACATGTGAGGGAACAATTCCATTAAAACAAAAATTTTCCTACATAAAAACAAATTCACTGAACCTCAAGCCGAATTGAAATCCAAACCTAAAGGAAAACTAATTCGGCAAATAAGTTCATTGTGCTTCATCCAAATTTTCTAAAAGTCCTTTAAATTTGGCTTGAATTCACATAATCATTAAATAAAAAAATATAAAATGCAAAGAAACCCTAGTTGTCTACTAGTTCCACTTCCTGCTCGTGTTGGTTTGCTTTTCTCATAGCTTGATGCTCTCTTCAGGCTTAGAGTCAAGTCACTGTTCGGTGCTTTCTCATACCAAAGCACGATTACTCCATAATTTACTCTCACACCAGGGCGTGTTGCATGATTTAGAGCCTATAGGAAAGGATATTTAACCTTATGAATTATTATTATATTTCATTTTTAACATTTATCTTCACAAATTGTTATTATATTCCTTAAATTTTATTACATATATATCTTTAAATTGTGAAAGGGTTACATGTTTCTCGAACTAAATGTTGAATTTTATGCCAAATTTTGTCACCAAAAATTATACTGTTGAAGTTTTGTGGAACTTTAAGCTCATTGAACTCAAACTAGTGCACTTAGCCCAAAAATTTGTTCTCGCCCATCCCCCAATTTTGAGAATGTCAGTTTGCCGTTTTAAAACAAGCAAAAAAAATAATAACTTTTTATAAATTAGACATTTTAACCTATTACTTAATTTTCCTTTTAGCCATATTTTCATGTTCTTCAATTATGAGATTTCTATGTTACACTGTTAGAGGGTTCAAGTGTTGGTGTGATGTGTTGAAGAAGACCGTGGTTGAGTGAGTTGTGTGCACTGTGCTCTAACTTCTGTGAGCCATGACTCTGTGTGGGTGCAACAATGTGTGGGACAACATATGAGGGAGAGTTGAGTCCTCTGCCCTGTGATTGTTGGTTGCTGTGAAATGGAGACCACGTTGTTGGATGTTGTGGACTGTTGGACAATGAGCATCTAGATGTTAAGGATTGCTAGAACAATGAAAACCTTTCTGCATGATATTTATTATTGTAGGTACAGTGAATGCTTAATGCCTCAAGCATTTGCCATATTATGTTGTTGGTGTTACCGCTCAATTTAGCAAGGGTCCTAAGAGGGGTTCCAAAGGGACTACCACTAGATCAAGTGGGAACAACGGGACAAGAACCCACTCTCACCTCAGTCGATGTCCCCTACTCTTTACGGACTTTCACCGATTGGAGGAGTTCTGGTATAAGGAAATCACTAGGAATGATGAATCAATTGTGAAAATTTTTGAATCTAACAAACCAGAAATCCTACTGCAGAAAATTGATTTACATTACCTACTTGTTTTCTTTATTTAACAAGTTATTTTCAGAAATGTTCAGAAAATATCAATGTAATTACACTACAGCCTACACCACTATACAGATCAAGTGCTGAAAAATAAATGAGACAACCATGCAAAGGACACACTTATTTTTGGACTAAACGTCCCTAGAAAAACCCAATGCGGGAAAACTGTTGCAACAACTCTAAGGGTTTTATATTATTAAGCAAAAGTTTTGAATACAAATGCCGGTTGCCCTCCCGACAAACAAGTGACAGAGAAATACAATGGCGGAGAACTTGAGTGAGTTTTACCTCACTGCACTCGGTAGAATCCGGCTGATCTAGCAGCAGAACTGGCTGGCCCCGTCTACAACTTCGTTGCCCCTTCACAGTAACTGTGCAGGCCTGCATAGAGCTCTTTAAGTCTCCGCGTCAACACTTTTGCCTACTACGTTAGCTTTCCCGGTTGTTCCGGCGGCTTCCTGACTTTCTGCATGGAAGGCAGTTCTTCCTCTGCGCTGGCCCTCCTAGCTTTGCGTTAAGGCTGCGTGGGCCCAGAGTAACTTAGTGTCAGCGCTCCTGACTACTGTGCTGCCTCCACAAGCTTCTCTCCACCTCTCTATCTGTATACCCGAATTATCACTGCCCCTCAACTGTAAGATTTGCCCAATCGATTTAACTCCTAAGAACTTCTCACCTCAGAAAATCAATTTCCTTAATCTCGCTGTGTTTGTTCTCCAAATGACCCTAAACCTTCCTTTATTTCCTATTAAGAAATCAACGGACGTGATCTAATCTCTAATCAATGACTAAGATTAAATTAGACTTGATCCTCGTCTCTTAGAAGCTTCTCACCCATATTTTCATTAATACCCATTAATATTTTAATTTTCCTAAGTTTAGACTTAGGAACCCCTTTAAAAATATTAATTATTTTAATAAAATACAATCCAGGTGGAATCTCTGGGTCTTGGAGGTCTCATGTGTTCTAGCCCCTCCACAAATTTCAGAGCTAGAACACATCCGATGTTACCCAAAAATCAGCACTCCCTCTTAGCGAGGAATGTGTTCTAGCAATACTTCCCAGTAGAAGTATCACACTGATCCACGACATCGGTCCTCTATGCTGCTGATGCTCGGCCTGCTGCCCTTCATCCACAACATTACCACTATCACTTCTACATCTGTACTGCAACTCCCTCTCAATATGCTGCATCATGCTGCCCATAACACTGCCACTGCTAACTGCTGCATTGCAACTCAGTTGCTAAGAAGTAAGCAATTGAAAAGCCACCCAAAAGTTGACATGTTGGTTAGTCTGGATGCCCCATGATGCTGAAGCTACCTCTGCTGATAATCTGTGTTGACCCTCTAATGCTAATGCACTGTTGTTGTATCTACTATGTGCCTCCCGCACTGCTACAACCCTCTACTGCGTTGCTTCAGAGTTTGGCACTCTAGCTCTGCCATTGTCGCTCCATCATCCCTCGCACCAACTAATTCCCGTCACTCTGCTACTGTCATTAAGGGCTCCTGTAGCCGTATGTGATCCAAGAGTTTGGGCACCTCAAGGATCCTGCGCGCTTACTGTAGTCCTCCCGACTACAGCTCAATATCACCCCACATCTTCTCTAGAGGTGCATGAGCACTCATCACGCAATCATCATCATCACCCTCTTTGTTAGCCTATGCTGGAGCAGCCTTTGAATCAGACTTCTTTTCTTTGCCCTTCTTCTGAGGGCACTGAGTGGCGAAATGACCCAGTTCTCCACATCTGAAGCATCTGAATATGGATGTATCTTTCTTTTTCCTCTTCTGCGATCCTTGCTGCCTCGTTGATGCGAGTGCTACATCCTCCTCTTCCTCCTTCTTGGCTCTTATCCCTTTGCCGCTGCTTCTCGCCTTGGTCAACTGTTTGATCTCTTCCTGTCAAAGAGCTGCCCACATCTCCTCCCAACTGGGGAGAGAAGCCCTGCCCAAGATGCTCTAGACAAAGGTTTCCAATCTTCAGTGACTGCATTCAGGGCAGTCCTGACCATGAATTCAGGATTTGGTGTAGACCCTACGGAAGTTAGCTGGTCTCAGATCCCTTGCAACCTGAGAAGGAAGGGATCAATTTCTTCTCCCTTCTGCATCTGATACTGTCTCAGTTGACTCTCAAGCAACATCTTTCGTTGAACGGAAGTTCCCTCGTACAAGGTGGTCAAGGCCTCCCACATTTCCCTTGCTGTGTCCTTCTCAACAATATGTGGGATCACATGATCCTTGACCCCGTCCAAGATCATGCACTTCGTTTTAGCTTGAGCCTCCTCGTACTTCTTGAGAGGATCAGCATCAATCGGAACGAAAACCATCTTCAAGGCATAATCCTTGATGCGATTTTTGTCTTAAACTACCAGGATCCCGGCTTTCCAGATGTTGAAGTTTCTAAGTCTAAGAGTTAGAAACCCTCCATGTACTTTCTGATTTATTCCTTCCTACTTGTTCTGATTAATTAAAAAGTTATTTACCTTGTAAACACTGAAAATAACACAAGTACATGCTTAACACATTATAGATCATCAACTGAAGGAAACAAAAACAAGCACACAAATGACACCGTTATTTTTGGACTAATGTCCCCGAAAAAACCCAATGCGGGAAAACCGGTGCAGCTATCTGAGGGTTTGATTTATTACGCAGTTTCAGAATACAATCTGGGTGCCAAATCTGGCTCACCCAATAGAGAAAAATCTCGGCAGTTCTAGCTTCTGCCCTCTGCGTAAGATTTCTGTTTATACCGACAGTTCCTGGCAGTTCCGGTAGTTCTGTCTGTTCCCAGTAGTTCCTGTTGTTCCCAGCAGTTCCGGCTTCTGCCCTCTGCGTCAGCTTTCTTGGCAGTTCCGGCTTCTGCCCTTTGCGTCAGCTTTCGCGGCTGTTTCGCTGATCCTCCCGGCACTATCTCTGCCTCTTTGCTTCTGTATTCACTGCCCCTCAACTGCAACTCCTGATCACTCTCTCAACTTCCTCAGCAAACCCAGCCCCAGAAAGTCGAAATCTTGATCTCTTGGTGTGTTCTCCAAGTTACTCTCAAGCCTCCTCTTATACTTTTCTCGTTGACAAATCAACAACCAAGATTAAGTCCCTAATCAACAGCTAAGATTAAATCTAGCTTGATCCATGACTTTTCTACCATTCTAACACAGTTTTATATTAATTCACGTTAATATTTTAATTTCCCTAAGTTTAGACTTAGGGACTTCATTAAAAATATTAATTATTTTAAGATCTCCCAAACTATTTAGAATCCGCCCAAACCCTTTCTGGGTATTGGAGATCTCATGTGCCTTAGCCTCTCCACCAATTTTCCTGGCTAGAGCACATCCGATGCTACCCCAAATAAACACTCCCCTTAGCAAGGACTGTGGTCTAGCAATACTCCTCACTAAGCATCACCTTGATCATTCGACATCGGTCCCTGTGCTGACGCTAGGTCTGCTGCTCATCACTTGCACTGTTGCATCTCATACTAGTACCCATGGCTTTGCCACTAACACTGCTGCATCTGTACGACAACTACCTCTGCATCCGTGTTGTTGCCCATGGCCTTGCCACTGCCATTGTTGCATCTGCATTGCATCCCCTCTCATCATGTTGCATCGTGCTACTTACAGCACTGCCACTGCTAACTGTTGCACTGGAACTCAGTTACCTGAGAAGTAAGTAACTGATCTGACCTATTTGTCAGGCTAGAGAACCCCATGATGTTGAAGCTCCTTTTGTCGCTGACAAGTGCTCCCTCTCTGACCTTTGCACTACTACAACTACTCCATGCATCTCGCACTATTGCACACCTCTCTGTGTCATCCTGCACTGGTGCAACACTCTTGTGCTTCTCACACTGCTGCCTCACTCTGTCCTGGAAATCCTGCACTATAGCTCCCTCTGTCACTCCATCCGCATCCGCCTCTACTGACATTCGCCAGTCATGCTACTCTTCTTCGGGGCTCCCATAGCCAATGATAATCCAAGAAGTTGGGTACCTCGAGGATCCTACCCCTCATCTCCTGTAGTCCGTTTGACTATAGCTCGATGTATCCCCACTTTCGCTCAAGTGGCGTGTGTGCACTCATGGCATAGTCATTGTCTGTCTCTACTTCCTTCTCTGCTCTAGCTGGCGCTGTCTTGGTCTCGAAAGCCTCTCCCTTGCTCTTCTTCCTCAGACATTGGGTTGCATAATGACCTAGCTCCCCACAGTGGAAGCATTTGACCTTGGAGAGGTCCTTCTTCTTCCACTTTTCTTGCTTACCCTCAGATGCTAGGGCAACATCCACCTCCTCCTCCTTGATTTTGATCCTCTTGCTACTACTTCCCGTCTTGGTCACCCTCCTGATCTCTTCTTGGTGAAGAGCCGCCCACATTTCCTCCCAATCTGGAAGGGTCGCCTTGCCTAGTATGCTCTGGACAAACACGTCCCAATCTTTTGAGACTACATTCAGGGCTGTTCTCACCATCAACTCTGGATTTGGTGTGGCCCCTATGGAAGTTAGCTGATCTCGGATCTCCTTCAATCGACCGAGGAAGGTGTCGATCTGTTCTCCCTTTTGCATCTGGTATGACCACAACTGATTTTCTAGGAGCATCTTCCTCTGCACGGAAGTATGCTGATACAACTTGGTCAGGGCCTCCCACATCTCCTGTGCCGTATTCTTCTCGGCAATATGTGGTACTATATGATCCTTGACCCCGTCAAGAATGATACTCTTGGCCCTCGCCATTGCTTCCTCATACTTGTCATTGTTAGTTGGGTCAACTGGGACCACTATTGTCTTCAAGGCAAAGTGCTTGACACGATTTCTGTCAAGTACGGATAAGATTCTGGCCTTACAGACTACGAAGTTTGAGGCTCCGTCCAATCTGTCCTGTTCTCTTACTCCGTGTAGTGCCATTTCGCTGCTATTCTACTTCCCTCTTGGAAGTTCTCGATGTGATTCCCTATGAGCCTCGATTTCCCCCTCTTGAAAACCCTTCTGTTGATGTCGAGATGCCCCCTACTTTGATCGTCTGTGCAGTGGCACCACTAATCCGGATTTCTCGGCTAGAAACCCTCGGTAGCAACTCCCTCCTCCTTGGCCTTGCCTTGTTAGGTACTGTTTTGACTACAGTACCCCACCAACTCCACTCTGCAACTTACCCACAGCCTCCTAGACCCCAGCAACCTGAAGGTGAGAGCTCCTAGGCTTTGCGTAGTCCCAACACTGGCAAACTAGCTTCCTCAGCCAACTGCGTCAGCCCCCCTGGCCTCTGCGTGGCTCTGCGTGAGCCTGTCTTTGCCTCCCTCAGCCTCTGCACAGCCTCTTCTTGGCTCGAACTTGATGACACAGGCACTGCGTCACCCCTCCCTTGCTGCTTTGCTGCTAGGAACAACTTCTGTCACTCGGGACAACTGTTTTCTATTGCTGCTGCTCTGCTCTGCTGATGTCCTCAATTCTCCTGTGATCTGCAACCACGCTCTGATACCATGTTGAAGTTTCTAAGTCTAACAGTTAGAAACCCTCCATGTACTTTCTGATTTATTCCTTCCTACTTGTTTTGATTAATTAACAAGTTATTTACCATGTAAATACTGAAAATAAGCACAAGTACATGCTCAACACATTACAGATGATCAACTGAAGGAAACGGAAACAGGCACACAAATGACACCGTTATTTTCTAAGTAACCGGATTCGTTGAAATGGCCTAGGGAACCGGAATCCAACGTGTCGGATACGATTGGGCCAAAAAACGTGTCCCAAAATAGGATTCGTCGAATCTTATCAGGATTCTTCGAATCCCAAACGTGTCTCGAATTTTGCCAGCGTGTCCCAATTTTTGCTTGCGTGTCCCAATTTCCAAGATTCGTTTCGCTAAAAAGGGACTCCCGCGGTTTAACAAAGGCTGCATTTCCTCATTTCAGTCACACTGTTTATGGTGTGAATTTTATGTGTTGATGCTTTTAAACCTCTAGATTTAAAGTTACGTAAACTGATTTTACATTCTCGGGTTTCATCCATTATGCTGTGTTAAAGAAAGAATTTAGAGTTTAATTCTGCCGCTGTGCTTTAGCATAGGAAATCAAATCTACATCCGTTACTCAAGGAAGGTTAACAGATGGCTGGGTCACATGGTCTGAAGATTGAACCTTGTGACTTTCCATATTGACACACTTAGTTGCATGAAAACTTGATGTCTAACACTGAACAGTGTATGATAAAAAATATTATGACAGAAAGTGCCTGTGCACATCATTTGGAAAAAAATTCATGCATTCTGTGGGTTTTGAATGATAACTAATAATGTTACCAAGTTAATGGACATGGCTGGTGTCATGTCAAATAGTAATTCTTCATAGGGAAGAACAAACAATCCAAAGACTTTTATAACATCTTTGCATTCACAATTCTTTAGTGAATCCATGTCTGGATGGGAGTCACGCTTAATTGACAATTCTTATTTTAGATCCTCATCCAGCTGATCTAGTTACTAGACTGACTTGTTTAAACTTTATACAGTCTAATGTGATCCAATGACCATTTAGTGAAATATTGTAGATGACTGGAAGCAATCTAGTGTTCCAAGCTAAGAAACCGGATTCGTCCAAAACCCTTGACGAATCGTGAATCGGTCGAATCGGACACGATTCTATGCGGACTCGTGTCAAGATTGCAGGGCACGTCGTGTCCTATTGTGACACGTCGTGTCCAGTAACGCGCCCGAATTTCCAAATCGTGTCTCGACATTTTATGACGAGTCCTGGTTTGCGATTCGTTTTGAGGGTTCGGAACACCTGCTAAGTTAAAAAGGGGCGTGTCTCTCTCAGCTCATTCAGTCATTCTGCAAGGTAGTTGGCAAAGGATTGCTTTGTTGCAGCGAGGAGCGGACCGCCCAACGTCCACAGTCCACCCAACGTCCAGTTTAAACTTCAGGTAAGTAGTGCGCGTCCACCAGATTGAAATCTCAGATAATGGCGTAACGCATTTGAGCATTTCTTAAATCTTTGTATCAGGCTATCAGCCTATCGGCTATCAGGCATTTTAACATAAATCATAAATGTGGTTCACGGTTCCGGGTTCATCTTTGTATCTAGGCACAGCCGCACAGGCATCGTTAAAATCACCATTCGGATTTGAAAACAATAGATTCATTTAACTGTTTATTCAAAATCACGTGGCTGTGCAGAACAGATTTTAATTTTTGTATGATGAGAAGATAGCATAAGTTTCTAATATAAAAAGAATAAAACCTCCAGTTACAACCTTCAATCGCCACCATGAAAGCCGTGAATGAGCATCAAGTTAGCACATTTTGTCATGCTTCTATATAGATGAGTCGATGACAAATGTGGATACAGATTCGAATTTCCTTTTTGAACAAGGGCACATGCAGACTTGACACTGAATGCCACAGAATGCCACTTCTGTTACCTGTATTTACTATTAATATGAATTCTGGGTTAAATTGATTGTTGACATAGTCACAATTTCCGTGATATCAATCTCAGGCTTCAGCATTGTCTGTATATAGAGCTTATCTCACAGTATATCGATCTACCTCGGTATATATACATGTTTGTGTGTCAGTGTATCGATCTATATCGATCTACAGCAGTTTGTTCATTTTTACAGCAGTTTGTTCATTTAAATTTTTACAGCAGTTTGTTCATTTTTTTTACAGGTTGAGGTAACATGGCTCAATCAAAGGCAGCAAGGAAGGGCAAGAATGTCATGGGTAGAGATGCTCTTCCTCCCCCAATATCATCAGAGTCTGCTGCAAGTAATGTTGAGGGAAGAGGACTTAAAGACAATGAAAAATATCCATTGTGGAAATATGTCACAAGAGAGGATGGGCCAAACAACAAGGGAAAGGGAGGAGGCAATGTGCAATGGAAATGCAACTTTTGTAACATTTCTTTCAAAAGCACATATTACCGTGTGAAATCACATTTGTTGGCTATACCTGGTTGTGGGATTGGATCTTGTAAAGTTATTACTTCACAAAAGAGAAAAGAATTGGAAAAGGAGGCCAATGTTGGTATGGAACATGTGGCACTAGCTTCAAAATCAAAAGCACCCAAGGGCAAGAATGAAGACCCCCTTCCATTTTTGAGGAAAGCCACCACCAAATTTCCATTTGAGAGTTCTACTTCTACTGGGGGACAAGCATTAAAAAGAAGATCACTTGGTCCAATGGACAGGATTTTCCAAAAAGAGAGACGGGAAGAGCTTGATCTCACCATTGCCTTCTTCTTCTATCAAAACTTCATATCATTTAATGTTGCACGTTCACCTTTATTTGTTGAGATGTGCCGAGCTCTAACTCAAGGTGCTCCAGCAGGGTATGTGCCTCCTGGGTCAGAGAAGCTGAGAACCACATTGTTGACAAAGGCAAAAAAAGAGGTGCAAAAAATGCTCGAGCCTATTATGGCATCATGGCCAACATCTGGGGTTAGCATTGTTTCTGATGGATGGACAGATCCAGCACGACACCCAATCATCAACTTCATGGTGTCTTCCTTGAATGGTCCAGTTTTCCTGAAAGTAGTGGATACACTTGGCGAATACAAGGATGCACAATTTATGGGTGAGTTATTTATTAGAGTTGTTGAAGAGGTAGGTGTTGATTCTTGTGTGCAAATCATTACAGATAATGCACCTGTTTGCAAGGCCGCTGGCATGATTGTGGAAGCTAAATATCCACAAGTGTTTTGGACACCTTGCATTGTCCATTCATTGAACTTAGCACTGAAATCCATTGCCTCTGATGTGCTTTGGATTGGAAGCATTATTGAGGATGCAAGACATATCCGTAACTTTGTGCAAAATCATACAAATGCCTTCACTATCTACAAGGAGTACAACAATCTATCATTGTTGAAGATTGCTAATACACGGTTTGCATCTTCATTCATGATGTTGAAGAGGTTGAGGGAGGTCAAGACTGCTCTTGGGTCCATGGTTATTTCTGAGTTTTGGTCTTTTTGGAGAAAGACAGATCAGGCAGCCTCTAAAAGAGTGAAGGACACGGTACTAGATGATGCTTGGTGGGAGAGGGTAGATCTAATTATTCGGATCATGGACCCTATCATCTCTTTGCTTAGAGTTGCAGATAGAGACAAACCCATCCTAGGAGAGGTTTATGAGGGATGGGATTCCATGATTGAGTCTGTGAGGAGCATTATTCTACAGAGTGAGTGCCCCCAGTATGAGACATCACCAGAGGCCTTCTGCGATACCATACATGATATTCTTGTCCGCAGATGGGACAAGAATTGTACACCTTTACATTGTTTGGCTCACTCATTGAACCCCAAATACTACAACCATGAGTGGCTGAATGGTGGACCTTCCCGCAGATTCCCTCCTCAACATGGATGGTGAAATCTCACAGGGGAGGAAAGAGGCATTGAAGCGGATTTATCAGGATAGTGCATTGCTTGCTGAGGTGGAGGATGCCTTTGCAGAGTTTTCCACTGCCACTGGTCGATTTGGAGGTTATGATGTGATTAGAGACAGGGGGCTTAAGAAGCCCTACTCTTGGTGGGCAAATCATGGGGCAACAAGCCCTCCTCTTCAGCAGTTAGCCATGAGGCTCCTCTCTCAGGTGACTTCATCCTCTTGTTGCGAGAGGAATTGGAGCACATATGGGAATTTGCATACTGTGAAGAAGAGCAGGCTTGAGCAGTCCAGGGCAGAGACAATGGTGTATGTGCACACCAACATTCGTCTTATTTACAGGAAGAGGGAAGAGTGGTTGAGGGGAAAGACAAAGATGTGGGATGTCTTTCCTGATGATATGGGTCTGGACCAGTGTTGCACACATCGCGATAAAATCGCGATAAAATCGTAAAATCGCGATTTTTTAATTTTGCCGATTCAAAGCGCGATTTTTATCGAAAAAATCACCCCTTTTTTTTATAGCGATTTTTATCGAAAAAATCGCGATTTTTTGAAAAAATCGGGAAAAAAATCGGAAAAATCGGGAAAAAATCGGAAAAATCGGGAAAAAATCGGAAAAAAGCGGGAAAAAATCGTTTGGCACAAAAATATTCATTTTTTTTCAATTTTTTTTCAATTTGTGCCAAACGATTTTTTCCCGCTTTTTTCCGATTTTTTCCCGATTTTAACGATTTTTTCCGCTTTTTTCCCGGCGCCGATTAAATCCCGATCGCGATGTGTGCAACACTGGTCTGGACACCACTGTTGAGTTGGCATTGGCCAACATGGATCTCGGTGATCCAGTGCTAGACCCTATTAGTTTTGATGACTTAGAGGGGTCAACCTCCATACCAGCAGATGCAGAGGCGACTATGGATACAGGGGAGGAGGAGGATGCAGAGGAGAGCAGTGGGGACCATGATGATGGGGACAGTGATGCTGATTCTGATGCTGATTGATGCCTTGAGGCTTGTATACCTATAGTTGTTTTATATTTTCTATTTCTATTTTCCATTGGCATTGCACCAACACTACCTATGTAACAGATTTTGATTTGATGACTTAATGAGAAAACTACAGTTGTCAGTGTGTTTATCTTACTATCTTGTAGTTGTAAGTTGTCTTTCAGTTATGAATTATGAATCATGATTTAAATTTTTAATAGATTTATCATTTATGTGACCAGTACCACTGACATTTATTTGAATTTTGTATGTACTATGCATGCTAATAGCTATAGATGAAGATCTATGTTTGAAATCAATAAATTTGTATCATTAATTAAAATTTGTGTAAGAAATATGCTAATATCTAATTTTTAATATATATATATATATATTTTAAATATATTATATATATATATATATATTTTAATAAAATAATATATAACGTGTCCTAACGTGTCCTGTTCCGGGGGTCAGCGTGTCCCGAATCCGACACCACGAATCCCGAATCCTACGTGTCCCGAATCCTCGTGTCAGGTGACTTAGGTTCCAAGTGATATATGCCCCTTTAAACAGCTTTACATGAGGGGTATTTATCAACTTATTCTGTAAATACCTAAGTATGTTTGGAATGCCGATATCTTCTGACAGGGACTCCCAAACTGGTCATATTGGCATTTTGATTTGATGACTTAATGAGAAAACTACAGTTGTCAGTGTGTTTATCTTACTAGTTGTAAGTTGTCTTTCATTTATGAATTATGAATCATGATTTATGTGACCACTGACATGTATTTGAATTTTGTATGTACTATGCATGCTATAGATCTATGTTTGAAATCAATAAATTTGTATCATTAATTAAAATTAGTGTAAGAAATATCTAATTTTTAATATATATATATATATATATATATATATATATATATATATATATATATATATATATTTTTTTTTTTTTTTTTTTTTTAATAAAATAATATATAACGTATCCTACGTGTCTTGTAACGGGGGGTCAACATGTTCGAATCCGATACTACGAATCCCGAATCCCGAATCCTTGTGTTAGGTGACTTAGGTTATTTTTGGACTAATGTCCCTGGAAAATCCCAATGCGGGAAAACCAGTGTAGCTATCTGAGGGTTTGATTTATTAAGCAACTTCAGAATACAATCTGGGTGCCAAATCCGGCTCATGCAATAGAGAAAAATATCAGCAGTTCCGGCTTCTGCCCTCTGTGTCAACTTTCCTGGCTATTCCAGCAGTTCTGGCTTCTGCCCTTTGCGTCAACTTTCCCCACTATTTCGGCAATTCCCGGCAGTTCCAGCTGTTCTCGACAGTTCCGGCTTCTGCCCTTTGCGTCAGCTTTCCCGGCTATTCCGACAGTTTCTAGCAGTTCTGGCTTCTGCCCTCTGCATCGACTGTTCCGGCAGTTCCCAAAAGTTCTGGCTGTTCCTGTCTTCTGCCCTCTGCGTCAACTTTCTCAGCTATTCTGGTAGTTCTGGCTGTTCCCGGCAGTTTTGGCTTCTGCCCTTTGCGTCAGCTTTTGCGGCTGCTGCGCTAATCCTCTCGGCACTATCTTTGTCTCTTTGCTTCTGTATTCACTGCCCCTCAGCTGCAACTCCTGATTACGCTCTCAACTTTCTCAGGAGACCCAGCCCCAGAAAGTCGAAATCTTGATCTCTTGGTGTGCTCTCCAAGTGACTCTCAAGCCTCCTCTTATACTTTTCTCGTTGACAAATCAATGACTAAGATTAAGTCTCTAATCAACGGCTAAGATTAGATCTGGCTTGATCCATGACTTTTGACCATTCTAATACAGTTTTATATTAATTCACATTAATATTTTAAGTTCCCTAAGTTTAGACTTAGGGACTTCATTAAAAAAATTAATTATTTTAATATCTCCCAAACTATTTAGAATCTGCCCAAACCCTTTCTGGGTATTGGAGATCTCATGCGCCTTAGCCTCTCCACCAATTTTCGTGGCTAGAGCACATCCGATGCTACCCCAAATCAACACCAGATTACAAAGTTGGATGCTCCATCCAACCTGTCCTGATCCCTCAGTCCATTAAGTGCCATCTCTGCTCAAATGATTTTTGAACAGGTTCTCTTCTCCCTCTTTTGCTGTTGCCCCAACAAAACTTGGATCTGGATTTCTTTAGCGCTAGAAATCCTCTAAGGAACAAGTTCCCTCTGAAATTTGATTTCTTTCACGAAAATCCTTCTGCCAACAACTGTCGAACCACCCCTCTCTGATCCCTCTTTGCTATTGCTTAGCACTAGATCTAGATTTCTTAGCAAGAAATCTTCTGAGGAACTGATTCCGTTTACTTCGCTTCTACCCCATTAGGTACTGTTCTGCACCAACAGAATCAACACCCCACCAACAACTCTAGATGAAATCTGTGTTGCACCTCTAGCCCGACAACTGGAAAATCGAGACTCAACAGTCTCTGCGCTGGCCCAACAATCATTGCGCTGCCCTCTGCAGCAACAACGTCACACAAATAGGCTGACGCAGGCTCTGCGTGAGCCTCCCTTGGTGATTGCATCACCCCTCCTCTGCTCTCTCTGCCAAAAACTACGCTGTCACTCGGGACAGTTGCCTTCGCGCACAGATTTTCTTTCTTTCGCCGATGGCTTTAGTCCTCCTTGATCTGCAATCCCTCTGATACCATGTGAAAATTTCTGAATCTAACAAACCAGAAATCCTACTGCAGAAAACTGATTTACATTACCTACTTGTTTTCTTCATTTAACAAGTTATTTTCAGAAATGTTAAGAAAATATTAATGTAAATACACTGCAGCCTACACCACTATACAGATCAAGTGCTGGAAAATAAATGAGACAACCATGCAAAGGACACACTTATTTTTGGACTAAACATCATCGAAAAAACCAATGCAGGAAAACCGGTGCAGCAGCTCTCAGGGTATTCTATTATTAAGAAAAAGTTTTGAATACAAATGTTGGTTGCCCTCCCGGCAAACCAGTGATAGAGAAATACAATGGCAGAGAACCTAAGTGAGTTTTACCTCACTTCACCCGGCATAATCCAGCTGATTCGGTAGTAGAACTTGTTGGCCCTGGCTACAACTTCACTGCCCCTTCGCAATAACTGCGTGGGCCTGTGTGGAGCTCTCTGAGTCTCTGCATCAGCACTTCTGCCTACTGCATCAACTTTCCCGGATGTTCCAGCAGTTTCCTGCAACTCCTCGACTTTCTGTGTGGAAGGCAGTTCTTCCTCTGTGCTAGCCCTCATGGCTCTGCGTCAAGGCTGTGTGGGCCTAGACTGGCGTAATGTCAACTCTCCTGGCTACTGCACTGCGTCCACAAGCTTCTCTCTACCCCTCTATTTGTATTCCCGAACTATTGCTGCCCCTTACCTACAAGATCTCCCCAATCAATTTTCCTCCTGAGAACTTCTCACGTCATAAAATTGATTTCCTCAATCTCTCTGTGTATGTTCTCCAACTGACCCCAAGCCTTCCTTTATACTTTTCCTGTTGAGAAATCAACGGCCGTAATCTAATCTCTAATCAACGACTAAAGATTAAATTAGACTTGATCCTCATCTCTTAGAAGCTTCTCACCCATATTTTCATTAATACCCATTAATATTTTAATTTTCCCAGTTTAGAGTTAGGAACCCCATTAAAAATATTAATTGTTTTAATAAAATACAATTTGAGAGGAATTTCTCCAAACGATTTCTGGGTCTTGGAGATCTCATGTGTTCTAGCCCCTCTACAAAATTTCGGAGCTAGAGCACATCCGATGCTACCCAAAAATCAACATTAATGATAGGATAAGCAATGATTTCTATGGCCCATTCACAAGAGAGACTCAAATAATAGGGCTTGCTTGCTTTAGAAGCAAGGTGAAGGGCTCTCTAAGAAAGGCTCAAGGGAGGCCTAAACCTTGGGATTAGGGGTATTCCTTAATGAAGGATGCCCTTGACCTAAGATTCCTTTAGAAGCAAGGTTTCTAAGTGGCCTTGTGAGATAAAGAATGATAAAGATGCAGCACCACGAAGGAGCCTTGGGAAGGTCCAAGTTTGACTCAGGGTCTACACTTTTTTATTTTGCTTTCAATGGTCATGCAAGGCCAAACAAGGAGCATGGGAATGGCTTTTGCAATGATGAACTTCCTTTGAGTTTTGCTAATAATGAGACCTTAGAAGTATACCTTAACCTAGGAGGAACCTAAACATGTATGGTCTTATGGCTAGGGCTTGGTGTATCTCTCAATCTAACCATGGGAATGACCTCAAACATGGAGGACCTCTAGAGGACACACCAGAGCAGATGGTCTCCAACTCGCTCCAAAACTGGTTGGCTACAAAGCAATTCACTTAATGTCCTAGGAGATCCACTAAGGCTAGGGTAGATTTCAAAGAAAAGGTAAGAAAATAATTTTTTGGGGTGATCAACAATGGATTATGGACCAATGCCTAGCCTTTTGGGAGAAATGGAGTCAAATGATCTTGACTAAAGCAACTTCGATGCTTCAAGGAGACCTTGAGGGGCCTCACTATCAAATAGAAGATGGAAAACGAAAAACCCTCATGAGTTTTATACTTCCAAGACAATGTCAAGATAAAGTTTCAAGGATTTAATCATACAATTATTCCCTTAGGAATATTCACTCTATCTTTGTCAAAAATCTCAACAATTTTCAATTCTCCAAGCACTTCACATTAATTAGGCCATATCCAATCACAACAAGAGAAGATTCCATGTATTAGACATTTATTATGGAAGAAATAAGCTTCATAAAGCACTTACAAAGCAAAGAGAGTATATTCATACATACAACATGCAAAAAGAAGCCCCAAGAAGAAGTGTGAAGTTAATCCTACATCAAAATTCATTTACGAGCTCCAAATTCATCCAAATTGCATGTATGAGTTCTCATTTAGAGATAACTTCCAAATCCAAGTGATGATGAGAGGTTAAATGATCCTCTCTTCTATTTATACACTCCTCTAAGGAGTTCGAATGGATAAATTAGGCCTAATGATGCCCCTAACAATAAAATAATGTGCAAATAACAACATTTTGTTGACAAGCCCACCAAATAGCTCCATAATAAGATTAATTAGCCTCTCAAGAGGGCCAAAATGATAGACATGTAGCTACGAGGGTCGTTGGAAGGCCAAATGAAGTCCAACAATTGCCAAAATGAATAGAAGGGCTCCAATAACAGTGATGAAGGGGGGTGGTCCCTTGATCTCTAAGAAAATGACTTGTGGTGCTCCCAAGTGGCTGTGGGGGCACAAAAGCATCCTCATGGGTCTCCAATTGAATCTAACAAGCGTGTATCCAATCTGGAAGGGCTAGAACAATGATGCAAGCCCTCCCATGTCTCCCATGGTGAGATAGAACCCCATTTGGGCCCTCGATCAACTACCAAGTGTGTGGTGCAAGTGTGTAGCCAGCTGGGAAAGGTGGTCTAGGTGAATCAATATCATCAAATAAGATGAACATGAGCGAGCAATAAATGGTTTTGAAGGATCCATGGCATGGCTATTTTCTCTTTGCTATAGTGGAGGCACATCTCTCAATGCACACCCTACAAATGTCAATATGACCCTCTGGAGGGCTTGGACCTTGTATAGAGAGATAGAGAGACCAAAACCCAAGATGATGATCCACCTGCAATCCTGTATAAGATCCAATGCGTCTCCTCACCTTCCAGTACAACAACTCATTAGTGCAATTGAGCAAATAAACTTACAAATCATGGAACCAAGTGGGCACTTCATAGTGGCATGCTCTTCCGTAATGGGTTTTAGAATGTATAGGTGTTCCCAAGTTTAAGAAGGAGGTTAATCAATGATCCTATTAGGTGGTTTCAACCTTTAAGGGAGTGACAAGTCCATGGTACATCCATCAAATGGAAGGTGTTATGTGAAACAATAGTGGAACAGGGTGGGGTAGAAGGGGAAGGCTCTAGGCCACATGCCATGGTACAAGGGTAGCTATAATGAGGGAGGTTCACACATGGGTGTATAGATGTAGGGGGGAGCAATCGTGGTACATGAGTTACCTCGACCTTTGTTTTTCCACCCTTCTTTAAATGCCTTTTGCCTTTTATTGATTTTTCTTTTTATAACTGCTCGGGGCTTCAGGGAATGAGAGCATGATGTGAATGATATAACAATGAATACCCCCTTAAGGTTGGGCAGTTCATCGCTCACTAGGGGTTGGGACAATCATGGGTTCCTTAATGATGTAGGGAGCTCACATAGGGGCCTTAGAAACCAGGATGATGGCCATGATAAGGGGTACAACTCGTTCATCTTTTGCCCACATTCTCTAAATTTTTATGTCTCGACCATCTTTTGCATTTTATGGTACATTTCCTGTTGAGAGTGGCCAACTTATGCTTTTGACTTTCTTTTTAGTTGCATCAACCTCCGGGGCATCGTTCCAGGCCCGACGTGAAGTGCGGACAAGGGGAAGGGGAGCCTAACTCCTTATGGACCTAATGGACAAATGTCGACCCAGGTGGGAAATATGTAAAAATGGGTTATAATGAGCGTAGGGGAGTGTTGTATGTGGTGTCAAGAAATGAGACTACATAACCAAAATCAATATTTCCCATGTAGTGCCTCTCCTAAAGCTTGTAGCCAATAGAGGAGATCCCACAGAACTAGGATGCGAGGTTAACCACCAAGTTGGATAAGGGGACAAGAGTACAGACCGAGCCCATTCTTTTTGCCGAATCCCCCCACTAGTCCATGCCAAAAATTGTCCATGATAAGTAAGCAAAAAAACCCAACTACATAATGAAAGCCATACCTTCAGGGTTGGAAGGGCCACTTTCAAACATACGATCATGACAGATGCATGAGGGTGCATAATGGCTAGCTCAGGTGGTAGAGGTGGTGGAACATTGAGCTATCTGGTGGCTCCAAGGGGTTGCTAGCTGAAGATAATGTAGGAGTAAAATTTCTTCTATGGGTGTCACCCACAGGTGGTGGGTAACAGTTGGCATGTTGCATATTGTGAGTATGGTGGATTTTTATTCCTTGCATTTACTGGAAATTAAATACCACAATCATTTGCTATTACCTGACTATTGGTTGTGATGTTGCTGCTGGGAGGATATACTTGGAACAAGGTACTGTTGGCTTTTTTTGGTGTGCTAGAGATTGAGCAGTTAGGTGTGCATCTGCAATTTAGGGAGCTCAAATTGCTATTATATTTTATTTTTAATGGTCTATTTTTCAATTCTTATATATTTCAATTTAAATATTAGTATTTCATGCAGGGCCCTAAGTCATAGACCCACATCACTTACAATGTTCCCTAGAATTTGGGGGTGGTTCCACTTGTCCCCCAAATGCATTTCCCTACATCCTAAAAAACATGGTGGAACATTGCCATCTTCTTATGGACATTACATATAGAGATAAATATCTTGGGTTATATTGGTCCCACAGTTCTTCTGCCATACTAACTAGTGTTAATACTGTGACAACAAATAAAAAAAATAAATATTGTAAAAGCCAAATTTACTTCAGCTAAATATTTGGTAGTTTGTATAATGGTGGTAGTTCATGCAACACGTGTAATGGTGCCATGTTAAATATGCATCTATGTAGCCTGAGAGGGGTGTGTTAGTGTTGTTTTAAGCCTAATCTAAGGAGATTGTAATCTTATTTCTTGAGCAATATCAATATTGATACCTTACCCTTTGGATTTTTCCTTGACACACTGTCAGGGCTTTATCATGAAAATCTTTGTCTTGTTTGGATGCTTCTTTGTTATCTTGCTTCATTATTTCTCTAAATTTTATGTGGGCTCATGAATCAGAGTGCAAGTGGATGGAGGCATGAGAGGCTGTAATCGAAGTAGAGGTCATGTCAACTGTCACAAAACTCTTTAGGAAGATTCAATAAGGTTTCTAAGTCAAGTTTCTTTCTCTGCAATAGTGGGTTTGTCAAGTGAATTTTCTAATCATGTGTTTTTTCCTTTTGGTGCACAAACGATAGACGATTGCGCCTAATTATTTGTGGTGGTCATGCAAGTTGAAAGCAAACCCTAGCCATCCTTTAAAATGATATGTATGTGCAAAGGTTGTGCCATGTAGAAGTTAATTTGTGGAGTGTTCCTTTTGTATAGGCCACAAAAGATGAGGTCTTGTTGTAGAGGTTGTGTGTAGTGTAACAATTGAGCTGGATTTGAGGGGCCATCATATGCAATATTGTAAAGGTCGAACTGGATTTGAGGGGAATTTATTACTTCACATAGGATGTCAAGTATTGAAGAAGAGAGGTTGGGTCAATCTAGTGGAGGCCACATGGTCTCGTTTGTGGTTTTGGTGGCGGTATATATATGAGGTCTTGTTGCAAAGGTTGTGTGTAGTGTAATAATTGAGCTGGATTTGAGCGGCCATCATATGCATTATTGTAAAGGTTGAAATGAACTTGAGGCGAATTTATTACTGTACAAAGGATGTTAAGTATTGAATAAGAGAGGTCGAGTCAATCTAGTGGAGGCCACAGGTTCTCATTTGTGGTTTTGTTGGAGGTATATATATATATCCAAATTCTTGAATTGACATACCTGCAGAATTCCAAGTTTGAGCTGTGTTAGTTTTTGTAGCTCAGACAGGTGTTCTAGTCTTAAGAGGTGTCATTGAGGCTATAAACACAAAGGAGTTAAGTATCCCCAAGCCTGTGTAAATTTTCAAAAGGGAAATATCTTAATTATGTCAATTAGTGACTTTTTAATTATTTCCTAAGTCTAACTGAGGAAAAGTGAATAATTAATTGATATTAATTGGGATAAGATTGGTTTTCCTCTAGAAGCTTGTAGAAAGTTTTTAAGATGATCTTAACCATCGATTGGATCAAATGAATTTCTAATTGTGGCCATTCATTTGTGAATGAGAAATTATAAAGGAGATCGATGGGCAACAATGTAGAGACATCAGATAATCGAGTGGGTAAATTCAGAGATACTAGGAGGGTTTTGGCAATAGTGATTAAGAGAAAACTATCCGAAGATCTTTGCTATTACTTATTAGTATTTTTTGCAGAAGGTCGAGCTTTTCCCATTGAGGTCGTGAGGTTCAAGAGGAGGTTGAATTGCTCAATAAATTCGTAGGAGGCCAAGATTATTTTCCGGAAGGTGGTGCGAGTCTTTCAGAGGCCAGATCGAATTTCCCAGAGGAGGTGTGAGTCCACCAAAGACTTGTGCGAGGTTGTTGGAGGTCATCTGAGGTCATTTGAATTTTCCAGGAGGCAAATCGAGTTTTGAGAGGGCAATGCGAATTTGCCGAGAGATAGTGCGAATTGCCAATAAGAGCCAATGCAAATTGCTAGAGGCCAATGCATGTTGCTGGAGGCAGTGTGAATTGCAGAAAAGGGAAGCCGTGGGGTTTTCTAGATTAGCAGAATTGAAGAAAATATTTTGATGGAGCTTTGCTAGTGTCAAGAAAGGAATTTTATTTTCTCAATAGCAGTTTATTTGCTGAAGATATTAACAAAAGCCGCCAGATCTGAAAACTAGTTTGCCCCACATTGGGCTTTTTCTAGGGACGCTTTGTCCAAAAATACTAGTGTAAATTGTGTTATTGGTTCTTTTTATATTTCCTGCATTTTTATTTGTGATTAGTGTTGTTTATGTTGTTATTTGTTACTTCTAGCAAAAGAATTAATTTGCCACAAATAAATAACAAGAAATACTTAACTAGTTAATAGCACCTCCTGGGTAGCCAAAATTTCGTGTGATATCATAACAGATTGGTGCAAAGTCTTGGTTGAAGATGGCTATGGAATGATTTCACCCAGAAGGAGATTAAACTTCATTCACTGAAGGGAAATGAAAGGGCAGTGAGGAGAAAGACAAAGTTGCTCTTGTTGCACAAGTGAAAAAGGGAAAAGTGAAGGCCATGCAAAACTAGAGTGGAGAAGTATCTTCAAAGAGCAAGAAGGAAAAAGACATGAGCAAAGTTAAATGCTTTGCTTGGCATAAGTTTGGGCATTTTGGTAGTGAATGTCCTGGCAAAAAGAAGGGCAAGGATAAGATTTTTATAGAAGCTATTGCGCAGATGGAGGAGATGGTGGAGAAGTTTGAGAAAAGCTTCACCTTAGTATCTTGCCTTTCTGAGACCATCACGAGAGGTGTCTGTTTCATGGGCAGTGGAGCATCTCGTCACATGGTGGGATCGCGAGACTTCTTCACTAGCATGACGAGTGTTGAATTTTTGTAACTATGGTCAGTCTTCATAATGTATATTTTCATCATTATGTATTTATTGTAAGCATGTTCTTCATGCTCAAAAGAAATTATATTATTTATTTGTCAAAGAAAATATGAAAGGCATGTTCTTCATGACCTTTGCAAAAGAATTTTGAATTTTGAATTTGTATTTTTCCCTCCACAAGAAACCAAGTTGGCTCCTCTAAATGCTCAAGTTAGCTCAACCCCTTGTGGCACCCATTGATGTTGGTATTGTTCTTATGGGAAATAATGTTTCTTATTGTTGAAAAGTTGGGCAGTGTCTGGATGAATTTCACCAAGGAGAAACCCTAAGACCCCAAGAGGAGTTCATTGTGCCCCTAAGAAAACTAATATTGGTTGAAGGAAGAATTTTCAATCGGTCAAAAGAATTATTTGGGAAAGTAATTATAAAAGCATTCGTAAATATATATTTAAATTCTAATAACAAATTTGAATTGATAGTAATTCCCTCTAGATTCCATGTCGTATCCATAAAGGGTCATGTCTATATGTGTTCTACCTAAAAAGCAAAGAAAAGAACTTGCGTCTTCTCTAAATTGCTCACCATAATTTTGTGATCAGAATTTGCTATGGTTCAGAATCTTGATACATTCTCTCTGATGGTTGCACTACGTTCTGTGCTTTGGTTCGTTTGAAAACTCTGCATGGCATCGTTCTGGAGTTTGGTTCGTTTGGAAACTTCACATGGCATCATTCTGGAGTTTGGTTCATATGACATCTTCGTATGGAAAGTTACAAGGGCATCACTACTGTCACTCTGATCTAAGGCTCACTACTTGTCTCTGTGGTGTGTATCATATTACAGAGGCACCGCAATTGAACAAAGGCTTCGAAATTTATTATCACTAAGGCATCAGAGGAACATTGCACAATGTTATCACTCTTATGCACAACAACATCGTTGGCATCATTACTTGACATAGTTACATTGTAAGGCATCACTCTATGGTAAGGCTAATTAATTTACTGTGGCTCGCTTAATTTTTTTATGGCATCACTCCTAAACTCTATATGAATTCTCTATGGATCAGTGGCACATTTATGTTCTCTATGGCTTGTAGTCAGTGATCAATGTATAACCCTTCATGATAGTGAGTCATGACTGAGTTGAAAGTAAACTGTAATATGGAAATGACATTATTCTGATGTATATGACAGAGCTTTGGAAATGTGTCAATGATGTATATAATAATATCAGTTACCTTTGTGAACTTGGATCTAAACTGTGAATTTTGATATGACAGTGACTCTATTGCTTAAACATGACTTAGAGATATATACACTGACCTTATAACAAAACAATGACCATGAAGGAAGACTGTGGCAGTGTCTCTGACAATAGTGACTATGAAGTGCATTAGTGAGATATATAATGATAGTGATCATGCTCCCTTGATGAATAGAGATCTTTGATATGTAGCTATGACTGTAATCCTTATCTTTCAGTATGATAATGGTAGTATATGGACATGGACGTTAATTCTTGTGACTAGGATATGGCAACAACTTTCTAGAGATTGTTTCGATCAGTTCACAAACACAGTTGTGAAATGACTTGGGTTGGCCCTAGGAGGCCTAATGTAATTGTGGTATCTCTCTCTCATTGTACTTTGTATCTCAGCTGAACAATTGATGAATATCTAATGAAATAAGAATTTGGATGGGTTTTCCCCTTAGTGGGGTTTTTCCCTGGTCTTTGACCAAAACTCTGGTGTCCCCTTTGCACATGTTTTTCTTTTGTCGTTCCTTTATCTTCCACTGCAATATTGATGTTATCGTTCTTTGTACATAATTGCTAATGATGATTAGGTGTTATGGGGTGAATGTGATATGAAAATGATGAAACATTTAAAATGTAATTATATACAACAAAGAACAATCTAGCCCTAAGGAAAATTAACATGGTTTCAGAATTGGGCTGAAGAAAAGTCATTGAAGATCACCCCTGTGAAGACACGTTTGGTTCAAGTAGAATGGAAGAAGATGAATATGGCAAAGACGTTTGGAAAAGCCCTAGGAGTGGACTTGAATTGGCAAAGCTCCAAGTATGATTCAAAATTTCTTCATTTGATCTAAGAGAAGTTATTTGGGACTGATTCAGAAAACCCTAGGAGTAGGCCTAAGATATGGCAAAAGCCTAGGTTTTATAGCTTTGAAACCCTAGTATGATTAGAATTAGTGAGAAGACATTCAAGAATTTGTGACTAAATTCAAAGAAACACTAGATGGATTTGTCTCCTATCCAATAGGTGATATGCTGCAGATTAAGAGGTCATTGATGGCTGGAGTTGGTTGCTGATGAAAGAGCTAAAGGACACGTGTGGTACTCAGGAGGATGCATTTCTTCTAAAGATGACATTGGCATATAATTGATTGTTAGTGGTGTCTCCTGGCTAAGAGAAATACCAGATCAAGAGGGCGCTAACAACCTCCTTCAAACCTCATTGAAGATAAGTATTTTCAAGGCTTATGTTAGGACACTGCTCTTGTTTAGATTTTTCATTTTTGGTCTATTGTTTATTCCTCTTGCACAAATATTTGAATACTTCTTTTACTAATGTATTGGATAAGGAAAGTTGATCCTTCTCAAAGATCATCATGATGTGGAGCATTGCAGGAAGATTTAGTACTTAGAGGGAGCTGATGCAGGATAATGATGAAGCTACTCTCATATTTAAGAAAAGGAAGAAAGACCTACCTCATGACGAGGTACACTTGCATTATGTTTGTTTACTTTAACATTATTGCTCTTGCTCTTGTTCTATGGTCACATGTATATCTGATGAATGTGAGGACTAAGTCCTCTATATCGAGATTGAGGAAGATGTGGAGCCATCCCATGACTTGAATGGAACATGAAATGGACAAGAGCTCAAGACCTCGACGGAAGGGTTGTAGTCTCCTTGGTTGATAACTATGATTGAAGAAGTCTCCTATTTAGAGGGAGTAAATTGAGTGCAATAGTTTGATATGATGTTGAGAGCGATATGTCCTTCATGCAAGTACTATTCTAGATGGCTGAAATATAGTAGTATCTAATGCTTTTGTGATATGGTTCAAACTATGATAAGAAATATGCTCTCATAGAAAGAAGGCTATGACGAGATCCTAGGACTATGCTGTCAAATAGCCTATTATCAGATATTTGTAAAGTTGGCTTCCTCCACTATGTCTATAAGGAAGGAACATACTTGGAGCTACCTCAAGGCTTTGAGGCACATGAGATGAGATTCATGATTACAGATGGAAGAAAGCCCCATATAGACTCAAGTAAGCCCTTCGGTTTTGGCATGCTTGGATTGATGGTCATTGGATGCGGACACCAACCTCTCTTCAAGGTTGCAGGTATGTCTCTGATATTTGGTTGTGTATGCTAACAATTTATTTATGACAAGATCATATCATCTCCTTATTTAGTCCCAGAGGGAGTTGGCCCCTTAGTCTAGATGATCAACATCTTGAGTTTGAAAGTGCAACAGAGAGATGATGGCCTACTTGTCATGAGAAGTGTATTGACAGAGTTTTGGCATGATGATTTACACTGAAGTAGTTGAGAGAAACTCCTCTTCAGATACAAATTTGATGGATCCTATGATGAAATGAAAGTCAAATTAATTCTTGCCTTGTAACACGATCTAGATAAAGCCTAGATGTGTATATTGGGTTATTGATAAACACGTGTTGAGATATCTACATGAAACTATCATTCATGGTTTGAGACACGCTGCCAGAGACTTTATGGATACATTAATGTTGAAAATGTTATTGTCTAGAAGAGCACAACTGAATTTTTCCTATTTCTGCCCCGATTTCTTGGCATAGAAATTTGTTGCTTTGAGAGGTAGTGATTGTTGCTTGCATGGTTCACTGAGAGTCAGTGTGGTCGAGAAAGCTCTTTGGAGAGTTGTTTGAGCATATGTTGGGCATGACTATGATATACTGTGATAGGTTATGAGTTCCGTCGTGCAAAGAATCCTGTGTTTTATGATAGGTTCTGGTACATTGAGATATGCTGTAGAAAGGAGCAATGGGACTCCACCACATGTTGATTGATGAGCAGGCAGACAATGGATCTTTGTGTTGTAGAATGTATGCTTGTGGTTGACTCGATATTCTCTAGGTGTCATGCACTATGGCCAGGACTAACAACTGTAAACCTAGTGAAGGCACCGATGAGAGAAAGGGGTCCCAGGCTGATCGAGAACACTGGGCAATGTTCTTCCCCCCTATTTGAGCTCCCAGGGAGAGGAATTGAGCTATGAGGCTCTTGGGGTTGAGGGAACTATGGACAATAGGAGAGCTGTGATCCTTACGTCATGGTAAGTAGCATCCTGCCTATTGTCTGGCAATAGGAGAATTGAAATCCTTACCTCATGGTAAGTAGTATCCTACCTATTGTCACTATAAGGTGTGTGTGATCCTTGCCATTTATTGGCAAGTTCAGCATCTCCCCCTTATGGTTTAGCAACATATACCCCAATATGCATCCTACCCACAAGCTAGGCTTGTTGGGATTGTTCCTCCCCATTTGGCCAATGGGTTGAGATGACTTGAGATGGTTGTGATCCTTGCCTCTCATGGCAAGTGGTATCTCACTCAAGTGATGGGATGCAGGTGTTCTACCACTTGACTCTTGAGGGTCAATGGGGGAAGATCGAAAGATATTGGGATGGATGTGATCCTTACCTTTCATGGCAAGTAATATCTCGCACGCTGATTAGACAACAGGATGGTTGCGATCCTTGCACGGTAAGTTGTATCTCGCCCATTGTCACTCGACAATAGGATGGATGTGATCCTTATCTCTCATGTCCAGTAGTATCTCGCCTGTTGATTAGACAAGCTGATGGTTGTGATCCTTGCCTAGTAAGTTGTATCTCGCCTATTGTCAATGGATATAGGGTGGTAGCTGGGCTCCCCTATGATGGTCGAGACATCTTTGATCAACTGATGATCAAATGAGTCAAGTTTAGAAGAGATGTGATGAGATGGATGTCTTGTTGATATAACTGAGATGAAAGTTATGAGATTTGACTTGGAGACTAGTAGGGTTTGAGGATTGATCTCCCCTAGCTTTGATTATGCATTATTCTTCTTCTATGAGATGAAATGTAATAATGATTTAGTTGCTTGCCTTCTTATATTGACACATGTCATCCTAGATGAGACTTATGATGTGAATGGAAATTCCTCCCTAGTTGAGAGGGAGTGTTGAAAGCTGGGCAGCGTCAGGATGAATTTCCCCAAGGGTTTCACCCTCAGACCCCAAGAGGAGTTCATTGTGCCCCTAAGAAAACTAATATTGGTCAAAGGAAGAATTTTAAATTGGTTAAAAGAATTATTTAGGAAAGTAATTATAAAAGCATTTGTTAATATATATTTAAATTCTAATGACAAATTCAAATTTATAGTAATTCCCTCCAAATTCCATGTTGGCAACATAAAGGGACATGTTTATTCCATCTAAGGAATTTATATATAATAGGGCATATGTGTTCCGCCTAAAAAGCAGAAAAAATAACTCGCATCTTCTGTAAATTGCTTTCCATAATTCTGTGATCACAATTTGCCATGGTTCGGATATATTCTCTCCGATGGTCGCACTATGTTCAGTGGTTTGGTTCGTTTGAAAACTTCACCTGGCATTGTTCTACAGTTTGGTTCGTTTGAAAACTCCACATGGCATCGTTCTGGAGTTTTGTTTGTTTGGAAACTTTGCATGGCATCATTTTGGAGTTTGTTTCATATGACATCTTTGTATGGTAAGTTAGAAGGGCATCACTACTGTCACTCTGATCTAAGGCTCACTACTTGTCGCTACGGTGCGTATCATATTACAGAGTCACCACAATTGAACAGAGGATTCAAAATTTATTATAACTAAGGCATCAGAGGAGCATTGCACAGTGGTTTCACTCTTATGCACAGCAACATCACTGGCATCATTATTTGACATAGTTACATTGTAAGGCATCACTATATGATAAAAAGAGTTCCGCATCACTCTATGGTAAGGCTAATTAATTTACAGTGGCTTGCTTAATTTTTTTTATGGCATCGCTCCTATACTATATATGAATTCTCTATGGATCAGTGGCACATATATGTTCTCTATGGATTGTAGTCAGTGATCAATGTATAACCCTTGATGACAGCGAGTCGTGACTGAGTTGAAAGTAAACTATAATATGGCAATGACATTAATCCTGTGTATATGACAAAGCTCTGGAAATGTGTCAATGATGTATATAACAATATCAGTTACCTTTATGAACTTGGATCCAAGTATCGCTGTGACTTTTGATATGATAGTGACTCTATTGCATAACCATGACTTAGATATATATACAGTGACCTTATAACAAAACAGTGATCATGAAGGAAGAGTGTGGCAGTGTCTTTGACAACGGTAGCCATGGAGCATATCAGGGAGATATATAATGATAGTGATCATGCTTCCATGATGAACAAAGATCTTTGATATACCATACATAGCTGTGTCACTAAAATGATATGGTTGTACAGTGAACTTATGGATGGTAGCTATGACTGTAAGTTTCTAACCCTTATCTTCCAGTATGATAGTGGAAGTATATGGATAGGGATGTTAATTCTTGTGACTATGATATGGCAACAACTTTCTAGAGATTGTTTTGATCAGTTCACAAACACAGTTGTGAATTGACTTGGATTGGCCTTAGGAGGCCGGATGTCATTGTTGTGTCTCTCTCTCATTGTACTTTGTATCTCAGCTGAACAATTGATGAATATCTAATAGAAGAATAATTTGGATGGGTTCCCCCCTAGTGGGGTTTTGCCCTCGTCTCTGACCAAAATTCCGTTGTCCCCTTTGTGCATGCTTTTCTTCTGTTGTTCCTTTATGTTCTGCTGCAATGTTGATGTTATTGTTCTTTCTACATAATTCCTAATGATGATTAGATGTTATGGGGGTGAATGTGATATGAAAATGATGAAAATTTTAAAATGCAATTATCTACAATAAAGAACAATCTAGCCCTAAGGAAAATTAACACTTGTGGCATCAATGTTGATGTTTGTAGCTCAAATAGGTACTTCTGCACATGTGCAAGTCTCCTAATACATACTTAACCTTAACAATCACTCTAAATACTAAAGTAGTTCCTTTTTATAAGATAAAGTGAGTTAATCTAATGAAATGCAAAGGTTTTTGCATTAATGAATTAGATGAATCTCAATCGTTGAGCCATTGTGAGTTTTGAACCTATTTAAATGAAGAATTGATTTGAAGGGCATAAATTTGTGTGCATGTGATTGTGAGATTGGTGTATTTAATTTTCTTCTACTGTTATATTTGTTAAAATTCTAATCGTGTTATTATTTAGTATAACTATGTATTCTACTAGGAAGTAATTATCCAGTTGCTAGGGTTAGCAAATTAACAATCAACGACTGGGTCATATGACCATGAAAGGGCTAAAGGTACTGATAAACCACTAATTACTTCCAATTTTAAAATCTTTGAATTTGATTTTTTGCAAATATTGTATTTTTGGGAAGCGGTGTAGATAGAAGTTTAAAACAGGTAGTCATACAAGTAAAGGAATTCTAGATTATATCCACATAGATGATTGTGGGCCACCCCCTATAGTTTCTTTTGGAGGATCATAATATTTTGTAGCATTTATAGATCATTACTCTATAAAGGTGTGGGTCAATGTTCGAAAAAGAAAAGTTGATGTGTTTAAACAATTTAGAATTTGATTGAAAGGACAATTTCTAGGTTATTCAAATGTTTAAGAAAAGGTAATGTAGGCGAGTTCACATCTCTAGAGTTTGAAAAATATTGCAAAGAGATTGGGATTGAAAGGCATAAAACCACAATATACACTCCCCAAGAAAATGGCATGGAAAAACACAAGTACATGACTCTTCTAGAGAGAGGAAGGAGCATGCTTAGTAACGTCAATTTGCAACAAGAGTTGTGGGCAGAAGTAATCACTAAAGCTTGCTATTTGGTAAATTAGTCACCATCAATTGCAATAGATTGCAAGATTCATGAAGAGGCATGGACAAGTCATCCTTGTGATTACTCATATTTAAAAAAAATTAGTTGTGAAGCATTAGGGGAATTTTGAGGTCTAAAATGGGTCTCGGGAAAATAATATAATAATAGTTAAACTAATAAACTAAGGGTTATAAATTTTTAAAGAAAAAGAAAGGAAACTATTTTTTTTTTTAATTGTGTTTTCGACTTATCTCCTTATAAGGTTACTCGAATGTTAAGTGTAGAAACCCATTGGATGCGTATTTAAATTTCAGATCCAATGAGTACCCACTTACATACTTTTGAGTAGAACCACATCGTAAAAAATTGAAAATACACGAAAAAACATGTCATTAAATTCCACATCCAACGAGTACTCACTCTGCATACTTCTAAGTAGACCCACATTGAAAAGTTTTGACTCCAACAAGTACCCATGTTTCGACATGCTTTTTTCATTTATTTTCAATTTTTTTCAATGTGGGTACTTGTTAGATGTAGAATTTAATTCTGCATTCAATGGGTGTCTACACTTGACATTTGAGTGAACTTGTAAGTAGATAAGCCAAAAATACAATTAAAAATGTAGTTTTCTTCCTTTCCCTCCAAAATATTTACCCTAGGGATGACATCATCATCTTAAATATTAGCAGTTCTTTAAAAGTTAATTTTGTTAGTACATTTTTTGTTTTGAGGTCCATTTTTACCTCAAAATTCCCCTAATGCTTATTCTCTTACTCCTAAAAATTAACATTCCAAGTTAGACCCCATATCAAAGAAGTATATCTATGTTGGTTATGATGATGTACTTAGGGGATATAGATTGTGGGATCCTGCTATCCACAAAATCATCATTAGCAGAGATGTATTTGATGAATAACCCTCACAAAATTAGGCATTGTAGAAATAGATATGAAATAGGAACAAGTACCACAAAAACAAGAAATTCAGTTGGAGACTCAACCATCTACAAAAACTAGGAAGCAAGAAGAAGCTTCTGATGAAGAAGAAGCCATGGAAGCTTTTGATTACTAATGTTTCGGAAGCTTCTTGTTATTTGGAAGCAAAGGATGATATTGAAAGTGCTAAATGGAAAATAACAATGGAAGAAGAAATGGATGCTTTGGAGGAAAACAGAATCTAGGACCTAATAGAATTCCAAAGGAAAAAAAAGTTTTTGGGTGTAAGCGGGTATACAAACTGAAAAGTGTGGTTGATGGTAGCAAATGGGTATTCTTAAATGGAAGGTATTGATTTCCTTGAAGTTTTTTCGCCTGTTGTTAAGCTTGTTTCTATTCATTTTTTATTAGCACTAGTTGCTTCACTTATTCTTGAGTTAGAGCAGTTAGATGTTAAAGAAACTTTTTTACATGGAGATTTGGATGAGAAAATTTATATGGAACAGTTGAAAGGGTTTATTCAAATTCTCAAAATAAAATTTGTTTGCAAGCTCAAAAAGTCATTGTATGGCTTGAAGCAGTCTCCCAGGCAGTCTCCCAGGGAATAGTACAAGAAGTTTGATTCTTTCATAGTGAGCCACAATTTCATTGTATTTACTTAAATTTTTAATGGTATATTCAATTATTTGTGTTATATGCTGCTGATGATATGCTTGTTGCAAGCAAAAGCATAGTTGAATTCAATAGGTTAAAGGCTTAGTTGGCTAGGACTTTTGATATGAAGGATCTAGGAGCAGCAAAACAAATATTGGGCATAGAACCACACACAGACATGAATACATGGCAAATCAAGGTAGAGAGCATTGAAAAGCAATGAAATGGGTTCTTCAGTATCTAAGGGCCACAAGTGATTATTGCATCACTTTTAATGGTTGTAGTGTTTCAATCTATGCTTATGTTGATTCATATTTTGCGAGTGATTTGGACAAAAGGGTATCTACTTCAGGTTATGTCTTTACTCTTGTAGGAGGATCTATTAGTTGGATGTCAAAGCTTCAAGAAACAATTATTTTATCCACTATTAAGGAAAAATATATAGCTGTCTCACATGCATGCAAGGATACAATTTGGTTAAAGGGTCTTCTGGGTGAGTTTGAAAGAATGGAGGGCAAAGTGAATGTATTCTGTGATAGTCAAAGTGCTATCCATTTGGTTGCCAATCCAACTTATCATAGTAAGACTAAGCATATTGATATTAAATACCATTTTGTAAGACATGTTATTGATGGAGTTGGAGTAGCTCCTAAGAAATTCCATACTCTAGAAAATTTTATAGGCATGTTTACGAATCCAATATTGTTAGAGAAGCTATAATGGTGTTTGGTTTCTCTTGGCTTATAGAAAAGGGGATGAATGGGATTGGGAAAGGTATTAGGTAAATTGTTGTCGAGGTGGAGATTGTTAGAATTGTGACAAAAAAAATTATTATAAAAACCAAATTTACTTAAAGTAAATATTTGATAGTTTGTATGATGGTGGAGGTTTACATAATGGTGACAGTTCAGGTAACACATGTAATATTGCCATGCTAAAAATACATTTATGTAGCCCGAGAGGGGTGTGTTAATGTTGTTTTAAGCCTGATCTGAGAAGACTGTAATGTTTTTTCTTGAGCAATAAGAATATTGATACTTTGCCCCTTGGATGTTTCCTTGACACATTGTCAAGGTTTTACCACAAATCTTTATCTTCTTTGAATGTTTCTTTGTTATCTTGTTTTGTTATTTTTCTACATCTAAATTTCATGTGTCTCATGGCCAACAACTAGTACTGTTATTTTAGCTAAGTCTAATCCTGTTACTCTAGTTCCACTCCTTTACAGAATTTACAGTTGTCTGTAAAAAGTCTTTCATTACATCAAAAATTCACTATTCCATTAATAATCAGAATTATTTGAAGTTTTACTGGTTATGAAAGGCTTACAATGACAGAAACAAAAAAGACCTTAACCTTATGACTATTATGTGGTGCCACCAGTGTCTCAGGAGAAGTCTGGTGCTGTTTACCGTCCATGGTTCCTCATTTGTAGTTAAATGTGATATTTAAAGGTTCTATATGACGAAGACCACCGTGGTTCACATTACATATGCATTAGTGATGGCCCAAAGTTGATTATTAAATGACAGACTCCATATTTTCGAAAGTATTAATGGTTACATTGCTTGGATAATGTATATGATATATTTGTAGATACATGATATATTTTTGAGGAAGTCCATAACTTAGTGTGTGAACATATTTTGGAACTAATAATTGGATGCACTTAAAATAGTAGTTGCCATTCAAGCGAAAATTAACTATGGAATTTACAGTTGGGTATAGTCATAGACTTATTTGGTTGTGACCTCAGTCTAAATAAAAATGTATAAATTAAACCCCTTATGGTCTACAGTAGACTTCAACTCTATTAATCTTTATGTAATTAAGAGGTGAGGCATCCTTATCTCTATGCAACGAAGCAAATGGGAGGTCGGGAGCTTGCCACTTCAAAAAAACCTTCGGACAGATTCGGGAGCAAAGTCCACCACTTCATGATAAAATTCATTTGTTTGAAATTTGCCTTCGCAAAGTGCATGTTTGTGCAATTTCTTTGATTCAACTTCCGTTTTAAGTTGTAGTCATATATCTGTTGCATGTGTTTTGCCTTGTAGGCTAATCGAAGCTTCAAGTCATTTTCTTTGAAAAAATGCTCCTTTTCCCTCCATTGGAACGTATTTTATCAGCTTTTTCCTGTGTTTTTGTTTTTGCAGATATACAAAACAGAGTGATATTTCACGTGGACGAACTTGGTTTTTCCATGGGGAACGCAAAATCATGCTTTATACAGAGCGTGCTCATTTCTATCACAGATATAAGGTGCCATGTGTTTGCAAACCATATGGAACAAAGTCTCCTATTATATTGTTCATAATTTGCTTATGGGAGATGGATGTCTTTATTGCAGATACGGGGAATACGTGATCTGATCTTTTACTCCCTTCCAGAGAGAAATGATTTTTATGCCGAGGTAATATTTGCTAAATTTTCCTTGAATGCTCTAATTTAAGGCCGTTATCAATTTCTCTTTACCTTACCCGGTTTCTTGCTACAAAGGCATGGTGTGTCTATTTTATTAATTTTAAAGTAACTCAATTGACGGGAATTGCAATGTTGTTGTATACGTCTTATATTCATTTCCATGTAACTTCTTCTCCAATTAAAAATGGGTTATGACTTCTGTTGTTTTTCAGCTTACGAATATGTTTGAAGGGGTTGGTAATCCTACCTGCACGGTGCTTTTTTCACGATTTGATAGTTTGCGGGTGAGAATTTCTGAACCCTTTGTGTGTTGATTTCCATAGCCATCCCATTAATGTGTTATTGCTGAGGTGCTGAAAGCAGTTTCTATTTGGTCTGCAGCTTGAGAGAATCGTGGGAACATCGTCAGCCAAAAAAATGCTAAACTCAGAGAAAAAGACTTTCATGTTTTGTTAAAGAGAGGTACTGCATACAAATATTGCCGTCTTTACGAAAATAGTGCCATCTTGATTGGGTAGTAGCCCATTTTTTTGGGTATAATTATTTTTTACAGATGCAAGATTTGCATCTGTGCCAATTTTGCTTTGTAAGCCAATCGAACAAGCTACAATATTTTGGTTCTCTTAAAAATCAATTTATGGTTGTGATTTCATTTTTTCAGTTGGCTGGAAGTCCTCACTGAGGATCGAACTTTTGTTAGCAAATGATTTACTTTTTGTTCCAAAAAATTAAAGCTGCATCACACTTGTTACATAATCATTTAGTTAATCAACTATGACAAGGGAATTAGCAGGGAATATTAATGTAAGATGTCTAAGAACAATCTAAATGTGCGTATAAATTATAATAACAATGAGCAATGTTCATATCATCATGGATTTGTTGTTTTATCTAGTTGTGTAGATGATGTACTGAAAATGATTGGTTCTCTAATGTAGTGACCTCCATGAATATTATTAATGTATTAGTCAATGCATTACTACTAGTGTTGGAACTCTCACTTTGGGCTTCCTTTCAATGTTTTTTGTGGGGAGTTCATAAAGGATTGTAGATTGAAGGTGAACCAATCTACAAAACCTTAATTTAGACAAAAGTGCTAACAACACCCCAAAAAACACTAGATATCAGAAAGAGAGCACCTAGAGAGATATTTATAACCAAAACCATAATCACACTAGAAAGAGAGATATATATAACTAGAACCATGATCGCACCAAAAATAGAGATTCACATTGTAAACAAGTCACTATGATAAAGAGAAGACAATATAGAGAAGGTTCCCTTGGGTTTATGATAATGAATGAATCACTTAATAGATAACACATTTGAATGGTATATTGATACACTACCCAAGAGGTAGGGCACAAGTCTCAATGGGTTTTCACTAGGTTGGCTTTAATCTAAATAGCAAGAAACATGAAAAAAATTGGGGGCTAAGTTTCGCCCATTGGCTAATTTCCCATTATTTTTCTCAAAAAAATGATATATTGATTTCCATTTTTTCTAAAAATGTTTTGTTGACATTTTACATCATAAAATTAAAACATTGAAAATCACTAAAAAAAAAACTAATAAAATCCTTAGAGTTTTTGGTGCCAAGGACTCCATTGTAAATGGAGTTGTAGAAAAGGAGAACAAAACTAGATAGGAAATGGTTATAGCAATGTTGAATGAAGGCAAACTAATAGATACCTTTTGGAGAGAAGCAACCACCACAACAATTTACATTTTAAATAGAGCACAAAATAGAGTGAACAACAACAAGATACCTTATGAATTATGGAAAGGTGGATGCGTTTCAATAAAATACTTCAATGCATTTGGTAGCAAGTGCTATATAAAGATAAATGAAGATGATTTAGGCAAGTTTGATTTTATAATAGATGAAGGTATCTTTCTTGGCTATGCATCTGAAAGCAAGTCCTATAAATGTTACAAAAAAAGACTATGCAAGGTGGTAGAAAACACTGATGGAAGAGTGGATGATGCAATACCTCAAAAAGAAAATTTAGAGGAGACAATCTATAGAGAATGAGAAAAGGAAGAAGAGGAAGAAGAATACAAGAGATAGAATGCCAATATGCAAAGACACCATCCAAACTTGTCCAAAAATATCATCCAAAAAATCATATTTTGGTGATGTAGATATAGAAGCTCAAACTAGAAGAGGATTGATAAGTGCACCAAACCAAGTGAACTTTTCTTTGTTGTCAAAATAGAACCCAAGAGCTTTACACAAGCTAGTCAAGATAAGCATTCTTTAATAAGATACTCAAGTTTTCTTTATTGTATTTGGTTTAAGAAATGAATATACCTCTACTAGATTGAGAAATCGCAAACCTAAAAATAATGACAATTCTTTAAACATGGACATCTCAAACTGTTTTTGCATTTCTTTTACAAACATTTGGCTCATTTTGTTAGCATTACTTCCTAGAAAACGAAGACCATGTAGCACTCTATGGACTAAAACAAACTCCTACAGTTTGGTATTCAAGACTTGACAAATACTTACAACAAGAAAGTTTTAAAGAGGAGCTATAGACACCAATCTTTACATCAAACATAAATGAAAATATATTAATTATTTTGGTTTATGTGGATAATATCATTTTTGGAAGTAACGCTGACAAAATGAGCCAAATGTTTGTAGAAGAAATGCAAGAAGGGTTTGAGATGTCCATGTTTAGAGAATTGTCATTAATTCCAAGTTTGCAATTTCTCAACCTAGCAAAGGTATATTAATTTCTTAAACCAAATACATTAAAGAAATCTTGAATAAATTTAGAATGCAAGACTACACATATTCTAGTACACCCATGATTGAAGGGTGTAAATAAAGTAAAGATGATGAATCCCCATAAGCAAATAAAACATCATGCATGTCTATTGATATGTGACAACATCAAGGCCATACACCATGCAAGAAGTAGATTTGGTTGCAAGATTTTAATATGCACTAAAGGAGACAAATGAGCAAGCAACAAAAAGAATATTCAAATATCTAAAGGACGCATTAGACTTTGGATTGTAGTGTTCAAGAAGTAAGGAATTTACTTTAACAACATATACAACTGCAGATTGGGTAGGATGTATTGATGACAAAAAAAAGTACAAGTAGAGGAACATTGTTTCCATGCAATTATCTAATATCATGGTTGAACAAGAAACAAGCTTAAATGTCTCTATCCATAACAAAAGTTGAATATATTGCAGGAGCAACATGTTGCGCATACGTTCTCTGGATGAAGCAGGCACTAAAAGATATCAAGGTAGAACATGTTGGAAACACTAGGGCGGGGGGGGGTGAATCAATATTCCTTTTCAATTGTTATTTTTACCAGTTAAATCATTTATATTGAAAACACAAAATGAACAATAAGAATAAATGCTTTTATTAATATAATCTTTACAATAAATCATGTACAATATATATAAGGCTCCACCCTGTTGCCAAGCACCAACTTGGTCTTTTGTGAGGCTCCCACCTCTAGGGCACCAACCCTATCTTCTCAGGGCACCAACTTTCTGTTTAGGAGCACCAACTCCAAGGACACCAATCATTCCAATTCTGAGGTGCCAACCCCAAGGGCTCCAACCCTATCTTGTCAAAGGCACCAACCCCAAGGGCTCTGACCCTATCTTGTCAAGATATGTTTGGTAGTAATCCTCTGCTCCCAAAATCTTCTTCATTGAGTTCTGTCAATCTATAGCTTCACTGTAGTCTCCATGCTACATCATTAATGACAACCTGTCTTCATATGAAGGAGCCTTCACAACTATTCATATTTCCCACACACTGTATGCAAAGTTACCTCTTACTGTCGTGATATCTTACTTCCAAGAAACAAACTCACAAACACTTCAATGCTGGTGCTATCCACTGCTCCCTTAAAATGATGACAGATGAAATTTTATTTCCTTTCACAGAATTGTTCTTCAAATTGTGTTATGTACTTCTTCCATAGATTAATTTATCACAGGTCTGAGCCTTTCAAAGATTAACCCAATCAACAGAATTGCTTCGTCCTTCGGCGTCCTTCTGTCCTGCTGGACCTTCGGCTTCCTTCTGTCTTGCTGGACCTTCGGCTTCCTTCTGTCTTGTTGGACCTTTGACTTCCTTCTATTCTGCTGGACTGACGACTTGCTTCTTTCTCACTTGATCTTCGACTTCTTTTGTACCTTCATTGTCTGCTAGACCTTTGGCTTCTTGACCTTCGACTTCTCGATCTTCGGCTTCCTCTTTCCGCTCGACCTTTGGCTTCCTTTTTCGCTTGCTCGACCTTTGGCTTTTTTTCTACTGTTCCTTTGGCTTCCTATATCTCTTCAAGTTCACGAGTTGTGAACTTCTTTATGCTCTATTTTTATGCCCGAGATAGATACTCAGAACTGAAGCGTTTTAACTCGTTTTTATACGAGTTTCACCAATGACCAAAGGACACGTCTATTGGAGGGAGGCTGACTTGTATATTAAAAATATATATCAGAGAGTCTTTTATCCATAGACATGATTATTCACGGAAACCATATAAGCGATGCTACACCCACATGGAGGTACCTTTGGTTTCCTCTATCTCTTCAAGTTCACGAGTTGTGAACTTCTTTATGCTCTATTTTTATGCCCGAGATAGATTACTCAGAACTGAAGCGTTTTAGCTCGTTTTTATACGAGTTTCACCAATGACCAAAGGACACGTCTATTGGAGGGAGGTTGACTTGTATATTAAAAATATATATCAGAGAGTCTTTTATCCATAGACGTGATTATTCACGGAAACCATATAAGAGCTGCTACACCCACATGGAGGTCCCTTTGGTTTCCTCTATCTCTTCAAGTTCACGAGTTGTGAACTTCTTTATGCTCTACTTTTATGCCCGAGATAGATTACTCAGAACTGAAGCGTTTTAACTCGTTTTTATACGAGTTTCACCAATGACCAAAGGACACGTCTATTGGAGGGAGGCTGACTTGTATATTAAAAATATATATCAGAGAGTCTTCTATCCATAGACGTGATTATTCACGTAAACCATATAAGAGCTGTTACACCCACATGGAGGTCCCTTTGGTTTCCTCTATCTCTTCAAGTTCACGAGTTGTGAACTTCTTTATGCTCTATTTTTATGCCCGAGATAGATACTCAGAACTGAAGCGTTTTAACTCGTTTTTATACGAGTTTCACCAATGACCAAAGGACACGTCTATTGGAGGGAGGCTGACTTGTATATTAAAAATATATATCAGAGAGTCTTTTATCCATAGACGTGATTATTCACGGAAACCATATAAGAGCTGCTACACCCACATGGATGTCCCTTTGGTTTCCTCTATCTCTTCAAGTTCACGAGTTGTGAACTTCTTTATGCTCTATTTTTATGCCCGAGATAGATTACTTAGAACTGAAGCGTTTTAACTCGTTTTTATACGAGTTTCACCAATGACCAAAGGACATGTCTATTGGAGGGAGGCTGACTTGTATATTAAAAATATATATCAGAGAGTCTTTTATCCATAGACGTGATTATTCACGGAAACCATATAAGAGCTGCTACACCCACATGGAGGTCCCACATGTCACATCAGAGTCATTCCTTTAACCCTGCAATCACAATTCCATGAGAATCAGAGTCATTCCTTTAATCTTGCAATCACAACTTCATAAAAATCGGAGGTTTTACAAGTGTGCACATGCTCTGTCTTCCGATGGAGCAGATGCAATATTCAATGAATTGTTTTTAATGAATCCATCGGTTCCACAATATTATCGCAATCGGAGGTTTTACATGTCATCCCTTCGAAACTTGTGATTCAATGGATGTGATATTACATTATGTTATGTTATAGTGGTGCAGCGGGTCCGCAATATGATATTGCAATCAGAGGTTTTACCGTGACAATCCTATGAAACTTGTGATTCAACGGATGTGATATTACATTAGGGCTGTTACCATACACTGATCGGGTTTGCATATTATATCGCAATCGGAGTTTTAATGTGACAAGCCTTCATAACTTGCGACGCGAAGGTTCCGATACAGCGGATGTGATATTAATTAGGGCGTGTTGTAATGGAATCATTGGGTCTGCAACTTATATCACAATCTATGGTTTGCAAGACTTCGATTGGCACACAGATTAAAACGGCCTTAACCCGCGCAGTTGACTGTGATCTAAGGGTTGAATATGAGATCGACGGCTAGGATTGAGTGCGGGACTTCAACCACGATCAAGGAAATCCATACTTTCCTACCCTCGCAGTTGCTAATCACCGTCGATCTAACAGATCTGTCAATTTGACGATCCAGATCTATTCCTCTGCCATTCTTCTTCTGCAAGCACTTGGGTTCTTGCTCCTGTGACTTCTCTTCACTCTTCCGCTCTTCCACTAGCTGTTGATCCTGTGGCTTATCTTCCTGTGACCTTCGATAACTTTGTTTATGCTCCTCCATTGTTTTCTTCCTATCGGTTCTTCTTGGGCATATATTACATGCGATACTTCTGATATGGCTCCTCCGATGTTTTATTTTTTACTTTTTTGATATCGTTGTTGCTCTTTGTTCTTCCGATAACACTTACCCTTGGGCATATGCGATAACCTACTTCCTTGATGGCTTCTGATGAACTCTTCCTCTTATTCTTTGGCTTCATGGCTTCTCCTCTTTACTCTTTCTCTTTCTCTTCTGATGGCTTCCAATATCTTTCCTCCTCAGTTCCACTGTTTATATTATGTCTGTATTCAATCTTTGGATCCTCCATGAGCAGTATTATGATCAATGGGCATCAATGGGAAACCACACATCACAAGAATTTTCCATCACAAATAATGCCATATTGACATCAATGACAACCTATATCAACAAAACATAATTAGCCAATCTCAATCATTTGTGACAACACAAGTCCAATCAACATTTCAAAGAATTTTGTTATGCACTTAAAGATAAAGCATATTCCCATCAAGTGCTACGTCCTAAATAGAACATGTAGCCGAAGATGTATCAAGCTAGAATATATTGCCACAAAGGATAAGGCTGCATAAATTTTTACCAAACCCCTTCCTAAAGAAACATTTGAATATATTAGATAGAAGTTGAGAGTGATATCCCCATTGTCTCATTAGTAAAAGGAAACACACGACCAGTGGGAACATCCCTCTTCCATTGATGTCACAGGCAGAGAAGTTACAGACAAAGGAAGAGTTGTAGACACAAGGAGAGTTGCAGAAAGAGAGAGTAATACAATATTGTTGCAAGATTTAATAAATGTTTTCATCAATGCAAAGGAGAGGATTGTTGGAAATATTGTTGTTGTTGATGTCAAAGACAGGAGAGACTACATATGTTCAAAATAAAGTCACAAGATGAAGATTTTTGAAAAAAATAAATTATAAGCTTGGCAGGACTACATCATCATGTTCAATATATCACCCTAATCAGGGTAGAGAATTGAATCGGTGACTTCACATCAAGGAGTGTCTTAACAAAGCACTCAATCACTGTCTATGGAAGAACCATGGACAAGACTGTTAGAAATATTGTTTGAATTTTTATTTTTTTTTCATCCTGGGTTTGAATTTCATATTTTTGAAGGCAATTTTACTCTAAATACCTAGCTTAAATGGAAGCAAATGATATATGATTGATTATTATGAGACCTCTTCAACTGTATATTAAACTCCCTCTAACTTCATAGGAATGAGGAGATATGAAAGACTTTGTCAGGTTGGCCTAGCTAGAAGTACATGTCAACCCAACTAATTTTACAAGTCAGCCCCATAAGTGAACATAGAAACACTATAAATAAATGATAGATAAGTGCGTGTGAAGATGGTCCACGCAAGAAGAGATCTGAGGTGCCTAAGTTAAGTTGGGGAATACTCTTGGGTATTAAAGGTGGGGCAAAAATGTGGTTTGTGGAGTGAACAAGCCATCTTGGCATTGTTATGAACATAATTTATGTAAAAATAATAAAAATAGATAATAAATAATAACAATAATAATATGTAATTATTAATAATTAGTTAAATAAAGAGGCATGTCTTTACAAACATCCCTGTTCATGAAAGGGTACTTACCTGGCTATATATACAGGACCCTCGTTCTCATTGTATTATCATTCTTCATACAATTTATATATAATAATATTTGTATCCTCAATGGATATTTTCATATTCCAAGCCTTCTGAAGTATTTAATGGGAAGTACACACTTTGTTCGTTTTATTGGTATTAGAGTTGTTTGATCCTCTGGACGCTCACCACTGAAGAGACCTAGTGAAATCTGGCCTTTGGCCATTAATCCTTCGTCAACCTTGTTTTCGTTCTCTGTTTTGCTAGTTTCGTCATTCAGGGCTTTGGCCAAAAAAAAAGAAAAAAGAAAAAAGATGGTCAAAGAAAAAAAGAGAAAAGAAATGAAAATACATATAAAGATCTTAAAAAAAATCATATAAAAGTATACTATTAAAAAAAAGATATATATAGTACGATGTAAATTTTGAAGGAGAACATTCATATATATAAAAAGGTTCTACATTATTGATAAAAAGTTCACGATAAAGTCAAAAGAGAATTTTTCCAAATATCTTTAAAACTCTATCTAAGAGAAGAGATAATATCATCTTGATTCTCTATTAAGTGGTTTACAAGCTCGTAGTTTTAGCAACCCATGGTAATTGCCCATGGCATTTTCAAGGTAAAAGAAAAACAAAAGAAATACAAAATCTCTTTATGTGAATGCTAAATTTAACTTTTTAAGTGGAGAAAATTAATAGAGTCAAAAGAACATAAATGGACATATATTTTATATTATACCGGAAAGAAGTGAATATCCACATTTCACTAGGGTTGTAACTTTTCAAAAAAATAAAAATAAAAATAAAAGAGAGATTATAAGTAAAAGATATATAAAGAGATATTATATTATAAAGGGGTATTTTAAAGAAAAGTTCAAGTCGTAAAATTATTGAAAATATATATAAGTACAAAACGGTTATTATTATAAAATGTTACTTGAAAGATCCATATATTAAAGTTTATAAAGAGTTAAATCTAAAACTATAAAGAGACCTAAGGATAACAAGTTATAACAAAAGAAGAGTACTTTTTAAAAACATTATAATAAATATAATTTGTAGTTTATTTAAATAGTGGAGTTATACTAACTTTATTTTAAAGTGGGGAAAAATATGTAATTGAGGAAAATAAAAATTAAAGGAATTTATAAAGGTTTTCAAGTTTATCAAATAAAAGGACACTTATTTAGAGAAGTCCATTTTTGAAGAAAAAAGTGAATGGAGCCTAATTCGAAAATGATGAAGGAAGGACAATTTTCCTATAAGGGTTTTCCAATCACACATCACAAGTTAATTACATTAAGATGGACTATCCAAGGGAAAACAATTAATATCACTATTAGTACAAGTCACGAGGAAAATTACATTAATGTTAATCCGACAAATCCACTATTAATTCCAGAGTCAAACATAGGAGAAAAAACATATATTTTTGGCAAAAAAGAATATGAAATTAATGATTTAGAAGTGACAATTGATCATTATGAGTACATATCTCAATTTAGTGTCATAACTCTGCTTGAAGAAGAGGTTGACATAATTCTCGGTCGATCTTGGTTCAAAGAATTAGGTACGTTCATTTCAAACACAGAAAAAATTTCTTAATGTTCCCTTACAAGAGGAAGATGGTCACATTCCAAGACATCACAATGAAATCAGAACTGATAATGCCTTCATCAAAAGATCTTAAGGATATTTTGAAACTAATGTTTCAAGAGGATCTGGAAACATAATGAAGGAAGCAGAAAGAACATGAAGAAATCATATCCAACAAAAATAAAGAAAATTCATGTTTGAAGGAGCATAATAGAAAACTACTTATGCAAGTGAGAAAATGTAAAGCAAAGAAATACCAGTTAGAACACGAAAAGAAAATTCTGAAAAGAAACTCAATGAAAGTCTCTTAGGAAAAGAAGAGGAAAGTTTATGCTTAAGAAACATTAACCAAAGGTTATTAGAACAAATCAATTGTTTAAAGGATGAGAAGCTTGAATACCAAAATAAATTTGACTTGGGAAATGAGGAACTTTTACATCTCAAAAGCTATAAAAAAAAGTCTACTCACTCAAATTAAGAAACTTAAGGATGATAAGAAATCATTGAAAGGAAAATTACAAGAACTTATCACGAAAAAAGTGTCGAAGTCTTCAGTCCAAGTGGAAGAAAGAGGAACGAATGCTGATTCAGTCAATATCACAACTCAAGAAGATGAGAAACCGTTAGAAGTTAAAACATTTTCAAATGTTGCAGTGCAAATCAAGGAAATTCCAAGTGAAGATTTTGTAACCAACTTGACGACATTGAAACCTAAAGTAAATCAGAATATTGCTACACACATGATAAGGAAAACCAAAGAAATCTTTATCTAAATCTGAATCACACGAACAAACATTTCAACTAATCTATGAATTTGTATCACTCATAACATAAACAACAAACTTATGTTCTGAAGAATACTGAAGTGCGCACAACTCAATCCAGTGATAACGGTTCATCACAAGATTTCAACAATAAAAAAATTTCACAAGAGATTAATTTAGGATGGTCAAATCTTTCCTTCACGTGACAATTTTTATATCACTCCAAGGATCATATCAACTTGTATCGAAAAACATGACTATTCTGAGATGAGAAGACATCCGTAGTGGAAAAAGAGATCAAGCCCTTTCATCAACAAGCTTTGAAGATGAAATTTTCTGAAGGGGTAGATAATGTTATGAACATAATTTATGTAAAAATAATAATAATACATAATAAATAATAATCATAATAATATGTATTTAAATAATAATCAGTTAAACAAAGAGGCATGTCTCTACAGACATGCATATTCGTGAAAGGGTACTTACCTGGCTATATATACAGGACCCTCATTCTCATTGTATCATCATTCTTCATACAATTTATATATAATAATATTTGTATTCTCAATGGATATTTTCATATTCCAATTCTTATGGAGTATTTAACGGGAAGTACAGACTTTTTTCGTTTTAGGTATTTTCAATATAAGTTTCTTTTAGCCGTTTCAAACTATGAACATTTGAGGAGATGGAGACAATATCTTCTTACACTTAGGGCAAAAAAATTAGGCATTGGTTCTCCATGATTTTTTGAGATATTACATATGGAAGTTAGGGTGTGGTTAATCCTAAATTTGCTTGAAATGAGTAATCTTAGGATTTTCAATCTAACTTATGTTTTGGGACGTTTCAGATCGTGAAACTCTTAGGAAATAAAGGTGAGATATTTAGGTACATGTGGTCAAAGTTTCAGAGTTTGTTTTTCCATAATTTTAGAGATATGGCCTATGGAAGTTAGGGTTTTTGAATAGCCTTGAAATCTATTTCAAATAGGCCATTTTGACATTTTTGCTATAACTTATTTTCTAAGATGTTTTTTACTGCGAAATTTTTAGGGACCTCTAGAGAGATATAATAGTAACTCAACTAAAAAATTAGACTTTGGTTTGATATACTTTTGAAGAAATGCCTTGTAGAATTTAAGGTTTTTGAATGATCCCAAAATCATCTCAAACATGTCAACTTGGAATTTTTGCTGTAACATCTTTTTTGGGACTTTTCAGATTGTAAAATTTCAAAGATTCAAGGAGATATACAAAAGTTCCTCAAGTAAAAATTTTAGAATTGATTTGCAAAATTGGATACATGGCATGTTGTACAAGTTTATTCTTGGTAAAAGGCCTAAAACAAAAAGTTTTGGGAGAAGTAGACCCGATTAAGGCAGAAGCAGCAAGTAAACCTAGTAAAGACAAAATCAACTAGTAAACTCAATGAAGGTGAACACAGTAAGAAAACTCAGTGAAGTAGGTTGATGCCTACAAATATTTGCAACATTGGGGATTGGTGTCTCTAGTAAGTTAGTGCCAATAAAAATTTCACAGTAGTGGGGATTGGTGTCTCTAGTAGGTTGGTTCCTACAAACATTTGTAGCAGTGGGGACATGTGTCTCCAATAGGTTGGTTCCTACAAGTATTTGTAGTAGTAGGTTTTTGCCTACAAAGAATTATGAAAGGAAGAATTGTTTTTCTCCTAAGAGGGTTTCCTTGTAAATCTTGTGTTCCATGTTCTACAATTGACAAATCTCATATGTGATTATTTTCTTATGGTTCATGAATGTTTAAATAAGTAAAAATTGTCTTATACCAATTCACCCCTCTCATTTATAAGTGTGTGCTCAACAATAGGGGCACCCCTAGTTGTGGTATGAGGTCTTGAGTCCAACAGAATCAATGGTTCATCAATTTGATTCCACTACACCTAATCATATGTCCCATCTAAGCATGCTTCTTGACAATATGTTTGTTCCTATGGCATTATACACAAAATGCTATGAATAAAGTTTCTAAATGATGTCGTAGTAAATTGATGGGATTTATTACAGAAGGATGTTATGAAACAAAAAGGAATGTCTATGTGTCATAAAAATAATTGTATTTAATGTTATAATTTATTATGTATTGTGTTTATTCTAACACACCAAGACTTGTGTTTCTCAAAATATATTTATCCTAAATTAAGTTTATTATGTTCATTATTGAATATTTCATGTAACAATTTTATTGGTCATGCCAAAAAGAAAAATACTTATTATGGTGTTCATGATCTTTACATCCTTCTAGTTGGAAGAAGTTGTAGTGTTCTTGTGCCCAACAAATTGCACTATTCCCTTCAGTACAATAGTGAACATCATGCCATAACAAGATAACCTGCCAATGAAGGCCCCAAATTTTGTTTCATTTACTATGCTAAGACTGTCTTGTCTAATAAAAAACTTTTAAAGGGTTTTGACATTACATTTAATAATATGGGATTCTTGTTTGAGTTAACAATGTTTTATTTTGATATTGATAACTATTGATTATAACTATACATGTTGGTTTGCATTATGGACTTGAATGGGTTTTCTTACCAATTGTATGCAAAATATCAATGAGGATTCTAGTGTGTGTGTGTGTGTGTGTATATATATATATATATATATATATCTCACTTCTAATCGTTTGAAGAAAAAATCAAACTCCTAGATTTTAACAAAGAAGGAAATAATGAACATTTAGTTATCTTCACTTCTAATCGTTTGAAGAAAAAATCAAACTCCTAGATTTTAACAAAGAAGGAAATAATGAACATTTAGTTGCAGCAAATTTTGATTCAAAATAACCTTTGATTTTTTGTATAAATTGAAAAAAAAATGTTTGGTTAGGTAACTTAACTTCAAAGGATGTTAGGATAGTTTCATTTGATTGAATGCATTTGAAATTTATTTGTTGCAAACTACTCATTTTAGGTAAGGATGATGGACCTAATTTCGAACACTTTTCACCTCTCCGTTATGGTATTATAAATATAGTAGTTCTTAGCCTTTCAATAGTTTATGAGTCAAATTTTGGAGGAAAGTGAACATGTTTACGGGTAGTTTGGGAATGTCTAATTTCTCAATAAGAGGTCGTACCACAAGAATTTTTTCACCCAAAGGTTTTGCACCAATTGCTTGGCTTCTTTCATCCATAGTATAATTGGCTTCAAGCAAATCTATTATCATTTGCTCATCGAATACAACTTGTCTTGATAAATATTCACTAGATGTTCACTAGACTTTGGAATTAAATTTCTCCTTCTAAAAATTATATGCTTTTCTTGTTGTGATGGAGAATAAACAATGATGGTATCTGTTGTGCTAGAATATGGATTGGACTCTACTAAAAGTCTACATTTTCCATACCTAACTTTACATTTTCTCTTCCTTCATTGACATTTTCACTAGGTTACACTTTCATCAAATAGTCACTATTGACAAGTACATTTGTTCCCCATGTTCACATAGTTTGGTAACTAGAAATAGAAAATATCTCTTCCAATCACACAAAAATCATACAAATTGTTTGCAACAAACAACAAATTTTTATGAAACATGTTGGTTTTCAAAGAGTTTGAGGTGGGGCTTTATGCATTTTTTTATTTCTTTTTAATGTAGTAGGAACACATGCGTGTTATAAAACACATATATGTTAATAATGCACACTCCTTCCATAATGCAAGTGTATTCTCACTAGGATGGATTAATACATATGGCCTACCTTATTTTTTACCTCAATATTATCAACTTTAATTCCTAGCGTATAATACCTAAACAATATCAACGCAAAGGGCCTTTGTGGTTAATTTTCATCCTTCAATTACAAATATGTGTAACGTTCACATGATTTTCACAATAGGATTTGGTATCAGTGTTAGATGTGTTGGCTTGAGGCATTATGTTTTACCCTAGATCCCTAGATGCTTCCTTTATAGGCCAAAACCTTTAGGTTAAATTGATACATATCACTTAGGTACTTCTTGCAACCTAAAGTGACTAAAGTGACCAATTTGAAACCCTTAAGAAGTTACGTGTGGTGGTTTTAAGTGTTGTGTTTGGCTTTGAATTCCTAGAAGCTTTGCTTTTGGGCATAAACCATGGCTTGGGTTTCCTCCCTTTACCATATCAAAGCTCTGACACCCATGCCTAATGCTTAAAACCTTGTAAATATAGTAACATCCTTTCTAATAGGCCAATGATGCCCTCAAGAGGTCATGTGTGGTGCTTTTGAAACATAAATAATGTTCTTGGATGCCTCAAAGCTTACTTTAGGACCCAAGGCATGGCTTTCTTCCCTAGATTGATTTTAGGGCCATTTGACACATACCTATCACTCAATGGCACTAGAAACCCAATCGTAGGCCAAAGGTAGCATCATGATGTAGTTGTTTGAGGTATTATTCTTAGCTCTAGATGGCTAAAAGCTTCCTATAAGGGCCAATGATAAGGTTTCTTCCCCTAATCATGTCTCCCTAAACATGTACCTAGTGCTACAAAATGTTAATGGAACCTATATCCCTACTTAGAGGAAAAGGATTCTATCAAGAGGCCATTTATGGTGATTCAAGGTGTCATTCTTGGCCCTAGATGTTTAAAAGTTTGCTTTCAGGCCTAAATCTTGGGTTCTTCCTTTAGAGATCTCTAGAGTTGTAAGAGCCATACTATCCCAATTTAGAGACAAAGGATATCATGGAAATTTCCTTTGTGGTGGTTCAACATGTCATTATTGGCCTATATGCCTATAATATTCCTTTATGAACTAGGGTGTGGGTTTCATCCCATGATCATGTTGAAAGATACAAGATTTATACTCAGTGCTCAAAATATCCTAATGATGATCATAGCCCCACTTGAAGGCCAAATATCCCCTTAGGAAGTCATCCATGGTGGATTCAGGTTTGATTCTAAAGCTTGAGCCATAGAAGCTACCTTTAGAGCCAAATGCCCAAGTTTCCTTCATTGATCACGTTTAATGCACAAACACTCATACCTAGTGCTTAAAAATTCCCATTGTGGCTCATATCCCTAATTAGAGACCTAGGATGCCCTAAAATATGATGTGTGCTTGTTTGAGGTGACATTCTTGGGCTCAAATGCTTAAGAAAATTCTTGGAGGCCTAAGGTTAGGATTTCCTCCCTCGATCATGTTCATTGCACCATGGCTCAAATCTAATGTGAAAACCTTGTAATAAAACCCATATCCCCTCTTAAAGTCCAAATATCCCATAAGAAAGGTCCCATGCAAGAATTTTTCATGTCCCCTAAGAAATGACTCTTGAGTTCACTCCCCTAACCATGGTTAAGGCAGTGAGACTCATACTTAGAGCTCAAACCCTTCTAATGGTGTCCATAGTCCAACTTAGAGGGAGATGATACACTCAAGAAGTTAGGCATGGTGATTTGAGGTGTTTTTCTTTGAGTTGGATGCATGATAGCTTACGTTAGGTCCGAAGAATTGATTTTCCTTCATCATCCATGTTTAGCACCCCATGACCTATCCATGTTCAAGGAAGGAAAATCATGATTAAACAAGTACCAAGTGTTATTCATGTTGAAAATAGCAACAAGAAATGCTAAAAATAACATTCAGAATATTCCAATTTTGATTTGTCCTTGAATTAGAATTCGAATTTATTCTCACCAGTTGCTTGAAAAATAATTAATTAATTCATCTTGAGTTAATTAGTTGGAGAAATTCAAGCTAGAAGTCTTTGTGAATTCATGCAACAGTTATCCCTTAAATTAAGGAGCTTATCCCTTAATTAAGGAGATAAGGATGAGTTGTATTTGAGTTCTAATTAGTTAGCTCAGTTAACTGAGTTAAGTCTAGTTAAATTAGTTTCAAACAGTTTGAGGAACTAATTGTGAGTTCAGTCAGTTAATGCATGCATGCATGCAACTAGTGTACTCTAGATAACTGAGGATTCTCTCATAAATAACTCATGCATGTCAATGCAGACAAAGACCCAGTTGAGATTAAAGACAGGGACATTGTACTATCAGTTGGAGGAACTTTCCTATAAAGGAAACTCATCCATGCTGAAGGAACAAGGTTTCTTGAGGATTGTGCAGTTTTACGGGGTGTGAGATCAGTGTGAGTGATCAACGTTACACTTGGTAACAGTAAGATCACCCAGGAGAAACAACACAAGGAAATAGGAGGTTTGGAGGGCAGAGGAGAAAGTTTGTGAGAAGCCTTGTTTGCTTGTGAGCATCTAGGAGGATTGTACTAAGAGCTGGTTCGCTGTGGGAGCTAAAGATTTGTGTAATCTTTATGTATTTCTACCTTGTATGATAATATAGATTGTGGGGTTTTTAGCTGAGGCTTTCCCTTGAGTATTTTCTGTGTTTCATGTGTATTGATTCTTCTTCTTTGTTATATGTGTTCTGCTTGATCTTGCTCAAATCTATTAAGCTTCCGCAAGTTTGATTGCAGAAGTAGATTAAGTATTTTTCTTTAGTTATATTGGATAATAAGGTTAATCTACAGTGAGAATTTCTACATGGTATCATAGCAAAGGTGATCAGAGCTGTGAACAGTGTACTGAGAAGGGAAATTCGAAGTTTGAAGTTCTTGGTTGCAGGTGCAAAATCAAATTCTTATCACACCTCAAAGTTCACTAATGGTGTTCAATGGCTTGAGACTCGAGTATGCTCTAGATGGCATCTCGAATTACATAACATGGAAGGATCACATGGAAGCTGTATTAGAAGACAATGGTTTGAAGGATTTCATTGATCAAGAAATCCCAAAGCCAGGTTCAACTAATGCACAAGAGTTGGCTGAATGGAAGAAGTGTGTGGCGAGGGCGAGACAGATCATCCTTGAGGGAGTTCGAGACCATATTGTCTCGAGTCTCCATGGGAAGGAGACTTTGTTTTCAATGTGGAAGACATTGAAGGACCTATATCAGAACAATAGCGACCAGAGGAAATTGGCGCTCAAGGATAAGCTTCGAAGAATCAAGATGGAGAACAGTGATACTATTTCCACATATCTGAACAAGCTCACCACCTGTAGAGATGAGCTTGGAAGTGTGGGAATAACTACTACCGATGATGATATGGTGAACCTCACTCTCCTTGGCCTTCTAAGGGCTGAAATAGCTACCAGAACTCTGTGAATGGAAGGGAGAAACTGCCAGATTGGGAACGACTGTGGTTGGATCTCATGCAGGAGGAGATTAGGAGGAGCACATGAGATGGTTCTTCATCCAAGGAGGATGAAGAAAATCTGGCCTTAGCGAGTAAGGCAAGGAAAGGGAAGGAGAAGGATTCTCATCCCAAATCAAATTCTTCTCATGGAGGGAAGAAGGGTGACAAATCTAAAGTGAGATGCTTTAATTGTCACGAGATGGGTCATTATGCGACTAATTGCCCATCGAAGAAGTCCAAGAAGGGATCCTCGGAAGGATCTGAAGGTGAGGCATTGGCCTCTCAGTTCGAAATGGAATTCACCCTCATCGCATGCATGGTGTCTTCGATGATGGGTTGTGGTTGGTTTCTTGACAGTGGAGCCTCATTCCACATGACCGGCAATAAAAGTTTATTCAGTACCTTGGAGGAGAAAGACCTCAAGATACTCATAGAGATGGGTGACGATGAAAGGTATAGTGTTTCAGGAGTGGGCACAATTGCTTTTCAAAGGGAGCATGGAGCTCTTATCACCTTGACAGATGTGAAGTATGTGCATGGACTGAAGAATAACTTGGTATTGATTGCAATGTTGGAGGACAAAGGCTACGATGTTGTCTTCAGTAAGGGAAAGGTTTTCCTTAGACACATCACCATGGGATAGGTGAAACAGATTGGTTCACGAGTTCAGAACCTGTATGCTCTTGAGGTTCAAGATGCATGCAAAGCCTTGAGGAGCAAGGCAAATGTTAGAGACTTGGTGGTTGAGAGGGAGAGTAAATTACCTCTCAACATGCAGCCCCAGAAGAAGTCTCAGACAATTGTGGAGGAGCCACAATTGGAGATGCTGAGAGGAGACCGAGTGGAGGCATCCACTCATGCAGAGACCTCCAGTAAGGGGAAATTTTGAGCCAAGTGGGTAGAGGGATCACATGCAGCCATACCTCCAGGTGTGAGGTGGGGCGATGTGAAGTGATAATCCCAAGAAGGTTGAAATTGGGCAGGGTTCATTGAGAGGTTTTATTTCATGGATCATACCTTGCTACGAGAGCCCAAAGTACATAGTAGCGAGAGGAATCAGTGAGATTGATGCAGTCAGAGATCAAAGTGACAGAGGCTAGAGTAGTGAGATACCGAAGAGCGCAAACAAGGATTGACAACAGTGCAAAAAGGCTGAGTGAGTAGAAGTGCAGAGTTTTCAGTCGACAGAGGCAATAACAGTCAGAGACTTTGACGACAGATGCATCATTCTGATTCAGGTTGGTTATTTTTTTGTTTCTGGAGTTGTTGGAGCTACAACACTAGAGAGAAGTGTTTCATGCAGAACATTCCAAAGGTTCAGGATCGAGATTGAGTTGAATTCCTTTGTTGTTGAGAGGGAGTGTTGAAAATAGCAACAAGAAATGCTAAAAATATCATTTAGAATTTTCCAATTTTGTTTTTCCCTTGAATTAGAATTGTTAATTAAAATTCGAATTTAGTCTCACCAGCTACTTGAAAAATAATTAATTAATTCATCTTGAGTTAATTAGTTGGAGAAATTCAGCTAGAAGTCTTTGTGAAGTCATGCAACAATTATCCCTTAAATTAAGGAGATTATCCCTTAATTAAGGAGATAAGGATGAGTTGTATTTGAGTTGTAATTAGTCAGCTCAGTTAACTGAGTTAAGTCCAGTTAAATTAGTTCCAAACATTTTGAGGAACTAATTGTGAGTTTAGTCAGTTAATGCATGCATGCATGCAACTAGTGTACTCTAGATAATGAAGGATTCTCTCATAAATAACTCATGCATGTCAGTTCAGACAAAGACCCAATTGAGATTAAAGACAGGGACATTGTACTATCAGTTGGAGGAATTTTCCTATAAAGGAAACTCATCCATGCAGAGTGAACAAGGTTCCTTGAGGATTGCATAGTTTTACAACGTGTGATATCAGTGTGAGTGATCAATGTTACACTTGGTAATAGTAGGATCACCCAGGAGAAACAACGTAAGGAAATAGGAGGCTTGGAGGGCAGAGGAGAAGGTTTGTGAGAAGCCTTGTTTGCCTGTAAGCATCCAGGAGGATTGTACCGAGAGTTGGTTAGCTGTGGGAGCTAAAGCTTTGTGTAATATTGATGTATTTCCACCTTGTATGATAATACAGATAGTGGGGTTTTTAGCTGAGGCTTTCCCTTCAGTATTTTTTGTGTTTCATGTGTATTGATTCTTATTCTCTGTTATATTTGTTCTGGTTGATCTTGCTCAAATATATTAAGCTTCCACAAGTTTGATTGTAGAAGCAGATTAAGTATTTTGCTTTAGTTATATTGCATAATCAAGTTAATCTACAGTGAGAATTTCTACAATTAAAAGGATTGATATCTTACATAGAGGTCATGTGTAGTGGTGTGAGGCCTCATTGATGACTCTTGAGCCCTCGAAACTACTTTTTAGGCCTAATCTATGAGTTTTATTATTTTGACCTTGCTCTAAATCTTTGGACTAATACCTAGATCTCCAAAAGCCCTTATGGTGCAATATGCTCTCTTATAGGCAAATGATACATTTGAAAGGTCATGCATGTGGGTTTGAGGTGTTTTTGGCATTTGATGCACAAAATATTCCTCTAGGGACTAAAGCCTAGGTTTCCTCCTACTATCATGTTGATGAAACTACACATACATATAATTGGGTTTATCTTGCATGGTTGGGAGGAATGATTGTGATCCTACCCACTCAGGTTCAATTGCCGCAAGTGACATGTTGAGCTCGTGACTTTGAAGGGGTGGAAAGTGTTAGGTGTAAGGGGTGTAGTTGTGCTAGTGCATCTTGTAGGACATGAAGAATTAGCATTTTCTTGGAGCTAAGGAAAAACCATAAACAATCAAGCTGAGGCTTATGTAGTGCTACAAGGAACCAAATAAGCAATCACACTGAGTATTAGTAAATTAATTATTGTGGGAGACTAAGCTCTCAAGAATTTTACACTTAGGCACCCTCCTACAGACTCAAGACTTGATTTTTAAAAGGATCCATTTAGCTCTTTGTTCCATTGTAGAATTCCAATCCCTCCATGTTCTAATGAAAAATAACCATAGGGAAGATGCATTAGCTAACTTAGCCATAAGAAATGTTGAAGGAACAGTAAAACTCAATAGAACTTTAGAGAAATTTTGAGGTCTAAAATGGGCCTCCTAAGGAATGTTATAAAATAATAAAATAAGATTAGATTACATCATCAAATTTTAGAGGGAAAAGGGAGAAAAAAAACTATTTTTGAACTTGTATTTTCAACTTATCTCCTTATGGTTTTACTCAAATTTCGAGTTGGAGTACTCGTTGGATGCATAATTTAATTCCTCATCCAAGAAGTACCCATGTTGCATACTTTCGATGGACCCTGCTACATGAAAAATGAGAAATACATGAAAAACATGATTGCAATAACGTTTTTCATGTATTTCTCAATTTTCATGTAGTAGGGTCCATCAAAAGTATGCAATATGGGTACTCCTTGGATGAAGAATTAAATTTTACATCTAACGATTGCTCCCACTCAATATTTGAGTAAAATTGTAACGAGATAGGTTGAAATTACGAGTTGAAAACGTAGTTTTTTTAATTACTTTTTTACTCCAAAAGTGGTGAATCATCCCCCGTGGTTGACATCATCATCTTGAATCATATTGGTTTTTATAAAGTTGATTTTGGTTGTACGTTTTATTTTGAGGCCCATTTTAGACCTCAAAATTTCTCTAATGAGGATCTCCATTTCCTACTCCCTTGATCATGATGCACTTGGCAAACATTATCCCTCGTCACTTGGCGATGTGAGAGGTTATGCAAACAGATGGAGAAAATATTTCTCTCATTATGAAATCATCATGTTAAATCCTTGCTTTGTAGATATGGTGTTGTACTCTACAAATCTAGTAAATTTTAGAAGGAATTATGCTGTGTCAATTCAATGGATGGTTAAAATGATGTTTCCCTTTTAACTATGTTTCATGGAAGCCTTGCTCTTAAATCTTATTTGGGATTCAGGGAAGGATTTTTGTGCATTTTTGGGTTGGTTGTTGCATTTTCTTAACTAGGCCCTTCACATACATTTAGCATGGACATAGGCCTCGAAACTTTAGTGTTTAAAGTCTCTTTGGTTTGTGGGGTGTCTCATGGAGCCTTAGCTATAAATGGTAAAGAATGGATTGATAGGTAGAAATAAAATCCTACATTTCCCCTCTTGTAAGATCTTTGATATCTAAGACATTATGGCTCAAATTCCATTGCAACATTCTCAACTGGCAACCCATTGCTCCTCTACAATGGAAATATTGTTAGGTTAGAGGTAATAACTCCAAAGGATAGACGATGACATTTTCTCTCTCAATGGTTAAATTAAGGAATTGAAGCTAACTATTTTGTAGGGAACTTGGGTTCATTCTTCTTCCACAAATTCTATATTCTCTCATGTCATTTCTCTCATTTACTTAAATGAAAAATCTCCTCCTATGGAGCTTATTCCCTTTTTGGGTCTTGATAACACCTCCACACCTCTTTATCCTGCGTGCAAGTAAAAACTTGTTATATTGTGGTCACATATTATAATATTTTCACCACGAGGGTTTTTGTAAATGCAATAATTTTGTTGTTACATTGCACAAAGGACTGGTGTTGCAAATAATGAGAGGGGGGTGAATTAGTATTTCACCTACATTTACTTAATTTTTCCTTTTCATAGCATTAATTAGCATCATATTAAAATCATAAATCAATATTGCACAGAATCAAAGACAATAGACACCAAAATGTTTAGGTGGAAACCCTTCCGGGAGAAAAACTATCAAATGCTTCTCTAATAATTTTATGAGTACATCAATGCTTTAGCTCCAACTTAAAAACGAAGTCCCAAATCCCTAGTACTTCCAGAAAAACGTTCTAGTTTTATTATGCAACTCCAACTCCTTGAAGGATGCTCCTACACCCTGTTTTACCAGCATCCACTAGAAGGATGCTCTAATGCCATGAAAGCTCCAACTTGCCCTAGCACCACCCTGCCACCCTGAAGTATTTCCAGGCCATAACTTGAAGGTGAGTTCAACCACCTTCTTAGCACCAACCAACCGCCCTGAAAAATGATAATAAAATAGAAAAACAAGTATGGGCTCTTGTATCAGAGATAATGACCCACTTACAATGATCTTCAACAAAAACCTTACTGCCAATTTACTTTAGATGTACAATAATACTTAGACAATGAACCCTTATTGTAGAACTTGAACTGAAGACCATGAGACTCTTTCTATGAGAAAAATGTGAAGTAATGATGATAATGAACTGTTGGACAAATGTACCTTTAACAACATATGCCCTGAAGCAACTCCTTTGAATGACGAGATTGTTGGAAGGAATGTTATTGTAGATTACATTGTGATTTTGTTCCTTACTGCTTGATAATGATACAGTGAGACTGCTAAAAAGTCTAAAACGCACAACTACTGGGAATGAACCCTTACTTCGACTAATGAAACTCTGCTGCAATTTTCTTCAGATACATAGTAAGACTACTGAATCTCTTAAGGTTTGTTGCGAGATGACAAGACTTGTTTACTGTTTCCAAGCATGTTGTTGTATCTTCCTATAGAAGCCAATGCTTTGTAAACTGCTTGTGAAAACCTTGACTGCACAACCTAGATGCATCCAAACTACCTATTCCATACCTCCTTAATGATTGCAAAAGGTAAAACAATATAAATATTGTCTCTTACTAAAGATACTGTAGGTTGCACTGTACCTCTTTGTTAAGTCACCCTTACAAATTTGACTCCTCTCTTAGGGAAGCTAATTTTATGCAAAGAGACTTTAATAAAAAATTGTTTCCACATATTATACCGTAATGAAATCTATTGTACTAACCTTTTTCCTTATTTGTAGGAGATTCACACTCATAGGAGAGTTTAAGAAAAATATCCACTAATGACTGCGGCAACAGGACGTCAATGTAACATACCTATATGATTGTGTAGATTCAAACTTAAGTTACCATAATTCCGATTAGTGAGTTTACCACACCTGACTTACCCTCTCAGCTTCACCTCTACAAGCCTCACTCTAAGCGCCTCATAAATGGGGCACCACTTGGGTATACCAGGGGGTCTTGGTACTTATTCTTACTATCCTTCTAACTACGGTGTCCATATCATCCTTTAACACATCTTCTTTGAAAATGTGACATTGAGACTTCGTTATAAGGAGATGGAGGGTGTTCTTTGTTAATGAATCTGTTTTACCACCCAACCCAGGCCCACTTGGATATACTGAAGGATCGGCGCAGGGGAGCTATTCAGAAACAATAGGGTAGAATCACGTCCTATCACGAGTGTACACTTGGATGTAGAAGGATTGTAGATTAATTAGGTTTGTTCTTTTCAGCAAGGACCTAAGTAAATAGAGCCAAATGGTACCCTTGAAATTCTTAGTGATTATTCCTAGAAGAAGTAGCCATGGTCACATAGACTTTAGGGATTATAACCACAGATTCTAACCTATCTAGATTGTATTCCTTCAATGCAGCTTGGTTCTACTAGATAGTCTTGAAAGTGATGTCATAGAAGTACCACAGTAGCTTGGATCATTCCCATTCTCTTCCGGGATAGTTGACTGAATGATCTTAATGAGACCAAATGTTTATTGTCCAACAAGGTTTGAAGAATAAATCAATGAAACCCCTCCAGATATGCATGTTAATAAAATTGGATGATCGAATGTATCAATAAGGCTTGAAGAACCAACGAGCACAAATTTGTCCTTTGTTGATCAGAAATACTCTGAGATTGTGCCTTCAAAAGGTAGCCAAGGCCACTGAGAAAAACCAATTCATGTCACAGGGTATTCAATCCTATAATTAATTTCCAATAACCATGGTTCATACCCTAGCCTCATTCCTCAAAATAATCCAAAAGTTCATCCACAAAGCAGTGCAGTTTAGACAAGTCTTTGCTATAGAGCATATAAGAATAGTCAAACTAAACAATGCCCTAGTTTTATGCATAGAACAATCCTCAATCTTCTTCAAAAGAAAAGTCAAATGGTCTTAGATACTTGTAAGAATCCTATATCAACAATAAAACTCCTTTGCTAATCTATATAAAAAGAACCACAAGGATAAATGCATTTAGTCCAATGAAGCCCTCAAGAGAGGACCATAAACAAAAACCCCTTCCAAAATTTGCCTCTCATTAGATACTGCAATACTCCACAAGGCTAAATTCAGATCTTACTATGCCTTGTGTCCTTCATTCAAAATACATACAATGGAGGGCTAATGAAGAAGTTTGTATAGTTTTTGGATGGTCATGTATGAGGGAACCTGACATGAGTATTGGAGGGAAAAACCTTATTTCAAAAATTTTAATTTTAAAATTTGGAGCCCAAATGAGGTTGTCTACCTTTAGGGGTTGGTATTTAATTTTTATTTGAAATTAAAACCCCCTCATAAGCTTGAAAACCCTCCATGAATTATTTTAGCCATATGTATTTGAAGAAAATCCTACTTTCATGAGCTGGATAATGATAAGGTGCCACATCATCTCCCTTTGGGGTTTTTGCCCACAAGTTGGGGATTTCAACTTGAAACAAGCATAGTCTCAAACTGTGAAGCCTATCATTGCATGCCATATACCACTGGAATCAGATTGACAAGGAGAATCCAACGAGGATGGTTTAGACTCAAAACATTATGATTTTCTAGGTCATTTTGGTCAACAAATGCGGAGCTCCATTGGCTGCTTCTTGGGTTGACATCGATGACAAACATAGTTCATCAATCTCCCCCTTTAGCATTGATGGCAACACACAAACTCCCCTTGCGATCATTGCTCCCCCTGATTCCATGCCTTTGATCTTTCTATCATGTTTTCTCTCCCCCTTTGATATCAGTGCAAAAGGATGATCCCCCCTAACAATGTACCTCCTTTCTCTAATGATATGCCTTTCCCCCCTCTCTATCACACTGAAAAAATGAATATCAATGTGGACCTAGTAAATTCCAGAGCTTCTGCTGAAGATACTCAAAATTCTCTCAAGGTAGAGGTTCAATGAAGATGTCAGCTATTTGTTCCTTTGTCCCAATGTACTCTACCTTTATGTTCTATTCTACAACCTTCTGATGGACAAAATGGTATTTGATGGGAATGTGTATTGTTTTTGAATGCATGACAAGATTCTTAGAGATACTTGTGGCACTGGTGTTGTCACAGAACATCACAATGGGCTCATCAAATTTCACCTGTAGATCCTACAACATTTTTTTGATCTAGAGGACTTGAGTACAACATGTTGATTCTACTATATATTCTTCTTCCATTGTATATAAGGAGACTAAATACTTATTTTTACTCAACTAATACACAAGACATCCACCCAAGTAGAAATTTGCTCCAATGGTGTTGGAGTAATCATCAATGTAACCTGCCCATTTTGCATCAATATAAGTTGTAATAACCAATTCATTTCCTTTAGGATACGATAAACTAAGATCAGTTGTTCCTTTGAGATATCTGAAGATCCCTTTTATAGCAAGGACATGAGATTCTTTTGGTGCTGCTTGGAATCAAGTAACTTGTCAAACTACCTACATCACATCTGGTCTAGAGGATGTCACATTCAGTAAGCTACTGATCGTATATCTATATAATATCTTGTCAACTTCCTTAGATTTATTGTCCTTTCTTAGCTTGCAACATGTCACCACGGGAGTATTAAATAGTTTGCAATAATCCACTTGAAATTTCCTCAACATGTCCCTGGTATACTTAGATTGAGAGATGAATATTCCATCTTCTTTATGAAAAATCTACAGTCCCAAGAAGAAATTTGATTCTCCAAGTAAGGACATCTCGAACTCCTTTTGCATGTCACTGGAAAAATTCTTACTCAGCCTGTCATCATCACTACCAAAAATGATATCATCCACATATACTTCTATGAGCATCAAGTTGCCTTGTTCGATCTTAATATATAGATTGTTGTCGACACTTCCTCTTCTGAAACCTTTCTTTTGCAAATATTTTTCGAAGTAGGTATACCATGCTCTCAGAGGTTGCTTGAGACCATATAATGTTTTATTTAACCTTCAAACATAGTATTTCTTATTAGTAAGCATAAATACTTTGAGTTGCTCTATGTAAACTTCTTCTTCCAATTCTCCATTCAGGAAATATGATTTGATGTCCATCTAATATACTTTTATCTTTCTTGAGCAAGCATATGCCAAGAACATTCGAATGGCTTCCATTCTGGCCACAAAAGTGAAGGTATCTTCAAAATCAATTCCTTATACCTATGCATATCCTTTACATACCAAACTTGCTTTATTATTGGTAACCTGTCCATCTTCATTCATCTTGTTCGTGAAGGCCCATTTTGTGTCTATGATATTTTTCCTTCGCTCTTGGTACCAATTTCCATGCGTCATTCTTTTCAATTTGATTAACTTCTTCATTCATGGCCTTGAACTAGTGTTCATTGTTGTTAGCTTCATCAAAATTGCTAGGATCAAAGGTGGATAACAAGGTAAAATGTTTTTCTTCTGCCACATGTACTTGTTTCCTTCTTCTTGTTCCAATTCCTCCATTTATGTCTCCAATTATCTGTTTTGATGGATGATTTTTTTGGTACCATTTCATAGGTTCTTAGGTGCTTGAGTTGTTTGTTGGTCAGTATTCGCTTGCTTTTTTTTTGGTTCCTCTGTTTTTTCTTCCAATGGGCTCTTCCTTCACTTTCTCCTATTTCCTTGGTTCTTCTATTTCTTGTTCTTCTGAATCTTTTTTGGTCTGTGTCCTACAACTTTCATTGAATGTCACATTGATTCTTTCCACTATTTTGTTGAGTCTTATATTGTAACACGTGTATGCCTTTCTTTTAGTGGAATACCCAACACATATGTCTTCATCCACTCGGGAATCTAACTTGCCAATCTTCAAGTCATCCCTCTTTATGTAGCATTTACTCTTGAATACCTTGAAGTGCTTAACATTTGTTGTTCTTCCTTTCCATAATTCATCAAGAGTTTTGTTAATGTTACTCCTAAGCATTCCTTTTTTCAGAATATGAACTATGGCTTCAACTGTTTGGACCCAAAATATATTGCTTAATTTGAGTCACTAAACATGGTCCTAACAATTTTAACTACAATCTTGTTCTTTCTTTCTGTGACTTTGTTTTGCTGAGGAGTCATAGTTGTTGAGAATTGCCATTTTTTGCTATATTCTTCACAATAGTGCTTAAAATATTTAGATGTAAACTCACCTCTGTTGGTCAATCTTAGGCACTTTATCTTTAGATTAGTTTCATTTTCAACCATTTCTTTGTATATCCTGAAATGTTTAAAAGCCTCCGATTTCTTCTTAATGCAATTGATAATTGTCATTCGAGTGTAACCAATAATGAAAAATATGAAGTATAAATCGCCTTTCATCCCTTTATTTCTCATGGGTTCACATAATTCAATGTGCATTAGATACAATGGCTTGGAGATAGAACGTTCCTTAGTCTTAAATTTGACCCTGGTTTGTTTTCCATGCCAACAATGTTTGCATATGGCATTTTCTAGCTTTGTGATTTCAAGAATTTATTTGACTCTTTCCTTCTTGCCGACCTTGACAAGGTTTTCAAAGTGAATGCGACCCATTCTTCTGTGCATAGGAAAATTTCATTTTCCTTTCCTACATAACATGTTTCCTTTCCAATTTCATCTAGATTATATGAGTTATTATGTCCCCGAGATGCTATAGCCACCAATTTACCTATCTTTTTCTTTCTTATTTCACACTTTTTGGTGTCGAAAATAACTGTGTGCCCTTGGTCGCACATTTGACTCACTCAACAAAATGTGTTTCAAGTTCTCAATATGCAAGGCATTTTCTGCATTAGAAACTTTACCTCCAAGCTTAATTTTTCATTTCCCAAAAATTTGGATGATCCATCATTTCTGAATGATACTATTCCATATTTGTCCTTTCGCAAGTCTATAAATTTGACCTTGTCTCCTTCCCTATGCTTTGAACAACTGTTGTCAACAAACCATTCATGTTTCTTGCATTATGCAGTGAATGCAAGGCTACATATCTCATATTTCCTTTTCCATACTTTTGAAGGAGCATTGAATTTTGGCTTTGTCCCTTTCAAAGGAGTGCTCATGTAAAAGACTTGTGCTATATGTCCAAAATTATTACACTTGTGCCATTCTACTTCATTGTTCAGTAATGAAAAACTATTGTAGCTTTGATTGTGATATTTGCGAGGTCTTGTGGCATAGTTGTTATGAGGATAATTTTCATATATTCCCTTGTTTCTAGCATTACAATTAACAACTTTGTGCCCAAAATAGTTGCAAGAGTAACAAAAACCAAGAAAAATAGTTTGATACCTAGAGGAGGAGAATCTCCCAGGTGGTGCACTTCTCCATGAACCTTCTTGCAGGCTGTCAGTTGGTTGTTGCCTAGGCATCCTTCTAGTTTGTTGATCTTGAGTTGAAAATGACTATTACTTACTGATGGATTCCTTGACGACTTCAGCATAATATTTTTTTCATCTTCCTTCCCTGTCACGAAGCTTTATCCCTTAACAAAGTTTATTTATATCCTAACCCAGTTTTATCATCACACGACCTTTGATTACCTATAATCTCTTTTAGTATTTTTGAGTTCATAAAGTTTTTTTGAACGTTTTTCTTATGGGATTCCTTTCGAAGGGAGATTATTTTTGCTTCCAGTGTTTCCCTTATCTTGGAGCTTTTTTCCAACTCTTTGTTGAGTGTTTCTTAAATATTCTTCACTTCTTCTAATTGTGTTTTTCATATCAATGATGATGTTTTAAGAGTCCTTAGATTGTTCTTTTAATTTACTCAATTCATTTTTCAATTTCTTAACATTTTTCCTTTCTTCCTTTAAATCATTAAAAGCATTTACATTTCAGGTCAACTTCTCCTTCCACATTTTCTTCATCCTCAAAAACATCTTGATTTTAAAAGGCCACAAACAATACCTATTTTGAATCACTATCACTATCACTATCACTGTTGAATACATAAATGTATTTTTAGTATACCTAGGGGGGATAATATGGGGTACAAAGGGAGGTACCCAATGAAATAATAATGAGATGGGCAATAGTAATAAATAAGGTGGTTAACCTGTATCATGTAAGAGACCACAAGTAATTAGTAATAATGTAATGGGCCCAAGGTATTGGATAGATGGTATTGAGGGAACCATGGTAATGACCCATGGTATTGTATGTATGAAGCCTATATAGAGGCTAGAGACTCCCCATTGAAGAATGTCAAGGATTATTGTATGAACATGAATATGGCTTGTGGAGTGTTCTCCTTCTTTAAGAAGTGAATGTATGGTGTTGCTCTACCTTAAGGGTTTGATATTAATAAAGTGAAACATTTCTATATTCAGATCTTGTTATTCTTGAGTTTATTTATATTATCATATATTTCTGGGTTAGATCTATAACAAGTGGTATCAGAGCACTTTCTTGGGCAAAAGTGGAGGAATTTTTTTTTTTTTTTGCTTTGCAGGAACTTTCTAAGGCGTCAAGTTTGCATATCAGATCTATACGTTTTGGGGCAAAATATCCAAAATTTAATTGCAGATCTAGATTCTTTGTGAAAAATACCCAAGTTCAAAATAAAAATCGGCCAAATTGGAGTCCAGATGAAGGAGATATCACTGATCTAAAAATCAGTGGTGTTGTAGACATTTTTCAGGGCGACGAGTTTGCAGATCAGATCTGTACATTTTGGTGCAAAATCTGCAGAATATAATTGTAGATCTAGATTTTTTGTGAAAAAGTACCCAAGTTAAAAAAAACAATTAGCCGAATAGGAGTCCGGATGAGGCAGATATCGCTGATTTAAAAATCAGTTGGGTTGTAGACATTTTTTGGGGTGGCGAGTTTGCGGAGAAGATTTGTGCGTTCTAGTCTAAAATCCGCAAAATCTAATTGCAGATCTAGATTTTTTGTGAGAAAATACCTGATTAAAAAAAAAAAAATTAGTCGAATTGGAGTCCAGATGAGGGAGATATCGCTGATTTAAAATCATCTATTTTTTTTTCCAGAATTTTTGGTGACGGTGAGAGAGTTGCAACGTAGATATGAAATACCAGTGCCTAGATCAGGATTTCTACCGCATGAGAAGATGCAGAATGGTTGTTCCATTTCCGAAAATAGGTCATAATAGGGATTCTGAGCAATACTGACGGAATTGTGGCCATTTCCCTGTAAAATTAAGATTCGCCATGTAGAGTGTTTTGAAAAAAATTCACTTACTTGGCGAAAATTTGAAATAGCCACAATTTCGTCAATATTGCTCAGAATCCCTATTATGACCTCTTTTTGAAATAGAACAACTATTCTGCATATTTTCATGTGGTAGAAATCTTGATCTAGGCACTCGAATTTCTTATTCGCGCTGCAATTGTCCCGCCGTCACAAAAAAATCGCTGATTTTAAATCAGCGATATCTCCGTCATCCAAACCCAGATTCGACTGTTTTTTTTTTGAAATTGGGTATTTTTTCACAAATAATCCATATATGTAATTAGATTCTACAGATTTTGCACCAGAATGTACAGATTTGCGTCGCAAACTCGTTGCCCAAAAATGTCTACAACAACACTAATTTTTAAATTAGCGAAATCTCCTTCATCCGGATTCCGATTCGATTGATTTTTTTTTCTTTTCAAATGGAGTATTTTTTCACAAATAATCCAAATCTGCAATTAGATTTTGCATATTTTTCCCAAAATCATATAGATCTGATCTGCAAATTCGTCGCCCCGAAAAATGTCTACAACACCACTGTTTTTTAGATCAGTGATATCTCCTTCATCCAGATTCTGATTTGGTCGATTTTTTTTTTTAAACTTGGGTATTTTTTCACAAAGAATCCAGATATGCAATTATATTTTGTAGATATTTCTCAAAAACTTACAGATCTGATCTGCAACTTGCTGCCCCAAAAAGTTCTTGCAAAAAAAATAAAAAAATAAAATAAAAAAAATAAAAAAATAAAATTCTCCACTTTTGCCCAAGAAAGTGCTCTGATATCACTTATTATAGATATGATATGAAAATATAAGACAATGCAAATAAATCTAATAAATGACAAGATATGAATATATATAAATGCTTCTTTATTGATCAAAACCCTTAAGGTATGGCAACACCATACATTCGCTCAGGGAATGAGAGCACTCCACAAGCCATATCCCTGTTCATACAATATTTCTTGACACCTCTCAATGTGGAGTCTCTAGCCTCTATATAGGCCTCATACATACAATACCATGGGTCATTACCATGGTTCTTTCAATACCATCTATCTAATACCATGGGCTTATTACATTATTACTAATTACTTGTGGTCCCTTACATGATACAGGTTAACCACCTTATTTATTACTATTGCCCATTCCATTATTATTTCATTGGGTATCTGCCTTTGTACCCCATATTATCCCCCCTAGGTATACTACAGTATTCCTCATTGTAAAAACTTCTCTTAGACATTTTATTTTTTCCTCATTTCTTATTTCCTTTTTGAGTTTTTTTCTTGGGAGCTTCATCTACTTCATCAGTATCAAATTGTTATGCATAGGGGTATTTTGAGGCAAAGTGACCAATTCTTCCACAACTAAAACATTTAAAGGGTAGATTACCTTTGTAATTGTCGGTTCCTCTCTTGAGCTTCCTTACAAGATTGGCTACTTCTTCATATGAGTCATCATTGTTTCTTTGACTGGGCTTCGGTTTTGATTCCTGCTTGCTTTTAATTGTCTACTTTGAGGCCTTGAATGCTACTTCATGTTGAGAAATCTAGGGCATTCAAAGTTACAAGATTTCTCTACTTGATAATTGCTTGTGATATACTTTTACTTCTTAAACAATGTAAACTTTGGAACGGGAACTATAAACTCAAAACGAGAACTCTGCCCAAAAAACCCCAAAAAAACCTAAAAAAACATGAAAAACAGTGCTAAAAACGAAAAGTGTGTATATTAGAATGATAATTTTTTTTAGGGTCAATTTTGAATATGTTTTAAAAATGGCAATGAAAACGAATTTTTTGTGCAAAAATTGTGCAAAAACCAACCTGAAAATGAAAAGTGCTAATAATGGAACAATGATTTTTTTTAGGGTTAATTTTCAACATTTTAAAAAAATTGCAGTAAAATCGAATTTTTATGTGCAAAAATTGTGCAAAAAACACCCTCAAAACGTAAAGTGTTGATGCTCAAATAACAATTTCTTTTTTGGTAAATTTTCAACATTTTGAAATAATGATGTAAAAGATTTTGTTATGACTCCGAAAAACATTAAAATTTCAAAAAAATAATGAAAGCATAAAATTAAAAATAAAATCAATGAAAAAAACACAAAAAAAAAGTTAAAAAAAAATACCAAACGTAAATAAAAATATATATTAAGAACAAAACATAAAAAAAAAAAAAAAAAAAAAAATTTAAACATAAAAATGTAAGGAAAAAAAAATTAACTTATAAAATATAAAAATTTAAAAAATTTAAAAATTTAAAGAAATAAATAATAAGAAAAACATATTTTCAAAAAAATAACATTTTTTTTAATTATTTATTTATTTATTTTTCTTCAATGTGGTAAACCATAAAAAAAATATTTGGAAAAAAAAATAAAAATAAAATAAAACTATAAAATTAAGTAAAAATAGGAAATTTTAAAAAAACATTAAAAAAAACTAAAAAAATTAAATTAAATTAAAAACAAACTAGATTAAAAAAATAGAAAAATAACAAAAAAATAAAATAAAAAACTACAAAAATTAAGATTAAAAACATTTTCAAAAAACTATAAAAAACAAAAATACGCTGAAATTAAAAATAAAATAGAAACCCGAAAAAAAATTAAAATTTAAAAAAATACATGTTTTCAAATTAAACATCGCTTTCAAAAATACATTAAAATTAAAAAATGTTAAATATATTTTTGATATTTTTTAAAATAACATTTAAAATATTTAAAAAATATATATTTTACAAATATATATAAAAATTAAAAAAACATTTTATATATATATATATATATATATATATATATAATAAACATATTTAACAAAATTTATTTTTTATTAAAAAAAATAATTTTATCGACCACCACCCCCACGGGCGGTTGCTATTCGAATCTGAGAATCGAATAGCCACTTCACAACCACTCCCACAGGCGGTTAGGTGGTGGTTATTCGAATCCGAGAATCGAATAGCCACTTCCCGGCCACTCCCACAGGCGGTTAGGCGGTGGCTATCCTATTCTCGGAATCGGATGGCCACAACTCAGCCGCCTGTGGGGGTGGCCGGGTGGTGGTTATCTAATTCTCAGAATCGGATAGCTACCGCTTAGCCGCCCGTGGGGGTGGCCGAGCGGTGGCTATCCGATTCTAAGAATCAGATATCCACCTCAAGGGCGGTTAGGGGGTGGTTATCTGATTCCGAGAATCGGATAGCCACCGCCTGACCGCTGGTGGGAGTGGTTATCTAATTCTCGAAATTGAATAGCCGTTGCTCGACTGCCTGTGGGGCTGGCTATCGCCCAAATGCCCGTGGAAGTGGCTATCCAATTCTCGGAATCGAATAACCATCGCTCGGTTTCCCATGGGGGTTGGCTATCTGATTCTCGGAATCGGATAGCCACCGCCGAGCCACCCGTGGGGTGTGGTCGGGCAATGGCTATCTGATTCTCAGAATCAGATGGCCACCGCTTGGCCACCCCTATGGGCAGTCGGGCAGTGGTTATTCGATTCCATATACAGGAACTAATATTGTTATGCGTTCAATATTTGTAATATGTGATTTTTGCATTAATTTTTAAGTTAATCATTATTTTTTGAAAAAAAAGTGATTATTATTATTCTTTTGACATGAAATTCATAAAAAAACCTATTATTTAACCATTTTTAGTTAAAATTTTTGTATAAAAATTGTGATTTTGACATGTCAATTCTAGCAAAAAATGATTAAAACGTGTAGTTTTTTAGTTATATTTATGTTAAAAATGATTATTTTTATGTCCATTGTTAAAAAATATTGTTTTTTAAAAACAATTATTTCATGTGGATTGAAAAATTAATTAAGGATGTATAAATATGTAAAATATCGAAAATTCAAAATATCGACCTTCTAATTTAAAAATGCAAAACAATAAAAACCTTATTACAACAAAATTAAAATTAAAATAAAAACAAGAAAATATGAAGAAAACGACCACTTCAAAAATTATTAAATTTACAAAATAAGTATTTACATTTCATACGTTAGAAAATTTAAAGTAAAAAAATAAGTCTTTTTAAAAAAGGGTCTGATGCAGAATTACCACTTTTTTAAATCAACATGAAAATTACTACCATTCTAAAACACAATGTACATAAAAAAAAAATTAAAGTGCCAAGAACTATGCTCTAAAAAAAACATGTGTTCAGCATCACCCCTTTTCAAAATCAGGTCACTTTTTTGCTATCTCTACGAAACGGATAACAATGTAAGTTCCCGTTTCAAAGTTTATATTGTTGTTAACTTATAGCCTTCTCTTTGCTAACTTATTGATGTATTCTTCTCATCAAGACAATTACCAATATGCATAATAAAAAATAAGTGACACAGTGTGTAGGCTTCTCATCCAGGGCCAAAACCTCTTACCTCTTGAGAGGAAAAGCCGATCAAAATTCTACTTCTAGATCTTCAATTGATAAGTACCAAGACCATGACATAGACCCTTGACTCTAGTATCCTCCCAAGAACCTTGTCACTAACCTTGAAGCTCTTCCTCTTCCTTTCTTTGCCTTTCTTCTTGATCTTGAACTGCTCTTCTCGTCTCCTTCTAGAGAGCCTCAGTCTCTATCTTTTCACTTCTCCTTATCGACTTCCCTTAGAGAATCTTGGTCTCTAGGTATTTACTAGTTTCCTCTAGAGAAACTTAGTCTCTAGATCTCTACTTCGACCTTTCTAGAAGAATCTTTCATCTCTTCCCTAAAAGAAACCTTTCCTTCGCTTGCCCAAAATAAACCTTTCTTCGCTACCCCTGAAGAATCTTTTTCGCATACCTAGAAGAAACTCATTTCTTATCCTTCCTTCGCACTTCTCTTTGTAGCTCCTTCTTCGCACTCCTTCTTCACCCTTTTTCTTCACACTTATCTTTGGCCGAAGGCTTGTCGAGTTCTTGATCAAATTATATGTCTTCAAGTGAGGCCGAGTAGGGCTATTTATACACCTCCACACATGTCTTTTAGGCCAATATGTTCACTTGAGGTTAGGTCGACTTCATCTAACAATTTCTCCCATCATTATAGGCCGACTTGAAGAGGATACGTGACAAGTTCTTGGAGGATACTTTACATAAACAAGATTGACTCTTTTACAAAGTATACCATCACTTCATTACATGACCATGACTCTAACATTTTATGACTAGATGACAAATAAATCCCAAAGACTCTCAATGGGAGTCTTGCTAAAAAAAAAAATACCTTGCTCATGAAACCCATTAAGCAAGTCAATTTAATAATTTTATTTTTCTTCTTTATATATTATTACATTAAATCATAATTACATGTCATTATGAAGACCGAACCTAGTTACACTTTTCAACACTCCCTCTTAACTAGGGAGGTATTCACAATGGTACTTATACTTTCTCAATATGAAGAATTTCTCATAAGAAGAATTGAGACCTGTAACTCATTTGTATAACATCATATCAACTAGCATTCTTACATAGAAAGGCCTTGACTAACAACTCCATCTCTCCACAAGATCTGGATGAATGCTAGCAAGACCAATGATTTATAGACACACTCATCATTGTCTCTCTCGGAACATACCCCACCCAAGTTCTCTCAAGATATGTTCCATGAGGACTATCCTTATCTTGGACTCCTCATTCCTCAAAGAATATCAGTCCTCCACAACTACTCTTTCATGGGATTCCCTATCTCATCCCCAAAGAGTATCAGATGCCAAATGATTACACAATCCTCCATTATGTATTCCCAAGTGAAGATCAGAACAACATGTTTATCTCTCCTTTTCAAACCAGGAGGACGTATTCCAATAAAGGAATGTACTCATTCCTATCACAAAGGAATGTGTTGAATCTCCCTGCTTAGGAATTTTCCAAGTTTCTTCTAAGTAAGAAACTTCTTTTAAGGATCCCTCTTAACCAGGGACCTATCACAGCTCTTCATGTGGAGATCATGGAACAACTAGATGCTCGAAGAGCTCCTTCCTTCAATGTCATGAATTTCTTCTTTGTCAAGGAGTCTTCTTCTTATGAGGACTTCTTCATAGGGCATAGATCATCCATCACTTTTATCCATGAGTTATTCATGTCCTCAATTCATCAAAAAGTGATCCATTAGATTTTCTATCTGGATTTGCTTTATGTCATTCTGCTTCCATGCCATATTTTCAGAAGGAGATTACATCCTTCTATATGGTCCACTTGGAAGTCATCCACAGATTTCCCTTGATGGTCCTACGTAAGTCCATCCATATATTGGTTCAAAAATAATAAATGAACACTTTAAATCATAATTACCTTTGTGATTATCTTTCACCATGACATCTTCCTATAGGTATCAGCATCCAGCATGCAGATTGACACATCTCGCACTGATATCCATTGTCAAAGGTATCTTTCCTTTTCTAACTTCCATCAGAGTGTTCACATCTTTCCAGGAGATCTTCTAGTCAAATCTTCTTGGACTTCGTATGTTGAATGCATTCTACCTTAGTTGCATGTTATCATGATCTCTTCCTATCTTTTCACACTTTATTCTCAGGAGCTTCCAATCAAAGTTCCCTAATTTTATTTAGCTTTCTCATGGTTCATATGAGAACATATTTAGTTGATTTCATCTAGTGTGACTTATGATTTTCTGCAATCTTTACGAGGAGGAGATCCCTTCTTCTCTTGATCATATTTCCCAAGATGGAAATAGTGATCCATATTATCTACAACCATATGACATGACTTTTCACAATATCCTACGTAAGCATACATACCTCATCTTTCCTTTTGGTCATTCAAAATTCATGTAGTAGCTTCATTCGAAAGGGCTTTATCCTTTAGACCCGCTTTCCTATTATGTCATCATATCATCATCCCTTGAATCCCACGAGTTGGAATTCTTGATGAAAACATTTTCTTCCTTTCTAGATCCCTGAATCCTTTGATGAGGATTCCATTAGAGAGACTTGAGGATCCTTCATATCTTCACTCGGCATATGTTTCCATATTAACCATGACGATCCTAGTCGATGATGACCTCTGCTCCCTTTTTTTTATAAATATCAATGAGGTTTCCTAAGAGCTTCCTATTCTTTGTATTTGTACCAGACATGCTTTCTGCTTCCCATGTCGTGAGCTCATTAGGGGAATTTTGAGATCTAAAATGGGTCTCCTAAGAAAAATGTACAACCAAAATAAACTTTATAAGAACTGATAGGATTCAAGATAATGATGTCAACCATGGGAGACGATTCACCATTTTTGGAGTGAAAAAGTAAAAGAATTAAAAAATAATAAAATAATAAAACTACTTTTTCAACTCATATTTTCAACTTATCTCCCTATGAGTTTACTCAAATTTCGAGTGGGAGTACTCGTTGGAGGCATTATTTGGTTCCTCATCTAAGGAGTACTCATGTTTCATACTTTTGATGGACACTGCTATACGAAAAATGAGAAATACATGAAAAATGTGATTACAATAATGTTTTTCATGTATTTCTCATTTTTCATGTAGCAAGGTCCATAAAAAATATGCAACATGGGTACTGCTTTGATGAAGAATCAAATTCTACATCCAATGAATGTTTCCACTCGAAATTTGAGTAAATCCATAGGGAGATAAGTTGAAAATACGAGTTGAAAAAATAGTTTTTCTTTTTTCCCTCTAAAATTTGATGATGTAATATAATCTTATTTTATTATTTCCACTATTATTTTATAATTTCCTTAGGAGGCCCATTTTAGACCTCAAAATTCCCCTAATTTCTTACTTCTAATGCTTCTATCATGATGCTATTTTCAAATCAGATGCATACATTACTTCCTATATATAATTTACAAGTGAAATGTACCTTTTAATGAAGAAGCCCATCCTAGTCATAGTAGAGATATTTTCGCTTCTTCCTTCTTAAGCTTCTTTGTATCAGGTTCTTTCACTTCCTTAGTAGAATAGTATGTTTCCCTTTCCCTCTTACCTATAGGACAATCTTTTCTATATTGCCCAAGATTTGACAACCATAGCATCTTTCCTTAGCCATGTTCTTCTTTTTCTTTGGAGTACCAAACTTTCCAAATTTTCCTTTTCATGTTGTCACTAATTGTTCCCTTCTATCTGATCATTTTTCACTTTCTTTCTTCATCATGTCTTCTTTTTCCTTGCGGAGAGACCATAATTCGATGAATGGGGTAGCTTCCTCTTCATCAGTAGATATGAGGTTACCCTTATTCATTAGTTAGTGCATTTAGAATAATGGAGATCATTTATTTCTCATATACCATCTCTCCCGGATCCTACAATTGACCTTTTATTTGAGATGGTTTTGAAAGAAATGACGATATCCCTTCATCCTTTGACACCTTCAATTTGTATAAATCATATCCAAGTGATATGGTCTTTCCTATCGATCTTTCAGATAAAAGTTCTACCAGATTATCATATTTTTCTTTAGATGTCTCCAACACGACTACATAGGAAATGAGTGGATATTTGATAGAATCTTTAAGAATCTTTTGAGCCTTTAGATCCATTTCCATGTAATCAGATAATTCTTGTTCTTTGGATGGCTTGGATACTTTTCCATGAACATGATCAATGACTTCATTTACTTCGAGTACTATGTCTATTCTTATTTTCCATTCAAGGAAGTTTGATATCCCAACCAACTTATGGTTCTCCTTGAAACATGAAGTCATTTTACTATATTAGATTATAATAAAAAGGTACGTACTTGTGAATATCGAATCTTAAACTTGAAGATTTACTTATTGCTTCTTACTTTGAATCTTTAAGGAGATTCTTACTTCGGTGAGGGAACACTGCCTCCTATGATATTTTTGCTTCAATAGAGAGAATATTTCCTTTTGATCTAATCTTCCTTAGATTTGAAGAGATTCTACTCCTTTGATGATGTATAAGTGATGATATCTGAAGTGCTTCTAGGGTTTCAATATTTCTTCCTGATTCATTCCTTCAAGACTCTTACTAGAATGCATTTCTTTGATCTAGGGTTTCGGTTTGATGGAGATATAGATCTATTGTTTGGTGTTATTTAACTTTCTTTTATCTTTATTTGATGTTCGATTCTCATGTGTCTGCTTTCTTTGACTGACCCTTTTGTCTTCAGCACCTGAGCTTCAATTCCATGTTGAGAAATCTTGGGCATTCAAAGTTACAATATTTCTCTGCTTGATAATTTCTTGTGATATACTTTTACTTCCTAACTATAGACTTCTCTTTGTTAGCTTATTAATGTATTCTTCTCAACAAGACAATTACCAATATGCACAATAAAATACAAGTGACATAGTATGTAGGCTTCTTAGCCAGGGAAAAACCTTTCACCTCTTGAGAGGAAAACTCGATCAAAATTCTTCTTCTAGATCTTCAATTGATAAGTACTAAGACCATGACACATACCCTTGACTCTAGTATCATGCCAAGAATATTGTCACTAACCTTGATGCTCTGCCTCTTCCTTTCTTTACCTTTCTTCTTGTCTGGAACTACTCTTCTCGGCTTCTTCTAGAGAACCTCAGTGTTTATCTTTTTACTTCTCCTTCTCGACTTCCCTCAGAGAATATCGGTCTCTATGTTTTTACTAGTTTCCTCTAGAGAAACCCGGTCTCTAGATCTCTACTTCGACCTTTCCAGAAGAATCCTTCCTTGCTACCCCAGAAGAAACCTCTCCTTCGTGTTCCCAGAAGAAACTTTTTTGCATACCCAGAAGAAACTCCTTTCTTATCCTTCCTTCACACTTCTCTTTGAAGCTCCTTCTTTGCACTCCTTCTTCACCCTTTTTCTTCGCACTTCTCTTTATATCTCCTTCTTCGCACTCCTTCTTCACCATTTTCCTTCACACTTCTCTTTGATCGAAGGCTTGTCGAGTTGCTTGATCGAATTATATGTATTCAAGTGAGGAAAGAATAGGGAAATTTATACACCTCCACACATGTCATTTAGGCTAACATGTTCACTTGAGGTTAGGATGACTTCTTCTAGGAGTTTCTCTCATCATTGTAGGCCGACTTGAAGAGGATAGGTGACAAGGTCTTGGAGGATACGTTACATAGAAAAATATTGACTCTTCTACAGAGTGTAACATGACCTCATTACATGACAATGACTCTAACATTTTATGACTAGATGAAAAATAAATACTTTAAAGACTCTCAGTGGGAGTCTTGACTCAAAAACAAAATCCCTTGCTCATGGATCCCATGAAGCAATTCAATATAATAATTTTATTTTTATTCTTTACATCTTATTACATAAAATCATAATTACATGTCATTATGAAGACCGAACCTAGTTACACTTTTCAACACTTCACTTCTAGATGGCTCTTCCTATTCATTCCTCATTTCAAAATTTGTAAGAATCCCATGTAGCTCATCCATGCTAAGTTTGTCCAAACCTGATCTATCTTCTAGGACATAGAATTTAGGATTAACTCTTGCTGGAAGAGATATTGTAACCTTTCGCACAATAATTTTTTTATCTGTCGCTTTCTCGCAGTCCTTTCGGGGCATTTGTTACTTTATAAACTCGATGAAAATAAGTTGCAATATTCTTGTCTTCTCTCATCTTAAGTTGCTCAAATTGTGCTTTGTAAATCTGAAGTTTTTATTCTTTGACCATTGATTCTCCTTCAGATATGTTTTGAAGCTTTCCCCAAATTTACTTTACTATTTTACAACGCAACACCTTAACATAGATAGATTCAAAGAGTTCACTCATGATCAAATTCTTGTCTTTAACATCATTCTTGGCAAGTTTCCTACCTTGTTCATCTATTAGAGGAGAGGGTGGTGCAATGTAACCATTTTGAACAATGCCTGAAATATCATATCCTTGCGCAAGTATATATACCTACATTCTCCAACTCCTTAGTGAATAATTTTTCCCATTGAACAAAGAAACTCCATTCTTGGAGTACTTCATTATCTCCCTTCAGTGGTTAGACTGATTGTACAAGGCTCTACTCTGATACCAGTTGTTGGAAATACTGAGAGGGGGGTGAATCCGTATTTTAATTACAATTAGTTCATTTTTTCGAGCATTAATTAACATTAGATTAAAATCATAAATCAATAATGCAGAATCAAAGAAAACCGACACTAAATTTTTTAGGTGGAAACCCTTTCAGGAGAAAAACCACTGAACACTTCTCTAATAATTTTATGAGTACATCAATGATTCAACTCTAAATGAAAAAGGAAGCCCCAACTCCCTAATACTCCAAAACGACACTCTAGTTTTATTAGGCAACTCCAACTCCTGAAAGGATTATCCTACACCTATTTTACTAGCACGCACTAGAAGAACACTCCAATGCCCTGCAAGATCCAACTTTCCCTAGCACCACCTTGCCACCTCAAAGTATTTTCAGGCTACAACTTGAAGGTGACTTCAACCACCTACCTAGCACCACCCAACCACCCTAAAAATGATATTAAAATAAACAAACAATGGTGGGCTCTCGTACCAAAGATAATGGCCCACTTACAATGATCTTCTACAAAACCCTTACTATCAATTTACTTTAGATGTAAAATAATACTCAGATAATGAAACCCTTACAAATGACAAAACCCTTATTGCAGAACTTGAACTGAAGACCATGATACTCTTTCTGCAAGACAACTGTAAATTAATGATGACAATGAAGTGTTAGAAATATGTACATTTAACAAAATATGCCATAAAGAAACTCCTCTGAATGATGAGATTGTTGGAAGGAATGATATTGTAGATTACACTGTGATTTTTCTCCTTACTGCTTGATAATGATAGTGGTGAGACTACTAAAAGGTATAAAACCCTCAACTACTGAGCATGAACCCTTACTTTAGCTCAATAAACCCTACTGCACATTTCTTTAGATACATAGTAAGAAAACTGAATCTCTTAAGTTATGCCACAAGATGACAAGACTTGTTTACTACTACCAAGCATGTTGTTGTCTCTACCTGTAGTAGCCAATGCCTTGTAAAATTCTTGTGAAAACCTTGACTACACAACTAGGTTGCAACCAAACTACCTATTCCAAACCTCCTTTGTAACATCCCACCTCACATTTACCCACATTAACCTACTTACCAGGGTAAACATGAAATGAGAGTTACCATGCATGACCCAACCTCCAAGATTCACCTATGGAAATGGGGTCAACTTCACAACTTGAGTACAAAAACTCAGGGGCACAAGACCACACAATTATCAACTTAATTTCACTAGTGGCCCTTTTCTCTGAGTTGGAACCACTCTATGATGTAATTCACTCCCCAACTGCACGCATGCATGCCTTCCAGTGCGACTAGAGGTCTCCTTTCGCATGCATAACCCATCCTCCGTGTTCATGTGGATGAGATTTCCTTGCCCTATGCATGCAGCCATGACCTAGTTCCAAAATTTTAGGGCTAGCATTTAAGCCACTGCCGAGACTTTTCTAGAACTCAGTCAATATTATGTACAAGATTGTATACTCTGTTCTAGGCTTTATTCATCTTCAAACTTTCCCAACACATGTTTACCATTTAGACAAAAAAAATTTACTACGGTACATGTAAATAACGAATGCATAATTGTTCACTGTCTGATAAGTTTTATCAGATTTTCACCAAGAATGCTTGCTTCCTCTCATACTAGCTGCAATAAACACATTTTATCTCATGCATTCATATAAATAATCCAAGAGATTATCAAATCATTAAACATATCAATAACAAGAGCACATCATATAACAAGGAATATACCATGCATGCAACAAGCATTTAACTGGAATGAAGCCATGAAAAACTAGTCACATAATCAACACGTTTAAACCAAAACTTGTGCTCATTGATATCATTAAATAATAACACATATTAACATATACATAACGCCAACCAATTCAGGTACTTCCATGTACCACCCAATCATATATTGGGGCTGAATCAATTCTCTTTTCCATCCCAATCACTCATGTGCCATATTCCAAGTCTCAATTTGGGATTACATGGGATAAACTAAAACATAGCCAAACAAAGAATCTAGAGGAAACCACCTCCACCCTCATGCCACAGTGATTTCACCCAACACTGGGTTTAAAATCACTAAAACCAATACAATATTGGATGCCTCAGAATTTCTTAACCATACCTAAAGGACTTTTCCTGTCTCTAACCACCTATTAAGAGCTTCCTAGAGAAAACCATTTCCACCCTCAACCCTTTGTATTTTCCTGAAACCACCTCAACCAAGATCCAAAATCTATTAGCAATCCAAAGCTCAACCAAACAAGGAAGCCACTACATCATGGCTATCCAGGAAATAGCATAAGGAAAGGTTGTACATGTCAATCCAGGAAAATCCCATGCCAATGACAAAAAAACTTACCAATAAACCAATGCATGAACCATGAATTCAAATCCCAACAAGACAATCAACATACACACGGTTACCTATAAAATCCACAACTATTTTCTCACATTGCCTCTCTATGTTCTTTATTGGTGGATTAGTGATGTATATCTTCTTTCCTAAATCTAACTTAGGAAAATACAATAATTAAAGTCAATTAGTTATTGTGTACTATTAAGTCATTTTCTAAGGATAAATAATTTAATTATTTAAGTGACTTAGAAATATCAACCATTGATCTCCAATATCTTATAGAAGTGATATAAGGGTTATGGATTTGGGCTTAATGAAGATTATAAGAGACCTAACAAAGAAGTGAAGACACACAAAAACTCGAAAGAGCGAGTAACAACAAAGAGATACCTTTTCTCTAGTGCGGGTGGCTCAGTAGACTGGAGCATAGAGGGGGAGAAGTATAAGAGAATTTGAGAGCGAATCCAAAAGTTTGAGTGTGGGGATTGCAATACTGAGCTTCTAAAGGGATGCTGATTTTATTGGAGTTCCCGATGTAACAACCCTAGTGAAAATTCCATGTTATAAAAGTAAATGAAGGCAAAATAATAACCACAGATGATGGGACACTTATTCCAAGCTGAATATTAGGAAAAATCCTAGTGATGGGGATCACTTGTGATTTTTTATGGCTAAGGAAATTGGAAAAGGCAATGGCTAAAGCTTTGGAAAGGAAAAATAGAATTTTTGGCACATTATTTATGAAAATAATAGAAATTAGGAGAAAAGAGAGGTGAAAGGTCACAGGTTGCATGTGAGGAGGAAACCAAAGGAAAATAATGGAAAATGAAGAAAATAGAGGCCTCATTCATAAAAAGGCTTACGAGGATCAATGGGTAGCCTTTTGTCAGTCCAGTTTTCAAGCTCTCTCGTTATTCTCTGTCTCTCATACTCATGGATACTTAGAGTTTTGTTGGAGCACTCTTGGTGGGTGTGGCATACTTGGATTTTTGGAGAAAGAAGGCAAAGGAAGATCAGGGAAGTGCAAGAAGGCATCATAATCAACAACTACATCAGATTTTCTTGCAGGTACCGAGTTGCATGTATGTTTCCTTCACTAGTTTTGGCATGCATGGCACATGCATGTGATTCTTGGTTGTGATCTGTCATTGGCATGGAGCATTGCCTGGATTGATAGTGGATTGCCTAGCCTTGCCATTTCCTAGATAACCATGGTGATTGTAGGTTTACTTTCATTGTTTGTTTTTGGTTGGTTCTCATGTTTCCTTAGCTTGGGTTGAGTTATTAGTTCCTAGAAGCCCTCGTTGGACAAACACTCTGGGAGCCCTGTAATAGCTTGGGTTGAGTTACTAGTCTTGGAAGCCTTGGTTGGATAAACGCTCTGGAAGCTCGACGGTAGTTGTGGGTTGAGTTAATAGTCCTGGAAGCCTTGGTTGGAACAAATGATCTGGAAGCATTGGAAGGCTTGGATGGAGACCAATTTGATGATAGTTATGTGATGTATGGCCATGAGGTGGAATCATTGTTTGATGGGTTGAGGTTGATGACCTCTAGAAGCCCTGGATGAGTTTTGATTGATGTTCTCTTTGAGATCCCACATTCATGCTTGGAATATGGCACGAGGGTGAATGGCTGAAGAGAGATTTTTCTCAGCCATTCTACGGTTGGGTGGAATGTGGAAGTCCCATCCCGGGTTTGGATTTTGCATCATTAATGAAAGGGTAATTATCCTTGTATTTCTATGAGCATTTTGATGGATTATATGTGGTTTATATGACTGTACTTTCATGAGTATTTATGCTTCTATTATGCTAGTTATGTATGTGTTTTATGAAAACAACCATGTGTGGCTCTCATCGTGTTTTTACTTGTAATTGAATGATCAATGTGTCTATGACTTAATGGATGGAATGGAAGTTGATGTATTGAGGCATCAATGGTTCTTAGAGGTTATCGGCTAAGTATGAGACCCCTATGCTCAGAATTGTTAATTACACATGTAGATTACACATTTGCAATATGTTTGAAAAAATGCCTATCATGGATAGTAGGAGTGCAATAAATTTCTTGAACAAGTGATTGATTTAGTACTATCATTTCCATGTTATTTTTTTGATTTGAAGAGATGGTTAAATTCTTGGTAGTGACCTGGGCTCTGGGCCTAAAAAAGTGGCTCAAATCTCAGAGTCACTGGCATAGCACTAACAGTTTTGGTCTCTGGTCATTGGCAGGCAAGCCCGTGAGAGCGACTTTGGGTTTCTAGTTGCCCTCATGCCTATAACATGAGAGCAAGTGAGGCTTAAGTTGTCCAAAAGTTTAGTGGGACCCCAAGGGAAGCTGTCTAAAGTATGGGATTGGTCCCTGAGGGTCCTGTAGCTAATGAGTAATGTTTGTATGGTGTTTTTCCGTCGGTTCCACTTCCTTAATGTGACTTAGGTGGTTCAATCATAACATAGTGGCTTCTCTTCACATGTTTACCCCAGCTCGCCTGTTGCTTGGGCAGATGTGGGAGGAGGGTGTTACACCCGATTTACTAAAGGTCGAGTTCACTAAGGCACAATAGCAACTCATGGCAGGACATAGGATTAATTTTCTTGCAGATTGATTGAACCAAATTTCAACTAGCTGATTTCCTTCAAATGCCAATTTCTAGGTGGTGAATTCCTTGGGCCAAATTCATCCCGTGGGACCCGAGTTACAGGATCTAGTTATTATTTATTTCCTTGTTTCTCTATGGCTCGAAACCCCATATTTTCTAGATTAATAGATGACAAAGAATTGTTGTGGGTGAATTTGTTTGCCAATGTGTGATTGATCTCTCTGATTTAAATTATGTTGCATATATATATATATATATATATATATTACCAGAGGTTAAACATACCAGGAATTATATTTTTCATTAATTCAGTATTTATTTTTCTAAATAGATAAATTTTTGGGAATAAAATTAATTGCCATAAGAAAATAAATATGGGTTGGTATTTGGAAATTTAATAGCCACCTAGGGTAGGGGTACTACATGGTGTCGACGAGGAAGTTGACATGGCTCGAAGCAACATCACTGCGAAGTGTGGGTCCTTAGAGAAGTTACATGGGCTTGCAAGAAGCAAAGTGTCATTTCTCTTTCTTCAACAGAAGCAGAGTATCGTGGCACCTTTGAAGCCAGTAAGGAAGCCTTGTGGTTTTGTTAGATCCTATCAGAGTTTGGCTTTCAGCAGCAACATCCGACTACACTTTGGTGTGATAATTAAAGTGCCATTAAACTATGCAAAGATCCAGTCCAACATCAGTGCGGAAAACACATTGAAATACACATGCACTTCATCAGAAAGCTCATTCATGACCATGTTCTTGAAGTGCAATATTGTTCAACCGATGATCAAATTGCAAACATCTTTACAAAGGCTCTCACAGAGGCGAAGTTTACTAAACTTTGATTTATGGTTGGAGTTCAAGAAGTTGTCACTAAGGGGGGATATGCTCTAATGTCTCCTTCCTTTTCCTATTGTATCATCTTTGTACATCCTTCAATCCTATCCCAAGTTGTTCTTAAGGGGGGATGTTAGGATATTCTGACGCATAGGAAATAATTAAGTATAACTTGGTCTAGTGCATAGTTAGGTAAAGTGTGTTTCTTTAGTATGTACTTTTTGTAACTTACAATATGACGGTCACGATATGTTCTAGACATGAAGTGATCTGACGGTTCATTCTCTCCTCGGTATTATCGACATTTGATCAATGGCTTAACACCCGATTGGTCCATGATCTCTATTTAAAGAGCATGGAGGGTCATTTGTGCGGTGAACATTCATGAGAGAAGCTTATGTAAATCTTATTTCTTTTAAATTAATAAATAGACTAAAGTGGCTGTGTTGGCTCAGACCGTGGACTATTTCCCTCTTTGAGGGTTGTAACCACATCAAGAATACTATTGTACTGATATGTGATCTATTTGTGAGTGGTGTCCTTCGGTGTTCAATCTAAGGAACTTACCCTGTAAATTCCAACAATGTATTATGACAATAAGAGTGAGATACAATATAGTCGTAAGGAAAATTCACAACACATTCAATGACTTCAACATTTTCATAAAGGATCCTCGACTTGCTTCCTAGCTACACTAGTAAGAGAATCTTGGAAAACTTCCCTTTCACCCCATCTTATCAGAATTTTCAAGTCCTAGGTATGAAAAATAATTTTTGCAAAAATTCTCTTATGACCATCTTTGACAAGCTTCATACATGCATACCTATAGTTTGGCATATCCCATTTCAAGACCTTGTATACTTTATTATTTACAGTATCTCCAATTTTCTTCATGCCTTTAGATTGTTGTCCCAATTCTAAAATATTTGGGTGGCATTTCTCTTGAGTTTCTCTTGCCTTCAATTTCCCCTAGATGAGTTTGTCGTCTTATCTAATGATACCTTCTTCCTCTCCTTAAGGGGATAATTTTTTCCTCTCTTATTTTGGATGCTTCCTTGCTGCCTATATCTCTAAAAAACAATTGTCTCTTTATCGAGAAAATCTGGGGATGTGTTTCCTACCACATGAGAATCCAAAACTCAATATTTAATGAAGATTCCTACTATTGTGGACAAATCCACTTTTTGAGGGATTTTAGAGGGGAAAGTTGACTCCTATCAAGGAGATTGTTTCCCCATCAATTTTATAAGTACTAATTTGAATTAGCCTCTAGGGGCATGAATTTTGTAGTCTTCTTGTGAAGAAAACTTGTTATTTAGCATTTCTACTTTCATTTCCGGTGGGGATGTACTTGAATTTATTCTAATAATGAAGTTTGGTGCATTTTTAGCTTCTAAGACTTGGTTTCCTTCATGGGAGTTTGAGTATCCTTGGGCTTATCCATCCTAGGAGCCTAAGAGCCATTTTTTTCAGTTTATTTATTGTATTTTCATTTCTTATTTACTTACATATCTTATTCTTGCATTTCCTATTTATGCATTTAGTATTCATGTTTCATTTATTGTAGGTTATATTCGTTAAATGATTGAACTAAGTTATTTTCCAGGTCAATTATACAGTTACAAGTATGATGCATCCTTAGAACAAATTTGCAAAGTCATATTCATCATTAAGTTACCTGGATTGGTTTACTAGTTCACAATTCTGGAAATTCTGGTTAACTAGTAATAATTTTTTGTGGAATTTTAGCACGTGTTAATGAGATTATTTCAAGTTTATTCCACTTAGATTTAAGTCTAAGAACATCCAACTTAATAAAAAAATTCACCCCATAACATTTTCACTTTATTAACTTGGGCATTTGGGTGCTTAGATCAACTTATTAGTTCACTATTATGAAATTTCCAGTTTTAGTAATAAATTTCTGCTAAATTTTAGCACATGTTAATGAACTTTTTTCAAGTTGATACGACTTGGATTGAAGCCTGAAAACATTGAAATTAGTAACAAAATTTACCCCACAATGCTTTCATATGATTAGTTGCAAGGAAATTTAGCAAGTTAACTCAAGAAACAAACATCGTGTACCAATATTGTAGCAACACATAGGTTTCTTCAAATCGATTCCATAATTTCCTTCAAAGGTTGTTTCTCATTCCTCATCACTCGATAACGTCATTTAAGCTTCAAGGATGGACTTGAGAAGATCAAATACCCATTAGGAACTTTGGTTTCATAGTCATAGTTTCACTCTGCAACTAGGTTATCTTGTTTATGTTATGAGTGAAATAGAATGAAAGTGACTTACTTTCAACATTCTTTACCATTTGATTTTCTTCCTGTATGTAGAATACAATTTGTTTTTCCTTTCCTACAATAGAATAGTTCTATTTTCTACAAAATAGATTAGGTTACTTTCCTGTAATTTCCTTTTTGCAAAATGGATTAGGTTTTCTTTTTCGCAAAATAGATTAGGTTTACTCTTTTTTCATTTACTTTCATGCAATTAGATTAGGGTTTCTTTCTTGCCATTTGATTCTCTGCAATAAAATAGATTATATTTCAATCATTCCTTTCCCTACAAAGTTAACGTAGGCTTATAACATAGTGGTCTCTATGCATCTTCATTCACTTCATTCCATTAGATCAACAAAAGGACACATTGAATGTTGCACACATAGTGCTGGCGCCTCTTAAGTTTGTTCGAACTCTAGATTGATAATTAAAGTTGGTAGTCTTGGGAGTTGTGGCATTCTTGCTGTAATATTAGGGCTCATCAATGATGTCAAAAGGAAGATGAGAATGTGAATTTCAATTTTGGATCGACAACAACGCATGAACATTTTTTAAACCCTAGGTTGTTACAACAACAAAAGAGAGAGAGACACATTGTGTTTAATTTAAAAGTTCAACATATTTTTTTAGTTTGTCCATTTTTATTAAAACAATAAGCATTTTGTTGAAGGGATGTATATTTAAAGGCGATTATGTAGAGAGCATGGGATTTTAAGTTTCGAGTTAATTCGACTTAAAAAAAATATAGTCACCATTATTTTTGTGTTATTTTGTTTTGTTTGTTCACATGCCCAAGAAATGATCTTTCTAGTGAAAACAATGCTCATAAACAAAGTTTACAACACCCTTGGACATCGCCTGTTTTCATCTCGGGTATGTACAAATATATAAAATTTGATGACAAATATATGATTGTAATCTCTTTTAGAATATTGCAATCAATATTCAAGAACTCAAAGGGAAAATTAATCTTCCGATGCAAGTTTGACAATGTGTAATGCTTTGCTTTTACAATAAAATGCCAAAATTTGCATGCTACACCAATTTTAACAATTTGGCTTGCAAGAGGTGTTGGTATTCAGGTAACACAATGGATAAAATTTAGGAAATTGCCTAGAAATAGATTCTAGATTAGAAGAGCTCAATGTATACAATACAATGATTAAGTTCAAAATGTTTGGTGGGTTCGAGAGTTGGGGGTTGGTAAAATTTATAAGGATGGGATTTTGAAACGTTTTGTACATATGAAACATATAAATTTCTACTCAAAATTATAGGGGTTACTTTGTTGTCAAAAATTCAAATAATCACATAAAAAGCTTTAAATATATATAAAAATGTTAGAAAAGAGAGACAATAACATATAACTTTTCTAGCCCAATAAAGTAGAGATATTGTAATGCCCTATAAACATTTTGAATCCAACAAATTACATAAAAAATTAATAATTATAATAATAATTAATTGAATTAATAATTAAACAAGCCTCCATCCATATTAACTCAAGACAAGACCCACTAAAATTCCAGAGAGATTTTAGAGTGAAAAGAGATTTGATTCTTTTAAACACTTAGTAGATCGGAAATATATATCATATATATTATATTAAAAAATTTACATAAAAACTTACTATATATATATATATATATATATTATATGTGAAATTTATTAATAATATTAAAATATTATATATATATATATTTTTTTACCTAAATTTGTCTTCAAATTTATATTTAAAAAGATCCACAGAAATATGAAATTTTTCTCACGTACTCCAAAATAAAAAATTTAAAAAATCTAAAAGTAAAAAAAAAATTAAATATGTATACAAAACATTTAAATAATGTTTACTCATAAAAAAAAATTGCCACTGAAGAAATTGAATATCTTAAATACTTTCATCGCTCTCAACTCATGTTGAATCCGTATGAAGAAATTAAATCCCTCTAAATTCATGTTACACCTATATTTAAAATGAAAATAAAGCTGGGCTTGTCTAATCCTACTTCACAGGCTGAAATTTCAAACGTGGCGAGAAGGAATAATTCTCGCCAATGGGAAATAAAAACATAAATTTGCAAACGAATTGAACGATACCCTGAATCAAATTAACCTTGATGTCTCCTCAATACTTTTTGAATCAATGTCGATTGTCTTCCCCTCTTGGTGCCTAACCAGTGGCTTGTGGAGTTTGATGTAAAGTAAAGCTTTGACAGGTCTGTGATCGGAGCCCTTTATTGAATCAATACAATCGTAGTCCTCCACATGGACTTTGGCATTGGTCAAAGGATTTATTTTGTACAGAATCCAATCGGTCCAAGACAGGACTCTCTTCTGCTGGCCATTAAACAGCTCAAAATTTAGTATCTATATGCAAATTAGGCCATTAGGCAGAATTGAAAAAATCTTGCCCAAAATAATTCTCAGCTCTCAGTCATGCCTAACCTTGCGAGAAATACTTATTGAATTCTCAGCTCTCAGTCATACATAATCCTGCCAGAAATATCTAGAGAGAAAAAACACCTTTGCACTTGTGTCGTAATCATCTGTTCCAATATCATATTTGTAAGTTGGTCGAAATGAGAGTGGCCCTTCGCAGAAGCCATGAAAAATTTCTCCCATTTCTGATTCTCTAGACAGTTGATTGCTACTCGTCAGGAGTTGCACTAGTGTAATTAAAGAAATCAGAAGGTAACAATTCTACCACATATCTAATTTAGACATTTATTTTTATTGTGAAGGTTACTATGGAAATTGAGATAAGTATTAGTGATAGATTAAAAAATAACTGATATGAAATAGTACATGAGAAATCCATGTGTTTGTATATGTGGTTTGTTTTAAAAAGTTGAAAATTTTTATCTTCAATTATAAATTATAAAATATAATATATTATTTTAATGTTCTTTTTAAATATCGAAAAAATATATTTTCACACTTTTGAACCTTTACCAAATTTTTAACCTAAAATCTTATTCAATTTTTATTATTTAAATTTTTATGTTATTTTTCTTTTAACATGATATATACACGCTTTGCCTTAATTGTATCTTTTAGGTTAATTGTACATTTAAAATATTTAATAAATATAAAGTTAGATAATTGACTTTATTACATAATAATTAGAATTAGAATTTCATCTAATTATCAAGTTAAAGATATTTAAATTTTTTTGATAGAGATAAGCGAAGCAACCTCGTCTAGCTTGCTTATGTCTTTGAAATTTTCAAAAATCTATTAGTAACCTAAAAAATAAAAATAATAGTGGTAATTAAATACTCAAATCTATAATCCATATAAAGTTAAGTTATAATTTATAATCATTATAAAGTTTAGGTATTTAAAGTTTATATATATGGTTTGATAAAAAATTCATTTATTTGGCGAAAATTTGAAATGGCCACAATTCCGTCAATATTGCTCAGAATCACTATTATGACCTCTTTTCGGAAATGGAACAACTATTCTGTATCTTCTCATGTGGTAGAAATCCTGATCTACGCACTGGAATTTCCTATTCGTGCTGCAATTGTTCCGCCGTCACAAAAAAATTGCTGAAAAAATAGCTAATTTTAAATCAGCAATATCTCCCTCATTCGAACCCCGATTCGACTGATTTTTTTTTGAAATTGGGTATTTTTCAAAAATAATCTAGATCTACAATTAGATTCTACAGATTTTGCACCAGATTGTACATATCTGCGTTGCAAACTCGCTGCCCAAAAATTTCTACAACAACACTAATTTTTAAATCAGCGAGATATCCTTCATCCAGACTCCGATTAGATTGATTTTTTTTTCAAATGGAGTATTTTTTCACAAATAATCCAGATCTGCAATTAGATTTTGCATATTTTTCCCCAAATCATACAGATCTGATCTGCAAATTTGTCGCCCCGAAAAATGTCTACGACGCCACTGATTTTTAGATCAGCGATATCTCCTTCATTCGGACTCCGATTTGGCCCATTTTTTTTTAAACTTGGGGTATTTTTTCACAAAGAATCCAGATATGCAACTAGATTGTGTATATTTTTCTCCAAAATGTACAGATATGATCTACAACTTGCTGCCCCAAAAAGTTCCTGCCAAAAAAAAATCTCCACTTTTGCCTAAGAAAGTGCTCTAATACCACTTATTATAGATCTGATATAAAAATATAAGACAATTCAAATAAACCCAATAAATGACAAGATCTGAATATATATAAATGCTTCTTTATTGATCAAAACCCTTAAGGTATGGCAACACCATACATTCACTCCTTAAGGAAGGAGAGCACTCCACAAGCCATGCGCATGTTCATACAATATTCCTTGACACCTCTCAATGTGGAGTCTCTAGCCTCTATATAGGCCTCATACATACAGTACCATGGGTCGTTACCATGGTTCCTTCAATACCATCTATCTAATACCATGGGCTTATTACATTATTACTAACTACTTGTGATCCCTTACATAATACAGGTTAACCACCTTATTTATTACTATTGCCCATCCCATTATTATTCCATTGGGTATCTCTCTTTGTACCCCATATTATCCCCCCTAGGTATACTACAATATTCCTCATTGTAAAAGCTTCTCTTAGACATTTTATTTTTTCCTCATTTCTTATTTCCTTTTTTATATTTGTTTCTTGGGAGCTTCATCTACTTCATCACTATCAAATTGTTTTGCATAGGGGCATTTTGAGGCAAAGTGACCAATTCTTCCACAACTAAAAAATTTAAAGGGTAGATTACCTTTGTACTTGTCGGTTCCTCCTTGAGCTTCCTTACAAGATTGGCTACTTCTTCATATGATTCATCATTGTTTCTTTGACTAGGCTTCGGTTTTGATTCCTGCTTGCTTTTAATTGTCTACTTTGAGGCCTTGAATGCTACTTCATGTTGAGAAATCTAGGGCATTCAAAGTTACAAGATTTCACTGCTTGATAATTGCTTGTGATATACTTTTACTTCTAGTTAACTTATAGCCTTCTCTTTGTTAACTTATTGATGTATTCTTCTCATCAAGACAATTACCAATATGCATAATAAAAGACAAGTGACACAGTATGTAGGCTTCTCATCCAGGGCCAAAACCTCTTACCTCTTCAGAGGAAAAGCCGATCAAAATTCTGCTTCTAGATATTCAATTGATAAGTACTAAGACCATGACATAGACCCTTGACTCTAGTATTCTCCCAAGAACCTTGTCACTAACCTTGATGCTCTTCCTCTTCCTTTCTTTTCCTTTCTTCTTGATCTTAAACTGCTCTTCTTGTCTCCTTCTAGAGAGCCTTGGTCCCCATCTTTTCACTTCTCCTTATCGACTTCCCTTAGAGAATCTTGGTCTCTAGGTATTTACTAGTTTCCTCTAGAGAAACTCAGTCTCTAGATCTCTACTTCGACCTTTCTAGAAGAATCCTTCCTCTCTTCCCCAGAAGAAACCTCTCCTTTGCTTGCCCAAAATAAACCCTTCTTTGCTACCCCCTACGAATTGTTGTGTGTGGAGCATGATTGTTCAGAGGTCTTTGTTTCAGCCGGATGTATACCCCAGGAAGTTTTGTACACCCCTCCACGTGGGGGGGGTGGTCCGGGGGGGCCCATCCCCCCCGGCTGGGGGGTCTGGGGGCTAGCGGTCCCCGGCGGGGGCTTGGGGGCAGCGCCCTCGAAGCCAGAAATATATGTAAAATTGTCTTGTAAAAGTATAGTAATTTCTAGTCAATCTGGGCCGTTCATTAGGCGGATGATTTGACGGTAGAACTTATGTTTAGTTTAGGGTTTTTTTCCCTAGAAGGCAACCCCCTCTATTTGTATGAGGGTATTGTATTTGAGGCTGTGAAATAGATGTGTATTCTGTGAGCGAGAAATAGAGAGGTGAGACTGTGAGAGAAAACAGAGGATATTACAGCGGATTTGCTGTAGGTTGTGTCTCTTCATTTTGCTGGATAATAGAAAGGAAGGACTGGCTGTTCGGGGTGGACGTAGCCCAAACTGGGTGAACCACATATATCTGTGTCTCTCTTGTTTTGTGTGTTTTCTGTATTTATATTTCTGCAATATTTTATGTGTTACATTGCTCCGTAATATATAATTTTTCTAACAACTGGTATCAGAGCCGAAGGTCTATTTGGCTGATAAACTCGCAGGAAAGAAGGGTTCCTGGTTCGAGTGGGAGCAATGGCGGAAGATGGTAAGTTTAGGGTCGAGAAATTTAACGGCCAAAACTTCTCGCTGTGGAAGATGCAGATGGAAGCTTATCTGTATCAGAAATATCTATACCTACCATTGGGCGGAAAAACAAAGATGTCGACGGGTATGAAAGACGAGGAATGGAACCTTCTCGATAGAAAGGCACTCGGAACAATACGGTTGTGCCTTGCTGCGTCAGTCGCCTTCGACATTTCGAAGGAAACCACGACAGAGGGTTTGATGCAGAAGTTGTCGAAACTATATGAAAACCCTCGGCCTCAAACAAGGTATTTCTTATGAAACGATTATTTAATATGAATATGTCGGAAGGTGGATCTGTTGCGAACCATTTAAATGATTTCAATACAGTTACAAGTCAGTTAAGTTCTGTAGGGGTAAACTTTGATGATGAAGTTAGAGCTCTGTTATTCTTGTGCTCATTACCAGAAAGTTGGAATGGTTTGCTAATGGCCATTAGTAACTCTGTTTCTGGATCTAGTACTTTAAAGTTTGATGATGTTGTCGGTGCTATCCTTAGCGAGGAAATGCGACGGAAAAGCTCTGGTGAGACATCGGGAAATGATTTGAGTGCAGAGTCTAGAGGAAGAAAAATGGAAAGAGGAAAGAGCTCAAGATATCGCAGTAAATCAAGGAAAGGCATATCCAAGTCCAGATCGGGGATAGTGTGCTGGAAATGTGGAAAGAAAGGACACCTAAAGAAACACTGTAGATCTCGGAAGGGAAAATAAGGAGATGCACAACAAGAAAACAATCATGAAGCAAATGTGACAGGTGAGGTGTTACAAGATGCTTTGATTCTTTCTTTCGAAAATATCACTGATTCCTGGGTGGTAGATTCAGGGGCTTCATTCCATGCCACACCTGATAAGAAATACTTTCATGACTATGTTCAAGGAGATTTTGGACAAGTTCGTCTGGGTGATGATAAACCCTGTAAAATCGTTGGAATGGGTAAGGTTCTTGTAAAACAGCAGAATGGAAACCAATGGCTATTAAAGGAGGTAAGGCATGTTCCAGATCTAAAGAAAAATTTGATTTCAACAGGGCAGTTAGGCGGTGAAGGTTGTGTGACAAATTTCACAGATAAAGCTTGGAAGGTCACCAAAGGAGCCCTGGTAATAGCAAAAGGTGAAAAGGTTGGTACATTGTATTTATGCAATGGTATTTCTAACTCTGTTAATGCTTTAACTTCCAAAGGAGCAGATGCAGCATTATGGCATCATAGGCTCGGACACATGAGTGAAAAGGGGATGAAGATTCTTCACTCAAGGAATTTGTTGCCAGGTTTGAAGAATGTTGATTTGGACTTTTGTGAGAATTGCATTTATGGAAAACAGAAGAGAGTCAGATTTCTTAGAGTTGGGAAAGAAAAGAAGAATGAAAAATTAGAGCTTGTGCATACAGATGTATGGGGACCTGCTCAGGTATCATCTCTCGGTGGCTCTCGTTATTATGTTACTTTTATTGATGATGCAACTAGAAAAACTTGGATTTATTGTATTAAGAATAAATCTGATGTATTTGATACTTTCAAGAAATGGAAAGCTTTGGTTGAGATTGAGACAGGAAAGAAATTGAAGTGTCTTAGATCAGACAATGGAGGTGAATATTGCAGCAAAGAGTTTGATAGGTACTGTTCAGAGCATGGAATTCACAGAGAGAAGACAGTTCCAAGAACACCACAAGAAAATGGTGTGTCAGAAAGGATGAACAGAACAATCATGGAGCGTGCATGGTGCATGAGATTGCATGCAGGATTGCCTTTACAGTTTTGGGCAGATGTTGTAGATACTGCTGTTTATCTAATAAACAGAGGGCCTTCAAGTTCCTTGGATGGTGGTGTTCCAGAGGAAGCATGGACAGGTAAAAAGGTAAACTACTCTTTTTTAAAGCCTTTTGGTTGTGAGGCCTTTGTCCATATTGATAAAGAAAATAGAACAAAGCTTGAGGCAAAGTCAAAGAAATGTACCTTTATTGGATATGGTGTTAATGATTTTGGTTATCGCTTATATGATTATGAAAATCACAAAATCATTAGGAGCAGAGATGTAATATTCAATGAAAAGGTCTTGTATAAGAATCAGTTGCAGGAAAAGAAGCAAGAAAAAGAAAACAAGGAATACACAGTTCTTGACGAAATCACTGAAAAAGTAAAGGTGCCTGAAAATAATAATAATCAACAAGCACAACAACAACAACCACCACAACAGCAACAGGCAACCCAAACACCTGAAATTGGTGTTAGAAGATCTACCAGGATAAGTAGACCCCCTGAACGATACTCTCCTTCATTATATTATTTATTGTTGACTGATTCTGGTGAACCCGAATGTTATGAAGAAGCAGTGCAGGTAGAAACTAGGAAGAAGTGGGAGCAAGCCATGAAGGAAGAGATGGACTCCTTAGCACATAACCAGACTTGGGACTTAGTCAGGTTGCCTGCAGGTAAAACAACATTGCAGAATAAATGGGTTTATAGGCTGAAGGAAGAAGATGGAGGAAAACAGAGGTACAAAGCTAGACTTGTGGTAAAGGGGTTTGCACAGAAGAAAGGTATTGATTTTGATGAAATATTTTCTCCTGTTGTTAAAATGACTTCAATCAGAACTATTTTAAGTCTAGTAGCAGCTGAAGATTTGCATCTTGAGCAGTTAGATGTAAAGACAGCCTTTCTCCATGGGGATTTGGAGGAAGAGATATATATGCAGCAGCCACAAGGATATGAGGTGAAAGGGAAGGAGAAACTAGTGTGCAGGTTGAAGAAGAGCCTGTATGGCTTAAAACAGGCTCCAAGGCAGTGGTATCTAAAATTTGACAAGTTTATGTCTGAACAAGGTTATACTAGATGTCACTCTGATCATTGTGTTTATCTGAAAAAGCAAAATGATGGCAGCTATATTATATTGTTATTGTATGTGGATGACATGCTTGTTGCAGGATCTAACATGCAGGAAATAAATGTACTCAAAAGAAAATTAGCAAATTCATTTGCAATGAAGGATTTGGGAGCTGCAAAACAAATCCTTGGTATGAGAATCACTAGAGACAGGAAAAATCGCAAATTAACATTGTCTCAGAATGAGTACATACAAAAGGTGTTGAAAAGATTTAATATGCACAATGCAAAACCAGTTAGTACACCTTTTGCTAGCCATTTCAAACTTAGTAAGGAAATGTGCCCAAAGACCCAAGAAGACATGGATTATATGTCTAAAGTTCCATATGCATCAGCGATTGGAAGCTTAATGTATGTAATGGTCTGCACAAGGCCTGATATTGCACATGCAGTGGGAGTTGTAAGCAGGTACATGAACAATCCAGGAAAGGAACATTGGATGGCAGTGAAATTGATTCTCAGATATTTGAAAGGCACCACAAATCAAGCATTTTGCTTTGGTGGTTCAAACATCTCCCTACAAGGATATGTTGATGCAGATATGGCAGGTGATAGAGATAACAGGAGGAGCACTACAGGATATGTATTTACTGTTGGAGGAACAGCTGTCAGTTGGGTTTCAAAAATCCAAAGTGTTGTTGCACTTTCAACAACAGAAGCAGAGTATGTTGCTGCTACAGAGGCTAGTAAAGAAATGATTTGGTTACAAAGGTTTATGGGTGAGTTGGGTAAGGAGCATGATATGGGCACGTTATACTGTGATAGCCAAAGTTCCATTCATCTTGCAAAGAACTCAGCATTTCATTCCAGGACTAAACACATACAGCTCAAGTATCATTTCATACGATCAGTGTTGGAAGATGGAGAATTGAAGCTGGAAAAGATACACACTAGCCAGAATCCTGCAGATATGCTAACAAAAGTTGTAACCAGGGAGAAACTGAGAACATGCTCAGTTTCAATTGGTCTTCAAGGATGACGATGAAGATGAGAAACAGCCAGGTCTAAAGAGGAGTCATTGTCCAGCAAATGAAGCAGCGGTGGGGTTGCTACAATCATTCTCCAAGTGGGAGATTGTTGTGTGTGGAGCATGATTGTTCAGAGGTCTTTGTTTCAGCCGGATGTATACCTTAGGAAGTTTTGTACACCCCTCCACGCGGGGGGTGCAGGGGGGACTTGTCCCCCCCGCGGGGGTCCAGTGGGGCCCATCCCCCCCGGCTGGGGGGTCTGGGGGCTAGCAGTCCCCCGGCGGGGGCTCGGGGGCAGCGCCCCCGAAGCCAGAAATAAATGTAAAATTGCCTTGTAAAAGTATAGTAATTTCTAGTCAATCTGGGCCGTTCATTAGGCGGATGATCTGACGGTAGAACTTATGTTTAGTTTAGGGTTTTTTTCCCTAGAAGGAAACCCCCTCTATTTGTATGAGGGTATTGTATTTGAGGCTGTGAAATAGATGTGTATTCTGTGAGCGAGAAATAGAGAGGTGAGAATGTGAGAGAAAATAGAGGATATTACAGCGGATTTGCTGTAGGTTGTGTCTCTTCATTTTGCTGGATAATAGAAAGGAAGGATTGGCTGTTCGGGGTGGACGTAGCCCAAACTGGGTGAACCACGTATATCTGTGTCTCTCTTGTTTTGTGCATTTTCTGTGTTTATATTTCTGCAATATTTTATGTGTTACATTGCTCCGTAATATATAATTTTTCTAACAAGAATCTTTTTCGCATACCTGGAAGAAACTCCTTTCTTATCCTTCCTTGGCATTTCTCTTTGCAGCTCCTTCTTCGCACTCCTTCTTCACCCTTTTTCTTCACACTTCTCTTTGGCCGAAGGCTTGTCGAGTTCTTGATCAAATTATATGTCTTCAAGTGAGGCAGAGTAGGGTTATTTATAAACCTCCACACATGTCCTTTAGGCCAATATGTTCACTTGAGGTTAGGTCGACTTCATCTAACAATTTCTTCCATCATTATAGGCCGACTTGAAGAGGATAGTAACAAGGTCTTGGAGGATGCTTTACATAAATAAGATTGACTCTTTTACAAAGTGTAACATCACTTCATTACATGACAATGACTATAAAATTTTATGACTAGATGACCAATAAATCCTAAAGACTCTCAATGGGAGTCTTGACGAAAAAAAAAATACCTTGCTCATGAAACCCATTAAGCAAGTAAATATAATTATTTTATTTTTCTTCTTTATATATTATTACATTAAATCATAATTACATGTCATTATGAAGACTGAACCTAGTTACACTTTTCAACACTCCCTCTTAACTAGGGAGGTATTCACAATGGTACTTGTTAGCGCTTGAAATTTCACCTCAGGCTGAGAAAGGTAAACCTCAAGGAAACATCAAACCACTTAGCCTCGTAGCTAGCCCTACGGGGCAGGATTGGGCTCTCTCCGGTCTATCTCGATAAAGATCTTCAATGGGCGAGATAACCAATAGGGTAACACTGATTTTAGGCTAGTAAACTGATCAAAAGGGTTGATTTGGGATTTTTAGGGTTTTTGGTGGAAAATTGGGGAAATGGCAATTTTAGGTGCGGGGATTGGACACATTTTTCACAGGGGGTTCTTTGGGGCGAGGTAGGAAACAATATTGATGCCTTTAATAGAGATGGATGGATGAGAATGACCGGTGAAGAGTTAAAGAGAGCAAGCAATAACCTTGAATTCCCTTTAAACAGTCGAAAACATTGATATTAAGCAAACTTAAAAACAGAGCATGACAGTCATGAGTTCTACTTTAACACTTCATTTGCCTAATGTGCAGAAGGAAAAGTAAGGAAATGATTCACATAACACACTTACAAGTACAAAGAGAAACACACCATCAATACATGTGACCACAAGAATCCCAAAAAGGACTGCAAAACCCTGGTCTTCCTTTGCCAAAAATTGCAGAGATACAGTGAGTAATACAATAAGAGCTTCTCCCTCAAGAGTCCAACCTTCCAACCCCTGAAAATGACTAAGAAAATACATAATATAGGCAAGCTAACACCTTTCCTTGCCTCTAGGGGTCGAGCTCATCCTTCTAGGAGCTGTTTCAACCAATTCTAAACTAAGCACTGAAAACTAGGCAATCAAAACAACTTGCCTCTATAAGCTAGGAAACCAATTCATTCATTAAATGCATGCTATTTCATGAATGAATCTTCTAGAGAAGGTAAATAAGTGTCATATCAACATGAAAATACATAAATTACATCAAAGAGGGTGAAAAATCCCATCAAAAGTCAAAACTAGTAAAAGCTGGGCGAATCCATGAGCTGTAAGTGAAAATTTGTGAAAATTGCCTTATGGGTCACGCGCCAAATCCTGACGGGTCACGTGCCTTTGAGAGCACTTGTGGGGCACTTTCAGGTGTTCAAATGAGGCAAGAGTAGGCTTGTTGGAAAGGTCTGTAAGTCTACTTTCCAACCCAACTGGAATTTCTGAATTTGGTTGTCATTTGACCCTCCAAAATTGCAATCTCCCAAGACTGCTTTCTGTGTGTCAAAAATGTGGCAGAAAGTCATTTTTTGCTTGTTTTTTGACTTTCTGGAGGCCCAAAACTTCATAAAATCTCTTGGCAATGGGTGGGAATGTGTAAATTTTCATGAAAAATCCATAAATGCTGAGTTTTCCTGGAATGGAGTAGCCAAATGAAAGGGTCGCGCAGGGGGTGAGACCCGTCAAGCGGAAAAACCTGTTTTTTGCCTTAAAAACCAAAAATCACCCAAAATGCTCAAAATTTCTTGGAATTTGTGCTGGGAGTCCCCAATAAAGTACCATGCTCAGTCAAAGAGGCTTTGGCCAAAATTTGGAGTGGATCGGGCCTTTTCCGTCGTTTTAGTGCCTTGGCCAACCTCCTTGGATCCGGCGATTGTAATTTTGACATTTCTCTAAAACCATGACACCTGTGCAAAAAGTGAAGGAGGTTTCTCTTCTTTGGCATATTATGGACAAAAACCTCTCTCATTTTTCCAAAATTCATCTTTTATTGCTCTGAAACGACTTTTGAGTGGAACTTATCCCGATGTGTGGAACAAGGGATTTTGTCGAAATGAAGCGAAATGAAGGGGATAAGAGGCTTCTAAATTATTGGGGAAATTTTTGAAAGTAGGGAGGGATGTTAGGAAGCAGGGGAAAGTGGAATCTCAGAGATTGAGTGAGGGGAAGGGGTCCAAAAGCGCAAAACACAGGCCCAACCTAGAAAATTGCCAGGTTGTAGCTAGAAACTAGGGTTTGTGCAAAAATGAGGATTTTGGGGGATCTCAGTGATGGGAAGCATTTGGTAAGGTATTTTAAGGATAGGGGAAGGTGTATGAACATCAGGATACAAGTTTTTCTAATGATTTGACCATTCAAGAGAAACTAGCTTTCAAAACCCTAGGAGAGGGAAATGACCCTGCCTAGGCGCAACTAAAGCATGAACAAGGTGTACAATGACTCATTAGACACTGATATGATAATGAAAACCCTATGAATGATGATAGACTCAGCTGAATAGTGACATAGATTGACATTTGGGCAACTTTGAAAAGAGTGAGAGCAAACCCTAGACCTAATGCCTAGTGACCAAATTTTGCTTGAAGATTCACTGAAATGACAAAATTTGACCTTGACACTCTGAGACCACTTTGTAAGAGCATATTTGATCACTGGAGGAAGGCTGGAAAGACTGACACTAACAGTACTTATACTTTCTCAATATGAAGAATTTCTCATAAGAAGAATTGAGATTTGTAACTCATTTGTATAACATCATATCAACTAGCATTCTTACATAGAAAGGCCTTGACTAATAACTCCATCTCTCCACAAGGTCTGGCTCAATGCTAGTGAGACTAATGATTTATAGACACACTCATCATTGTCTCTCCCGGAACATACCCCACCCGATTTCTCTCAAGATATGTTCCATGAGGACTATCCTTATCTTGGACTCCTCATTCCTCAAAGAATATCAATCCTCCACGACTACTCTTTCATTGGATGCCCTATCTCATCCCCAAAGAGTATCAGATGCCAAAAGATTACAAAATCCTCCATTACGTACTCCCAAGTGAAGATCAGAACAACATTTTTATCTCTCCTTTTCAAACCAGGAGGACATATTCTAATAAAGGAATGTACTCATTCCTATCACAAAGGAATGTACCTAATCTCCCTACTTAGGAATTTTCCAAGTTTCTTCTAAGTAAGAAACTTCTTTTAAGGATCCCTCTTAACCAGGGACCTATCACACCTCTTCATGTGGAGATCATGGAACAAATAGATGCTCGAAGAACTCCTTCCTTCAATGTCATGAATTTCTTCTTTGTCAAGGAGTATTCTTCTTACGACGACTTCTTCATAGGGCATAGATCATCCATCACTTTTATCCACGAGTTAGTCATGTCCTCAATTCATCAAAAAGTGATCCATTAGATTTTCTATCTGGCTTTGCTTCATGTCATTCTGCTTCCATGCCATATTTTCAAAAGGAGATTACATCCTTCTATATGGTCCACTTGGAATTCATCCACAGATTTCCCTTGATAGTCCTACATAAGTCCATCCATATATTGGTTCAAAAATAATAAATGAACACTTTAAATCATAATTACCTTTGTGATTATCTTTCACCATGACATCTTCCTATAGGTATCAGCATCTAGCATGCAGATTGACACATCTCGCAGTGATATCCATTGTCAAAAGTCTCTTTCCTTTTATGACTTCCATCAGAGTATTCACATCTTTCTAGGAGATCTTCTAGTCAAATATTCTTGGATTTTGTATGTTGAATGCATTCTACCTTAGTTGCATGTTATCATGATCTCTTCCTATCTTTTCACACTTTATTCTCAAGAGCTTCCAATCAGAGTTCCCTAATTGTATTTAGCTTTCTCATGGTTCATATGAGAACATATTGAGTTGATTTCATCTAGTGTGACTTATGATTTTCTGCAATCTTTAGGAGGAGGAGATCCCTTCTTCTCTTGATCATATTTCCCAAGATGGAAATAGTGATCCATATTATCTGCAACCATATGACATGAATTTTCACAATATCCTATGTAAGCATACATACCTCATCTTTCCTTTTGGTCATTCAAAATTCATGTAGTAGCTTCATTCGAAAGGGCTTTATCCTTTAGACCCAATTTCCTATTATGTCATCATATCATCATCCCTTGAATCCCACGAGTTGGAATTCTTGATGAAAACATTTTCTTCCTTTCTAGATCGTTGAATCCTTTGATGAGGATTCCATTAGAGAGACTTGAGGATCCTTCATATCTTCACTCGGCATATGTTTCCATATTGATCATGACGATCCTAGTCGATGTTGAACTATGCTCCCTTTTTTTTATAAATATCAATGAGGTTTCCTAAGAACATCCTATTCTTTGTATTTGTACCAGACATGCTTTTTGCTTCCCATGTCATGAACTCATTAGGGGAATTTTGAGGTCTAAAATGGGTCTCCTAAGAAAAGTGTACAACCAAAATAAACTTTATAAGAATTGATAGGATTCAAGATGATGATGTCAACCATGGGGGACGATTCACCATTTTTGGAGTAAAAAAGTAAAAAGATTAAAAAATAATAAAAATTTAATAAAACTACTTTTTCAACTCATATTTTCAACTTATCTCCCTATGGGTTTACTCAAATTTCGAGTGGGAGTACTCTTTGGATGCATAGTTTGGTTCCCCATCTAAGGAGTACCCATGTTTCATACTTTTGATGGACCCTGCTACACAAAAAATGAGAAATCCATGAAAAATGTGATTACAATAATGTTTTTCATGTATTTCTCATTTTTCATGTATCAAGGTCCATAAAAAATATGCAACATGGGTACTCGTTTGATGAAGAATCAAATTCTACATCCAACTAATGTTTCCACTCGAAATTTGAGTACATCCATAGGGAGATAAGTTGAAAATATGAGATGAAAAAATAGTTTTTCTTTTTTCCTTCTAAAATTTGATGATGTAATATAATCTTATTTTATTATTTCCACTATTATTTTATAATTTCTTTAGGAGGCCCATTTTAGACCTCAAAATTCCCCTAATGTCTTACTTTTAATGCTTCTATCATGATGTTATTTTCAAATCAGATGCATACATTGCTTCCTATATATAATTTACAAGTGAAATGTACCTTTTAATGAAGAAGCCCATCTAGTCATAGTAGAGATATTTTCGCTTCTTCCTTCTTAACGTTCTTTGTCTCAGGTTCTTTCACTTCCTTAGTAGAATAGTATTTTTCCCTTTCCCTCTTACGTTTAGGACAATCTTTTCTATATTGCCCAAGATTTGACAACCATAGCATCTTTCCTTAGCCATGTTCTTCTTTTTCTTTGGAGTACCAAACTTTCCAAATTTTCCTTTTCGTGTTGTCACTAATTGTTCCCTTCTATCTGATCATTTTTCACTTTCTTTCTTCATCATGTCTTCTTTTGCCTTGCGAAGAGACCATAATTTGATGAATGAGGCAGCTTCCTCTTCATCAGTAGATATGAGGTTACCCCTATTCATTAGTTAGTGCATTTAGAATAACGGAGATCATTTATTTCTCATATACCATCTCTCCCAGATCCTACAATTGACCTTGACCTTTTATTTGAGATGGTTTTGAAAGACATGACGATATACCCTCATCCTTTGACACCTTCAATTTGTATAAATCATATCCAAGTGATATGGTCTTTCCTATCGCTCTTTCAGATAAAAGTTCTACCAGATTATCATATTTTCTTTAGATGTCTTCAACATGACTACATAGGAAATGAGTGGATATTTTATAGAATCTTTAAGAATATTTTTGAGCCTTTAGATCCATTTCCATGTAATCAGATAATTCTTGTTCTTTGGATGGCTTGGATACTTTTCCATGAACATGGTCAATGACTTCATTTACTTCGAGTACTATGTCTATTCTTATTTTCCATTCAAGGAAGTTTGATATCCCAACCAACTTATGGTTCTCCTTGAAACATGAAGTCATTTTACTATATTAGATTATAATAAAAAGGTATTTACTTGTGAATATCGAATCTTAAACTTGAATATGAACTTATTGCTTCTTACTTTGAATCTTTAAGAAGATTCTTACTTCGGTGAGGTGACAAGGTCTTGGAGGATACGTTACATAGGAAAATATTAACTCTTCTACAGAGTGTAACATGACTTCATTACATGACAATGACTCTAACATTTTATGACTAGTTGAAAAATAAATACTAAAGACTCTCAATGGGAGTCTTGACTCAAAAACAAAATCCCTTGTTCATGGATCCCATGAAGCAAGTCAATATAATAATTTTAAATGTGAAATTTATTAATAATATTAAAATATTATAATTTTTTTTTACCTAAATTTGTCTTCAAATTTATATTTAAAAAGATCCACAGAAATATGAAATTTTGCTCATGTCCGCCAAAATAAAAAATTTAAAAAATCTAAAAGTAAAAAAAAAATTAAATATGTATACAAAACATTTAAATAATGTTTACTCATAAAAAAATTGCCACTGAAGAAATTGCATATCTTAAATACTTTCATCCCTCTCAACTCATGTTGAATCCATATGAAGAAATTAGATCCCTCTAAATTCATGTTACACCTATATTTAAAATGAAAATGAAGATGAGCTTGTCTAATCCTACTTCACAGGCTGAAATTTCAAATGTGGCGAGAAGGAATAATTCTTGCCAATGGGAAATAAAAACATAAATTTGCAAACGAATTGAACGATACCCTGAATCAAATTAATCTTGATGCCTCCTCAAGACTTTTTGAATCAATTTCGATTGTCTTCCCCCCTTGGTGCCTAACCAGTGGCTTGTGGAGTTTGATGTAAAGTAAAGCTTTGACAGGTCTGTGATCGGAGCCCTTTATTGAATCAATACAATCGTAGTCCTCCACATGGAATTTGGCATTGGTCAAAGGATTTATTTTGTACAGAATCCAATCGGTCCAAGACACGACTCTCTTCTGCTTGCCATCAAACAGCTCAGAATTTAGTATCTATATGCAAATTAGGCCATTAGGCAGAATTGAAAAAATCTTGCCCAAAATAATTCTCAGCTCTCAGTCATGCCTAATCTTGCGAGAAATACTTACTTATCGAATTCTCAGCTCTCAGTCATACATAATCCTGCAAAAATACCTAGAATCCTGCCAAAAATATCTAGAGAGAAAAAACACCTTTGCACTTGTGTGGTAATCATCCGTTCCAATATCATATTTGTAAGTTGGTTGAAATGAGAGTGGCCCTTCGCAGAAGCCATGAAAAATTTCTCCCCTTTCCGATTCTCTAGACAATTGATGGCTACCCGTCAGGAGTTGCACCAGTGTAATTAAAGAAATCAAAAGGTTACAATTCTACCACATATCTAATTTAGACATTTATTTTTATTGTGAAGGTTACTATGGAAATTGAGATAAGTATTAGTGATATATTAAAAAATAACTGATATGAAATAGTACATGAGAAATCCATGTGTTTGTATATGTGGTTTGTTTTAAAAAGTTGAGAAATTTTATCTTCAATTATAAATTATAAAATATAATATATTATTCTAATGTTCTTTTTAAATATTGAAAAAATATATTTTCACACTTTTGAACCTTTACCAAATTTTTAACCTAAAATCTTATTCAATTTTTATTATTTAAATTTTTATGTTATTTTTCTTTTAACATGATATATACACGCTTTGCCTTAATTGTATCTTTTAGGTTAATTGTACATTTAAAATATTTAATAAATATAAAGTTAGATAATTGACTTTATTACATAATAATTAGAAGTAGAATTTCATCTAATTATCAAGTTAAAGATATTTAATTTTTTTTGATAGAGATAAGCGAAGCAACCTTGTCCAGCTTGCTTATGTCCATGAAATTTCCAAAAATCTATTATTAACCTAAAAAATAAATATAACAGTAGTAATTAAATACTTAAATCTATAATCTATATAAAGTTAAGTTATAATTTATAATCATTATAAAGTTTAGGTATTTAAAGTTTATATATATAGATATTGTTTGATAAAAAATTCACTTACTTGGCGAAAATTTGAAATGGCCACAATTCCGTCAATATTGCTCAAAATCCTTATTATGACTTTTTTTCAAAAATGGAACAACTATTCTGCATCTCCTCATGTGGTAGAAATCATGATCTAGGCACTGGAATTTCCTATTCGTGATGCAATTGTCCCGCCGTCATAAAAAAATTGCTAAAAAATAGCTAATTTTAAATCAACGATATCTCCCTCATTTGAATCCCGATTCGATTGATTTTTTTTTTTGAAATTGGGTATTTTTTCACAAATAATCCAGATCTGCAATTAAATTATGTAGATTTTTCACCACAATGTACAGATCTGCGTCGCAAACTCGCTGCTCAAAAATGTCTGCAACAGCACTAATTTTTAAATCAGCGAGATCTCCTTCATCTGGACTCCGATTAGACTGATTTTTTTTTTCAAATGGAGTATTTTTCACAAATAATCCAGATCCGCAATTAGATTTTGCATATTTTGCCCCAAATCATACATATCTGATCTGCAAATTTGTCGCCCCGAAAAATGTCTACGACACCACTGATTTTTAGATCAGCAATATCTCCTTCATCCGGACTACGATTTGGCCTTTTTTTTTAAACTTGGGTATTTTTTCACAAAGAATCCAGATATGCAATTAGATTTTGTATATTTTTCTCCAAAACGTACAGATCTGATCTGCAACTTGCTGCCCAAGAAAGTTCCTGCCAAAAAAAAAAAATTCTCCACTTTTGCCAAAGAAAGTGCTCTGATACCACTTATTATAGATCTGATATGAAAATATAAGACAATTCAAATAAATCCAATAAATGACAAGATTTGAATATATATAAATGCTTCTTTATTGATCAAAACCCTTAAGGTATGGCAACACCATACATTCACTCCTTAAGGAAGGAGAGCACTCCACAAGCCATTCGCATGTTCATACAATATTCCTTGACACCTCTCAACGTGGAGTCTCTAGCCTCTATATAGGCCTCATACATACAATACGATGGGTCATTACCATGGTTCCTTCAATACCATCTATCTAATACCATGGGCTTATTACATTATTACTAACTACTTGTGGTCCCTTACATGATACAGGTTAACCACCTTATTTATTACTATTGCCCATCCCATTATTATTCCATTGGGTACCTCCCTTTGTACCCCATATTATCCCCCCTAGGTATACTACAATATTCTTCATTGTAAAAGCTTCTCTTAGACATTTTATTTTTTTCCTCATTTCTTATTTCCTTTTTTATTTTTGTTTCTTGGGAGCTTCATCTTCTTCATCACTATCAAATTGTTTTGCATAGGGGCATTTTGAGGCAAAGTGACCAATTCTTCCACAACTAAAAAATTTAAAGGGTAGATTACCTTTGTACTTGTCAGTTCCTCTCTTGAGATTCCTTACAAGATTGGATACTTCTTCATATGATTCATCATTGTTTCTTTGACTAGGCTTCGGTTTTGATTCCTGCTTGCTTTTAATTGTCTACTTTGAGGCCTTGAATGCTACTTCATGTTGAGAAATCTAGGGCATTCAAAGTTACAAGATTTCTCTGCTTGATAATTGCTTGTGATATACTTTTACTTCTAGTTAAATTTTAGCCTTCTCTTTGTTAACTTATTGATGTATTCTTCTCATCAAGACAATTACCAATATGCATAATAAAAGACAAGTGACACAGTATGTAGGCTTCTCATCCAGGGCCAAAACCACTTACCTCTTGAGAGGAAAAGCCGATCAAAATTCTGCTTCTAGATATTCAATTGATAAGTACCAAGACCATGACATAGACCCTTGACTCTAGTATCCTCCCAAGAACCTTGTCACTAACCTTGATGCTCTTCCTCTTCCTTTCTTTTCCTTTCTTCTTAATCTTGAACTGCTCTTCTCGTCTCCTTATCGACTTCCCTTAGAGAATCTTGGTCTATAGGTATTACGAGTTTGCTCTAGAGAAACTCAGTCTCTAGATATCTACTTCGACCTTTCTAGAAGAATCCTTCCTCTCTTCCCCAGAAGAAACCTATCCTTTGCTTTCCCAAAATAAACCCTTCTTCGCTACCCCCGAAGAATCTTTTTCGCATACCTAGAAGAAACTCCTTTATTATCCTTCCTTGACATTTCTCTTTGCAGCTCCTTCTTCGCACTCCTTCTTCACCCTTTTTCTTCACACTTTTCTTTGGTCGAAGGCTTGTCGAGTTCTTGATCAAATTATATGTCTTCAAATGAGGTTGAGTAGGGGTATTTATAAACCTCCACACATGTCCTTTAGGCCAAAATGTTCACTTGAGGTTAAGTCGACTTAATCTAACAATCTCTTCCATCATTATAGGCCGACTTGAAGAGGATAGTGACAAGGTCTTGGAGGATACTTTACATAAACAAAATTGACTCTTTTACAAAGTGTAACATCACTTCATTACATGACAATGACTCTAACATGTTATGACTAGATGACAAATAAATCCTAAAGACTCTCAATGGAAGTCTTGACTAAAAAAAAATACCTTGCTCATGAAACCAATTAAGCAAGTCAATATAATAATTTTATTTTTCTTCTTTATATATTATTACATTAAATCATAATTACATGTCATTATGAAGACTGAACCTAGTTACACTTTTCAACACTCCCTCTTAACTAGGGAGGTATTCACAATGGTACTTATACTTTCTCAATATGAAGAATTTCTCATAAGAAGAATTGAGATTTGTAACTCATTTGTATAACATCATATCAACTAGCATTCTTACATAGAAAGGCCTTGACTAACAACTCCATCTCTCCACAAGGTCTGGCTCAATGCTAGTGAGACCAATGATTTATAGACACACTCATCATTGTCTCTCTCGGAACATACCCCACCTGAGTTCTCTGAAGATATGTTCCATGAGGACTATCCTTATCTTGGTTTCCTCATTCCTCAAAGAATATCAATCCTCTGTGACTACTCTTTCATGGGATGCCCTATCTCATCCCCAAAGAGTATCAGATGCCAAAAGATTACATAATCCTCTATTATGTACTCCCAAGTGAAGATTAGAACAACATTTTTATCTCTCCTTTTCAAACCAAGAGGACGTATTCTAATAAAGGAATGTACTCATTCCTATCACAAAGGAATGTACCTAATCTCCCTACTTAGGAATTTTCCAAGTTTCTTCTAAGTAAGAAACTTCTTTTAAGGATCCCTCTTAACCAGGGACCTATCACACCTCTTCATGTGGAGATCATAGAACAAATAGATGCTCGAAGAACTCCTTCCTTCAATGTCATGAATTTCTTCTTTGTCAAGGAGTCTTCTTCTTACGACGACTTCTTCATAGGGCATAGATCATCCATCACTTTTATCTATGAGTTAGTCATGTCCTCAATTCATCAAAAAGTGATCCATTAGATTTTCTATCTGGCTTTGCTTCATGTCATTCTGCTTCCATGCCATATTTTCATAAGGAGATTACATCCTTCTATATGGTCCACTTGGAATTCATCCACAGATTTCCCTTGATAGTCCTACATAAGTCCATCCATATATTGGTTCAAAAATAATAAATGAACACTTTAAATCATAATTACCTTTGTGATTATCTTTCACCATGACATCTTCCTATAGGTATCAGCATCTAGCATGCAGATTGACACATCTCGCATTGATATCCATTGTCAAAGGTCTCTTTCCTTTTATGACTTCCATTAGAGTATTCACATCTTTCCAGGAGATCTTCTAGTCAAATATTCTTGGACTTTGTATGTTGAATGCATTCTACCTTAGTTGCATGTTATCATGATCTCTTCCTATCTTTTCACACTTTATTCTCAAGAGCTTCCAATCAGAGTTCCCTAATTGTATTTAGCTTTCTCATGGTTCATATGGGAACATATTGAGTTGATTTCATCTAGTGTGACTTATGATTTTCTGCAATCTTTAGGAGGAGGAGATCCCTTCTTCTCTTGATCATATTTCCCAAGATGGAAATAGTGATCCATATTATCTGCAACCATATGACATGACTTTTCACAATCTCCTATGTAAGCATACATACATCATCTTTCCTTTTGGTCATTCAAAATTCATGTAGTAGCTTTATTCGAAAGGGCTTTATCCTTTAGACCCACTTTCTATTATGTCATGATATCATCATCCCTTGAATCCCACGAGTTGGAATTCTTGATGAAAACATTTTCTTCCTTTCTAGATCGTTGAATCCTTTGATGAGGATTCCATTAGAGAGACTTGAGGATCCTTCATATCTTCACTCGGCTTATGTTTCCATATTGATCATGACGATCCTAGTCGATGATGACCTCTGCTCCCTTTTTTATATATATATCAATGAGGTTTCCTAAGAGCTTCCTATTCTTTGTATTTGTACCAGACATGCTTTCTGCTTCCCATGTCGTGAGCTCATTAGGGGAATTTTGAGGTCTAAAATGGGTCTCCTAAGATAAATGTACAACCAAAATAAACTTTATAAGAACTGATAGGATTCAAGATGATGATGTCAACCATGGGGGACGATTCACCATTTTTGGAGTAAAAAAGTAAAAAGATTAAAAAATAATAAAATAATAAAATAATAAAACTACTTTTTCAACTCATATTTTCAAGTTATCTCCCTATGGGTTTACTCAAATTTTGAGTGGGAGTACTCGTTGGATGCATAGTTTGGTTCCCCATCTAAGGAGTACCCATGTTTCATACTTTTGATGGACCCTACTACACGAAAAATGAGAAATACATGAAAAATGTGATTACAATAATGTTTTTCATGTATTTCTCATTTTTCATGTATCAAGGTCCATAAAAAATATGCAACATGGGTACTCCTTTGATGAAGAATCAAATTCTACATCCAACTAATGTTTCCACTCGAAATTTGAGTACATCCATAGGGAGATAAGTTGAAAATACGATTTGAAAAAATAGTTTTTCTTTTTTCCCTCTAAAATTTGATGATGTAATATAATCTTATTTTATTATTTCCACTATTATTTTATAATTTCCTTAGGAGGCCCATTTTAGACCTCAAAATTCCCCTAATGTCTTACTTCTAATGCTTCTATCATGATGCTATTTTCAAATCAGATGCATACATTGCTTCCTATATATAATTTACAAGTGAAATGTACCTTTTAACGAAGAAGCCCATCCCAGTAATAGTAGAGATATTTTTGCTTCTTCCTTCTTAACGTTCTTTGTCTCAGGTTCATTCACTTCCTTAGTAGAATAGTATTTTTCCCTTCCCTCTTACGTTTAGGACAATCTTTTCTATATTGCCCAAGATTTTACAGCCATAGCATCTTTCCTTAGCCATGTTCTTCTTTTTATTTGGAGTACCAAACTTTCCAAATTTTCCTTTTCGTGTTGTCACTAATTGTTCCCTTCTATCTGATCATTTTTCACTTTCTTTATTCATCATGTCTTCTTTTGCCTTGCGAAGAGACCATAATTTGATGAATGGGGTAGCTTCCTCTTCATCAGTAGATATGAGGTTACCCCTGTTCATTAGTTAGTGCATTTAGAATAATGGAGATCATTTATTTCTCATATACCATCTCTCCCAGATCCTACAATTGACCTTTTATTTGAGATGGTTTTGAAAGACATGACGATATACCCTCATCCTTTGACACCTTCAATTTGTATAAATCATATCCAAGTGATATGGTCTTTCCTATCGCTCTTTCAGATAAACGTTCTACCAGATTATCATATTTTTCTTTAGATGTCTTCAACATGACTACATAGGAAATGAGTGGATATTTGATAGAATCTTTAAGAATATTTTTGAGCCTTTAGATCCATTTCCATGTAATAAGATAATTCTTGTTCTTTGGATGGCTTGGATACTTTTCCATGAACATGGTTAATGACTTCATTTACTTCGAGTACTATGTCTATTCTTATTTTCCATTCAAGGAAGTTTGATATCCCAACCAACTTATGGTTCTCCTTGAAACATGAAGTCATTTTACTATATTAGATTATAATAAAAAGGTACTTACTTGTGAATATCGAATCTTAAACTTGAAGATGAACTTATTGCTTCTTACTTTGAATCTTTAAGAATATTCTTACTTCGGTGAGGTGACAAGGTCTTGGAGGATACGTTACATAGGAAAATATTGACTCTTCCACAGAGTGTAACATGACTTCATTACATGACAATGACTCTAACATTTTATGACTAGTTGAAAAATAAATACTAAAGACTCTCAGTGGGAGTCTTGACTAAAAAACAAAATCCCTTGCTCATGGATCCCATGAAGCAAGTCAATATAATAATTTTATTTTTCTTCTTTACATCTTATTACATAAAGTCATAATTACATGTCATTATGAAGACCGAACCTAGTTACACTTTTCAACACTTCACTTCTAGATGGCTCTTCCTATTCATTCCTCATTTCAAAATTTGTGAGAATCCCATGTAGCTCATCCATGCTGAGTTTGTCCAAACCTGATCTATCTGCACAATAAAATTTTTATTTGCCATGTTCTCGCAGTCCTTTCGGGGCATTTGTTACTTCATAAACTCGATGAAAATAAGTTTCAATATTCTTGTCTTCTCTCATCTTAAGTTGCTCAAATTGTGCTTTGTAAATCTCAAGTTTTTATTCTTTGACCATTGATTCTCCTTCAAATATGTCTTGAAGCTTTCCCCAAAGTTATTTTACTATTTTACAACCCAACACCTTAACATAGATAGATTCAAAGAGTTCACTCATGATCGAATTCTTGTCTTTAACATCATTCTTGGCAAGTTTCCTACCATGTTCATCTATTATAGGAGAGGGTGTTGCAATGTAACCATTTTCAACCATGCCTGAAATATCATATCCTTGCGCAAGTATATATACCTACATTCACCAATTCCTCAATGAATAATTTCTCCCATTGAACAAAGACACTCCATTCTTGGAGTACTCCATGATCTCCCTTCAGTGGTTAGACGGATTGTACAAGGTTCTACTTTAATACCAGTTGTTGGAAATACTGAGAGGGGGGTGAATCTGTATTTTACTTACAATTAGTTAATTTTTTTCGAGCAGTAATTAACATTAGATTAAAATCATAAATCAATAATGCAGAATCAAAGAAAATCGACACTAAAATTTTTAGGTGGAAACCCTTTCAGGAGAAAAACCACTGAACACTTCTCTAATAATTTTATTTGTACATCAATGATTCAACTCTAAATGAAAAAGGAAGCCCCAACTGCCTAATACTCCAAAAAGGCACTCTAGTTTTATTAGGCAATTCCAACTCCTGAAAGGATTATCCTACACCTATTTTACTAGCACGCACTAGAAGGATGCTCCAATGCCCTACAAGATCCAACTTTCCCTAGCACCACCTTGCCACCCTGAAGTATTTTCAGGCTACAACTTGAAGGTGACTTCAACCACCTACCTAGCACCACCCAACCACCCTAAAAATGATATTAAAATAAACAAACGATGGTGGGATTTCGTACCAAAGGTAATGGCCCACTTACAATGATCTTCTACAAAACCCTTACTACCAATTTACTTTACATGGAAAATAATACTCAGATAATGAAACCCTTACAAATGACAAAACCCTTACTGCAGAACTTGAACCGAAGACCATAATACTCTTTCTGCAAGACAATTGTGAATTAATGATGACGATGAAGTGTTAGAAATATGTACCTTTAACAAAATATGCCATAAAGAAAATCCTTTGAATGATGAGATTGTTGGAAGGAATGATATTGTAGATTACACTGTGATTTTGCTCCTTACTGCTTGATAATGATAGTTGTGAGACTGCTAAAAGGTATAAAACCGTCAACTACTGAGCATGAACCCTTACTTTAGCTCAATGAACCCTACTGCACATTTCTTCAGATACATAGTAAGAAAACTGAATCTCTTAAGGTATGCCACAAGATGACAAGACTTGTTTACTACTATCAAGCATGTTGTTGTCTCTACCTATAGTAGCCAATGCCTTGTAAAATTCTTGTGAAAACCTTGACTACACAACCAGGCTGCAACCAAACTACCTATTCCAAACCTCCTATGTAACATCCCACCCCACATTTACCCACATTAACCTACTTACCAGGGTAAACATGAACTGAGAGTCTCCATGCATGACCCAACCTCCAAGATTCACTTATGGGAATGGGGTCAACTTCACAACTTGAGTACAAACACTGAGGGGCACAAGACCACACAGTTATCAACTTAATTCCACTGGTGGCCCTTTTCTCTGAGTTGGAACCACTCTATGATGTAATCCACTCCCCAAATGCATGCATGCAGGCCTTCCAGTGCGACTAGAGGGCTCCTTCCACACGCATAACCCATCCTCCATGTTCATGTGGATGAGATTTCCTTACCATATGCATGCGGCCATGACTTAGTTCCAAAATTTTAGGGCTAACATTTAAGCCACTACCCAGACTTTTCTAGAACTCAATCAATATTATGTACAAGATTGTATACTCTGTTCCAGGCTTTATTCATGTTCAAACTTTCCCAACACATGTTTACCATTTAGACAATTTTTTTTACTATGGTACATGTAAGTCATGAATGCATAATTGTTCACTGTCTCATAAGTTTTATCAAATTTTCACCAAGAATGCTTGCTTCCTCTCATACTAGCTGCAATAAACACATTTTATCTCATGCATTCATATAAATAATCCAAGAGATGATCAAATCATGAAACATATCAATAACAAGAGCATATCATATAACAAGGAATATACCATGCATGAAACAAGCATTTAACTAGAATGAAGCCATGAAAAACTAGTCACATAATCAACACATTTAAACCAAAACTTGTGCTCATTGATATCATTAAATAATAACACATACTAACATATACATAATGCCAACCAATTTAGGTACTTCCATGTACCACCCAACCATATATTGGGGCTGAATCAATTCTCTTTTCCATCCCAATGACTCATGTGCCATATTCCAAGTCTCAGTTTGGGATTACACGGGATAAACTAAAACATAGCCAAACAAAGAATCTAGAGGAAACCACCTCCACCCTCATGCCACAATGATTTCACCCAACACTGGGTTTAAAATCACTAAAACCAATACAAGCTTGGATGCCTCATAATTTCTTAACCATACACAATGGACTTTTCCAGTCTCTAACCACCTATTAAGAGCTTCCTAGAGAAAACCATTTCCACCCTCAAACCTTTGTATTTTCCTGAAACCACCTCAACCAGGATCCAAAATCTATTAGCAATCCAAAGCTCAACCAAACAAGGAAGCCACTACATCATGGCTATCCAGGAAATAGCATAAGGAAAGGTTGTACATGATTGTCAATCCAGGAAAATCCCATGCCAATGACAAAAAAACTTACCAATAAACCAATGCATGAACCATGCATTCAAATCCCAATAAGACAATCAACATTACACACGGTTACCTATAAAATCCACAACTATTTTCTCACATTTCCTCTCTATGTTCTTTATTGGTGGATTAGTGATGTATATCTTCTTTCCTAAGTCTAACTTAGGAAAATACAATAATTAAAATCAATTAATTATTGTGTACTATTAAGTCATTTTCTGAGGATAAATAATTTAATTATTTAAGTGACTTAGAAATATCAACCATTGATCTCCAATATCTTATAGAAGTGATATAAGGGTTATGGATTTGGGCTTAATGAAGATTATAAAAGAGAACTAACAAAGAAGTGAAGACACACAATGTTGGGTCCCTATTATACTAGTGATTACCCCATTACTATTGTAGTTATACCCCTTATTAATATTGTTGTGCCCCTATTTCCCCCATATTGTTATTACTGCGCCCCATAGAATCCCTCTATTGTTATTTTTGTGGCTTTATATTATTATTGTTAGGTCGGCTGGATTATATTGTGACTCCTTAGACTCCTATACATAGAAAGGAGGTTTTGTCATTTGAATCATCCAAGAATTATTCATTTATGTAATGTAAAGGTGGTTTCCCCTCGAAGAGGCTGAATTCTAAGGTGTTGATCTATCTTTTCTATCTTTTCTTAAGCTGGTTTCATAACATTTGGTATCAGAGCTTTGGATTCTAGTGTTTCGCTGCTCCAAACAAGTCTTCGTGGCATTTTCGCTATAACTTTTTTCCTTCGATGTTTCAAAAGTTGCAAAAAAACCCATTTGAGAAGAAATCGGGCTGAACCTTGGGTCAGAATTTCAGAGCTTTTCGAGCTATATTTGCGGAGATATGATATGAGGAAGTTGGTCTTTTTGTAGACTCCTGAATTACATTCCAAACAGGTGACTTGGGGAAAATAGTCATAACTTTCTCTCTGGGGATCAGATTGAAATTTTGTCGGAACTTATAGAAAGAGGACAAACTGCAGTTTCTTGTATGCATTTTTCAGATCCAAAAGTCGAAACAGTGGCTCATGGCACGTCATACAAGTTCGCTCTACTGAACTAGTCTATAATCAAGTCACTGTGGGAGATTTCGCATAACTCTTCCTTGGAGAATCCAATTTGGGTCATACTTGTGGCATTGGAAAGAGGACACAAAGGGATACTGTAAGTCACAAATTTAGAACTAGATGATCGGAAAGTAGAGAGATACATCAGAGACAATATCGAGCTCCTACAAAGTGAAAAAAAGGTGTGTAGTTTTTTAAAATTTTTGCATAAGATTGGTTTGAAAAATTAGTTTGAAGGAATTCAAAGGGCATAGTAAAGAATTATTATTGGTAATTGATGCCCCGAGGAAAGAAAATGCAAGCACCTAGTAGGCATCCTGAAAGCTCTAGCATGACCCATGAAGAAGAGGAAGAAATGCAACATGATATATCAAAATTACGAGACCAAGTGCAACAATTGTCACTTGCACAAAAAGGAACAGAATCTAAGATGGATGGTTTAAAGAAATATGTAGAAGCTAAGATGGATGGTTTAAAGAAATGCGTAGAAGCTAAGATGGACGATTTGAAGATAGATTTGAAGACAGACATGGATGAATTGAAGATGAATATGAATAAGTTGCTACAAGAAATGGTCACTAAGGGTGAAAGGGTACTAAAGGAGACTCATGATGAGAACAAAAGAAATGTTAATCATGATTCCATAGACTCTAATGTTGGATTGAAGACTCACCATATTCCAAAAATAGATATGAGGAAGTTTGATGGAAAGGATCCTGCCACATGGATATTACAAATGGAGCAATTCTTCGATCTCAATAATGTGCAAAACACACAAAAGGTTCGTATGGAAACTTTATATTTGGAACCAAATCATTTTGTATGGTATCAATGGCTTTTATCTCGTAAACGATTGATCACTTGGGCAATTTTTATGGAATAAATGATAGCACATTGTGAGGATACAAAAAGCAACACTTTTTTTAGCCAATTGATAAGTCTCAAACAAAAGGGTTCAATAATGCAGCACATTGAGGAGTTCCAAAAATTGAACATAAGGGTAAAAGATATTCCAGAGGAGCATAGGATTGATGTGTTCATAGGATCTTTAAAGGATAATATCCAACATGACGTTTGCCTTTGGGAACCTGATTCATTAGAGAAGGCATTCAGGTTAGCAAGAAAAATGGAAAGAAAAATTATGGCAACCAGGAAGCATACCACTCACAACTATAAATACGGAAGTGTTGTTGCCCCTAGGCTTCCACAACCTATAAGGTTGACAACACAACAATTGGAAGAAAAAAGAGCAAAAAGGCTTTATTACAGTTGTGATAGCAAATACACTAAAGATCATAAGTGTGCTGAGAAGAAATTATTCTACATAGATTGTGAAGAGGAAGAAGAAAAGGAGCAAGAAAGGTCAAAAGAAGAGGATATACTCCGGGAACAAAGCCTAGATGAAGAACAAATAAATCCGACCATATCTTGTAATGCATTGGCGGGAATTACCACTCCTCAAACCATCAAGATAGAAGGACAAATCAAGAAGAAAAAGGTAATAGTGTTGATTGATTCAGGAAGCACCCACAATTTTATTCATTATAAAGTAGCAAAAGAATTGAATTGCTTCCTATATCCAGCACCAGAGTGTCAAGTGATGATTGCAAATGGAGCAAAAATAAATTGCTCTGGAAAGTGCCATAATATCAAGCTATCTATGGGAGAATATGTATTGACTTGCCCAATGCTTTCCATTCCAATGGGAGGTGCTGATGTTGTACTAGGAGTCCAATGGCTACAATCCTTGGGTACAATAGCTTTTAATTTTCAAGAACTTTTCATCAAATTTTCTACGGAAGGAAAGGAAGTTGAATTAAGGGGTATTGTAGGGAAAACAGGAAAGATAATCAACTCTAATGGTATGACAAAGCTTCTAAAAAAGGAGAAAAGAGGTGTAATTGCACAATTATGTTCGCTAGATGTTTCCACATCTGAATCATCTATTTCTCCAGATCTCCAAAAAGTCCTGGACAATCATTCCAAGGTATTTGAGACTCCCAAAGGTCTCCCACCTATGCGTAATCATGATCATGCTATTCATCTGATTCTGGGAAGTGTTCCTCCAAACATTAGGCCGTACAGATATCCCTATGTCCAAAAGAGTGAAATTGAACGTATGGTTGCAGAAATGCTAGAGGCTGGTATAATTCAACCGAGTCAAAATTCTTTCTCTGCTCTAGTAGTATTGGTGCACAAGAAGGATGGATCATGGTGCATGTGTCCGGATTATAGGGAGCTCAACAAGCTCACTATTAAAGATAAGTTCCCCATTCCTGTCATTGATGAATTACTGGATGAATTGCATGGATCAATTTACTTCACCAAGTTGGATCTTCATTCAGGATATCATCAAATTAGAATGAAGACTGAAGACATTCCAAAAACAGCATTTAGAACTCATGAGGGTCATTATGAATTTTTGGTCATGCCTTTTGGCCTTACCAATGCACCTTCAACATTTCAAGGTTTGATGAATTCAATTTTCAAACCATTCCTTAGAAAATTTGTGTTAGTATTTTTTGATGATATACTAATCTACAGCAAGTCTTGGAAGGATCATGTTGAACATGTTGACAGGGTGCTACAACTATTGGAGGAGAAACAATTATATGCAAAAAGATCCAAATGTTTCTTTGGAGTCCAGGAGGTGGAATATCTGGTTCATATTGTATCTCATGAAGGAGTTAAGGTAGACCCTAGCAAAATTAAAGCCATTAAGGAATGGAAAATCCCCACATCCATAAAGCATCTGCGAGGATTTCTCAGGTTGACAGGGTATTATCGCAAGTTTGTTAAGAATTATGGGAGAATAGCAGCACCTCTAACAACATTATTGAAGAAAGATGCATTTTCATGGACTACGAAGCAACAAAGGCCTTTGAACATCTTAAAGAGGCAATGTGCCAAGCACCGGTCTTAGCTACACCGGACTTCACAAAAACCTTTATTGTGGAATGTGATGCTTCAGGAAATGGAATTGGTACTGTTCTAATGCAAGATGAAAGACCCATTGCTTTTGAAAGTCGTCCAATCAAGGGAAAGTTTTTAAACAAAGCTATTTATGAGAAGGAAATGTTGGCAATACTCCATGCACTTAAGAAATGGTGACCCTACCTAATGGGAAGACACTTCAAGGTAAAAATGGATCATGATAGCCTTAAATACTTTTTAGAACAAAGATTATCCTCTGAAGAGCAACAAAAGTGGGTCACAAAGATGTTGGGTTATGACTTTGAAATCATCTACAAAAAAGGGAAGCAAAATGTGGTGGCAGATGCACTCTCAAGAAAGGATGAGGATGTGGAAGCATTGTTGTGCGACATTTCTATTATCCAACCAGATTGGATAAACGAAGCAAGGGAGGAATGGAAGAATGACGAAGAAGTGTGGGCACTTATTCGAAAGTTACAACAAGATTCCAGTATGTCTGATACATTTAGCTGGCAAAATGATTCGTTATGGTACAAAGATCGCTTATACCTCTGTAAGAATTCCCAGCTAAAACAAAAGATTCTTATGGAATTGCACACTTCTCCCTTAGGAGGGCACTCAGGATTTTTAAAAACTTACCACAGGGTTAAGAAGGAATTTTTTTGGGATGGCCTTAAATCAGATATTCAAAAGTTTGTGGCAGAATGTTTGGTTTGCCAACAAAATAAAGTTGAAACAATTAAGACACCAGGTCTATTACAACCTTTATCCATTCCAAGCCAACGTTGGGAGGAGGTTTCAATGGATTTTATCACAGGTTTACCCAAGTCTGAGGGAAAGAGTGTCATCATGGTGGTAGTTGACAGACTTACCAAGTATGCACACTTTTGTGCATTATCACATCCATTTAAAGCCAGTACAGTTTCTATTGCATTTATGGAAACAATTCAAAAGCTACATGGAAACCCAAAGATTATTGTAAGTGACAGAGATCCCATTTTCACTGGAAATTTTTGGACAGAATTATTTTCTTGTCTTGGTACTCAGTTAGCTCATAGCTCATCTTATCATCCTCAATCTGATGGGCAAACTGAGATAGTAAACAAATGTTTGGAAGGATATCTTCGTTGCTTTGTATCTGATAAACAGACACAATGGGTCAAATGGTTGCCTCTGGCTGAATGGTGGTATAACACTTCCTTCCATACAGCAACAAAAATGACCCCATTTATGGCACTTTATGGGTATCAACCACCATCCATCACATCATATTTAAGAGAAAATTCTAAGGTTCAGGCAATGGAACATCACATCGAACATCAACAACAAGTCCTCCAACTCTTAAAGGATAACCTCGTGTTGGCACAGAATAGAATGAAACAACAGGCATATCAACATCGTAGCAAAAGAAGTTTTGATGTAGGTGATTGGGTATTCCTACGGCTACAACCATATAAGCAAATGTCCCTCAAGCAAGCTAAGAAGGATAATAAATTATCACCAAAGTATTATGGTCCGTACAAGGTGTTGCAAAAGATTGGTACTATGGCATACAAATTGGAGCTTCCTGCAGCTTCTCGATTGCACCTAGTTTTCCATGTTTCATGTTTAAAGAAGGTTATAGGCGACAAGCTCCCAGTTCAAACAATATTGCCAGAACTTGACGAGGAAGGAAAAATTATATTGGAACCAGAAGCAGTCACAGAAACAAGAACTCGACAGCTACGAAATCGATCAATTTCAGAGTATCTTATCAAGTGGAAGAACTTATTCGCTGAAGATTCCACATGGGAGGATGATAATTTTATGCAGAAGTATCTAGAACTACTCAAGCGTTGAGGACAACACTTTTTTGAAGGAGAGGGGCATGTTGGGTCCCTATAATACTAGTGATTACCCCATTACGATTGTAGTTATACCCCTTATTAATATTGTTGTGCCCCTATTGCCCCCATATTGTTATTACTGCGCCCCATAGAATCCCTCTATTGTTATTTTTGTGGCTTTATATTACTATTGTTAGGTGGGCTGGATTATATTGTGACTCCTTAGACTCCTATATATAGAAAGGAGGTTTTGTCATTTGAATCATCCAAGAATTGTTCATTTATGTAATGTAAAGGAGGTTTCCCCCTCGAAGAGGCTGAATTCTAAGGCGTTGATCTATCTTTTCTATCTTTTCTTGAGCTGGTTTCATAACACACAAGAAATCAAAAGAGCGAGTAACAACAAAGAGAGAAATTTTCTCTAGTGCGAGTGGCTCAGTTGACTGGAGCATAGAGGAGGAGAAGTATAAGAGAATTTGAGAGTGAATCCAAAATTTTAAGTCTGGGGATTGCAAGACCGAGTTTTTAAAGGGAGGCTGATTTTATTGGAGTTTTCGATGTAACAGCCCTAGTGAAAATTCTATGTTATAAAAGTAAATGAAGGCAAAATAATAACCACGGATGATGGGACACTTATTCCAAGCTGAATGTTGGGAAAAATCCTAGTGATGGGGATCACTTGTGATTTTTTATGGCTAAGAAAATTGGCAAAGGCAATGGCTAAGGCTTTGGAAAGGAAAAATAAAATTTTTGGCACATTATTTATGAAAATAATAGAAATTAGGAGAAAAGAGAAGTGAAAGGTCATAGGTTGCATGTGAGGAGGAAACCAAAGGAAAATAATGGAAAATGAAGAAAATACAGGCCTCATTCATAAAAAGGTTTACGAGGATCAATGGGTAGCCTTTTGTCAGTCCAGTTTTCAAGCTCTCTCGTTATTCTCTATCTCTCATACTCTTGGCGACTTAGAGTTTTCTTGGAGCACTCTTGGTGGGTGTGGCATACTTGGATTTTTGGAGAAAGAAGGCAAAGAAAGATCAGGGAAGCGCAAGAAGGCATCGTAATCAACAACTACATCATATTTTCTTGCAGGTACCGAGTTGCATGTATGTTTCCTTCACTAATTTTGGCATGCATGGCACATGCATGTGGTTCTTGGTTGTGATCTGTCATTGGCATGGAGCATTGCCTGGATTGATAGTGGATTGCCTAACCTTGCCATTTCCTAGATCACCATGGTGATTGCAGGTTTACTTTCATTGTTTGTTTTTTGTTGGTTCTCATGTTTCCTTAGCTTAGGTTGAGTTATTAGTTCCTAGAAGCCCTGGTTGGACAAACACTCTGGGAGACCTATAATAGCTTGGGTTGAGTTACTAGTCTTGGAAGCCTTGGTTGGATAAACACTCTGGAAGCTCGACGGTAGTTGTGGGTTGAGTTAATAGTCCTGGAAGCCTTGGTTGGAACAAATGCTATGGAAGCCTTGGAAGGCTTGGATGGAGACCAATTTGATGATAGTTATGTGATGTATGGACATGAGGTGGAATCATTGTTTGATGGGTTGAGGTGGATGACCTCTAGAAGCCCTAGATGAGTTTTGATTGATTTTCTCTTTGAGATACCACATTCATGCTTGGAATATGGCATGAGGGCGAATGGCTGAAGAGAGATTTTTCTCAGCCATTCTATGGTTGGGTGGAATGTGGAAGTCCCATCCCGGGTTTGGATTTTGCATTGAAAGGGTAATTATCCTTGTATTTATATGAGCATTTTGATGGATTATATGTGGTTTATATGATTGTACTTTCATGAGTATTTATGTTGCTATTATGCTAGTTATGTATGTGTTTTTATGAAAAAAACCATGTGTGGCTCTCATCGTGTTTTTACTTGTAATTGAATGATCATTGTGTCTATGACTTAATGGATGGAATGGAAGTTGATGTATTGAGGCATCAATGGTTCTTATAGGTTCTCGACTAAGTATGAGACCCCTATGCTCAGAATTGTTAATTACACTTGTAGATTACACATTTGCAATATGTTTGAAAAAATGCCTATCATGGATAGTAGGAGTCCAATAAATGTCTTGAATAAGTGATTGCTTTAGTACTATCATTTCCATGTTATTTTTTTTATTTTAAGAGATGGTTCAATTCTGGGTAGTGACCTGGGCTCTGGGCCTGAAAAAGTGGCTCAAATCTCAGAGTCGCTGGCATAGCACTAATAGTTTTGGTCTCTGGTCACTGGCAGGCAAGTCCGTGAGAGCGACTTTGGGTTTCTAGTCGCCCTCATGCCTATAACATGAGAGTGAATGAGGCTTAAGTTGTCCAAAAGTTTAGTGGGACCCCAAGGCAAGCTGTCTAAGGTATGGGAATGGTTCCTGAGGGTCTTGTAGCTAATGAGTAATGTTTGTATGGTGTGTTTCCGTCAATTCCACTTCCTTAACGTGACTTAGGTGGTTCAATCATAACATAGTGGCCTCTCTTCACATGTTTACCCCAGCTTTCCGGTTGCTTGGGTAAATGTGGGAGGAGGGTTTTACACCCAATTTACTAAAGGTCGAGTTCACTAAGGCACAATAGCAACTCGTGGTAGGATGTAGGATTAATTTTCTTGCAGATTGATTGAACCAAATTTCTCCTAGCTGATTTCTTTCAAATGCCAATTTCTAGGTGGTGAATTCCTTGGGCCAAATTTATCCCGTGGGACTTGAGTTACAGGATCTAGTTATTATTTATTTCCTTGTTTCTCTCAAAACCCCATATTTTATAGATTAATAGATGACAGAGAATTGTTGTGGGTGAATTTGTTTGCCAATGTGTGATTAATATCTCTGATTTAAATTATGATGCATATATATATATATATATATATATATATATAATATATATATATATATATATATATATATATATATTACTAGAGGTTAAAAATACCAGGAATTATATTTTTCATTCATTCAGTGTTTATTTTGCTAAATAAATAAATTTTTGGGAATAAAATTAATTGCCATATGAAAATAAATATGGGTTGGCATTTGGAAATTTAATAGCCACCTAGGGTAGGGGTACTACATGGTGTCGACGAGGAAGTTGACATGGCTCGAAGCAACATCACTACAAAGTGTGGGTCCTTAGAGAAGTTACATGGGCTTGCAAGAAACAAAGTGTCATTTCTCTTTCTTCAACAGAAGCAGAGTATCGTGGCGCCTTTGAAGCTAGTAAGGAAGCCTTGTGGTTTCGTCAGATCCTATCAGAGTTTGGTTTGCAGCAGCAACATCCGACCACACTTTGGTGTGATAATTAAAGTGCCATTAAACTATGCAAAGATCCAGTCCAACATCAGTGCGAAAAACACATTGAAATACACATGCACTTCATCAGAAAGCTCATTCATGCCCATGTTCTTGAAGTGCAATATTGTTCAACCGATGATCAAATTGTAGACATCTTTACAAAGGCTCTCACAGAGGCGAAGTTTACTAAACTTTGATTTATGGTTGGAGTTCAGGAAGTTGTCACTAAGGGGGATATGCTCTAATGTCTCCTTCCTTTTCCTATTGTATCATCTTTGTACATCCTTCAATCTTATCCCAAGTTTTTCTTAAGGGGGGATGTTAGGATATTCTGACACATAGGAAATAATTAAGTATAACTTGGTCTAGTGTATAGTTAGGTAAAGTGTGTTTCTTTAGTATGTACTTTTTGTAACATACAATCTGACGGTCACGATATGTTATAGACATGAAGTGATCTGACGATTCATTCTCTCCTTGGTATTATCGATATTTGATCAGTGGTTGAACACCTGATTGGTCCATGATCTCTATTTAAAGAGCATGGAGGGTCATTTGTGTGGTGACCATTCATGAGAGAAGCTTATGTAAATTTTATTTCTTTTAAATTAATAAATAGATTGAAGTGGTTGCGTTGGGTCAGATCGTGGTCTATTTCCCTCTTTGTGGGTTGTAACCACATCAAGAATATTGCTGTATTGATATGTGATTTGTTTGTGAGTGGTGTCCTTTGGTGTTCAATCTAAGGAACTTACCCTGTAAATTCCAACAATGTATTATGACAATAAGAGTGAGATACAATATAGCCCTAAGGAAAATTCACAACACATTCAATGACTTCAACATTTTCATAAAGGATCCTAAACTTGCTTCCTAGATACACTAGTAAGAGAATCTTCAAAAAACTTCCCTTTCACCCCATCTTATCAGAATTTTCAAGTCCTAGGTATGAAAAATATTTTTTGCAAAAATTCTCTCATGACCATCTTCGACAAGCTTCAGACATGCATCCCTATAGTTGGCATATTCCATTTCAATATCTTGTATACTTTATTATTTACAGTATCTCCAATTTTCTTCATGCCTTTAGATTGTTGTCCAAATTCTAAAATATTTGGGTGGCATTTCTCTTGAGTTTCTCTTGCCTTCACCCCTAGATGAGTTTGTCATTTCATCTAATGATATCTTCTTCCTCTCCTTAAGGGGCTAAATTTTTCCTCTCTTATTTTGGATGCTTCCTTGTTGCCTATATCTCTAAAAAACAATTGTCTCTTTATCGAGAAAATCTAGGGATGTGTTTCCTACCACATGAGAATCCAAAACCCAATATTTAATGAAGATTCCTACTATTGTGGACAAATCCACTTTTTGAGGGATTTTAGAGGGGAAATTTGACTCCTATCAAGGAAATTGTTTCCCCATCAATTTTATAAGTACTAATTTGAATTAGCCTCTAGGGGCATGAATTTTGTAGTCTTCTTGTGAAGAAAACTTGTTATTTAGCAGTTCTACTTTCATTTCCGGTGGGGATGTACTTGAATTTATTCTAATAATGTAGTTTGGTTTCATTTTTAGCTTCTAATACTTGGTTTCCTTCATGGGAGTTTGAGTATCCTTGGGCTTATCCATCCTAGGAGCCTAAGAGCCATTTTTTTCAATTTATTTATTGTTTTTCATTTCTTATTTACTTACATCTCTTATTCTTGAATTTCCTATTTATGCATTTAGTATTCATGTTTCATTTATTGTAGGTTAGATTCATTAAATGATTGAATTAAGTTAATTTCCAGGTCATTTATATAGTTACAAGTATGATGCATCCTTACAACAAATTTGCAAAGTAATATTCATCATTGAGTTCCCTGGATTGGTTTACTAGTTCACAATTCTCGAAATTCTAGTTAACTAGTAATAATTTTTTGTTGAATTTTAGCACGTGTTAATGAGATTATTTCAAGTTTATTCCACTTAGATTTAAGTCTAAGAACATCCAACTTAATAAAAAAATTCACCCCATAACATTTTCACTTGATTAACTTGGGCATTTGGGTGCTTAGATCAACTTATTAGTTCACTATTATGAAATTTCCAACTTTAGTAATAAATTTTTGTTGAATTTTAGCACATGTTAATGAACTTTTTTCGAGTTGATACCACTTGGATTGAAGCCTAAAAACGTTGAAATTAATAACAAAATTTACCCCACAATGTTTGCATATGATTAGTTCTAAGGAAATTTAGCAAGTTAACTCAAGAAACAAACATCATGTACCAATATTGTAGCAACACACACGTTTCTTCAATTCGATTCCATAATTTCCTCCAAAGGTTGTTTCTCATTCCTCATCACTCTACAACATCATTTAAGCTTCAAAGATGGATTTGAGAAGATCAGAGACCATTATTAACTTTGGTTTCATAGTCATAGTTTCACTCTGCAACTAGGTTATCTTGTTTATGTTATGAGTGAAATAGAATGAAAGTGACTTACTTTCAACATTCTTGACCATTTGATTTTCTTCTTGTAAGTAGAATACAATTTGTTTTTCCTTTCCTGCAATAGAATAGTTCTATTATCTACAAAACAGATTAGGTTAATTTCTTGTAATTTCCTTTTTGCAAAATGGATTAGGTTTACTTTTTTGCAAAATAGATTAGGTTTACTCTTTTTTCATTTACTTTCATGCAATTAGATTAGGGTTTCCTTCTTTCCATTTGATTCTCTGCAATAAAATAGATTATATTTCAATCATTCCATTCTCTACAAAGTTAAGATAGGCTTATAACATAGCGGTCTCTATGCATCTTCATTCACTTCATTCCATTAGATCAACAAAAGGACACGTTGAATGTTGCACACATAGTGCTGACGCCTCTTAAGTTTGTTTGAACTCTAGATTGATAATTAAAGTTGGTAGTCTTGGGAGTTGTGGCATTCTTGCTGTAATATTAGGGCTCATCAATGATGTCAAAAGGAAGATGAGAATGTGAATTTCAATTTTGGATCGACAACAACGCATGAACATTTTTTAAACCCTAGGTTGTTACAACAATAGAAGATAGAGAGACACATCATGTTTAATAAAGTTCAACATATTTTTTTAGATTGTCCATTTTTATTAAAACAATAAGCATTTTGTTGAAGGGATGTATATTTAATGGCGACTATGTAGAGAGCATGGGATTTTAAGTTTCGAGTTAATTCGACTAAAAAAAATATAGTCACCATTATTTTTGTGTTATTTTGTTTTGTTTGTTCACGTGCCCAAAAAATGATCTTTCTAGTGAAAACAATGCTCATAAACAAAGTTTACAACACCCTTGGACATTGTCTGTTTTCATCTCGGGTATGTAAAAATATATAAAATTTGATGACAAATATATGATTGTAATCTCTTTTAGAATATTGCAATCAATATTCAAGAACTCTAAGGGAAAATTAATCTTCCGATGCAAGTTTGACAATGTGTAATGCTTTGCTTTTATAATAAAATGCCAAAATTTGCATGCTACACCAATTTTAACAATTTGGCTTGCAAGAGGTGTTGGTATTCAGGTAACACAATGGATAAAATTTAGGAAATTGCCTAGAAACAGATTCTAGATTAGAAGAGCTCAATGTATACAATACAATGATTAAGTTCAAAATGTTTGGTGGGTTCAAGAGTTGGGGACCGGTAAAATTTATAAGGATGGGATTTTGAAATGTTTTGTACATATGAAGCATATAAATTTATACTCAAAATTATAGGGATTACTTTTTTGTCAAAAATTCAAATAATCACATAAAAAGCTCTAAATATATATAAAAATGTTAGAAAAGAGAGACAATAACATATAACTTCTCCAACCCAATAAAGTAGAGATATTGTAATGCCCTATAAACATTTTGAATCCAACAAATTACATAAAAAATTAATAATTATAATAATCATTAATTGAATTAATAATTAAACGAACCTCCATCCATATTAACTCAGGACAAGACCCACTAAAATTCCAGAAATTTTAGAGTAAAGAGAGATTTGATTCTTTTAAACACTTAGTAGATTAGAAATATTATCATATATATTATATTAAAAAATTTACATAAAAACTTATAATATATATATATTATATTAAAAAATTTACATAAAAACTTATAATATATATATATATATAGATATAGATATATATATATAAAATGTGAAATTTATTAATAATATTAAAATATTATAAGCCCCGCGCATTCTTCCTACGTATACCATCGGAAGCCATGGAATCAGAGACAGTTAATAACTGTCTGATCTTGATAACCTACAAGTCCTTGTTAAGGATATATTGTTGCAATTATCCGTTAGGAGAACCTGCAACTTCTGAATATTCCGATTCCTGATCTCGGCCTCCTCTCTGGTAACGATTCTCTCCTCGTTAATGTTTGGGTTTCTGCTAAACATAAAACTATTACTCAACATTTATGCGCTATTCAAGTGCCTCGGACGATCCTTCCAACACAGCGAATTCTACAAAAATTATCCTGGCTCGAATGGGCACATGAAATTTATACAAAACGGGAGGGAAGGTTCCCTGTCGGCTTCAGTTTGTTGGAGCCCTACGGCACAATCGGATGAATCCCTTATTTGGAAGTAGATGGCGAAGAGTATGATGATGACGAATTGCCCACTGGGAAAAACGGAAAATTTTGACTTTTTGAGATAAAACGCCTTGCAATTCTCATAGGAGCAGAATTGCCTTTTTGCTCGAACTTTTCGCAAGTTACGTGGCGTGCAGAGAAAACCTTTTCTATTTCTAAGTTTACGCGTTGCTTTAAAGTCTTTATCGGGTCTGTGTGAGAACAGTAAGGCTGCCAGCATTTAGAATACAGTCGGTCGCACATGTTAAAACTGTATGCCATCTGGTCACAATAATCAGTGGGACCTTGAGAGAGTGGTTGTGTTATGATTCTCTTTTAAAACTGTTTTGCTTCCTCTAGCATGCTGGTTAGTCCAAATAAAGATACCTCTAGCATGCTGGTTAGTCCAAATAAATTATCTTTTTTTTCATAAGAATGTTTCTAAAAAAAATTGATAGATGAAATGATTTTTGGGTTACTTTTTTCAATTGTTTCACGATATTTAAGGGGTTTTAATATAATATTTGATCATTTTTTAGTAACTTGTCTTAACTTGAGACAAAAGAAAACTTCTGTAGTGTCTTAAATATTGTTTTTCAGTTGATGTCTTCAAAATAAATTCTTAAAATATTGTCTCTATAAAGACAATATAGAACACAAACTTTTTTGTCTTCTTAAAGACAATTTCATTTTCATTTTTGTCTCTCCAGAGACAATAGTTGGGATTAAAGACATATTGTCTTTAAGGAGACAATGTCTTCGAACTATTGTCTCTCTAGAGACAATAAAAATTACATTCAAAGACAATACAACATCACTTTTGTCTCTTTAGAGACAATATAAAATAATGAATCTAGAAAAATATCTCACCATTGAAATAAACCAACATTAAAAGTATTTAATTAAAAAAATTACAATATCATTGATTAATTCATATGAGGACACAGTGGAATTGAACCACCAACCTCCTGCTTATAGGTAGGTACTCTTCCATTGAGCTAGCATCCTTTAAAGATTCACAATAAAATTGGCAATAAAAATAATAACTATTAAAAACAATTTGGTTATACAAAATAATAATACAATTAAAATTCACCCGGATGCGGGTGTCTTTAATAGATGTTAATGCTGGAGCATGTGCAGCCGGCAACTGGCAAGCAATTAAGCAAGGTAAGGCGGTTCAAGGCAGGTAATCAATTAGCATTAATGCAGGCACGAGCTCGAGGTACGCAGATGGAGGTTATCAGGATGGCGCACATTCTCCATGGTTCATTTGTTCTGGTCCTTTCAGGTATCATTGTAGTGTTTCCGGTCTATGCAAGCAGAGGTCTCTTCTGGTGGTCATGGTCTCAGAGTCTTAGCGCAACCCAGAGAACTGGGAAGCCTCCATGGTCTCATAACTGTTCCCAGTTGGTCAGCTTCAGGTATACAATTCTGCATCTCTTCGAAGGCGTTGGGCGCTCTAAGTTAGTTTTCGCCTTTTGCGTCTGGTGTCTCAAGTCAGTCTTCGGCATCATCTCTGTAAGGGATTTGGTCTCTGTCCATGCTGTAGGTGTCTGGGTTGGGAATTGGGTTCACTCAGTCGTGGTTGGGTATTGTCTGGAAGCCGGGTCTATCTTATGTGAGCTCAGAGTCTGGGTCTTACATATTTCAGTCTGGTTCTCATTTTGGGTTCTATTAGTCCGTGAGTTGCTTTTCCCTCACCCTCAGTCCTTGAGTTTCTTCATTTCGCTGTTTCATTCGGTTATGGCCCGTCGTCGGGGCATTCCCAGGCGCGGGAGCAATTCGAGGTCCCGGGGAGGGCCGGGGGGGCGTGGTAGCTCTGCGCCTCGTCGTATATCCCCGTTAGCCACTGCTTCGCCTTCCTCTCCGCCCTCAGATGATTCTGGTCCCTCCCTAAACAGTTCTCTTCATACATCCAGGTTCAAATTCAAAAGCAGGCTCAACAGACCGCTCATCTCCGCTATAATCACGATCATCTTCTCGGAGGAAGAAGATGAGCTCGCCAGCTTAGATGAAGCTTCCAAGGAACAGTCGCTTTCTCAGAATGCCAGTGCTTCTCAGAGTAGCTTGGCTGATGCTGTCCTCAAGGTTTCTGCTGAGGTGCACGAAGAGGGTCATCAGGAAGATGCTTGCACTCAGCTGGACTCTCCTCAGGAGCAAATCATAGCTTGTGAGCCAGTGCGCCTATATGAAAGTGTTCTGCACCTCGTGCCTCCTCCAGATGGCAACTTGATGGAAGCTGAAGATGAGGTGATGGTAACCTGGGCGCGCTCCCCTGACCAGGTCAATGATAACGCTACAGGTGAGCCAAAGCAGGTTTAATTACCTTTGGCTTCAGCTTCAGGATAGTATGTCAGTTTTTGGTTTTCAGGATCTCGTGTGTAATTCTCAGTGTGCATGGTACCTGATATCACCAGCAGGAAGTTGTTCACACTCATGGACTTTATTTTGGCTTTCCTTTTTTGTAATGATGTTAAAGGACAGTATTTAGTAATATGGGAGCTCTCTCTGAAGCGTACTGTACTGTTTAGTCTTGGGTCTATATAGGTCTGTTCAGGTTTTAAGGTTATGACTACCATTTTTGTAAACAGAAGGAACAGCGAAATCTGCAACGGTTTTTTGACAGAGGGCTGGCTACGGCCCCCTTAGAGGTTCAAACCTCTTTGTAAATATTTTTTCTCTTTTTAATCTTAATAGAATAGCCTTTACATAGAAAAAAAAAAAAATACAATTAAAATTCACTTACTGGAAAAATACTCAAAAATAACCACCTAAGAAAATATTAAGAAATTAATAAAATAATGTCATGTAGACAATTTTTTAATATTTCATTTTTATTATTTTGCTTTTACCAAAATTACCCAAATAAATGTCACTTTTATCAAAATAACTCTGTACATATTTTATATTTAAATTACTTTATTAACACAATATTTAATAAAATTTGGTAATTCAAAATTTAATATATTGTTTCAAATTTATTATATAAATTCCTAAATATAAGGGACAAATCTATCATATAAATTCCTAAATATAAGGAATGAATTTAGTCATTGATAATTATTAAAATTAGTAACATTTGTTTTAACAATATTTCTTTTTTTAATATAAAAAAAAATATGTACAAAAAATAATATCATCAAATAAATTTTTCCAAATATTTGAATTGAAAATATTTTATTATCAAAAATTGCTTGTCTTTTCACATTTTTTAACTAATAGCTAATAAACAAGTTATTTTTTTTAAGGTAGTCATCACAAACCCTCTCCCCGGTTTTTGCCATATATAATGAGGCTAATTGAGATTCCTTTTGTGGTGCAATATGAGGGTTTCTTACATTATATAACCATTTATATTAATATATATTTATATCATGTTATATATATAATTTTCAATTATTATTATTATTGAGAATAAGTTTACATGATTAAAACAACAATTAAGTTTTACAAATAATAATACTTATTTAAATTAATAATAATTCGATCCTATTTTCCATTGCCTGCTAAAGAGTCCCTTTGAAAGTTTCTCATATTCCTCTCATTTTGGTTCAAATTTCCTTGCTTCCTCCATGTAGAATCCAGAATAGAGAAATGTCATAGAATATAGCCAAGTGTCGTAGAATCACCTGTACTTTGAAAATTATAAAAAGCGAAGCATCATAAATTTTGAGATCTTAAAAAAAAAGTGAAAAGATGTAAATCTTGAAAACAAATCGTAAAATGAAAAGTGGTAAATCTCTCTAAAAAAATTTCTCATATTCCTTAGATTCTGGTTCAAAATTCCTTGCTTCCTCTGTGTAGAATCCAGAATAGGAATCCATAATAGCCAAGTGAGAGAAGCATCATAAATTTTGAAATCTTGAAAAAAAAATCTTAAAATGAAAAGCATAAATCTCTTAAAAATAATTTCTCATATTCCTCTGATTCTAGTTCAAAATTCCTTGCTTCCTCTGTGTAGAATCCAGAATAGCCTAGTGCCCTAGAATCACCTGTAATTTGAAAATTATAAAGTGAGAGAAGCATCATAAATTTTGAAATCTTAAAAAACAGTGAAAAGCCGTAAATCTTGAAAAAAAAATCTTAAAATGAAAAGTTGTAAATCTCTTAAAAAACAAATTCTCATATTGCTCTAGTTCAAAATTTATTGCTTCCTCTGTAGAGAATCCATAGTAGCCAAGTGCTTTGAAAATTATAAAGTGAGAGAAGAATCATAAATTTTGAAATCTTAAAAAACCTTGAAAAGCGGTAAATCTTGAAAAAACAATGGAAATGAAAGTTTTTGAAAAAAGATAAATATTTAAAATTTTAAAAATATTACTAATTTTATGAATTATGTTTCTAAATATTTGTGGATAGAAAAATATATTATTAATATTATATAAAATATTATATTATAAATAAATTTCTAAAACATAATAAGAAAGAAAAAATAGTATCAAAATTAAATGTAAAATCTCAATAAATAGAAATGGAAAGTGGTAGTTTTCTGAAAAAAAGATAATATTTAAAATATTTCTAATTTTACGAATTATGTTTCTAAATGTTTGTGCATAGAAAAATATATTATTAATATTAGCTGAGTTAGAAATTTTAAATTTTTTCTTTAATTAATAATCATCCCATGATTTATTTTTCCTTAAATATTAATTTTATTTCATAAATATTTAAAATTTTAAAAATATTATTAATTTTATGAACTATGTTTCTTAATATTTATGGATAGGAAAATATATTATTAATATTATATTATTAATAAATCTCTAAAACATAAAAAGAAAGAGTATCAAAATTAAATGTAAAATTTCAATAAATGGAAATGGAAAGTGGTAGTTTTCTTAAACGACAAAAGATAATATTTAAAATATTTCTAATTTATGAATTATGTTTCTAAATGTTTGTGCATAGAAAAATATATTATTAATATTAGATGAGTTAGAAATTTTAATTTTTTTCTCTAATTAATAATCAACCCATGATTTACTCTTCCTTAAATATTAATTTTATTTTTAATATTTAATATAGTTTTATGTCATTTTGGCACCATTCATGTTTAAGGTAGGTAAACCATATTATTAAAAAAATTCACCTATACCCAAATTAGATAATTAAAATTTGCCATGTCATATTAGGTACCTGTATCTCTTTTTAATTTTAAAAGATTTTGATTGGATTACATATTATGACATGGAAATTCAATGTTAAGTTTTTAAAATCAAATTTCCTCTAATGAAAATAAAATATCAATAACTCGCAATTTTGATTAATTTTAGTTCATTTATAATTACAATACAATTTTGAATTAAATAGTTAAAATAAAAATACATCCAAATTAAAATCACAACTGAAATTATATCAAAATCACTCTCAAAATAAAATTAAATAAAAAAAAACACAAACAAACACTTTACAAAGATGTCACAAATCTTAGTAAATTGAAAATGATACTTTTGAATGGAATGGTTGAAAACGCAATAGCTAGATTTACATTAAAGTCGGACCCAAAATAACAAAACAATAAAAGCCCTTGCAACACAAATATGCCAATAACTTTGCAATTTTGAGAGATTTTAAATCTCATAATTTCGGTGTATCTTTTGCTCACTTGATCCTACATCGATTTTTTCCTTCAACCTGGTTTCTTCGATTTTGCATAATGACCATAGCTCATTGAATGGAGTAGCTTCCTTCTTCCCATAGATGCTTGATGTGAAGTTGCTCCATTCCTCTAGTAGTGCATTGAGCACTATGATAGTCATTTCCTTGTCAGACATTATTTCTCCCAACTCATGGAGTTGGTCTCTTATTTCTAACACCCTCATAAAGTAGAGGCCATTCCTTCTTCTTTTGATATCTTCATCTTGTAGAGTTCTTGCCTTAACGAGATCACTTCTCCTGCAGTGCTTACAAAGAACAATTCTACAAGTTTGTCATATATTTCTTTTGATGTTTCTAGTTTTGATACATAGGGAATGAGGGGATCCTTGATGGATTCTATGAGAATCCTTTGAGCCCTTACTTCCCCTTTCATGTACTTTTTAAGAGATTGAGATTCTTCCTTTGGAGGTTTTGTGATTGAGCCCTTAACATGTTCCACAACTTCATTTTATATGAGGATTAAATCTGTCCTCTTCTTCCATGCAAGAAAGTTTGATGACCCAACCAACCTATTTCTCTCCTTGCAAAAATAAATTTTGATAGATTCATATGTGGGCATAAAGATAATTTCTTGTGAAGATACTCCTTGACGACAATATCTTCAATCTTCTTCCTTCTTGCTTTTGATGATGATATGATAATAGAATATTTCTTCTTGAAGAAGATGTATTCCTTCAAATAGTGATCCTTGTCTTAGAGGGAGATCACCTTGACTTCTTGATGATGTTAAAAAATTCTTTCTTGCTTCTTTTGGATGAGTAAAATGGGGTTAGCAACCAAAGGCTACCTTCCAAATAATTTAAGGAGAGTAGGGCATATTTAGAGGAGGCCAACACAAGAAACCATAAGAAAGAAAAGGGGGAAAGTATCTAAAAAATATGGTTAAAGTAAGCATCAAAATCCCCATCCTTGAATGAAATGCTGGCTTAAACAGGGCTCATGAGAGAATATGGGATGGAGGGTAGATTAGCATGGTCAGAAAATGAGAGAAGGGTTTTATCTACTAAAGGACTATGGGATGGAGGTTATGTTTGAGTTCAGGGAGGATTTTAGCTTGTTTGACAAGGATGGAGGTGGATGTATCATAACAAAGGAGCTTGGGATAGTAATGCATTCTTTGGGTCAAAACCCCAATGTATATTGGAAGTGGTCCAAATTTTTTATATTCAATAATCCAATACCAAATACAATCAACCACAAAAGAGTAGTTCTAATCTGCCTATAAATGCAACATATTAAATACACCATTCCAAATTGATTTTGCTAAGGAGAATCAAAGAAATAGATGAGTTCAGTCATCCATCGCCTCCATACAGAGTAAACAACAACCAGGCCCACCCCATCCTTTACGACAAAAATTTTCCCATGCCAATATGAAGCTAGAAAGATACATTTAATGATATTCTTAGGTAGAGTGAAAATATGAAGCCAATATACAGAGATGCTCTCACAGACTACTCGAGCTAGAGTCAACTTGCCTCCTAGTGAGAGCCACCTGTGTGCCCATGATAAAAGTTTACAGTGTATTTTCTCTATAAGTCAATTCCAACCCTTAATTCCATAACGATTAGGATGGAGCATAAATCTAAGATATTTAAAATCTGCATCTAATGCAGTGTAGATAACACCAAAAATATGATAAATCTCCAGTACCAATGCATCATCTGAGTAAGTAGAAATCATATGAGTTTTAATATTATTCAGAAGTACAAAGATTGATCAAAAGAGGTCAATATACCAAAGAGTAACACATCATCGACAAAAATAAAAGCAGTAACTATGACTTGTATACCTACACACCTGCAACCAAAATTACATTTAATCCATCTACCTCCACACCTGCAGCCAAAATTACCGCCCTTGTGAATTTTGTGACTAACTCCTCCACAATCCAATCTTTTATCCTCTATGTCTGCTTCTCGCGAAAGTTGTCATAGATATTTCGAAGTAGGCATATTGTCTACTAACGAATATTTTGTAATTTGCCTCCACCATTCTTGTAGAAATTATGGTGTATATTTGCAACTACTCAAGTAGTTTTAATCAAAATAACAAGACACAAACCTACTATACTGATGTACAGAAGTTAATTCACAATTTAGAACAAAAATTTCATACATGCAAAAAGAAATAACACACATGCGCACAAAAATTTTCCAGGGGAAAATAATATGCTAAAAACCCCAATGTCTACTTGCATTAATATGATGAGCAGAAATGTATTACAATTGCTTTGCTCAATTGAGCACAACCTGCAAGTGAATAACCTATCTCTCTGCTCACTGAGAAGCTTTGACCCAGACCTAGTAAATTTCTACCTCTTCTTGAGCCCATATTTCCTTGCGCAATTCCTTAAGAAATTAGGCCCCTATTATTTAGGAATTTTTACAAAATGGATTGTGCAATTCCCAAGGTTGATCATCTGACTGCATGCAACACCTGTACACTCAAGACTAGTCTACAATTGATGTTACACTGCCTTGGAATCTCCACCACAACTGGGGAACTCGAATTCTCCATGCACTAGCTATTTTGGGTTGATTGATCAGTTAACTGGATGATCACTGAGTTTGACTGAATTCCCACTACACAATTGGCCTTCCACTAGTTCCTCAAGTAGTTGGAACTAGTTTAACTGAAAACAACTTGAGATAACTAACTTTGATTGCTACAAATTAGTAATCATACATGCTTAACTGAACTCTAACTCCTCCAACTCGAATTTACTGAGTAAACTAGGTGACACAAGCCATGTCACACAATTCAACTGCATCCAAGTTGTCCGTTGATGTGGAAATTCATATTTTCTCAATTTAATCAAGGAAAAATCAAATTGAGAATTTCTTACTGCATTTTTGAAGACTCCCTCTCTGCAAGAAAGGGATTATCAACCACCCCTATCCTGCACCTATGGAACTCAAACTTCCCTCTTGACAAAGCTTTTGTCAAAATGTCAACATCTTTCTCCTTTGTCAGAATGGAGTGTAGCAACATCATCTGCCTCTAGACACAGTCCCGTAAATGGTGATACTGGATATCTATATGCTTGGATTGATCATGAAATACATGATTCTCAGAGAGATTGATGCAACTCTGATTATCACAATTGGATCCATCATCTGACCAAATAGTCCAACAAGTATCTTTCTCATCCATATCGCCTCACGTGTTGCTTGACTTGCAGCCATGTATTATGCTTTTGTCTAGCTGAGCACCACATATATTTACTTCCTGTCGTACCAAGAAACAACTGTGGACCCAACACTGAAAATTCCAATTGATGTACTCTTTCGGTCTGATGGACTTTGTGCCTAATCTGCATCTGTGAAGCCACACAACTTCACTCCCTTTGCTCGTCTGTACCATAGTCCAAACTGGGTAGTGCCTCTGAGGTACCGTAAAACATGCTTAGTTGCCTTCCAAAATAGTTTGGTTTACCTAACCATAGCTTGGCTTATCTGGTTGACTGCACAACACATATCTAGTCATGTGTTCACAAGATACATGAGTGGACCCACTAGCTGTTGATAAATGGTAGCATCCATTTCACTTGAAGTGGTATCCTCCTTCCTCTAGTTGTTCATTAGAGGTGTCTCCATGGGTTTACAACTCTCCATGTAGAATATCTGCAGTATCTCATTTGCATACTTTCCTTGAGAGACAAACAATTCCCCATCACCTTGCCATACTTCCAACCCGAGAAAGTAGTGCATGAGACCCATGTCCTTCATTTCAAATTCCCTTGCAAGGTCCTCCTTGCAAGATATGATCAACTACTCATCACTAGTTAAAATAAAATTATCAACATATAAGGAAATAATAAGAAATTTACCTTCTATCCAGATGTGATGAGGTTTACATCCGCTTCACTTATGGTGAAGCCCAAACCGGTGAGATAACTATCAATCTTGTTGTACCAAGAATGAGGTGCTTGTTTGATATTGTACAATGCTCACTTGAGTCTGTACACGGTGCTGGACACCAATATTCAGGGGATCTCCCCAATATGAAGTCCCAACTAGACCTCACACCATTTGGAGTAGGATTCCCAGCAATGTGTGGTAGTATAATGCCTTGACTGTGGTAGTGCGTAGAAGGAAGTATGATAACTTTGGGTGACAGAAATTATGTGACCCTACTAAGAGTCAAGTGCGATGCATGAAGGTTCTAACACATGGAGGGGAAAAGGAAGTGTGCCCCTTAGAAGCCTGTAATAGTATGTAGCTTGAAAGGAACACATGTGCATAATGACATCATTGTAGGTTTTAACCCTGTACAGAAATTACCTGCATACGAATTCTGAAACACAAAAAATAAACAATGCGAGAGCATAACACATAAAACACATATACACATAGATTTTCCCCTGGATCCCAAAACTGAAACTACCAGCTTGATTTTTAATTATGTTCCTTTCAATGTTACAATACATATTTATACATGTCGAAGCATCCAATACCATGGACCGAAAACCATCGCGTCCAAAACCATGTGCGAAAATCATGCACAAAACCATAGGTAGGTCTGCCTAACCTAATATAGGGTCCAAAACCATAGGTAGGTCTGCCCTGGATCCCATAGAATGGGGTTACCTGCACCCCTCAAACCCCTTGTGACCCCCCCGCTACGCATTCAGCACAACGAAGGGGGGGCTCTACCCCCCTTCTAACCCCCGGTTAACTACGTGGGCTAGTCATGGAAAGAATATAACACAACCCAACATTCTCCCACTTGTTTTTTTCTTTCCACAGGGGGCCACAAGATAGCTTAGTCATTTATCCAGCCCTGCAACGCCCATTGTTTCTCTATACCAAGAGAACTTCTCAGAGCTCACAGATTTTGTCAATGCATCTGTAGTATTCTTGAAAGTGCCCACCTTTACCAACAACACCTTTTTGTCTTCTATCATATCCCTCACAAAGTGATACTGAACATCAATGTGCTTTGTCTTTGAATGATATGCAGGGTTCTTTGCCAATAAATTGCACTTTGGCTATCACAGGCTATCCTTATAGCTCCCTATACTAACCCCATACTTGAACACAATCTCTGCAACCAAAGTGCTTCCTTGCTTGCATGAGTGGCTACCATGTGTTCTGTCTTTGTAGTTGATAATGCAACTACAGATTGTTTCTTATTCATCCAACTGACTGCACCTCCAAATAGGTTAAACACATACCCACTTGTATATCTTCTTTGATCCAGATCTCTAGCCCAGTCTACATCAACAAAGCCACTAATATCCAACACTCTGTCCAATCCTGGTCTTCCTTGGTAGCACAAACCATAATCACTAGTGCCACGCAAATACCTAAAAACTAGCTTCACTGTTGTCCAGTGCTCCTTCCATGGTTTTGACATAAACCTACTCAATACTCCCACTGCATGTGCAATGTCTGGTCTAGTATAGACCATCGCATACATCACGCTACTGACTGCAATTGCATATGGAACACGAGACATGTCCTCTTCCTCTTCTTGTGTCTTGGGACACTGTTCAGCAGATAACTTTACACCTATAGGAATAGGAACCTTCACCGGTTTACTATCCTGCATATTAAACCTCTACAAGATTGTCTTGACATACTTCCTCTGGTTTAACCAGAGCTTCCTCTTTGTCCGATCTCTTTTAATTTCCATGCCCAAAATATAGTTTGCAACACCAAGATCTTTCATGTCGAATTTATAGGACAAATGGGTCTTCAAATCCTGGATAATTTCTTTGTCATTTCCAACCAGCAACATATCATCCACATACAAGACCAGATATATAACACGGTCACCAATTAATTTACAATACACATAGTGATCTGCTTTGCTTCTGGTGAAGCCAAGTCCCCATATAAATGTATCAACTTTCTAATACCACATCCTTGGTGAGTGTTTTAACCCATACAGAGACTTCTTTAACTTGCATACCAGTTCTTTCTTACCCTTCACCACAAAGCCTTCAGGTTCCTTCATTTAGATCTCCTCTTCCAGATCCCCGTGAAGAAATGTTGTCTTCACATCCATGTGTTCTACCTCAAAATCAAAAGCAGAAGTAACAGATAAAAGTAATCTAATAGAAGTTACCTTGGCAATAGGAGAAAAAATATCACCAAAATCAATTCCCGACACCTGGGTATAACCTTTTGCTACCAACCGAGCTTTGTATTTATCCACCTTTCCTTCTGCATTTGTCTTCTTCTTGAACACCCATTTGCTTCCAATGGGTTTCCTTCCAGCTGGCAACTCCACTAGATCCCAAGCCTCATTTTTGTGCAAAGATGGCATTTCATCAACCATGGCCTCTTTCTAGAGTTTGCCATCCTCTGAATCTACTGCTTCCTTCATAGTGTTGGGATCATCGTCAGTAATAGATAAAACAAAATTTGAATAGAAAGCATATGGACTATACCTTTCTGGTTGCATTCTTTCTTGAACTGATCTTCTCACACCTAGAGTTTGTGGCTCTTCATCTTCTGATTCCTCCTCTGTTGTATAGTCCAATTCTTCCTCCTTAAGCTCAAACTCTATCTTCTCAGGTTCCTTTGGTTGGAATTCATGTTTAATAACATCTTTCACCTCTCTGAACACCACATCTCCACTATACACAACCTTCCTTGTTACTGGGTTCCAAAGCTAATAACCCTTTAAACCATCCTTATATCCAATAAAGATGCACTTTTTAGATTTACTATCCAACTTGGTTCGTTTCTCCTTTGGAACATGTACATATGCATCACATCCAAATACCCTCAGATGTGAAAGAGAGGGTTTCTTACCAGTCCATACCTCTTGTGGAGTCTTATCCTCCAACGCTGGTGAAGGTGATCTGTTGACTAGGTAACATGTTGTCTCCACTGCCTCTGCCCAGAATTCCTGTCCTAACCTGAAACCTGATCCGGACTTAAACAGGAATGAAATAAAACATAGAGATAACCATAGAAACATATATGCAGCAGAAATAATACTTCATTTCATTACTGTAAAATACTGAAATATGCTTACAAACAGAAATGGAAATAAACCAGCTAGGGTGATGGTAGCTTATCTTTGAGAAGAGATGTGGCAGATACATGCCTTTGAACTGTCTTACAATGAGGCTCGAAGGCCTATTTATTGTGAGAAACAATGGAAAACCCTTAACATTCCAAAACCTAACCCTAGAAGATGAAACACCAAACTGTGGGCCCCGTTTGGGTAAATTGGTACATCAACTTCCCGGGGTCGTAACTTTGGCATACGATCTCCGTTTGACGCGTAAAATAGCTCGTTAGAAAGATCTATCCGAGAAATACCACTTTGGGAGGCAACCATGGACCCATGTTGCCCCAGATTTCCAAAAAAACGTCATTTAGGGCCTCAAGATGGCTCCGGAAGTTCAGGACCCGAAAAACTACTAAAAATAGTAAACTGTTCTACAATTTAGGAAACTGAAAAAGCTGAAAGAGACAGTTGTGGGGGTCCAAATGGGATAGGTGGGTGGCCACCAACATCCACCTGGATCATTCCTCCCCCCTTAGGAATCAATGGTCCCCATTACGTTGAGTTCATCCCTGAGATGAGGAAGCTTCTGCTGATCTGGGTCTCTGACGAGTTGTTCTGGAATCTCTGATGTGTCCAGTAATGGTGGGAAGCATGGTTGATGATGGTACCCATTGAACAGTTGGTGCAAACGAAGGAATGGAGGAATGTTATGCGCCAAGGCATTATTCCCCGCAGCCTTGGTACTGGTGTAAGGACCATGTCGGCGTGGTCGGAGCTTTTGATGGGCTCTTGTAAGGCGTTCTTTCTGCAGATGCAACCAGACTTTGTTGCCCACCTGAAGCTTGTGTGGTACCCCTGTGGGTGAGGAGAAGTTGTTCCTGTGTTCTGTCATGACCGTATCCCTTTGCTACTGCTGTTGCATGGAGGAACCCTTTGCGGGGGTCATGGATGTGATGACAATCTTCCCCTTACTTTGGGAGTGAACCAGACAGATGAATTTCCTAGTCTGGGAGATGAGCTTGCTGCCTTTCTTAGCGGTGATCAAAGATGTGGCGGTAGGTGGGGCTACCTCCGGTATCCTGTATAATGAATTATTCAAAGAAATAATGACAGCACGAGGCCTTGACTCATACACAACATGTCGCCTCCACAAGTATGGTTGGCCTAGTAATACATCACAAACATCCAGAGGTGTAACATCACACAATACCTCGTCTGTGAAGGGCTTGATGCTGTAGGGAAGGCGGCACTGCTGGCAAACTTTGAGATCTCGTCCTTCATGAAGCCATCCGATACTGTATGGCTGGGGATGTGGTGTAGTCGATAGGCCCAACTGCTTCACGACCTTTGTTGAAATAAGGTTCTTTTAGCTGCCACTGTCGACAATAAATTGCAGCGGCGAACCCTTCACCCACATCTGTGAGTGGAAAGACGCTCCCCTTCCTCTGGATTTTCGGGCTCATTTTTCTGGATTTTAGTAGTCGCAATAGTGGCACTAGGATCCACATCAATTATAAGCTTCCCTTTTCCATTCCCCTTGTTGGGTTCTGGCTCAGGGTCCAAACATGCATTTGATTCAGAAGCCTTCAACTCGGCCACCAGCGACTGCTTGGTCCGAAACTCACTTGTGTTATGAGTGGGACTCTTGTGGAACTCACACCACTTTCCTGTGTCCTTCTTCGGATTTGTGGTGTTGTTCTTTTCTTATGGCTTCGACGGGTTATCTTGGGTCACCCCGCCTTGGCTTTGTCCTTTGGGCTTCGGATTTGCAGATCCAAAGTCTCACTTCTTCTATTTGAACTTTTTCTTGATTTTAACAGCATATCGATACGCCATGCCGAGCGAGGAGATGTTCAAGAACTCCATCTCCTCCTGGATGTATCTGTGTAGGCAGCCACAATATTTGAGTACCAGATGCAGCTCAGAATCTTTGATACCCAACTGTGTGCGAAGGGTATGAAAAATTTTTGTGAACTCTGGCACATCTTGGTCCTGTCCCTGCCACAGTGTGGTCCATTTGATGTATTTGTCCTCATAGCTTTTGACAGGGTAGTACTGCTCCTTGACGACATCCCGGAATGAATCCCAAGTGGGTGCGGCTGAAAATAGTGAGCTTGTGCTTTCATCCTTCTGCTCGCAGTAGGTTTCCCACCAGTCCTTAACGTGGGGGGATGCTTTGAGAAGAGCAAAAACAATCTTTTCACGACTCGAAAATTCATGAACAAAAGAATAGCCCTCTAGCAAATTTAACCATTATCTATGGCATCTGCGTCTATCTGACCCTCGAATATGGGGATTTCAAAATTTACTTGTACCTTAAAGGGCGTGGCGTTTCCAAAGTAGCTGCTGGAAGCTGATGCGTCACTTTTGGGTAGCCGCTGAAGGATCTGGGAAAAGCTGTCCATCATCACTTTTAGTTGTCGCTCGAGGGCTTCTTCGAGCAAGATTTTGATAGGATCTCCTCCTCCCTCGTCTTTCTTCTCATCCACCATGGGAGGCCGTCAGGATTTGCGAGGCTGGTCTTGCAAAGGTTCGACCAGTTCAAGCCCTAACTCCTTATATCTCGACCTCGTTGGGGACATGCAAAGAAAAAACAGAGAAAAAGCAGACCGCTCTGATACCACTGATCCGAACTTAAACAGGAACACAATAAAACACAGAGATAACCATAAAAACATATATGCAGCGGAAATAATACTTCATTTCATTACTGTAAAATACTGAAATATGCTTACAAACAGAAATGGAAATAAACCAGCTAGGGCGATGGTAGCTTATCTCTGAGAAGAGATGTGGCAGCTACATGCCTTTGAACTGTCTTACAATGAGGCTCGAAGGCCTATTTATTGTTGAGAAACAATGGAAAACCTTAACATTCCAAAACCTAACCCTAGAAGATGAAACGCCAAACTATGGACCCCGTTTGGGTAAATTGGTACATCAACTTCCCGGGGTCGTAACTTTGGCATACGATCTCCGTTTGATGCGTACAATAGCTCGTTAGAAAGATCTATCCGAGCACTACCACTTTGGGAGGCAACATGGGTCTTTGGACCCATGTTGCCCTAGATTTCCCAAAAAACGTCGTTTAGGGCCTCAAAACGGCTCTGGGAGTTCAGGACCCGAAAAACTACTAAAAATAGTAAACTGTGCTACAATTTAGGAAACTGAAAATGCTAAAAAAGACAGTTGTGGGGGTCCAAATGGGATAGGTGGGTGGCCACCAACATCCACCTGGATCAACACCATTGAGCATGCTTCTTTCCCTTTCCATCAACATCTTGTTCAATCTTTCTGCAATTCCATTTTGCTCAGGTGTATGGAGTAGTCTTCTGTCGTGCTATGCCACACTTCTTACAGAATTCTTCAAATTCCTTACTTCAAAACTCTCCACCGTTATCTATCCTCAACACCTTTCTCTTGTTCTCTATCTGGTTTTCCACCAGAGCCTTAAATTCTTTAAACTTGTCAAAGACTTCAAATTTATTCTTAAGGAAATATATCCATGTATTCCTTGAGAAGTCATCTATAAATGATACATAGTACAAAAAATTACTCAATGATGGAACCTTCACAGGTCCAAACACATCACTGTGCACAAGTTGTAATATATGTTTCACCTCTTACCACCAGAGGGGAAACTCACCCAATTCTGCTTCCCATATACACAATTTTCACGGAAATCAAAATCCAAAGAGCTATTACTCATACTTTCTACCATACCTTTACCATGAAGTATTTGAAGGCTCTTCTCTCCAATATGCCCAAGCCTTTGATGCCACAACATGGTCTTCTCTCCAGAGACCACTAGATTTTCTGCTCCACTTTCAGGAACCACAGAGCTGTTGCACCCATTAATAACAATGCTACCTTGGAGCTTGTACAGAGTTCCAATCCAAACTCCTCGCATCAATACCAGTGCTCCCCAAACCATTTTGCAGGTATCCTTCTCGAACACTGTTTTTACACCTGCATCATCCAACTTGCTTACGGAAATCAGATTTCTGGCCAATGCAAGAATATGCAGAACACCTAGAAGTGTTATAACCCTTCCACCTTGCAACTTCAACTTTAATTTTCTGCGACCAACGATTCTAGCCTTCCTGTCATTCCCCAAGAAGACATCACCACCATCATATTTCTCATACTCGCAGAACCACTCTCTATGGGGAGTGAAGTGAAAGGTGCACCTGAGTCAATCAACCATGCCTCATGATCTACATGTGTACTTAAAGAAGCCAAGTACACATCCCCACCTTCATCTGAGGCTGTTTTCGCCTCTGCAGAAGGAGCATCATCAGATCCCTTTCCTCTATCAGGAGCTTTAGATTTACAGCCCCTTTTGTGCTGCCCTTCCTTTCCGCATTTTTGGCACACCACCTTTACAGGTTTTCCTGGATATTTAGATCTTCCTGTAGATTTATACCTCCCACTTGATGGCTTATTTTTGTTTCTGTTTTGGGACTGTCCTCGTACAGACAAGGCATCACCATTCTGGCTCTCCATACTTTTCCGTCTCATCTCCTCCGTCAGTAAGGATGAGACTATTTCATCAAATTGCAAGGCAGTTACATTGCTACCTATTGCAATAACCAGACTATCCCACGAATTTGGTAGAGAACACAACAAACTGTGCACTTATCTTCATCTGAAATTTTAATATCAACAGACAATCACTGACTTACCATAGTATTAAATGCATTTAGATGTTTTGTCACCGAGTCTCCATCTTTCATCGTCAGGTTATACAGCTTTTTCCACAGGAACAATTTATTCACTAGGGACTTAGATTGGTATAGAGTCCCTAACCTGTCCCACAAAGCCTTCGCCATAGCTTCCCCTCATACATTTAGCAATACTAAATCGTGCTCTTAGCCTTCCCATCCAACTTCTTCCATTCTTCATCGGACACTCCCGTTGGTTTAGTACCCGGATATACCACGATCCACTGATCTTTATCCACCAACAGATCCTCCATCTTGAGTTTCCTTAACTCAAAAATATGACCATTAAATTTCTCGATCTCTATCTTTCCACTGCTCGCCATTTTCTTTCACCACTAGAATCGATCATGCAGATCTTCCACTGAATAGGGTCTACCACAGGCCCAAGTGAAACCCCTCAGCAACAAAGGCGTCCCCTTGAAGCCAAAATAGCTCTAATACCAAATGTAGGTTTTAACCCCGTACAGAAATTACCTGCATATGAATTCTAAAACACAGAAAACAAACAATGCGAGAGCATAACACATAAAACACATATACACAGAGATTTTCCCTTGGATCCCAAAACTGGGACTACCAACTTGATTTTTCATTATGTTCCTTTCAATGTTACAATACATATTTATACATGTCAAAGCATCCAATACCATGAATTGAAAACCATTGTGTCCAAAACCATGGACCGAAAACCATCGCGTCCAAAACCATGGACCGAAAACCATCACATCCAAAACCATGTGTGAAAATCATGCACAAAACCATAGGTCCACCCAACTTAATATAGGGTCCAACAACAAAATTTTCTAGGGTGTTGCCCTAGACCCCATAGACTGGGGTTACTTTCACCCCTCAAACCCCTTGTGACGCCCTCCTCGACTACACATTCGGCGCAATGAAGGGGGGGCTCCACCCCCCTTCTAACCCCCCGGTTAACTACATCGGCTAGTCGTGGAAAGAATATAACACAACCCAACAATCACAAGCTAAAATGCAGAATAGTCTAGAAATTAAAGTGATGAGTTAATCCAACAACATGCATTCAAAAAGAACCATAAAAATGCATACAGATTAGTTCATAAGCATATGCATCAGTTAAATAACATACATTGCTAACGTAATAAGAATAGTCCTACTACATTAACAACACATGCATGAAATCGTGTTGGCTCTGATATTATTATTATTATAAGTGAAAGTTTCATCCTTACATACACCATTGATGACCACTAGCCCCAAGAGTGGAACATTACAGTCAAGAACCCAAACAAGTATACTTTCTCTACATTATGGAGAGGCCAAGGCTCGTCAGAAGACTCCCAAGCCTTTTCTAAGCCTAAGCCTAGCCAAAAGCCTAGTTTATGGGTTATGAGGTTTTATTTACAATAAAGGGTGGGGTGACCCTTAACATTCCCCTTTGTGACTCGTTGAATTCCCTCGTGACTCTTTAACTTCTTCATTAAATGACACATTAAATTACGTGATGATCTTTCATATTCCAATATTGACACTTGGAATTTCACTTACAACATATTTACAAATAATATTACATTTTCGACATGTTCCCATATAAGACAAAATAGGCTAGAGATAGCCTAACAAGACAAAACACTATGATTATGAACTTTGGGGAAAATCCAGCTTAGTAACATCCAGTTGATGCTTCTCGGTCACATATCGGTACCAAGATTGGTACTGTGTGATGGTGTCCCCAAACTATTTGATCATGTCTTTTTGGAAGCAGACTCTTGCCTCCATGTCATCTGGTATATGGTCTTGGAACCTATATCCAACTCATTCTGAAGCATGAGAAACATGGTGTTGACCTTGACAGGAAAACCGATGTACTTCCGCATGTTGTGTACGTTTAGCTCCAAGTCTTCCCTAGCAGCCTCTCGTCCTAGCTTCTCCACGTACTCATTGATCTCTAGCCGGAATTTGTTCTTGGGTTTAGCATTAGTGAGGGAACCAACTGATGGGATCATGTACTTTCTCACCATGACATCCAAGCTATTGTACAACTTCACATATGAGGCGTGTATGATACTGATGAATGGGGCGAGCTGCTCATAGTTCTAGATATACATTCAGACCTTTTCTTTTTCCAGTCCTACCTGTGGCTTCATCTTCTATGCTAAGTGAAGCGAGGCACTTTTGTACCACATTTTCCACTCTTATACATGGGAGATGGTAGCATGTATTTTCTTGAGAGTTTGAACAAACTCTTTGCTCCGCTACTTGAGGCCATCCACACAGACAACTACTTTATGCATGGTGACAAATTCATCATAGAGATTTCGAATGGTATCACCAAGTGTTGATACTTCAACAAGTATCGTTATCCTCATTTCCCCCAATGCAAAAACTGCATTCTCCGTTGATGCTTGAAGTTGTTCTGCCTCTTTCCTAGAATCTTGCAAATTCTTTGCTAGTTGTTCATTCTCGGTCATCAGGTATTGAACATTTGAGCTTGTTTCTCCCGCATAGGGCAAGCTAGCTTAGGAAATGATAGTTGGATGCTTCCTGGTGTCCAAAACTATCACCCTTTCCTTGATGAATGCAAGTGATGCGTGATCATCCGGAAAGTGCTTCCTCAGCGCCTCTCTAATCTTCTTATTAAACACGTCAAATGATAGATTGTACACATCAATGGTTGGATCATCATCAAGGATAACAACATCTCCGTGCTTGCTCGGGACTGGTTCTAACTTTGGAGGTGGTGGAGACTGAGAGATGAACTTTGGTTCTCTTGGCATAAGGTCAGAGTCTTCATTCTATGGCTGCCATTCCAAATCCATTTCTGGCACTTCAATCAATTGCTCAAATTGTTAAGCAAGCTCCCAATCTTGCATTTGTTCACCCTCTTCCTCAATCACTGGTCATTCTGACTCATCAACCTGTATTGGCATGGTTTCCTTTGTCATTGCACCTTACCTTTGTTCTTCTTCCTGCTTCTTCTTCTCCTCTCTTTCTCTCCTCCTCAACTCTTGTTATTCCTTCAGCTTCTTCTCCATCTCCTACAACTTCAGTCATTAGGGGAATTTTGAGGTCTAAAATGGGCCTCCTAAGAAAAATTTACAACTAAAATAAACTTTTTAAGAACCAATAGGATTCAAAATGATGATGTCAACCATGTGGGATGATTCACCATTTTTGAAGTAAAAAAGTAAAATGATTAAAAAATAATAAAATTTAAAACTACTTTTTCAACTCGTATTTTCAACTTATCTCCCTAATGTTTTACTCAAATTTTGAGTGGGAATACTCATTGGATGAAATATTTAATTCCTCATCCAAGGAGTACCCATGTTGCATACTTTCGATGGAACCCGCTAAACAAAATATGAGAAATACATGAAACAATGTGATTGCAATAACATTTTTCATATATTTCTCATTTTTAGTGTAGAAGGGTTCATCAAAAGTATGAAACATAGGTAATCCTTGGATGAGGAATCAATTTTTTCATCCAACGAGTGTTTCCGCTTGAAATTTGAGTACACCCATAGGGAGATAAGTTGAAAATATGAGTTGAAAAAATAGTTTTTTCTTTTTTCCCTCTAAAATTTGATGATGTGATCTAATATTATTTTGTTATTTCCACTATTATTATATAATTTCCTTAGGTGGCCCATTTTAGACCTCAAAATACCCCTAATTTTGCTTCCTGCAACCTCTACTTTTGTCTCTTTCTTCGCTCTGCTATCTTCATTAGTTGCTCCCTCTTTGCTTCCACTGCCAAATATGCCTTCTCTAGGATAGGATCTTCCTTCATCTTGCAACTTTTCTCTCCCTCTGAGTTCTCAGCAACCTTCCTCTTTCCCTTGTCTTGTACTATATTGTTGCCTTCTGTTGTTGTTGTTGCTGCTTCAAGAGTTGTTTTTGTCTACAGAGCAGCCTTCCAAGTTCTTGCTATACTGATCAACTCATGGACTTTGGAGGCATTGTAATAGTATCTCCAAGGGTCCTCCTCTAGCCAATGACATGCCCCGTGTATCCACGAAAAATAAACTCGCACATAGTGGTCCTTGCAAATACCATAGGGATCATAGTTAAAATCCCAAGTGTCGAAATCGAATTTGACTATGTCCTTAGCCTTAGAATCTACATCTTTCAAGCTCTTAATCTCGTATAATCCGATCCACAAAGGAAGAGTGGGCCATGTTGCTTTCTTCTTCCTATGCAATCCTGCTAATAACCTATAGTGATTTGGTATGAAACTTCTTCCATCATCAACTTTTCAGTGACATAGTTTGGTAGAACATGCAAAGGCTTCTCTCTGCCAAACACTCTGATGCAGGTGCCAGTTGGTGATGCATAACAATCTGCAATGTTTACTATCACCTCCATTACTTCTCGAGACATGCAAGGTTGATCCTGCTCAGAGATAATCTTGTACAATGGGATTATAAAATGGTCCGTTATCCTTTCTATCACTCCTTGATAGTTGCAACTAGAAATCAACTTGCAATAGATGTTGATGACAGTCCCTTTTGGTGTCCATGTCCAGCGCATGCTAGGGAACTGTTGTTGGGCACAAATTGCATCCAGTAAGTATGCAGACATATAAAACCTTTCTTGCTTATTCGTGGGTGGACTCCTAACCTTAGCGACATGGGTCTTCAACTAATGAACCAACAAATATGACTAGTTTAATGGCCTCCCATCATTCACCAACTGGTCGAGTAAGACGCCCACCCTTGAGGAAAGGTTTTTGTTTTCTCTTGCCATATATTTTTTAGGTAAAGATGATCAAGAACTGGTAAGCCTTCCTGAGGGACTTTGTCTTGTAAACATGGGTAGGTGTCTATCTAAACTTTGACGGCTCTTTCACCCAGTGCTTGACAATATCTCTCATGTTCACATAGCTATGGGTGGCATAGAAGAATGAGTCCATGCACTTAACCAACTCAGGTAAGTGATACATCTGCTGAAATTTCTCTCTCCTAAAGGTGGAAATCTCTCACCCGCTGGCACTATTCAATGTCATAGTCTATTCATCTATGTGTGAGACAATCCAGATGATGATGTACACACATGGGAAGGCTGGGTACCTACATGCAACCTTGTATAACCTTGATCGTTGGATGATAAGATAAACCCGTCAATCCTCTCTGTCTGCGTTGAATTCTTATGTAAAAGTGTCTTTGATCTACTACCATTCCAGTGTTGTACCCTTCTTAATGAAAAATTGAGTATCTGCATATACTGGAAAATCCACTAATATTTTCTCAAATACTTTCCTAGTATGCTCTTGACGGTTTCCTTTGATGACACTCTCTTGGATTCATATTAATTGCAACTTCTAGATAGATGCTCAACAATATTTGTACTTATGGGACAGAGAGGACACTCATGGAAAGAAAATATCAGCTAAAAGAAAAACAACTTCAAGAGAAGATCAAGCAGCAAGTCGGGCTCATGATCGGAAGGATTGTGCAATTGTTGCTGACAGAGGGGACTGGTTGACTGTGGGAACTATGCATTGCACACTCCTAGTAGTTAGTTGGGAAGCTTGATGCCTAGAACTGCACAATGTGTAGTTCGGTATGGGCTACATCTGGGAGAGACTACATTATGTAGTCTCAGTGGCCATGCTAGAAAGCTGGCTCCTAGAACTGCGTAGTGAACTATTGGATCCAACCCAGGCGAAGATTTGCGCAATTATAGAAGCCAAGGCAGAGGCCTTGAGCTCCCAAATTGTGTAGTGCAGTGTGAGATCTATGCAAGGGGACCTAGATCTCCCCATGGGGAACATGAAGAATAAGCAGATCTAAAGGATGATGTGAAGTTGAGTGAATATCTAACTAAGTGTTGATGCATGCATGTAAAACAAGTGCAACAATTGATTAAACTGAAGGAAAATGAAGCATGTGAAGAGAGTCGCTGCAATGACGACCGTTGCTGCAAAAATGGGAAAAATCATGCAAAATTTGGGAAAGGCAATCTAAAACTTGAAACAACACTTCTACAAGATAAAAGAAGTAAAAATGCTAGAATTCATTCAAAGAAACAAGTGAAACAACACTCTCACAGGCTAAACATAAAAAAGCGACAAAAAAAGAAAAAGATTAATAAAGAAAAACTCACTCAGAAAAGCGATGACGATCGCACTGAAGGCTCCTTGATCTCCTTAGGAATGCTAGAGCTCCAATATCGAGTGTAAAAATGAGATCTAGCAACATCAATTAAATAGATTTGGTCAAGTTAGGGTTTATGACTCACATGTTTAAAATCAACGAAAAAGCGACAATTGGCCATAGTTTCTAAATATAACTCAAGTGCCTCCTTCAGGTTACTAAAAATAGATCCCTATTGTTTAAGGATGTTTTTTTGTTTTTTTCTTTTTTAGGAAAACTGCCATGCATTGCTCGGAAATATTGTGTAGTTCTGGGAAGGACTAGACAACTCTCTTGCTCATGCATTGTGCAATTTCTGAGCATAGTCGAGTCTACGTAATTTCTGGGCTTTAGTGGCTCTCGGCTACCTCTCCTGTTTTCACAATTTCCCAACTCAAGGCTGGTTTCCATTCAATATTGTGCATTTCCTAAGTTCAAGGCTCACTAGAAATTAGGATTGCGCAGTTCCCAACAACAAGGCCAGTTTCCCTCAAGAATTGCGCAATTCTCTGAGGCAAGCGCGAAACTGTCAAGAGACCAAGTCAAGAGATCAACTTGTGGGTTAGAAAATGAACTAAGTGAGCAAACATAAACCAATATGAAAAGAATAAGGATTAGTCGAAGCACAATTACTTGGATTAGTGCAAGATGAGTTGTTATGGTTTAGAAGGAAGGCTCCAAAATTGAAGCATAGGAAAAATTTTGGAGGGTGGTTGTAGCCACTACAATAGGAGCACACATTCTTGTGAATTTATATTACTACTTTTCCTAGTTTCCTACAAGATTTATTAATCTTTTACTTGTTATGTGTATTCACTTTTGTTATTTTTCTTATTAATTTTTTTGTTTTAGCTTGTCAGTTGATTTAGTTCAACTGTGAATAATTCTCTTGCATGTTCTAGGTCCTATTTGTACCCTTGTTGGCTCTCAGATAGCATACAAGAGAGGATGTTGTGGAACTTCAGTGCCATAACAATGATATTTTTTTAGATCAACTATTGCATATCTATTTAGAAGTTGGCATAAGGCTTGTAGAACCTGGTACACTTGCTAGCTACTTTGGTTTATCATTTGTGCTGAAAATTTGAACTGATTCTTATGGTAAGTGATATTTATATTGAACAACCATTATGAATTTCACAAATTTAACTACTACTTGTTATTATATTGAACAAATTCTTGGAGCACTGTAGTTTAGTGATATTCATCTTGTTAGAAAAATAGAAAATGATGTGATAAAAATTTGGAAATACCTATTAATTCTTAATTTCTTGTAAGGCATGTGCTAGTTAGGGTTAAAATGGAATTTGTAAATGTGGAGCGCTCCATTTGTGGAACCATTCTTGTAGGTGGACATGGTCTAGGTTTTTTAATTGTCACCCCTCTCTTATTTGATGAAAGGGGAATTGTGTATTAATTCTATGTAGGAGAGCTAGAGTGAACAATAGTGTGATGTCATCACTAGGGTGTTCTAGTTAAATATTTTATTCTTTATGGTCTTGTGAGAAGTTGTTTAGATTTGCATTATAAGATTGGGAGGACCTGATTTTGGTTCTATTTGATCTTATTTTATTAGTATTATAATGATGAGGTCAAGTTCCAAATATGAAAACCCTATACTTCAAAACACAACATTTTATGGATTGGTAGAAGAAATAATTACATTGGACTATTTTTGTGTAGATTACATATTGGTCAAATGTAATTGGATTGATGTATACAATAAGAGAGGGATCAAAACTAATGATTTGGGTTTTACAATGGTGAATATGAAGAAATTCTTAAATCAAAATCATTAGCAAGATGATCCATTAATTCTAACATGGCAATCTAAACAAGTATTATATGTACAAGATCCTATTGAGACCGGCTAGCATGTAGTATTAACATGTCCTCCAAAAGGATTGAGAAATAATGCATCATATGAACCCGAGTATGCATATTTGTCACAGGTTGTCGACTTTCAAGAATTTAAAAATCTGTAAGTGAAGAAGATATAGTTGATGTTGATGTCGATGTTGACATGAACATGGATTATGTCCATTCATATTGTGAAGGAATATAGTTTAATGTTAAGAAATAAAAGATATCCATTTTTCTATTTTGTTTCGAGAACTTCAAAATTGATATTTGGTCATGAAGAGATATTCCTTTGTTTCTCATCTATAAAGTGTTTTAGGTCCATTTAGTAGATATATTTTTAGTCCCTACTTATGACAAAGGCTATTATTTTCAGCTTGCACCATTAATCTTGTCCATAAAAAATATTAAAAACATAAAAATTTAGAGATAAGTTTGAATTATAAGGACTTTAGAAAAATTACTAACTCTATTTTGAAGTGGAGGCCTGGTTTTTCAAATCCGTAGTGATCCATGACTTTAGCATATGTTATACTTGGGAAAGGAACACAAAACTTAGTATTCATATTCTCATTCTATTGTACACCACCACACATACCAAGGCTCGAGTTGTGGGAAGATCTAACACCATCAAAATATTCAAAAAGAGAGGAATATGAACATGGTAGGGCCTTTAATGTAGATCGAACATATCATAAGTTAAGAAAACACTAGATTTTTACCCAGAGAAATGCTTAGGATATTTTTGGCAATGGAAACCAATGGTTGTAAATAAATGTGAAGGATATCCTGGTGTTTTTCTTTAGACTACATTTGGTGGAAGCTTTAGCTTCAACATTTTGTGTATTTTTAGTTCATGTTTCTCCAATTCAAATGGAAACAATGGACACCTTCATAGGGGTATGTCTCATGTCTCATTACATAGAAAATGTATAGATGATAAGGAAGTTTGTTGCCCTAATGGTTTTCCATTTGGAGAAAATAGGCATGTGCATGATATTATCTCATGGTTCATTAGGGTTGCATGGATAGATGCCTATGCAGAGTATATTTTGGAGATATTGCAAATGTTGTGCAATATCACCCTAACTCACCCTAATATTGTAAAAATAGTAATATGCATGTAAACTTATAATAGGAGCATTCTTCCATAATGGATGAATCATCATCTCTCCTAAGAATATGAAACACCCATTTATCCATAATCAGAACCACCCTCTCATGCCCAAGCAAAAAAATTCTTCACTACCTTTCATCCTCATGACTTACCAAAATATACCAGCAACTATTGTTTGAAAAATTTGTGCATGAGTTCAAATATAGGTTGAAACTAGCTTTCTTAAGGTGCTAAATCAATGACACATTTCTTTTTCTACACACCTCCAAATTGTTTGTAGGCTTTTTGCATGGACAAGACCAATGGTTAGCTAGAATTCCAACTATGATATGCTACGAACAACAAGCCAACACTCATCTCCACTCTTAATACATCCTTATCTTTGCATGTGGCTATTTTCCACCTCTCACAAACTAAGGGATGAAATATTGAAGAATTTATGTCATCGAATATAGAAAGAAAGCAATAACAACCACAGAGACTGGAGATACTAGACCTTTAAGAAACACCATGCTGACTTTTGTACAATATTAAAAAAGGATTCAATGTTTTAATAGATAAAAACAATGAAACTAGGTCAACATGATATCAAGTTAGAAATTCTCAGTGGTTTATTATAGAGAAATTGTAGTTGTCATTTATATTGTTCACTAAATTTAGGTTCAAACTATTGCTAAATTTGGTTTGAAAACTTTTTATAATAAAATTAAGCAACATTATTCCAAAATCATTATATTAATGTTTTATTACACTTGGGAATCCAAAACCCATAAAATATGTTTCCTTAAAACAACACAACATTTGTGTTGCGATTCCCCAGTAAGTAAAACAAAGAAACATTTGTGTTGTGATTCCCCAGTAAGTATCTTAATGTTCTTTTGCATGCTGGAACTCGTAGCCCATAATATTTTTCCATTAAAATTATGCAGTGTTTGCAATGTAAATCTTGAATCTATTTCTTGATATTCCTTTTGCACCCTGGATTCTAGGGCCAAAGGATATTTACAATTTTTCAAATGATTCCTAAAAAATATTTGGAAATGTAGTCCACTCATATTTTTCTTTTGACTACATTCTTCTCATTTTTTCTAGTGCTCATGTGGTTAATCAAACTCGGTATCTACTTTTATAGGGCCACATCAACAACCATCAGGGAGAAACTATGTTGTCCTACTTTATAATAGGGAGATGTAGGTAGTCAGGGCCACTCTGCTTATTAGATGGAAAATGGGATGCTTATCCCTAAGATTGTGCAAAGTTTATATATTGTGAAAGTTTAAGTTGTTTGATAATATGAAAGTTATAAGAATGAAGAGATGGTGAGTTACCCTTTTCATGTATTGGTTGGTACCCTATGATGGTTTTCGACTCCAGTATCTTCATTGTTGAAACTGAAAAAGAAACTATTTTTCTGAATAGATCAAACAAAACTAAGAAGATACTGTAATTAAATATATTCCAATGGAATAAACCTCAAAATTCATCATTAAAAGCATTTTCCTTTCTATGTTGTGGACTAGCTTAAGATCATTACCTGTTACACTTAATTCCTTTACTTGAAATAAAAATCATGATTGGTGTTAATGAAATTTTTTCAGATCCATTGGCAGCCTCATATACTTTTTATTACTTGTGTATTAGTAATATGTCATTTAAGATATTCAAATGGGTGTACTATGTGGGATAGAAAGTTGTTTCATTAACAAGAAAAAGGTGCACTTAAACTCTGTGTTTCATCTTCCATTTTTTCCCATAAACATAAAATCTTAATTGTAACCCAGTGTTACCACTAGAGGGATGCAATCAAGATCATCTGAGTGGTTGATGAATGGTCCAAATAAAGAAGCGATTGAATGGTTGATCAATATTCAAGGGAAATAGAAATTGAATGACTCACCACGTAGCATCTCTCATGGAGATTTTATAAATGGTTGACAATGATAACCTAATCCTCTTCATATACACTAGAGTCAGTGTTCCTATTTGAAGTGTTTTCTTATACTTGTTTCAAAACTTGTGGTACCTAGTTATCATTGCACATGATTAGTTTTATAAACTACTTTACTTTCTCAACAAATATACATGTGTAAGATCTTATAGCGATACTAATTTCAATTGCTATTGAAAATGAAACAAGATGATGGAGCTTAGTGAAAAGAAGCCGCCTTCACTAAGTGGGCCCGCAGGCTATTTTTGGCGCAAAGTCTATTTTTAGACATATGGATCATGGTATATGAGTTGCAGGATGCTATTTATGGATGATTGGTCATGTTGGTAAAAATAGATGGACCTCTATTTTTAGACATATGGGCAGAGTCTATTTTTAGACTGCTAGTCTAAAAATAGAACAGTCGAATATTATTAGCTCTTAATAATATTTGGACTATAAACATTATCTTATCCTCTTGCAGCACTTCAGTTTGAGCTACGGATGTGGCACATGCAACTGCCAGAAGGAAATACGCTTTTCCTATGGGTTAGTTGAGCTATTGCATGATGGAATTCAGTTAGAACTCAAGTGATTGAGTTTGGTGGAGTTGATTGAGGAGTTGATGGAGTTGTGTTCAGTTTGCTTAGTTGAAATAGTTGTATTTAGTCTAACTGCCAAATACACTAGTGATGAGTGATGTGAATGAATTATTAATTAATTCACTAATTATTGACTCATAAATCAACTAAAGAATACATTAGTTAACTCAGTGCATGGACAGTTCAGTGGAGACAAGTGTTAGAGGTGGGTGAAAGGGTGAGACTACTATCAGTTGTGACTATAGCTGTGCATGAGATTTTCACAATCATTGATTGAGATTGCCAATGAGGATTGCACAGTACAAGCCAAGGGAATTTGAACTTGGATCAGACCTATTCTCAACTTGGATTGCGCAGTAGAGGCAGGCAAACAGTGGAGGAGATTTGAACCCGTGACTTGTTCAGATTTGAGCTAGTTTGTGTGTAGCATGTGGAGATAGTACTGAGTACTTGTGAGGAGTATTGTACTATGTATTGTTACATGTTATCTATCATTATAATATACATATAGTTGGGGGTTTTTAGTTGTATGCTTTCCCCATTACATATTGTGTTGATATGTGTGATTGATGTTTCAATGTGCGCATGCGATTGTTTTTAATTCCGCAAATTGATGATCAATGGTAGAGGAGGTTATGTATTATGCATGCATTCCGCAAATAGTGTATAATTAGGATAATCTCTGTGAATAAGTGTTATATTATTAAAATTTCTACAATTTCTATATTTTCCATCAAGAGTTACAGTCACATAGAGTTATGTATCAGGCCATAGAGGATCATTTAGAGTTGTTCACTGCTTGGATCAAATAGAGGAAAGTTTGAGAAACTTTTACAACTATTTTCAATGTGTAAAATGCTCTTCAAATTTTGTGTACTTATGTGTTTTTATGCTCTCGGTTACAGTAAATTGTGTAAATCCAACCCTAGGTTTAACACATCAAACTTGTCATATTTAACCAATAGACTTTGCTAGCAGTGACATGTACAAAATATGAAACCGGGATTATAAAGCTTGTAACTAGCCCTTAAAAATAGGGTATTTAATAATTTTTCTTGTATTTTCTTCAACCAGAATGTTTCTTTAGTTTCTAATAGAGGGATTAAGTGCATTTGAGGTTATTAAAGAGGCCTAAATTGTTGTATTCTTTATGAGGGATACATAATCCCTCATAACTATAATCAAAGGCCCAGTTGAAGTCTGAAAATGGAGCATTAAAGTACAATCTTATGTTTTCTTCAAAGTGCAATGTACACCAAGTTCATGATAGGAAGGATGAGTGTGTTTAATAAGCATTTTACCAAATCTAGTATAAAGTATGAGCTTCTCTAGACTGCACACAATATTTTTTGTTCTTTACAACCATAAATTTGTGCATATAACTCAGTTTGTTTCTTGGCCAACGTCATCTTAAAGGACAATTATTAACCAGTCTTTAGTATAATCCATCACCGTTGCTTTGGGAGAAAGGAAATATGGAAATAAGATGCTTAATACACAGTATTCCTTCGGTGATAGAAGAATAATCAATCATAGATGAAAAAGCTAAAGAGACCCATTGGAAACATTATGTTGTATGCCATATATTCACAAAGTTGATTCACCCAAACATATATACTCACAAAGTATACATGATCAAAAATCATGTCATAGGACGGTTTTTTGTAATTTGAGTTGGGGACAATTATTGACCAGTCTTTAGTATAATCCATCACCGTTGCTTTGGGAGAAAGGAAATATGGAAATAAGATGCTTAGTACATAGTATTCCTTCAGTGATAGAAGAATAATCAATCATAGATGAAAAAGCTAAAGAGACCCATTGGAAAAATTATGTTGTATGCCATATATTCACAAAGTTGATTCACCCAAACATATATATACTCACAAAGTATACATGATCAAAAATCATGTCATAGGACGGTTTTTTGTAATTTGAGTTGGGTTCAAATATAACTCCGTTAGGAACTGACATTCTAGTTGACTTGGTGAAAACAAAGATAGTAAATATATATGTTCAAAGTTCATGTTGTAGTTTTGTTAAAAAACTTATACATTGTTCGAAACAAATATCTATATCTATATATATATATATATAGATTGATAGATATGGATCAAGATTTAATGTTACAAGAGTGATGGTTATCTTAGGAAGTATATTGATCAAACCCAGAAAGTATATTTAGTCCAAACTCCATGCTGCAGAAAGTATACTGATTAAAATTTCAAATAATTTCAGGAAGCATATTTAGTCAAGCGTACATAAAGTCCTAGAGATTAGAATATACTCAGAAAATAAGTATATTGATTAGAAGAATAATTTCCCATGACAAGAAAACAATCCCAATGAGTGAGTTTTAACTCTGATGTATTGGATATGGTTGCTCAAAGAGAAAGCTATGAAAAATACAATAAGAAGAAAAAGAAGTAAGGAAAAGGCATATGGGAGATTGAGTAACAGGTTGTGCATTCAAACATTGTGTAGGATCTCAAGTTTAGTTGGTCCCACTGAGGATGTTGGAATGTTTAGTGCATACACTTTTCCTTTTATGCTCAAATAATGGATCTTTTTCTCCTTATATTTGTGAGAAGAATCATCACCCTTCTACAATCAAGTGTTATATGGGCTATTTTTCACCAAATTTGCCTTATATTGAGGCCATTAAAGAATGCATTGAATTCCTCAATAAATCCTCTTGCACAGGCCAGAGAGTTCCTTAAGTAACTATCTTCTCCATTTTGTCAGGAAAAAAAAGTTATGCATTACAACATAAGACCTATCCATGATTGTTGATAGTTACCTTGGAGTTGTATGAAGAAATGTTGATTTGAATTAATCAACTTGTTTGGTTTTTGTGTTGTATGTTATTTTTCTTATGATTTGGTTACTATCACGTAGATACATCACTGATCATAGTATTCCTTTCCTACCTTCAATACCTCCATTTTTAGCCTATCATAATAAAAAACTAAATGAGAGATATTTGATTATAACACCAATGAGTTCATGCACACTAAGCATATGGGTTTAATGAATGCAAATTTTATTAACACAAGCATGATATACAAAAGATATGGCCATGGTATAAGTCTAAAATTCAATGTTTGGATCACATTTTTTTATTTTTATACATATATTCTAAACTGGCTCTAGGAAAAAAATTCATGGAAACTAATGGAGCCTCAGGTGGTCCTTATTTTGCAACACCAATTCCAATTATTCTAGGTAAAAGATAAAATTTCAAGCCATGGATTGTATTTTGTCATGAACTTTTCTAAGGCAACCTCATTTTATTGATATTGTGATAGTGTACTTGTTTCATTCGTTCCATAACCAAGTATGATCATCTTGTAGCTATCCCAGATGGTTTAAAAGCCTTAATAATTTGAAAGACAATCCTAGTTCTCTCACATTTGACTATGTCCATGGGGGATTAGAGGTGCTGATAGGTTGTCACTTTTGAATTACCAAAGTAAATCTTTGTTCTATTATCATATGTTATCTTGTAACATCGTTTCTATGTTAATATCTGAAGACATTTCTTGTTCAGGTTCAGGATGGTTCAAGATGGTTGAAGTTTATTATTTTTAAGGTTATAATAAGCTCACCTATATCAGTAGCACATTGATATGCATATTAAATTACCTTGTGATATTAATGTTGTTTTACCCCACCAATGTGATGAGCATGATCAAGGTGCAATGTTTTAAACTCTAGGAAACATGTGTTCATATTTAAGTTTGGCAATCATTGTGTGTTGCATTGTCAAGGATTTGGTTGAGTGGTTGTTAAGTCCCTATACTACTACTGTAACCCCTTATTATTATTAGTACAACCCACTTATTATATTGTTGTGCCCATGTAGTCCCCATATTGTTATTATTGTGCCCCATAGAAGCCCACTATTGTTATTATTGTGCCCTTACATTATTATTGTTATGTCAGCTCTGATTATATTATGACCCCTTAGACTCCTATATATAGAAAGGAGGTCTTGTCATTTGTAGCATCCAATAATTGTTCATTTGTGTAATGTAAAGGAGGTTTCCCCCTCGAAGATGCTAAATTCTAAGGTGTTGATATTTCTTTTCTATCTTTTTGTGAGCTGGTTTCATAACATTTGGTATCAGAGCTTTGGATTCTAGGGTTTTGCTGCTCCAAACAGGTCATCATGGAATTTTCACTATAACTTTTTTGCTACAAAGTTTCAGAAGCTAAAAAAAAACCAATTTGAGAAAAGATTGGTCTTAACCTCGGGTCAAAATTTTAGAGCTTGTCTCACTATAGTTTCAGAGATATGATCGAAGGTAGTTAGGGTTTTAGCAAGCTCCAAAATTTCATCTCAAACAGGTCATCGTGGAATTTTCGCTACAATAGTTTTTCTACAAAGGTTTAGACTCTGAAATTAAAACCCATTTGAGAAATCGTGATGAAGCTCGGGTCCGAATCTCAGATCTTGTCTCACTATATTTTCGTACATATAATCTGAGGACGTTAGGGTTTGTGCAAACTGCTGAATTACATTCTAAACAGGTGACCTTTGGAAAATCATCATAACCTTCTCTCTAAGCAACAAATCGAAATTTCGTAAGACGTTATAGAAAAGGGACATGTTGTAGTTTTGTGTATAGTTTTCATATCTAAAGGTCGAAGCAGTGACACATGGCATGTCGTACAAGTTTTCTCTACTAAAACATTATATAATTAGGTCATTTTAGGAGATTTGGCACAACTCTTTCATGGAGAATCAAATTATGATCAGACTTGTGAGGTTAGAAAAAGGGCTCAGAGGGATATTGTAGGATGCAATTTTAGAACTTGGCGATCTGAAATTATTGAGTTACATCCGTTTCAAGATCAAGCTCCTAAAATAAAGAACAGGCGACATGAGGAAGTTTGATGGCAAGGATCCAATAAATTGGATACTACAGATGGAGCAATATTTTGATCTACATGAGGTTCAACTCTTACGAAAGGTACATATTGCATCTTTATATTTAGATCCAAATCAATTTTTATGGTATAAAGGGATTTTTTTCTCATAAAGCACTTGTCACTTGGTCAATTTTCATGGAAGAAATGATAGCACATTATGAGGATACAAAGAGTAACACCTTCTTTAGCCAATTGATGAATATTGAACAAAAGGGTTCAATGGTAGAGCACATTGAGGACTTTCAAAAATTGAATATAAGGGTAAATGATATTCCAGAGAAGCAAAGGATTGATGTCTTCATAGGGACTTTAAAGGATAATGTTCAACATGAGGTTCGCCTTTGGGAACCTGATTCATTGGAGAAGGCATTCAGGTTGGCAAGAAAAATTGAAAGAGAAATTAGGGAAACAAGGAATCCCACCACTCATGACTATAATTATGGAAGTGTTTTTTCTCCTAGCTTTCCACAACCTACAAGGTTTACACAACAACAATTGGAAGAAAAAAGAGAAAAAGGGCTTTGTTACAATTGTGATTGCAAATACACTAAAGGTCATAAGTGTGCTGAGAAGAAATTATTTTACATAGATTATGAAGAGGAGGAAGAAAAGGATCACGAAACATCAAAAGAAGAGGATATACACCAGGAACCAACCCTAGATAAAGAAGAAATGAATCTGACCATATCTTGTAAAGCATTCACAAGAATTACCACTCCTCAAATTCACAAGATAGAAGGACATATCAAGAAGAAAAAGGTTCAAGAAGTGAAAGATCGCATCAAGAAGTAAGAAATGAATCTGACTATATCTTGTAATACATTGGCTGGAATTACCACTCCTCAAACTATCAAAATAAAAGGACATATCAAGAAGAAAAATGTTCAAGAAGTGAAAGATCACATCGAGCATCAAGAAATGAATCCAACCATATCTTGTAATGCATTGGAAGAAATTATGACTCCTCAAACTCTCAAGATAGAAGGACATATCAAGAAGAAAATGATTCAAGTAGTGAAATATCACATCGAGCATCAGCAACAAGTTCTCTAACTTTTAAAGGATAATGCCACTTTGGTGCAGAATCGAATGAAACAATGGGAAGATCAACATCGCAGTGAAAGAAGTTTTGATGTAGGTGATTGGTTATTTTTACGGCTACATCTCAAGCAAGCTATTTATGAGAAGGAAATGTTGGAAATACTACACGCACTTAAGAAATGGCGACCTTACCTAATGGGAAGACACTTCAAGGTAAAAATGGATCATGATAGTCTTAAATACTTTTTAGAACAAATATTATATTTATAAGAACAAACAAAAATGGGTCACAAATATGTTGGGTTATGACTTTGAAATCATCTACAAAAAAGGGAAGCAAAATGTTGTTGCAGATGCACTCTCAAGAAAGGATGAGGATGTGGAAGCATTGTTTTGTGCTATTTCTATTATCCAACTAGATTGGATAAACGAAGCAAGGGATGAATGGAAGAAGGACGAAGAAGTGTGGCCACTCATTCAAAAGTTGCAGAAGATCCCAGTTCAAACAATATTGCCAGAACTTGACGAGGAAGGAAAAATCATATTGGAGCCTAGAGAAGTCACAGAAACAAGAACCTGACAGCTACGAAATCGATCAATTTCAGAGTATCTCATCAAGTGGAAGAACTTACCCACTGAAGATTCCACATGGGAGGACAAGAATTTTATACATAAGCATCAAGAAGTACTCAAGCGTTGAGGAAAACACTTTTTGAAGGAGAGGGGAATGTTAAGTCCCTATACTACTAGTGTAACCCCTTATTGTTATTAGTACAACCCCCTTATTATATTTCTGTGCCCATGTAGTCCCCATATTTTTATTATTGTACCCTTGCATTATTATTGTTATGTCGGCTCTGATTATATTATGACCCCTTAGACTCCTATATATAGAAATGAGGTCTTGTCATTTGTAGCATCCAATAATTGTTCATTTGTGTAATGTGAAGAAGGTTTCCGCCTCGAAGAGGCTGAATTCTAAGGCATTGATCTTTCTTTTCTATCTTTTTGTGAGCTGGTTTCATAATAGTGGTATAGTTCAACCAGCGTTGGCCATGATTCCTTCATTATATTGAGATTTCATGTTGGTATTAACGGGAATGGGGATGTTGGTTGTGCATTGTTTAATCATATCCCTCCATTATGACCTAATGGTTGATATTGCTTAGAGGTATTTAATGAACCAATACCTCCTTATCTATGTTTAATTCATGCATTTCTTGGTCTAGAGAGATCATAGATCGACCCTTACAATTTATGGTAACCCCTTTCTTGGTTGTTTTTACTTCAATTTTGGGAAAATCTAAAGTAACAAAATTCTATTGTGATCTATTTTCTATAGTGATTTTATTTTCTATTTTCCTATCCTTCCATCCCCTTAGATTTTATTTTCTCTTAAAACATAGATTTTAGGTTTTAGTTTTTCCTCAATCCACCCAATTTCCAAATTTCTTGACTACACGCTTCCTTGACTATGAGAGCTTCTCCATGATTCTTGTATGAGAGCTTCCATTATTATCTAAGTATTATAATTTTCCTCTTATAAAATCTAATAATTCTAATCAGCTTCATATGAAGTTTGATGAGGTTGGAACCACTCTCAAAAAACTTGAAACAATTAAAGCTAATGTTAAAAAAATAAGTAAAATGGTAGAAAAAGTAAGATAAAGGAGAAAGCGATTCCAATCTAGTCAGACTTCATATGGAGAAATTTGAAAGTAAGATAAAAGATACTTCTATTTTTTTTTACCATTTTACTCTAAGAATTTAATATTGCCATTAATTACCAAGGTCACAAACTCTTCAAATCTCAATCCCATATTTTGGTTTCATTCTAAAGGGTTGTTGGCATAGACATGATGATATTTTGTTATGGGTCCCAAGTTCCTCTCAAGCACTTAGGTCATCATGCAAACTTCAAAGAAAGTGCCTAAAACATCACTGGAAATGGATGAAACTCCTTGGAAATGTTGCCATTTGTATCCTGCGGTGTTTTCAGATTTGGATATGTCATATGGTACAACTGCCAGTAGTTCCAAGGAATTTTGTATTCGCTTCAATGCTTCTAGGGGTTTTCGATACTAGTACATGGCCAAACTAGGTATTTCCTACAATACAATTGTGATATGAAATGAAAGGCTATTGTGCTTTCTATTTTGTGTAGTATTATTTCTAGTTTGTGTTGTTCTATGCTCATGATTTTTAGTTGGCATAATCATGGATGGAAATCATTATAATATTGCATGCATGTATTAAATTTGAAATTGATGGTTAAATCTTGTCATGGCTTTATTTTTGTTGTTGAATTCTACAACTAGTCCATATAAATGATATTGGTGTCAGAAGCAAGATGTTAGTGTGAATTTGGTGGTTTCAAGAAATACCTAGTATCCTCAAATAAGTACGTAGGGTATTGGGTACATTACATAGGTATAATATTTCAATGAATTATGTTTCATTTTTCATTTATTTTAATTTAATTTTTTTAATATTTCGGGGAGGGATACCATATGTAAAAGACCCTAACTTCCCATGTGACCTTCCATAGAATTTGGAGGGTACTTTCATACTTCCCTTAGATGCGTTTTCCTGCTCGTACATCCTTGCATCGTAGAAATTTGGTGGAACATTGGTTATGACCTAAGGCTTCATTCATTATTATTAAAGGGATGAGATGAACAAACAACCTTTTGTAATGGTTTCCCAAAATTCTAGTCAATTTGCAACGATTGTGGGCCTTGCTATATTAGTGTATCTTGACCTACTAAATTCTTGACCAATGTTACAAGTATTTTTTTGGACAAATTTTTTTTTTCATGAGAAATATATTTATATTCCATAAGGGAATTATACATATTTCAGTCCCTAGGGGATTTATCAAATTCAACAAGAAGGCTGGAAGCCATTACAATAAAGTTCATCATATCACTCGTCGAAAGTGAACTTGGGTGGGGAGTATAACAATAATTTTTACCAACCACCTGTGATAAACCTAATTGACATTGTTTTGGACAATATATTACTAAGGGTCTAGAAATAAACTTATCTATTATATTAGGTAAAACATCGGCAAGCATAAACTTGGACCTAAAACTTTGGAAATGTTAGCAACCTGAGATAATGAGGATAAATCATAGATATTTGAAACATTGTTCTCAACATTGACACTTTGTTGAAAATTTCTAAGCACTATAAGTTGTTGGAGTCATTAGTTTTCCTCGGTGTAATAAAGGAATTTTCTACAAAATCATTACTAATCAATTGATTTGTATTTGAGTCAAGCAAGGGGATTCCTCTTATTCTTCTTTGTGAAGCTTTTCAAGCAGTTAGAGAAACTAGTTTTTCATCTTCCATTATGTAAAGGGCCGAGATAGGCAAACAACCTTTCTTAATAGATTTGTAAAACCCAAGGTCTTCTTATTTGACTTTGTGAAGGTAAAACAATTGAGGTGTCTTCAACCAAGGTCTTGATGGGTTCAAGAAAAATGGGACAAAACCCAATACCTGTAACATGAAGCATGGCAATATTAAACAACCACTCAATGTTATCACAAGCCTTCTCAAATCAATTTTAATGAGTGCAGGTCTTGGCCTATGCATCCCTCCCTTTCCATGCCTTCCATATGGTGATGATATTGTCAAGCATTTGTATGTGATAAATCTAGATTATCCAAGACTAATGATTTTGGATTGTACATACTTGAACAATAGTGTTAGGGCTTTGAACGATGTCTTATATCAAGGAATTTGATTGGCATATTTTTATAGATTTGAACTATAAATATATGAAAATACAAATATACCCAAGAAATAACAAGATCTGAATATAGAAATGCTTCACTTTATTAATCAAAACCCTTAAGGTAGGGTAACAACATACATTCACTTCTTAAGGAAGGAGAACACTCCACAAGCCAGATGCTTGTCCATACAATATTCCTTGACATCTCCCAATGTGGGGTCTCTAGCCTCTATATAGGCCTCATACTTATAATAACACGGCTGATTACCATGGTTCCCTCAATACCATCTATCTAATACCATGAGCTTATTACATTATTGCTAACTACTTGTGGTCCCTTACATGATACGGGTTAACCACCTTATTTATTACTATGACTCATCCCATTATTACATTATTCCCTTGGGTACCTCCCTCTGTACCCCATATTAACCCCCCTAGGTATACTACATTCCACCCCCCTTAAATATGTTTCATCCCCGAAACATAATAAGAACACAAATAATAAGATCTACTCAAAAGAGTAGTCCACTGGTACCATGCGCGTGCATCTAGCCATCCCAGAGAAAGGTGAACCCTCGATCTAGCTGGTGCCTCGCTCATTTGAAATGGAAGTTGATTCTGGTGGCTCCTCTGTGGTGATGTGTAGTACATGGATCGTCACTCCTTTCTATCTGTCATGCAGGGGTTTTTGTCCTTGTGGCTAATTCGTTGCCATCTTGTTGATTGCTTTCTTGCGGGGTGATGTGGGTGGTGATGTGCTGAAGTTTTAACCAATGATGTCTTTTTCTTTAATTCACAACCTAATGGAGCCTGATTGGTAGCTGGTACATGTTGTGGTGTCTGTTGTTGTTTCTTATATTCCAATATTACTTCCACCACCGAGTCCTCATCTGATGTATCAGTACCTGTAATATTTTCTGTTTTAGCCTCCTTGGATTCTCCCTATATTTCTGGTACCTGGTTTGATGTTTGTGTTTGGTTGTCAACCATTAAGGGCTCATCATCTGATGTGTCAGTCCCTGGAACATCTTCTGCTTCAACCTCCTTGGACTCTACCTGTTTATTGATGGAAATATCTTGTAATGTAATTTTCTTCTTTTTATACCAGAGCTTTAGGAATTTCTTTTGCACATTAATATTGATAGTACCCACCGATTCCATCCAAGGGTATCCCAAAGCAACATCCACCTTAGCCATATCTAAAGTATAAAAATCAGAATGCAATACATACTTGTCCATAGAAATCTTCAAATCTTTATAAACTTGCACCTCCTCATTTTCTTTTTGCTTAAGCAAGAGTCGTGCCTTCTATTTCATTAAAACAAACATAATTTACAATATATATAACTTTCCACCCACTAAGTGGTGAAAGATACTGAAGAAATATGTCCTAAAGAATCTTTGCTCTCCAACCTCAAAAAGTGCTTGCCAAACTCATTTGAGTACATTTAGAAACAAGCCATGGGATACATAGGGCTCATGAACCCTCCCTACAAATACCCTCTTTGACAAACCATTAGCCTGCCTCAACAAAGCTACCATACATGATCCTACTTAAACCGGCAGTGGAGATGCATATCGCTCCAACAAGAAGCCAGATGTTTAACCCCACGGCCCCACAAAACTGCTCGCCTCATCCTGATCATTGATCTAGCTTGCAAGGATTAGACGACAGCGTTGATAATCGCTCACTTGAAATAATCAAAGTTTATGGTCGATGAGGGTGGTTTTCAGACGCCGCCCTCATCCACGTGTCAATAGTTGTGTGGTATCCCTGCCCCGAATTCGAAACCGCCTTTTATCTCCCAACGCTGGTAAAAATGGGGAGTGATGCTTCCCGAACAGGGCCAACGATTATTCTTCTCATCCTTTCCCCTGGTTGTGAGAACCAAACTCCTGGTTCTGGGGATTTTCGTTGTTATGGTACCCCTATTTGTCGAGGTTGCCCCTGGCAAGCAAGCCACCGTAGACCTGTCTAACCAAAAATGCAAGTCCTGCAACAATCTGCTCATTGCGTATTGGCTTCCTTAGTTTTCTCCTAATATACTCTTTTATCCTCTTCCGCCTAGTTATGGAAAAGTTATTTTAGGCTTCTCTGTGGCATAGCAAGCCAACCCCTCAAAATTTTGCTTTCCTTGCAGGTGACCCCTTGGTTGGCTAGAATGTGCATCAATTTGTTGGCCTTTCTATGCACATGGATGAATCTAAGTGTGCGCATTCCTTGAAGATGATCCTGAATTTTATGGAGCACCCTTATTAACCTCCAATGTTTTGTGACTTTTTCTGGCCCTGTTCCATGACTAATTTTCTTGGCTGCTTTGATGACTAACTCTGAGTCTGCTTCTATTATCACATTTTGGTAATTTTCATGTTTCAGAAGTTCTAAGAAATTCTCCAATGCCATTAGTTCCACCATGTTGTTGATGGATTTTCCTAAATGACAATGGAAAAGGGAGATGATGCTTCCATTTTCATCTCGCAGAACTCCTCCAAAGCCAGCTATACTTGGGTTATTTTTTGATGCTCCGTCGATGTTATATTTCAATAATCCTTCTGGGGGAGATTCCAGAATTCTTTACCTTTTTCCTTCATGCTTATTTTCCTATCCAAAGTTTGTGGAATGAGCCCCTACATGTCTAACTGCTTGAGTATTCCAAACTCTATTTTTGAGGGAGGATTCTTGGGGAGATCCCTGACTGTTGTGCTTACTGTCTCTTTTAACTGTTTCAAGATCTGCTCCAACAGGCAAAAATAGAAATTCTTCTCTTCATTGAAAATTCTTTTGTTTCTTTCTTTCCACACATTCCATATTATGAAACTTGGCAAGAGAGCCTAGGCTGAGTTAAGAACTTCATTATCCAAGACATTATTCCTCCAATTGTTTAGGGTGTTGATGATACTATCTTTGTCTCTATCAGACTGCTTGAAGAGGGTGGCAAAAAAATCCCATAACCTTGAGGTGAAAATACAGCTCTTGAGAAGATGTTATATTGTTTCCTCTTGTGCTTCACAGAGTTGGCATCTGGAGGGCCCCAACATACCCCTCTTTCTAATATTGTCCCAGGTTAGGATTTTCCTATGGTGAACCAACCACATAAAGAGTTTGATCTTCATCCAACTTTTGCTTCTCCACAGCTTCTGCCAAATTCTGACCGGAGCTTGGAATTCCAGCCCTAGGAGAATACCTTTTGCTTCCTTAATATTGAAGTTGCCCTCTTTGTTGCTACCCCATATTAGTTGATCTTGCCCTCCTGTGACAAGAATCATCCTCTAATCCATCATCCTCTTTAGGGTCTCTACTTTACTATTGAGGGTACTATCCTCTCTGCCATCTATTTTCTTCCATGTTCTCCATTTTCCTTTATTGTGGGTATGATCCCAAAAGTCCTTTACCTTTACTAAACCTTGGTTGTCTGTCTCATGCTTGAGGCCCATAAATTCCTCTTTCAAGAGTGTTGGTTCTTGTTTCCATTTATCCTCCCAGAAAAGTGCATGATCTCCATCTCTGATTTCCCAGAAACTGTTTTTCTGTACCACCCGTCTATTTTCCCAGGCCTTGTTCCATATGGGAGAACCCTTTATATTTCCAGACATTCTTATTAGCTCAGAAAAATGCCAAGAGTTGGCATATCTTTATTTCCATATGCTTGCCCATTGAGCCTTGGGATCCTTAACCCATCACCACCAAAGCTTGGGCCCAAGTACCTTATTGAGAATCTCTAGATCATCCAATCCTGGGCCTCCTTGGTTCTTGGGTTTACAGATCTTTTCCCATGAGACTAAAGCCCATTTATTCCTGGTTTCCTCCTTGCCCTAAAGAAAATCTCTTTGTATATTTCTAAATTGTTGTAAGACTCCTTTTGGAACTGGGAGAGCTGATAGCATAAAGATTGGGATAGCTTGGAGCACTGCCTTTGTAAGGACCAGCCTACTAGCCAGATTTAAAGACCTGATTGTCCATTTTCTAACCTTATCTTGCATCTTGATGATTAAAGGTTCCTAAATGCTCTTATGCAAAGGTTTGGCCGTTAGAGGAACTCCCAAATACTTAGAGGGGAGGGATTCTCTTTGAAAGCCAAGAATTCTAGAGACATTTTTCTGAATGGCAATGTGGGTGTTGAAGAAATTTTTTTTTGATTTGGAAAGATTGACCTCCATACCTGTTGCCATTGCAAAGTCATTCAAGATTTGTTTGTAAGCAAGTGCTTCCTTGACTATGGGGATTCCCTGTAACATGGTATCATCTACAAACTGTTGATGAGTTATAACTTGACCATTCTCTGATAATTGGAGACCTTGAATTTTTCCTGTTACCTTGGCATGCTTAATGGACCGCCCCAGCCCTTCCATCATGAGGATGAAAAGAAAGGGAGAGAGTGGATCCCCCTGTCTGAGTCCTCTAGAAGGAAGAAAAATTTCAGAGGGAGAGCCATTCACTAAAATTGAAAAGCTGGAGGAAGTCACCAGGGCCATGACCCATCTGATCCAGTTATGATCGAAACTAAACTTGTTGAGCACTTTCTTGATATATTTCCACTTTACTTTATCATAAGCTTTGGTTATGTCCAATTTCATAATCATACCCGCTTTCCTTTTACTAGTTAGAGAGTGAACCACTTCGTGAGCTTGAATGATGTTATCTAGAATTTATCTACCTTCCACGTACCCAGATTGTTCCCCCGAAACAAGCATAGGCAGCAAAGGTTTGAGTCTGTTGGCCACTACTTTGGAAATTATCTTGTAGACTACATTGCATAAGGCTATGGGTCTGTACCTCTCTGGCGTTTGTGCATTATCCTGTTTTGGAATTAAGGCAATGAAGGAGGTGTTGAGAGCTTTCAGAATAGTTCTGTTCAGCCTGGAATCTTCCACTAACCTTACAATATCCTTTTTGACTATATTCCAACAAACTTTGAAGAAATCTACATTGAATCCATCCAGACCTGGAGCTTTGCCATTTTGCATTTCCTTGAGTACCTCACTAACCTCCTTTTCAGATACATGTCTATTTAGATTACAGTTGTCCTCTCTGGATACCAACTTAGGGATATGTTTGGTGAAGTCCTTGATGAAAGGTTCCCTAACTAAGATGTTTTCCTGTGCAATGTATCTAAAGTGTCTAACTAACACAACTTATATATCCTCATGTGATTGGTGAATCTTCCCATCCGCGTCCTTGATCGAAGATATCCTGTTGTGAGTCCTGTTAGCAATGGTGGAACAATGAAAAATTTTGGTATTGCGTTCTCCTTCCTTTAGCCATTGAACTCTTGATTTTTGTTTCCAAAAAATTTCCTCTTGTTTGCACAACTTTTCCCATTCTTGATGATGTTTCTCTACCTGATCATTTTTGTTCTTATCAAATCCATCCTTGATCAAAGCTTGGTTGAGCTCTAGTATTTTGTTTTCAACCGATTTCTTACCTACAAAAATATTTCCAAACTCATTCTTGTTCCAGTCCTTTAGTTTCATCTTGATGTGCTTTAATCTTTTGTGAAGCAGGAACATTGTTGATCCCTGAATCTGCAAATCTTCCACCCACCATTTTTCAATGTTGCTGCTAAAATCTGGGTGTGAAAGCCAGATATTTTCAAATCTAAAAGGTCAGTTTCTTGGGTTTCCTATGCCTTTGATCTCCATTTGAATCGGCTAGTGATCTGAGCCTCTGAAAGGAAGAATTTCTACCATTATTTCCTTGTCTACAAGCATGAGATCTTCAGAGATCATGAATCTATCTAACTTGGAGGCTACCTGGGAGTCTCCTCCTCTTTTATTATTCCATGTATAGAAGCCATCGTTTGTTTCAATGTTAACAAGATTCATGCTTTCTGAAAAGGTTTGGAAGGTTGAGGAATCTTTATTTAAAGCTCTTGTACCTCCTTTTTTCTCCGAGAGAGATCTGATCATATTGAAGTCTCCTCCTATGACCCAAGGTAACCCTTCATGCCTGGCCCGAAGATCCACCAAGGAGTTTATAAACCAGATTTTGTCATCTAACCTTTGGGGTCCATAAACATTCATAACTAGATAAGTGTCCCTCTCTCCTACAGGCTGTATGACCACTGATAGATAGTTCCTTGATGCCTCCGCATCTATTATTCCAATATTTTGGGGATTCCAGAGAGTGAGGATACCTCCTACTGTGTTTTCAACTTTAACTTCTAGAAACTCAAATCTGCTGAGCCATTTACTATGGATTCGTCTTAACTTTTGAATAGATCATTTCATTTCTTGGAAAAAAATTATATCCGAGGCTGCTTGCTGAATTCTGTTATTTAGCATTCTCTGTTTTCTCTTGCTACCTAGACCTTTAATATTCCAAGTTGTGAACTTCATAATTAAATATTGGTAAAGGAGTAACTGGTTAGATCTTTCATCTTACTTGAGTCTACCATGAGCTTGCCACATTCCATTAGGAGCTCGTTCTGATTTTTTATGCCTCCTTTTTTTCCTAGATTTCTCAGTGCTAACCTTGGAGTCATTTTTACTACTTTCCCCCATCTTTGCTCTGTCTTTCAGTGTTGTTTACTTCCTTCAAACCTTTGGCCTGAGTTTTCCATAGGAATAACTGTTGTATTCTATTGATCTCTTCTTGTGGTAGTGATTCTACCCCACCTGTAGTTCCCTGATACAAGAACCCTTCTAGATCTAGGTTTTCTCTGTCAAGAATCTCCTGTAGTTCATTTTCTTCCATTTCCATCTCACTCTGGTTCATTTCCTGATCCATTTCCAGTTCTGCATCACTCAACATGTTTCCTTTCTGTTTTTCATTTTCCTGTGTATAATCATTATCTTCTTCCTTATCCTTCTTCTCATAACCTTCCTTCATTTCTTTATCTTCTACTGCTATTTCTTCATTCTCTTCAAGAACTTGAAACTGATTTTTATTAGCCTTTTGTCCTCCCGCTTGGTGTTGCTTTGTCCCTTTTTTGCCACTTTTTCCTTTATGTACTACTTTGTGAAAACTATCTGTGTCTTTCGATGTGTTAGTGTTTCCTTTGATTTCTGCTTTAGTGAGAGGGCAGTCTCTTAGAAGGTGCCCGTGTTCATGGCATCTACGGCATCTGAATGGAATATGTTCATAGTCTACTGTCTGCACCCATTCCTCATCAAAAACCTCCAAGATAACTTCGTCCGAAAGAGCTCCAGATAGATCCATCTCCACACAGATCCTAGCAAAGGAGGTATATTTTCCCCTCCTTGTGGCTTCAGCAGCTTTGAAAAACCTTCTTAATTTATTGCCTATGATAGCTAGCGATTCTGTTTTCCAATAATCCAGAGGTAGAGAATAGAGTCTTACCCAAACTAGGACTGAAGTAAAAGTTTCCCTCTCCGGAACGAAATTCATCATCCATGGCCTCATATAGAGTCCTGCTACTGCATAGAAGTAGGGCCCACCTTCAAACACTCTGTCTTTATCCTCAATGTTGGTGAACACTACAGTGAAGAAACCCTTGGACCCTAGATGAAGATCAATGCTTCCTTTAGGCTTCCAGTGGTATCTGATCCAGTTTTGTAATGCTTTTTCAGTGGGCCATAGCCCCATGAATTTTCATATGATTGCATAAGTCTACATGTGCTCCCTATGCGCCTACACCTATGGATTATTTAATACTACTCTAGGAGTAATTTCAGCCTTTGGTTTGCACGATCCCTTCTGTTTTTTGTCTTTTTCCTCCTTGTTTTTAGCGCTATCATTCTCCTTCGATATGGAACCATCTGTATTCTCTTCCCCATTTCTCCTTCCTTCTATGGCATTATCTCTGCCTCTCTCTAGTGGTTTCTTGCACTTTTTGGCCACCGCTTCCTTTTAGGAGGGAGTGGAGCTCCCTCCTCTGCGCCCATCCATGGGGAAAATTCCTTAGAAACCTCAAACCCTAGACTCCCTCTTCGCTTCCGCTTCCTTCCCCTCCGATCCAACCTATATTGTGCTTATTCCCCACCTCCTCATTATTAACCTGTGTGTGCTCCATTTGTTTTGGTGGAACTTGCAATTTTTTTGCCAAATTGACATTTATAAGATTTTGCTTGCAACTAGGATTTATAGACACAATGATATTCTCCTTCTGAATATATCCATGAACCTGTAATAAGCAGATACCAGTAGAAAATAACCTCACATGTTTCTCATTATCTTGTTTTCTAGCATGAGACCATCTGTCTAAAAGGAATTTTTCAAATTCTTCATCGGGCAGGTTGGAACACTTCTTTTTGTTAAGTAATTCCCACCATGTGGCTGCCTCATCTGTAAAATTAGCCACTACCCAAAATCTCCAATGTTTTGCCCATAATGACTTTTTTCTTTTATGAATTCTTCAATAGTATGACCATTATATTTTCTTGTAAAATATAGAACTGCCATGAAGAGGGTTTGGGAAAAAAATTCACTTACTTGGCAAAAACTTGAAATTGTCACAATTTAGTCAATATTGCTCAGAATCCCTATTATGACCTATTTTCAGAAATGGAACAACCATTCTGCATCTTCCCATGTGATAGAAATCCTGATCTAGGCACTGGAATTTCATATTCGCGCTGCAACAGTCCCGTCGTCACAATTTAAAAAAAAAAATGATTTTAAATCAATGATATCTCCCTCATGCAGACTCTAATTCCACTGTTTTTTTTTGGAAATTAGGTATTTAAAAAAAAGAAACCCAGATCTATAATTAGATTCTGAAAATTTTGCACTAGAACGTATAGATCTGATCTGCAAACTCGTCGCCCTGAAAAATGTCTTCAACACAGCTGATTTTTAAATCAGCGATATCTCCCTCATAAGGATTCCAATTTGGCTGATTTTTTTTTTCAAATTGGGTATTTTTTCAAAGAACCCATATCTATAATTAGATTCTAAAATTTTTTCACCAGAATGTACAAATATGGTCCGCAAACTCGTCACCCCGAAAAATGTCTGCATCACAACTGATTTTTAAATTAGCAATATCTCCCTCATCCGGACTCCGATTCGACCGATTTTTTTTTCAAAATGGGTATTTTTTTGGAGGAAACTGAGATCTGCAATTATATTCTACAAATTTTTCACTAAAATGTATAGATCTGATCTCCAAACTCGCAGCCCCAAAAAGTTCCTACAAAAATAAAAAAATAAAAATTTCCTCTTTGCCTAAGAAAGTGCTCCAATACCACTTGTTATAGATCTGACCTACTAATATATGAAAGTACAAATATACTCAAGAAATAACAAGATCTAAATATAGAAATGATTCACTTTATTAATCAAAACCCTTAAGGTAGGGGAACACCATACATTCACTCCTTAAGGAAGGAGAACACTCCACAAGCCATATGCTTGTCCATACAATATTCCTTGACATCTCTCAATGGGGGGTCTCTAGCCGCTATATAGGCCTCATACCTATAATACCATGGATCATTACCATGGTTCCCTCAATACAATATATCTAATACCATGGGCTTATTACATTATTGCCAACTACTTGTGGTCCCTTACATGATACGGGTTAACCACCTTATTTATTACTATGACCCATCCCATTATTACATTATTCCCTTGGGTATCTACCTATGTACCCCATATTATCCCCCCAGGTATAGTACAACTATTATCATTGATTAGCTTTGATCCTAATATACATCCCTTCCAATGAGATGGGTTGGTTGCACATGTTATTGTGAGTCTTCGTTAATATACAGGGAACCATGTTGATGCAAATCTACATGACTATCTATTGCACAAAATATTGTCACCATGACATTCTGCAATTGGTGTGAGTCTATCACTACTCATACTTTCCTCCTTTGCAAGTCTTAAACCTCAGTTCTTCATGTCAAGCCTTGAAAAATAAGAGAATGCCCTTAAAAGTCTCTAAAACTCTGGTTTTGCACTTTCTCTTAACATTACCTGTGGTCCCGCACCTACTGGTCATGTCCCTTGTGTACCTAACCACTCTGTCCCTGTGTAATGGGTGTGGACCCCTGTAAAAGTCAAAAAGGCAGAAGTACTTTCTTAAAAACTCACTTTGAGTCATTTCTGGAAGCTTCTAGAAGGAATATGGAGGTGGCAAGTTTGCTCCTTTAAGGTTCATGCATCCCATACCTTAAGGAGCTAACCCCTTGATGTGAGGAGCTTATCCCTTTGAAGGAGGACTCTATCCCTTCATAGGTGGACCTGTAACCTCCTTCCTTTGCACTATAAAATGAAACATTGGGTTGGTTACTGAGGAGGTTGAAAGCTAAATATTTTTGAGGTGAAATGCTGCTAGAACTTAGTCTTCCTAATTGAGCTTAAGTGAGGAAAGATTACATACCTTGTTGATCTCATTTGGAAGAGTGTGAGGCTTGTCAAAGTATAGGAGATTCCTGCTTCGGACCCCAGGAGGAGCTTGTACAACATTAAGGCACCAAAGGTTGTAAAGTTCTTCTATTTTCAAAGTTAATACAATCAAGTTTATTTTTCTCAATAAGCTGTGTTTTATGGTTTATTTCATGGATTCCTTGATCACCATGATGAATATGATTTATTATATTGGCTATGCAGGTGTTATTTGATGTGTGCTTGTTTGTGATTGCAGGTTCTTAAAAGGAAACTCTTTCAGATGGTCAAAGCGTGGCTGCCACAAACTAGCGTTGGACTTAAGGTAGGGTCTAAAGCACCTCCTTAGTTTTTATTAATAAATTGCAATATATTTAGAGAAAGGTAGATTTGCTTGTCTTGCTTGTTGCTAGATATATGTTGATACTAGGGAGATCGGTCTTGTCTGCAAGAACGATTTATTCGGCTGACAAATTGGTGACCATACTAGGGACTTGAATTTGGTTTTTTTCTTTTCCTTTTTCTTTGACCTAAGAAACTTATCCCTGTTTCTGGTTTTTGCTTAATGTGTGTGGGATTGGGTAGTTTTTAAGATCTAGATTTTTTTTTTGTTTTTTCCGAAATTTTGAATAGGACCGCACTTTATTTTTACAAGATAGTGCGGACATCCCCACACTATTCCTTTAGTGCACAAAGCGGTACAACATCTGATTCTATTGGAAGCCTATGGACCCTGTCAAAATTTTTGAGAAACCTAAAATGTTTTCGTCCAGTTAGGTTTAGGTTTTATTTACGCTTTTAGTCTACCCAGATCTATATTTTTATGTCAAAAAGCCATGTTTATGAGTTTCTTTCAGCAAATTCTTCATCTCATCAATCTCCATTAAGTTAATTGGGTGTTTTGAGTCTCTTTTTTGAGAACTTCTTAATTTGATTTCCTTTGGTCATTACTTGGAGGTTTTTCTCAGTCTTTTCAAAATTTTGCATCTTTTTGCTTTTGTTTTTGCAAAAAAAAATCCCCCCTCATTCGCCGGGGGGAGGTGGCTAAATTGTGTATGAGTGTTAATCGCCTTTGAGTGTTTTTATTTTTTGATCTTTGGAACTCTCACCCAATTTTCTTGACTTGCACTTGATTGGTTCTTAGATTACATTAGAATCATCTTGTCTTTGAGAATTCTCTTGCATAGAACACATTTGCATAATTAGAATTCTCATTTTCAGAATATGAATGAAAAATGTGCATAGATTACATTTGCATACTTTTCAAGTGATTTGTGCATAGATTACAATTGCATAGTTTACATTCTGAAAAATCAATTGTAGATTTAGATCAGTTTTCTTTGATTTGAATTTACATATTTTTATGCTTGTTTTTAACACAAAAAAAAAAAAAAAAACTGTTTTGGAATTGATTTGCATTAATTTTTCTTGATGAAATTAGTGCATTAGAGAATTTGTTATATTTTCTCTTAGTGATCATTTTTTTGCATTGTTGGAAATGAATGGAAACTCTCTCCTTACTTTAGTTAGGATTCATCGAATTGAAAAGATTACATTATCATATTCGATTGCATTCAGTTTTGGGTCGGGTCATAACACCATTGGTTTCATATCCATTTTCCCTTTTGAGTAATAACAGCCTAAATAACACAGCGCTTAATTAAAATTAATCTAGTAATTTTTACATTTTTAAGTCTCTTTCCACCAATCTACCTTAGGCTAGTGTCTTGGAATAGGTTTTAGTTAACTCTCCATGATAGTAAAACAAAAAAGTAGTCATTCTTGCAGTAGGAAAAATTCCAATTGTTACATGTATGCTCTGGGAAGCTCCTCCTAAAGGAGTCAAGCACGAGATCATATCTAAACTAGTGAGGTAATCAATCCTTCCTCATTGGGAATGATAGCAGATATACACGTATTAAAAAAGGTAAACCTCGAATTGACCATTATCGAGGAGCCTAGGGTCACTTGTTGGTAAACCTTGGATTATTTCAAGGAGCCTTCAAGGGGATTGAGCTTTGTTACTCTGTCTTTGCGTGTGTATTAGATCGTAGACTGTTCCCCCAGATATATTTGTTTTTGTTGGTAACCTTAGTGGCCATAATCTATAGGATTCTTTCCTAAGGTGACGGTGGAGGGAAGATCCCAATGTACCTCGAGCAGACGTCGACTAGACTCACTTGGAATCTCTGGGGGGTTCTCTTCACTCAAGATGGTTTTGTGAAGAAACTTGTGCCAGTCTCTTTCATTAAGTAGGTTGTCGGAGTAACTGTTCCAACCACCCTTTCTGTATTAAATTTCTACTAAGTTGGATTTCATCACCAACTAGTGTTTTTAGTACATGAAGCTACTATTTGTGTGTGGTTTCACTCCTAGATTTGATAGCGCATGTTAATTTGTTTGTTTTTACTTTTGAGACCATAGGTGTGAATTGTGAATTGTTAATTTGATTTTTAAATTGTTAATAAAATTCACTGAAGTTGAATATAATGGCAACTGTTCCAGAATTTACCAACCAAGGAACCCCTCTTAACGAGAATCCTAGTACTTTTCCTTGCTTTGGAAATGTTGATCCTCCTTATATGGCTACTTTGTCATTACTTGGATTTACAATAGGTTTACTGATATGGTTATTTTCAACTTCGTTGGCCCCAAATACTCCAATTGTTCCACCTCAACCGAATGCTTCACCGCAACAGAGTTCACCATCTCAACATCACCAACCTTCTGTTGACCCTTTACCTTCTTTGCCTAATATTTCTTCCTCCATTTCTTCCTCTTTGCTTGGTAAAAGCCTTGACGTTAGTAACTAGGTGGCTAAGAAGAAGAAGAAAGGGAAGAAGAAGAAGAAGAAGAAGAAGAAGAAGAAGAAGAAAGATAAGAAAGAAGTCAACCAACCAACCATGGCTGTAAGTGTTAGTTGTGTTGAGCAAACCTCCAACATGCATCACAAACCCAAATACCCTTGCAGGCTTTGTAAGGGTGACCACTTCCTTATCAATTGTCCTGGTATTCCAAAGGTCTTGGAAGTATGGTCAGAAAAATCTCATCAACTTTCCATTGATCCATCAACCAGTGATAGTCAGGGTCCTGGGAAAAACGGTAAAGTTAGGTTTCCTTGTAAGTTATGCAAAGGGAGTCATCAAAGTCACCTTTTCCCTCACATGGATGAAGCCTCAAAATTGTTGGAAAACCTTACTATTCCACAACAAGAATTTCCAACTAGTTACCGTAAAATTTCTCCCAACCTACCGTCAACTGACGGAGTGATTGATCTAATTTCAAGTACAGTCGATCCCACTCTTCCATTGGAGAGTGAAACTCATATCACTCAGGTTGATGATCCATTAGTTGATCAAGTGGTCGATTCAATTTCACATTCGGTCAATCCCACTCTCCCTTTAGAGACTGAACTTCATACCACTTAGGTTCTTCTTGTTACATTAGATTCTTCTACGCCGAGGGACATTTCACTTGTTTCTACAGAACCCCCCCTCCAAGTACTGAGGTCTTTTCCTTTGATTGGAATAGACTGACAGAACCTTGTCTTCCTTCCTCCATCCCTTTCCCAATCATTGTCAAGGCTGGTGGTAGGGACATACACCGCACATAGGTAGATGAAGGTGCTTCTGTTAGTATTTTATCCTCAACTACTTGGAAAGCTTTGGGTTCCCCTCAGCTTGTGCCTATTATGCAGAATCTGAAAGCTTTTAACAGAACCATTAGTGAACCTTTAGGGATCCTTCCTAAGTTTGCTATTACCTTGGAAGGTAAAACTGTCTGTATTGATATTATGGTAGTTCGAGGTCCCTTGGATTTCAATTTACTCCTTGGGAGTGACTATGTTTATGCAATGAAAGTTGTCGTATCGACACTCTTTAGCGTGATGTCTTTCCCTCACAATGGAAATATTGTGACTGTAGACCAGCTTTCGTTCCCTAGTCTTGTTTCAACTACCAATAATTTGACACCCCTAAATGTTCCTGATTCTAAAGTGGTATCTACCCCGCCACGGGTTAATTATGTGGCAACTGGTCCCATGTTTTCAGTTACTGATGTAAGTGGGCCTCTCACTATTTTCTCATCTTCCTTTGATTTAGATCCGATAATTGACATGGAAAACTCTATGGGATTACTTGAACGCGATGTTCTTATCCCTTTTGAGTCCCTTGACATGAGTTCCTTCCAGAGACCTATTCTTCCTTCTGATGAAGACCTCTTGGAAGCCATGATCAAGGTGTGTCCATTGACATGTCTTTCTTCCAATTGGAAGCCATAATCAGTTGGCGACGATAGTTTTTTTCCTATATCAACCTCGTTAAAAAATGAAACAGGGTGTTGCGAGGATAGTTTTTTCCTGTCTCAACCTCGTTAAAAAATGAAACTAGATGTCACAAGGATAGTTTGTTCTTGTCTCAACCTCGTTAAAAAATGAAACTAGGAGTCATGAGCATAGTTCCTTGTCTTGTGTCAAGCTCGTTAAAAAATGAAACAAGGAGTCAGCGAGGATAGTTTTGTTCCTGTGCAACCTCATTTAAAAAATGAAACAGGGTGTCTTGAGCATAGTTCCTTGTCTTGTGTTAAGCTCATTAAAAAAAAATGAATCAAGTATTTTTGAGCATAGTTCCTTGTCTTGTGTCAAGCTTGTTAAAAAAAATGAAATAAGGAGCCATGAGCATAGTTCCTTGTCTTGTGTCAAGCTCGTTAAAAAATGAAACAAAGGTTTTGAGGAAAGTTCTTTTCCTATGTCAACCTCAATAAAAAATGAAACAACTCCATGTCTTTCCAAGATCTTGAAATTAAACCTTCATTCCATCCACCTGGTTGAATGCAATGAAGCTTGGGGAGCATGTCACCTCGTTTTGCGTCATTATACTGGGGGCACGCGAACTTATAACAAGCATAGTTTTAGTTGCGTTGAGGAAACTAAAACAAGTGTTAGTTGTTTTAGTTCCTGTGGACAAGAAATTAATTGTCTTGTGTCAAGCTCGTTAAAAGAAAAATGAAATAAGGAGCCATGAGCATAGTTCCTTGTCTTGTGTCAAGCTCGTTAAAAAATGAAACAAGGGTTTTGAGGAAAGTTCTTTTCCTGTGTCAACCTCAATAAAAAATGAAACAACTCCCTATCTTTCCAAGATCTCGAAAGTAAACCTTCATTCCATCCACCTGGTTGAATGCAATGAAGCTTGGGGGGCATGTCACCTCATTTTGCATCATTATGCTGGGGGCACGATAGTTAATTTTTTGGCCGGATAAATCATTCTTGCGGACAAGATCGATCTCCCTAGTATCAACAGATATCTAGCAACAAGCAGGACAAGCAAATCTACCTTTCTCTAAATATATTGTGATTCATTAATAAAAACTAAAGAGGTGTTTTAGACCCTACCTTAAGTCCAACACTAGTTTGTGGCAGCCACACTTCGACCGTCCGAAAGAGTTTCCTTTTAAGAACCTGAAATCACAAACAAGCACACATCAAATAACACCTGCATAGCCAATATAATAAATCATATTCATCATGGTGATCAAGGAATCCATGAAATAAACCATAAAACACAGCTTATTGAGAAAAATAAACTTGATTGTATTAACTTTGAAAATAGAAGAACTTTACAACCTTTGGTGCCTTGATGTTGTACAAGCTCGTCCCAGAGTCCGAAGCAGGAATCTCATCTACTTTGACAAGCCTCACACTCTTCCAAATAAGATCAACAAGGTATGTAATCTTTCCTCACTTAAGCTCAATTAGGAAGACTAAGTTGCAGTAGCATTTCACCTCAAAAATATTTAGCTTTCAACCTCCTCAGTAACTAGCCCAATGCTTCATTTTATAGTGCAAAGGAAGGAGGTTACAGGTCCACCTATGAAGGGATAGAGTCCTCCTTCAAAGGGATAAGCTCCTCACATCAAGCGGTTAGCTCCTTAAGGTATGGGATGCATGAACCTTAAAGGAGCAAACTTGCCACCTCAATATTCCTTCTATAAGCTTCCAGAAATGACTCAAAGTGAGTTTTTAAGAATGTACTTGCACCTTTTTGACTTTTACAGGGGTCTGCACCCATTACATAGTGACAGAGTGATCAGATAAAATGGGGACATGACCAGTAGGTGCGGGACCACAGGTAATGCTAAGAGAAAGTGCCGAACCAGAGTTTTAGAGACTTTTAAGGGCTTTCTCTTATTTTTCAAGGCTTGACATGAAGAGTTGAGGTTTAAGACTTGCAAAGGAGGAAAGTATGAGTAGTGATAGACTCACACTGATTGCAGAATGTCATGGTGACAATATTTTGTGCAACAGATTTCCCCCCATCTATGCAAGAGAATTCTCAAACACAAGATGATTCTAATGTAATCTAAGAACGAATCAAGTGCAGGCTTTGAAATTGAATCGACCACTTGATCAACTAATGGATCATCAACCTGATTGATATGAGTTTCACTCTCCAATGGAAGAGTGGGATCGACTGTACTTGAAATTAGATCAATCACTCCGTCAGTTGACGGTAGGTTGGGAGAAATTTTACGGTAACTAGTCGGAAATTCTTGTTGTGGAACAGTAAGGTTTTCCAACAATTGTGAGGCTTCATCCATGTGAGGGAAAATTTGAGTTTGATGACTCCCTTTGCATAACTTACAAGGAAACCTAACTTTACCCTTTTTCCCAGGAACCTGACTATCACTGGTTGATGGATCAATGGAAAGTTGATGAGATTTTTCTGACCATACTTCCAAGACCTTTGGAATAACATGACAATTGATAAGGAAGTGGTTACCCTTACAAAGCCTGCAAGGGTATTTGGGTTTACGATGCATGTTGGAGGTTTCCTCAACACATACTCAGATCAAAACTGACTAGAAAACTAATTAAACTGCTCTGATATAGGAATGAATTTGTAATACATCACAAGTATAGAAATATGTAGATACAGTATGGGCGTAGGAATCTGTTTATGAATAGTCCACTGTATAATGAATAACAAAATTCCTCGCAGCCTAGATGGTGGAAACTAGATCTAGGGTCTTGATTTCTGTTTCCTGAACTAGTACGATCCATGTGAATGAATGTGTCGAAGTCGAACATGGTAGAAACCACTTGATTACCAGTCAATGATGTGAACTGTTAACAAGTGTGAGAGAAACCACCAGTAATTTCAATGGCTCTCAAAGTACTCAGTACAATCCATGAAATGTGAATAGATGAGCTAATGTCGAACATGTCATAGAATCCTTTGATTGAAGGTCAATGATGCAACCTGTCATCAAAGGCAAGAAACCTGCCATTGAGGCATGCAGATTCCAAGGTACTGACGATTTCTAGATCATCTTTCTAGATAATGAGCTGAAGTCAATAGAAAGCGATCTGTCGTAGGCAAGCCCACAACACGAAATCATAGATCAAATTTGAAGAAATATATTTGGCAAGGACTAACTTAGGGATGGTCAAGATGGATGACAAATATTTTGCAGATGAATGGTTTATTTGAATTGACCTTTTGAACACATAACGGCACTGCAAATGGTTTGGTGACAGTTGACCCAAAGCTAATACCTAGAAACCGGCTGAATACTTTCAATATGGTTTGATTAACTGTTAGGCAAAGGATTTCCCAACCCAGGTGAACAAAAAGTGTCGTGTTCAAGAGTGGTTAAATTCTTTTCTAAAACACAAAGTATAGCAAACAGGTTCATTTTTATCTCTTTTCCCCCACCATTTCTGGCAAGTACCTCTTTATTTTTTACAAGCTTAAGGAGGATAACATTTGCTTGGTTATAAGCTCATCCTTCGGATAGTCCAACTTAGTTTAAAATTCAAACCCTAAGAAGGAGTGGTTCGTTCCTGTTTAAAATTGAACAGGTCCTTTACTGTTAAATTTTAACGAGTCCAGTATAGGAGAAACTCGGTGTTTTTCAGTTTTAGGGAGTCAAAAGAAAAACTTAAGAAAACTCCATGGTTGTCCTTTTTTGTAAATTTGTGTCTCCCAAGCCTGAAAAAGTATAAAATAATACTTGGGAGAACCGCTTGACCATTACGATCAAGGAGTACTTTTCATAATTAGTGTCCCTAATCTGAAAAAGTAAAAAAGTGATTAAAGACACGTCGTTTTATAACCAATATCGAACTTGAAACGACAAAATCCCGACAATATTTGCATGTTTATACGATCAGAAAAGAGCTATAAGTGGACCATATTTTTAATTCTGTTTTAACGAGTTTAAAAAGGAAAAACTCGGAAATCTTTTCATATCTTACGTGTCAAAAAAGAGCTTAAAGAGGACTCATCCTAGAGGAATGAGTGGTATAAAGGGTAGCAACTGGTTCCGGCAATGGAGGAACTACTCAAAACATGTAATGGTTAAGAGGCTGGCTAATAAAACCACTCATAGATGCAGTCCCTCAGGAAGGGTAAACAACCAAGTGAAAGTATATGATCAACCAAAGAGATGGTGGCGACGGAATGAAAACAACCAAGGCTCATCTAACATAAATTAGCGGATAAAAAAGGCAATCACGAGATGTAAAACAAGTATGGGTTCATTTTTACACAAGCTTGAACCATAGAGAACTCTGCTTGGATTCAGTTTCATGTTTACACAAGCTTGAAACGAAAAACTATGCTTGTTATAGGTTCGCATGCCCCTAGCATAATGACGCAAAACGAGGTACATACCCCCCAAGCTTCATTGCATTCAACCAAGTGGATGGAATGAAGGTTTACTTTCGAGATCTTGGAAAGACAGGGAGTTGTTTCATTTTTTATTGAGGTTGACACAGGAAAAGAACTTTCCTCAAAACCCTTGTTTCATTTTTTAACGAGCTTGACACAAGACAAGGAACTATGCTCATGGCTCCTTATTTCATTTTTTTTAACGAGCTTGACACAAGACAAGGAACTATGCTCGAAAATCCTTGATTCATTTTTTTTAACGAGCTTGACACAAGACAAGGAACTATGCTCAAGACACCCTGTTTCATTTTTTAACGAGGTTGACACAGGAACAAAACTATCCTCGTTGACTCCTTGTTTCATTTTTTAACGAGCTTGACACAAGACAAGGAACTATGCTCATGACTCTTAGTTTCATTTTTTTAACGAGGTTGAGACAAGAACAAACTATCCCAACTTATAACAAGTGTTAGTTGTGTTGAGGAAACCTCCAACATGCATCGTAAACCCAAATACCCTTGCAGGCTTTGTAAGGGTGACCACTTCCTTATCAATTGTCCTGGTATTCCAAAGGTCTTGGAAGTATGGTCAGAAAAATATCATCAACTTTCCATTGATCCATCAACCAGTGATTCAAGCTTGCTCGAAAATCCTTGATTCATTTTTTTTTAACGAGCTTGACACAAGACAAGGAACTATTCTCAAGACACTTTGTTTCTTTTTTTAAACAAGGTTGACACAGGAACAAAACTATCCTCGCTGACTCCTTGTTTCATTTTTTAACAAGCTTGACACAAGAAAAGGAACTATTCTCATGACTCTTAGTTTCATTTTTTAACGAGGTTGAGACAAGAACAAACTATCCTCGTGATAAATCGTTAAAAACAACTAACACTTGTAAAGGTATTTAGAATCGTACTAGTTCGAGAAGCAAAAATCAAGACCCTGGATCTAATTTTCACCATCCAGGCTGCGAGGAATTTTGTTATTCATTATACAGTGGACTATTCATAAAAAGATGGCTGCGCCCATATTGTATCTACATATGTCTATACTTGTGATGTATTACAAAATCATTCCTATATCAGAGCAGTTTAATTCGTTTTCTAGTCAGTTTTGATCTGAGTATGGGAATGCCTACCTCAGCGATGATATGTTCACATATATATATATATATATATATATATATATATATATATATATATAGATATATATATATATATATATTTTGTATTGAATGTTTTTATAGGTTCCAACCAGGGTGTCCACAGGATGATCCTTGAAATGATAAAGTACTTCACTCTTCTTAGATGACAAATGCTATCCTCATCTATTACAGACTTCACACTTTAGGGGGCAATCTGTTGCACAAAATATTGTCACCATGACCTTTTGCAATCGGTGTGAGTCTATCACTACTCATACTTTCCTCCTTTGCAAGTCTTAAACCTTAGTTCTTCATGTCAAGCCTTGAAAAATAAGAGAAAGCCCTTAAAAGTCTCTAAAACTCTAGTTTCGTACTTTCTCGTAGCATTACCTGTGGTCCCGCACCTATTGGTCATGTCCCCTGCATACCTGACCGTTATGTCTCTGTGTAATGGGTGCAGACCCCTGTAAAAGTAAAAAATGCGCAAGTACATTCGTAAAAACTCACTTTGAGTCATTTCTGGAAGCTTCTAGAAGGAATATTGAGGTGGCAAGTTTGCTCCTTTAAGGTTCATGCATCCCATACCTTAAGGAGCTAACCCCTTGATGTGAGGAGCTTATCCCTTTGAAGGAGGACTCTATCCCTTCATAGGTGGACCTGTAACCTCCTTCCTTTGCACTATAAAATGAAGCATTGGGCTGGTTACTGAGGAGGTTGAAAGCTAAAGATTTTTGAGGTGAAATGCTGCTGGAACTTAGTCTTCCTAATTGAGCTTAAGTGAGGAAAGATTACATACCTTTTTGATATCATTTGGAAGAGTGTGAGGCTTGTCAAAGTAGAGGAGATTCCTGATTCAGACCCTGGGAGGAGCTTGTACAACATCAAGGCACCAAAGTTTCTAAAGTTCTTCCATTTTCAAATTTAATACAATCAAGTTTATTTTTCTCAATAAGCTGTGTTTTATGGTTTATTTCATGGATTCCTTGATCACCATGATGAATATGATTTATAATATTGGCTATGTAGGTGTTATTTGATGTGTGCTTGTTTGTAATTGCAGGTTCTTAAAAGGAAACTATTTCGGACGGTCGAAGCGTGGCTGCCACAAACTAGCGTTGGAGTTAAGGTAGGGTCTAAAACACCTCTTTAGTTTTTATTAATGAATCGCAATATATTTAGAGAAAGGTAGATTTGCTTGTTCTGCTTGTTGCTATATATCTGTTGATACTAGGGAGATCAGTCTTGTTCGCAAGAATGATTTATCCGGCCGAAACTATCTTATGTTGACTATTCGTTGTGGTCGAAACATGTATTTATATTGTAGGATAGACTCTTTTTTAATCTCTTACTATTGATGGGCATGGCATAGCTTTTATTTCAAGGAGAAATTTTTTTCCAAGGTGTGATATGATACTAGGGCATGGAATAAATCCTTGGAGGATTTGTTGTCGGTTCTCAACCAAGTTCATCCAAGTTTCCACACCTATGGTGTTTCTAATATTTTCCACTTTAGCTTGATACCTAAAATTAATGGCCCTATCTTTCTGTCTCTTTCCATAAAGGCAAGGTTCTAGTCCCAAACTCAAGCTTTGATAATTTAAGGGGATTCTAGTTACAAAGTAACCTAACAAGATATGAACCTAACATGACATACTTGATAACCTAGTTTGTGTACTTGTTCGAATTTGGCAATCATAAAATTTAGAAAAAAAATCCCCATGTAAAATACAATTGTTGAAATTTGTCTTAATGTTTGACAACAAAAAATATAACACATACCAAATTTTTCATTAAATAACTTATATATGTATTCATTGTTAGGATATGTAATTCACTTATAACAAATTATATATATATATATATATATATATATATATATATCTATATATATATATATATATATATATATATATATATATATATATATATATATATATATATATATATATATATATATATATATATATATATATATATATCTATATATATATATATTATGTAATTCAAGTTTATATATATATATAGATATAAACTTCTATAAGAAGTATTTTATTTATATAGCATAAGATAAATGTAGTTAATTAATATAGCTAACAAGTTTGTTAATGTAGCAGTGGCTAAAAATTAATGTATTTGCAATTGGAAGTTTAGGTAATGCATCATCACTTACATATCTATTGCTATGGATGTAGCATTTGATTATGTCCTAAGTTCATGGTGTGGATGCCATCTCTTGTATGCAGTGTATGGATAACCTGTAAATTAATCACTCACTAGAGAAATGAGAATTATGTCATCAAGGGCACATTCAACTACTGTATATTGCAAACAGAGGCTTAGGGGCACATTCCATAACATCTCCTTTCAACAACCATTTATAAAACAAACTAAAAATTAAGTATTAAAAGACATTTAGGTTGACTGGTGAATTTAATGTCCAAATGTTGGCTTAGTGGGTCCTAACCAAGGTTCATAGTTCGTTTTTCCAAACAAATCCCTACACTATTGGCCCTTTCAGCATCAACTCGCAGTGCGTGGATTGAAGTTTCACCCAAAGTAGTATGGGGGAATGATTGAACAAGTTTATGCACCCAGAGATTAATGTAATATTGTTTTATGCCCTAAACCTTCCTTCGCATAGATCGATAATAATTTAGGGCTTATCGATATAACTTCCCTTAATTAGATTTTATACCTCCGCAAACATTCACGACTGTGATTCGCAGACCCTAAACAGGTGAATCAACCACTTATGCGCCTCTGTGATTACCCTTAATCCCATATTTACCCAGATCGGTTTAAGTGTTCGATAACTTTAACATGCAACAAGATATTCTTCGCGTAAACAATTATTATTACTTGCGTTCATATGATAATATAAATCATGTAAAATTGTGCATCAATACAATATTAATTCATAAACCCATCATTCATCATAACATAATAGCACATTCATTCATAACAAAAGGAAATAAATAAACATGGGAATTTCTGGAATAATCTCTTTATTAATACTTTAGTTCTGTTTACAGACTTAGGGCTTCCATGTGCACTCAACTACAGGGGTTTGCCCACTCATTTGTGGTCTCTACTCTAGGCCTCTGCGCACAGAACTGCAGAGCCTCTCTTCTACTCTAGGACTTCTTTGCTTTTTTTCTTACTGACCCATTACATTCATATTCATCATCTCTTCCTTGCCTTAGACTCTCCAAGACTCTCTTACTTATACAATCCCATGGTCTGCAGACCATGGGTTGTTACACAACATTTTTTCACTATCCCTGTACTCCTCGTTCCTTGATCCTAGAGGACCTCTACAGTGAACCCCACATGCTTTTCCTTGATGAAGAAACTCCCATTATGTCCCTCTTCATGGGAAGATCAATTCCCTTTTGCACCATTTCCCCCGAAACTTATGTTTTTCCCAGTTTACAAGACCGACGCTAATGACCTTTGTCTCCCCCGCTATGATGTTCAGAGATTAGCACTATCCCTAGCACTGACCAGAGCGATTGAGTTGTGTTCCAGTCACGCTGGTCCTTTTATCGAAAGTTTTTTAAATTAGGAGCTGAAGCTTCCAACTCTAGAAGCTTCGTAACGGAAGTCTGTTAAATGGTTTGGCCGGATGGGGTCGAGGATGTTAGTTTGGGCTCATATCCCCTATAATGATGGAACTACCTCAAGAGATAAGCCCTTATCCCATGAGAAGTGGATCCATCTTCCATCCATTAATCCTATATAAACCTCCCTTCTTCCCAAGCACAAGCTAGTGCTAATGTTGGTGTGCTAGTGCTATTTTGGTTTGGAGTAAACAACAAGCTATTCCAAGTTGTAGCTATCTAGTTGTGTGAGGGATAAGTGTGATTTGGTTTGGAGTGAATCATAAAGGGAAGAGCCTTAAAACTATTGTGTATTGAGGCCATCATGGAACGCTAGCAGTGTGTCAAAACCGGGTCTTATTAGAGGAGGACTGCAACGTCAAGACAATGGTTGTAATCTCTCTTTGATATTAATATATGCAACTATCGATTGATTTCCTAATGATTTGTCTTCTTTCGTATTCATGGCTTAATGTTTCTTGACTTTTTAAGTAGGTTGAATTACAATTTGTCTATTATCACATTTGTTGTCTGTTGTTGTTTACTTGTTTCAAGTGCTTGAAGAAGGAATCAAGAGATAGCTGGAGTGAGCAAGCAAGGACATCATCAAAATGGATAATAGTACCAAGAGGTATGCCCTCTTGATTGGTTCTAACCTAAGGAAATCTTCCATAGAATGTATCTATTGTGGCTAGACCCATTATCGGGCTAGATGAATCTGTTTGTGTCCGCAGTTATAATTTTAATTCACCACAAATTTGCGACTCCATTGGGGATCCCAATCCTTTTGTTTGTCTTGTATTTCATGATTTCATGAGAACTTTTATAGTTCCACTTTTTCCCTTTGGTTTTGTTTATTTTCTCCTTATTACTGGCCTGAGTCTAAAATTCATAGTAGCAGATCTGGTCCCTGTTTCAATTTTTTTTTATTTTTTCCTTAGCTTCCTCGATCAGCGTGCTTAATTCACTAACAGACACTCTGATCAGTGCGAGTTGCTACTAAACAGTTGCGCCGAACAGCCTTTGGTGCTTGTTGTTAGTTAGGCAGTCGTGCCGATGCCTGTAAGTGAAGATTGGGGCATAACCCAAATCTTGGCCAGTGTGTTTTGCTCTTGTGGTTTTGACCCCGTAAGCCTTTTGGACCGTTTTCTCCCTAATTAGAAAGCTACTTTTCATTTGGTTTTGTTTTCTTTTTGACTTATCATCTTTCTACTTGATTGATTGAGTCATTGAGTGGTTAGTGACACTAGGGCATCTAGTTTGTCATCCATTCAGCAGTTTGTAAGCTTAGTAAGTTGAGTTGTAGGTGTACTTACTCCTTGCATTTCATTTTTGGTCCTTTTATGACTTTGACCTCTTTTACACAAGTTTGAAAAGTTTTCGTTTGCTTGCCTAAACGTTTCTTTTCCGGCATGGATTACGTTGCTTGTCTTGTGGTTGGTAAAGTCGGTGTTTCATTAGTCTGAATGAGTTTCTCTTTTCATGTGTTCATCTTCTTGAAGAGCTTATTGTCTCAAGAACTTTTTCACTGAAAGATTATATGCGAAAAGTTTGTTTCGTTGTTTCATGAAAAAGTATGAAATGCTAGCTTGTTGCATCATTGTGCTACGATAACTTGCATCATTAAAAGACTAGAATTGCATCAACATTTGAAAAAGGAAGAGAACTCTTTTGCTTTTGAAAGGACTAATAGATAAGTGCTTATTACAAAATTAGGAATTGGAATGCATTTTCATTAGTTTATTTTTTGGAAAAGTAAGGTAGTGAAAGATCATTTCATTTTCAGTTTCTTGATTGTTTGCATTTGGTTGAGTAGTTTCTACCCTATCCAGTGTAGGTATTTCATCGAATTGAAAGGGTCTTATCTCATTTAGTTGCATTTAATATTTTTCGAGTCACATCGCTAAGACCTGAAAACTAAAACATAACTCAAGATAAACTTTAAAATGAATTTAATTAACCTAAGGCACATTTGACATTAACGATCATATCTAGAAGGTCTAGGCTAGAGATGTGTTCCAACGTCTTTAAACCTAGCAGCTGTCATTAGCTTCAGCATTAGATAGTGCTAGTACAGATTTGTGTTCCCCATATCGTCGAGTATATAACAGGAGACCCCACTAGGCTGCAATCATTTTATCCTTAGGAAGCCGAGTCGGCCACCCTGCAAATGTGATACACCGAACACAGCATTTGGGGAGATTGCCTGCTCGTACTTCTCGGTTCACCAAGAGCTATTCTACAGTTCACGATTGCCTCGTAACCCTGTTACCTAGATCATCCAGAGTAGTCATTTGATCTTTTTGACTCATTAAACTTAAAAGATCATTCGAGCACTTATCCTCTTGAGCTCGTTTCTAATCAAAAGCGATAGTCATATTTGTTTCTTTCTTGACTCTTAAAAAATGAAAGAGCACCAGTTTTTTATGCGTCTTAATAATTGATTGCCCATGATCCAAAAACACCCTGTTAGTTTCTTATGATACCAAATCGTGATTTTCCTTAAAAGAACATCTTAAAGCCTTGAAGTTAATTGTTCTATTAGCTCAGAAGAGGTCATCATGGTTGAACCATATGGTTCACCCAGTTCCTCTTCCTCTCCTCCGTTTGAAAGATTGTCTAAGGAGACGTTTCCTGAGTTACCAGAGTCACTTGAGGACCAAGGTGTTGAACTCAAAATTGTTCTGATCATTCAACCTTTGTCATCTCATCCTTCGCCTACTTTCAATACTAGGTTATCTGCTCATTTTGGCCTGAAATCTCCAGACAATCCCGTTCAAACTCCAAATAACTCGCCAACCATCGAAGATCAGCTTGTACTAGTTATCTATCCTCCGAACCCTCTGTTTGACACTGTTTTGATATCACCGCAACGGCCTTACAGTCCATAGGACCAACCAAGTATTCCTTTGGAACTATCCCCTCATACTTGTTCAGTCATTCGTCGTCGTTTGTTTTCAAACATGGAACCTGAAGGCGATTCTCCAGTCACATCTTCAGATGAGTTTGAAGTTTCTACTCCACACACTGTTGAGGGGGAAGAGTTTCCTTTTCCTCCTGAGGGTTTACCCTTTTCATAGGGTATTTTTGCCAGTTTTCCACCCAACTATGTGTCTTTGGCATAGTTGGTTTCAGGTACACCTAGTGCCTCATCACTTTACCATAACCTTGTTTGGGCATCAGGTGCCATGCCTACTTCAGGTCCGTTCATTGTGAACATGACTTCCCAACAAGCTATTACCTTAGTCCCAGTGCAACCCACCATTCCGAATACTCTTGTATCGTCAATCCCAGTTACCCGTCAGGCACAACCAATAGTTTCAAAGAATGTCTTTGTCAGTTCCTCTATCCCTCTAGTCAGTGGCTGGGTTGTGCCATCGCCTGGGGGGGAAAACCTGAATGTTTCTATGGTGTTAGGTGCCACTAATGTGAGCATCTCACAAGATCACATGCTTATTATAAACCAACCTTCTTCTAGTATTATTCATAACCCTGCTAATCCTACTGGATCAAGCAATGTCCAGTACCAATAGGTTCAGAATCCCGTTGGCAGCGAAAATTTTAAGAACCCCCCCTAAATTTATATGTATAATAAATGGGCGAATCTCCATGGTATATAGGAAAAATGGAAGGCAATTTTATAGATAATATAATATGTATATATAATTTTTTGGCGAATCTCTCACTAGGCATGGCGAATATTTTACTCAATTATAAAATCTTGTAAGATCTTGGCGAGTCTTTCACTAAATAATAAAACTTTGTAAGGTCCTATTGAATCTTAGCATTGTGAACTCTTAGAGAATTTTTTGAACAAGTATAAAACCATATATGACAAGAGCCACATGGTGGCAATATCACTGTTTTTTTTCACATTTCCACGACATGGAACTTGTTTATAAAATTATAAAAAAGCCAACCAAGTCCCTTATAATATGCAGGTAAGCTTATAACAGAGTCTGATACATCTACTATGCTTGTCTTCATTCAAGTGTCATAGCTGCTATACTTAACACTGTGAATCACAACTCTCTCAGAACTCAACTCTATAGTGTCATTAACACCTTTGGAAATTGAATCTGACAACTCTATAAAAAGGATTAGTGAAATAGAAGCTTTTGTGAATGAGCCCACTAATTATCACTACTAAACAATCAATCTAGACTATGAAGTCTTCCATCTTGATCACAATCGTTCTCACGATCAAGGGAGTGCGACCACCTAGCGTGACATAATGGCCATCATAGCTTCCAATAATCAACAACCACCTTGCAAGGACATCCTAGCTCATGTCTCATGAATTTTATTCATCAATCTTAACTAATATAAATCTTTAAGGAATTTAGACTTCTGTGATCCATAACATTGTATAGATAATCTTCGGCAAAATCACATAACCAATCTTTTGTCGACGCGTTTCGAACCAACCAGTGTGGTTCATCGTCAGGACAAGTTGAAGAACCAATCCGGATTAGCTGATTAAATAGAGTGTGCAGAGACTCCAACGGCTATATTGCCAACGGCTAATTTGACCTAAGGATCCCGGTCAAACCACTAATTTAACTATTAACATTTCTATAAATAGCTAAAACAATTAAATTATATCTAAGATTAAAATCATTTAATCATATGAGTATTAAATATAATGGTCATATATTTATTAGATGATCTATAATTATTATTATTCTACTATTATTTAAGTATAAATAAACGATACTCTTAGAATTTAGTTATCTTAAGTAAAATTATACTATTTTAATATTTATTATTTACATATAATGGTCCTATATAATAGCTAAAACAGGTAATTATAAACATAAAAATAGCTGTAATAATATCTAAGATTAAACTTATTGAAAAATATAATATCCATGTTTATTATTTTCTTTTATTTTTTAAGTATAATAATCTATAAATATTATCATTCTAATATTATTTAAATATAAATAAATGTTAATCTTAGAATTTAGTTATCTTCGGTAAAAAATTTTACCATTCAATTATTTATTCAATAATCACCTATGTTTATTAATGAATCCATATTTATTTAATAATTCATAATACCAATAATAAATAGAGTTCTTATTAAAAAATTATTATTATTAGAATAAAGTAATATTCACGTTTATTAATACTAGAATAACAATATTATTGTTATATCATATATATATTTATTTATACTACTATCTAATTCTCTTTTAAACCTAATGGTCATTGGTAAACAATGTCTCCTTTAATATATAAATAACCGAATTATATTTATTAAATACTCAATATATACTCAATATTCTATTATTAAAGTTAAATGTGCCATTAGGTAAATATACTATTACTTATAAGGTTTAAAAGGGTTTTTTTTTTTAGACATTGTGAGAATTCTGAGGAAGTACGATGTTCCCGCTACTTTTAGACCTCTCAACACTATCCGTGGCTCCCTCAGGTCTGTAAAAGACCCGATTGACCCTAAGGACATGAAGGGCGTCTATATCATTCCCTGTTCCTGTGGGACCCCTTATATTGGTGAGACTGGTCGCTCTATCACTCAATGGATTAGTGAGCATTCGGCTGACTTGAGACATGGTAGGACCAAGTCCTCAGCCCTGGCTGAACATGCAGGGAAGACTATGCATCATGTATGTATAGAAGAGGCTCAAGTCATTGCCAAAGTTGCGCAGTTTCACCATCGCAAATTTAGAGAGGCCCTGGAGATTGAAAAAAGGCCGAATAATCTTAATAGGGATGATGGCTGGAAGATTAGCAGCTGCTGGGTCCCAGCCTTGTCTTCCTAGCCTCCTCATTCCCCTTGTGTTTCCGTCTTCCCCCTCCTTTAGTTTCGTTTTTGGCGGATTAGTCCTAGTTTTAGGGTATTAACCTTGTCCCGTTTATGATAATATTGGATTTATTAGATTAGATTTTTTGGTTCCATTATTTTGATTACATATGCTTCCTTTACTAATGTCTAAAAAAAACCCTTTTAAACCTTATAAGTAATAGTATATTTACCTAATGGCACATTTAACTTTAATAATAGAATATTGAGTATATATTGAGTATTTAATAAATATAATTCGGTTATTTATATATTAAAGGAGACATTGTTTACCAATGACCATTAGGTTTAAAAGAGAATTAGATAGTAGTATAAATAAATATATATATGATATAACAATAATATTGTTATTCTAGTATTAATAAACGTGAATATTACTTTATTCTAATAATAATAATTTTTTAATAAGAACTCTATTTATTATTGGTATTATGAATTATTAAATAAATATGGATTCATTAATAAACATAGGTGATTATTGAATAAATAATTGAATGGTAAATTTTTTTACCGAAGATAACTAAATTCTAAGATTAACATTTATTTATATTTAAATAATATTAGAATGATAATATTTATAGATTATTATACTTAAAAAATAAAAGAAAATAATAAACATGGATATTATATTTTTCAATAAGTTTAATCTTAGATATTATTACAGCTATTTTTATGTTTATAATTACCTGTTTTAGCTATTATATAGGACCATTATATGTAAATAATAAATATTAAAATAGTATAATTTTACTTAAGATAACTAAATTCTAAGAGTATCGTTTATTTATACTTAAATAATAGTAGAATAATAATAATTATAGATCATCTAATAAATATATGACCATTATATTTAATACTCATATGATTAAATGATTTTAATCTTAGATATAATTTAACTGTTTTAGCTATTTATAGAAATGTTAATAGTTAAATTAGTGGTTTGACCGGGATCCTTAGGTCAAATTAGCCGTTGGCAATATAGCCGTTGGAGTCTCTGCACACTCTATTTAATCAGCTAATCCGGATTGGTTCTTCAACTTGTCCTGACGATGAACCACACTGGTTGGTTCGAAACGCGTCGACAAAAGATTGGTTATGTGATTTTGCCGAAGATTATCTATACAATAATATAAATCTTATAAAGATAATATTAGAATCCTCTCCGGATTCACTGTTAATACAAGGGTAAATGAAATTTTCTAGCTCAAGGCACTAGCCAATACCAACTTTGGTATTTGTGATCCCTTTGTGGGGATGCACCTACCGTGCCCCATTGGGTTTCTGCCTTGTAACATAGTTCAAGGATCACAAGACTTTCCAATCTTCCTACTCCATTAGACACACTTTATATGCTATACATAGTGAATGGAAAAGAAGCATTATAGAACACACAATTTCACAGAAGGAAGAAAAATCTTAGCCAGTTCAATATCAAAATCTTAACCACTGATTAATAAAGAATAACAAGTAGTGTAATGAATTGTTCCAAGTTATTTATTTACAAGCTGTAAAGAATGTAGTGGAATGGAAAATATTACTTAGGCAACCCTTCAATATTTTCTACTAATATGTCTATGCATGTACATATGAAATTAAGAGCATTGTGGAATACAAAGTTTCCTTTCTCTTGCCTCCATTTTGACAAATCAGTGTGAAATCAGTGTCACTTTGAATCTCCTTTTCTGTGTGGATGTTTTGACAAATAAATGTAAAATCAAAGTCACTTTGCATTTCCTTTCCTGCGAGGGATCACATCCACAGTTGATTAGTAAAATATAATCTACTATATATTATGTTCAATAAACTGACTGCAATCTATAGTGGAAACGAGACCTCAATTCTTATTCTGAATTTGAATATCTCAGGGCAACATAAGAGATAAAAATGCATATGGCCTTAGTAGCTAGAAAACAATCACTCCATCATTACAAGACCACCTATATTTCGGCACTTAATCTAAATAATGGCACTAGTTGTAGTGCTTATTTGCATTAACACCATGGAAAAGCAACAACAATGTTTCAAAGCACACTTACTAGAAAAGTTGTAACGTTCTGAGAATATTTAATGATAGCATCTGAACCTCATAGCTATGGTGGGGAAACTAGGGAACCCAAATATTGGAAGATATCTCATACCAAATCTGAGAAAAAAATAAAAAAGGGAAAAAATCAAAATCTATAAATCAAGCAATGAATTGTTTACAAATCAAATACAATTCCTTTAACTAACAGTTAAATTGTGGTGATATATTTAAATATTTAGTAAGAGGGTAACTTCAAACGATGGAATATTGCCTTTCTCATTACTGTCATCCCTCAACGATTGAGATTACAAATCAATACTTATGGAAAGATTGTAAGAAATTCTGTGAAATAGTAAAGCGTAACCTCTATTTTCAAGCAACAAAATCAAGACATTGTTACATCAAGAGCCATAATTGATACATAATCAATGAATCAAGTCCTTGTATGGAACAAGCTTTTTTCACAACCTCTATTTTCTCAATAACAAAATCAAGACATTGTATGTGGTTATTGCCAAAAGGAAACTACGTTCTAATTTGGAAGAGGATCTTATCAAAAGACATGGATTTATTCAAAGCTACAAAGCCTAATGGGTTACTGAAAAATAAGTTGGAATATGGGATCATGATACTTAAATTGAAAAAATATGCTTTCCTTTTAGAAACATTAGAGTTATACAATGCTTTTTGAAATCATTAGAATTTGAAATTGGGCCTTTCTATCAAGACAAATTTTCATTAACAGAATGTACTTTCCTACCTGAAACGTTGTAGATATCCAAGAAAAACTTGAAAAGCATAAGAGAACTTAGTATAATGTACTTTCTTTCCTTCCTTAACATTCTTAAAGAGTTGAGGTTCTCCAAGTCATCAGGTAACTTTCGAAGGAAATGATAGTTAGTAATAGTCAAATTCACAACTGAAGATGTGTCACAAATACGAGGGGGTATCTCCTCCAAATCACAAAAGTGCTCCAGGTTAAAATCTAGCAGTATTGGAAGCTTAAGGCTCGACTAGTTGTTATTGAACCCAGACATTTTTCCATTCTTCACTAAAAGCTTAAAGATAGCTTCTCTAAGTTCTACATGACTTTACTATGCTCTTGAAGTGGGGGCACATGCAGGCTCTCCAAGTGAATAGTCTTAAACTAAGTGAAGGTAAGGCCGATAGATCATTCAGTGTGGATCTCTTTAACCCATAATTGAATACTATTAGGACTTTCAAATTTTTCATGGAACTAAAAAATGTTGGAAGAAAGTATTTGCTTCCAAAAAGAGTAAAACTAAAGCCTCTGCTTGAGGAAAATTGATGTCACACCACTAACACTTCTCCATGGAATCTATATAGGTAAACCACAAATCCAAAATTCCATTAGAATATTGTGTTTATTGAATACACAAATGAAATCATTGCATTTCTTTAAAATATCTTTTGAAATCAAAATTACCAAAATTACATATCGATAACCTAATGGGTGTAGGATAAATTCACCTGTGTCATTCAGAGAAAGCATGAGAAAAAATCTAATACTATATATAAAACCAAGAAAAATTCAAATTCATCACTTCTAGGGACCTCGTAACCACCCTGCCAATACACAAGTATGTTCCTGTTTGCAGTTAGAAAAATTACCCAAATTACAATCTTTTTACTCCAGCATATGTTGGAAAGTTATAGAAGGATGACTAGTGCAATCAATCCATTCCTTTTAGCCCCGGATTTGTTTCAGTTTAAAACAGAAGTATACAAATATACTTTTCCAATGTTTATGCTTTAACCATTCACCTTAAGATGTTTTTACAATATAATTTCCTAAGTCTATTTAATATCTTCATTATCATAAAAACCAACCTATATCCATCTTAACTCCACATCTACCACTCTTATGGGGATGAAATCTATTTATCCCTTTGAGCACTTGGTAGACCCAGAATTAAGATGGATCTAAGATGATAGAATTTTCCCTTTAAATAGTCTATGCTCACATGAATACCATGGTATTACCATGGGTCAATACCATGATAACAGTCTATGCTCACATGAATACCATGGGTCAATACCATGGGTTATCATAAACCTGGAGCTTAAAAATTACTATTAGTAATTTATAAAAATTAATAAAACTAATAGTTGAATTTATTTTATTTTTTATTTTAACCAACCTAAAATGTTTAACATACATTAAATTACAACATCCATTTTTACTCTTGATCCACCAAGCCCCGAGAGGGATCAAATATTTTTTCACTCTATACTAGTTTGCATATCACGATATTTGATACCTCTCTGGCGTTAGTAGATCTAGAGCAAAGATGGATCTATGCTGGTTTAATTCCCCCATTTAAATAGGCTACATTCTAGCTAAATACCATGGGTCAATACCATGTGCCATTTCTATTTTTATTAATACTAATATTAGGGTTAATAATGTTTTTTTGCATGGTATTAATAACAATCTAGTCCATGGTATTTGTCCCATAGTATTTTTCCCATAGGTTTCACCTAAATATAACTCATTTTTTGAGTGTTTGTAAATATAAGGTGACTTATGGAGTAAATATAAAAAATGTTTTATTTGTTTACCATACCTCTCATTTATTTATATTTTTATTAATTTACCATACCTCTTTTACAAATATGGTATTTGGCCCATAGGATTCACTTAAATAAAACCTCTTTCTTGAGCCTTCATAAATAGAACGAGGGTTATGGACTAAATATAAAAAGAGGTTTTATTTATTTACCATACATCTAGTTTATTTATATTTTTATTTATTTACCATACCTTTTGAGTAAGTATAAAAAGACGTTTTATTTATTTACCATACCTCCAGTTTACTTATATTTTTATTTGTTTACACCCTTGCATGTATATAAGGTGACTTATGGAGTAAATACAAAAAATGTTTTATTTATTTACCATACCTATCATTTATTTATATTTTTATTAATTTATCATACCTCTTTTATAAATATGGTATTTGGCCCATAGGATTTACTTAAATAAAACCTATTCTTGAAAATGGGCAAATGGAAGGTTGTAACTCCTAGTTTCAAGGGATAAACTTACCTTTTCTACCCTCTCCCTTAAAATAAGGTGGGCTATTTGAGGTGATTTGTAAAAATGTGTTATGATACAAAATATTCGCCCACTGAAAATTTAGAAACCCCTTAATTTCGCCAAAGGGTGAACATTCCCCTCTAAAATTTTCTATGCTTGTTGGTCTGTCTGGATCAAGCAATGTTCAGTATCAACAACCCTATGGGGCTCAAGTCCAATACCAAAATCCTTACATTCCATATGGTTCTCAAGGAATGGTTAATCAACCTTACACCCTCTAATCTGGGCAATACATCCAGCCTGGCTATGGCCAGATTCAGTTTGAAAATTCCCTGGGCACTCTTCAAGTACCCTTGCAATAGCAAGGACAACCTCTACAACAGCATGGGTAGCCTTTGTTCCCACAACAGCAACCTTTGTTGCAGCAAGGTCTCTTCGTGTAATTGCAAGGGAAAATGATCCAGTACTAAGGCCAACTGCAAGAACCGCAAGGTCAATCCTTGCAAACATTGCAGCAAACCGTGCAACAGTAGATCCAATATGCTCCGTACACCTCTCAAACTTTGTCCTCGCAGGGCCAACCTCTACAGCCCCAGGGACAAATTTTGCAACTTCAAGGTAAATCCTTACAACAACAAAACCAACTAGGGCAATAACAATCCTTGGATATATATCAACAAGGTCAACCCTTACAGGGGCCGGGTCAAGGTCAAGTCCTGCAGCAGCAGGCTCAAAATCCTAATGTCCTAGGTCAACAGGTCCAGAATCCTACTGGCCAAGGGCATCAAGGACAAAACCCTAATGCCTTAGGTCACCAGGTTCAAAATCCTTTTGGTTAAGGGCAGCAGGTACAAAATCCCTATGTCCAAGGGCAACAAGTGTATCAACCTTATGCTCAAGGACAACAAGTCCAAAACCCTCTTTCTCAGCGACAACAGGTCCAAAAACTGTAGTCCCATATCCATATGTCCAAGGTCAACATGCTCAACAACCTTTCAACCCCTACGTTTCTCATCAGCAACCTATGGCCGGATAATTCCAAGGTATTCACGGTCAAAATCCTCCCTATGGTCAAGGTAATCTGCAATGGGGGCAGTCTCAGATGCTATATGGCCAAAGTCCCCCACTTTGGGGCCAAAATCCTTACCAATAGGGATGGTCTCCTTCGTATGGACCCGCTTATAGACCTCCCATGCCTTTTAACACCCAATTTCCATTCTTGGCTACACTCGAGTTGCTAAATGTATCTCGCCTTACGAATGATTTGATCCTTCATTCGCCATACTGGCCTCTAGTGCCATCTAAGATACCAAGCAATTGTCCAAAGTTTGATGGGAAAGCTAAAGAAGATCCTCAGTCTCATGCGATGACATATCACCTCTGGTGCTCATCGAACTCATATGTGGATGATTCCATTCATCTCCATCCTTTCCAACAAACCCTCATGGGTGCCGCAGCAAAGTGGTACATCGAGCTACCTCGAAGTACATACCATGACTTCAACTCTTTATCCATGGCTTTCCTCACACATTTTTAGTTTTCGGTTCACTATGAAATTGGCACCTATTTGCTCACATTGGTTAAGCAAGATACTGCCACACACATCTCTGATCACATCCATGAATGGAGACGTAGAAGTCGCCTGATCAAATTTGATATTGCTGATCAGTTGCTCACTGAATGGTTCACCAAATCATTTGTGGCCCCAATTGCTCACGATATAGCTATGGTGGATGCGTCACTGAAGAGTATGCCATCGCTCGTGCCCAGTACTTCGATCTAGTTTACTCCCATTCTGGCACTTTGTACGAGTTATTACCCAATTCTCCGCGGCCATCATCCAATCCCGTAGCATCAAAGTCACCATTTGTAACTCCCGTTGATGGAGTTATTGGTTCAGTATCCCAGACCCCTGCTAAATCTTCTTCCAAACAGAAGTCAGTCTCAAATGCTATTCCTGATAGTTCATCCCAAAATCCACCTGGACCTAGTAAAACCTCAGAGATCCACGATGTCCAGTCTATCACAATGGAAAATTCCTCGAAAGGAAATAAGAAAGGCAAAGGAAAATCTAAAGCCGATGCCCTAAAATAGGGTTCTCCAAAATCGTCTGCTGGTGAATCTTTGCAACGGAAACCTAAGTATCCTTGCCTCATTTGCGAGGAAGATCACTACACTAAGGATTGTCCCCGACAATATGAAATTAGTTTCTTACTCAAAGGGACCCCCACTATCCTCAAAGAGCCATTTCCATCTCAGCAGACCCAAATGGTAGACCAACCCCAATCTGCTTCCTCTGGATCTCAAGTGTTCATGATGAGTACACCTATTAAGGTGGCTACTAGGTCGAAATACTATTAAACTAATGCTTCAGTAGCTGGGAAAGAGAAAGAAGCCACACCTTCTTCTTCTACCCTTAGTTCTAGCCTCTTCATATTGAGTGCCCTAACCATGATTCTGCTATGCGGCCACCCTCTCGAGGTGTGCTGCAGAAATCCCTGTATGATCCCAATGCCCGAGTTACTTGGCATTACAATATTGTTGAGGATTTGGTTCAGGTGCCTTCAGCCATGTTAGCTCTCGAGGTACTCCAAAGCTACCCATCGCAGCGGAAATCTTTGCTGTCAGCTATAAGGGGCATCGATCCCATTGATTCTAATTTGATATGTTTTGATCTAGAGAACCATGTTCCGTGGCTTCCTCATCAGATTTCCTTTCTTATTTAAGTAATCATCGATGAGAAAACCATCCACCAGATTGTCATCGATGAAGGGGCTTCCACCTGCATCATGTTGACCGCATGTTGGAAGGCTATTGGTTCTTCTGCACTGAACCAATCTTTGAACACTTTGGAAGCTTTCGATGGGCATGATTCACGACCCTTCAGTGTCTTACCTAACCTTGCCATTGCACTGGAAGGCAAGATAGTGCAAGTTGAAGTAGAAATTGTTGATGCCAATCTCAATTATAATATTCTACTCAGCTGAAGTTGGGCCCATCCCATGCATGCCGTGGTTTCCTCTTTATTTCGTGTGATTCATTTTCCCGATCAAGGGAAGATCGTCACTGTCGACCAGCTATCTTTATTTGCCTCTTCCTCCTTAGATGGAAATGTTCTGTACATCAAGGACATTGGTGCTCCCTATGAGAGTGTGTGGGCAGGTCTTTTCAAAGATTATACCTTAATGGGAATTTTTCCACTCCCACCTCCTCATGTTTCTTATGTCAACATGATCTCGGTCAAATTTGATCCCTGGATCATACCTTCACCAGATCTTGTTGATACTTGGGGTGAGGTTATGCCGCTTAGTTAAGCCGAAGATAATTACGTGGAAATTGTTTCGGCTTTAAGCTCTGTATCCTCTTATCCTTTTATGTCGAAGACCTATTTCGATACATACTCTCAATCTCCATGGCTTGGAACTTTGGAATTGCCTGATCCCTTAGTCGAGACCTTCCTTGCTAATGAAGGTATCATGGAAGTCATGTTTCTCGATGAACCACCTTGGATCGATACTCATCATCGTTCATCATTGCTGCCTCGTCCGATGGTCATGTCTACCATTTTCGAAGAGTGCTCTTCTCCGTTGTCTATTGATGTGTCAATTTATCCTCACATGATCAATATCTTTCAACTAATGCCACCTTTATCCCTTCATGGATCCAAGATTTTTCTCCCTCCCCCAGATTTTACCGATTGCCCATTCTTGCAATGGTTTCAATGGGGTTTCCATCTGACTCGTAACCCTCCCTCGCCTAGGGGGCATGGGGGAAAAGCCTTATATGAGTTTTACTCCATTATTTGGATGAGTTGATGCTTACTCGTCATGGAACAACTCTGATGTCCTTTTGTGTTGATCGATTACCCAAGTCCCAACATGGACTCCTTCAAAAAGTATTATTCTTAGGTCATCTTGCATGGTTACTTGTTTACATTAGTGTTTCATTCATTTTTGTGCAAAGTGGTTTTTTGTGATAGTTTTCAAATTGCTTTCCTGTTTACTATGCTTTTCTTGCTTTGTAGATGTTTGCGACTCCTCACATTGGTTTCACTAATGGTTCTTGTCGTAGTATCCGGAACCTCTCATCCGCAACATGGGCTATTTATGACCCTAATGCTGAGTTGATTAACCTTCAAGGTATCTGTCTAGGTCGCACAACCAACAACATTGTTGAATACAGTGCAGTCATCAAACTGTTGTCAGAAGCCATTGCTCTGGGAATCAGAGAACTGGTTGTCAATCTGGATTCACAGCTTGTCGTCCTTCAACTCAACGGGCAATATTCTATCAGAAACCCTCAAATATTGAGAATGTATCTCCATATCTATCTATTGGAAAGGAATTTTGATTACATATCATCATATTCCTAGACGCATGAATACATTGACATATGCATTAGCTAATCATGTGTTGGATAGACATTTACGAAACATGTAAAAGATAAAACAAACCATTTGTACCATATAGGAAAATACAACATATATACATACAGACATATATATATATATATATATATATATATATATATATATATATATATATATGGTGATAATGTTTGATACATAAGAACCCCAGAAAAATAATACGTGTCCAAAATAACATCAGTGGCTCGCAGGCCTCATATATTCGTGGCACGCAAGCCCCAAAAAATGTAAATGTTGGACCTAGGAAGTAATTAGCATGGTGATCATGGTAGCATGATACAGCTTGTGCAACACAAGTCAGTAATTAGCAAATCCAATCTAAGACCCCCACAGTGTGTCTTTGGTACTAACGAGGAATATCTCCTACTCGAGCATACTTCGGGATGCCATGAGTCAACCCCTCAAGGTTCCTCGCGATATCCTCCTCATTGTCATTCCCTTCCTGATAAGGAGTGATAGCAGCAATAGGGCAGGGGACGTGTCTGGCTATTGTGGACATCCCAATAGGCCACTCTGGTCCAACATCTACATTAACAAGAGAAATGTTATAAGCACATATATACCAAAAACAATTAAAAATCTCAAAATTAAAAAGTTGATTTTTTACCTTCATCGTCGAAATCCTCTCCATCTAGTAAGGGCATATCTGGATCTCCACGAAAGTCGGAGCTAATGTATGGCCAGTCCTCCATGACGATTTTATATCGTCGTAGCCATGAAAAGAATGCAGGTCGGTATGACATGTGCTGACCCCCAGTGATCTTGGGCATCAAATGACTCCAGTGAGCCATCCACGGATCACGTGGCATAGGAGGATCTACCTCAGTCAGTTGATACTGGAACAATGGTACTCATTCCAAGAAGAAGGTCACAAGTACATATCTAAATCAAAATTGCTTCAGATTCCTCGCCTTGGCTTTGGACAGCTGGCGCTTGATGTTCATCTTCATGGCCTCTACCTAGTTGAATATAGTAGGAGATGTGCAGTTGATAGCATAAAGGAACTTCGACTTGTTAGTCTCATGTTCCGCCTAGGACCCTGCCACTATATTGATAGTCAACAGAAGCACTCTCAGTGTCAAATCCCAAACACTGGAAATCTCTATCTTCCCACTTTTGGATTTTAGGGGCTTAGGGTAGTGTTCGGAAAGCAAGGAAGATATGCTTGCCCCAATCAGTCGTGACCTATACAAGCTCACTGGTTCCCCTCTGCAAGGCAGTCCGGTGAAGAAATATATATATGAAGTTTCCAACTCCAGCTTCTGGTTGCCAATGACAAAAATCTCCCAATTCATGTCCCAAAGACTAATCAGGTATCGAAGCAACTAGGGCTAAGCCCGCATCCCTAGCGTGAGAAAGAATTTGAGGAGCTCGCAAGCCCTCAAAGCTTCCAGGAAATTTGGGTCATTCATTGCTTGGGTGTCAACATCCTCATGTTCTCATTCTTTCGAGTCCACAATTTTCAGTGATTCTTTCTTGCCAAAGCCATTAATTTGAGTCAACAATCATCCTTGGTCCATAAAATTTAAGTTTAAACGGTGATTTTTTTAGAAAATAGGGTTTTTCCCTATTCATGGCGTCAGCGCGCCTGTTTTAAAAACAACTGCGTTGATCAGCATGGATGGTTTTGTTAATCACCCCTAGCCAACGCGATTCTGTGTCCAGAAATCACGCCAATCGAGGGCGAAAAAGTTTTTCAAAAACCCCCTCAAAAAACTAAAAAGATGGTTAAAAACATAAATAAAGGACATGAAAATGGAGCTCAGGGCTTTAGCTATTACCTGGAATCGACGGCTCGTAGATTGACCTCTAGGATCTCCCGTAAAATTCTCCAAAACAATTAGGGCAAAAGTGAGTTAAAAAGTTTTCACAACAAAGGTAAAATGGTAACTGGTAAAAATATATTTACTTTTCCCCTTTTTATTCATTTTTCCATGAAAATATCAGGTTTTTGTAAATATTTTGACCTATTTTTCCTTAAGAATTCGATAATACACTTTACCTTATTTGTGCAGTGATAGATGACGGATGTTTGACGATGATGACAAGTCACGTTTCAGCTCTTTTCTCGACTCGTTAAACTCATATGAAAAGATTTCCAAGTGTTTTTCCCATTTGACTCGTAAAAGAAAATAAAATGGGGGGTCTGCTTTCAGGCTCTTTTCCGACCCTTTAAAAGTGAAAAGATGGTCGAGCCCTTGTCATTTTGAAATTATTAATGGATGTGAAACATTGTGTTCATAGTATAAGTTTACCCCTTTTTCAGGCTGGGAGGCACTATTTACGAAAAAGGTACTCCTTGACTGAAATGATCAAGAAATTCTCTCAAGTATTGTTTTCTACCTTTTCGTGCTCAAGAGACACAAATGTACGAAAAGGGACCATGTGGAGTTTCCTTTTACGTGTCTTTTTCAAACTCTATAAACATGAACAAGAATGAGTTACACCTTTGTTGGACTCGTTAAACTATTAAACGACATCGGATTTGTCACCATAACGAAGATGAGATTCTCCTTCCTACGGCTCGTTAAAATTGCTAGGTCAGATTCATCCGAATGATGAACTTACAGTGCAAGCATATGTTATCCCCTTCAAACCTGCGATTAAAAGATAATTGGGGTACCTTCTAGAAATGGTGGGGGAAAATTTGGAAATCTATCAGTTGTGTCGGCAACTCACTCTTGAACATGACACTCTTTGTTTCGTGTCGAGTTGGGACATCCTCCTTTGTATCATTGACCTTCCTAGGTTTGGGCCATTCATTTTTTCCTTCCAGTTGACCTCTTCCACATCATCATGACCACTGATCCTATGGATCCAAAAGCTGCCAAACTTCCAGTTGTGTCACCCATATGTTCAAGAGTTTTCCTTCTGCAGTTACACTTACCTCTGATTCTCTGTATCATCCAAAATCATTTTGCATCCTTTTGTCTCACTTTGATGATGTGGGATTCATTAGGGAAAATTTTAAGAACCCCCCCTAAATTTATATATATAATAAATGGGCGAATCTGCATGGTATATAGGAAAAATGGAAGGCGATTTTATCAATAATATAATATGTATATATAATTTTTTGGCGAATCTCTCACCAGGCATGGCGAATATTTTACTCAATTATAAAATCTTGTAAGATCTTGGTATTACCATGGGTCAATACCATGGGTTATTATAAACCTGGAGCTTAAAAGTTACTATTAGTAATTTATAAAAATTAATAAAATTAATAGTTGATTTTTATTTTATTTTTTATTTTAACCAAGCTAAAATGTTTAACATACATTAAATTACAACATCTATTTTTACTTTTGATCCACCCCCGAGAGGGATCAAATATTTTTTCACTCTATGCTAGTTTGCATATCACGATATTTGATACCTCTCAGGGGTTAGTAGATCCAGAGTAAAGATGGATCTATGCTGGTTTAATTCCCCCATTTAAATAGGCTACATTCCAGGTGAATACCATGGGTCAATACCATGTGCTTGGTGAATACCATGGTTCAATACCAGGTGCCATTTTGGTGAATACCATGGGTCAATACCATGTGCCATTTTTATTTTTATTAATACTAATATTAGGGTTAATAATGTTTTTTTGCATGGTATTAATAATAATATAGTCCACGGTATTTGTCCCATAGTATTTTGCCCATAGGTTTCACCTAAATATAACGCATTTTTTGAGTGTTCGTAAATATAAGGTGACTTATGGAGTAAATATATAAAAAAAATTATTTGTTTATCATACCTCTCGTTTATTTATATTTTTATTAATTTACCATACCTCTTTTACAAATATGGTATTTGGCCCATAGGATTCACTTAAATAAAACCTCTTTCTTGAGCCTTCATAAATAGAATGAGGGTTATGGACTAAATATAAAAAGAGGTTTTATTTATTTACCATACGTCTAGTTTATTTATATTTATATTTATTTACCATACTTTTTGAGTAAGTATAAAAAGACGTTTTATTTATTTACCATACCTCCACTTTACTTATATTTTTATTTGTTTACACCCTTGCATGTATATAAGGTGACTTATGGAGTAAATATAAAAAATGTTTTATTTATTTACCATACCTCTCATTTATTTATATTTTTATTAATTTACCATACCTCTTTTATAAATATGGTATTTGGCCCATAGGATTCACTTAAATAAAACCTATTCTTGAAAATGGGCGAATGAATTCACTTAAATAAAATCTATTCTTGAAAATGGGCGAATGGAAGGTTGTAACTCCTAATTTCAAGGGCTAAATTTACCTTTTTTACCCTCTCCCTTAAAATAAGGTGGGCTATTTGAGGTGATTTGTAAAAATGTACTATGATACAAAATATTCGCCCACTAAAAATTTAAAACCCCTTAATTTCGCCAAAGGGCGAACATTCACCCCTAAAATTTTCTATGGGATTCATTATGGCCCTCCTTTGACACGGTCACTTTCCATCGACTTCAACTCATTCTCCAGGAAGTGGACCGAGAGACTCCTTTTCGGTACCTTAGAGCTTGCATGCCCTAATGGCAAGTTCTTCGCACTCGACGACAAGTTCACATCATTGGCTTTCGATCGAGTGATTTCATGGGTGTTCAACTTCAGTTCCTCTATTCACATTCTGTGGATTGTGCTGATAGTACCTTGAGGACCATTGTCATTATTGGTGGTTTCTCTCATGCTTGTTAACAATTTACATCATTGAATGGTAATCAAGCGACTTTCTAGCATGTTCAACGTCAACACATTTATTCACATGTTAGAATTTGTACTTTGATCGGGTCGTGTTACAACGCAAGACCCTAGACTTAGATTACAAAATTCCAGGTTGCGAAGTGATGTGACATGGTTATGTTGATATGCACGTCTCTTTCAGATGGCTAGCTGCAACCAGACCATGAGTTATCATATGTGATCCTTCTCATTATTGGATGGCTGAGACCATACCTTGGTTTCATTATGATCATCTTTGACGGATGGTTGCGTCCATGCCACGATTCATGTATCATTTGACAGAGTTCTCAGTTATGTATATGTATATGTACTTGTTTGCAGGTTTTCTGACAGCAAACTACGGTTCCTGGTACTGATTCATAAAGAATTTCATCTCTCACTCTAGCTCGACCTTCATGCTTTAGGGGGCATCTGTTACACAAAATTTTGTCACTGTCCCTGTACTCCCCATTCCTTGATCTTAGAGGACCTCTACAGTGAGCCCCACATGCTTTTCCTTCATGAAGAAACTCCCATTATGTCCCTCTTCATGAGTAGATCAATTCCCTTTTGCACCATTTCCCCTAAAACTTCTGTTTAACCTAGTTTACAAGACCAGTGCTAATGACCTTTGTCTCCCCCGCACTAATGTGTAGAGATTAGCACTATCCCTAGCACTGATCGGAGTGATTGAGCTGTGTTCCAATTGCACTGGTCCTATTATGGAAAGTTTTTTAAATTAGGAGCTGAAGCTTCTATCTCTAGAAGCTTCGTAACAGAAGTCTGGTAAATGGTTTGGCCATAAGGGGTTGAGGATGTTCGTTTGGGATCCTTTCCCCTATAATGATGGAACTACCTCAAGAGATAAGCCCTTCTCCCATGAGAAGAGGATCCATCTCCCATCCATTCATCCTATATAAACCTCCCTTCTTCCCAAGCACAAGCTAGTGTTAATGTTGGTGTGCTAGTGCTATTTTGGTTTGGAGTAAACAACAAACTATTCCTAGTTGTAGCTATCTAGTTGTGTGAGGGAGAAGTGTAATTTGGTTTGGAGTGAATCCTAAAGGGAAGAGCCTTAAAACTATTGTGGATTGAGGCCATCATGGAATGCTAGCAGTGTGTCAAAACCTGGTCTTATTAGAGGAGGACTACAACGTCAAGACAATGGTTGTAATCTCTATTTGATATTAATATATGCAACTATCAGTTGATTTCCTACATGATTTTCCATCTGCCGTATTCATGGCTTAATGTTTCTTGACTTGTTAAGTAGGTTGAACTACAATTTGTCTATTATCACGTTTTTTGTCTGTTGTTGTTTACTTGTTTCAGGTGCTTGAAGAAGGAAGCGAGAGATAGCTGGAGTGAGCAAGCAAGGACATCATCAAATGGGATAAGAGTACCAAGAAGTAGGCCCTCTTGATTGGTTCTAACATAAGGAAATCTTCCATAGAATGTATCTGTTGTGGCTAGATCCATTATCGGGCTAGAGGAATTTGTTTACGTCAGCACTTATAATTTTACTTCACCACATGGGTAGATCTATAATAGCTAACAAAACTTACATAGAAGAAGGGTACAACCCTTTATGACACTTTACTATCTATGCGCTCCACGACCACAACTTGCAGAGACTTTACATTCTTTACAACAAAACTTGGGCTTTTTGCCCCAAAACTTGGGCTTTTGCCCCAAAACTTGGGATTTTGCCCCAAATTGACCCTAGGGGACCTTGTCCCAACAAGCCCTCAACACAAATATTGTGACTCATCCTCGAGTCACTCTGTTGGCATGGAGATCTTACTGTGGATACATCCCAACTCTACTTGTGCCACTGCTACCACAGTCGTTCTCTGTGTGACTGCCTGTTTGATCTACTCCACCAACTGCTCTTTTGTTGGTCCTGCATTGTCTTCCTTAATCTTTTGTTGCGTTCTCTGTAGGCTTTCCAATTTCTCCTCAATGTTGTCGGAGATAATCTAGGCCTCATCCAACCAATGCCCCAATCTGGCCTTAAGGACCACCTCCTTCCTTTGCCATGCTTCCACCTATTCAATCAATTGTTTTGCCTCATGCAGCTTGGCCAATCATTGTGCTATAGCGACAGTGAGCGTCGTTGCTCTCACTTCATCATACCGCTACTGCAATTCATGGGCCTTTATGTTTAACCTCTACAGGTTAGGATCTTCCTGCAATCCGTGACTACCTCCATGGATTTCTTGAAAAGCGTGGTGCAATTCACCACCACGACATCCACTGCTGCAGCTCCATCCTTCATAATGGCTTCACGTTTTTCTATGAACTCCAGCGGAGTTGAAGGCTGTGACATCAACTATAACTTTGTAATTTTTAGGTTTAGTTTAAACTAAACCTTGGCCACTTCTGTCTTTGCGTCACACACACCTACAACCAACTTCCTAATCTGCGCCTCCAATGACGCATCCTCTGGGATATCAAGTTCAGGGACTACTTTTCATGCCTCAACCACCACGACTGCAGTTTGTTTGTTTTGTGCCTGAAATTTCTTCCATGCTTCCAATGCCGCTGATTTCTCCATGAGCATCTGTTCTTGTTGACTTTGTACTCATTGATCATTCTCAACGTGCATTGCTCTTGGGCCTTAACTTTTGCTATCACATCTGCTTGCAGTGTGTGAAGAAGCTTGCTGGGGAGCATGACCAGGTTGAGGCCAATATTCTTCAAGGAGCTGAAAATAGCCTTGTCAACAGCTGCCTCCATGCTCAATGCTCCATCAGGCAATGTGATTTCCTGGAGATCCAATGACTAAACTAGATATGCTGCTTGAGTGGTCCCCAGTTCCAAACTGGTTGAGGCAGTGCTGCTCTATCCTGCACCTTCCTGGATTCTCGTTGTCTGGATCTAAAGCTCGCGTAGACTCATTTGGATGATGCTCAGTGCCTAATTTTGTTGCTGCAGTTGTTTTTTGGTAGTATCCCGCACATTATTGCCAATTTCATCCAAGTGACCATCCATTAAGGTAATCGGATCTAGTGATGACTTGGTGGCTTTCGTCTTCTTTCATTGTCCTTCCTTTTCCTGCTCCCTGTACTGCTTTACTCAGAAGGGAGTGCTTTCCTGCTTATCTCCGCCACCCTACTCTAACCGCTCTTCTTCCTCCATTTGAGGTGAAGGAGGCTTCTGAATTCGTTCAGATTAGCTCTCTTCCTACTCTGCTTGTTCCTTCATGGCACACTCCGCTTCTACGAAGGACTTCTCCTTGGCCTCTTTCTTCCTCTTCTCATCCAACTGTTGAACCTTCTGTTTGGCTGCTTCCTTTTTCTTTTTCTCCATAGACTTACTAGTCCCATCGGCCACATCAGATGCAGAATGCCACTCTGTTGGCCAACGCTTGATGACCTCTGCAATAGCATCATCTATAGCCAAGTATGGTAAGTTGAACCATTTATGCTCGGGGTCATTTCGCGTGTGGATGTAAACATGGTGGAAGTCCACTTTGAACTCCGCATACCTTGAAAATTGCTCGAACACAGTTGGTGATAACCGTGGCTTTTGGTTGATGGCCATGCGAATGATCACCTCCATAAGCACCAAAAAGACTTTGTTCTCTTTGACCTGTGCGACATCTTTTGTTGCCCAGAGAGATGAAAACTTTTCCGCTTCCGGTAAATCCTTCTCCACAGGAGGAAACTGGCTATCCTTTGACAAATCCCACGCAACAAGAAAAATTGAGAGCAACAAACATGAATAGTGAAATGTATTACCATCATTCTGTGCCTCTCTGTAGTTCACAAGGAACTCGCTACACAGGTCGCACTCCCAGTTGAACTATATGCCCTCTGCGCACTGAGCTGCTAACGAAACCACTAGTGCTGACACCTCGTCCATGCATCACTTCCTCATGACCTTGCCCTTATGCGGAGGGATATTATCTAGTAGCTTAGAAATAGGGTCCACCCCCTCAATGTCAATATCTTCCATGCCCTTCTCAGCCTCCATGTCGACCACCTTCCCCTTCTCCTTCGTGCTCAACTTTTCTTTCCTTTTAGCTTAGGTGCTGCATATTTCCTTGGTGACTCATGCACCGGCACCGGCTTCTTTTGCTTGCCCTTCCTGGGCTTGGGGACCTCCTTTACCAGTGTAGGCTTTGGCCTAGGCAACCTCAGCTCTGTAGGCACTGGTGCTGGAACCTCCATACTCACATGCTCTGGAGCAGCTCCCTCTGAGGCAATAGTCCCTCCAGTGCTTGTAGTTTCTACGGGACCTAGTCCTAACATGATATCGCTAGTAAGCTTTATGTTTGACTTGGAATACTGATCAAACATGGGGCTTATGAGAAAATCCACAAAGAACTCACGGTTCATGCGTAACAGACAGTACAACACATAAATTCTCAGAATGCAAACTGTTTTTCATTGGACAAACACGCGTAATTTATAGACGAATTCGAATTCAAATTCGACCGTTCCCCCCAAAATGCATCCATAAATGTTATATTGGCAGCAGATTTCCAAATATTTCACTCTTAATTTCAGCCTTAAATGTCGTCCCCCCGCACTCCTCTTAATCGTCTCCTAGCAGTCAAGTCATGAACAATGATGATAATAGTCACTTTTTGGTTGTGCTACATGGTCTCCACCCCTATAGCACGGCTCCCTTCAGGCTTCTCTTGGTACTGTGACACCCTCCTCTTTCACACAGAGCCCCTGTCGCGTAGCTATACACATCGAGAAGTGTAGTTTATAGTCCCGCACCTCCTTGCAGCTACCTGGAGCACTAAGATTGTGCTACCGTCATATAGTCATTAGGTCAGATACCTAGTGTATGGCTTCAAACGACTTCCATTTACCTTTCCCAGAAATGGATCTCCCTTCAATTTCACAAGCTGAAGTGCTCCATCATCAGTAATCGCTTTGATAATGTATGGCCCTAGTGAATGCATCTGAAATTTTCATGGAAACTTATCAAAATTGTTGTCATATAATAAAACTAAATCATTTACCTTGAAGGTGTACAGTTTGATGTGTGAATCGTGGCATGCATTTTCACGTTCCTCCTAAACCTACTGATGGAATCCAGCCAAATATCTATCTTCCTTGAGCTCTGTTATCTATGCGAGCTGCTCTTCTAAGGCTTTGCGGTCCACCATTCTTGTGAACGTCACTATGCGTAGACTAGGCACAATTTACTCAATAGGCATTACAACCTCTATGCCATAGACCAACCTAAAAGGCATCTGACCAGTAAGCTTCTTACAAGTAGTTCTATAAGCCCATAACAAGGCTGGTACGTGCACATCCCAATCATTCCTATGTGCATTGAAAACCTTTGTCAGTGCATTATCCAATATCTTATTGAACACTTCAACTGTCCCATAGGCCCGAGGATGATATGGTGTACTCTTCTGGTGATAAACTTGGAATTCTTCTATCAGCGAGCTGATCGTTTCATTGAGGAAATGCATAATGCAATCGCTCATCAAAATCTTTGGGCAACGGAACTTGGTCAACACATATTCAAATAAGAACTTCACTGATGTCTCCCCTATACATTTCTTCATAGGTTATGCCTCCGCCCATCTGGTCAAATACTCCGTCGCGGTGATGATATACTGTGCACCCGTCTTCTTTCTAGGAGGCTGAATCGGTCCTACAAAATCAATTACGCATTTCTCAAATAGCTGTAATGATACCTGCAGATTCAAAGGCAGCTCATCCCTTCACGATGGTCTGTCAGTTCTTTGACATGCATCTCATGCCCTACAATATACTTTGGAATCTTTATGCAATGTTGGCCACCATAACCCAATGCGTAAAATCTTCTGCGTTATTTCCTTTCCTGCATAATGGCCTCCCGCAACTCCTGCATGATCTTCAGTTAGGATACTGTTTTGTTCAAAATCAGGCACATAGTGTTGCAATATCTCATTCAAGCCCATCTTATACAAGTGACATGCAATAACAGAAAATTTACACGCACCACCAATTCCTTCTTCTGTTGACTCATGTATCCTTCTAGAGCCATTCTTGTAGTCAGGAAGTGGATAATGTCTGCAAAGTGATTTTTTGCTACATGCATCACAAAGAGTTGCGCGTCAGACAGTCCTTCCTCCAAATTGGTAGGCTCCTCTCTTGTTTCAATGCATGACAGATGATCTGGCCCTGCATTCAGTCGCCTTGGTTTCACAATTACTTCAAAATCATACTCCTAAAACAACAACAACCATTTGCATATTCCTCCCCCCCACCCCCCCAACAAAGGCTTGTTGACTAGGTACTTTAATGCAGAATGGTATGTATACATCTTAAAGTGTCAACCTAGCAGCTAATGTCTGAACTTTTGGAGCATGTACGTCATAGCCAACCCTTCGCACTCTGTTTTTGAATAATCCTTTTCGACCTTAGAAAACTTCCTGCTTGCAAACATGATAGGGTGATCCAATTCCCCTTCACTGGCCTGTGTCAACACTGCTACCAGCGCAATACATGAAGCATCCATATGCACATGAAATTTCTTCTTCCAATCTGGGAAGATTAGGATCGAGGTGGTGACCATTTTCTCCTTCAATACATTTGGACTCCGCTGACATTCTTCATCCCAATAGAATGTAGTGTCCTTCTTTAATAGCTTTTCCATCAGCGTGGTAATCTGGGCATAACTCTTGATGAAATTCCAATAGTATCCAGTATGAACCAGTGTTGTGTGCAACTGTTTAACACTTCTTGGCGCCTCCAAATTAATTATAACTGCAATCTTAGCAGGGTCCACCATTAATAATTTTTTGCATACCACATGACCCAGAAATATTCTGAAAGGTATGCAAAATAAGCAATTCTTTAAGTTTAGCGCGATCTGATACCTTCGGCATGTATCCAAAATCAAGCACAAACTAGCTACATGGTGCTTTACCAATCCAAATATTGTCCAATCATCAAAATATACCTCCAAAAACTTGTGAATGAACTCTTTGAACGTCACGATGACTACGCGCGAGAAGATCACCAACGCATTTTTGAGCCCAAAAGGCATTACCGTATACTGAAAGCATCCCCACTCAGTCGCGAAGGTTGTCTTACTCCTGTCTTCTGGCGCGATCTTTATTTGATGGTATCCAGAGAACCCATCAGTGAATGAATATGCTTCTTGTCCTCCAACATTATCCAATACCTCATCTGTGAATGGAGTTGGGAAAGGATCATGAACACAGGCATCGTTGAGCTTCCTGAGATCTACGCAAATTTTGATTTCATCCTTTTGCTTCTTTTCCTGAACTACCATTGGACTCACCCAATCAGATTCCTCCACTGGTTCAATAATACCTGCTGCAAGCATCTTGTCCAACTCCAGACAGACCTTTTCCTTGTATTTGGGATTAAGGTGATATGGCCTCAGAGTTAGTTTTTCCAAACAAATCCCTACACTACTGGCCCTTTTGGCATCAACCCGCGGTGCGCACATTGAAGTCTCACCAGAAGTAGTATGGGGGGATGTTGGAACCAAGTTTCTGCACCTAGAGATTACTGTAATGTCATTTTATGCCCTAAACCTGCCTTCGCGCAGATCGATAAGCCTTTAGGGCTTATCGATATAAATTTTCTTAATTAGATTCTATACCTCCGCCAACATTCACGACTATCGTTCGTGGACCATAAACAAGTGAATCAACCACTTATGCACCTATGTGATTATCGTTAATCCTGTATTTACCCAGATCGGTTTAAGTGTTCGATAACTTTAACATGCAACAAGATATTCTTCGTGTAAACAATTATTATTACTTGCGTTCATATGAAAATATAAATCATGTAAAATCATGCATCAATACAGTATTAATTCATAAACCCATCATTCATCATAACATAATAGCGCATTCATTCATAACAGAAGGAAATAGATAAACACAGGAATTTCTAGAATAATCTCTTTATTAATACTTTAGTTCTTCTTACAGACTCAAGACTTCCTTGCGCACTCAGCTGCAGGGGTCCACGTGCTCAGCTGCAGACTCTACTCTAGGACTTTTCACACACAACTGTAGAGCCTCTCTTCTACTCTAAGACTTCTTCGCTCTTTTTCTTACTAACCCATTACATTCATCTTCATCATATCTTCCTTGCCTTAGACTCTCTAAGACTCCCTTACTTATACAATCGCATGGTCCACGACCATGGGTAGATCTATAATAGCCGACACAACTTACATAGAAGAAGGGTAAAACCCTTTATGATGCTTTACTATCTACGCTCTCCATGACCACAACTTGTGGAGACTTTACATTCTTTACAACCAAACTTGGGATTTTACCCCAAAATTGACCCTAGGGGACACTATGCCAACACCAAACTTCATAGTTTATGTGGCCAATTTTTAAATGTGCCGAATTTTGAACTTGATGGGTGAAATATGGCAATCACGGTGACTTAGAGGACATATTGGGTGAAATATGGAAATCAAATTGACTTAGAGGACATGCATGGGTAACCATAGGAGATCTTTTTTCTTTTATGATGCGTTTTTCGAGCTAGCTATCATACATTATTTATTATATGTTGCCTTTGTATTTCCATTTGTTTTCACAAGTTATCTACAACTTGAGAAATTTAATATGTAACTTAGTTGGCATGATTATGCCTAAGCTTTTCCTAAAGGTTGAATACTAATTTCTTAAGGTGTTCTTTTCTATGTTGACATTTTATTTGTTTTGTTTATATAGATCATCTGGCTACATAGTGCCCACTATCGCCCAACCAAAGAAAACTATTTCGATTTTCTTGCTTTTCTGGTGAAAACTGACATTGACATTGTTGATGTTGAGGTATATATCATATAAACATTTTATAATCTACTTTAGTGTAGTGTCCCACCTTGGCAAGGTTAGTTTTGTGACACTTGGAGAGGCTAATGTTGATGCAATGATATAATATTATTGTTATAGACATATTTGTGCACTGCAACCCCAATCACATATGTCCATACACCAAGGAATTCTAAGTCCCTAAAAATGTTGGTTCATACCCTAAAGGAGCAAGGTTAGCTGATTACATCATCTCCCAGAAGTTTTCAATGAAAAACTACTCAGAACTGGTCAAAGCAGGACCATACAGACTGCCTAGTGCAAAGGGTGCAATGCATCTCACCTGCCACATGCTAAAACTGCGATGCATACTGGAAAGCCCTTTTGTAGGGTGTGATGAGCGAGAGCAAACAAATGGCACAAACAATTTGCTAGGTGGAGACCCTAAGAATCATCTAGAAGCTGCTCATTTGACACTTGCCTCCCTAAGTTCGCCCAAGGATGAGTAAGAGATCATGAAATCTCCAAGTGGAACCAAGAACTATCAGAGAGATGACACTAATCAAAATCCCAGAAGCTGACTCACCCCCCTGCAAATATCTATATATGGATCCCTAATCCCAAAGATCCAGAGGTTGGAATTTGGTAATTTGCAAAGAGGTGCTGCTGGTTTCTCTTTGAAGACACTATTGGGTGATCTTGCTTTGTATGAGGTGAAGAGGGCTTTCAAGCTGGGAGGATGGTGTTGGGTCAGACCAAGTGTTTGTAATCCTCTCTTCTACTACTTTTATCAATAAAGCTATTCGAGTTCTCCTCCATATTCTTGTGTAGCTCTGAATATTGTGTTGATATATGCATTTGTATGGTCAATATATATCTGATCCTATATTTTTTAGAGTGATAGATCTCTATGCTTTGATGGTATTATGCTGTTGTGACTCTACAGGTGCTCTTTGAAGTGGGACAAGTAAGGAAGCAGTGGTGGGATTCTGTCAAAGGGGAAAGGAAACAAGCAAGGAGCCAAGTGAAGGATTGAGGTTGGTACTCTCTACTTCTTTCTCATCTCTCTCTCGTAAAGGAAAAGACAATTGACTTTAATTTGTTTGTTTCTAAGATAGCTACCTGTCTTAGTGGGACTAGCAGTTCTGAATAGACACTAGATTTCCCGGTAACAAAATGGCGACTCCACTGGAGAGCGATTAGTTTGATTGTTTGTCTCTATTTTTTCGATTCATAAACCACAGATGGAACCTGAAGTTAAGCTAGCTAGCCTTCGAACTGCATTTGCTATGCAAGTGAAAAGTATATCAATGCTGCTTTAGTCAATCTCCGGGTTTGTTTATGAACTGAACAATTGACTTGAAAACATCCTAAGTGCCCTAGAGGTAGCTTGAGTAACCTCATTAGATCAGACCCTATACTTTGTAGTTACTGACTATCATTTGCTCGGTCTAAATCCCTAAATTAAGCTGCGAACTGTGACAAAAAACCAAGTTAAAGTCTCGTCCCTAGACCATCGCACCTTCTCTTCTTGGCAATCTGGATGCATCACACCTCCTGTGTGCAGTAGGTGAGATGCATCCCTCTTTCCATATGTTACAGGTGCAATGATTAGATAAGACTGTTTTTGCCTCCAAATTTTGGTTTTCTCTTCACTCTCTTCAGCATTATTCAGGAGTTTTGCTGTCTGTGATCAGTAGACCACTGTTGAAACCCCCTTCCTTTGCATCATCCAACCTCCATTGTACAAATATTTGTGAATTTTTTTTGATGTATTTTTCGCCATTCACAGTTCTCTTTTACAAAATGGTAGCTTAATCAAACTGTCGTCTTTGGATTTGAAAGTGTTGCAAGTGTCGTTTTTAGTCAAGGAAAAGAATCCTTCTCTTTTTTATAGTCGATTACACTGTTACTCTTGTATTTGATCTGAATTAATAGTATTTCAAGTGTTGAAAATAGTTTTTCAATTCAAAATCGCAAAGTGTCGTCTTGTCTCCCTTTCGTTTTTTGAAAAGAAAATCGTTAGTACTGTCGCTTTGAAAGAAGATATAATTCAGATTTGTGCTTAGCATGCTTTTTGTCATTCACACATTAAGAAAGCAGAAAACAAATACATGCATGTGAATTTTCATTTAGACTGCTTGTTGATTTTGATTTAGGACAATGCATCTAGCGTGTGCTCTCTGCTCTATGTTGAAAGGATTTCGTTTCTCTTTCCTTAGTAACTAGGATTTTCATTGCAAAAAAGAAGATTAAACGACTGTTTATCATCTTAGATTGCATTTTAGGAATTGTATATCTACATCACATGGCGAACCTTAAAGGCAAACTTCTTAAGAAAGATCAACTATAAAATAAGTTCAATGAACATAAAAGCGCTTTGGAATATAACACACAACATCTAGAAGTCTAGGCTAGAGAAGTATTCTGGCGTTGTAAATCCTGGTAATTGTCGCTTTCATCGAAGGTTGGGTGATTCCTCCTCTTTGAGACGACAAGTGCTAGTATGGACTTGTGCTCCCACGTACCGTCGAGTATATATTGGGAGACCACAATAGGCTATATCCTTTATCCTTAGGAAGCCGTGTCTGCCGCCCTATTGATCGCAATGCACTAAACACAACATTCGGGAAGATTGACTGTCGTACCGTAAAAAGTATTCTGCAGTTTAGCGATTGGTCTTGTAATTCCTCTGTCTAGATTTCTAGAGTAGTCTCTTTCATTCCTTTTCAGACTCCTTAAAGGAAAAGGTCTATCTGCACACTTGTCACTTCAAGCTCATTAAAAATCGAAGGTGACTAGAGTCATCTTTAGCTTTTTATCGACTCTTAAAAATTGAAAAAGCAAGTTGTGTCAAAGCGTCTAAAATTTATTTTAATCAGAATAATGTCATTGTTCCCTCGTTGATCTTAGGTTGAGAAAATGGAGTCCACCAACCAAGGATTTCCCCTTTGGGGAAATCCTAGTCCTTTCTCCTCTTCGGGAGATGTTGGTGCACCTCATATGGCCACATTGTCCCTTCCAGGACTGACAATTGGCCTGCCAGTATGGCTTTTCTTGACCTCTATCATTCAAAGCACCATGATTCCTGAGCAATCAAATCAGAAACTAGATGATACCAGAGTTACCCCCAACCCTCTACTTTGTTTGTTTCTCCCTCTCCTTCTTCCTCTTCGCTTGGTGAAGATAGTAAAACTAAAAACCAAGTAACTATGAAGAAGAAGAAAGGGAATGAGAAGAAGAAGAAGGAGCCAACTGCAAAAAGGGGCAACCGTACGCGAAAATCCACACACTGCACCATCCAAACCTAAATCTCCATGTGACATCTGCAAAGGGGAACACTATCATCGAGATTGTCCTTGCATCCCACAGATCTTAAGGGACTGGTCTCCCCGCTTGCACAATCTGGTGTCGTCAACCTCTGACGATCATGTTGAGAGTACACCGTCAACTAGTGAAGTCACTGGATAGAAAGGAAAATCTAAATTTCCTTGCAGACTATGTGAAGGCGATCATGCCCTCCACCGTTGTCCCTTCCTGGATGAAGCTAAAAGAGTCTTGGATAACCGTCCTGCATCACCGCAGAAACTCCCTCTTGGATACAAGAAACTCTTGCTGAGTCCATTGCTAGTTGAAAATCCGATTGATACACCTTTTTTGTCGGTCAAAGCACCTATCATTGAAGATGAACCCTTTGCGTCCACATCGGACCAAAGTCAATAGGTCGAGATGGCAGTCGACCCTGTCTTGTCTTCAAAGGATTTACCTTCAGATGATACAGTCACCAAAGAGAATGAGAACGACCCCATTCAAATTCTTTTCGTAAACATAGACTCCGATGAACATGGGGGAAATCTACTCATTCCTTTACCGTAGGAAGGAAGTTCATCATAGATTTATCTGGCTATTTATTCGGTCCCACCTCCAAGAAACCTAGTTGTCTCCTTTGATTGGAATCTACTAGGCAGACCCCGTTTACCATCTAATGTACCATTCTGAATCATAGTGAAAACTTACAAAATGGTCATGGTTGGTACCATCATAGATGAAGGGGCTTTTGTGAGTATCCTTTCCTCAACTGCTTGGAAAGCACTTGGTTCGACATCGATTTTTCCTGAGATGCGATATCTGACAGGCTTCGAAAAAGGAACCAGTCGACCATTAGGGATCCTTCCAAATTTTCCTATAACTTTGAGAAGGAAAACTGCTTATCTGAACGTAATGGTAGTCCAAGGACCTTTAGATTACAATCTACGCCTTGGGCACAACTACATTTATAGCATGGGAGCTATTGTTTCCTCACTCTTTCAAGTGATGTGTTTTTCGCATGAAGGCAGAGTGGTCTAGCTCGTAAACCAGCTTTCATTCCCTAGTTCACACATAGCTAATAGTCAAATGCCATCCCTAATAGGTCTTTTTGCGCAAGGAATGTCTCATCAATCTCCAGTCCATCCACCTGATGAGCGCAAGTGATTTGGTGGTGGTGACTGAAACCCAGGGGGCATGTACCCTGGTCTGCTTCGGCAAAAAAACTTTGGGTATAGGGTAGGTTTCTGTGGAGGATATATGACTAGTCTGACACACCCGTCCGTTTAGGAAAATGGGATTAGACTAGAATAAGATACCTCCATCAGAAGGTATGCCTTTCCTGACAGAGCGAGTGTTTTGTCTGCAAATTGAGGGGTAACCTAGGTATGCCTTTCCTGACAGAGCGAGTGTTTTGTCTGCAAATTGAGGGGTAACCTGGGTATGCCTTTCTAGGCATAGCAAGTTTTTTTGTCTGCAAATTGAGGGGTAACCTGGGTATGCCTTTCTAGGCATAGCAAGTTTTTTTGTCTGCAAATTGAGGGGTAACCTGGGAAACTCTACTTCTCTATACCTGGGGGCATGCAAACCTTTTTTCATGAAAGTGAAAAGTGACCATTTATTTTCTCAGTTTGTAGGTTCTTAACCCTTTAAACTCATAGGATTGGTCATTCCGAGCTTACATAATAAAAGGAGTCGGAGCATAATTTCGAATGGTGCAAGCTCCCTAAAAAATGAACCTATCGATGAGATATCCTTATTATACGACTGGCACGAGCAGTTTTACGCGAAGTTAAATCTCGTTAAAAATTAAACCTAGCAATGAGCATATGTTCTACCAAAGTTTAAGCTCATTAAAAAATGAACCCACCTCCAGTAAATAACCATTGTCAATGATTATCATCAGCTTTTGAGCCTTGGTCGTGTTCTTACCATCACCTCCACTCTGTTTTAGCCGATCATTCGCCTCCATTTGATTGTTTACCCCTTTTGAGGAACAACTACGACGAGTGATCCTATTAGTCACCTTCTTTACACTGTCGTGATTGGAAAGTTCCAAACCTTACCTGGAACTAGCTGCTATCTAAAAACATCACTCGTTCCTCAAAAAACGAGTCTCCTTTAAGCTCTTTTCATCTGACTCATAAAATATGAAAATATTACCGAGAAATTGGCCTCTCCAGCTCATTAAAGTGATTGGAAGTGCTATCCCTCCTCTAGATTTTAATATTTTTGGACCTCAGGGATAATTACACAAAAAGATCGAGCGTTTCTCTTGTTCAGCTCGTTAAAACTATCAAAAAGTCATCCCTTTCACATTGTTTTATACTTTTTCGGACTTAAGGGATTATACTACGAAAAAGGAATATTGGAGTTTCCTTTCCGTCTCTTTTCAGACTCTCTAAAATTGAAAAGGACCAAGTTATCCTTGTCATTAAACTCGTTAAAATAATAGCGACAAACTTGTCCATTCAGACAAGAGCGAGTTTCACTGTCGCTAGGCTCGTTAAAACATAGCGACGGGTTTGCCCGAAGGGCAAATTATAGAACAAGCATATGTTATCCTCCTCAAGCTTGACAAAAATAAAGAGGTACTGGTCAGAAATGACTGGGGAAAATTGGGAAGAAAACTTGAAGAAACTTTATTGGTAGCAGGTCGCTCTTGAACATGACACTTTCACTCCATCACCATGATTGAGTCGGGTTGGGTTATTCCATTCACCGGTCATATCACCATTGGTCCACTGCACCATCCACTTTTGGGGTTAATGCTACCAATCCATTTCAGTGTCACCGATATGTTCAAGATGTTGACAATGCAACAAGATGATGGAGCTTAGTGAAAAGAAGTTGCCTTCACTAAGTGGGCCCGCAGGCTATTTTTGGTGCAAAGTCTATTTTTAGACATATGGATCATGGTCTATGAGTTGTAGGATGCTATTTATGGATGATTGGTCATGTTGGTAAAAATAGATGGACCTCTATTTTTAGACATATGGTCGGAATCTATTTTTAGACTGCCAGTCAAAATAGAACAGTCGAATATTATTAGTTCATAATAATATTTGGACTATAAACATTATATTATCCTCTTGCAGCACTTCAGTTCGAGCTATGGATGCAGCACATGCAACTGCCAGAAGGAAATACGCTTTTCCTATGGGTTAGTTGAGCTATTGCATGATGGACTTCAGTTAGAACTCAAGTGATTGAGTTTGGTGGAGTTGATTGAGGAGTTGATGGAGTTGTGTCAGTTTGACTTATTTGAACTAGTTGTATTTAGTCTAAGTACCAAATACACTAGTGATGAGTGATGTGAATTAATTATTAATTAATTCACTAATTATTAACTCATAAATCAACTAAAGAATACATTAGTTAACTCAGTGCATGGACAGTTCAGTGGAGACAAGTGTTAGAGGTGGGTGAAAGGGTGAGACTACTATCAGTTGTGACTATAGTTGTGCATGAGATTTGCACAATCATTGATTCAGATTGCCAATGAGGATTGCATAGTACAAGCCAATGGAATTCGAACTTGGATCTGATCTATTCTCAACTTGGATTGCGCAGTAGAGGCAGGAAAATAGTGGAGGAGATTTGAACCCATGACTTGTTAAGATATGAGCTAGTTTGTGTGTAGCATGTGGAGATAGTACTGAGTACTTGTGAGAAGTATTGTACTATGTATTGTTACATGTTCTCTATCATTATAGTATACAGATAGTTGGGGGTTTTCAGCTGTATGCTTTCCCCATTACATACTGTGGTGATATGTGTGATTGATGTTTCAATGTGCGCATGCGATTATGTTTTAATTCCGCAAATTGATGATCAATGGTAGAGGAGGTTATGTATTATGCATGCATTTCGCAAATAGTGTATAATCAGGATAATCTCTGTGAATAAGTGTTATATTATTTAAAATTTCTACATGGTATCGGAGCGAAGTTGATCATCAGATCTATTATTCAGAAAGTGATTACATTTTATTTCTTCAGGCAAATTCTGTAATCAGGCCAGGTAGCCTCTGGATTCATCCTTCTTTTGGAAGCTGAGATATCCGGTAAATTTCCATATAGTCAATCTCTCTACAAGAAATACTTTGTTCTCACGAATTTTAGATCTGAAGCGGTTGAGTTTTGATCCGGTGGAATTCGAATTTGCAACAGTGTTTTCTTGGTGTCGAAGTTGAAATGTCTTTCAACGGATTGCGATTGGAGTATGCCCTTGAAGGCAGCTCAAATTATATTGCATGGAAAGACAGGATGGACGCAGTGTTAGATGACAATGGGTTGAAGGAGTTCATAGATGCTGAGGTCCCAAAGCCTACTAATGCTGCTCACGTTGAGGCTTGGCAAAAGAAGACAACAAAGTGTTGAAGGATTCTGTTGGAGGGCGTCAAGGATCACATTATATCCAACTTGCATGCAAAGGCTTCTCCATACTTGATGTAGAAAGCATTGACATATTTATTCCAAAGCAAGAGCGAATAGAGGAAGTTGGCGCTCAAGGATAAACTCAGAAACATTAAGTGTGAGAAAGAAGACAGTATGCCCAAGTATCTCACGAAGTTCACCCAATGCCGGGATGAGCTGGGAAGTGTGGGGGGTGACTGTCGATGATGAGGACTTGGTGAGCTTAGCTCTCCTTGGTCTTTCGAAGAGTTGGCATTCCTATCAGGACTCTATCAATGGTCAAGAAAAATTGCCAGGATGGGAGAGACTTTGGTCTGATCTTGTGCAAGAGGAGATCAGGCAGAATACCAGGAACCGATCTTCATCAAAGGCATCTGATGAAGAAAATTGCGCTTTGGCTGCCAAAGAAAAGAAGGGTAAGAATAAGAAAGCTTCTCATTCTGGTGCGAAATGCAAGAAGCAGGACATGTCCAAGGTGAAGTGCTTTCACTGTCACCAGCACGGACATTATGCCACAAATTGTTCGCAGAAGAAGAAAAATAAGCAAGCTGTTGGATCTACAGCGGGAGAGGCCTTAGCCTCGTAGTTTGAGATGGATTTTTCACTAATCGCATGCTTGGTATTAAGTGTGATGGGATCGGTATGGTTCTTGGACAGTGGTGCATCTTTTCACATGACAGGAGATTGGTCTTTTCACATGACAGGAGTGCACATCGAGATGGGCGATGATGGTAGATACAGTGTGACTAGTATCAGTACCATTTCCTTTGAGAGGGAGTCTGGTAAACCCTTCGTATTGAAGGAAGTGATGCATGTTACAAGATTGAAGAAGAATCTTATCTCTATGGCGATGTTATAAGACAAGGGATATGATGTTGTCTTCAGTGAGGGAAAGGATTTCTTGCGTAGTAAGACAACTGGAGAAACTCGGAAGATAGGGGTTCGAGTCAAGAACCTTTATCAATTGCATGTAGATGGCTGCGCAACAATGGCATGCAAGGCAGAAGGATTAGTGAGCCAGGATGATGGCGAGCTATGGCACCAGAGATTGGGCCACCTTCACCATGGAGCCTTGAAGATACTGCAACAGATTTCTACTGGGCTTCCTAAAGGCACTCTTGTGCAGTCAGATCAGTGCAAGGGGTGTATTTTGGGAAAATTTGTGAAAGCCACCTTTCACGAGAAGGATAGTCACGCCACGACGATCCTTGAGAGAATTCACACGGACGTGTGTGGACCTTTCTCAGTAGCTTCGACAGCAAAGCACAAGTACTATGTGATCTTTGTTGATGATTTCTCTCGAAAGTGTTGGATCTTCTTCATGCAGAAGAAGAGCGAGACATACTCAAAGTTCTGTGAGTTCAAAGCTATGGTTGAGAAGGAATTGGGGAAGAAGGTGAAGGCTCTTAGGAGTGACAATGGTGGTGAATTCATCTCTAGTGAGTTCAAGGACTTCTGCAGCGCAGAAGGGATTCGAGGAGAGCTCATAGCTCCCCATAACCCACAACAGAACGGGGTTGTTGAGCAGAAGAATAGAACGATCGTGGGTGTTGCACGGGTAATGTTGCATGATCAAGGCCTACCCCTTGACTTGTGGGTGGAGGCATGCAATACTGCAGTATATGTGCAGAACCATTGTCCTCACAAGATACTTGGCATGAGTACACCCGAGGATGCTTATTCTGGTAAGAGGCTTGATATTTCCCGTTTGAGGATTTTTGGTTCTCTTGTTTACATGCATGCGACAAAGGATGCCAGGAAGAAGCTGGAGCCGACCGCAGAGGTTGGGATATTTTTGGGGTACACTGATACGCCCCACAACTATCGTGTGTATTTTCCAGATAGTCGCAAGACTGTTGTGCAACGGGATATCAAATTTCAGGAGGAGAAAGCCATGAAGTGTTCGCCTGAGAGGGAGCCACACTTGCATTCAGATGAGGAGCTATTAGTTCCTAAGGATGAGCTTTAGGATGTGGAGCAGCCATAAGATGAAGTTCATGGAGTGGAAGAGACCACTCATGCAGCGCCAACCATCGGAGGGCGAAAGCGCACTACAGAAGCTGAGCGACTGGCTCAAGATGCAGAGAAGGTTGTAGGACCACCTACAACACAGCGTAGACAGAGACAGCCACCTGATCGATACAATGGATACATGGCTCTTTTGAGAAAATGTGTCGTGACTGAGCCATCCTCTTTCAAGGAAGCTGTGGAGGATCCCGCATGGGTAGATGCCATGGTGGAAGAGTATGATTCGATTGTCAGAAACAGTGCATGGGAGATTGTCCCAAGACCGGAGGGGAAATTAGTGGTGGGTTCGAGATGGATCTACAAAGTGAAGCAGGCAGCTGACGGGAGTGTGGAGAAGTACAAGGCAAGATTTGTTGCCCGAGGCTTCTCATAGATAGAGGGGATCGATTATGAGGAGACCTTTGCACCTGTCGCAAGGTATTCTTCCATACAGACGATTCTTGCTCTCTCAACGCAGATGGGGTGGCACATCCATTAGATGGATGTGAAGACTGCGTTCCTCAACAGAGTCATTGAGGAGGAGGTGTACATAGAGTAGCCTGAAGGTTTTGAGATCTTCGGTAGTGAGTTGCATGTGTGCAGGCTCAAGAGAGCACTGTATGGGTTGAAACAAGCACCTCGTGCTTGGTACACACGGATAGACAGTTATTTCACCGAACTTGGATTCTCCAAGAGTGAGGCGGATCCTAACCTATACCAGATTGTTGTGGAGGGTAAGTTGCTGATCGTTTTACTTTATGTAGATGATTTGATTTTGACAGGGGATGAGCTTTTGATACTTTCATGCAAGGAGGGTCTTGCTAGAGAGTTTGAGATGAAGGACTTGGGCCTCCTTCATTATTTCCTGGGATTGGAAATTTGGCAGCGCAGTGATGGACTATTTGTTTCTTAGGGTAAGTATGCCCGGGAGATACTGGAGAAGTTCAACATGCATGGCTGCAAGCCTGCTGATACTCCTCTTCCTGGAGGTTGGAGGAAGGAGGATGCTACTTCAGCAGAGGTAGTGGATGCCACTGTTTATCAACAGTTGGTGGGGTCGCTTATGTATCTGGTCAATACACGACCCGATATATGCTATCTTGTTAACCAGCTTTCACAAGCTATGGTTAAGCCAACCAAGCTCTTCTAGAAGGCAGGCAAGCATGTATTGCGTTATCTCAGAGGCACATTGGGATATGGATTGTGGTATAGACAGGAGTATGAGGTGAAGCTATGTGGCTTCAAGGATGTAGATTGGGCGGGGAGCCCAATGAATAGAAAGAGCACATCTAGAGGGATCTTCAGTATCGGGTCAACAACAATTTCTTGGTACAGAAGGAAGCAGAGATCCGTGGCACTCAGTTTAGCAGAGGCCGAGTATATGGAAGCAAGTTTGGCTGCATGCGAGGCTATATGGATGAGGAAGATCCTGGTCGAGTTGTTTGGGTCACACTTGGAGCCTATTGTGATTTATTGTGATAACCAGAGTTGCATTAAACTCTCGGCTAATCCAGTATTTCATGATAGATCTAAGCACATCGACATCAAGTACCATCATATCAGAGATTGTGTGCAGCGGAGAATCATGTTACTTTCATACATTCCCACGGACGATCAAGATGCTGATATCTTGACGAAGGCGCTCACCAGGAGAAAATTCGAATACCACAAACGTAGGATAGGGGTTGCAGATAATCCATATCTTGTTGAGAGGGAGTGTTGAAAATGTAACAAGATGATGGAGCTTAGTGAAAAGAATTCGCCTTCACTAAGTGGGTTCGCAGGCTATTTTTGGCGCAAAGTCTATTTTTAGACTATGTATATTTTTAGACATATGGATCATGGTCTATGAGTTGCAGGATGCTATTTATGGATGATTGGTCATGTTGGTAAAAATAAATGGACCTCTATTTTTAGACATATGGGTGGAGTCTATTTTTAGACTGCCAGTCAAAAATAGAGCAATCGGATATTATTAGCTCTTAATAATATTTGGACTATAAACATTATCTTATCCTCTTGCAGCACTTCAGTTCGAGCTACGGATGTGGCACATGCAACTGCTAGAAGGAAATACGCTTTTCCTATGGGTTAATTGAGCTATTGCATGATGGACTTCAGTTAGAACTCAAGTGATTGAGTTTGGTGGAGTTGATTGAGGAGTTGATGGAGTTGTGTTCAATTTGACTTAGTTGAACTAGTTGTATTTAGTATAACTTCCAAATACACTAGTGATGAGTGATGTGAATTAATTATTAATTAATTCACTAATTATTAACTCATAAATCAACTAAAGAATACATCAGTTAACTCAGTGCATGGACAGTTCAGTGGAGACAAGTGTTAGAGGTGGGTGAAAGGGTGAGAGTACTATCAGATGTGACTATAGTTGTGCATGAGATTTGCACAATCATTGATTGAGATTGCCAATGAGGATTGCGTAGTACACGCCAAGGGAATTTGAACTTGGATCTGATCTATTCTCAACTTGGATTGCGCAGTAGAGGCAGGAAAACAGTGGAGGAGATTTGAACCCGTGACTTGTTCAGATATGAGCTAGTTTGTGTGTAGCATGTGGAGATAGTACTGAGTACTTGTGAGGAGTATTGTACTATGTATTGTTACATGTTCTCTATCATTATAATATACAAATAGTTGGGGGTTTTCAGCTGTATGCTTTCCCCATTACATACTGTGTTGATATGTGTGATTGATGTTTCAATGTGCACATGCGATTGTGTTTTAATTCCGTAAATTGATGATCAATGGTAGAGGAGGTTATGTATTATGCATGCATTCCGGAAATAGTGTATAATCAGGATAATCTCTATGAATAAGTGTTATATTATTCAAAATTTCTACATGGTATCGGAGCGAAGTTGATCATCAGATCTATTATTCAGAAAGTGATTACATTTTTTTTCTTCAGGCAGATTCTGTAATCAGGCCAGGTAGCCTCTGGATTTATCCTTCTTTTGGAAGATGAGATATCGGGTAAATTCCCATATAGTCAATCTCTGTATGAGAAATACTTTGTTCTCACGAATTTTAGATCAGAAGCGGTTGAGTTTTGAGCTGGTGGAATTCAAATTTGCATCAGTGTTTTCTTGGTGTCGAAGTTGAAATGTCTTTCAACGGATTGCGATTGAAGTATGCCCTTGAAGGCAACTCAAATTATATTGCATGGAAAGACAGGATGGAGGCAGTGTTAGATGACAATGGGTTGAAGGAGTTCATAGATGTTGAGGTCCCAAAGCCTACTAATGCTGCTCACGTTGAGGCTTGGCAAAAGAAGACAGCAAAGTGTCGAAGGATTCTGTTGGAGGGCGTCAAGGATCACATTGTATCCAGCTTGCATGGAAAGGCTTCTCCATACTTGATGTAGAAATCATTGACAGATTTATTCCAAAGCAAGAGTGACCAGAGGAAGTTGGTGCTCAAGGATAAACTCAGAAACATTAAGTGTGAGAAAGGAGAAAGTATGCCCAAGTATCTCACGAAGTTCACCCAATGACGGGATGAGCTGGGAAGTGTGGGGGTGACTGTCGATGATGAGGACTTGGTGAGCTTAGCTATCCTTGGTCTTTCGAAGAGTTGGCATTCCTATCAGGACTCTGTCAATGGTTGGGAGAAATTGCCAGGATGGGAGAGACTTTGGTCTGATCTTGTGCAAGAGGAGATCAGGCGGAATACCCGGGACAGATCTTCATCAAAGGCATCTGATGAAGAAAATTGCGCTTTGGCTGCCAAAGCAAAGAAGGGTAAGAACAAGAAAGCTTCTTATTCCGGTGCGAAAGGCAAGAAGTAGGACATGTCCAAGGTGAAGTGCTTTCACTGTCACCAGCATGGACATTATGCCACAAATTGTCCGCAGAAGAAGAAAAATAAGCAAGCTGTTGAATTTGCAGTGGGAGAGGCCTTAGCCTCGCAGTTTGAGCTAGATTTTTCACTAATCGCATGCTTGGTATCAGGTGTGATGGGATCGGTATGGTTCTTGGACAGTGGTGTGTCTTTTCACATGACAGGAGATCGAGATTTGTTTTCTGATCTGGATGAGAAAGATCTTGGAGTGCACATCGAGATGGGTGATGATGATAGATACAGTGCGACCGGTATCAGTACCATTTCCTTTGAGAGGGAGTCTGGTAAACCCTTCGTATTGAAGGAAGTGATGCATGTTCCAGGATTGAAGAAGAATCTTATCTCTATGGCGATGTTATAAGACAAGGCATATGATGTTGTCTTCAGTGAGGGAAAGGCTTTCCTGCGTAGTAAGACAACTGGAGAAACCCGGACGATAGGGGTTCGATTCAAGAACCTTTATCAATTGCATGTAGATGGCTACGCAGCAACGGCATGCAATGCAGAAGGACTGGTGAGCCAGGATGATGGTGAGCTATGGCACCAGAGATTGGGCCACCTTCACCATGGAGTCTTGAAGATACTGCAGCAGATTTCTACTGGGTTTCCTAAAGGCACTCTTGCACAGTCAGATCAGTGCAAGGGGTGTATTTTGGGAAAATTTGTGAAAGCCACCTTTCACGAGAAGGATAGTCATGCCATGACGATCCTTGAGAGAATTCACACAGACATGTGTGGACCTTTCTCAGTAGCTTCGACAGCAAAGCACAAGTACTATGCGATCTTTGTTGATGATTTCTCTCGAAAGTGTTGGATATTCTTCATGCAGAAGAAGAGCGAGACATACTCAAAGTTCTGTGAGTTCAAAGCACTGGTCGAGAAGGAATCGAGGAAGAAGGTGAAGGCTCTTAGGAGTGACAATGGTGGTGAATTCATCTCTAGTGAGTTCAAGGACTTCTGCAGCGCAGAAGGAATTCGAGGAGAGCTCATAGCTCCCCATAACCCACAACAGAACGATCATGGGTGCTGCACGGGCAATGTTGCATGATCAGGGCCTACCCATTGACTTGTGGGTGGAGGCATGCAATACTGCAGTATATGTGCAGAACCGTTGTCCTCACAAGATACTTGGCATGAGTACACTCGAGGAGGCTTATTCTGGTAAGAGGCTTGATATTTCCCATTTGAGGATTTTTGGTTCTCTTGTTTACATGAATGTGACAAAGGATGCCAGGAAGAAGCTAGAGCCGACCGCAGAGGTTGGGATATTTGTGGGGTACACTAATACGCCCCACAACTATCGTGTGTATTTTCCAGACAGTAGCAAGACTGTTGTGCGACGGGATATCAAATTTCAGGAGGAGAAAGCCATTAAGTGTTCGCTTGAGAGGGAGCCACACTTGCATGCAGATGAGGAGCTATTAGTTCCTAAGGATGAGCTTCAGGATGTGGATCAGCCACAAGATGAAGTTCATGGAGTGGAAGAGACCACTCATGCAGCGCCAACCATCAGAGGGCGAAAGCACACTACAGAAGCTGAGCGACTGGCTCAAGATGCAGAGAAGGTTGTAGGACCACCTACAACACAACATAGACAGAGACAGTCACCTGATCGGTACACTGGATACATGGCTCTTGTGAGAAAATGTGTCATGACTGAGCCATCCTCTTTCAAGGAAGTTGTGGAGGATCCCGCATGGGTAGATGCCATGGTGGAAGAGTATGATTCGATTGTCAGAAACAGTGCATGGGAGATTGTCCCAAGAACAGAGGGGAAATTAGTGGTGGGTTCGAGATGGATCTACAAAGTGAAGCAGGCAGCTGACGGGAGTGTGGAGAAGTACAAGGCAAGATTTGTTGCCCGAGGCTTCTCACAGATAGAGGGGATCGATTATGAGGAGACCTTTGCACCTGTCGCAAGGTATTTTTCCATACGGATGATTCTTTCTCTCTCAACACAGATGGGGTGGCACATCCATCAGACAGATGTGAAGACTGCGTTCCTCAACGGAGTCATTGAGGAGGAGGTGTGCATAGATCAGCCTGAAGGTTTTGAGATCTTTGGTAGCGAGTTGCATGTGTGTAGGCTCAAGAGAGCACTGTATGGGTTGAAATAAGCACCTCGTGCTTGGTACACAAGGATAGAAAGTTATTTCACCGAACTTGGATTCTCCAAGAGTGAGGCGGATCCTAACCTATACCAGATTGTGGTGGAGGGTAAGTTGCTGATCATTGTACATTATGTAGATGATTTGATTTTGATGGGAGATGAGCTTTTGATACTTTCATGCAAGGAGGATCTTGCTAGAGAGTTTGAGATGAAGGACTTGGGCCTCCTTCATTATTTCCTGGGATTGGAAATTTGGCAGCGCAGTGATGGACTATTTGTTTCTCAGGGTAAGTATGCTCGGGAGATACTGGAGAAGTTCAACATGCATGGCTGCAAGCCTGCTGATACTCCTCTTCCTAGAGGTTGGAGGAAGGAGGATGCTACTTCAGCAGAGGTAGTGGATGCCACTCTTTATCGACAGTTGGTGGGGTCGCTTATGTATCTGGTTAATACATGACACGATATATGCTATGCTGTTAACCAGCTTTCACAAGCTATGGTTAAGCCAACCAAGCTCTTCTAGAAGGCAGGCAAGCATGTATTGCGTTATCTCAAAGGCACATCGGGATATGGATTGTGGTACAGACAGGAGGATGAGGTGAAGCTATGTGGCTTCAAGGATGCAGATTGGGCAGGGAGCCCAATGAACAGAAAGAGCACATCTAGAGGGATCTTCAGTATTGGGTCAATAACAGTTTCTTGGTACAGAAGGAAGCAGAGATCCGTGGCACTCAGTTCAGTAGAGGCCGAGTATATGGCAGCAAGTTTGGCTGCATGTGAGGCTATATGGATGAGGAAGATCCTGGTCGGGTTGTTCGGGTCACACTTGGAGCCTATTGTGATTTATTGTGATAACTAGAGTTGCATTAAACTGTCGGATAATCCAGTATTTCATGATAGATCTAAGCACATCGAAATCAAGTACCATCATATCAGAGATTGTGTGCAGCAGAGAATCATGTTACTTTCATACATTCCTATGGAGGATCAAGATGTTGATATCTTGACGAAGGCGCTCACCAGGAGCAAATTCGAATACCACAGAGGCAGGATAGGGGTTGCAGATAATCCACATCTTGTTGAGAGGGAGTGTTGAAAATGTAACAAGATGATGGAGCTTAGTGAAAAGAAGTCGCCTTCACTAAGTGGGCCCGTAGGCTATTTTTGGCGCAAAGTCTATTTTTAGACTATGTCTATTTTTAGACATATGGATCATGGTCTATGAGTTGCAGGATGCTATTTATAGATGATTGGTAATGTTGGTAAAAATAAATGGACCTCTATTTTTAGACATATGGGCGGAGTCTATTTTTAGACTGCCAGTAAAAAATAGATCAATCGGATATTATTAGCTCTTAATAATATTTGGACTACAAACATTATCTTATCCTCTTGCAACACTTCAGTTCAAGCTACAGATGTGGCACATGCAACTGCCAGAAGGAAATACGCTTTTCCTATGGGTTAGTTGAGCTATTGCATGATGGAATTCAGTTAGAACTCAAGTGATTGAGTTTGGTGGAGTTGATTGAGGAGTTGATGGAGTTGTGTTCAATTTGACTTAGTTGAACTAGTTGTATTTAGTATAACTTCCAAATACACTAGTGATGAGTGATGTGAATTAATTATTAATTAATTCACTAATTATTAACTCATAAATCAACTAAAGAATACATCAGTTAACTCAGTGCATGGACAGTTCAGTGGAGACAAGTGTTAGAGGTGGGTGAAAGGGTGAGACTACTATTAGTTGTGACTATAGTTGTGCATGAGATTTGCACAATCATTGATTGAGATGTCCAATGAGGATTGCGTAGTACAAGCCAAGGGAATTTGAACTTGGATCTAATCTATTCTCAACTTGGATTGCACAGTAGAGGCAGGCAAACAGTGGAGGAGATTTGAACCCGTGACTTGTTCAGATATGAGCTAGTTTGTGTGTAGCATGTGGAGATAGTACTGAGTACTTGTGAGGAGTATTGTACTATGTATTGTTACATGTTCTCTATCATTATAATATGCAAATAGTTGGGGGTTTTCAGCTGTATGCTTTCCCCATTACATACTGTGTTGATATGTGTGATTGATGTTTCAATGTGCGCATGCAATTGTGTTTTAATTCCGCAAATTGATGATCAATGGTAGAGGAGGTTATGTATTATGCATGCATTCCACAAATAGTGTATAATTAGGATAATCTCTGTGAATAAGTGTTATATTATTCAAAATTTCTACACAAGAGAGGTCACTCAGAGAATTCAACTACCCAGCTTGTGTCTCATCCACTGCAATACCTTCACGTTTCATTCTTTCATGACCGCCACCCTGAACCTTGTATCATCAGATCGTTTTCACCTCTACAAAATCATTTGCTCCGTTCCGTGTCGTAGATGTGGGATCCATTAAGGCCCTCCTACAATGGGTCACTTCTTGTTGACATCAGCTCATTATCCAAGAAGTCAACCTAGGGACAACCCTTCCAGTGCTTTGAAGCTTGCATGCCTCAAAGGCAAGTTTCTCACTGCCGGCGACAGGTTTACACTAATGGCCTTCAACCGAAAGATTTTGCGTGGTGTTCAACATCAAATCATGTATTCACACCACGTGAATTGTAATACAGTACCTTTAGGGTCATCATCATCATCGGTGATTCCTCTCGCGCCTATTAACAACTTACATCATTGGCTAGTAATCAGGCGATGTTCTTCCATGTTCGATATCAGAACATCTTTTTCAAATGGATTGACTTGTACCTTCGGGCGAAGATTGAATGAGTTTTGAAGACTCCAGATCTAGTTTCATCCATCCGGGCTGCGATATATTCAGGAAAATAAAGACATCATTGCTGCATAGATAATCATCCAAACTAAGGGATGATGGCTCTACCAGAATCATCAGTCTGCACACAAACGGTTGTCTGTCCTATGTACATGAAAATGAATTTATCAAGCTGAGCATGGGAATGCTTGCCTCAGCTAGATCATGAAAATATTATGAAGATAATGTATTGTATTGTATCTTATTACAAGTCACCTTCCAGTTTGAAAAACCTCGAATCCTCATTATAAAGCATTTCACTCGACATCAAAATATTTAAGACCTCATGCTTTAGGGGGCAACTGTTATAGACATATTTGGGCACTGCAACCCCAATCACATATGTCCATAAACCAAGGGCTTATAAGTCCCTAAAAGTGTTGTTTCATACCCTAAAGGAGCAAGGTCAGCTGATTACATCATCTCCCAAAAGTTTTCCATGAAAAACTACTCAGAACTGGTCAAAGCAGGACCATATAGACTACCCAGTGCAAAGGGTGCGATGTATCTCACCTGCCACATGCTAAAAGTGTGATGCATACTGGAAATCCCTTCTATAGGGTGCGATGAGCGAGAGTAGACAAATGGCACAAGCAGTTTGCTAGGTGGAGACCCTCAGAATCTTCTAGAAGTTGCTCATTTGACAATTGCCTCCCTGAGTTCGCCCAAGTATGAGTAAGAGATCATGAAATCTCCAAGTGGAACCAAGAACTATCAGATAGATGACACTAATCAAAATCCCAGAAGCTGACTCACCCCCTTGCAAATATCTATATATGAATCCCTCATCCTAGAGATCAATAGGTTGGAATTTGGTAATTTGCAAAGAGGTGCTACTGGTTTCTCTTTGAAGACATTGTTGGGTGATCTTGCTTTGTATGAGGGTAAGAGGGCTTTCAAGTTGGGAGGATGGTGCTGGATCAGACCAAGTGGTTGTAATCCTCTCTTCTACTACTTTTATCAATAAATCTATTTGAGTTTTCCTCCATATTCTTGTGTATCTCTGAATATTGTGTTGATATATGCATTTGTATGGTCAATATATATCTGATCCTATATTGTTTACAGTGATAGATCTCTATGCTTTGATGGTATTATGATGCTATGACTCTACATGTTCTCTTTGAAGTGGGACACGTAAGGAAGCAGTGGTGGGATTCTTTCAAAGGGGAAAGGAAACAAGCAAGGAGCCAAGCGAAGGATTGAGGTTGGTACTCTCTGCTTCTTTCTCATCTCTCTCTCGTAAAGGAAAAAACAAGTGACTTTAATTTGTTTGTTTCTAAGATAGCTACCCGTCTTAGTGGGACTAGCAGTTCCGAATAGACACAAGATTCCTGGTAACAATTATGCATGTCAGACTTATGTATATTCTTGTATGCTATAGACCTAGTTTGGGTCACCTGGTTGTTGTGTGCTTATGATAATATTTATGGTTGTGTGTATAAGACTAATTTTGGTTAAGTACATATTATCAATGTTTTCTCTTTTGGTGTCCTAGTTTTGACATAGGTGTATGACATGGATGGTGATCCAGGATTGAGACACATAGATCCATGGATGATCATGGTTATGTGGAACATATGGTTAATTATGATTTATGGATGATACATGATTTGTATGATTATATATGCTTAATATTGTACTAAGAAAGATGTGGCAGGGGACTTGGTCATTTCCAACAAGGATGCTTGAGTTATAAATGACTGCAAAATTCATTTCTCCAAAACCAAAATTACTGTGGAAGTCATGCACAAACCTTGGTAAAATTTGAATAAGCTAATTATGAAATTCATTTGATCTATGAGATTGTGATGTGTGCAGGTCTTGGAACAAGACCATACCAATGAATCATCATATGGGTATGAACTCACAATCAGTACCTTATGGTGAAGCGTGGAGTTTCAAAGTAGAGTAGATGAGAAGCCATGGAAATTAGGGCACAGAGTCCTAAATCCGTGAAAGATAAAGACGTGGACTCTTGGATCTATATTAAAAGGATTAGGGCACAGAGTCCTAAATCCATGAAAGATAAAGACGTGGAGTCCTAGATCTATAATAAAATGTTTAGGGCATGGAGTCTTGAATATTTAAAAAGATCAAGGTGTGGAATCTTGGATTTTTATAGTAGATCAGGGCACAAAGTCCTCATTTTACTAAGGCACGGAGATGCATGCAATAGGGGTGTGGAATCTCTATTCTCTGGAATAAAAATACCACTCCTGGGTAGCTCACGGATGAATTTCCTTAATAAAACCTCTTTTCTAACAATCCTAGAGATACTTTCTAAAAATAGAAATTCATGTATGACATTTCAAGCATGACTTTCCAAAAATAGTAAGTCACCTTGCATAAATTGGCAATTAAGCATAGCTTAAGGAAAATCACTTAAATCATCATTAATCAATCCTAATAGTTCAATATCGACTTAATCCTCAATATTATTATTATTATTATCTTTTATGAGACTATGATATTATTATTAAAAGGGAATTATAAGTCGTGTTCATCTCCTCAATCACTTCACACCTCTCCCCTTGATGACTCTCATAGTTCTTTCTAACTCACTCTCTTTTAATAATACATTACACTTTCCTTTATGCACTCATAAAAGAATGGAATATTCCTCTTAAACTCATTAAAGACATGTCATAAAAGATTACTCTTACGCTTTCTTTAATGCATATGTTACACTCTCCTTAACTAAGGCATGCATACCTCTCCTTAATGGCATGAGTTACTATCCTCTAAATGGAATACAAGGGATGCATACTACTCCTCTTTTATGACAAAATTGGTTTCTCCTCCTATATATGTGTCTCATGTCTTCTCACTTGGGAGGGGGAAGGAGGTGCACTGTAATACCAAGAGATGGAGAGACTTGAAGAGGATTGTGAGAGGGAGAGTCTTGGAGAGTAGCCAAATGTTATCGAAATGAATATGAAATTCTTAAACTAAATTACTAAGTAGTTTTACTTGGTGGAGTTGTCTGTGAGTTTTATTGAGAGGAAGTGAAACTTATCTTCCTTGGCTTGCCTTGTATATCTCTCTACTGCTATATTTTGGTAATGCTTGTGATATCTTACAACTTGGGCATTCTAGGGGGAGAAGTTATCCTTAGATATGCTTGGGTGGAAAACTGGTTGGTTCATAGTGAGTTGGAAAGGATATTGGAGCTGGAGCATACTCTCATTGGACCTGGAGCATATTCCCATATTTTTGGAGTTTTATAAATACATTGCCAGGTATGTTTATAAGCATTCTTGAAATTTTAGTTTACTATTAGTTTAAAGTGTGGTAGAACTTTAAATTTATTGGAAATTTCTACTTGTGAATGTTTATCATATATTTACAGAGTTAATTATGAGCTAACCAATAATGAATGGAAGTTGTAGTTGAGAATGTACATGCAGGGGGATTTTAAGTTCACTTTATAATGAATTTTGGTCCATAGTAGGTTTCCACAAGTTTAATAAAATATCATATTAGCATAAATTTGGTTTTTATTTCTCCATGTACAGTTGTAGATGAAGTTTACACTCTAAGTGTTTGACAAAAGTGATAAATGAGATAATAGGAATTTTGTTGTTGTTTTAAGAAATCACAACCCTGGAATTCTCTGTTGCGATTCAGCTCAACATCAGAGGGTATTTGTTCCATAAGAACGTGTAACCCTTGCTTTGGTTCCAAAAAAATGCTTTTCAGAACCTAAATCGTAAATATGGATGATTTTGCATATTACTGTTGCTAATTGTGTGTGCCTGTTTTCGAGTTTTAGGTGAAGGATTAATATGATTTAGTTTCTATTTTAAGACGCTATCTTTTGAAGTTTTGATTTATGAATTTTATGAGTTAAATAGGTTGAGTAAAAATCTTATATTCATTTTGCTAATGGTTGTCAAAATTTTCTTAAGAGATGATGGCCGCCAAGTGTTGAAAAAATGCCTCAATGGTTGTATATTGTATGCTTGCAAGCTCTTTGCCAAAAGGCCCCAATGGCTATAATTGTTATGCACATAAATTCTTAGAGTAAATGTCTTATTGGCTATAGCTTTTATGTACTAGAAATTTATGAATATATTATTCAATAGATGTAGCTTGCTATGTCTGCAAGTTTTTGTATAAATGTGAAAATGAATTTTATTAAAGTTGTTGGAGTGTGAATAGCAACATGACAGTGTTACTTTTATCATATATAGCTATCATAAAAAAAGGGTGTTGTTGGAAACAATTTTACATTGACAATTTTTTTAGGATTTAATTACTTGTGCAAATGAGAATAATAAGTTCATCCGAGCTGCATGTATTCGGGGGACCAGCCTTATGCTTTAGTGACTGTAGAAAACAACTATTTCTACCCAATTTTGGTAGGTCCATTGTTTTAATTGGCGCACTTTTTAAAGAATAATATACTTCTGAAATTTACAATAGTAACTTCTCTTGCTGCAACATTCCTTATACAAGTCTCATGATTGAAACAATGCCATTTTGCAAATAATTGTTTTGGCTTAATAATTGGGATTGGGAATTTTTAATTGATAAATTTGGAAATGTTATTGGGTCAATATCTTCTATGATTCCATTTTTCTATTTCATAATTATGTCATTATATTTTTTTTTTTATGAATAGAGGCAAATTCCTTCTTCAATTACCTTGTTACAGGTAGGTTAATAATCATGCCCTTATATGTGATTTTTGTAATAGAAGCATGATATTTTAGGTTCTTATGGCATAATTTTGTGGTTATAATGTCATGTGCCAATAAGTGGAACCTATATAGCATAATTTAGTGGGCCAGATAGGTTTATTAAGCTTAATGCTCACACATGGCATTATGATGGAATTTATTTCCATTCTTACATAAAACTCACGTATAAGTTTGAAAAGAGCACATACTATCTTCTTTAAACTTGAGGATAAATGTGTTTTGGAGTTTATTTTAAGGGAAATTTATCCCTAACTTCTTATGTTATACTCTTATATTGAAATCAATGAAGGAACACAATTACATGATAACTAACTTGTCATTTATTTAGAAAAAAAATTGTGTATTAGTGCTCAATGTGACCTCTATTTGTCTTTATTATTGATGGTTGGTAAGGTGGGACCTTACATATGGTATCAGATCCATGTTACAACACTAGGGCCTAATGGGATAACATGCTTGCTTGTAGTTTGATGCATGAATGTTGATTGTGAACGTTGAATTATTGTGTATATTGACTTGGAAGCATATTGGTTGCATAAGGGATATTATTATTATTATGTCATTTAGAAACTCATGAAAGAAAAATAATGATTTCTTATATTCCTTTATATTTTTCTTGAGACAAATTATTAGAAATATGTTAAAAGACTTAAAGACATGTTGGGAAAGGATGTCCTTGAGAAAGTCGGGGTTAAACCAAAGCATGTGAATGGCTTGATTGTCAATTGATGAGTGAGATAGGTGGAGTGTATGCATAGTTGCATATATATTTGATGCATTATTATCAATGTGATATGGGCTTAGTAGCCATATTTACTAGCTGAAATTGTATCTCCCAAGAAAAATATTGGCTTAATTTGCACTATAGTATAATGACCTTAGTGTGTATGCTTTGGGAATGTGTAACAAGTGTAAGGCTGGGATTCAAATAACGCGAGGACTGAGCTCATCATGTTAATTTTGACTCTTTTATTATCTACACTAATGGAAACTTAATAAAAATTACCTTGAAGGATGTCACTTTTAACTATGAATATAGATTCAAGAGTAATGTATGTGCATTAATTTGATGTGTTAAAATGTGATCTAGGAATACATTCTTAACGAGTAAGAATGAAATTATTGTGATTCCTTTGACATGATTTTGTGTAGTTTGGGTTGACATTATGCATCAAATAACTTAAAATTACTCAAATACTAGGTTGTGGTATGACCTTCCTAATAAACAAGAGGCTTAAATGACTTGTACATGAATGGTTGTGGACGCTGTTTTAAGGAACACTTGAAGATTATGTTTTCCTTAAGTTATGTATGGGTGTGGAATCCATACTAGCATATATCTATGAGCTAATGTATGGGTGTGGAATCCATACTAACATATATCTATGAGCTAAGTAATGAGGTAAGGTATGGGTGTGGAATCCATACTAACCTTTATATATGAGCTAAGTAATTATTCTGGTTAGAATGAACAAGTTGTTTTGATGGAATCTCATAGACATGATTAAGGAGGATTGATTTTTTGTAATTAAAATTAAATGGATAGATATTTGTAACATGAATTTTCTACAAATGAAGATACTGAGATTGATATAGTGAACACAATTATGTGGTTTAGAATGTTTGGAATAACTAATTTTGATATATGGAGTCAAGTGTCAACTAGGTATCTATCCTCTAGTATTGTAAGTCTTTTGTATGTGTTGGATTTAGGTAGAATTAAATTGATTTTCAAATTCTTGAAATGTAGGAAAAGATTATTGTGATAAGTTGATGAAATAGCTTTTATATTTTCTTAAGAAAAATTAGGTCTAGGAAATGCCATAATTGTCTCCTTAATGATTTTAACAATTTCATATTGTTTTAATTCTATTTAAATTAATTAATTAAAGAAATTATGAGGATTGAACACATGAACTGATCTAACTATTGTTAGTTAGGAAATCGAGTCAGCATTCATATTGTTTATGCACTTGATGAACTGCTTTGTTGAAATTTGATTAGCTTGTAAATCATTAAGAGAATAACATGTTTATAAGATAAACATGTTATGTGGTGAGAACTTTTTTTATTTTCACTTAAAGGGAAAATGTATGTGATTAATAAAAATATTATTTGATTTCTTGTTTTACAAGAATATGTGCTTGTAACATTTTTTGAGGGAGAAATTGAAGGAGAGAGAGGTCACATTTTGATGCATTGGAATTGTTGCATGATTTAGAAGCCTAAGGTGTTTGTATTGTATGTGGAATGAAAGAGATTGTTGTAATTAGTAATTTGTGGTGGGATGTATAGTTGTATGAGTATTTATTATTCCTACAAAAGGTTGTAATCGTGGTAATTCTCCTTAAAAGAAAAAAAAGGCTTATCTTTAGGCCAGAAATTCCCTTGTGATTGTCTAAATCTTAATTAAATTCAACAATATTCTTCATATTTTGAGAAATGTATGGTTTTCGTAGCTTGTTTTTGCGTATGCATTAATAGTAAGGAATAATATCTAAAACCAAATAAATTGATTAATTACTGAATAGAAATCATGAGTGATTTTATAATTGGAAAACAGGTTGACTTACAGTTATCAAGATATATTCAATAATATAGATATCCTATTTGCATAATTATGAAAGTTGTTCTTGTCTATAGGCTGCTTTCAAAAAGATATCATTAATTTGTTTTTTGAATGAAGACCTTCTGACAGAGTAATTCATAATTGATTCTCAAGTAAGGGAAATGAATAATAATGAAGATTATACTCAAGGAATGGGCTCTAATACAAAAGTGGGTCAATGAGGACTCTATGGAGCCTTAGCTTGTAAGTTAAAAAAGAAATGGTGCCTTGAACATCAAATTGTGATTTTTCCTAAAGAGTAAACATTTAGTAAAGCCTATAGGTAGATCCTAAATATTTTGATTTCAAGGATGTATTATGGAATGAAAAGAGGAAACTTAGATTGAGAAGACATAAATCAAGTGGGATGTAAGAGTGGGTTATATATATGACATGTTTTGTTGCATAGTTGCAATGGAAATTGTCTATGGATGATTTGATACTCCTTGTAGGCAAATTTGATTATGAGATGGGATGGACCATCATTGTTGTTTATACAACTAATGTGGGAGTTGTTTGTGAGTTGGAAAGATCAATTTTTCTATAGAAACCTAAGAGAATGACACAGGAAAGATTATTGAATTCTTAATGCATTAGATAGGGAAAAGGAAATCATGTGTAATGTGAGATCATTGTCATTTATATGAATATATGTTTTATATGTTATATCATTTATAGATAATAGTATCTAGATATAATATGCTTGATTAGATGATTGTTTTGATATAATATGTATTGTGGTGTATGTAAAAATCTATCTAGTATGGCATGAATATACATGGTACTTGATTAATAATGGAATGTTTGTCTTCATGGGCAACCTGATTAGATTTTAGAAAGATATAAATTATATCCAAAAACTATACGAAAACTTCGACCCAAGTTTAATGAAAGAGGGGGAGTATGTAGTCTCCCACCTTGGCAAGGTTAGTTTTGTGACACTTGGAGAGGCTCATTTTTTTGTAGTGATATAAGATTATGCATGTCAGACTTATGTATATGCTTGTATGCTATAGACCTAGTTTGGGTCACCTAGTTATTGTATGCTTATGATAATATTTATCGTTGTGTGTATAAGATTGATTTTGGTTAAGTACATATTATCAATGTTTTCTCTTTTGGTGTCCTAGTTTTGAGATAGGTGTATGACATGGATGGTGATCTAAGATTGAGACACACAAATCCATAGATGATAATGGTTATGTGGAACATATGGTTAATTATGATTTACGTATGATACATGATTTATATGATTATATATGCTTAATATTGTATTAATAAGGATGTGGCAGGAGACTTTGTCATTGCCAACAAGGATGATCGAGTTATAAATGACTGTGGAAGTCATGCACAATCCTTGGTAAAATGTGAATAAGTTAATTATGAAATTCATTTGATTTCTTTGATCTATGAGATTGTGATGTGTGCAAGTCTTGGAACAAGACCTTACCAATGAATCATCATATGGGTATGAGCTCACAATCAGTACCTTAAGGTGAAGCACGAAGTTTCAAAGCAGAGTATATGAGAAGCCACGAAAATTAGGGTGAATAGTCTTAAATACATGAAATATAAAGACGTGGAGTCTTTGATCTATATTAAAACGATTAGGGCATAAAGTCCTAAATTCATAAAAGATAAATACGTGGAGTCTTAGATCTATAATAAATGTTTAGGGCATAGAGTCTTGAATATCTAAAAATATCAAGGTGTGGAAACTTGGATTTTTATAGGAGATTAGGGCACAAAGTCCTCAATCGACTAAGGCACATGGATGCATGCAATAGGGGTGCGGAATCCCTATTCTCTGAAAGAAAAATACCAATCATGGACAACTTAGGGATGAATTTCCTTAATAAAACCTCTTTTATAACAATCCCAGAGTGACTTTCTAAAAATAGAAATTCATGTCTAACATCTCAAGCATGACTTTCCAAAAATAGTAAATCACCTTGCATAAATTAGTAATCGAGCATAGTTGAAGGAAAATCACTTAAATTATCATTAATCAATCCTAATAGTTCAATCTCGACTTAATCCTCAATATTATTAATATTACTATTATATTTTATGAGATTATAATATTATTATTAAAAGGGAATTATAAGTTGCCTTCATCTCCTCAATACCTCACACCTCTCCTTGATGACTCTCATGGCTCTATGTAACTCTCTCTCTTTTAATAATTCATTATACTCTCTTTTATGCACTCATCAAAGAATGGCATATTTCTCTTACACTCATTAAAGACATGTCATAAAATATTCCTCTTACGCTCTCTTTAATGCATATGTTACACTCTCCTTAACTAAGGCATGCATAACTCTCCTTAATGGCATGAGTTACACTCCTCTAAATGGAATACAAGGCATGCGTATTATTCCTCTTTTATGACAAAAATTGGTTTCTCCTCCTATATATGTGTCTCATGTCTTCTCACTTGGGAGGGGGAAGGAGGTGCATTGTAATAGCAAGAGTTGGAGAGACTTGAAGAGGATTGTGAGAGAGAGAGTCTTGGGGAGTAGCCAAATGTTGTTGAAATGAATATGAAATTCTTAAACTAAATTACTAGGTAGTTCTACCTGGTGGAGTTGTCCATGAGTTTTATTGAGAGGAAGTGAAACTTATCTTGCTTAGCTTGCCTTGTATATCTCTCTACTGCTATATTTTGGTTCTACTTGTGAGCTCTTATAACTCGGGGGTTCTAGGGGGAGTAGTTGTCCTTGGATATGGTTGGGTGGAAAAATCGATGGTTCATAATGAGTTGGAAAGGATATTGGAGCGAGAGCATACTCTCATTGGACTTGGAGCATATCCCCATACTTTTGGAGTTTTATAAATACATTGCCAGGCATGTTTATAAGCATTCTTGAAATTTTATTTATTATTAGTTTAAAGTGTTGTAGAACTTTAAATTTATTGGAAATTTCTACTTGTGAATGTTTACGAGAAATTTACATAGTTAATTATGAGCTAACCAATAATGAATGACAGTTGTAGTTGAGAATGTACATGCAGGGGGATTAAAACAAGAATGTCTTGTCAAAGTTTTTAAGTTTAGTTTATAATGAATTTTTGTCCATAGCAAATTTCCATGTTAGGATATTCCGACACATAGGATATAGTTAAGTTCAACTTGGTCTAGTATAGAGTTAGGTTAGAGTTAGGTAAAGTGTGTTTCTTTACCGTTGTACATTTTGTAACTTACAATCCGATGGTCACGATATGTAGTGATCCGACGGTTCACTCTCACCTCGGTATTACCGACACTTGATCCGTGGCTTGACACCCGATTGGTCCATGAGTTCTATTTAAAGCGCATGGAGGGTCATTGTTCGGGTAATCCGTGCATGAGAGAAGCTTATGTAAATTTTCATTCTTTGATTAATAAATTTCCTGTAGTACCCACGTTGGGACAGGCCGTGGACTGTTTCCCTCCTTGCACTTTGAGGGTTTTAACCACGTCAAAAATACTGGTGTATTGATTTGAGATCTGGTTGTGAGCGGTGTCCTTTTGGTATTCTTTCTGAGGAACTTACCCTGTAAATTCCTACATGGTATCAGAGCTATTTGAGGGCCGCGTCCGTTGGTGATCTAAATCTGAAGCCGGTAGAACTGCATGCGGCTGTCGTTTCCTAGATCTGTTGTTTCTGACTGCTTTCGGGCCGAGAGGACTGCTCTGTTGCGTTCGGAGCATCTGTTCCAGTGAGGAACCCCTTTCGTTTCACGCGAAAAGGTTTCCGGTAGCCCTAGCTGCGTCATTTTTCAGATCGGGAGGTATACAGTGTTTTTTGCAGTTTACTGTTATTTTCTCTCTGCTTATTTCGGTCTCAGTTTATTTAGCCTTTTTTTTTAACCGGATCTATACCTTTCATTTCTGCGTATGCTCTTTGCCCTGCGACTCTGTGTGATCTGGGCAAATCAGAAACAGAAAGGAAGGATTTTTCTCATGCGTATGCTCTTTTCCCTGCACCTTAGTGTGATCTCGAAAAATCAGAAACATTGAGAAAAATATTTAGTATTTCGACTAAAGCTAACTTTGAGATTTTTTTTAAATTTCTAGTTTTTTGGCTAAAGCTAACTTCGAGCCGCAAGGTTCGTTTTTCTTTGCATATTCGTGTTGGGTTTTGTGTTTTGTGTTTTGTAGGGAAAAAGAGCTTTCTCAAGGCAAGCACGCAAACCAAGGCCCCCCCCCCCCCCCCCCCCCCCTCTCTCTCTCTCTCTCTCTCTAATTTTTTGTATAGATCAATTGGTTCAAAGCTATTTTAAGAGAGTAGAGGTCTTGGGTTCAAGTCTCCATTTTGTGGGGGCAGATTTTTTTTTTCATTCCCGCACATTCGCGCACTTTGCCGGCAACATCAAGAAGTTTTTTTCAAAAAGCCATAACTTCTTCATCCAGAAGCCTTTTTCAGAGCCGTTTTTTTTTAAACCGCCTATTTTTTCAAGATCTATCCATTGGAACACTTACTTTTAGCATCTTCAGCTTCAGTTTTTTTTGAAATGGAAAGTCCATGCCAAGTCATTCTTGACAACACTAACTACTTCCAATGGGTAGCCTACATCGAAGATTTACTTAGAAGTAAAGGTCTCTTCAGAATAGCCACAGACCAAGAGAAGAAACCAAAAGATGAAGACAAGGCGGCAAAATGGGAAAATAGACAAGATCAAGCACGTGGTTTGATAGGGATGTCTATTTCTCCTGATCTTAGATTCCACATTGCAGAACTTGAGACTCCTCATGAAGCATTAGAAAAACTTGCTAAAATTTTTGGGATTAAAAATGAAATTAGAGCCCATCAACTTGAAAATGAGCTGCTTACTTTGGATCCTAATAATTTTTTTTGCATTGAAGATTTCTTGTCCAAATTCAAGACCCTTAGATATCTCTTGGAAGGTGTTAAAGTTAAGAAAGAAGATGGTAACCTTATTTATTCCATCCTTACTAAGTTGGGACCAACCTACTCTGTATTTGTTTCCACTTTCCATTCTACAAGGGAAGCTTTCATTTGTCAAGGACAAGACTACAAGGCCCCTTCCTTTGACTCCTTTTGTGATTCCTTAATAAGAGAACAAGAAAAACTCTTACACCTTGGTCTTCTTAATCTTGGAAACTCTTCCACGAAAGCGTTAGCCGCCCAGCAGCAACCAAATTCAAAGAATCCTAAGAAGTCATATCCTCAAAAGAATGGTCCTAAACCATCTCAGCCTCAAAATGAAAGATCATTTCAGCAAAATGATAAGACCAATAAAAACAAATGGAAGAAGACTGATAGACATTGTAACTTTTGTAATCGAGACGGCCACTTAGAATCTAAATGCTTTAAGAAGATGGAAGCCTTGGAAGCCGCAATGAAGAAACATAACATCCATGTGGAGCCTACTTCAACTTCAACTTCCGGAATGGCACTTTCTGCATGTCATTGTCAATCATCTCAGTCTGGTTATGCATTAAATGTATCTTCTTCTTCTTCTCATTCTCATGAGTGGCTCATTGATTCTGGAGCCTCTTGTCACATGGCCAAAAACCAAGCCATGTTTTCTTCTTTAAATGATTGTAACACCAAAAATATATATATTGGTGATGATAGATCTCTTAATGTTGTAGGGACTGGAACTGTTCATCTAGACAATGGTCAGTTTAATGATGTATTATGTGTTCCAACCTTATCCTGCAACCTTCTATCTGTCTATCAGATAACTCATTCAGGTGAAGGTAAAATTGTTGAATTTTCACCTCATGATGTTGTAATCAAGGATCTAAAAGATCTTAAACAGATTCTAGCTACTGGTCTTGCTGATGATTCCAAAAGGTTGTATAAGTTTCACAACTTTGGGTCATCAAATCTTCCCTCAGTATTTGTTGCTCACAATGATGAAGTGAGTAAACTTTGGCATGAGCGATTTGGTCACTTAAACTATCGCTCCCTTCAACATCTATGTAAAGAAAATATGGTGACAGGTCTTCCTATGGTATCTTGCAGAGATGGTGTTTGTTCCGGATGTGTACTCGGAAAACATCATCGGGACAGTTTTGACAAACGTGCCTCTTGGCACGCCTCAGCCCCTTTACAGCTTGTGCACAGTGATTTATGTGGTCCTCTTCCTGTTGCTTCATTCTCTGGCTGCAAGTACTTCTTAACTTTCATTGATGATTTCTCCAGACGCACTTGGGTATATGTTTGGTCCCTATAATACTTGGGTATATCAATGGCTTTGTTCTCATAAACAATTTATCACTTGGGCAATTTTTACGGAAGAATTGATAGCACATTATGAGGATACAAAAAGCAACACTTTTTTTAGCCAATTGATAAGTCTCAAACAAAAGGGTTCAATAATGGAGCACATTGAGGAGTTCCAAAAATTGAACATAAGGGTAAAAGATATTCCAGAGGAGCATAGGATTGATGTGTTCATAGGGTCTTTAAAGGATAATATCCAACATGATGTGCGCCTTTGGGAACCTGATTCATTAGAGAAGGCATTCAGGTTAGCAAGAAAAATGGAAAGCAAAATTATGGCAACTAGGAAGCATACCATTCACAACTATAAAGATGGAAGTGTTGTTGCCCATAGTCTTCCACAACCTACAAGGTTGACACCACAACAATTGGAAGAAAAAAGAGCAAAAGGGCTTTGTTACAATTGTGATAGCAAATACACAAAAGGTCATAAGTGTGCTGAGAAGAAATTATTCTACATAGATTGTGAAGAGGAAGAAGAAAGGAGCAAAGAGGTGTAATTGCACAATTATGCTCACTAGATGTTTCCACATTGGAATCATCTATTTCTCTAGATCTCCAAAAAGTCTTGGACAATCATTCCAAGGTATTTGAGACTCCCAAGGGTCTCCCACCTATGCGTGATCATGATCATGCTATTCATCTGATTCCAGGAAGTGTTCCTCCAAACATCAGGCCGTACAGATATCCCTATGTCCAAAAAAGTGAAATTGAACGTATGGTTGCAGAAATGCTAGAGGCTGGTATAATTCAACCAAGTCAAAGTTCTTTCTCAGCTCCAGTAGTATTGGTGCACAAGAAGGATGGATCATGGCGCATGTGTCCAGATTATAGGGAGCTCAACAAGCTCACTATTAAAGATAAGTTCCCCATTCCTGTTATTGATGAATTACTGGATGAATTGCATGGATCAATTTACTTCACCAAGTTGGATCTTCGTTCGGGATATCATCAAATCAGAATGAAGATTGAAGACATTCCAAAAATGACATTTAGAACTCATGAGGGTCATTATGAATTTTTGGTCATGCCTTTTGGCCTTACCAATGCACCTTCAACATTTCAAGGTTTGATGAATTCAATTTTCAAACCATTCCTTAGAAAATTTGTGTTAGTATTTTTTGATGATATACTAATCTACAACAAGTCTTGGAAGGATCATGTTGAACATGTTGACAAGGTGCTACAACTATTGGAGGAAAAACAATTATATGCAAAAAGATCCAAATGTTTCTTTGGAGTCCAGGAGGTGGAATATTTGGGTCATATTGTATCTCATGAAGGAGTTAAGGTAGACCCTAGCAAAATTAAAGCCATTAAGGAATGGAAAATCCCCACATCCATAAAGCATCTGCGAGGATTTCTTGGGTTGACAGGGTATTATCGCAAGTTTGTTAAGAATTATGGGAGAATAGCAGCACCTCTAACAACATTATTGAAGAAAGATTCATTTTCATGGACTCCGGAAGCAACAAAGGCCTTTGAACATCTTAAAGAGGCAATGTGCCAAGCACCAGTCTTAGCTACACCGGACTTCACAAAAACCTTTATTGTGGAATGTGATGCTTCAGGAAATGGAATTGGTGCTGTTCTAATGCAAGATGAAAGACCCATTGCTTTTGAAAGTCGTCCAATCAAGGGAAAGTTTTTAAGCAAAGCTATTTATGAGAAGGAAATGTTGGCAATACTCCATGCACTTAAGAAATGGCGACCCTACCTAATGGGAAGACACTTCAAGGTAAAAACGGATCATGATAGCCTTAAATACTTTTTAGAACAAAGATTATCCTCTGAAGAGCAACAAAAGTGGGTCACAAAGATGTTGGGTTATGACTTTGAAATCATCTACAAAAAAGGGAAGCAAAATGTGGTGGCAGATGCACTCTCAAGAAAGGATGAGGATGTGGAAGCATTGTTGTGTGCCATTTCTATTATCCAACCAGATTGGATAAACGAAGCAAGGGAGGAATGGAAGAATGACGAAGAAGTGTGGGCACTTATTCGAAAGCTACAACAAGATTCCAGTACTTCTGATACATTTAGCTGGCAAAATGATTCGTTATGGTACAAAGATCGCTTATACCTCTGTAAGAATTCCCAGCTAAAACAAAAGATTCTTATGGAATTGCACACTTCTCCCTTAGGAGGGCACTCAGGATTTTTAAAAACTTACCACAGGGTTAAGAAGGAATTTTTTTGGGATGGCCTTAAATCAGATATTCAAAAGTTTGTGGCGGAATGTTTGGTTTGCCAGCAAAATAAAGTTGAAACAATTAAGACACCGGGTCTATTACAACCTTTATCCATTCCAAGCCAACGTTGGGAGGAGGTTTCAATGGATTTTATCACAGGTTTACCCAAGTCTGAGGGAAAGAGTGTCATCATGGTGGTAGTTGACAGACTTACCAAGTATGCACACTTTTGTGCATTATCACATCCATTTAAAGCCAGTACAGTTTCTACTGCATTTATGGAAACAGTTCAAAAGCTACATGGAAACCCAAAGATTATTGTAAGTGACAGAGATCCCATTTTCACTGGAAATTTTTGGACAAAATTATTTTCTTGTCTTGGTACTCAGTTAGCTCATAGCTCATCTTATCATCCTCAATCTGATGGGAAAACTGAGATAGTAAACAAATGTTTGGAAGGATATCTTCGTTGCTTTGTATCTGATAAACAGACACAATGGGTCAAATGGTTGCCTCTGGCTGAATGGTGGTATAACACTTCCTTCCATACAGCAACAAAAATGACCCCATTTATGGCACTTTATGGGTATCAACCACCATCCATCACATCATATTTAAGAGAAAATTCTAAGGTTCAGGCAGTGGAACATCACATCGAACATCAACAACAAGTCCTCCAACTCTTAAAGGATAACCTCGTGTTGGCACAAAATAGAATGAAACAACAGGCAGATCAACATCGCAGTGAAAGAAGTTTTGATGTAGGTGATTGGGTATTCCTACAGCTACAACCATATAAGCAAATGTCCCTAAAGCAAGCTAAGAAGGATAATAAATTATCACCAAAGTATTATGGTTCGTACAAGGTGTTGCAAAAGATTGGTACTATGGCATACAAATTGGAGCTTCCTGCAGCTTCTCGATTGCACCCAGTTTTCCATGTTTCATGTTTAAAGAAGGTTATAGGTGACAAGCTCCCAATTCAAACAATATTGCCAGAACTTGATGAGGAAGGAAAAATTATATTGGAACCGGAAGCAGTCACAGAAACAAGAACTCGACAGCTACGAAATCGATCAATTTCAGAGTATCTTATCAAGTGGAAGAACTTATTTGCTGAAGATTCCACATGGGAGGATGAGAATTTTATGCAGAAGTATCCAGAACTACTCAAGCGTTGAGGACAACACTTTTTTGAAGGAGAGGGGCATGTTGGGTCCCTATAATACTAGTGATTACCCCATTACTATTGTAGTTATACCCCTTATTTATATTGTTGTGCCCCTATTACCCCCATATTGTTATTTCTGTGCCCCATAGAATCCCTCTATTGTTATTTTTGTGGCTTTATATTATTATTGTTAGGTCGGCTGGATTATATTGTGACTCCTTAGACTCCTATATATAGAAAGGAGGTTTTGTCATTTGTATCATCCAAGAATTGTTCATTTATGTAATGTAAAGGAGGTTGCCCCCTCGAAGAGGCTGAATTCTAAGGCGTGGATTTATCTTTTCTATCTTTTCTTGAGCTGGTTTCATAACAGTATACTTCTTAAAACTCAAGAGCGAAGTCTTTAACACTTTTTTGGCTTTCAAAGCCTTTGTTGAAAAACAATCTGGACATCAAATTCTTAAGCTAAGAACTGATAATGGTGGAGAATATGTTAAAAACACATTCATCAACTTTTGCACCGAAAATGGAATTCAAATGCAACATACTGTTCCATACACTCCACAACAAAATGGTGTAGCTGAAAGGAAAAATCGCACCTTAAAGGAAATGGCTAATTGTATGCTGCAATCTAAAGGACTCAGTCTTAGTTTTTGGGCCGAAGCAATTAATTGTGAAAATTATATAATCAATCGCACTCCTAGTAAGGTTCTAGAGAATATCACTCCAGAAGAAGCTTGGAGTTCCATTAAACCAGATGTAAGTCACTTTCGTGTGTTTGGAAGTGAAGCATGGGCCCATATTCTAGATGAAAAGCATAAAGCTTTAGAACCTAAGAGTGAGAAATGTACTTTTGTTGGATATTCTGAAGATGTAAAAGGTTATAGACTTATTCCATTTAAGTCCAAAAATGTTATCATTAGAAGAGATGTAAAATTTGATGAAAATAAATCGGCCTGCGAGCCTAGTCCGGCGGATGTGCCACCTCTTCCTATCTCTTCTACTTTTGAAAACATTTCTTCTTCAGATGATGAAAGCGAGGATGATAATCCTCCCCCACCTTCTCAGGATCCTCAACTTCCAAGATGGGTCCGTGCTACTCGGGATGCAGCAGGTGATCTTGCCGGTGATCCTACAGATCAGCGACGTACATGGAAAATTTTAGGGGCTAATGTTCGCCCAGTGGGCTAATTTTCCATGATTTTTCCACAAAAAAGATTCGCCAATTTCCAATTTTATAAAAGACGATTCGCCCAAATTTTAGAATATAAAATTATTTTACCTTAAAAATCGCCAACATTATAGAGAGACTATATATAAAATAATTATAAATTTGATTAATTTTACAAATATATCAATAAGCATTTATAATTTTCATATTAGGGATTAGTGAGATTCACCAATGTTTTAAACTTCAAGAAAATTTTCCATCCTTAAAATTTTCCTTGGCGACGTACACGTTCTCAGTTTGAAAGAGCCTCTTCTTTACTGGCTCAAGCTCCAGTAAATCATGATCCTGACACTTTTGCAGAAGCTTCAGGCCATCCACATTGGGAAGCAGCTATGAATGAAGAATATCATTCATTGATGACAAATGATACATGGGATCTTGTTCCTCTACCAAAGGGACGCAAACTTGTTAGATGTAAATGGGTTTACAGAACCAAGTATGGACCAGATGGGAAAGTTGATAAACATAAAGCTCGTCTCGTTGCTAAGGGATTTTCACAGGTTGAAGGCATTGACTACACTGAAACCTTCTCCCCTGTTGCCAAAATGAACTCTATCCGCCTTGTTCTTTCCCTTGCTGCCTCTTTAAAATGGGAAGTCCATCAGATGGATGTTAAATCTGCCTTCTTGCATGGGGACTTGCAGGAAGAAATCTATATGGAACAACCCATTGGCTTCATACAAACAGACTCCAGCCTTGTTTGTCGACTTAAGAAATCCCTTTATGGCCTCAAGCAAGCTCCTCGGACTTGGTATGCCAAAATGGATAGCTTTCTTTTAGAATCTGGCTTTTCTAGGTGTCATTCTGACAATACTGTCTACACCAAGAAAGTGGGCAACTCTCTTATCATCCTTGTTCTTTATGTTGATGATCTTATTCTTACTGGTAGTGATCCCAACCTTATAAACCATGTGAAGTCCAGCCTTAAAAAGAAATTTGAAATGACAGACTTAGGACACTTACACTATTTTCTCGGTCTTCAAGTCTTGCAATCCCAAGAGGGTATTTTCCTTTCCCAGTCCAAGTATGCTTGTGATATTCTTCATCATTTTCACATGGAAGGCTGTAAGCCAGCCCCTTCTCCCTTTCAGTCTGGAGTCAAACTTTCAGTCTCTTGTACTTCTCCTGAAGTTGATGCTACCTTATACCGTCAACTTGTCGGAAAACTCTTGTATTTAACCCATACTCGTCCTGATCTTTCCTTTGCTGTTGGCCTTGTTGCTCGTTTTATGCAAAGCCCCCGTGAAAGTCATTGGAAAGCAGCTAAAAGAATACTTCGTTATGTTCGAGGTACAGTACAGTTTGGGATTCATTACAGTGCCAAAGCAGCTCCTCTGTTAGTTGGTTTCACTGATTCTGATTGGGCTGGTGACCCTGATGATCAGAAGTCTACTGCCGGTTATGTCTTCACTCTTGGTTCAGGACCTATTACATGGGCTTGTAAGAAACAGGCTGCCATTTCTCTTTCGTCAGCAGAAGCAGAGTATCGTGGTGCCGTGGAAGCTAGTAAGGAAGCCTTGTGGCTTCGTCAGATCCTATCAGAGTTTGGCTTTGAGCAGCAACATCCAACCACACTTTGGTGTGATAATCAAAGTGCCATTCAGCTATGCAAAGATCCAGTCCAGCATCAGCGCAGCAAACACATTGAACTACACATGCACTTCATCAGAAAGCTCATTCATGACCATGGTCTTGAAGTGCAATATTGTCCAACAGATGATCAGGTTGCAGACATCTTCACAAAGGCTCTCACAGAGGCGAAGTTCACTAAACTTCGATATATGCTTGGAGTTCAGGAAGTTGTCACTAAGGGGGGATAGGCTCTAGTGCCTCCTTCCTTCTCCTATTGTGTCATATTTGTAAATCCTTCAATCCTATCCCAAGTTGTTCTTAAGGGGGGATGTTAGGATATTCCGACACATAGGATATAGTTAAGTTCAACTTGGTCTAGTATAGAGTTAGGTTAGAGTTAGGTAAAGTGTGTTTCTTTACCGTTGTACATTTTTTAACTTACAATCCGATGGTCACGATATGTAGTGATCTGACGGTTCACTCTCACCTCGGTATTACTGACACTTGATCCGTGGCTTGACACCCGATTGGTCCATGAGTTCTATTTAAAGCGCATGGAGGGTCATTGTTCAGGTAATCCGTGCATGAGAGAAGCTTATGTAAATTTTCATTCTTTGATTAATAAATTGCCTGTAGTACCCACGTTGGGACAGGCCGTGGACTATTTCCCTCCTTGCACTTTGAGGGTTTTAACCACGTCAAAAATACTGGTGTATTGATTTGAGATCTGGTTGTGAGCGGTGTCCTTTTGGTATTCTTTCTGAGGAACTTACCCTGTAAATTCCTACATTCCATGAGTTGATGAAAATATCATATTAGCATAAATTTGGTTTTTCTTTCTCCATGTACAGTTGTAGATGAAGTTTGCACATTAAGTGTTTTAGAAAAGTGATAAATAAGATAATAGGAATTTTTTGTTGTTGTTGTTTTAAGAAATCACACCCTTGGGATTCTCTGTTGCGATTCAGCTCAGCATCAAAGCATATTTGTTCCAACGAACCTATAACCCCTGCTTTGATTCCAAAAAAATGCTTTTCAGAACCCAGATCATAAATATGGGAAATTTTGCATATTAGTGCTGCCAATTGTGTGTGCCTGTTGTCGAGTTTTAGGTGAAGGATTAAGATGATTTAGTTTCTATTTTAATATGCTAATTTTTGAAGTTTTGATTGAAGAATTTTATGAGTTCAATAGGTTGAGTAAAAATCTTATATTAATGTTGCTAATTGTTGTCAAAATTCTCTTAAGAGATGATTTCCAGCAAGTGTTTGAGAAAATGCCTCAGTGGTTGTATATTGTATGCTTGCAAATTATTTTTCATAAGGCCCCAATGGTTGTAACTTTTATGCACATAAATTCTTAGAGTAAATGTCTCATTGACTATAATTTTTATGTACTAGAAATTTATGAATAGATTATTCAATAGATGTAGCTTCCTATGTCTGCAATTTTTTGTATAAATGTGAAAATGAATATTATTAAAGTTGTTGAAGTGTGAATAGATCAACAGGACAATGTTACTTTTATCATATATAGCTATCATTAGAAAAAAGGGTGTTGTTGGAAACAATTTTACAATGAAATTTTTTTTAGGATTTAATTACTTGTGCAAATGAGAATAGTAAGTTCATCCAAGCTGCATGTATTCAGGGGTGCAACATTATGCTTTAGTGACTGTAGAAAGAAACTATTTCTACCCAATTTTGTAGTTCCATTGTTTTAATTGGCCCTTTTTGAAGAATAATATGTTTCTGAATTTATAATAGTAGCTTCTCTCACTGCAACATTCCTTATACAAGTCTCATGATTGAAATAATGCCATTTTGCAAATAATTGTTCTACCTTAATAATTGGGATTGAGAATTTTTAACTGATAAATTTGGAAATGTTATTGGATCAATATCTTTTGTGATTCCATTTTTTTATTTCATAATCATATCATTATATTTTTTTTATGAAGAAAGGCATATTCCTTCTTCAATTACCTTGTTATAGGTAGGTTAATAATCATGCCCTTATATGTGACTTTTGTAATAGAAACATGATATTTTAGGTTATTGTCGCATACTTTTGTGGTTATAATGTCAAGTGCCAATAAATGGAACCTATATAGCATAATATAGGGGGTCAGATAGGTGTATTAATCTTAATGCTCACACATAGCATTATGGTGGAATTTATTTCCAGTCTTACATAAAACTCACGTATAAGTATGACAAGAGCACATGGTATATTCTTTAAACTTGAGGAGAAATGTGTTTTGGAATCAGTTTTAAGGGAAAGTTATTTCTAACTTATTATGCTATATTCTTATATTGAAATAAATTAAGGAACATGATTACATGATAACTAAGTTAGTCATTCATTTATTAAAAAAAAAATATATTGACTATGAATGCTTAACGTGACCTCTATTTGTCTATATTATTGATGGTTGGTAAGGTGGGACCTTACATATGGTATCAAAGCGAGGTTACAACACTAGGGCCTAATGGGATAACATGTTTTCTTGGTTTTTGATGCATGAATGTTGATTGTGAATGTTGAATTATTGTGTATATTGACATGGGAGCATATTGGTTGCATAAGGGATATTATTATTATTATGTCATTTAGAAACTCATGGAAGAAAAATAATGCTTTCCTATATTCCTTTATATTTTTGTCGAGACAAATTATCAGAAATATGTTAAAATACTTAAGACATGTTCTGAAAGGATGTGCTTGAGAAATTTGGGGTTAAACTCAAGCATGTGAATGGCTTGATTGTCAATCAATGAGTAAGATAGGTGGAGTGCATGCATGGTTGCATATAAGTTTGATGCATCATTATCAATGTGATATGGTCTTAGTAGTCATCTTTACTAGATGTAATCATATCTACCAAGAAAAATATTGGCTTAATTTGCACTATAGTATGTTGACCTTAGTGTGTATGCTTTGGGAATGTGTAACAAGTGTAAGGCTAGGATTCAAATATCATGATGATTGAGTTCATCATGTTAATGTTGACACTTTTATTATCTACACTAATGGAAACGTAATAAAAATTACCTTTAAGGATGTCACTTTTAACTGTGAGTATAGATTCATGAGTAATGTATGTGCATTAATTTGATGTGTTAAAATATGATTTGGGAATACATTCTTAACAAGTAAGAATGGAATTCCTATGATTCATTTGACATGATTTTGTATAGTTTTGGTTTACATTATGCATCAAATAACTTGAAATTACTCAAATTATAGGTTGTGGTATGACCTTCCTAATAAACAAGAGGCTTATTGTACATGAATGGTTGTGGAAGCCATTTTAAGGAACATGTTGATAGTGTTGGACCCGCCAACATGTCAGGGGATCTCCATAGTAAGAAGTCCCAACTAGACCTTAGACCGTTTGGTGTAGGAGTCCCAGCAGCGGGCCGTACATTATCGCCTTGACCGTGGTTGCACACAGAGGCAAGTAAGATGTCCCTATTGGTAGCAAGGGTGTGACATATGTAGAAAGTCAAGGAAGATGCATGAATGATTCTAACACACGGAAGGTGAGGTGAGTGTGCCCCTTGGAAACCTATGAAAGCATGGAGTTAAGAAGCGAACACACGAGAAAAGATGCATCACAAACTGGAAGGCAAGTAAGCTAGCAATCCAAAGTGATGATTAAACCAACAACACATTTAAGTAAGATTCATACATACTTATATAGGAAAGCCATACATGCATGCATAAGAAGACATATACATATAGCATTTAGAGTAAACAAGATATCTGAAATACAATATGACATATGCATGAAACATGCTAGCTCTGTTATATTAAGAAGTGAAAGTTCCAGTCATACAATACAACCATGACCAACCACTAGTTCCAATAGTGGAACATTACAGTCACTTCCGATTGCTTCTCCAAAGAGATATACTAGCTCTGCATAGTGGATAAGCCAAGGCTCATTACAATACTCTCTAAGATTTCTCTAAGATACTCCTATTGGAATCTTGGTTGACCAAAAGCCTCTACAATGAGTTATGAGGGACTATATATAGCAAAAGGTGGGGTAGCCCTTGACATTCCCCTTTGTGACTGTTCATCTACCCTCATGACTCTTCATCTACTCTATGATTGTTACATCCAACTATCGACACCTGAACTTCCACTTGACAAGACGTTACATACAATCTGCACATGTACCCATGTGAGAAAAAATAGGCTTGAGCAAGCCATGAAAAACATCACTATGATTAAGACGACTATGGGAAGACCAACTCTTCGACATCCTCACGATGGTCAATGGTGGTGAATTGATACCACGCTAGGTAGTTCACGATGGTGTATGTGTACTCTGTGGTGATATCTTTTTGGAAACGAACTCTTGCCTCTTTTGCATCTAGGTACACTACTCTAGCTCCTCTGGCCAACTCGTCTAATAACATGCACATCATTGTCTTGAGTGTGGCCAGACTAGTGACATACTGATGCATGATGTATGAATTGATCACCAAGTCTAGGTCGGTGGCTATGCACATGAACCCATAAAAGTACAAGTCAAGCTCCAGTCAAACTTGTGTCTTTGTCTTTGCCTCGGTGAGTGTCCCAATAGATGGGATCGCATGTGCACGCAAAACAACATCCATACCCATAAATACATATGCATGGGAAGCCTACAAACTAGTGATGAGTTGTAGGAGATCTTCATAGTTTTGGATCTGACTCTGAATGCGTGCCTTCAACTCGATGCTCTAGGCTTCATCATCTTGGGCAAGTGTAATGGGGCTCCCTTGTATCGTAGTGTCTATGTTTGCATCTAGTCAACAACAGTATGCACATTTGACAAGATACGTTCTCTCCTAGCACATCGCTGCTGCCAAGCGTTGAGATGGAAAACTTCCTTATGTAGAGTACCAAACTTGGAATAGAACGCCGGCATGACTATCTCAAGGGATGATATTGTGTCCATTATTGCCTTCTTCAACTCTGCTCTGGCTGATGTTGTAATTAGTTCTCCTCCCTGCTTGGCCATTTGTAAATCCTTAGCCATTTGCTCATTCTTTGATATCAAGAAGCAAGCACTCGAGCTAGTGGCTTTAGCATATGCTATGGTAGCACTGGCCAATGCTTCTGGATGCTTACACATGTCAGACATGATCACTCGTTCTTGAAACTACGTAGGAGATGTGTTGTCATCCAGAGTAGACACTCTACACAATTGCACAACTCTATGTTGTGACTCGTCAAATGATATTTTGTGCATTTCTCCTTCCGGATTGTCTCCAAGGATCTCAGTATCTCCTTGGTCACTTGGGACTTGCTTTGCTTCCGGGTCCGGTGAAGCTGGTGGGTCGACCTCTTTGTGGTAAGGCATGATGTTGATGTCTTTCTCTAACTCTTGTTGTTCCATATCCGTATCCATATGCTCGAGTGCTTGTTCAATCTCTTGAGTGTAGTCCTACTCCTGCGACTGCTTACCCTGTCTACTTGGTGCCAGCTGTTTGGATGAGTCTACTACCTGTATAGGTGCAATATAATTTGTGTATACATGTTGCTCCCCTACTGTACCTATTCTTTCTGTGCTTCCTTCTCCTGTCTGCACAACTCTTGTTCCTTCTGGAGTTAATCCTTCAACTCATGCAACTCCTTCACTATTTCCTCCATCCTCTATTTTTCTCTCTGTCTTTGCACGGTCCTCCTGTTGCGATGTTTCCTCTTTTCCTCTATTTCCAAAACTTCTTTCTGCATAAGTGGGTCTTCTCTGAACTTGCAACTTTGTTCCACCTCTATGTTGTCAACAATCTTCCTCTTACCTTTGTCGCTTGCCAGTATGTTTACCTCTACTACTACTACTGGTGCTCTCCTGGGTTATGTTTCACGTTGCTTCACTAATCATTCCATGGTGATGCCAACCAGTTCATTGGGCCTGGAGAAGTTGTAACAATATCTCCATTGGTCTTCCTCTGCCTAATGACATGCCTCGTGGATACACTGAAACTGTACTCTCACGCAGTTACCTTTCATAATACAATGTGGGTCATACGGATTGAAGATTCCAACTTCGAAAGGATATTTCTCTATCTCCTCTATTTCGACATCTGCATGATTGAGTTTCTGTATCTCATACAACTCGATCCACAACAGAAGAGTTGGAAAAGGTAACTTCTTCTTCCGGTGCAGCCTAACCGATAGTCCTGCTGAGATGTGGTACGATACTTCTTGCATGACAAGCTTGTCCATGGCAAACTTTGACAAAACAGGTGGAGGATTGTCCGCGCTGTACATGTGTATGAAGGTGCCGGACAGTGAGGCATACCAATCTGCTATGTTGATCAGTGCCTCCATTTTTTCCTTCGACATGCAAGGTGGATCCTGCTCAAATATCATCTTGTACACTGGGGTGACAAAATGATCTGATAGTTGTGTGATAACTCCTCTGAAGCTGCATTCGGAAAATAGTTTACAATAAGTATTGACAGAGGTTTCCACTGATGTCCATGCCCACTTCATGCTCAAAAACTCCTAATGGGAACAGATTGCATCCAAGATGTAGGCGAATATGTAGATTCTTTCTTGCTGACCTTTGGGTGGCTACTGAGCTCCTACTACCTATTCCTTCAGCCTGTGAGTCAACATGTTGGACCAGTTGAATGCTTTTCCTTCACTGGCCAGTTGGTACAATGCGATCAACCAACTCTACAGGAAGGTCTTCGTGCTCTCTTGGCCATGCAAGCGACATGAAAAGATGACCAAGTATTGATACACCTTCCGCAATATCTCCGTCTTTAAAATTTGGTTGGGTGTCATCCTGAATTTGGCTGGTTCCTTTACCCAGTTCTTCAAGATATCCCTGGAGTTGGAATTGTTGTTGGGTATGCTGAAGGGTGTCTCCATGGTGATCACTAGATTCGGAAAATGGTACATCTAATGATAATCCTATGCCCTGAAGGTAGCAATCTCCATCTTGCTAACACTATTCAATGTGGTCATCTCGGGATCAGTGTGCAAGACGATCCAATGTATCATGTCTGCGCATGGGAATGCGGGATACTGCATGCAATCCAGTACAAGCCAGACTTGTGAATGTTCACATAAACTTGGAGGTCTTCGATATCTTCCCCAAATGTGCCTAAGAATGCATCATTGACCTCTTGCCATTTTAGATTAATGTCTTTGTCTACAATCAACTTCGTGTCTTTATAAATTGACAAACTCGTAGAAACTCGCTCAACTATTGCTCCAGTCGCACTTCCATCGATGCACTCTGATCCTTCTCTCTAGGAGGCCATTGATCCTGAACTACTAAGGGATGAATGAACACCTGATATAGCTGGAGATAGGGTGACATGCATGGCAATAAATCTATCAGCTAAAACCAAAGAAAACTTGAGGGATGAAATGCAACATACCAAGGGACTAACTAGATAGGATTGCACAATTTTCACTAGGAGGTCAGGAGACTGACTGGTGTAACTATGCAAAAGGCAGCCCGGACTATTGGGAGGCTGGTTTAATGCTATAATTTCACAGTGCGCAATCGAGATTGACTTGTTGGGTGCTGGGATTGTGCGATGCAGAATTTCAGCTAGCAAGTGATGCAGGCTCAGTGACTACATTGTGAAATTTTCTAGGCCAACAGTCACTACTTCTTAGAATTGTGCAAGGCAATACTAGAGGACAGTCATTGGCCAAAATTGTGCATTTTCTGGGAGGAAGGCAAAGCCTTCCCTCTTGGAATTGTGCAATGTTGTCTTGGTGAGGCAGAGTCTGGGCCAAGGTGGCCCAGACCCGCTAACGGAAAAATAAAAGGAAATTAAGATGTGAATGCATGGCGATACTAAGTGTAAGTAGGAGTGAATGATCATGCATGCAAACAGTGAATGCAAGATTCAGAAAACGCAACAACATGCATGTGTGTGAAATGAGTCGCTGAATCGGTGACCGTTCGTGAAAAATGGTGTCATGCATGTGACAGTCATGAGATGCTAATGAAAATTGAAACAATGCTTGTACAAGATAACATGAATGCAAAATACAACAAGCGTTCACAGAAATCAAGCAGAAAACACTTAAACAAGCCAAAACACAAAAAGAAATAGAAATGTTGCAAAAGACAAGTAAAGTGGACTTACCCAGAAGTAGTCGAGCTAGATGTGTCGAAGACTCCTGGATGTGTTGTGGGATGTTAGAGCTCCAAGATTGATGTGAAGAATGAGCTTTGAAGCATCAAATAAAGAAGTTTTATGCCCATGACACGCATGCCATAAATCTAGGAAAAAGCGACACTTGGAGGAAGGTTTCTAAAACAATCTTTGCATGTAACCTCTAACTACTAAGAATAGCTCCCTAAAATCTAGGGATGCTTTTTACATGATTCTTTTTTCTATTTCGAGAAAAAGAAGCCCATGCATGCAAGTCAAGTTTTCTCGGTTCCTGGTGGAACTCGTCAACCTAAGGGCACATGCAACAACCTGCTTGACTGAGGAGAAATTTCGTGCAATTTCTGGAAGGGAGCTAGGCTGGTTGTCTAAAGGGATTGTACAATTTCTGGGAGGAGTAGCTAACTACTACCAAGAATTGCACAATTTTTGGGCTGAGCAGCACTGCTAGGCCAAATTGCACAATTTTCACTGGGAAGATTGTCTAACAGGATTGCAGAGTTCCTGAGCCCAGCAGGTTTCCAGTTAGATTTGCACAATTTCTAGAGGGAAGAATGGTTCCCCTCCAGAATTGCGCAGTTTCTTGAGAGAGATTCTCAGCGAGAAGTTAGACCAAGTTCGTGTAGGTTTTAACCCCGTACAGAACTTACCTACATACGAATTCTAAAACACAAAAAATAAACAATTGGAGAGCATAACACATAAAACACATATACACAGAGATTTTCCCTTGGATCCCAAAACCGAGCCTACCATCTTGATTTTTCATTATTTTCCTTTCAATATTACAATACATATTTATACATGCCAAAGCATCCAATACCATGGACCAAAAACCATCGCGTCCAAAACCATGGACCGAAAACCAACGCGTCCAAAACCATGTGTGAAAATCATGCACAACACCATAGGTGGGTCCGCCCAACCTAACATAGGGTCCAAAACCAAACGTTTCTAGGGCACTGCCCCAGACCCCATAGAGTGGGGTTACCTGCACCCCTCAAACCCCTTGTGACCCCCGTGCTACATAATCGGCACAATGAAGTGGGGGCTCCGTCCCCCCTCTAACCCCCCAGTTAACTACGAGGGCTAAGTGTGGAAAGAATATAACACAACCCAACATTCTCCCACTTGTTGTTTTCTTTCCACAGGGGGCCACAAGAGATCTTAGTCATTTATCTAGCCCTGCAATGCCCATTGTTTCTCTACACCAAGAGAACTTCTCAGAGCTCATAGATTTTTTCAATGCATCTGCAGTATTCTTTAAGGTGTCCACCTTTACCAACAACACCTTTTTGTCTTCTATCATATCCCTCACAAAGTGATACTGAACATCATTGTGCTTTGTCTTTGAATGATATGCAAGGTTCTTTGCCAAGAAAATTGCACTTTGGCTATCACAATCTATCCTTATAGCTCCCTATACTAACCCCATACTTGAACACAATCTCTGCAACCAAACTGCTTCCTTGCTTACATGAGTGGCTGCCATGTATTCTGCCTATCTTGTTGACAGTGCCACTACAGATTGTTTCTTACACATCCAACTGATTGCCCCTCCAAATAGGTTAAACACATACCCACTTGTATATCTTCTCTGATCCAGATCACCAACCCAGTCTATATCAAAAAAGCCACGAATATCCAACACTCTGTCTAATCCCAATCTTCCTTGGTAGCACAAACCATAATCACTAGTGCCACACAAATACCTGAAAACCCACTTCACTGTTGTCCAATGCTCCTTTCCTGGTTTTGACATAAACTTACACAATACTGCCACTGCATGTGCAATTTCTGGTGTAGTACAGACCATTGCATACATCAGGCTACCAACTGCACTTGCATATGGAACATAGGACATGTCTTCTTCCTCTTCTTGTGTCTTGGGAAACTGTTCAGCAGATAAATTTACACCTACAGGAATAGGAACCTTCACCGATTTACTATCCTGCATATTAAACCTCTACAGTATTGTCTCGACATACTTCCTCTGGTTTAACCAGACCTTCCTCTTTTCTCGGTCTCTTTTAATTTCCATGCCCAAAATATAGTTTGTAGCACCAATATCTTTCATGTCGAATTTGGAGGACAATTGGGTCTTCAAATCCTAGATAATTCCTTTGTCATTTCCAACGAGCAACATATCATCCACATACACGACCAGATAAATAACACGGTCACCAATTAATTTAAAATACACACAGTGATATTCTTTGCTTCCAGTGAAGCCAAGTCCATGTATAAATGTATCAAATTTCTGATACCACATCCTTGGTGACTGTTTTAACCCATACAGAGACTTCTTTAACTTGCATACTATTTCTTTCTTACCCTTCACCACAAAACCTTCAGGTTGCTTCATGTATATCTCCTCTTCCAGATCCCCGTGAAGAAATGTTGTTTTCACATCCATTTGTTCTACCTAAAAATCAAAAGCAGTAGCAACAAATAACAGTAATCTAATAGAAGTTACCTTGGCAACAGGAGAAAAAATATCACCAAAATCAATTCCTGACACCTTGGAATAACCTTTTGCTACCAACCGAGCTTTGTATTTCTCCACCTTCCTTCTACATTTGTCTCCTTCTTGAACACCCATTTGCTACCGATGGGTTTCCTTCTAGCCGGCAACTCCACCAGATCCCAAGCTTCATTTTTGTGAAAAGATGCCATTTCATCAACCATGGCCTATTTCCAGAGTTTTCCATCCTTTGAATCTATTGCTTCCTTCACAGTTCTGGGATAATCATCAGTAATAGATAAAGAAAAATTTGAACAAAAAGCAGATGGACTATACCTTTCTGGCTACCTTCTTTCTTGATCTGATCTTCTCACACCAGCAGTTTGTGGCTCTTCATCTTCTAATTCCTCCACTGATGTAGAGTCTGATTCTTTCTCCTTTAGCTTAAACTCTATCTTCTCAGGTTCCTTTGGTTGGACTTCATGTTTAATAACGTCTTTCACCTCTCTGAACATCACATCTCGATTGTACACAACCTTCCTTGTTACCGGGTTCCAAAGCTTATAACCCTTTAAACCATCCTTATACCCAATAAAGATGCACTTTTCAGATTTACTGTCCAACTTTCTTTGTTTCTCCTTTGGAACATGTACATATGCATCACATCCAAATACCCTCAGATGTGAAAGAGAGGGTTTCTTACCAGTCCATACCTCTTGTGGAGTCTTATCCTCCAATGCTGATGAAGGTGACCTATTGACTAGGTAACATGCAGTCTCCACTGCCTCTGCCTAGAATTCCTATCCTAACCTGGCACCACTGAGCATGCTTCTTGCCCTTTCCTTCAACATCTTGTTCATTCTTTTTGCAACTCCATTTTGCTAAGGTGTATATGGAGTAGTCTTCTACCATGCTATACCACACTTCTTACAGAATTCTTCAAATTCCTCAATGCAAAACTCTCCACCACTATCTGTCCTCAGCACCTTTATCTTCTTCCCTGTCTGGTTTTCCACTAGAGCCTTAAATTGTTTAAACCTGTCAAAGACTTCAGATTTATTCTTAAGGAAATATATCCATGTATTCCTTGAGAATTCATCTATAAATGATACATAGTACATAGACTTACCCAGTGATAGAACCTTCATAGGTCCAAACACATCACTGTGCACAAGCCCTAATATCTGTTTCGCCCTCTTGCCACCAGAGGGGAAACTCACCCGATTCTGCTTCCCATATACACAATTTTCACAAAAATAAAAATCCAAAGAGCTATTACTCATACCTTCTACCATACCTTTACCATGAAGTATTTGAAGGCCCTTCTCTCCAATATGTCCAAGCCTTTGATGCCACAGCATGGTCTTCTCTCCATAGACCACTAGATTTTCTGCTCCACTTTCAGGAACCACAAAACTGTTGCACTCATCAAGAACTGTGCTACCTTGCAGCTTGTACATAGTTCCAATCTGAAATCCCCACATCAATACTAGTGCTCCTCGAACCATCTTGCATGTATCCTTCTTGAACACTATTTTTACACCTGCATCATCCAACTTGCTTACAGAAATTAGATTTCTGGCCAATGTAGAAATATGCAGAACACCCAGAAGTGTTCTAACCCTTCCACCTTGTAACTTCAACTTTACTTTTCCGCGACCAACGATTCTAGCCTTCCTATCATCCCCTAAGAAGACATTACCACCATTGTATTTATCATACTTGCAGAACCACTCTCTATGGGGAGTGAAGTGAAAGGATGCACCTGAGACAATCAACCATGCCTCATGATCTACATGTGTACTTGAAGAAGCCAAGTACACATCCTCACCTTCATCTAAGGTGGTTTTCGCCTCTGCAGAAGGAGCATCATTAGATCCCTTTCCTTTATCAGGAGCTTTAGATTTACAGTCCCTTTTGTAGTGACCATCCTTTCCGCATTTCCAGCACACCACCTATACAGGTTTTCCTGGAGATTTAGATCTCCCTCTAGATTCAGATCTCCCACTCGATGAATTATTTTTGTTTCTGTTCTGGGATCGTCCTCGTAAAGACAAGGCATCACCATTGTGGCTCTCCATATTTTTCTGTCTCATCTCCTCCGTCAGCAAGGATGAGACTATTTCATCAAACTACAAGACAGTTGCATTGCTACCTATTGCAATAACCAGAATATCCCACAAATCTGGTAGAGAACACAACAAATTGATGCACTTATCTTCATCTGAAATTTTAATATCAATAGATGCTAACTGACTTACCACAGTATTAAATGTGTTCAGATGCTCTGTCATCGAGTCTCCATCTTTCATCCTCAGGTTATACAAATTTTTCCGTAGGAACAATTTATTCACGAGAGACTTAGATTGGTACAAGGTCCCTAACTTGTCCCACAAAGCCTTCGTCATAGCTTCCCTTGATACATTCAGAAATACTGAATCTAAGACACACAATCATATTATGCTCTTTTCCTTCCGATCTAACTTCTTCCATTCTTCATCGGATACTCCCGTTGGTTTAGTACCCGGATCTACCACGATCCACTGATCTTTATCCACCAACAGATCCTCCATCTTGAGTTTCCACAACTCAAAACTTTGACCATTAAATTTCTCGATCTTTATCTTTCCACTGCTCACCATCTTCATTCACCACTAGAATCGATCTTGCAGATCTCCCATTGAACAGGGTCTACCACAGGCTCGAGCGAAACCCCTCAGCAAAAAAGACATCCCCTTGAAGCCAAAACAACTCTGATACCAAATGTAGGTTTTAACCCCGTACAAAAATTACCTACATATGAATTCTAAAACACAAAAAATAAACAATGTGAGAGAATAACACATAAAACACATATACACAGAGATTTTCCCCTGGATCCCAAAACCAGGACTACCAACTTGATTTTTCATTATTTTCCTTTCAATGTTACAATACATATTTATAAATGCCGAAGCATCCAATACCATGGACCGAAAACCATCGCGTCCAAAACCATGGACCGAAAACCATTGTGTCCAAAACCATGTACAAAATCATAGGTGGGTCCACCCAACCTAACATAGGGTCCAAAACCAAAATTTTCTAGGGCGCTACCCCAGACCCCATAGAGTGGGGTTAATTGCACCCCTCAAACCCATTGTGAGCCCCCCGCTACGCAATCAGCGCAATGAAGGGGGGGCTCCACCCCCCCTCTAACCCCCCGGTTAACTACATGGGCTAGTCGTGGAAAGAATATAACACAACCCAACAGTTCGGAGAAGCAGTCTATGAGGGGAGTGAAGCAAGCTATCATGCACAAGCTAGAAATCTGCTAGAAAACCAATGAAGCTCATGTAATTGACAGTGCAAGACATGCTGCTGAGGATGGTTGGTAGGAAGGCTCCAAAACAAAGCTACGAAAAAATTTTGGAGGGTGCTTGTTGCCACTACAACACTTGGCAACACACTGGTAGAACTCCAGCTCTCTGAATGGACCTTGTTCATGAAAAGAAAGTCTAACACCTCCAGAAGTATTTTTCAGCTCTCTGTTCGTCTTAGTTTCCACACTTGAACGCAAGCATTGTGTTTTCACTCAGGTTCACTTCGAACAGTACTTATTTTCCATTGACATATCATGGACTAAGGATAACAAGTTCTTCATACAGAGGTAGGATGAAAGATAACCAAGTATTGATAACTACACAAGTCCTCTTATACTTTACCTAGCTTGTTTTAAGAGTCATACACAGTTTCACGTGAAAATCACCTACGAACATAAACAAGCAAACAAACACAAACAAAGTGAAAGAAGAAGTAAATGAGGAAGCAAAACAAGTAAGCAAATAGGCATGCAACCAAACAAACATGCAAGGTAAGAAGAAAACACACATGCAAGGTAAGAAGAAAACACACATGCAAGCAAACACTACTCCTACTCCTAAGCTAATGGTGCATGGGCCTGATCATGTGAAGTGATACTTCTAATGCAGCCACCGGCGCATTGGTCAACCCATGTTGGTGAAGGCATGGTTCACGAACAACACAGTTGTGTGAACCAGCAAACATGAAAGATATCACAATGAAGACAAACACACTCCAAGTTTAAATGTGTCTATAGAACATAAGTGAGTGCAAGTACATGACATGTAGCCAGTGGACTTATCACAGTGTTGTGTGACACTGTGTACAATTGCTAAGCATACGCATACTCTTGACTGTGAAATGCAAGAAAACGAAAGAAACAAAGACAACTTGCATCGTGCACATGTGCTTTCTATGTAAAATTCCTCCAATTCATGAGTGATGGGATCGTGTAGTTCGAGAGGAGGAAGCATAATCTGTGTTTGAGATTGATCTTTAATGCATATAGATGAGTGATGAGGAGCCTCAGGTGTTTCAATGATTTCCTAATCGGAAGTGAAACCGACCTTCGGACAGTGAGGGCCTGACATAACCATCAGCTCGGGCTAAAGTGCCTCGATAGTCTATGGGGTTTTAACTTTGTCAACAGATAGATCATCATAAACAGATGGTGTCATACGGAAAGAGTCGTTAGTGCGGACACAACCGACCTCCCTAGAAGCCTAAGACTTTCTAGTGACAAACAAGAAAAATAAGAGCAATCCTTCACTAAATATGCCTTTACAATATGAGAAATCAAGTGTTTAGATCCTACTTGTAATCCGACGTTGTTGTAGTAGTCCATCTTCGTTGATCCGGATGAGCTCCTCCTTCCCTTCGAAACCTGCATTCACTAACAATCAAACGATTAAATAGCACCTGAATATCACATAAAATAAAACATATTTAACATATAGACCAAGGAGTATATGAAACAACTCATAAATAACAAATTGTTGAGAAGAATGGACTAATTTGTATTAAAAGGTAACAAAAGGAACCATTACAACCTGAGCCTTGGTGTTGTGCAGGTCCTTCCCAGGGTCCACAAGAGTTCTCCTTTACTCTGATCATCTCACCCACTTCCAAATGAAACAAGCAAAGATGGTAATCTCTCCTCACAAGCTTCTACAAGGAAGTCCTAATTCCAGCAGCATCTACCCTTAGGAATGTTCAGCTTTCAACCTCCCCTCCCTCTGGCCCAATGCCTGTATTTATAGTGCTCTAGAGGAAGTTATTCAGGTCCACCATCAATGGGATAAGCCCCTCTTTGGATGGGATAGCTCCCCTCTTGATGGGATAAGTTCCTCTTTGGTAGGGATACATGAACCATCTGGAGGCGCTTCATACACGTCAAACAAGCTTCTAGAATGCTCTAGAAATGACCACAAGTAACTTTTTTGGAGTGAAACTTGCGCCTTTTGACCTTTACAGGAGTACGCACCCACCCCTTTACATACAGAGCGTACAAGTACGCAAGTTTTGTGAACTTGGAGTGCGTACACGCAGGTAAGGGTAAGAGAAACTGCGTACCCAGAGATATATAGATTTTTAATGACTTTCTCTCTTTCTTGAAGTTTGACATGGAGAGCAGAGGTATGAGGCTTACCAAGGAGGATAGTATGACAGTTGATGGAGCCATACTAACTGCAAATAGTCATGGTGACAAATTTTAGTGTAACAGATTGCCCCCTAAAGTGCGAAGCCTGTAGTAGATAAGGGTTTCATATCATCTAGGAAGGGTGAAGTACTTTATCATTTCAAGGATTATCTTGTGGAGAGCCCAATCAGAACCTGCAAGTATTCAACACAAAATACATATATAAGATCATATCATCGCTGAGGTAGGCATTCCCATACTCAGATTGAAAACTTTAACTAATTGACTATCTACTGTTCTGATACAAGAATGATTCTGCAGTACATCATAATCATAGACTTTTGTAGACACAGTATGGACGCAGCCATCTGTTTATGATTAGTCTACTGTATAATGAATACAAAACTCCTCGCAGCCTGGATGGTGGAAACTAGATCCAGGGTCTTCATTTCTACTTCCCAAACAGGCACGATTCTATCCATGCGAATAAATGATTTGATTTCGAACATGGTAGAAACCATTTGATTACCAGTCAATGATGTAAACTGTTAACAAGCGTGAGAGAGACCACCAGTGATGTCAATGGTTCTCAAAGTACCCAGTACAATCCATGAGATGTGAATGAATGAGTTGATGTCGAACATTTCACGGAATCCTTCGATCGAGAGTCAATGATGTAAACTGTCGTCAAAGGCGAGAAACATGCCATTGATGCATGCAGACTTCAAGGTACTGACGATTCCTAGGTCATATTTCTAGATAATGTGCTGATGTCAATAGAAAGCGACCTGTTGCAGGTAAGCCCACAACACAAAATCATAGATCAAGTTGAAGAAATGTAGCTGTAAGGACTGACTCAGGGAAGGTCAAAATGGATGACGAGTATTTTGCAGATGAATGTTTATTGCAGAGACCTCTTGAACACATAACGACACGACAGATGGCTTGGTAATATTTGACCCAAAGTTAATACCCGGCTAAAGACTTTCAATGTGGCTTGATCAACTGTGAGGCAAAGGATTTCCCAACCCAGGTGAATGAAAAGTGTCGTGTTCAAGAGCGGTAATAAGGCTTCTTCTGAGATAAAGGATGACAAATGAGCTCATTTTTCTCTCTTTTCCCCCACCATTTCTGGCAAGTACCTTTTTATTTTTTACAAGCTTGAGGAGGATAACATATGCTTGATTATAAGCTCATCCTTTGGATGAGTCCAACTTAGTTTTGATTCGAACCCTAAGAAGGAGTGGTCCGTTCCTGTTTGTAATCGAACAGGTCCTTTACTGTGAAATTTTAACGAGTCCAGTATAGGAGAAACTCGGCGTTTTTCATTTTTAGAGAGTCTGAAAAAACTAAAGAAGACTCTAGGTTGAACTTTTTCGTAAAGTTGTGTCTCCCAAGCCCGAAAAAGTATAAAATAATACTTGAGAGAACCGCTTAGTCTTGCGACCAAGGAGTACTTTCATGATTAGTGTCTCTGACCTGAAAAGTAAAAAGCGATCAAGGACACGTCGTTTTATTTCCGTATCGAGTTTGAAATGACAAAAACCCGACAATCTTTTCCTGTTTTTACGGTCAGAAAAGAGCTATAAGGGGACCATCTTTTAATTCCGTTTTAACGAGTTTAAAAGAAAAACTCGGCAATCTTTTCATGTTTTTACGGTCAGAAAAGGGCTGTAAGAGGACCGTCTTTTAATTCCATTTTAACGAGTTTAAAAGAAAAACTCGGCAATCTTTTCATATTTTGAGAGTTTGAAAAGGGCTTAAAAGAGAACTCCAAGGTTTCACTTTTTCGTAAGTTTTAACGAGTTCGAAAAAATGATAAAAATGTACTCATATGGCCGACTTTCAATTTAATTTACGAGTAGGAAAAGACGGAAAGAACTCGGCATTTTCATTTGTTTTACGAGAATGAAAGATAGCAAAATAATCTCGAGATTTTCATGAGTTTAACGAGTCTTGAAAATAACTGAAATTGACTCGTGATAGGTTTCATTTTTACAAAAGCTTGAAACGAAGAAAAACTATGCTTCAAAGTAGTTTCATTTTTACACAAGCTTGAAACAGAGAGAAAACTGTGCTTGATGCCCCCTAAGCATAACTGTTAGAGCGCATGCCCCCCAGCTTCATTTCATTCAGCCAGTTGGATGAAATGAAGGTTGAGTTACGAGATCATTTGAAAGACTCAACCTAAAACTGTAAGAAAATTATGTTTTATTTTGAAAATTTGAAAACCATATTGCGACTCAATTAGAGGAGGATTTGTTTCATTTTTTAACAAGCTTGACATAGGAAAAGAACTATGCTCGGATTCGGTTTCATGTTTATGCAAGCTTGAAATGAAAAACTATGCTTGTTATAAGTTCGCATGCCCCCAACATAATGACGCAAATCAAGGTACATGCCCCCCAAGCTTCATTACATTCAACGAGGTGGATGGAATGAAGCTTCACTTTCAAAATCTTGGAAAGACTCGTGGGAGTTGTTTCATTTTTTAACGAGCTTGACACAAGACAAGGAACTATGTTGTAAACCCTTGTTTCATTTTTTAAACGAGCTTGACACAAGATAAGGAACTATGCTCATGACTACTCTCTACAATCTACCTACTTAACCTACCCTTGTTTCATTTTTTAACGAGCTTGACACAAGACAAGGAACTATGCTCAAAAAGTTCGCATGCCCTCAGTTTAATGATGCAAAATGAGGTACATGCCCCCCAGTCTTCATTGCATTCAACCAGATGGATGGAATGAAGGTTTACTTTCAATATTTAACTTGAAAAGGGAGTTGTTTCATTTTTAAGGAGGTTGACACAAGAAAAGAACTATCCTCATACCTGATTCATTTTTTAACGAGGTTGACTCAGTAACAGGAACTATCCTCAAAACCCTACTTTCTACAATCTACCTACATATCCTAAAATCTAGCTGATTCATTTTTTAATGAGGTTGACTCAGTAAAAGAACTATCCTCATACTATCTTGTTTCATTTTTTTTAACGAGGTTGATACAAGAAAAGACTATCCTCGTACTCACTGATTCATTTTTTAACGAGGTTGACACAGTAAAAGGAACTTTCCTCACCATCTTGTTTCATTTTTTAACGAGGTTGATACAGGAAAAGAAACTATCCTCGCACACACTGATTCATTTTTTAACGAGGTTGACACAGTAAAAGGAACTTTCCTCACTCGTTGATTCATTTTTTAACGAGGTTGACACAGTAAAAGGAACTTTCCTCGCACTCACTGATTCATTTTTTAACGAGGTTGACACAGTAAAAGGAACTTTCCTCACCCCTGATTCATTTTTTAACGAGGTTGACTCAGTAAAAAGAACTATCCTCCGACCAACTGATTCATTTTTTAATGAGGTTGACACAGTAACAGGAACTTTCCTCGTATACACACTGATTCATTTTTTAACGAGGTTGACACAGGAAAAGAACTGTCCTCATAATATTGATCATGGCTTCCAATTGGGAGAAAGACATGTCAATGGACACACCTTGATCATGGCTTCCAAGAAGTCTTCATCAGAAGGAAGAATAGTTCTCTGGAAGGAACACATGTCAAGGGACTCAAAAGGGATAAGAACATCGTGTTCAAGTAATCCCATAGAGTTTTCCATGTCAATTACCGGATCTAAATCAAAGGAAGATGAGCAAACAGTGAGAGGCTCACTTACATCGGTAACTGAAAACATGGGACCAGTTGCCACATAATTAACCCGTGGCAGGGTAGATACCACTTTAGAATCAAGAACATTTAGGGGTGTCATAGTATTGGTAGTTGAAACAAGACTAGGGAATGAAAGCTGGTCTACAGTCACAATACTGCCATTGTGAGGGAAAGACCTCACGCGAAAGAGTGTCGATACGACAACTTTCATTGCATAAACATAGTCTCGCCCAAGGAGTAAATTGAAATCCAAGGGACCTCGAACTACCATAAGATCAATACAGACAGTTTTACCTTCCAAGGTAAGAGAAAACTTAGGAAGGATCCCTAAAGGTTCACTAATGGTTCTGTTAAAAGCTTTCAGATTCTGCGTAATAGGCGCAAGCTGAGGGGAACCCAAAGCTTTCCAAACAGTTGAGGATAAAATACTAATAGAAGCACCTTCATCTACCTGAGTACGATGTATGTCCCTACCACCAGCCTTGACAATGATTTGGAAAGGGATGGAGGAAGGAAGACGAGGTTCTGTCATTCTATTCCAATCAAAGGAAAAGACCTCAGTACTTGGAGGGGGTTATGTAGAAACAGGTGAAATTCTCCCCGGCATAGAAGAATCTGATGTAACAAGAAGAACCTGAGCGGTATGAAGTTCACTCTCCAAAGGGAAAGTGTGATCGATCGAATGTGAAATTGAATCGACCACTTGATCAACTAATTGATCATCAACCTGAGTGACATGAGTTTCACTCTCCAATGGAAGAGTGTGATCGACTGTACTTGAAATTAGATCAATCACTCCGTCAGTTGACGGTAGGTTGGGAGAAATTTTACGGTAACCAGTTGGAAATTCTTGCTGTGGAACAGTAAGGTTTTCCAACAATGTTGAGGCTTCATCCATGTGAGGGCAAATGTGAGTTTGATGACTCCCTTTGCATAACTTACAAGGAAACCTAACTTTACCCTTTTTCCCAGGAACCTGACTATCACTGGTTGATGGATCAATGGAAAGTTGACGAGATTTTGCCAACCATACTTCCAAGACCTTTGGAATACCAGGACAATTGATAAGGAAGTGGTCACCCTTACAAAGCTTGCAAGGGTATTTGGGTTTACGATTCATGTTGGAGTTTTCCTCAACACAACTAACACTTACAGTCGTGGTTGGTTGGTTGACTTCTTTCTTATCTTGCTTCTTCTTCTTCTTCTTCTTCTTCCCTTTCTTCTTCTTCTTAGCCTCCTGGTTACTAGCATCAAGGCTTTTACCAGGCGAAGAGGAAGAAATGGAGGAAGAAAAATTAGGCGAAGAAGGTAAAGGGTCAACAGAAGGTTGGTGATGTTGAGATGGTGAACTCTGTTGAGGTGAAGCATCCGGTTGAGATGGAACAATTGGAGTATTTTGGGCCAACGAAGTTGAAAATAACCATATCGGTAAACCTATTGTAAATCCAGGTAATGACAAAGTAGCCATATAAGGAGGACCAACATTTCCAAAGTAAGGAAAAGTACTAGGATTCTCATTAGGAGGGGTTCCTCGGTTGGCAAATTCCGGAACGTTTGCCATTATATTCAACTTCAGTGAATTTTATTAACAATTTAAAACTAAAACTAACAATTCACAATTCACACTTAACAATTAAAATTCACAATTCACACCTATGGTCTCTAAAAGTAAAAACAAACAAATTAACACGCTCTATCAAATCTAGGAGTCAAACCACACACAAACAGTAGCCTTCCGGACCGAAAACACTAGTTGGGGATGAAATCCAACATCGCAGAATTCAGTACAGAAGTGGCGGGTGGAACAGTTACCCTGGCAACCTGCTTAATGAATAGACTGGACCAAGTTCCTCCACTTTAACCGTCTCGAGTGAAGTGAACCCCCCAGAAAATCCAAGTGAGTCTAGCCGGCGTCTGCTCCAGGTATAGTGGGATCTTCCCTCCACCGTCACCTTGGGTAGAACCCTAAATATAATGGTCACTAAGGTCACCAACAGCAACAAATACACCTGGGGGAACAGTCTACGACCCGATAGCACGCAAGGGCAGAGTAACAAGCTCAATCCCCTTGCCGGCTCCTTGACAATAATCCAAGGTTTACTGACAAGTGACACCAGGCTCCTCGACAATAATCCGAGGTTTACCGTTTGTAGTACGTGCGTATCTGGTGTCTTTCCCAATGAAGGAGGATTGATCCCCTCACTGGTTCGGACACGGTCTCGTGCTTCTCCTTTAAGAGGAGCTTTCCCAGAGTACAAATGAAACAGTTGGATTTATCCTACCACAAGATGAGCTACTTGTTTGGTTTTTCTGTCTTGGAGAGTTAATTACTCTCCTACTCCAAGACACTAGCCTGATCTATATTGGTGTTTCAGAGCCCTAGAAATGTAAAAATTACTAGATGAATTTTAATTAAGCGCTGTGTTATTTAGGCTGTTATTACTCAAATGGGTAAATGGATATGAAACCAATGGTGTTATGACCCAACTCAACTGAATGCAATCGAATATGATAATGTAATCTTTTCAATTCGATGAATCCTATCTAAAGTAAGGAGAGAGTTTCCATTCACTTCCAACAATGCAAAAATTGATCACTAAGAGAAAAACTAACAAATTCTCTAATGCACTAATTTTATCAAGAAAAACTAATGCAAATCAATTTCAAACCATTTTTTTTTTTTTTTTGTGTAAATTCAAATCAAAGAAAACTGATCTAAATCTACGATTGATTTTTCAGAATGTAAACTATGCAATTGTAATCTATGCACAATTCACTTGAAAAGTATGCAAATGTAATATATGCACATTTTTCATTCATATTCTGAAAATGAGAATTCTAATTATGCAAATGTGATCTATGCAAGAGAATTCTCAAACACAAGATGATTCTAATGTAATCTAAGAACCAATCAAGTGCAAGTCGAGAAAATTGGGTGAGAGTTCCAAAGATCAAAACATAAAAACACTCAAAGGCGATTAACACTCATACACAATTTAGCCCCCCCCAGCGAATGAGGGGGAATTTTTTTTTGCAAAAACGAAAGCAAAAAGATGCAAAATTGTGAAAGGACTGAGAGAAACCTCCAAGTAATGACCAAAGGAAATCAAATTAATAATTTCTCAAAAAGAAACTCAAAACACCCAATTGATGAAAGCTTAAAGCAGGAATGCTAATGAAACAAGCTTAGGTGAAGATTTATGGCAGGTAACCAGTGGATCTAGGCAGTAAAACAAATTAAAAACAAAATGTAAAAGGCAAAAAAAGAAGAAAAATGAATTTTTCTTAGTTTTGACAGGGGTACGCAGGCGACTTGTTTACACAGGTGCGGGTACGCTCTGTGCACAAAGCGACAGTGCGTACAGGTACGCACTGTGCTCCACTCAGAGGCTGCGTACTTCTAGCAAAACAAAGAAAAACTAAAATCTAATTTAACCCTAAGCTAGCCCACCCAAATACACAGTCAGACAGCCAAAAACCAGAAAACAAATAACTTTTCTCAGATCAAAAGTTGATACAAAGGAAAAAACATTCACATCAATGGATTCCCCAGCGGAGTCGCCATTTTGTCATACGGAAAGAGTCGTTAGTGCAGACACAACCGACCTCCCTAGAAGCCTAAGACTTTCTAGTGACAAACAAGACAAATAAGAGCAATCCTTCACTAAATATGCCTTTACAATATGACAAATCAAGTGTTTAGATCCTACCTGTAATCCAACGCTGTTGTAGTAGTCCAGCTTCGTTGATCCGGATGAGCTCCTCCTTCCCTTCGAGACCTGCATTCACTAACAATCAAATGATTAAATAGCACCTAAATATCACATAAAATAAAACATATTTAACATACAGACCAAGGAGTATATGAAACAACTCATAAATAACAAATTGTTGAGAAGAATGGACTAATTTGTATTGAAAGGTAACAAAAGGAACCATTACAACCTGAGCCTTGGTGTTGTGCAGGTCCTTCCCAGGGTCCACAAGAGTTCTCCTTTACTCTGATCAGCTCACCCACTTCCAAATGAAACAAGCAAAGATGGTAATCTCTCCTCACAAGCTTCTACAAGGAAATCCTAATTCCAGCAGCATCTACCCTTAGGAATGTTCAACTTTCAACCTCCCCTCCCTCTGGCCCAATGCCTGTATTTATAGTGCTCTAGAGGAAGTTATTCAGGTCCACCATCAATGGGATAAGCCCCTCTTTGGATGGGATAGCTCCCCTCTTGATGGGATAAGTTCCTCTTTGGTAGGGATACATGAACCATCTGGAGGCGCTTCATACACGTCAAACAAGCTTCTAGAATGCTCTAGAAATGACCACAAGTAACTTTTTTGGAGTGAAACTTGCGCCTTTTGACCTTTACAGGAGTACGCACCCACCCCTTTACATACAGAGCGTACAAGTACGCAGGTTTTGTGAACTTGGAGTGCGTACACGCAGGTAAGGCTAAGAGAAACTGCATACCCAGAGATATATAGATTTTTAATGACTTTCTCTCTTTCTTGAAGTTTGACATGGAGAGCAGAGGTATGAGGCTTGCCAAGGAGGATAGTATGACAGTTGATGGAGCCATACTAACTGCAAATAGTCATGGTGACAAATTTTAGTGTAACAGATGGCTTTAAAAAATCTACTACGATAGAATCATCAACGTGATAGAATAAGAGATTCAATAGATCACGATAGCTATGATCAACAAAATCAATGATTTCATCGGCATCCTCATGATCTGATGAATCAAACAGAGGGGTAGATGAGAAGCAGACAAATTCACCCTCTGTGTTTCTGGAAAAGGTAGATAAAAAATCAAGTGGATTTTCAATGAATAATTTTTCCTCTCCATTGTTGGATGATGGAATGGAATCCTTTGTGTTATGCGAATGATCAACAATGGGTGCATTCGTAGACGAAGATACACATGTGAAATCATGGATGGAAGAATCACCGAAGATGTTAGGAAAAAATGGAGGCTCAGACATAAGGGGGTCATCCTTCGCTAAGGATTGATGTTCAAGCTCCCAGTTATACCCTTCATGAATGATAGCGCAGGTTTTTTGTGCAACACCAACTCCGTTGATAGCTTGATCCTCATTCACAACAAGTGCAAATTCTGGAATGAAACAACAAAAAGATATGCAATCTAGAGGATCATCCGAGTATGAAAATGGGTGTTGAGGTACAAAATGCATGTGATAACCCAATGGATTCACAACCAAGCTTGCGCGAAAATTGGAAGGAGCAATGTCGGGAGGATGTGACGGTTGAACAGATGTATGTGCTTGTTCTCCCACACCACTCTGCAGTGGTGGAGATGTTTGATGAGGGGACGGTGGACAATCACTTATGACAGCGACCCTACCCATCTATGATTGCGCAACTCCATCACCAAATTATGTTGAACAGGGCTTGGGCTTGAACTTCTTCTTGGGATTGACTGATTTGTTAAGACAATATTCGAATCTATCCCAAAGATATGGAAATTTCATTTGACTTTTCGGAGCTTGAAACTGCAACACACGGAAGCATTCCCAAAATTCCATAGGTGATTCATGCGAGGCCTTCCATTATTGTAATAGTTTTTGGTCAAGAGGTTCTGGATCAAAATGATGGAAAGTAGATTCAATGAGATCACAGAACTGCTCAAGTGAGTGCACGCTGCCAGGAGGCAGACAACAACACCACGATTGTGGGGATTCGCTAAGAGGGTATGATAGCAACAGACTAATCTCCTCTGCATAGAACTTGTCTGCATTATCAAGGAATGCATAGAAGTATTCTAATTAATCATACCAGGCTACTTCGCCTTCACCATCATACGTGAATTCATACAAGAGATCAAAAAATCCCTCGTGATTTTGAGAGGTTCAGCATGTGAAAGACATCGTGGAGGGATGAATGTGATGGAATCCATGATATATGTGAAAATGTTCATAACTAGATAAGTGGACACAACTTGTCATCTAGCCTTCCTTCAAGTGCCAGAATTGTTGACGTTGTTAGACCCACAAACATGTCAGGGGATCTCCCCGGTAAGAAGTGCCAACTAGACCTCAGACTGTTTGGTGTAGGAGTTCCAACAGTGGTTCGTACGATATCGCCTTGACTGGAGTTGCGTGTAGAGGAAAGTAAGATGTCCCTATTGGTAGCAAGGGTGTGACATATGCAGCAAGTCAAGGAAGGTGCATGAATGGTTCTAACACGCGGAGGGTGAGGTGAGTGCACCCCTTGGAAACCTGTGAAAGCATAGAGTTAAGAAGGGAACACATGAGAAAAGATGCATCAAAAACTAGAAAGCAAGTAAGCTAGCAATCCAAAGTGATGGTTAAACAAACAACACATTTAAGTAATGTTCATACATAATTATATAGGAAAGCCATACATGCATGTGTAAGAAAACATATACATATATCATTTAGAGTAAACAAGATAGCTGAAATACAATATAGCATATGCATGAAACATGCTAGCTTTGTTATATTAAGAATTCAAAGTTCCGGTCATCTACCCTCATGAATCTTCATCTACTTAATGACAGTTACATCCAAATATCGACACTTGAACGTCCACTGGAGAAGACATTACATACAATCTCCACATGTACCCATGTGAGACAAAATAGGCTTGAGCAAGCCATGCAAGACATCACTATGATTCGGACAACTATGGGAAGACTAGCTCTTTGACATCCTCACAATGGTCGATGGTGAAGAACTGATGCCACACTTGGTAGTATGTAATGGTGTCCATGTACTCTGTGGTGATATCTTTCTGGAAACAAACTCTTGCCTATGTTGCATCCGGGTACACTTTTATAGCTCCTCTTTCCAACTCATCTAATAACATGCACATCATTGTCTTGAGTGCGGCCAGACCAGCGACATACTGATGCATGGTGTCTACACTGATCACCAAGTCTGCACTGGTAGCTATGTGCATCAACTCGTTAAAGTAGGAGTCAATCTCTATATGTACTTGTGTCTTTGTCTTTGCCTCAGTGAGTGTCCCAATAGATGGGATCGCATGTGCACGCACAACAACATCCATACTCTTGAATACCTGTGCATGGGAAGCCTGCAAATTAGTGATGAGATACGGGAGATCTTCATAGTTCCAGATTTCACTCTGGATGTGTGCCTTCAGCTCGACCGCTTTGGGCTTCATCATCTTGGACAAGTGTAATGAGGGTCCCTTATATCTAATTGTCCATATTTTCATGTAGTCAATAGTAGTATGCACGTTTGACAAGAGATGTGCTCTCCTAGCACATCGTTGCTCCCAACCTTTGAGATGGACAACTACCTTATGCATGGTACTGTTGTGGCCACCAACAACCCCCCTCTTTGTTTGGTATTAGCAATAACACCAAGCAAATGGGGACCCTTAATAAAAATCCAAAAAACATTTTATGAAAATTTTTGTATTTCAACTCCTTAAAGCTGTATCGCATCGCGAGAAGAGAATGAAACGTTTTCCTATGAGCATAATAAACTGCGAAGAAGCGATGCAAAATTCATCGCATCGCATACATTATGAAGCGCTCTTAAAAGAAAAATCTTAAGAAATCTCCGACGGACGATATGCGACGTCGCATATCGCAGCATCACGTAAGCAACACACAATGATTGAATGACTAAGCACGATCTGCGATCTGCGATGCTGCGATCTGTGATGAATGCAATTTGTGATAAATGCGATCATGAATTTCTGCGATGACACATCTTGACGACGCGATCCTCGCAGAAATCACCCATCGCAAATTTTCCTCGGCGCAGTATTCAAGGAAAGTTGTCCGTAAACCAAAATTGGGCGCGCGCCTTAAAAGAAATTAATGAATGTACACTAAAGTATTCAAGAAGGACAGTTTTGTGTTTTTCGAAGAGTCAGTTCGCTATGGGTGTCATGATTTTATGCATTCATAAGAGCTTAAAGCTTTCATGTCAATATTTATTATCATTACTCTTTTCCTTTGCGTAAACTGTAAGACATGAAATAACATGAAGCAATGTGCAGGAAACATCTAAGGAAAAGAGGAAAGCGTCAATGCTCGGAGAACAGAGAAGAGATCCCTTCATAAACGGATGTCGCATGCAACAGGACCACAGATTCCAGAGTATCACTCAATAGATGCTGATATCAATAGGCCATCCAACCCTCAGAGTCAAAGGCGCACAAAAGCAGTATGTTTGCAAAAGATCCTGAAGCTTATGCCCGGTAAAGGAAAAAAGGAGCTAAAGAAGGAAAACACACCAGAAAAGCCCGGAACAAAGAACGGAGGCAGTTTTCGATGCAGAAAATTGTTCAGAGAGCAAAGTCCCTAACTTGTTCAGTCATTCGCAAGGCCGGAAACCGAAATAGCAAAAGCAGAATCAGTTTGAGAGAAATTTGGGTTATTACCAAGTATACACGCAGTGAATACACCCAGCCAGAGGAAGATTCTCGAAAATATCTTCTAGTTTACCATAAAGTGGTGCCAGCGCTTGTTATTTCTATTTTCATAGCTCAAACAAAAGCAGAAGGCGACCAGCCGACTCTTCCCAGGCGAATGTTGCATGCTTGCAGCACTAAGGAGCAAATACAGAAATGGTTAGGAATTAGATTCAATTTTTAGAAATAGTTTTGCTTTAGCAGAAGGGCGGTCATTTAAAACCATATCCTAAATTTATGTAATTAAGTTAATTAGTTAGCAATATTTAAACCCTTCTCAGGCATTAGGAGAAGGGTCCAGAAATTTGTCAAAAAAATTGTCCTCAGAACATGCACTTTTGCACCCTCGGAGGGGGTTCTGATGAATGGATGGATCAAGGTTTATTAATGTTTGCATTTGATATCTACTACTGATGTTGCACTTCTATACTCTTAGTAGATGTTAGAGCAAGGAGAGATAAATCATTGTTGCTTGAAGCTTATGAGTAGAACTAGTCATAAATGGTACTTTTATCTCTTGACCGTTTCTGTTTATATTCTTAAAGTGATATACAGTCTTTAGTTGTTTATATGTTGCTGCATGAATGTGTGAGTTACCATTTGGCACTTTTGTACGGTGGAGTCATTTATTTATGTTTGATATATGAATAACTTATTATGCGATACGCTGTTCACAACTGTTTTGCCTAACTTTTTATGCAAAGTGGTTTATCTTAATTGATTTCTATTCTTCTGATATCTGAATGATCTTTATTACCACTTATTGTTTGAAATCTCTTTAGATCGCATAATAGAAGAAATACACCCCGGGTTAGCATAGATTAGATCTGTTGTTTCTCATTAGATTACAATAGCATAGAGTTAGTTTGAAAGTTTGAATTAAATTAGCTTTAAGTACTCTTAGATCAGCATCATCCAACTTTGCACACACACACACCCTTAAATTGGGAAACTGGTCCCATTATCCCCAGTCGGACCCGCTATACCAAACAGATAAGGAGCTGCCAACCAAGGCCCGGACCGGGTGGGTATCCCCCTTATTGTTGACCCGATTTTCGGGGCTTCAACATATTTGGCACTAGAAGGAGGGCCCGAACTATGAATGGCACCTAAATCAAAATCTAAATACCATTCTGAGAGTAAATCGCCCTCATCAACTCCCCCGACTTCCCCAGTACGTTTAAATCCAGAGTCAGAAGTCGCTCGAGTATTAACCGCTGCTACATACCCTAATATTTCAGACCAATCTACCATTGAACCCCCTGAAGTTCAAACTCTGATTCACAAACTCCAGGGATTTTCTATTTCTACACAGAGGTCTGATAAATCTCAAAGTAGCATGACTTTGCAGTACAATCCTACTCATCCCCTGGCCAGATTAAAGAGTGAAAAATTTGGCATCCAGCCAACCGAATTACCTCTCCCCACCAGGAAAAGAGCAAGGAAAGCACCACAAGAGTCTGACAGTGAGACTCTTTCATCTATATCGTCCATTTCAACTCTCTCACCGCGAATTCAACCACCCACATCTTCATTCCAAACCATCCATCCATCTTCCGCAACCCCTCTTCTTCAATCATCTAAGATCATAATATCTTCATCCTCCCAGCCTCAGGGATCATCCTCTACACTTTCATTTACTAGTAGCTCAACGATGGCCCAGTCTCCATGGAACAATCCTAGGGCAGTTTTAATGCCTCCACCCTTGAGCCAAATACCGGCCCATCCTGAGAAATGGCTACCCAAATTCAATCCAGAAGCAGGCATGCTGGCTGAAGAGCACATTAACAATTTCATGCTTTCTGTCAATCTCAACGGAGTTATCAACGAGGATGCCGTTGTCCGGCTTTTTCCCTATACAATGCAAGGAACAGCCGAGTCATGGTACTTTTCATTACCCTCCGGGTCTATCACAAGTTGGGACATTTTTCAAATTCAATTCCTTACCAAGTTTGGTGATGACAGATCAACGACAACGTTAATCAATGACCTATCCAATCTTAAAGCCGAGGCTAGAGAACCCATCAAAGATTTCAATTTACGGTTCAATAAAATCCTCAACAAAATTCCCACTGCTTCCCAACCCAGCGAAGAAGTACGATGTGAATGGTATATTACGACCTTACCATCAAACTTAGCAATCTTCGTGGATAGGGAAAATAAAACAACCTTAGTTGAAAACCTGACAGAGGCAATAGCAATAGAGAAACGCGTAGTAGCCCTGGAAAAGAGATCTGCAATAGAGGAACGCAAATCTAAAAAAGTCACCTTCAAGGAGGACTCCAAGAAGAAACAAACGAAAGACCCTTTCGATTTGGAAGGATTGCAAAAAGTATTAAAAACCATGTCCAATGAGTTGATTGACATAAAAAAACAAGTAGCAGAAACTTCTTCAAAAAAGCCCTACAGAGCTTTTAAAAGAGGCCCTTCAATGGATGTGAAACCACCAAACGCTATCTCAAATGTCGAATCCGAAGAAGAGGAAGAAGAAGAGAGTACCACTGAAGGGCAGATCGATGACGAAGAAGTTGTGGAACTACAAGGAATGTGGGATTTCATCCTCCCACAAGAAGAAGATCAAGAAGCATTTCCGGTTAGCACACGAAGCAAAAATCAACTTGATCCTCCCCAAACTACCCCTAAGCAGAAGGGCGCAAGCCCTGCAGCAAAAGATAAAGTCGCAACAAAGAAAATGACCGCTAAAGCGACTCAATCTAGCCCAGTCCAACCAGATCAAACACCTCCATCAAGAACACTGATAGTGTCGGATGAAATGGAATACAATATTATTGATGACATGAAAAAGACAAGGGCTAATATCACTCTTTATGAATTGAGCAAATTGAAACATCAACAGAAGATAATGATGAAAGAATTACATGCCGTGCCTACTACATCTTTGCCTACAGCTGTAGCTTCCCACAACATGGGAAGACCTCCAACCAACACGATCAATAAGATTGATCCAAATGACATCGCCTTGATTGGAGGAAGATCAAGGTCTCACACTCCCCCTTTTCTTCTCACTTATGAAATTTTCAATAAAAATGTGCACAATTGTTTGGTAGATTCTGGTGCTTCAACGAATATTTTACCCAGATCAATATGTGCCAAGTTGAATGTTCAACCACAAAAATCCGCAGTGCGCATAGTTCAGCTTGATCGATCTCAAGTCGAAGTGATTGGTGAACTTAATCAAGTAACCATAAGATTGTCGTCCAACCCGAAGGTATGTCAGGTTATTGACATTCTAGTAGCTGATATCCCAGAATCCTATGGCTTGATTCTTAGCACGGATTGGTCTAAAAAACTCCATGGATACTTCTCAACCAACTGGTCGCACATGTGGTTACCCTACAATGGTAAACTGAATCAAATAAAGGTTGAACAAGAGTTACACCAGAAGTACATAGTAACAGAATTGGAGGGAGAGAATGAAGCAATAGCATATAACAGCAGTATCATAGGCAATTACTCGGTAGATTCTTTCCTCGGCAATTTCAATGCTCATACATCACCTTACTTAGAAAATTCAGTGTTGTCCCAAGTTGAAATTTTTTCCCAAACTAATAATTCAAAGTGTGTTAATTTTGTAGATAAACCTGTAAATACATCTTTGTTTTGGAAATTATATTTTGATGGCTCTAAATCTAACGAAGGAGCAGGAGCAAGATGCGTTCTGATTAGTCCAGAAGGAAATAAGACCATGCTTACGTGCAGACTTGAATTCGATTGCACAAACAATACAACGGAATATGAGGCCTTGGTGCAAGGCATATACAAAGCAATCGGGCTGAACGTCAAGTATCTTCAAGTCTTCGGAGACTCTGAGATTGTCGTCAAACAGGTACGTAACACCATACATTGCCTATCAGGTCATTTGAAACACTATCAATCTTTAGTACAAGATCTGACTGAGCATTTCATAGCATTCAATATTTCGTCAATCCCAAGACTCCAAAACGCGAGCGCAGACCTTTTAGCTAACGTAGCCTCTAGACTTATTCCCTCCGAAGATTTTAGTCCAGATAGATTCTCAATAGAATTAATCTTTAGACCGTCCATCCCTGACAACATTACAAATTGGAGAGTATTCAATGACGATCCTGATATTGTAAATTTCCTCACTTCTGAAGGATCCTACTCCAATCAAATAATTGACGAAGACCATCACGATCGAAAAATACAACAAGATAGCACTGATAATGCTATACCTAAATCGGTGGTTAAGTTGGAAGACTTATACGATTTGAAAAGTTGGTTTAAAAGGTCTACCAATTCTAAGCTCTACAGTTCAACTCTGAACTACGAATTAGTAAACCTAGGAACTGACGATAAACCACAAAATGTTAATCTAGGCCACGGCCTAGCCCCTGAAGAAAAACTAGCGTATATTCGTCTTTTGAGACAATACAAAAATGTTTTTGCCTGGAATTACGATGAGCTGAAGACATACGACACTTCTATCATTCAACATACTATCCCTATGATTGACAACGAAAAACCTGTCCAACAGAAACTCAGAAAAATCCACCCCAATTTAGAAAATTAGATAAAAACTGAGCTAAATAAGTTATTAAAATCCAGAATAATTTTCCCCGTCAAACATTCCAAATGGGTCTCCAATATGGTACCCGTTAGAAAGAAAAACGGAGATATTAGAATCTGCATCGATTTTCGGAATCTCAACAAAGCCTGTCAAAAAGACAATTTTCCCCTCCCACCTATGGAGCAGATATTATAGGCGGTAGCAGGCTCAGAACTAATGTCTTTTTTGGATGGATTTTCAGGATACAATCAAGACTTGCTGGTACATCCCGATGATCAGTTAAAAACCACATTCCGAACTAAATGGGGCACATACGCATATCGGAAGATGCCATTTGGTTTAATCAATGCCGACGCTACATTTCAGAGAGCCATGGACATCGCATTCAAGGGTTTAGTCAATAAATCTGTAGTAATTTATTTGGATGATATAACAGTGTACTCCAAGAAGCGAAGCGACCATCTCAAAGACTTGAAACAAATCTTTCAACGATGTTTAAGGTATGGAATTTCACTTAACCCAAAGAAATATTTTTTCGCATTAAGTGAAGGAAAATTTCTAGGATTCATAGTGTCAAAATCTGGTATTCACATTGAGCCTGGCAGAATCAAAGAAATTTCTGAAATATCCCTACCTCATAATAAAAAAGCCATGCAATCTTTCCTTGGTCAAATCAATTTTGTGAAGAGATTTGTCCCAGATTTTTCACGAATTGTTTCTCCTTTGCAAACCATGATTAAAAGGAATTCAAATTTTAAATGGGGTCAAGATGAGCATGAAGCATTCAACCTGATCAAACAAGCTATCATTAACGCTCCATCTTTAGCAACCCCGAATTTTTCAGAATCTTTTATCTTATACACATTTGCCTCAGAGAAATCATATGCCGCGATTCTAACTCAAGCAAATCAAGAGAAAGCGGAAGCTCCAATCGCATTTTTCAGCTCGAATTTACAAGGTGCTGAACTCAACTATTCAGACGTGGAGAAACAGGCATATGGTGTTTTCAAAGCGGTCAAATATTTTAGACCTTTCTTACTTAAATCCCATACTAAGGTCATAGTACCGTTTCCAGCGGTAAGAAATCTTCTAGTATAGAAGGATGTGGGTGAAAAAAGAGAAAATTGGATCATTTCTTTACAAGAATATGACCTTGAGATCAAACCAGCAAGCATTGTAGGAGGTCAAGGCTTCTGCAAAATTTTGGCTGGAGCATCGCAAATTCCTGAAAATTCATCTGAAGAGGTACAAATGTATGAGGTAAGCCTAAACGATGCAGAGTCATTATATGCTGGCACCATTTATTATCTTAAGAACGGGTATGCTCCAGCACACCTGGACCACACCAAGAAAAGAGCTCTGAGATTGAAAGCTAAACAATATCAGCTCATAAATGATGTTATGTTTAAAAGGAATTACGATTCTGTTCTTCTTAGGTGTCTTGAGAAAACTGAAGCCGATAAGGTTTTGCAGGAACTCCACGATGGACCAGCAGGTAGACACTATGCTGGAGATGCTACTGCACATAAAATTTTACGTGCAGGATATTATTGACCGACGCTGTTCAAAGACTCACACAGTTACGTGAGGAAATGCAAAGTCTGCCAAACTACTGCAGGGAGACAAAAGAAACCGTCCATGCCACTACAGCCGGTAAACATCGAGCAACCATTCAGTCAGTGGGGCTTGGACATAATAGATGAGATCGTTCCTCACTCTTCTAAGCAGCATAGATACATCCTCACGGCAACAGATTATTTTACTAAATGGGTAGAAGCAGTTCCTCTCAAGACAGCTAATTCTGAAAACATCATTGAATTCATAGATCAATTTATAATCACTAGGTTTGGATTGCCAACGGCTTTAATGTTTGATAATGCCTCATACTTTTCTGGGAATGCAATGACTGAGTTTGCACTTAAAAGAGGGTTCAAACTGAAATATTCGGCCAACTACTATCTGCAAGGTAATGGATTAGCTGAGTCAACAAATAAAAACCTAATCAGGATTATTAAAAGAACAGTTGACCAGAACCAGAAGAATTGGCACAAAACTTTGGTAAATGCTTTATGGGCAGATAGAATAATGAAGAAAGCTTCAATCAGCACTTCTCCCTTTAATTTAGTTTATGGGAAGGAAGTGGTTCTCCCAACTCACTTAGTGATCCCCTCCTTGTCTTTAGTACAATACATCGATGAAGTATCTACTTCCTCCTTACAATTAAGACAAATGGAAATAATTAAATTAGAAGAACGACGAGAACAAGCTAAGAAAACCCATGCTCATCACCAAGCGCTAATAAAATCCTCTTTTGATTCAAGCATAATGACCAGGAAAAATTTTCAGATGGGAGATCTAGTTTTGAAATGGGATAAGGCTCATGAAGAAAAGGGCAAACATACAAAATTTCAGAAGATGTGGCTTGGTCCTTTTCAGATTGTAGAAGTCATAGGCCCATCAACGTTTGTGTTGCAGGATTTAGCAGGTAGAAGGGATTCTTTGCCTGTTAATGGACAAATCCTTAAAATATATTTTCCATAGAAGATTATTCTTCTATTTTGTAGGATAGTTTTAGTTTTTTCTTTTCTTTCTTATAAATAAAACCAGTTGTAGATGGTTACTACAGGAGTTCACGAAAAAGATAGCAATTCTCTATCAGATTTTGATTTTTTTTTTTTTTTCGCTTGTACAAATAGTAAAATTTTTCGAAAAATCTGATCTTTATTATTGACAGATAGAGTTACTTTAGCCTAGATATGATACTAGTTTCAACTTCAAAAAATTTGATGAAAGCAACCTTTGGCAAAAAATTGTTTTATATCAGCACAATGAAAGGTATCAATAATAAAATAAAGATTCTCTGTAAAACTGCTGTTTTCAAACTCTATTATTGTCGTCCAGAGCTTTCTTAAGGAAAAACAATGATTTCCTCCCTGCTAAAGGAAATCGCAGCATTCAGAGGAACAATCCGAGAAAACACTATATCTCAAAGAATAAGAGGTCTCATCACGAGCCGGCTTATCATGATCACAGATATTATAACTTGCTGACTTTGCCAATATTGTCCACCAAAACAGGGCAACGACTCAAGATTGTTGCAATCTAAAGACAAGTGGTCTCATCACGAGCCAGCTTGTTCAGAAAAAGTGTAAATCAAGTGAATGACTGTGTCATAATTTGGCCACCAAACCAAGACATTGTTCTTTAGAGAATAAAAAAGGAAAAAAGTGTCAAAATGGGTTTTTCTCTGAAAAGTTGTAAATAGCCTTAAGCAGGATAAAGGATCATTGCTGGGTAACAGGTAACCCTGTCGAGGCTATGGACGCCTGCTGGCAGCAGAGGCTCTACCTACGACAAATGAGCATATTTTAAAAGCCAGCACACAGAGAAGACCTTATTTTATCTTTAAAAGACCAAGTAATGGCTGATGTAAATACAAGGACAAAGCCCGAGGAAGCAAACAATTGGAATAGAAAAAGGTTGAAACAAAATATCATTGATAGGATAAGGCATAATGTACTCTATCTGTCCATAACAAAATTTAGACTTATGAAAATTTTTCTGCTTTGGAAGTTAAAATTCAATAGAAAAGCAGAGATAACTGGTTCTTCCCAGTGAATCGCCATTGTTGTGGCCACCAACAACCCCCCTCTTTGTTTGGTATTAGCAATAACACCAAGCAAATGGGGACCCTTAATAAAAATCCAAAAAACATTTTATGAAATTTTTTGTATTTCAACTCCTTAAAGCTGTATCACATCGCGAGAAGAGAATGAAACGTTTTCCTATGAGCATAATAAACTGCGAAGAAGTGACGCGAAATTCATCGCGTCGCATACATTATGAAGCGCTCTTAAAAGAAAAATCTTAAGAAATCTCCGACGGCCGATATGCGACGTCGCATATCGCAACATCACGTAAGCAGCACATAATGATTGAATGACTAAGCGCGATCTGCGATCTGCGATGCTGCGATCTGCGATGAATGCGATTTGCGATAAGTGCGATCATGAATTTCTGCGATTACACATCTTGACGACGCGGTCCTCGCAGAAATCACCCATTGCAAATTTTCCTCGGCGCAGTATTCAAGGAAAGTTGTCCGTAAACCAAAATTGGGAGCGCGCCTTAAAAGAAATTAATGAATGTACGCCAAAGTATTCAAGAAGGACAGTTTTGTGTTTTTCGAAGAGTTAGTTCGCTATGGGTGTCATGATTTTATGCATTCATAAGAGCTTAAATCTTTCATGTCAATCTTTATTATCATTACTCTTTTCCTTTGCGTAAACTGTAAGACAAGAAATAACATGAAACAATGTGCAGGAAACATATAAGGAAAAGAGGAAAGCGTCAATGCTCGAAGAACAGAGAAGAGATCCCTTCATAAACGGATGCCGCATGCAACAGGACCACAGATTCCAGAGTATCACTCAACAGATGCTGATATCAATAGGCCATCCAACCCTCAGAGTCAAAGGCGCACAAAAGCAGCATGTTTACAAAAGATCCTGAAGCTTATGCCCGGTAAAGGAAAAAAGGCGCTAAAGAAGGAAAACACACGAGAAAAGCCCGGAACAAAGAACGAAGGCAGTTTTCGATGCAGAAAATTGTTCAGAGATCAAAGTCCCTAACTTATTCAGTCATTCGCAAGGCCGGAAACCGAAATAGCAAAAGCAGAATCAGTTTGAGAGAAATTTGGGTTATTACCAAGTATACACGTAGTGAATACACCCAGCCAGAGGAAGATTCTCGAAAATATCTTCTAGTTTACCAGAAAGTGGTGCCAACGCTTGTTATTTCTATTTTCATAGCTCAAACAAAAGCAGAAGGCAACCAACCGACTCTTCCCAGGCGAATGTTGCATGCTTGCAGCACTAAGGAGCAAATACAGAAATGGTTAGGAATTAGATTCAATTTTTAGAAATAGTTTTGCTTTAGTAGAAGGGCGATCATTTAAAACCGTATCCTAAATTTATGTAATTAAGTTAATTAGTTAGCAGTATTTAAACCCTTCTCAGGCATTAGGAGAAGGGTCCAGAAATCTGTCAAAAAACTTGTCCTCAGAACATGCACTTTTGCACCCTCGGAGGGGGTTTTGATGAATGGATGGATCAAGGTTTATTAATGTTTGCATTTGATATCTGCTACTGATGTTGCACTTATGTACTCTTAGTAGATGTTAGAGCAAGGAGAGATAAATCATTGTTGCTTGAAGCTTATGAGTAGAACCAGTCATAAATGGTACTTTTATCTCTTGACCGTTTCTGTTTATATTCTTAAAGTGATATACAGTCTTTAGTTGTTTATATGTTACTGCATGAATGTGTGAGTTACCATTTGGCACTTTTGTACGGTGGAGTCATTTATTTATGTTTGATATATGAATAACTTATTATGCGATATGCTGTTCACAACTGTTTTGCCTAACTTTTTATGCAAAGTGGTTTATCTTAATTGATTTCTATTCTTATGATAGCTGAATGATCTTTATTACCAGTTATTGTTTGAAATCTCTTTAGATCGCATAATAGAAGAAATACACCCTGGGTTAGCGTAGATTAGATCTGTTGTTTCTCATTAGATTACAATAGCATAGAGTTAGTTTAAAAGTTTGAATTAAATTAGCTTTAAGTACTCTTAGATCAACATCATCCAACTCTACACACACACACACCCTTAAATTGGGAAACTGGTCCCATTATCCCCAGTCGGACCCGCTATACCAAACGGATAAGGAGCTGCCAACCAAGGTCCGAACCGGGTGGGTATCCCCCTTGTTGTCGACCTGATTTTCGGGGCTTCAACAGGTACCAAACTTGGAATACAATTCCCGCATGACTGTCTCAAGGGACGATACTTTATCCAGTATTGCCTTCTTGAACTCTGCTTGGGTAGATGATGTAACCACTTCTTTTCCCTACTTGGCCATCTGTAACTCCTTAGTCATTCACTCATTCTATGCTATCAAGAAGCAAACACTTGAGCTAGTAGCATCGACCATTGCTGCTGGATTCTTGCAAACGTTAGACATGATCATTCATTCTTCAAACTGTGTAGTATATTTGTTGTCATCCAGAGTAGACACTCTGCGTGATTACACAACTCTATGTTGGGAATCTTCAAATGATATGTTGTGCATTTCTCATTCCGGATTGTCTCCAAGGATATTAGTATCTCCTTGGTTGCTTGGGACTTGCTCTGCTTCCAGTTACAGTGAAGCTAGTGGGTCGACCTCTTGGTGGTAAGGCATGAGGTTGATGTCTTGCTCCATATTCGTATCCATCTACTCAAGTGCTTGTTCAATCTCTTGAACGAAGTCTTTCTCCTGCGACTGATCATAATTTCTGCTTGCTGCCAGTTGTTTGGATGAGTCTACAACCTGTATGGGCATAGTTTCATCTGTGTGTACATGTTGCTCCCCCTACTATACCTGTTCTTTTTGCACTTCCTTCTCCTGTCTGCGCAGCTCCTGTTCCTTCTGGAGTTGGTCCTTAAACTCATGAAAATCCTTCATTATTTCCTCTATCCTCTATTTTTCTCTCCGCCTTTGCACATTCTTAGTGTCGCAATGTTTCCTCTTCGCCTCTATTTCCAAAGTTGGTTTCTACAAAAGTCATTCTGCTCTGAACTTGCGGCATTGTTCTACCTCTACACCGTCAACAATCTTCCTTTTACCTTTGTTGCACATAGATACTTTTACCTCCACTGCTGGTGGTGTTGCTCTACTAGATGTTGCTTCACGCTGCTTTTCTAACCATTCCACAGTGATGCCGACCAGTTCATTGGGCCTGGAGAAGATGTACCAATATCTCCACGGATCTTCCTCCACCCAATGACATGCCCATTGGATCCACTGAAATTGTACTCAGGTGCAATGATCTTTCACAATACAAAGTGGGTCATACAGATTGAAGCTTCGGGCGTTGAAAGGATATTTCTTTATCTCCTTTGTTTTGACATCTACATGCTTGACGTTCTATATCTCATACAACCCGATCCACAATGGTGTTGGAAATAATACTGAGAGGGGAGAGTGAATCAATATTAGCAAATCACTAACTTTTTCATTTCCATACTTAGATTTATATACGCTACTTCAATTAAGGGAACCTGCATGTACACGCAACTATGTTTAATGCAACTAGTGTATATCCAGTAAACTTATGATTTAGTTAATCCATTATAGTTTGATCTTTAATCAGTGCATCAGAACTTCATTAACCATATAAATAGTAAATATGTGCAATAAAATAGAACAGATCATCACACATAAGAAGCACATATGAATGCCATGATATAAGGTGGAAACCTAATTTGAGACAAAAAACCACCTACTGCTATTTTCCTTAGGATAAGAAAAACTTTTTTACAATCTTTTACTAGCACAGACTCATACCAGTATGCAGGCACCCACCTGTAGAAGGCTACAACCTTCTCTCGTTCTCCAGCTACCAATGGAAGGGAGCTATAACCCCTTAGCTCTTGTACTAGCCGATCCATTTACTAGTACGTAGGCGTTGACCTATCCGTTTACTCGTTTTCCAGCTACTACTGGAAGGGAACTTCAACCCCCTGGCTCTTGTACTGGCCGATATGTTTACCAGTACATAGGCGCCAGCCTATTGAAGGCTACGACCTTCTCACTTCCTCTAGGGACCATGTTTCATAAATTTTCATACTAGATCCATATATACAAAACGATCACCACTGCAATACAACCATCAACTCTGAATCACCCAACAACTGAATCACTGAAACCCTATCATCAAAACACAGTCACCAGAACAAAGAGCAGAACCCAGAACTCTACAACAACAACCAGATCCAATCTGCAACTTCAAATATCATGCTTCAAACAGTATATGCAACTATGATGAGTCGAACCTACGTGTATATGTGCTTTTACCAAAGCAAACCCATGTACACATTTGAAAATATTAACTCAGAACTTTGTAGCTATACTAGACATTAGTCATACCTAGATCATAACATTTATACTATAAAACATGCATCAATAATTCAGATCTAGTCTATCCATGATCAAACCACATAATGATAATACATTCCAAGCCTTATGATCCTGATCCATCATCCATCATCAACTGCATAGGTGCATCCTTGGTTCAAATCAAGCAAGGCATCACAAACCCATAGCCAGCATACTAGCTCTCACACTTCATCAGATATTCATTACTTGAATACTTGCACATTGGCCTAATGATCTTCTTCTCCTTATATAGGTTTAGGCCTCTCTCAATACCATGGTCCAAAGCCATGTAGAACCAATACCTTGGACCCAATACCTGGGGTCAACACTTCGGACCAAATACCATGGACCAATACCAAAATACCATGGACCAACATGTACGCACCTTTCTTTGCGTGAAAGTGCATGTATACGCATATGCATCTTTTGGTCATCTAACCCTCGTGTATACGCACCTCAGTTAAAGGGAACCTTTGTATATCTTTGTTTTCTTCATTCTGAGAGCCTGAACTAAGATATATCATCTGAGCGAGTTGCCATCAGGGACAACACTTGTGTCATACCTGTATCATAATGCCAACGATCTCCCCCTTTGGACTTGATGGCAACCACCACACCAAGTCACTCTCCCCCTTTGACATCAAGGGCAAAGGGCGGATCAAGATATTCTCTCCCTTGACATACATTCTGTTGTCCATACTCCCCATAAGTACATGCTGAAATCCCTAATTGAGCTCCCCCTTTGTAGATGCCAAGATGTACCAATCCGTCCATGCTTCCCCTGAGAAAAGATAACATGATTCTACAACTCAACTAAGTGAGTATGACCTTCCAATGACTCATACATACATCAGTCTCCCAACCAAGTGGGGATACACCATTTTGACTCATCCACCCAACCAATTGGGGATATACCAAATGTTTATACATGACTGAAATAGACATTATTACATAATCCTTCCCATGCAAAGTGGGGTTACAAATTACATCATACGACTCATGGGTCTTTAAAAGAAATACATGACATTTTTAACAAAGACCAAAGACCTAAACAAGACCATGATAGTCATCAGCAACTATCATACACCATATATGATCTGCATCATAAGCATCTGTCACCATCATCCAGACCTGTAACCTGCAATACCATTCTCTTGGCCAACCAACAATAAGTAGCAAGATGTATCATAAGCATCATCACCAAAGACTTCTAACCATAATGCCAACAATGCATTATTCGAAGCATATGCTCCTCCTAAACCTGTGCCATCTATTCACTATCAGATCTAACCATGCATATATCAGTAAGAGGTATCAAGGCATCATCATCATCAAGTTAGGATGAAAAGCACTTCTAAACAACATCTTATGAGTACCAACACATTTCCACACATCATCACAGATTGTAACCATCATCAAACAAAGCAAATAATTGACTGAATCATATCAGACCCTTTTCCCTAAGTCTGTCCCACTGCTTTTCCTCAAACCAACATATACACGTGACTTGTTTTTATGAAACTTGCATATGAGATTTAGAACATTGAGTTTCCACACCTTCAGCTCCCTCTGAGTTTTTCATGTTTGTATACTCTGCTGTGCCACATCTTTCTGACTGTACTTCCTTTTTCTTCCATATCTTCGACTGTGATGATGTTTTCTGCTTTTGGTATGGAGCCCAAAGTCTTCTCCTGCATTCCTTTGCTATATGTCCAAGCTTGTTACATGCATAACATCTTACATGTTTCATATTCCTTTTGTAGAAATCAACAACTTTGTGACCAAACATATTGCAAGGAAAACAATATCCCTTAAAGTACCTGGAACATGATGATCTTTCTGTGTGATGGTCTTGAACCATTCTACTTCTGCATCTGGCTGCAACATGTCCAAAATTATGACATACATAACATTCAACATTATTCATCGGAGGAAATAATTGTCTATCACTTCCACAGTTAGGAGCAAAAGATTTTCTTTGAAGAATTTCTTTCCTTGGCTATTGATGGGGTTGACCTCTCATCTCCTTGTTGAGCATTTCAGATTTTGCCTTACCTTGTAAGATAGATTCACCTTCAATTGATTCATAAAACCCAAAACCAGTTTTAATAGCAGGAGACCTTTGACTACTAAGAATATCATCCAAAATCTTAGTATTGTCTTGAAATCGTAATAGTTTATCCTTTTCTTCTTATTTACCTTTCAAGATATTTACCTCAACCTGATGTTGTTCATTCTTTTCCAGATATTGCTTCTTGAAGACTTCTTCATAATTTATTCCTTCTTCCACTTGTTTCCTTAGTTTGAGATTTTTTTTCTTGTTCTTCATTCTACTCCTGCAGCATTTGACGTACTTTGAAGGCACATTCCAGCTAAGCTTTTAAGCTGATAACTTCTTCTTTGAGAGCACTCTCCCTTTTGCTAAATAGATTTTGTTGATATATGATTTTATCTGATGCTTCATTTTCTTGTTCATCTTCAATCTGAGGTGATTCAGAATCTGAATACTTGCTTCCACATAATGGAAAGCTGTCCCTGTTCCTTTGAGCTGTCTTCTTCTTCTAATGTGCTTTCTTTCCCATTGTTCTACGGATCTCCTTCAAGCGATCAAGATTCCACCAAAGGACCTTCTCTAATACCAATTGTTGGAAATAATACTGCGGGGTGGGGGGGGTGAATCAATATTAGCAAATCATTAAATTTTTCATTTCCATACTTAAATTTATATATGCTACTTCAGTTAAGGGAACCCGCATGTACACGCAACTGTGTTTAATGCAAATAGCATATATCTAGTGAACTTATGATTCAGTTAATCCATTATATGTTGATCTTTAATTAGTGCATCAAAACTTCATTAACCATATAAATAGTAAACAGGCACATTAAAACGGAACATATCATCACACATAAGAAGCACACATGAACACCATGATATAAGGTGGAAACCTAATGCGGGACAAAAAACCACCCGCTGTTGTTTTCTTTAAGATAAGAAAAACCTATTTACAATCTTGTACTGGCGCAGACTCATACCAGTACGCAGGCACCCACCTGCAGAAGGCTACAACCTTCTCTCATTCTCCAGCTACCACTGGAAGGGAGCTACAACCCCTTAGCTCTTGTACTAGCTGATCCATTTACTAGTATGTAGGCACTACCCTACTGAAGCTCCAACCTTCACTCATTTTCCAGCTACTACTGGAAGGGAGCTCCAACCCCCTGGCTCTTATACTGGACAATATGTTTACCAATACATAGGCGTCAGCCTACTGAAGGCTGCAACCTTATCACTTCCTCCAGGGACCACATTTCATAAGTTTTCATACTGGATCCATAAATACAAAACAATCACCACTAAAATACAACCATCAACTCTGAATCACCCAACAACTGAATCACTGAAACCCTGTCATCAAAACACAGTCACCAAAACAAAGAGCAAAACCCAGAACTCTGTAACAACAACCAGATCCAATCTGCAACTTCAAATATCATGCTTCAAATAGTATACGTGACTATGATGAGCTGAACCTACGTGTATACGCGCTTTTACCAAAGCGAACCCACGTACACATCTACAAATATTAACTCAAAACTTTGCAGCTATACCAGAAATTAGTCATACCAAGATCATAACATTTATACAATAAAACATGCATCAATAATTCAGATCTAGTCTATCCATGATCAAACCACATAATGATAATACATTCCAAGCCTTATGATCTTGATCCATCATCCATCATCAACCGCATAGGTGCATCCTTGGTTCAGATCAAGCAAGGCATCACAAACCCATAACCAACATACTAGATCTTACACTTAATTAGATATTCATTACTTGAATACTTGCACATTGGCCTAATGATATTCTTCTCCTTATATAGGTTTAGGCCACTCTCAATACCATGGTCCAAAACCATGTAGAACCAATACCTTGGACCCAAAATACCTAGGGTCAACACTTCGGACCAAATTCCATGGACCAATACCAAAATACCATGGACCAAATACCACGGACCAACATGTACATGCCTTTCCTTGTGTGAAATTGTGTGTATACACATACACGTCTTTTGGTCGTCTAACCCGCATGTATACGTGCCTCGGTCAAAGGGAACCTGCATATATCTCTGTTTCCTTCATTTTGAGAGCTTAAACTAAGATCTGTCATCTGAGTGAGTTGCCATCAAGGATAACACTTGTGTCATGCCTGTACCATAATGACATGCCCATTGGATCCACTGAAATTGTACTCTCGTGCAGTGATCTTTCACAATACAAAGAGGGTCATACGAATTGAAGCTTCATACATTGAAAGGATATTTCTTGATCTCCTCTATTTTGACATCTACATGCTTGAGGTTTTGTATCTCGTACAACCCGATCCACAATGGAAGAGTGGGCCAAGGTGTCTTCTTCTTCTAGTGTAGCCTAGCTGACATTCCTACCACGATGTGGTATGATACTTCTAGCATGACGAACTTGTCCATGGAAAACTTTGGCAAAACATGCAGAGGATTCTTCGTGTTGCACATCTGTATGAAGGTGCCAGATGATGAGGCATACCAATCCGCTATGTCGATCAGTGCCTCCATTACTGCCTTCGACATGCAACATTTATCCTTCTTAAATATCATCTTGTACACTAGGGTGAAAAAATGATCTGATAGTTGTGCGATAACTCCTCTGAAGTTGCATTCAAAAAATAGTTTAAAATAAGTATTGACAGAGGTTTCTGCCGATGTCCATGCCCACTTCATGTCCAGGAACTCCTGATGGGAACAGATTGCATCCAAGATGTAGGTGGACATGTAGATTTTTGCTTGCTGACCTTTTGGCGACTACCAAGCTCCCATTACCTGTTCCTTCAATCTATGAGCCAACATGTCGGACCAATTGCATGCTTTGACTTCACTGTCCAGTTGGTCCAACGCGATCACCCAACTTTACGGGAAGGTCTTCGTGCTCTCTTGGCCATACAAGCGACATGAAAATATGACCAAGTATTGATACGCCTTCCATAGTATCTTCGTCTTATAAATCTGGTTGGGTGTCATCCTGAATTTGGTTGGCTCCTTTACCCAATTCTTTAAGATATCCATGGAGTTGGCATTGATGTTGGGTATGCCGAAGCGTGTCTCCACGGTGATCACTAGCTTCGACAAACTATACATCTGCAGATAATCATGTGCCCTGAAGGTAGTAATCTCTGTCCCGCTGACACTGCTCAATTTCATCGTTTCGGGATTAGTGTGCGAGACGATCCAATGTATCATGTTTGTGCATGGGAATGTGGGAGACCTGCATGCAATCCAGTACAAGACAGACTTGTTAATGTTCATTGGTAAAATGTGAATAAGTTAATAATGAAATTCATTTGATTTCTTTGATCTATGAGATTGTGATGTGTGCAGGTATTGGAACAACACCTTACCAATGAACCATCATATGGGTATGAGCTCACAATTAGTACCTTAAGGTGAAGCATGAAGTTTCAAAGCAGAGTATATGAGAAGCGATGGAAATTAGGGTGAAAAGTCTTAAATCCATGAAATATAAAGACGCGGAGTCTTGGATCTATATTAAAAGGATCAAGGCACAAAGTCCTAAATCCATGAAAGATAAAGACATGGAGTATTAAATCTATAATAAATGTTCAGGGCACAGAGTCTTGAATACCTAAAAATATCAAGGTGTGGAAAATTGGATTTTATAGGAGATCAGGGCACGGATTCCTCAATCGATCAAGGCACATAGATGCATGCAATAGGGGTGTAGAATCCATATTCTCCAAAAGAAAAATACCAATCATGGACAACTTGGGGATGAATTTCCTTAATAAAACATCTTTTATAACAATCCTAGAGTGACTTTCTAAAAATAGAAATTCATGTCTAACATCTCAAGCATGACTTTCCAAAAATAGTAAATCACATTGCATAAATTGGTAATCGAGTGTAGTTGAAGGAAAATCACTTAAATTATCATTAATCAATCCTAATAGTTCAATCTCGACTTAATCTTCAATATTATTAATATTATTATTATCTTTTATGAGATTATAATATTATTATTAAAAGGGAATTATAAGTTGCCTTCATCTCCTCAATACCTCACACCTCTCCTTGATAACTCTCATGGATCTATGTAACTCTCTCTCTTTTAATAATACATTACACTCTCTTTTATGCACTCATCAAAGAATGGCATATTCCTCTTACACTCATTAAAGACATGTCATAAAATATTCCTCTTACGCTCTCTTTAATGCACATGTTACACTCCCCTTAACTAAGGCATGCATAACTCTCCTTAATGGCATGAGTTACACTCCTCTAAATGGAATACAAGGCATGCGTATTAGTCCTCTTTTATGACAAAAATTAGTTTCTCCTCCTATATATGTGTCTCATCTCTTCTCACTTGGGAGGGGGAAGGAGGTGCATTGTAATACCAAGAGTTGGAGAGAATTGAAGAGGATTGAGAGAGGGAGAGTCTTGGGGAGTAGCCAAATGTTGTCGAAATGAATATGAAATTCTTAAACTAAATTACTAGGTAGTTCTACCTGGTGGAGTTGTCCATGAGTTTTATTGAGAGGAAGTGAAACTTATCTTGCTTAGCTTTCCTTTTAGATCTCTCTACTGCTATATTTTGGTTCTACTTGTGAGCTCTTACAACTCAGGGGATCTAGGGGGAGTAGTTGTCCTTGGATATGGTTGGGTGGAAAAATGGATGGTTCACAATGAGTTGGAAAGGATATTGGAGCTAGAGCATACTCTCATTGGACTTGGAGCATATTCCCATACTTTTGGAGTTTTATAAATACATTGCCAGGCATGTTTATAAGCATTCTTGAAATTTTAGTTTATTATTAGTTTAAAGTGTTGTAGAACTTTAAATTTATTGGAAATTTCTACTTTTGAATTTTTACAAGAAATTTACATAGTTAATTATGAGCTAACCAATAATGAACGACAATTGTAGTTAAGAATGTACATGTAGGGGTATTAAAACAAGAATGTCTTGTCAAAGTTTTTAAGTTTAGTTTATAATGAATTTTTGTCCATAGCAGGTTTCCACGAGTTGATGAAAATATCATATTAGCATAAATTTAGTTTTTCTTTCTCCATGTATAGTTGTAGATGAAGTTTGCACATTAAGTGTTTGACAAAAGTGATAAATGAGATAATAGGAATTTTTTGTTGTTGTTGTTTTAAGAAATCACACCCCTAGGATTCTCTATTGCAATTCAGCTCAGCATCAAAGCATATTTGTTCCATAAGAACCTATAACCCCTGCTTTGATTCCAAAAAAAATCTTTTTAGAACCCAGATCGTAAATATGGGCAATCTTGCATATTAACGCTGCCAATTGTGTGTACCTGTTGTTGAGTTTTAGGTGAAGGATTAAGATGATTTAGTTTCTATTTTAATATGCTAATTTTTGAAGTTTTGATTTAAGAATTTTATGAGTTAAATAGGTTGAGTAAAAATCTTATAGTAATGTTGCTAATTGTTGTGAAAATGCTCTTAAGAGATTATTTCCGCCAAGTGTTTGAGAAAATGCCTCAGTGGTTGTATATTGTATGCTTGCAAACTATTTTTCATAAGGCCCCAATGGTTGTAACTATTATGCACATAAATTCTTAGATTAAATGTCTCATTGACTATAATTTTTATGTACTAGAAATTTATGAATAAATTATTCAATAGATGTAGCTTCCTATGTTTGCAAGTTTTTGTATAAATGTGAAAATGAATATTATTAAAGTTGTTGAAGTGTGAATAGATCATCAGGACAATGTTACTTTTATCATATATAGCTATCATTAAAAAAAAAACGGTGTTGTTGGAAACAATTTTACAATGACAATTTTTTTAGGATTTAATTACTTGTGCAAATGAGAATAGTAAGTTCATCCAAGTTGCATGTATTCAGGGGTGAAACACTATGCTTTAGTGACTGTAGAAAGCAGCTATTTCTACCCAATTTTGTAGTTCCACTGTTTTAATTGGCCCTTTTTGAAGAATAATATGCTTTTGAATTTATAATAGTAGCTTCTCTCGCTGCAACATTCCTTATACAAGTCTCATGATTGAAATAATGCCATTTTGCAAATAATTGTTCTACCTTGATAATTGGGATTGAGAATTTTTAACTGATAAATTAGGAAATGTTATTGGATCAATATCTTCTATGATTCCATTTTTTTATTTCATAATCATATCATTATATTTTTTTTATGAAGAAAGGCATATTCCTTCTTCAGTTACCTTGTTACAGGTAGGTTAATAATCATGCCCTTATATGTGATTTTTGTAATAGAAACATGATATTTTAGGTTCTTGTCACATACTTTTGTGGTTATAATGTCAAGTGCCAATAAGTGGAACTTATATAGCATGATATAGGGGGTCAGATAGGTGCATTAATCTTAATTCTCACACATAGCATTATGATGGAATTTATTTCTAGTCTTACATAAAACTCACGTATAAGTATGAAAAGAGCACATGCTATATTCTTTAAACTTGAGGAGAAATATGTTTTGGAATTGGTTTTAAGGGAAAGTTATCCCTAACTTATTATGCTATATTCTTATATTGAAATAAATTAAGGAACGTGATTACATGATAACTAAGTTAGTCATTCATTTATTAAAAACTACAAAAATAAAAAAATAAATTGACTATGAATGCTCAATGTGGCCTCTATTTGTCTATATTATTGATGGTTCGTAAAGTGGGACCTTACATATGGTATCAAAGCTAGGTTACAACACTAGGGCCTAATGGGATAACATGTTTTCTTGGTTTTTGATGTATGAATGTTGAATTATTGTGTATATTGACATGGGAGCATATTTGTTGCATAAGGGATATTATTATTACTATGTCATTTAGAAACTCATGGAAGAAAAATAATGCTTTCCTATATTCCTTTATATTTGTGTCGAAAAAAATTATCAGAAATATGTTTAAAGACTTAAGACATGTTGGGAAAGGATGTGCTTGAGAAATTTGGGGTTAAACTCAAGCATGTGAATGGCTTGATTGTCAATTGATGAGTAAGATAGGTGGAGTGCATGCATGGTTGCATATAAGTTTGATGCATCATTATCAATGTGATATGGTCTTAGTAGTCATCCTTACTAGATGAAATCGTATCCACCAAGAAAAGTATTGGCTTAATCTGCACTATAGTATGATAACCTTAGTGTGTATGCCTTGGGAATGTGTAACAAGTGTAAGGCTAGGATTCAAATAATGTGATGATTGAGTTCATCATGTTAATGTTGACTCTTGTATTATCTGCACTAATGGAAACTTAATAAAAATTACCTTGAAGGATGTCACATTTAACTATGAATATAGATGCACAAGTAATGTATGTGCATTAATTTGATGTGTTAAAATATGATTTGGGAATACATTCTTCACGAGTAATAATGGAATTCCTATGATTCATTTGACATGATTTTGTATATTTTAGGTTGAAATTATGCATAAAATAACTTGAAATTACTCAAATAATAGGTTGTGGTATGACCGTCCTAATAAACAAGAGGCTTAAATGACTTGTGCATTAATGGTTGTGGAAGCCATTTTAAGGAACATGTTGACAGTGTTGGACCCACCAACATGTCAGGGGATCTCCTTAGTAAGAAGTCCCAACTAGACCTTAGACCGTTTGGTGTAGGAGTCCCAGCAGTGGGTCGTACGGTATCACCTTGACCATGGTTGCGCACAAAGGCAAGTAAGATGTCGCTGTTGGTAGCAAGGGTGTGACATATGCAACAAGTCAAGGAAGGTGCATGAACGATTCTAAAAGGCGAAGGGTGAGGTGAGTGTGCCCCTCGGAAACCTGTGAAAGCACGGAGATAAGAAGTGAACACATGAGAAAACATGCATCACAAACTGGAAGGCAAGTAATCTAGCAATCCAAAGTGATGGTTAAACCAACAACACATTTAAGTAAGATTCATACATACTTATATAGGAAAGCTATACATGCATGTGTAAGAAGACATATAAATATATCATTTAGAGTAAACAAGATATCTGAAATACAATACGACATATGCATGAAACGTGCTAGCTCTGTTATATTAAGAAGTGAAAGTTTCAGTCATACAATACAACCATGACCAACCACTAGTTCCAATAGTGAAACATTACAGTAACTTCCAACTGCTCCTCCAAAGAGATATACTAGCTCTGCATAGTGGATAAGCCAAGGCTCATTACAATACTCTCCAAGATTTCTCTATGATACTCCTATCGAAAGCTTGGTTGACCAAAAGCCTCTACAATGAGTTATGACAGACTATATATAGCAAAGGGTGGGGTAGCCCTTGACATTCCCCTCTGTGACTGTTCATCTACCCTCATGAATCTTCATCTACTCTATGACTGTTACATCCAACTATCGACACGTGAACTTCCACTTGACAAGATGTTACATACAATCTGCACATGTACCCATGTGATAGAAAATAGGCTTGAGCAATGTATTTGGACAACTGTGGGAAGACCAACTCTTCAACATCCTCACAATGGTCTATGGTGGCGAATTGATACCACGCTTGGTAGTCCACGATGCTGTATGTGTACTCTGTGGTGACATCTTTTTGGAAATTAACTCTTGCCTTTGTTGCATCTAGGTACACTACTCTAGCTCCTCTGGACAACTCGTCTAATAACATGCACATCAATGTCTTGAGTGCAGCCAGACTAGAAACATACTGATGCATGGTGTATGCACTGATCACCAAGTCTACACCGGTGGCTATGCACATCAACTCATCAAAGTACAAGTCAAGTTCCAGTCGGACTTGTGCCTTCGTCTTTGCCTCGGTGAGTGTCCCAATAGATGAGATCACATGTGCATGCAAAACAACATCCATACTTCTAAATACCTATGCATGGGAAGCCTACAAACTAGTGATGAGCTGTAGGAGATATTCATAGTTCCAGATCTCACTCCGAATGTGCGCCTTCAGCTTGACGCTCTAGGCTTCATCATCTTGGGCAAGTGTAATGGGGCTCCCTTGTATTGTAGTGTCCATGTTTGCATCTAGTCAACAATAGTATGCACATTTGACAAGATATGTTCTCTCCTAGCACATCGTTGCTGCCAAGCATTGAGATGGACAACTTCCTTATGCACGGTACCAAACTTGGAATAGAACACCCACATGAGTGTCTCAAGGGATGATACTTCATCCATTATCACCTTCTTCAACTCTTCTTCGGCCGATGTTGTAATCAGTTCTCCTCCCTGCTTGGCCATCTGTAAATCCTTAGCCATTCACTCGTTCTTTGATATCAAGGAGTGAACACTCGAGCTAGTGGCTTTGGCATATGCTCTGGTAGCATTGGCCAATGCTTCTGGATGCTTGCACATGTCAGACACGATCACTCGTTCTTGAAACTGTGGAGGAGATGTGTTGTCATCCAGAGTAAACACTCTGCACAATTTCACAACTCTATATTGCGACTTGTCAAATGATATTTTGTGCATTTCTCCTTCCGAATTGTCTCCAAGGATCTCAGTATCTCCTTGGTCACTTGGGACTTGCTTTGCTTCTGGTCCAGTGAAGCTGGTGGGTTGACCTCTTTGTGGTAAGGCATGAGGTCGATGTCTTTCTCTAACTCTTGTTACTCCATATCCATATCCATCTGCTCGAGTGCTTGTTCAATCTCTTGAGCATAGTCTTGCTCCTGCGATTGCTCACCCTGTCTGCTTGGTGCCAGCTATTCGGATGAGTCTACTACCTATACAGGCACAATTTAGCTTGTGTGTACATGTTTCTCCCCCTACGGTACCTATTCCTTTTTTGCTTCCTTCTCCTGTCAGCACAACTCCCCTTCCTTCCAGAGTTAATCCTTCAACTCATGCAACTCCTTCACTATTTCATCCATCCTATGTTTTTCTCTCTATCTTTGCATGGTCCTCCTGTTGCGATGTTGCCTCTTTGCCTCTATTTCCAAAGCTTCTTTCTACATAAGTGGGTCTTCTCTAAACTTGCAGCTTTGTTTCGCCTCTGCATTGTCAACAATCTTCCTCTTACCTTTGTCACACGTCGGTATGTTTACCTCAGTTGCTGCTACTAGTGCTCTCCTAGATGTTGTTTAACAATGCTTCACTAATCATTCCACGGTGATTCCGACCAGTTCATTGGGCCTGGAGAAGTTGTAACAATATCTGCATGGGTATTCCTCCACTTAATGACATGCCTCGTGGATCCATTGAATCTGTACTCTCACGCAATGATCTTTCACAATACAATGTGGGTCATATGGATTGAAGCTTCCAACATCGAAAGGATATTTCTTGATCTCCTCTATTTCGACATCCACATGCTTGAGTTTCCATATCTCGTACAACCCAATCCGCAACGAAAGAGTGGGAAAAGGTAACTTCTTCTTCTGATACAACCTAGCTGATAGTCTTACTGAGATGTGGTATGATACTTCTTGCATGAAGAGCTTGTCCATGGTAAACTTCAGAAAAACATGCGGAGGATTATCCATGATGTACATGCGTATGAAAGTGCTGGACGATGAGGCATACCAATCTGTTATGTTGATCAGTGCCTCCATTTTTTCCTTCGACATGCAAGCTAGATCATGCTCAAATATCATCTTATACAATGAGGTGACAAAATGATCTAACAGTTGTCTGATAACTGCTCAAAAGTTGCATTCAGAAAATAGTTTACAATAAGTATCGATAGAGGTTTCTAAAGATGTCCATGCCCACTTCATGCCCGACAACTCCTGATGGGCACAGATTGCATCCAAGATGTAGGTGGACATGTATATTTTTTCTTGCTGACCTTTGGGCGGCCATCGAACTCCAGTTACCTATTCCTTTAGCCTGTGAGTCAACATGTCGGACCAGTTGCATGCTTTTCCTTCACTGGCCAGTTGGTCCAATGCGATCACACAACTCTACAAGAAGGTCTTCGTGCTCTCTTAGCCATGCAAGCAACATGAAAATATGACCAAGTATTGATACACCTTCTGCAACAGCTTCGTCTTTAAAATATGGTTGGGTGTCATCCTAAAGTTTTCTGGCTCCTTTACCTAGTTCTTCAAGATATCCCTGGAGTTGGAATTGCTGTTGGGTATGCTGAAGGGTGTCTCCATGGTGATCACTGGATTCGACAAATGGTACATCTAATGATAATCCTATTCTCTGAAGGTAGCAATCTCTATCCCGCTGACACTATTCAATGTCATCATCTCGGGATCAGTGTGCAAGATGATCCAATGTATCATGTCCGTGCATGGGAATGCGGGATACCTGCATGCAATCCAGTACAAGCCGGACTTGTGAATGTTCACATAGACTTGGAAGTCTTCGAGATATTACCAAAATGTGCCTAAGAATGCATCGTTGATCTCTTTCCATCTTAGCTAGATGTCTTTGTCTACGATTAGCTTCGTGTCCTCATAAATCGACAAACTCGTAGAAACTCGCTCAACTACTGCTCCAGTCGTACTTCCATTGATGTACTCTGATCCTTCTCTCTGGGAGGCCATTGATCTTGAACTACTAAGAGACAGATGAATACCTACTATATCTGGAGACAGGGTGACATGCATGGTAATAAATCTGTTAGCTAAAACCAAAGAAAACTTGAGGGATGACATGCAACATACTTGGGGACTGACTGGATAGGATTGCCCAATTTTCACTAGGAGGTCGAGAGACTGATTGGTGTAACTACGCAAAAGGTAGCCCGGATTTTTGGGAGGCTGGTTGACTGCTAGAATTGCATAGTGCACAATCCAGACTGACCTGTTGGGTGTTAGGATTGTGCAATGCACATTGAGAAATTTCTGGGAGGAAGGTAAAGCCTTCCCTCTCGGAATTGTGCAATGTTGTCTTGGTGAGGCAAAGTCCAGGCCAAGGTGGCCTAGACCCGCTAACGAGAAACTAAAAGAAAATTAAGATGTGAATGCATGGTGACACTGAGTGTAAGTAGGAGTGAATTATCATGCATGCAAACAATGAACGTAAGATTCAAAAAATGGAACAACATTCATGTGTGTGAAACGAGTCGCCGAATCGATGACCATTCATGAAAAATGGTGTCATGCATGTGACAGTCATGAGATTATAACGAAAATTGAAGCAGTGATTGTACAAGCTAACATGCATGTAAAAGACAACAAGCATTCATAGAAATCAAGAAGACAACACTCACACAAGCCAAAACACAAAGAAACAGAAATGCTGCAAAAGACAAGTAAAGTGGACTTACCCAGAAGTAGCCGAGTTGGATGTGTTGTGGGATGTCAGAGCTCCAAGATCGATGTGAAGAATGAGCTCCGAAGCATCAAATAAAGAAGTTTTATGCTCATGATGCGCATGCCATAAATCTAGGAAAAAGCGACACTTGGAGGAAGGTTTCTAAAACAATCTTTGCATGTAACCTCCAACTACTAAAAATAGCTCCCTAAAATGTAGGGATGCTTTTTACATGATTCTTTTTTCTATTTAGAGAAAAATAATCCCATGCATGCAAGTCAAATTTTCTCAGTTCCGGGTGGAACTTGTCAACCTAAGGGCACATGCAACAACCTGCTTGACTGAGGAGAAATTTTGTGCAATTTCTGGGAGGGAGCTGGGCTGGCTGTCTAGAGGGATTGCACAATTTCTAGGAGGAGTAGTTGACTACTGCCCAAAATTGCACAAGTTTTGGGTTGAGTAGCACTGCTAGGCCAAATTGCGTAGTTTTCAATGGGAATTTTGTCTGACAGGATTACAGAGTTTCTGAGCCCAGTAGCCTTCCAGTCAGATTTGCACAATTTTTGGAGGGAAGACTGGTTCCCCTCCAGAATTGCGCAATTTCCCGAGAGATATTCTCAGCCAGAAGCTAGACCAAGTTTGTGTAGGTTTTAATCCCATACAGAACTTACCTGCATACGAATTCTAAAACACAGAAAATAAACAATGCAAGAGCATAACACATAAAACACATATACACGGAGATTTTCCCCTGGATCCCAAAACCGGGACTACCAGCTTGATTTTTCATTATTTTTCATTCAATGTTACAATACATATTTATACATGTCGAAGCATCTAATACCATGGACCAAAAACCATCGCATCCAAAACCATGGACCGAAAACCATCGCGTCCAAAACCATGTGCAAAAATCACGCACAAAAACATAGGTGGGTCCGCCCAAACTAACATAGGGTGCAAAACCAAAATTTTCTAGGGCACTGCCCCAGGCCCCATAGAGTGGGGTTACTTGCACCCCTCAAACCCCCTGTGACCCCCTCACTACACAATCAGAGCAATGACGGGGGGGCTTCGCCCCCCCTCTAACCCCCCAATTAACTACGTGGGCTAGTCGTGGAAAGAATATAACACAACTCAACATTCTCCCACTTTTTTTTTTCTTTCCACAGGGGGCCACAAGAGAGCTTAGTCATTTATCCAGCCCTACAATGCCCATTTTTTCTCTACGCCAAGAGAACTTCTTATAGCTCACAAATTTTGTCAATGCATCTGCAGTATTCTTCAAAGTGTCCACCTTTACTAGCAACAACTTTTTGTGTTTTATCATATCCCTCACAAAGTGATACTGAACATCAATGTTCTTTGTATTTGAATGATATGCAGGGTTCTTTGCTAAGAAAATTACACTTTGGCTCTCACAGTCTATCCTTATAGCTCCCTGTACTAACCCCATACTTGAACACAATCTCTGCAACCAAACTGCTTCCTTGCTTGCATGAGTGGCTGCCATGTATTCTGCCTCTGTTGTTGATAGTGCCACTACAGATTGTTTCTTACTCATCCAATTGACTGCACCTCCAAATAGGTTAAACACATACCCACTTGTACATCTTCTCTAATCCAAATCTCCAACCCAGTTTGCATCAACAAAACCACGAATATCCAACACTCTGCCTAATCCTGGTCTTCCTTGGTAGCACAAACCATAATCACTAGTGCCACGCAAATACCTAAAAACCCGCTTCACTACTATCCAATGCTCCTTTCCTGGTTTTGACATAAACCTGCTCAATACTCCCACTGCATGTGCAATGTCTGGTGTAGTACAGGCCATTGCATACATCAGGCTACCGACTGCACTTGCATATGGAACATAGGACATGCCCTCTTCCTTTTCTTGTGTCTTTGGACATTGTTCAGTAGCTAACTTTACACCTACAGGAATAGGAACCTTCACCGGTTTACTATCCTGCATATTAAACCTTTGCAGTATTGTCTCGACATACTTCCTCTGGTTTAACCAGAGCTTCCTCTTTTCCCGATCTCTTTTAATTTCCATTCCCAAAATATAGTTTCCAGCACCAAGATCTTTCATTTCGAATTTGGAGGACAATTGGGTCTTCTAATCCTGGATAATTTCTTTGTCATTTCCAGCCAGCAACATATCATCCACATACAAGACCAAATAAATAACACGGTCACCAATTAATTTAAAATACACACAGTGATCTTCTTTGCTTCTGGTGAAGCCAAGTCCCCGTATAAATGTATCAAATTTCTGATACCACGTCCTTGGTGACTTTTTAACCCATACAGAGACTTCTTTAACTTGCATACTAGGTCTTTCTTACCCTTCACCACAAAACCTTTAGGTTGCTTCATGTAGATCTCCTCTTCCAGATCCCCGTGAAGAAATGTTGTCTATTCTACCTCAAAATCAAAAGCAGCAGTAATAGATAACAATAATCTAATAGAAGTTACCTTGGCAACAGGAGAAAAATATCACCAAAATCAATTCCCGGCACCTGGGAATAACCTTTTGCTACCAACCAAGATTTGTATTTCTCCACCTTTCCTTTTGCATTTGTCTTCTTCTTGAACATCCATTTGCTGCTAATGCGTTTCCTTCTAGCCAACAACTCCACCAGATCAGAAGCCTCATTTTTGTGCAAAGATGCCATTTCATCAACCATGGCCTCTTTCCAGAGTTTTCCATCCTCTGAATCTATTGCTTCCTTCACAGTTCTTTGATCATCATCAGTAATAGATAAAGAAAAATTTGAACAGAAAGCAGATGGAGTATATCTTTTTAGTTGCCTTCTTTCTCGATCTAATCTTCTCACACTCGCAGTTTGTGGCTCTTCAACTTATGATTCCACCTTTGATGTAGAGTCTGATTCTTCCTCCTTTAGCTCAAACTCTATCTTCTCAGGTTCCTTTGGTTGGACTTCATGTTTAATAACATCTTTCACCTCTCTGAACACCACATCTCGGTTGTACACAACCCTCCTTGTTACTGGGTTCCAAAGCTTATAACCCTTTAAACCATCCTTATACCCAATAAAGATGCACTTTTCAGATTTACTATCCAACTTTATTCTTTTCTCCTTCGGAACATGTACATATGCATCACATCCAAATACCCTCAGATGTGAAAGAGAGGGTTTCTTACCAGTCCATACCTCTTATGGAGTCTTATCCTCCAATGTTGATGAAGGTGACCTATTGACCAGGTAACATGCAGTCTCCACTGCCTTTGCCCAGAATTCTGTCCTAACCTGGCACCACTAAGCATGCTTTTTGCCCTTTTCATCAACGTCTTGTTCATTCTTTCTACAACTCCATTTTGCTGAGGTGTATATGGAGTAGTATTCTACCATGCTATACCACACTTCTTATGATATTCTTCAAATTCCTTACTGCAAAACTCTCCACCGTCAGCACCTTTATCTTCTTCCCTGTCTAGTTTTCCACTAGAACCTTAAATTCTTTAAACCTGTCAAAGACTTCAGATTTCTTCTTAAGGAAATATATCCATGTATTCCTTGAGAAGTCATCTATAAATGATACATAGTACACAGACTTACCCAGTGATGGAACCTTCACAAGTCCAAACACATCACTGTGCACAAGCTCTAATATATGTTTCAACCTCTTACCACCAAAGGGGACACTCACCCAATTCTTCTTCCCATATACACAATTTTCAGAGAAATCAAAATCCAGAGAGCTATTACTCATACCTTCTACCATACCTTTACCATGAAGTATTCAAAGGCCCTTCTCTCCAATATGTCCAAACCTTTGATGCCGCAGCATGGTCTTCTCTCCAAGGACCACTAGATTTTCTGCTCCACTTTCAGGAACCATAGAACTGTTGCACCCATCAAGAACCGTGCTACCTTGTAGCTTGTATAGAGTTCCAATTCAAACTCCCCACATCAATACCAGTGCTCCTCGAACCATCTTGCAGGTATCCTTCTCGAACACTGTTTTTACACCTGCATCATCCAACTTGCTTACAGAAATTAGATTTCTGGCCAATGCAAGAATATGCAGAACACCCAGAAGTGTTCTAACCCTTCCACCTTGCAACTTGTTGAGGCCCTGAAAATCGGGTCGACAACAAGGGGGATACCCGCTCGGTTCGTACCTTGGTTGGCAGCTCCTTATCCGTTTGGTATAGCGGGTCTGACTGGGGATAATGGGACCAGTTTCCCAATCTATGGGTGTGTGTGTGTAGAATTGGATGTTGCTGATCTAACAGTAACTATCTAAGCTATTCTAATTCAAACTTTAATATAATTCTATGCTATGGTAATCTAATAAAAATAGCACATCTAATCTATGCTAACTCGGGATGTAACTCTTCTATTATGCGATCTAAAGAGATTTCATATAACAACTGGTAATAAAGATCATTCAGTGATTATAAGAAAGGAAATCAATTAAGATGAACTATTTCGCATAAAAAGTTAGGCAAAACAGTTATGAACAACATATCACATAATAAGCTATTCATACATTAAACATAAATAAATAGCTACCACCGTACAAAAGTGCCAAATGGTAACTCAAGCATTCATGTAATAACATATAAACAACTAAAAACTGTATATCACTTTAACATATAAGCAGAAATGGTCAAGAGATAAAAGTACCATTTATGACTGGTCCTACTCATAAGCTTCAAGCAATAATGATTTATTTCTCCTTGCTCTAACATCTACTAAGAGTACAGAAGTGCAACATCAGTAGCAGATATCAAATGCAAACATCAACAAATCTTGATCCATTCATTCACCAAAACCTCCTCGGAGGGTGCAAAAGTGCATGTTTTGAGGAAAAGCTTTTGATAAATTTCTGGACCCTTCTCTAAATGCATGAGAAGGATTTAAATACTACTAACTAAATAACTTAATTACACATATTCAGGATACGGTTTAAATGACCGCCCTTTTTCTAAGCAAAATTATTTCTAAAAATTAAATCTAATATCTAACTATTTCTGCATTTGTTCCTTAATGTTGCGAGCATTCAATATTTGCCTGGGTAGAGTCGGCTGACTACCTTCCGCTTCTGGTTGAGCTAAGCAAACAGAAATGGCAAGCGCTGGCACCATTTTTTTCCAGCAAAATAGCAGATATGCTTTGAGAATCATTTCTGGCTATGTGGATTTACTGTGTATGCTCAGTAATAACCCAAATTCCACTTGGTTAACCCTGAAATTGCCTCTGCCTTTGCCTTCTTGCGTTTCTGGGCTTACGAGTGACTAAGCAATTAGGGACTTTGTTTTTGAGCAATTTTCTTAGCAATGTGCGATTAGTGCTAGGCGCTAATCGCACATCGAAAACTGCCTCCGTTCTTTGATCCGGGCCTTTCTGGTGCATTTTTCGCCTTTAGCGCCTTTCCTTTATCGGGTATAAGCTTTAAAATTTTGCAAACATACTGCTTTTGTGAGCTTCTAACCTTGAGCGTTAAATCGCTTGTTGATATCAGCATTGTTCAACTATTCATTGAACCATGGCTCTGACTGATAGATCCGTAATGGATAGCTCAGCAGCGCTCTAGAATTCACGGCTCTGTTGCATGCGGTATTTGTTCATGAGGGCGTTTCTTCTCTGCTTCCGAGCATTGGAGCTTTATCCTTTTTCCTTAATCGCTCCTTGCACATTGCTTCATATTGTTTCTGTTTTTCATTCCTGCAGTTCATACATAAGGAGAGAGTAATAAAATTGACAAGAAAGCTCTGAGTTCTACGGATGTACCAAAACATGCCGCCTGACGTGAACTAACTCTTCGAAAAACACAAAACTGTCTTTCATTAACACTTGGCGTACATTCATTAATTTTCATTAACGCGCGTATTCAATTTTTCTTGAATGTTGAGCCGGGGAAAATCTGCGATGGACGATCTTTGCGATTCGCATCGCAGTATCGCATCATCATGTTATCGCGTTTTCATCAAGATGTGTTATCGCAGGGTTGACCGATCACGCCGATCGCAGGATCACGGGTTGTTGTTTCACGCGATCGCAAGATCGCCGATCGCAGTATCGCATTATCGCAGGATCACAGATTGTTACAATTCGTTAAATAATTATGTGCTGTTTTTGCGATGTTGTGATATGCGATGTCGCATATCGGCCATTGGCGATTTCTTAAAGATTTCGTTTGTGAGCATTTCTTAATGCATGCGATGCGATGGATTTCGCGTCGCACTCTCACAAGTTATCATTTTACTCACAAGGAAATGTCCTATCTTCTTCGCACGATGCGATATTTTCTTAAGGAGTATAATACATGAGTTTTAATTGAATTTTTGAATTTTTTACTAAGGGTCCCCACTTATCTAGTGTTATTGCTAATACTAAATAAGGAGGGGGGTTGTTGGTGGCCACAACAATTGGCGATTCACTTGGAAGAACCAGTTATCTCTATTTTCCTATTGAATTTTTCAAACTTCCAAAACAGAATTTTTTTTAAGAAAATTAAACTTTGTTATGGACAGATAGAGTACATTATGCTTTAAACTGTCAATGATATTTTGTTTCAACCTTTTTTCTATTCTAATTATTTGCTTCCTCAGGCTATTCCTTGTATTCACATCAGCCATTACTTGGTCTTGTAAAGATAAAATAAAGTCTCCTCTGTAAACCAGTTTTAAATATGCTCATTTGTCATAGGTAGAGCCTCTGCTGCCAGCAGGAGTTTATAGCCTCGACAGGGTTACCTGTTACCCAACAATGATCCTGTATCCTACTTAAGGTGACCTACAACTTTCAAAGAAAAATCCATATTTACACTTATTGCTTTGATTTTCTTTTTATTCTTAAAGAACAATGTCTTGGTTTGGTAGCCAAATTATGACACTGTCACTCACTTGATTCATAACTTTGCTGAACAAGCTGGCTCATGATGAGACCCCTGTTACACTAAAAAATGTCACCTTGACTACTTACAGTTAGTATGGCTCAAATCAACAGTCATGCTACCCTCTTAGGCAAGTCTCATGCCTCTGTTATCCATCTCAAACTCAAAGAAGAGAGAAAGTCTTGTAAAAACTATGTTTATCTCTGGGGTCGCAGGTTCTCTCTAGCCTTACCTGCGGGGACGCTGACCTTGTTCACAAAATATGCATCCATGGACGCTCTGTATGTTAAGGGACAGGTGCGTCCCTCTGTAAAAGGCAAAATGCGCGAGTTTTATCTTGAAAAAGTTACTTGTGGTTACTTCTAGAACATTCTAGAGGTCGGTTTGATGAAATGGATGCGCCTCCAGTTGGTTCATGTATCTCTATTAAGGGGGAACTAATCCCATCAATAAGGGAGCTATCCCACCCAAAGAGGGGGATGATCCCATTGATAGTGGACCTGAATAACCTCTTTACAGCACTATAAATAAAGGCATTGAGCCAGAAGGAGAGGAGGTTGGAGCTATACATTTTCTTTGGGTAAATGCTGCAGGATTTAGGTCTTCCATTAGAGCCCTTGTGAGGAGAGATTGTCTTCACTTGATTCTACTTGGGAGAGGGTGAGCTTTGTCAAAGTAGAGGAAAACCCTTGATGGACCCTGGGAGGAACTTGCACAACACCAAGGCCAGGTTGTAAGAGTTTCTTTGTTTCGTTATTAATACAAACTGGTTTATTTTTCTCAATAGCTTGTGTTAATGAGTTATTTCATGTGTTCCTTGGTCTGCATGTTGAATATATGTTTTATTATATGAAATGCAAGTGCTTGGTAATTGTTTGATTGTTTGTGGTTGCAGGAATTGACTTGAAGGAGGAGCTCATCCGGATCGTCAAGAACGGACTTCAACAACAGCGTTTTGGAATAAGGTAAGCCTAAACACTTGTAGTTTTCATGTTGTAAAAGGTGTATTTAGAGAAAGATCACTCCATTTTGTCTTGTTTGTCATTAGAATGTCTTAGACTTCTAGGAAGGTCAGTCGTGTCCGCACCCTTGACAGATTCCGTGTGACAAATTCTCCACCTGCTCCTCTCCACCCTATAATTGCCGCTGGTCCATTCGCCAAATGGGGCATTGACTTTATTACTTGTAACCCTCACTCGGCCGGGGGCATGCGTATATCATCCTCGCGGTTGATTATTTTACAAAATGGGCCGAGGCGATGCCTACATTCGACGCAAGCGGCAAGACAGCTGCAGTTTTCGTATTCAATCATATCATAACTAGGTTTGGTGTCCCACAAGCAATCATTACTGAACATGGGAGCCATTTTCGAAACGTCATGATGACTGAGCTTACAAGCCAGCTTGGTTTGCGCCACGATAGCTCTACTCCTTATTATCCGCAAGCCAACGGTTTGGTTGAGTCAATCAACAAAGTTCTAGTCATCATGATTCGACGGATCATTGGTATCCATCGAACGAATTGGCATAACATGTTATTTTCGGCGCTATGGGCATATCGAACTTCAGTGAAAAATTCAACAGGTTTCACCCCTTTCCAGCTAGTTTATGGCTTAGAAGCTGTGTTACCTATTGAATGCGAAATCCCATCACTTCAAATGGCTGTCGAATTACTTCCAGCTACTTCCGAAGAGGAGAAACGGTTATTATACTTGGCTAAATTAGATGAGACTCGACGTGACGCTACTTTAGCTATCGAGACTCACGCGAAACGAATGAAAGCTCAGTACGATAAAAATGTAACCCCTCGAAGTTTTTCGGAAGGAGACCTAGTACTATTATATGATCAAGCTAACGATAAGCTAGGTGCCGGAAAATTCGTTCCCATGTGGCATGGGCCCTACATTGTAAAGCGAAAGCTAGCAAAAGGGGCTTATGAGTTAGTTGATTTTGATGGGGACTCTTTGGGTAAACCCAGAAATGGACTTTACCTAAAGAGGTATTATGCTTAAAATGATGGGTATGGAGAAATTTTTAGATAGATTAGATTTTCTTTCTAGCTAGCAAGTGTGTTAGTTTAGTCAGTGTGCTTAGCTTAGCAAGTGTGGTTTTTCGTCATTATTCTGGCTTATCTTGGTTTTACTCTTGATATTGTAGATGTCGACGCCTCTCCAAACATACATTGGATTTGCTGATGGTGCTTGTCGTAATACACGGAATATCTCTTCCGCAGCTTGGGTTATCTATTCGCCCTCTGACGAGTTAGTTTCTATGCATGGGGTAAGCCTCGGTCAAACAACGAATAACATTGCAGAATACAGTGCAGTGGTTGAATTATTATCCGAATCTATTTCATTTGGAATTCGACGTTTGATAGTGAGGTTAGATTCTGAACTTGTTGTATTACAGCTTAATAGAGTTTATGCCATTAGAAATCCTGTGTTATTAAGGTTGTTTTTGAGAGTGCGTCTCTTGGAACGTGAATTTGATTACATTGAATATCAACATATTCCAAGGTCTTTGAATACATTAGTAGATGCAATTGCTTCTCGAATGTTGGACAGACATTTACGATAATCATGCAAGTAAATTTAAAAACATTTCATCACATATGTTAAACAAGATAAGCCGGTAATAGTGATATATATAGATAGAAGTGTGTCAAAAAATATAGACATCGTATTCGATCATAGGTTTAAAACACCTTATGATCGGCAAAATGATAGTACAAAAAGTCAAAAATGTCACATGTGACTACAAAAGTGACTAGTCAATCACTGGTGGTGCTCTCTGTACGACACCACTGCGCGGGCTACCTCACGCAAAAATCTCCTAAACGGTCCAGGGACCGCGACTACGAAGCGCTGAAGCCTGATAGGAATGTCGTCCATAGTAGTCTCAGGTATATCTGCCGTGAGACGCTCTAGATCATGCTCCAACTCAGCTAGTACTTCTGCGGTCGCATCCTGTGGGGCCGGTACCGGTGTAGCTGGATGTAGTCTATCATAAGGCCGGAGGTTGGCTGGACGCTGTGGACCAACATCTGCATTTTGAAAAAGTTTACTATTAGTTTTGAGACGATATATATAAAAAATACAAAAAATACATAACTAGAAAACTTGTGAAAATAAAAAGTACCTCTGTCGTCCCATTGTTCTCCCTGTGGAAGAACCATGTCCGGATCACCTCTGAAATCCATTCCGGCATACGGAAAGTCCTGTATCACAAAAAGCTGGCCCTCTAACCAGTCAAAATAACTATCTGAGAATCGAACTACTGTCGCGCCCTCGTCAGGATGCCGGGCCATCACCGCAACCCATCGTATCAGCTTTGGCTGCTGGGGACCCAAGATATCAACAGTGAGTTGCTGAGGGATCAGCATTGGAATTCTCTCCAAGGCAAAGCTCACGACTATAGGCCCATATCCAAAAGTCTTTAGTCGTCCGTTCTTTGCCTTGGTTAGTTGGCTCTTCATATGAGCCGACACAGCTTCACACCAGTTGAAAATGGTGCCTTGGTAACAGTCAATTGCCATCCGCATTTGGGATCCGGAAGCAATGTGTAAAGCGGCCGCGCCGCAAATTCTGGTAACCGTGAACGCTATGACTTTGAGTTCCGGCAGAGTGATGTGTTTTATCTCTATGCCTTTTGAATGGTGAGCCCCAGGTGTGCACCAATTCTCGCGGAGACTATCAAGGGATTGGCCATCCGGCCTAGTCCCCGCAAGACTGAGTTGCTCACCTCTGTTTGGCAAGCCAGTGAGAAAGTATACATCCGAGGGCTCTATCTCGAGCTGGTGCCCTCCTATGTAAAAGCATTGTTCTTGTACGTTCCATCGCTCAACCAGCCATTCCAAGAATCTTACCTGGCCCCTCATGCCCGGTATGGTCCAATATTTGTATAATCCGCATGCTCTTAGGGCATCCAGGGAAGGTTGATGATTTATTGCAGCTTCATCTTCCTCTACATGCTCTCTTTCTCTCCAGTCTAACATGATTAATGCCCTGCATATCAAAAATAGCAATTAGAAATTGATTTGGGAATTTTTGGTGGTTTTTTGAGAGAGTTGGGGTTTTGAAATGCGCGTTTCTCGGAGGACGCACCCCGACTTTGTAGCACAGGGCGCCCGGACGCAGCTGGCCTGAAGGCGGGCTGCGTCTTCCGACCGTTTTCCCGTATGAGAAAAAGTCGGGGGACGCAGGTCACCCGAAGGGCACCTGCGTCCGCCGAGAGGCGCATTCCAAAACCAAAACCCCCCCAAAAAATGAAACTAAAACCTAAAAATTGATTCTAAACGGATAGAAATGCAGAGTAGGATGTGTAAAATACCTGGATGAGACGGCGTTCGATTCCGACGGTCAGATTTTCCGCAGCAACCACGGGAAGTTTCTTGTCAAAAGCTCCTTTTTCAACCTCAACAGTGAAACGGTAAAAATGACAAGGTAAAAGGTCTTTTTATAGGTTTTTTGGATGAATTAGTTCATTTTTTACCATGAAAAGATGTTTTTGAATGTATTTTTGCCTATTTTAAACAGGTATGAGTAATGTGTTACTTTTGTGCAGGACAAAGGGATTTCGAGGGAAATTGTAATTTTTCACAAACAAAAATATCAGAGTCATCTTTTAAGCCCTTTTCTGACTCCTAAAACATGAAAAGATCGCCGAGTGTTTCTTTTTCACTCGTTAAAACAGAATTAAAAGACGGTCCCCTTTTAGCTCTTTTCTGACCGCAAAATCAAGAAAAGATTGCCGGGTTTTTGTCGTTTCGAACTCGATAAGGAAATAAAACGACGTGTCCTTGATCGCTTTTTACTTTTCAGGTTAACGACACTATTATGAAAATACTCCTTGGTCGCAAGATCAAGCGGTTCCCCCAGGTATTATTTTATACTTTTTCGGGCTTGAGGGACACAAATATACGAAAAAGTTCAACGTGGAGTCTCCTTTAGTTTTTTCAGACTCTCTAAAATTGAAAAACGCCGAGTTTCTCCTATACTGGGCTCGTTAAACTTTTACAATAGAGAACCTGTTCAATTACAAACAGGAACGAACCACTCCTTCCTAGGGTTCGAATTTAAACTAGGTTGGACTCGTCCGAAGGATGAGCTTATAATCAAGCATATGTTATCCTCCTCAAGCTTGTTAAAAATAAAGAGGTACTTGCCAGAAATGGTGGGGGAAAAGAGAGAAGAATAAACCTATTTGTCACCTTTTGTCTCAGAAGAAACTTTATTACCGCTCTTGAACACGACACTTTTCATTCACCTGGGTTGGGAAATCTTTTACCTCACAGTTGACCAAATCACTTTGAAAGTCTTTAACCGGGTTCCAGGGGTTAACTTTGAGTTATACGTTACCAAGCCATCTGTTGTGTCGTTATGTGTTCAAGAGGTCTGCAAGCAAAAACTTTCATCTGCAAAATACTTGTCATCCATTTGACCATCCCTGAGTCAGTCCTTACAGCAACATTTCTTCAACTTGAACAATGATTTCGTGTTGCGGGCTTGCCTGCAACGGGTCGCTTTCTATCGACATCGACACATTATCTAGAAAGATGACTTAGGAATCGACAGTACCTTGAAGTCTGCATGCATCAATGGCAGGTTTCTCGCCTTTGACGTCAGTTTACATCATTGACTTTCGATCAGAGGATTCCGTGAAGTGTTCGACATCAAAACATCTATTCACATTTCACGGGTTGTGCTTGGTACTTTGAGAACCATTGACATTACTGGTGGTTTCTCTCACGCTTGTTAACAGTTTACATCATTGACTGGTAATCAAGTGGTTTCTACCATGTTCGACATCGAATCATTTAATCACATGGCTAGAATCGTACCAATTCGGGAAGTAGAAGTGAAGACCCTGGATCTAGTTTCTACCATCCAGGCTGCGAGGAGTTTTGTATTCATTATCTATGTAGACTAATCATAAACAGATGGCTGCGTCCATACTGTATCTACAAAAGTCTATAAAAATGATGTACTGCAAGATCATTCCTGTATCAGAATAGTTAGTCCATTAGTTAAAGTTTTGAATCTGAGTATGGGAATGCCTACCTCAGTGATGATATAATCTTATCCATGTATTTTGTGTTGAAAATTGCAGGTTCCAACCAGGCCATCCATAAGGCAATCCTTGAAATGATAAAGCGCTTCACCCTTCCTAGAATTACAAAACCCTATTCTATTCCAGGCTTCGCACTTTAGGGGGCAATCTGTTACACTAAAAAATGTCACCTTGACTACTTACAGTTAGTATGGCTCAAATCAACAGTCATGCTACCCTCTTAGGCAAGTCTCATGCCTCTGTTATCCATCTCAAACTCAAAGAAGAGAGAAAGTCTTGTAAAAACTATGTTTATCTCTGGGGTCGCAGGTTCTCTCTGTAAAAGGCAAAATGCGCGAGTTTTATCTTGAAAAAGTTACTTGTGGTTACTTCTAGAACATTCTAGAGGTCGGTTTGATGAAATGGATGCGCCTCCAGTTGGTTCATGTATCTCTATTAAGGGGGAACTAATCCCATCAATAAGGGAGCTATCCCACCCAAAGAGGGGGATGATCCCATTGATAGTGGACCTGAATAACCTCTTTACAGCACTATAAATAAAGGCATTGAGCCAGAAGGAGAGGAGGTTGGAGCTATACATTTTCTTTGGGTAAATGCTGCAGGATTTAGGTCTTCCATTAGAGCCCTTGTGAGGAGAGATTGTCTTCACTTGATTCTACTTGGGAGAGGGTGAGCTTTGTCAAAGTAGAGGAAAACCCTTGATGGACCCTGGGAGGAACTTGCACAACACCAAGGCCAGGTTGTAAGAGTTTCTTTGTTTCGTTATTAATACAAACTGGTTTATTTTTCTCAATAGCTTGTGTTAATGAGTTATTTCATGTGTTCCTTGGTCTGCATGTTGAATATATGTTTTATTATATGAAATGCAAGTGCTTGGTAATTGTTTGATTGTTTGTGGTTGCAGGAATTGACTTGAAGGAGGAGCTCATCCGGATCGTCAAGAACGGACTTCAACAACAGCGTTTTGGAATAAGGTAAGCCTAAACACTTGTAGTTTTCATGTTGTAAAAGGTGTATTTAGAGAAAGATCACTCCATTTTGTCTTGTTTGTCATTAGAATGTCTTAGACTTCTAGGAAGGTCAGTCGTGTCCGCACCCTTGACAGATTCCGTGTGACAACCCCTTGTCTTTTGATTGCAACAATCCTGAGTCATTGCCCTATTGTGGTAAACAGTATTGGCAAAGTCAGCAAGTTATGATATCTGTGATCATGATAAGTCGGCTTGTGATGAGACCTCTTATTCTTCAAGATATAGTGTACCTTGGATTATCCCTCTAAAAGCTGCGATTTTCCTTAGCTGGGAGGAAGTCATTGTTTCTTTAAGATAGCTTTGGACGACAATAATAGAGTTTTTGGAAACAGTTGTTCTACAGAGAATCTTCATTTTGTTATTGATACCTTTCATTGTGCTAATATAAAACAATTTCTTCACTAAAGGTTGCTTTCATAAAATTCCATGAAGCTGAAACTCGTATCATATCTAGGCTAAAGTTTTTAACTGTATCTTTCAATAATAAAGACCAATTTTCAAAAGATTTGCTATTTATACAAGCGAAAAGCTCAAAATCTGAAAGAGAATTGTTGTCTTTTTCGTAAATACCTAATGTAACCACTCACAACTGGTTTTATTATGAAAAGAAAAACTATTCTACCAAAAATAGAAGAATAATCTTCTATGGAAAATATTTTTTGAGAATTTGTCCATTAACAGGCAAAGGATACCTCCTACCTGCTAAATCCTGTAACACAAATGTTGATGGCCCTATGACTTCAACAATCTGAAAAGGACCAAGCCACATCCTTTGAAATTTTGTGTGTTTTCCCTTTTCTTCATTAGCCTTATCCCACTTTAAAACTAAATCCCCCATCTGAAAATCTTTTCTAGTCATTATGTTTGAATCAAAAGAGGATTTTACTAGCGCTTGATGATGAGCATGCGTTTTCTTAGCTTGTTCTCGTTGTTATTCTAATTTAATTATTTCCATTTGTCTCAGCTGTAAAGAGGAAGTGGTTATTTCATCAATGTATTTTACTAAAGACAAAGAGGGAATGGCTAAGTGAGTTGGAAGAACCACTTATTTTCCATAAACTAAATTAAAGGGAGAAGTGTTGATTGAAGCTTTTTGCGTTATCCTATCTGCCCATAAAGCATATACCAAAGCTTTGTGCCAATTCTTTTGATTCTGGTCAACTGTTCTTTTAATAATCCTAATTAGGTTTTTATTTGTTGACTCAGCTAACCCATTGCCTTGCGGATAGTAATTGGCTGAATATTTAAGTTTGAATCCTCTTTTAAGTGCAAAATCAATCATTGCATTTACAGAAAAGTATGATGCATTGTCAAACATTAAAGCAAATGGCAATCCAAACCTAGTGATTATAAATTGATCAATGAACTCTATAATATTTTCAGAATTAGTTGTCTTAAGCGGAACTGCTTCTACCCATTTTGTGAAATAATCTGTTTCCGTGAGGATGTATTTATGCTGCTTAGAAGAGTGAGGAACGATCTCACCTATTATGTCCAAGCCCCACTGGCTGAAAGGTTGCTCGATGTTTACTGGCTGTAGTGGCAGGGACGGCTTCTTTTGTCTTCCAGCAGTAGTTTGGCAGACTTGACATTTCCTCATGTAACTGTGTGAGTCTTTGAACAGCGTGGGCCAGTAATATCCTGCGCGTAAGATTTTATGTGCAGTAGCATCTCGAGAATAGTGTCCGCCTGCTAGCCCATCGTGGAGGTCCTGCAAAACTTTTTTAGCTTCAGTTTTTTCAAAAGAAGAATAGAATCATAATTTTTTCTGAAAAGAATATCATTTATGAGCTCATATTGTTTAGCTTTCAATCTTAGAGCTCTTTTCTTAGTATGATCAAGGTGTGAAGGAGCATGCCCGTTCTTAAGATAATAAATGATATCAGCATATAATGATTATGCATCGTTCAGGCTTACCTCACCCATTTGTACCTCTTCAGATGGAGTTTCAGAAATTTGCGATGCTCCGGCCAGCATTTTGCAAAAGCCTTGACCTCTCACAATGTTTGCTGGTTTGATCTCAAGGTCGTATTCCTGTAAGGCAGTAACCCAATTGGCCCTTTTCTCACCCACATCCTTCTGTACTAGAAGATTCCTTACCACTGGAAACGGTACTATGATCTTAGTATGGGTTTTAAGTAAGAAAGGTCTGAAGTACTTGACCGCTTTGAAAACAGCATAAGCCTGTTTCTCCACGTTAGAATAATTGGGTTCAACACCTTGTAAATTTGAGCTAAAAAATGCAATTGGAGCTTCCGCTTTTTCTTGATTCACTTGAGTTAGTATCGCGGCATATGACTTATCTGAGGCAAATGTGTATAAAATAAAAGATTCTAAAAAATTCGGGGTTGCTAAAGATGGAGCATTAATAATAGCTTGCTTGATCAGGTTGAATGCTTCATGTTCATCTTGACCCCATTTAAAATTTGAATTCTTTTTAATCATGGTTTGCAAAGGAGACACGATTCGTGAAAGATATGGAACGAATCTCTTTACAAAATTGATTTGACCAAGGAAAGATTGCATGGATTTTTTGTTATGAGGTAGGGATATTTCAGAAATTTCTTTGATTCTGTTGGGATCAATGTGAATACCAGACTTTGACACTATAAATCCTAGAAGTTTCCCTTCACTTAATGCGAAAAAAGATTTCTTTGGGTTAAGTAAAATTCCATACCTTAGACACCGTTGAAAGATTTGTTTCAGGTCTTTGAGATGGTCGCTTCGCTTCTTGGAGTATACTGTTATATCATCCAAATAAATTACTATAGATTTATTGACTAAACCTTTGAATGCGATGTCCATGGCTCTCTGAAATGTAGCACCAGCATTAATCAAACCAAATGGCATCTTCCGATATGCATATGTGCCCCATTTAGTTCTGAATGTGGTTTTCAACTGATCATCAGGATGTACCAACACTTGATTGTACCCTGAAAATCCATCCAAGAAAGACATTAGTTCTGAGCCCGCCACTGCCTGTAGTATTTGCTCCATAGGTGGAAGAGGAAAATTATCTTTTTGACAGGCTTTGTTAAGATTCTGAAAGTCAATGCAAATCCTAATATCTTTGTTTTTCTTTCTAATGGGTACCATATTGGAGACCCATTTGGAATGCCTGATGGGAAAAATTATCCTGGCTTTCAGTAACTTGTTGAGCTCAATTTTTATCTGATTTTCTAAATTGGGGTGGATTTTTCTCAGTTTTTGTTGGACAGGTTTTTCGTTATCGATCATGGGAATAGTATGCTGGATGATAGAAGTGTCGTATGTTTTCAGCTCATCATAATTCCAGGCAAAAACATTTTTATATTGTCTCAAAAGACGAATATATGTTAGTTTCTCTTCAGGGGCTAGGCCGAGGCCTAGATTAATGTTTTGTGGTTTAGTATCGGTCCCTAGGTTTAATAATTCGTAGTTCAAGGTTGAACTGTAGAGTTTTGAATTGGAAGACCTCTTAAATTGATATTTCAAATCATATAAGTTTTCTAACTTAACCATCAACTTTGGTATAGCATTATTAGTGCTATTTTGTTGCAATTGTCGATCGTGCTGGTCTTCGTCGATTATTTGATTGGAGTAGGATCCTTCAGATGTGAGGAAATGATATCAGGATCATCATTGAATACTCTCCAATTTGTGATGTTGTCAGGAATGGACGGTCTAAAGATTAATTCTATTGAGAATCTATCTGGACTAAAATCTTCGGAGGGAATAAGCTTAGAAGCTACGTTAGCCAAAAGGTCTGCACTAGCGTTTTGGAGTCTGGGGATTGAAGAAATATTAAATGCTATGAAGTGCTCAGTCAGATCTTGTACTAAAGATTGATAGTGTTTTAAGTGACCTGATAAGCAATGGATAGTGTTACGTACCTGCTTAACCACAATCTCAGAGTCTCCAAAGACTTGAAGATACTTGACATCTAACCCGATTGCCTTGTACTGGCCTTAAACCAAAGCCTCGTATTCTGCTGTGTTGTTTGTGCAATCAAATTCGAGTCTGCATGTGAGCATGATCTTTTCTCCTTCTGGACTAATCAGAACACTTCCTGCTCCTGCTCCTTCATTAGATCTAGAGCCATCAAAAAATAATTTCCAAAACAAAGATGTATTTACAGGTTTATCTAAAAAATTAATACATTTCGAACTATTAGTTCGAGAAAAATTTTCAACTTGGGACAAAACTGAATTTTCTAAATAAGGTGACGCATGAGCATTGAAATTGCCGAGGAAAGAATCTACCGAGTAATTGCCAATGATACTGCTGTTATACGCTACCGGTTCATTTTCTCCCTCTAACTCCGTTACTATGTACTTCTGGTGTAGCTCTCATTCAACTTTTATTTGATTCGGTTTACCATTGTAGGGCAGCCACATGTGCGACCAATCAATTGCGAAGTATCCATGGAGTTTTTCTGACCAATCCCTACTAAGGATTAAGCCATAGAATTCTGGTATGTCAGCAACTAGAATGTCAATACCCTGACATACCTTCGGGTTGGATGAAAATCTTATGGTTACTTGATTCAGTTCGCCGATCACTTCGGCTTGAGATCGATCGAGCTGAACTATGCACACTGCGGATTTCTGTGGTTGAACATTTAATTTGGCACCTATAGATTTGGGTAAAATATTCGATGAAGCACCGGAATCTATCAAACAATTGTGCACATTTTTATTAAAGATTTCATAAGTAAGGAGAAACGGGGGAGTGTGAGATCTTGATCTTCCTCCAATCAAGGTGATGTCATTTGGATCAATCTTACTGATCACGTTCGTTGGAGGTCTTCCCATGTTGTGGGAAGCTTGAGAAAGTACAGCGGCAGACAAAGGTGCAACTGGCACGGCATGTAATTCTTTCATCATTATCTTCTGTTGATGTTTCAACTTGCTCAGTTCGTAAAGGGTGATATTAGCCCTAGTCTTTTTCATGTCATCAATAATATTGTACCCCATTTCATCTGACACTATCAGTGTTTTCAATGGAGTCGTTTCATCTGCTTGGACTGGGAAAGTTTGAGTTGCTTTGGATGTCGTTTTCTTTGTTGCGACTTTATCTTTTGTTGCAGAGCTTGCGCTCTTTTGTTTAGGGGTAGTTTGGGGAGGATCAAGCTGATTTTTACTTCGTGTGCTAACTGGAAATACTTCTTGATCTTCCTCTTGTGGGAGGATTAAATCCCACATTCCTTGTAATTCCACAACTTCTTCGTCATCAGTCTGCCCTTCAGTGGCGATTTCCTATTCCTCTTCCTCGGATTCAGCATTTGAAATGGCATTGGGTGGCTTTGCATCTGTTGAAGGACCTCTTTTAAAAGCTCTGTAGGGCTTTTTCGAAGAAGTTTCCGCTACTTGTTCTTTTATGTCGACCATCTCATTGGACATGGTCTTTAGAACTTTCTGCAATCCTTCTAAATCAAAAGGATCTTTTGGCTATTTTTTCTTGGAGTCTTCCTTGAAGGTGACTTTTTTGGACTTAAGTTCCTCTATCGCGGATCTCTTTTCCAGGGCTATTATTCGTTTTTCTACTGTTATCGCCTCTTTCATGTTTTCAGCTAAGGTTGTTTTATTTGCCCTGTCCACGAAGATGGCTATGTTCGATGGCAGAGTGTTAATATACCATTTGCATCGTACTTCTTCACTGGGCTGAGAAGCAGTAGGAATTTTGTTGAAAATTTTGTTGAACCGTAAATTGAAATCCTTAATAGGCTCTCTAGCTTCGGCTTTAAGATTGGATAGGTCATTGATTAATGTTTTCGTTGATCTGTCATCACCAAACTTGGTTAGGAATTGGTCCTGGAAGATATCCCAACTTGTAATGGATCTGGAGGGTAATGAAAAGTACCATGACCCGGCTATCCCTTGCAGTGTATAGGGAAAAAGCCGAACAACAACATCTTCATTAGTAACCCCATTGAGATTAATGGAAAGCATGAAGTTATTTATGTGCTCTTCTGCTAGCATACCTGCCTCGGGATTGAATTTGGGTAGCCATTTCTCAGGATGGGGCGGTATTTGACTCAAGGGTGCGGGTATTAAGACTGCCCCAGGGTTGTTCCATGGAGACTAGGCCATCGTTGAACAACTAACAGAGGAAAGTGCGGAAGATGATGCCTATGGCTGGGAGGATGAGGATACTATGATCGTAGATGATTGAAGAGGGGTTGTGGGGGTTCCAGTGGACGGATGGATGATGATCTGGAGTGGAGGTGTGGATGGTTGACTTCGCGGTGAAGTAGTTGAGATGGATGATGCGGACGAAAGAGTCTCACTGTCAGACTCTTGCGGTGATTTCCTCGCTCTTTTTCTGGTGGGAAGAGGTAATTCGGTTGGCTGAACGCCAAACTTTTCACTCTTTAACCTGGTCAGGGGATGAGCAGGGTTGTACTATGAAGTCACACTGCCTTGAGATTTATCAGACCTCTGATTGGAGATGGAAAATCACTGAAGTTTGTGAATCAGGGATTCGACTTCAGGAGGTTCAATGGTAGATTGGTCTGAAGTATCAGGGTGTGTAGCAGCGGTTGATACTCGAGCGACTTCTAATTCTGGATTTAAATGTAATGGGGAAGTCGAGGGAGATGGTGAGGGTGATTTACTTGCCATTCATAGTTCAGGCCCTCCTTCTAGCGCCAAATATGTTGAGGCCCCAAAAATCGGGTCGACAACAAGGGGGATACCCACCCGGTCCAGACCTTGGTTGGCAGCTCCTTATCCGTTTGGTATAGCGGGTCCGACTGGGGATAATGGGACCAATTTCCCAATATATGGGTGTGTGTGTGTAGAATTGGATGTTGCTGATTTAACAGTAACTATCTAAGCTATTCTAATTCAAACTTTAATCTAATTCTATTATATGGTAATCTAATAAAAACAACACATCTAATCTATGCTAACCCGGGATGTAACTCTTCTATTATGCGATCTAAAGAGATTTCATATAACAACTGGTAATAAAGATCATTCAGTGATTATAAGAAAGGAAATCAATTAAGATGAACTATTTCGCATAAAAAGTTAGGCAAAACAGTTATGAACAACATATCGCATAATAAGCTATTCATACATTAAACATAAATAAATAGCTACCACCATACAAAAGTGCCAAATGGTAACTCAAGCATTCATGCAATAACATATAAACAACTAAAAACTGTATATCACTTTAACATATAAGCAGAAATGGTCAAGAGATAAAAGTACCATTTATGACTGGTCCTACTCATAAGCTTCAAGCAATAATGATTTATTTCTCCTTGCTCTAACATCTACTAAGAGTACATATGTGCAACATCAGTAGTAGATATCAAATGCAAACATCAAAAAATCTTGATCCATTCATTCACCAAAACCTCCTCGGAGGGTGCAAAAGTGCATGTTCTGAGGACAAGTTATTGATAAATTTTTGGACCCTTCTATAAATGAATGAGAAGGGTTTAAATACTACTAACTAAATAACTTAATTACACATATTCAGGATATGGTTTAAATGACCACCCTTTTTCTAAGCAAATTTATTTCTAAAAATTAAATCTAATATCTAACTATTTCTGCATTTGCTCCTTAATGTTGCGAGCATTCAATATTTGCCTGGGTAGAGTCGGTTGACTGCCTTCCGCTTTTGGTTGAGCTAAGCAAACAGAAATGGCAAGCGCTGGCACCATTTTTTTCCAGCAAAATAGCAGATATGCTTTGAGAATCATCTCTGGCTATGTGGATTTACTGTGTATGCTCAGTAATAACCCAAATTCCACTTGGTTAACCCTCAAATTGCCTCTGCCTTTGCCTTCTTGCATTTCTGGGCTTATGAGTGACTAAGCAGTTAGGGACTTTGCTTTTTGAGCAATTTTCTCAGCGATGCGCGATTAGCGCTAGGCGCTAATCGCGCATCGAAAACTGCCTCTGTTCTTTGATCCGGGCCTTTCTAGTGCGTTTTTCGCCTTTAGCGCCTTTCCTTTATCAGGTATAAGCTTTAAAATTTTGCAAACATACTACTTTTGTGAGCTTCTAACCTTGAGCGTTAAATCGCCTGTTGATATCAACATTGTTCAACTATTCATTGAACCATGGCTCTGACTGATAGATCTGTAATGGATAGCTTAGCAGCGCTCTGGAATTCGTGGCTCTGTTGCATGCAGTATTTTTTCATGAGGGCATTTCTTCTCTGCTTCTGAGCATTGGAGCTTTATCCTTTTTTCTTAATCGCTCCCTGCACATTGCTTCATATTGTTTCTGTTTTTCATTCCTGTAGTTCATACATAAGGAGAGAGTAATGATAATAAAAATTGACAAGAAAGCTCTGAGTTCTACAGATGTACCAAAACATGCCGCCTGACATGAACTAACTCTTCGAAAAACACAAAACTATCTTTCATTAACACTTGGCGTACATTCATTAATTTTCATTAACACGCGTATTCAATTTTTCTTGAATGTTGAGCCGGGGAAAATCTGCGATGGACGATCTCTGCGATTCGCATTGCAGCATCGCATCATCGCGTTATCGTGTTTTCATCAAGATGTGTTATCACAGGGTTGACCAATCACGCTGATCGCAGGATTACGGATTGTTGTTTCGCGCGATCGCAAGATCGCCGATTGCAGTATCGCATTATCGCAGGATCGCAGATTGTTACAATTCGTTAAATAATTATGTGCTGTTTTTGTGATGTTGTGATATGCGATGTCGCATATCGGCCATTGGCGATTTCTTAAATATTTCGTTTGTGAGCGTTTCTTAATGCATGCGATGCGATGGATTTCGTGTCGCACTCTCGCAAGTTATCATTTTACTCACAAGGAAATGTCCTATCTTCTTCGCACGATGCGATATTTTCTTAAGGAGTATGATACATTTTAATTGAATTTTTGAATTTTTTACTAAGGGTCCCCACTTATCTAGTGTTATTGCTAATACTAAATAAGGAGGGGGATTGTTGGTTGCCACAACACAACTTCAACTTTACTTTTTCGCGACCAACGATTCTAGCCTTCCTATCATCCCCTAAGAAGACATCACCACCATCGTATTTCTCATACTTGCAGAACCACTCTCTATGGGAAGTGAAGTGAAAGGATGAACCTGAGTCAATCAACTATGCCTCATAACCTACACGTGTACTTGAAGAAGCCAAGTATGCATCCCCACCTTCATCTGAGGTGGCTTTTGCCTCTGCAGAAGGAGCATCATTAGATCCCTTTCCTTTATCAGGAGCTTTAGATTTACAGTCCTTTTTGTAGTGACCTTCCTTTCCGCATTTCTAGCACACCACCTTTACAGGTTTTCCTGGAGATTTAGATCTCCCTCTAGATTTAGATCTCCCACTCAATGACTTATTTTTGTTTTTGTTCTGGGACCGTCCTCATACAGAAAAGGAATCACCATTCTGGCTCTCCATATTTTTCCGTCTCATCTCCTCCGTCAACAAGGATGAGACTATTTCATCAAACTGCAAGGAAGTTGCATTGCTACCTATTGCAATAACCAAACTATCCCATGAATCTAGTAGAGAACACAACAAACTGATGCACTTATCTTCATATAAAATTTTAATATCAACAGATGCTAATTGACTTACCACAGTATTAAATGCGTTCAGATGCTCTGTCACCAAGTCTCCATCTTTCATCCTCAAGTTATACAGCTTTTTCCGCAGGAACAATTTATTCATGAGAGACTTAGATTGGTACAAGGTCCCTAACTTGTCCCACAAAACCTTCGCCGTAGCTTCCCCTGATACATTCAAAAATACTGAATCTGAGACACTCAATCATATTGTTCTCTTTGCCTTCCGATCCAACTTCTTCCATTCTTCATCGGACACTATCGTTGGTTTAGTACTTGGATTTACTAAGATCCAATGATCTTTATCCACCAACAGATCCTCCATCTTGAGTTTCCACAACTCAAATCTTTGACCATTAAATTTCTTGATCTCTATCTTTCCACTGCTCACCATCTTCTTTCACCACTAGAATCGATCTCGCAGATCTCCCACTAAACAGGGTCTACCACAGGTCCAAGCGAAACCCCTCAGCAACAAATGCGTCCCCTTGACGCAAAAATAGCTCTGATACCAAATGTAGGTTTTAAAGCCGTACAGAAATTACCTGCATATGAATTCTCAAACAAAAAATAAACAATGCGAGAGTATAACACATAAAACACATATACACAGAGATTTTCCCTTGGATCCCAAAACTGGGACTACTAGCTTAATTTTTCATTATTTTCCTTTCAATGTTACAATACATATTTATACATGCCGAAGCATCCAATACCATGGACCGAAAACCATCGCGTCCAAAACCATGGGCCGAAAACCATCACGTACAAAACCATGTGTGAAAATCATGCACAAAACCATAGGTGCGTCCGCCCAACCTAACATAGGGTCCAAAACCAAAAATTTTTGGGGCACTACCCCGAACCCCATACAGTGGGGTTACTTGCACCCCTCAAACCCCCTGTGACCCCCCCTCTATGTAGTCGGCGTAATGAAGGGGGGGCTTCGCCCCCCCTCTAACCCCCAAGTTAACTATGTGGGCTAGCCATGGAAAGAATATAACACAACCCAACAGTTCAAAGAAGTAGTCTATGAGGGGAGTGAAGCAAGCTATCATGCACAAGCTAGCAAGCTTCTAGAAAACCAATGAAGCTCATGTACTTGATAGTGCAAGACATGCTCCTAAGGATGGCTAGTAGGGAGGCTCCAAAACAAAGCTAAGAAAAAATTTTGGTGGGTGCTTGTTTCCGCTACAACACTTGGCAACACACTGGTAGAACTCCAGCTCTCTGAATGGACCTTGTTCATGAAAAGAAAGTCTAACACCTCGAGAAGTATTGTTCAGTTCTCTGTTCATCTTGGTTTCCACACTTGCACGCAAGCATTGTGTTTTCACCAAGGTTCACTTTTAATAGTATGTATTTTCCATTGACATATCATGGACTAAGGATAACAAGTTCTTCATATAGAGATAGGATGATAGATAACCAAGTATTGTTAACTACAAAAGTCCTCTTGTACTTTACCCAGCTTGTTTCAAGAGTCATACACAATTTCACTTGAAACTCACCTATGAATGTAAACAAGCAAACAAACACAAACAAAGTGAAAGAAGAAGTAAATGCGGAAGCAAATCAAGTAAGAAAACAGGAATGCAAGCAAATAAACATGCAAGATAAGAAGCAAACATACATGCAAGGTAAGAAAACAACACACATGCAAGCAAACACTACTCCTACTCCTAAGCTAACAATGCATGGGCCTGATCATGTGAAGTGATAATTCCAATGCAGCCACCAGCGCATTTGGTCAACCCATGTTGGTGAAGGCATGGTTCGCGAACAACATAGTGGTGTGAACCAACAAACATGAAAGATATCACAATGAAGACAAACACACTCCAAGTTTAAATGTGTCTATAGAACACAAGTGAGTGCAAGTACATGACATTTAGTCAGTGGACTTATCACAGTGTTGTGCAACACTGTGTACAGTGGTTAAGCATACGCATAATCTTGACTGTGAAATGCAAGCAAACGAAAGAAACAAAGACAACTTGCTTCGTGCACATGTGATTTCTATGTAATATTCCTCCAATGCATGAGTGATGGGATATGTAGTTTGAGTGGAGGAAGCATAATCTATGTTTGATATTGATCTTTAATGCATACAGATGAGTGATGAGGAGCCTCGGGTGTTTCAGAGATTTCATGATCAGAAGTGAAACCGACCTCAGGACAGTGAGGGCCTAACATAACCATTAGCTTGACCTAAAGTGCCTCAACATTCTATGGAGTTTTGACTTTGTCAATAGATAGATCATCATAAACAGGTGGCTTCAAAAAATCTACTGCGATGAAATCATCATCGTGATCGAATATGAGAGTCAATATATCACGACAGCTACGATCAACAAAATCAATGATTTCATCAGCATCCTCATGATCTGATGAATCAAACAGAGGGGTAGATGAGAAGAAAACAAATTCACCCTCTGTGTTTCTGGAAAAGGTAGATAAAAAATCAAGTGGATTTTTAATCAATAATTTGTCCTCTTCGTTCTTGGATGATGGAATGGCATCATGTGTGTTCTGCGAATGATCAACAATGGGTGCATCTGTAGACGAATATACACATGCAAAATCATGGATGGAAGAATCACCAAATATGTCAGGAAAAAACAAAGGAGGCTCAGACATAAGGGGATCATCCTTCACTAAGGATTTATGTTCAAACTCCTAGTCATACTCTTCATGAATGACAATGCAGGTTTCTTGTGCAACACCAACTCCATCGATAGCTTGATCCTCATTCGCAACAAGTGCAAAGTTTGAAATGAAACAACACAAAACAGTGCAATCTGGGGGATCATCCGAGTATGAAGATGGATGTTGAGGTACAAAATGCATGTGATAACCCAATGGATTCACAACCAAGCTTGTGAAAAAATTTGAAGGAGTGATGTCGGAAGGATGTGACGGTTGAACAAATGTATGTGCTTGTTCTCCCACATCACTCTGCAGTGGTGGAGATGTTTGATGAGGGGACGGTGGATAGTCACTTGTGACAGCGACTGTGTCCATCTATGATTGCGCAACTCCATCATCGAAGTATGCTGAGTGGGGCCTGGGCTTGAACTTCTTCTAGGGATTGACTGATTTGGTAAGACAATATTCGAATCTATCCCAAATATATGGAAATTTCATTTGACTTTTCGGAGCTTGAAACTGCAACACACAGAAGAATTCCCAAAATTCCATAGGCAATTCATGCGGGGCCTTCCATTATTGTAATGGTTTTTTGTCAAGAGGTTCTGGATCAAAATGATGGAAGGTGGATTCAATAAGATCACAGAACTGCTCAAGTGAGTGCACGCCGTTGGGAGGTAGACTGCAACACCATCGTTGTGGGGATTCACGAAGAGTGTATGATAGTAGCAGATTGACCTCTTCTGCATAGAACTCGTCTGCATTATCAAGGAATGCATAAAAGTATTCTAATTACTCAAGCCAGGCTACTTCTCGTTCACCATCATACGTGAATTCAGACAATAGATCAAAAAAATCCCTCGTGATTTTGAGAGGTTCGACATGTGAAAGACATCGTGGAGGGATGAGTGTGATGGAATCCATGATAGATGTGAAAAGGTTCAAAACTGGATAAGAGGATAAAACTTGTCGTCTGACCCTCCTTCAAGCGCCAGAAATGTTGACGTTGTTAGACCCACAAACATGTCAGGGGATCTCCCCGGTAAGAAGTCCCAACTAGACCTTAGATTGTTTGTTGTAGGAGTCCCAACAGTGGGTCGTATGATATCGCCTTGACCGCAGTTGCATGCTGAGGCAAGTATGTTTTCCTTTTTGGTATCAAGGGTGTGACATATGCAGCAAGTCAAGCAAGGTGCATGAACGGTTCTAACACGTGGAGGGTGAGGTGAGTGCCCCTTGGAAACCTATGAAAGCACGGAGTTAAGAAGGGAACACACAAGCAAAGGTGCATCAAAAACCGGAAAGCAAGTAAGCTAGCAATCCAAAGTGATGGTTAAACAAACAACACATTTAAGTAATATTCATACATACTTATATAAGAAAGCCATACATGCATGCATAAGCAAATAGATACATATATCATTTAGAGTAAACAAGATAGCTACAATACAATACGACATATGCATGAAACATGCTAGCTTTGTTATATTAAGAATTCAAAGTTCCAGTCATCTACCCTCATGAATCTTCATCTACTTTATGACAATTACATCCAACTATCAACACTTGAACTTCCACTTGAGAAGACATTACATACAATATGTACATGTACCCATGTGAGACAAAATAGGCTTGAGCAAGCCATGCAAGACATCACTATGGTTTGGACAATTGTGGGAAGACCAGCTCTTCGACATCCTCACGATGGTCGATGGTGAAGAATTAATGCCATGCTTGGTAGTCCGTGATGGTTTTCGTGTACTCTATGGTTATATCTTTCTGGAAACGGACTCTTGCCTTGGTTGCATCCAGGTACACTGTTCTAGCTCCTCTGTCCAACTCATCTAATAACATGCACATCATTGTCTTGAGTGCGGCCAAACCAACGACATACTAATGCATGGTGTCAGCATTGATCACCAAGTTTGCATTGGTGGCTATGTGCATCAACTCGTTAAAGTACGAGTCAAGCTCTAGATGTACTTGTGCCTCTGTCTTTGCCTCGGTGAGTGTCCCAATAGATGGGATCGCATGTGCACGCACAACAACATCCATACTCCTAAATACCCGTGCATGGGAAGCCTGCAAATTAGTGATGAGTTGCGGGAGATCTTCATAGTTCTGGATTTGACTCTGGATGCGTGCCTTCAACTCAACCACTCTGGGCTTCATCATCTTAGGCAAGTGTAACGAGGCTCCCTTACATCTAATTGTCCATGTTTTCATGTAGTCAATAGTAGTATGCATGTTTGACAAGAGATGTGCTCTCCTAGCACATCACTGCTGCCAACCGTTGAGATGGACAACTGCCTTATGCACGGTACCAAACTTGGAATACAATGCCCGAATGATTGTCTCAAGGGACAATACTTCATCTAGTATTGCCTTCTTGAACTCTGCTTGGGCAGATGATGTAACCACTTCTTTTCCCTACTTGGCCATCTGTAACTCCTTAGTCATTTGCTCGTTCTCTGCTATCAAGAAGCAAACACTCGAGTTAGTAGCATCGACTGTTGCTGTTGGATGCTTGCACACATCAGAAACGATCACTCATTCTTCAAACTGTGTAGGATATGTGTTGTCATCTAGAGTAGACACTCTGCGTGATTTCACAACTCTATGTTGCAACTCATCGAATGATATGTTGTGCATTTCTCCTTTCGGATTGTCTCCAAGGATATCAGTATCTCCTTGGTCGCTTGGGACTTGCTCTGCTTACAGTTTTGGTGAAGCTATTGAGTCAACCTCTTGGTGGTAAGGCATGAGGTTGATGTCTTGCTCCATATCCATATCCATATGCTCATGTGCTTGTTCAATCTCTTAAACAAAGTATTTCTCCTGCAACTGCTCATCGTGTCTACTTAGTGCCAGCTGTTCAGATGAGTCTACAACCTATACATGCATAGTTTCATCTGTGTGTACATGTTTCTCCCCCTACTATACCTGTTCTTGTTGCGCTTCCTTCTCCTGTCTGTGTAACTCATGTTCCTTCCGGAGTTGCTCCTTCAACTCATGCAAATCCTTCACTATTTCATCTATCCTCTGTTTTTCTCTCTACCTTTACACGTTCCTCCTGTCGCAATTTTGCCTCTTCGCCTCTATTTTTAAAGTTGGTTTCTACACAAGTGGGTCTGCTTTGAACTTACAACTTTGTTGCACCTCTGCGTCGTCAACAATCTTCCTCTTGCCTTTGTTGCACACCGATATGTTTACCTCTACTGCTGGTGGTGGTGCTATACTATATGCTGCTTCACACTGCTTCGCTAACCATTCCACAGTGATGCCGACCAGTTCATTGGGCCTGGAGAAGATGTACCAATATCTCCACAGGTCTTCCTCCGCCCAATGATATGCCCATTGGATCCACTGAAATTGTACTCTCACGCAGTGATCTTTTATAATACAAAGTAGGTCATATGGATTGAAGCTTCGGATGTCAAAAGGATATTTCTTGATCTCCTTTGTTTCAACATCTACATGCTTGAGGTTTTGTATCTCGTACAATCTGATCTACAACAGAAGAGTGGGCCAAGGTGTCTTCTTCTTTCGGTGCAGCCTAGCTAACATTCTTGCCACGATGTGGTATGATACTTCTTGCATGACAAGCTTGTCCATGGCAAACTTCGCAAAACATGCAGAGGATTCTTCGTGTTGTACATCCGTATGAAGGTGCCAGATGATGAGGCATACCAATTTTCTATGTCGATCAGTGCCTCCATTGCTGCCTTCGACATGCAAGGTGGATCCTTCTCAAATATCATCTTGTACACCGAGGTGAAAAAATGATTTGACAGTTGTGTGATAACTCCTCTGAAGCTACATTCGGAAAACAATTTAAAATAAGTATTGATAGAGGTTTCTGTTGATGTCCATGCCCACTTCATGTTCGAGAACTCCTGATGGGAACAGACTGCATCCAAGATGTAAGTGGACATGTAGATTTTTGCTTGCTGACCTTTGGGTGGCTACCAAGCTCCCGTTACCTGTTCCTTTAGCCTATGAGCCAACATGTCGGACCAGTTTCATGCTTTGCCTTCACTGTCCAGTTGGTCCAATGCGATCACCCAACTCTGCAGGAAGGTCTCCGTGCTCTCTTGGCCATACAAGTGACATGAAAAGATGACCAAGTATTGATACGCCTTCCACAATATCTTCATCTTGTAAATCTGGTTGGGTGTCATCCTAAATTTGGTTGGCTCCTTTACCCAGTTATTCAAGATATCCCTGGAGTTGGCATTGATGTTGGGTATGCTGAAGTGTGTCTCCATGGTGATCACTGGCTTCGACAAACCGTACATCTACAGATAATCATTTTCCCTGAAGGTAGCAATCTCTGTCTCGCTGACACTGCTCAATGTCATCGTCTCGGGATTAGTGTGCGAGATGATCCAATGTATCATGTCTGCGAATGGGAATGTGGGATACCTACATACAATCTAGTACAAGACGGACTTATTAATGTTCACATAGACTTGGCGGTCTTTGAGATCTTCCCCAAATGTGCTTGAGAATGCATCATTGACCTCTTGCCATTTCATATTGATGTTTTTGTCTATGATTAGCTTGGTGTCTTCATAAATCGGCAAACTCGTAGACACTCGCTCAACCGTTGCTCCAGTCGTGCTTTCGTCGGTGTCCTTTGATCTTGCTCTTTGGGAGGCCATTGATCAAGAATTGCAAAGAGATGGATCGACACCTACTATATCTGGAGACAGGGTGACATGCATGGCAAGAAATCTGTCAGCTAAAACCAAAGCAAACTCGAGGGATGACATGCAAGAAACCTAGGGATTGACAGGAAAGGATTGCACAATTTTCACTGGGAGGCCAGGAGACTAACTGCCGTAACTGCGTAAAAGGAAACTCAGACTTTCAGGAGGTTGTTTTACTATAGGAATTGCGCAGTGCACAATCCAGATTGGTCTATTGGGTGTTGGGATTGCGGAATGTGCAATTTCAGTTGGCAAGTGATGAAGGCCCAGGGACTGTGTTGCACAATTTTCTAGGCCAGCAGTTACCGCCTCTTAGAATTATGCAAGACAATACTGGAGGACATTCACTGGCCATAATTGAGCATTTTCTGGGAGGAAGGCAGAGCCTTCCCTATCAGAATTGCACAATGCTATCTTGGTGAGGCAAAGTCTGGGCCAAGGTGGCCCAGACCCGCCAATGAGAAACTAAAATAAAATGAAGACGTGAATGCATGGTGATACTGAGTGTAAGTAGGAGTGAATGATAATGCATGAAAATAGTGAATGCAAGATTCAAAAAACAAAACAACATGCATGTGTGTGAAATGAGTCGCCAAATTTGCGACCATTCATGCAAAATAGTGTCATGCATGTGACAACAGTGAGATGCTAATGAAAACTGAAACGGTGCTTGTACAAGCTAACATGCATGCAAAATATAGCAAGCATTCATACAAATCAAGTAGACAACACTCACACTAGCCAAAACACAAAAAGCAACAGAAATGATGCAAAAGACATGTAAATCGGACTTACATGGAAATAGCTAAGCTGGATGTGTTGAAGACTCCTAGATGTGCTATTAGATGTCAGAGCTCCAAGATCTATGTGAAGAATGAGTTTTGAAGCATCAAATAAATAATTTTTAGGCTCATGATGCACATGCCACAAATATAGGAAAAAGCAACACTTGGAGAAAGGTTTCTAAAATGACCTTTGCATGTAACCTCCAGTTGGTAAAAATAGCTCCCTAAAATCTAGGGATTCTTTTTTCTATTTCAGGAAAAAGAATCCCATGCATGCAAGTCAAGTTTTCTCGATCCTGGGTGGAACCGATCAACCTAAAGGCACATGCAACAACCTGCAATTTCTAGGAGAAAGCTAGGATGGCTATCTAGAGAGATTACGCAATTTCTAGGAGAAGCAACTGACTGTTGCCCAGAATTACACAATTTATGGGTTGAGCAGCACTACCGGGCCAGATTGCACAGCTTTCACTAGGAATGTTGTTTGATAGGATTGTGCAGTTTCTGAGCCCAACAGGCTACCATTCAAATTTGCGCAATTTCTAGAGGGAAGACTAGTTCCCCTCCAGAATTGCACAATTTCCTAAGGGAACTGCTAAGCTCGCAACTGGACCAAGTCTTGAGTAGTAGCCTGTGAGGGTAGTGAAGTAAGCTATCATTCACAGGCTAGAAAGCTACTAGAAAACCAATGAAGCTGATTTACTTGACAGTGCAAGACATACTGTTGATGATGGTTGGTAGGGAGGCTCCACAACAAAGCTAAAGAAATTTTTTTGAGGGTGGTTGTAGCCGCTACAAGAGAACACTTGAAGGTTATTTTTTCCTTAAGTTATGTATGGGTGTGCAATCCATACTAGCATATATCTATGAGCTAATGTATGGGTGTGGAATCCATACCAACATATATCTATGAGCTAAGTAATGAGGTAAGGTATGGGTGTGGAATCCATACTAACATTTCTCTATGAGCTAAGTAATTCTTATAGTTAGATTGTACAAATTTTTTTGATGGAATCTTATAAAAATGATTAAGGAGGATTGATTATGTGTAATTAAAATTAAATGGATAGATATTTGTAACATGAAGTTGCTACAAATGAATATACTGAGATTGATATAGTGAACACAATTAGTTTGTTTGGAATGTTTGGAATAACTGATTTTGATATACGGAGTAAAGTGTCAACTAGGTATCTATCCTCTTGTATTGTAATTCTTTTGTATGTGTTGGATTTAGGTAGAATTAAATTGATTTTCAAATTATTGAAATGTAGGAAAAGATTATTGGGATAAGCAGATGAAATATATTTTGTATTGGCTGAAGACAAATTAGGTCCAGGAAATGCCATAATGGTCTCCTTAATGATTTTATTAGTTGCATATTGGTTGAATTCTATTTAACTAAATTAATTAAAGAAATTATGTGGATTGAACTCATGAACTACTCTAAACTATTGTTAGTTAGGCGATCGAGTCAAAATTCATATTGTTTATGAACTTGATGAACTACATTCTTGAAATTTGATTATCTTGTAAATTGTTAAGAGACTAACATGCTTAGAAGATAAACATGTTTTGTGGTCATAACTTTGTTTTATTTGAACTTAAATGGAAAATGGAATTCTTCTTTTACAATATTGTGTTTGCGACATTTTTTGAGGGAGAAATTGAAGGAGAGCGAGATCACATTTTGATGCATTGGAATTGTTGCATGATTTAGAAACCTAAGATGATTGTATTGTAGGTGGAATGGAAGATATTGTTGGAATTAGTAATTTGTGCTTGGATGTATATTTGTATGAGTAGTTATTATTCCTACAAAAGGTTGTAATCCTAGTAATTCTCCTTATAAAGAAAAAAAGTCTTGGCTTTAGGCCAGAAATTCCCTTGTGATAGTCTAAATCTTAATTAAATTCAACAATATTCTTCATATTTTGAGAAATGTATGGTTTTCATAGATTGTTTTTTCATATGTATTAATAGTAAGGAATAAGACCTGAAACCAAATGAATTGATTAATTATTGAGTAGAGATCATGAGCGATTTTATAGTTGGAAAATAGGGTGACTTATAGTTATCAATATATATTCAATAATATAGATATCGTATTTGCATAATTATTAAAGTTGTTCTTGATTACAAGCCGCTTTCAAAAATATATCATTGATTGTTTTTTTAGAATGAAGACCTTCTGACAAAGTCATTCATAATTGATTCTCAAGTAAAAGAAATGAATAATAATGAAGATTATACTCAAGGAATGGTCTATAATACAAAAGTGGGTCAATGAGGATTGTATGGAACCTTATGTGGAGGTTTGCCGTTACACCAAAACCCGCAGGTGTTGGTAAACATTACAAGCCAGTAACTAGGATCCCCAGGGTGGAAATTACGGATTCTATAGAGGTGCGGTGATTCTTCCAACACCCCCCCTCAAACGCAACTTGGGGGAATCGAACCTGGGTCCAAGCTCTGATACCATGTGGAGGTTTGCCGTTACACCAAAACCCGCAGGTGTTGGTAAACATTACAAGCCAGTAACTAGGATCCCTAGGGTGGAAATTACAGATTCTATAGAGGTGCGGTGATTCTTCCAACACCTTAGCTTGTTAGTTTGAAAAAAAAAAAATTGGTGTCTTTAACCTCAAATTGTGATTTTTCCTAAAGAGTAAACATTTAGTAAAAACTATAGGTAGATCCTCAATATTTTTATTGCAAGGATGTATTATGGAATGAAAAGGGGAAATTTGGATTGAGAAGACATAAATCAAGTGGGATGTAAGAGTGGGTTATATATATGCCATGTTTTATTGCATAGTTGCAATGAAAATTGTCTATGGATGATTTGATGCTTCTTGTATGAAAATTTGATTGTGACATGGGATGGACCATCATTGTTGTTTGTACAAATAATGTGGGAGTTGTTTGCGAGTTGGAAAGATAATTTTTTCTATAGAGACCTAAGAGAGTGACATAGGAAATATTATTGAATTCTTAATGCATTAGATAGGGAAAAGAAAATAATGTGTAATGTGAGATCATTTTCATTTATATGAATATATGTTTTATATGTTATATCATTTATAGATAATAGTATATAGATATAATATGCTCAATTAGATGATTTTTTTGATATAATATGTATTGTGGTGTATGTAAAAATCTATCTAGTATGGCATGAATATACATGGTACTTGATGTAGAAAATCCTGTAGATTCACAAGCTCAAGCAATTTTCTAAAGCACAGGATAACAATATAATTCTGCTTTCAACCAGTGGAAGCCAATAGATCGATGAAAACAATATGAACAGGAAGAAGATAAATAAATGGCAGATAACACAAGATGTATATGGGGAAAGCCACTGCTCAAAACCTCGTTATCTGTATTTCATATATCAGAAATATGAGTGAAGATACAAAGCTTGTTCTTACTAGAACAATTCTACACAAGTATGCTCAACTCTATTAGCTCACAAGCTAGCTCAAGCCAAATCCTTAGCCTATTCAGTAGCTCTCCAAGCCCCTAATCTCTTGTGTAATTCCTAGGATGAATAGCTTGTATATAAATGGAATTCATGCTTCCAAACTGCATAACCCAAACATAGGTCCTTCTCTAATTGCATGCATGATATTTACAACTCAGTAAATCACACAACTGATAGTACATTGTCCCTGCACTCTAGTCTCAACTAGGTCTTTCTTAGAATCGACATGCATGAGTTTCTGATGAGGGAATCTTCAGTTAACTAGAGTGACACTTGTGGATGCACTAGTGCACTGACAAACTTGTTAAGTCTCTCTTAGTTCCTCAAACAATTTGGAAATAATTTAACTAAATATAACTCAGAAAACTGAGTTATCTAATTTACAACTCAATTTAAAATCATATTGGAGCCCTAAAACATAGGGAGAACATATACATGACTTCAAAAAGAATTCCAACTCGAAATTCCTACACTAATCAATTTAATTAAAATTAATTAACTATTTACAAGTTGGTATGAGAATAGAATTTGATTTTAATTCTCAGTTTAATTCAAGGACAAATTAAATTGGAATTTCTTGTTGTCATTTCTCAACACTTGATTAATAATGGAATTTTTGTCTTCATGGACAACTTGATTGGATTATATATCTATATATATATATATATATATATATATATATATATATATAACCGACAACTATAAGACAACTTCGAGCCAAGTTTAATCCAAGAGGGGGAGTATGTAGTGTCCCGCCTTGGCAAGGTTATTTTATTGACACTTGGAGAGGCTCATTTTGATGAAATGATATAAGATTATGCATGTCAGACTTATGTATATGCCTGTATGCTATAGACCTAGTTTGGGTCACCTAGTGGCTTTGTGCTTATGACAATATTTATGGTTGTGTGTATAAAACTGATTTTGGTTAAGTACATATTATCAATGTTTTCTCTTTTGGTGTCCTAGTTTTGATATAGGTGTATTACATGGATGGTGATCGAGGATTGAGGCATATAGATCCATGGATGATCATGGTTATGTGCAACATATATTTAATTATGATTTATGGATGATACATGATTTGTATGATTATATATGCTTAATATTGTACTAAGAAGGATGTGGGAGGGGACTTTGTCATTGCCAACAACGATGATCTAGTTATAAATGACTTCGGAATTCATTTCTCCAAAACCAAAATGATTGTGGAAGTCATGCACAATCCTTGGTAAAAAGTGAATAAGTTAATTATCAAATTCATTTGATTCCTTTGATCTATGATATTGTGATGTGTGCAGTTCTTGGAACAAGAACTTACCAACGAACCATCATATGGGTATGAGCACACAATTAGTACCTTAATGTGAAGCGCGAAGTTTCAAAGCAGAGTAGATGAGAAGCCATGGAAATTATGGCACAAATTCTTAAATCCTTGAAAGATAAATACGTGGCATCTTAGATCTATATTAAAAGGATTAGGGCATGGAGTCCTAAATCCATGAAAGATAAATACATGGAGTCTTAGATCGATAATAAATATTTAGGGCATAGAGTCCTAGATATTTAAAACGATCAAGGTGTGGAATCTTGGATCTTTATAGTAGGTCAGGGCATGGAGTCCTCAATCTACTAAGGCACAGAGGTACATGCAATAGGGGTGTGGAATCCCTATTCTTCGGAAGAAAAATAACACTCGTGGAAAGTTCTTATCATGAATTTCCTTAATTGGTTTAGTGATATTTATTTGGTCATTAATTGATTTCAAACAATGACTAAAATTTGCATATATATGACTATTAGTAGCTGATTTATAGTATCTTATAACGTAACCAACATTTTGGTCATATTTCTTTGGTTATTAATTGGTTTTCTTGGGTGATCATGTGGTGGTATATTTTGTTATGTATTTGGTCATTAATTGTGACAATTAATGACTAAATAAATGAATAAATTAATGACTAAATATGCTTCTAGATGATAAAATTGAGACAACAATTTAATGACTAAGCTAAATATGACTAAAAGTTGGTCACATTATAAGATACTGTAAATTAGCCACTATTTGTCACCGACTGAAAAGTGGTCATTTATATGAAAATTTTAGTCATTTTTTAGTAACTTATTAGCCATTTTGTACTAGTGTGCTCCAACAATCCAAGTATGCCACACTCTACAAGAGTTATCCAAGAAAACTCTAAGTGTCCAAGAGTATGAGAGAGAGAGAGAGAGAGAGAATAGAATGAGAACCCCAAAACAGAATTTATAAAAGATTACACTGACCAAGCCTACCCACTGATCCTCAGAAGCCTTTTTATTAATGAGGCCTCTATTTTCTTGATTTTCCTCCTCACATGCAACCTGTGACCTTTATTTTCTCCTACTTTCCATTATTTTCATAAATAAATGTGCCAAAAATTCCATTTCCTTTCCAAAAACTTTTTTGTTGCCTTTTCTAAATTCCTTTAGCCATAATAACCAAAATGAGCACCCACTAGGATGTTTTTCCCACCGTTCATCTTGAAATATGTGTCCCGTGACCATGGTTTTGTTGGCATTATGGCTAAAGTGTTGTCCTTGATGGCAGCCCATTCAGGTGATAGATCACAGTACTTCAAGTTAGCAGCAGAGATTGATGATCAGCTATCAAATATTGAAGAAAATAAGGGGTACGCAGGTACACCTTACATAAGGTGCGTACACGCAGGTCAGTGTTACATAAAGTGCTTACATACCCGCAGTTATCCCGTTCAGGAGGTGCGTACCCCCAGTGCAAAAATTTCAAGGTAAAGAAATTCACATGTGGGGTTTTCTTATGTTTTACTCTTGGTATTTAGCCGACGGTATTGGGTTATTATGGTGTCAGCTCGTGGTATTGATCCATGTTTTAAGGAAGAGCTTTCCTATATAAAGCAAAGGAGATCATTTGGCTTGAGCATGTTTTGGGTTGAATATCTTATGAGGGCTAGATCTGGTCTAGATCTAAATAAGGCGAATCTATTGATGGACTGAGATCTCTTCAGCGCATGTTCAGATCTGTAGATCTGACTGTCTGGGTTATTTCTGAAGTCTTGAAATCATCTATGCTCGAAGGTACGCATGTACAGTGAAAGAAAAGTGCGTGCATACGCAGGAACGAAGCGTTTCAGGTGCGCCGGTACGCAGGCACAGAAGGGTTTCAGGTGCGCCGGTACGCAGGCACAGAAGGGTTGCAGGTGCGGAGGTCCGCAGGCAGTTCAATGAACTCAGAGCGAGGTACGCAGGCGAACAGTTGAGCAGGGTGCGTACTGTAAGCAGGCAAGCAGTTGAGCAGGGTGCGTACTGTAAGCAGGCAAGCAGTTGAGCAGGGTGCTTACTGTAAGCAGGCAAGCAGTTGAGCAGGGTGCTTACGTAAGCAGGCGAGCAGTTGAACAGGGTGCTTACTTCTCTTAAGATCTTTGTTTATCATTGCTGTGTTCTGGGTTTGGTTCTATTATTGTTGATCTGGTTACTACAGTTGACTGGGTGATTTTCTTATACTTTATGATCATTTGATGCTTATGGATCCAGTTTGAAAATTTATGAAAAGTGGTCCTTGTAAGAAAAGAAGTAGGGGGTTGTAGCTCCCTTCCAGGAGAGACTGGAAAACGAGAGAGAGTTGTAGCTCTCTGCAGGTTGCAGCCTGTGTACTGGTAAAGGACTGCACCAGTACAAAACCATTGTAAAAGGAGTTTCTAATTTGAAAGAAGATAGAGACATATTGAAGCAGGTGGTTTTCACCCACATTGGGTTTCCACCTTACATCTTGTGTTCTTTGGTGTGACTATCTGTTTTCTTTGTTCATGCTCATTATTTTATGGTACTGACATGCAAAAATAATTCAAAGAACAAATAAAGAAGATTTATTAAAAGAATTAGATAATACTGATTCACCCCCCCTCTCAGTATTATTTCCAACAATTGGTATCAGAGCAGGTCCTTCAGAGAAGCTTGATCGCTTGAAGGTAGATCGTTCATCATGAGCAACTACGAGAGAGAAGCATCAATCAGGCCACCAGTTTTTGATGGGACAAACTTCAATTATTGGAAGGTAAGAGTTACTGCCTATCTTCAATCTCTTGGTACAGAAGTTTGGGACATCGTAGAGACAGGCTACGCTTTTCCTTCAACTATTCCTACAGATGCAGCCGAGAAAAAGAAGTATGAAACAAATGCAAAAGCAGTCAGTACTCTATTAGGATGTATATCTCAATCAGAATTCATGAAGGTAATGCACTATAAATCCGCAAAAGAGATATGGGACAAAATTGTCACGAGCTATGAAGGAGATGAACAGGTAAAGCGTGCTAAACTTCAAACTCTCAGAATTCAGTATGAGACTCTCAAAATGTATAATGATGAAAGTGTGGCTAACTATTTTCTTCGGGTAGATGAGGTTGTTAACTGTATGAAAAATTTGGGTGAAGAAATAAAAGAGGCTATTGTGGTTGAAAAGGTTCTAAGATCATTGTCCCCCAAGTTTGAATCTAAAGTATCTGCAATAGAAGAAAAGGAAAATCTACGAATTCTTACTATGTCTCAGCTACATGGAATTCTAACTGCTTATGAAATGAGAAAGGGAGGTCCATCAGACAGAAGAGAAGCTGCTTTCAAGGCATTAGGCAAAGGAGATTATTATGAAGCGAGCCACGTCCCAGAAGAAGAGGAAGAAGAATCAAATTTTATCAGAAATCTTCAAAGGGGTTCTAGAAGGTTCAGAGGTAAGTTACCTTTTAAATGCTTTGCTTGTGGAAGAGTAGGTCATTATGCTGCAAAATGTCCTTATAAGGATAAAGGAAAGGAACCTGCTAGATGGAACAAGAAACAGAATGCAAATAAGAAAAGCTACTACACTCATGAAGATAGTGATGGTCTATCAAACAGTGATGAAGATGAACAAGGTAATGAATATAAGTTGTTAATGGCATTTGAAGATGATGATTATATGGATGCTATAGATGTGGATAACCTTTATGATGAAATTACTAGACTCAAGAGATGTATAGAAGAAAAGAACATGATCATTGATACTCTACAATTTCAAATTGATGAAAAGGAAAAACATCTTGAAAAATTAGAAGGTGAAATTGTTGGTCTTAGAAAAGAGATTGAGAAAACAAAAGCTATTAATCTCAAGTTTGTCAAAGGATCTGAAACTTTGGATGAGATTATCAATGTGCAGCAGTCTCCACTAAACAAGACAGGTCTGGGCTATAATGGAGAAACTTCTCAAGCATTCACCTCAAAAAGTTATCTTGATGTAGCAAGAAGAAATGAGCAAAAGCACAATGAAGATCATCAGGTAAAGCAAGGACGAATTACAAACAGAAACTATCAGGGGCAATCCATCTTAAGAGTGAACAAAAGCTACAACCAGCCACAGGTAAAATCTTCTCAATTTGGTTCAAGAATAGATGACAATAGAAATTACAATCAATTGGCTGGTAGATTCGATAACCGCAGAAGTTTCTTCAATGGACAATGCTTTTCTTGCCATAACTTTGGTCACAAAGCAGCTCAATGTGTTGCATATAAAACGATCATGACTAGGGAAGCTCAAAAACAAAGAAGTATGACCGGGATTACAAAAAGGACCTATAACAACTTTTCGGTTCTTGAAAATGAAGTTGAATGTTCTATTTGCAATAACTTTGGTCATGAAGACTCTGAATGCAGGAGCAGGTTTCAGCAGAAAAAGGAACAAGCCTCAAGCACCAAAACATGGAGAATAAAGGAACCCCAAACAGAAAGATGTGGGATAGCATTTTATGCAGAGGGACAGGAAAATCTATGGTACATTGACAGTGGATGTTCGAAGCATATGACAGGTGATAAAGAAAAACTTGAGTCATATTCTGCTCTAGAAAAAGGAAAGAAAGTCTCTTTTGGAAATGATACTCCTGCAACTATAAAAGGAAAAGGCATTGCTCAGTTAAAAGAAAAGGTCAAGGCTGGAAATGTTTTGTATGTTGATGGATTGAAGCATAATCTTCTAAGTGTCAGCCAGATGTGTGATCAAAGAACCGAGGTTATATTCAGATCAAATGGATGTCTTGTTCGTGATCTTGATACAGGTAAAACAGTGATCAAAAGCAAAAGAACTCCAAATAATCTGTACATATTTGAAGAAGGACAACAACAATGCTATCTGAGCAAGGATGATGAGCACTGGTTATGGCATCGGAGGTTGGGACATCTAAGCTTTTCACAAATAAGGAAAGCATGCAAATATCAGGCAGTTCGCGATCTTCCAGATATCAAAATTCCTGACAACACCATATGCAAATCATGTCAGTTTGGAAAACAAACCAGAACTAACTTTCCAGAGAAAGAAGGATCAGCTAGCATGCCTCTTGAGCTAGTACATACAGATACATGCGGTCCTTTCAGGAAAAGAACACCTCGAGGAGAAGAATACTTGATATTATTCATTGACGATTTCTCCAGGTTTGTCTGGTTAGGACTTATGAAGCACAAAGATGAAGCATTCGAAAAATTCAAATCCTTCAAAGCCTTGGTTGAAAATGAATCAGGTCACAAAATTAAGTGCCTCAGATCCGACAGAGGTGGGGAATTTACTTCAAATGAATTTTTCGATTTCTGTGAAGAACATGGGATAAGAAGAGAATTCTCTACAGCAAGAACTCCTCAGCAAAATGGAGTTGTGGAAAGAATGAACAGAACAGTCCAACAAATGGCTTGTGCTATGCTTGATAAGTCAGGAACTCCCGCAACTTTCTGGGGTGAAGCTGCACATGCTGTAGTTGTTATTCTCAACAAAACAAATGTCCGGGTGAACAGCACTCAAACTCCTCATGAGCTCTGGAGTGGTAGGACTCCTTCGGTAAAGCACTTCAAAATCTTTGGGAGCAAATGCTATATCAAGAATACTGATGAGCAGCTTGGCAAACTTGAACCTAGAGCAGATGAAGGCATTCTTCTTGGTTACTCTCCACATAGCAAAGCATACAAATGCTACAATAAAAGACTTGGCAGAATTGTTGACAGCATTGATGTAGTGGTTGATGAGAAGGGATACATTCCTAGGCAAGTACATCATGAAGACATCGAAGAAGATGAAGGCTACCCCCAACGACAGAATGATGAAGAAGAAGAACCTAAAGAAGAACCTCAAGAAGAACCAGAGGAGCAAACAAGAATAGAAGAAAAGACTCCATCCAGATATGTTCAGAAGAATCATCCAGAATCTCAGATTATGGGGCAGAAAGAAGCAGGTGTACAAACAAGAAGAACAGTTGCAGAAGCTTCAAGCTATTTGGCATTACTCTCCTCTACTGAACCACAAAATGTGAAAGAGGCATGCAAAGATGAATGTTGGGTGAAAGCAATGGATGAAGAACTTGAGCAGATCGAAAAGAACAACACTTGGGAGCTGGTTCCTAGACCAAAGGATAAGAATGTTATCGGAACAAAATGGGTCTTCAAAAATAAATTGAATGAAAATGGAGAAGTAATTAGAAACAAAGCCAGACTTGTTTGTAAAGGGTATGCGCAGCAAGAAGGAATAGACTTTGAAGAAACCTTTGCTCCTGTTGCAAGACTTGAGGCCATCCGAATGTTCCTTGCTCTCTCAAGTTTTCAAAACTTCAAAGTATTTCAAATGGACGTGAAATCAGCCTTTCTGAATGGAGACTTGGAAGAAGAAGTATACATTGAACAGCCAGATGGGTTCATTCTTGGAAATGATCCAAATCTTGTATGCAGATTGAAAAAGGCTCTCTATGGTCTCAAACAAGCTCCAAGGGCTTGGTACTACCGTTTGGACAAATATCTTCATCAACAAGGTTTTTCAAAAGGATCAGCAGATAGCAATCTTTATATAAAAGTTGAAAATGACAAATTGCTAATACTTGTTGTGTATGTAGATGACATTATTTTTGGGAGCAATGAAGAAGCTATGAGTCAAAGTTTTGCCTTGGTCATGCAGAAAGAATTTGAAATGTCCTTGCTAGGAGAACTGACATATTTCCTTGGTTTGCAAATCCAACAAAAAGAAGGAGGAATCTTTTTATCTCAAACATATTTTGAAGAAATATGGTATGGAAGATGCAAAACCAGTATGTACACCCATGGTCACAGGATGTAGCCTCAGTGCAAATGATGAATCTGCAGCAGTACATCAACCAACCTACAGATCTATGATTGGAAGTTTACTTTATTTGACAGGTACCCGACCGGACATCATGCATGCAGTTGGAATAGTTGGAAGATTTCAGGCAAATCCGAAGGAGACTCATCTTCAGGCAGTGAAGAGAATTTTCAAATATCTTCAAGGGACTCAAAATTATGGCTTATGGTATCCTAGAGATACAGATCTTACACTTCATGCTTATACAGATGCAGATTGGGCCGGAAGCGTGGATGACAGGAAAAGCACAAGTGGTGGTGCGTTCTTTATGGGTTCCAGACTGGTATCTTGGTTCAGCAAGAAACAGAGTTCGATTGCCTTGTCTACAGCTGAAGCGGAATATGTTGCTGCTGCATCTTGTTGCACCCAACTCCTTTGGATGATGCAGACTTTGCAGGATTTTCAAATCACTTGTACACCACCTATCCCCATCTTATGTGATAACACAAGTGCAATCAGCATCTCAAAGAATCCGGTTATGCATTCAAAAACCAAGCACATACCAATCAAGTATCATTTTCTCCGGGAACAAGTGCTTGAACAGAAGGTCAAGTTGGAGTATGTTACTTCTAAGGAACAAGTTGCTGATATTCTCACCAAACCATTGCCCAGGGACACTTTTGAATACCTCAGGCAAAAGCTGGGGGTTGTTGATGCATCATCTTATTGCTGAACCTCTTCTCATTGATGGTACAGGTTCAGGGGGAGCATATAATGCATTGTTGGCATTATGGAGGATGTGCAGAAGGAGATCTTGGAAGTAGCTGCAATATGTCTCTATCTCTTTCATGGTGGATTATGGTTCTTCGTTGCAGATCTGGTTCATATTCAGGGGGAGCATGTTCTTAGGGGGAGCATAACCCTTTGCCCTTGATGTCAAAGGGGGAGAATGAAGCTGAAGTTTTGAGGTTGCCATCAAGTCCAAAGGGGGAGATTTTTGGCATTATGGCTAAAGTGTTGTCCTTGATGGCAACCCATTCAGGTGATAGATCACAGTACTTCAAGTCAGCAGCAGAGATTGATGATCAGCTATCAAATATTGAAGAAAATAAGGGGTACGCAGGTACACCTTACATAAGGTGCGTACACGCAGGTCAGTGTTACATAAAGTGCGTACATACCCGCAGTTATCCCGTTCAGGAGGTGCGTACCCCCAGTGCACACATTTCAAGGTAAAGAAATTCACATGTGGGGTTTTCTTATGTTTTACTCTTGGTATTTAGCCGACGGTATTGGGTTATTATGGTGTCGGCTCGTGGTATTGATCCATGTTTTAAGGAAGAGATTTCCTATATAAAGCAAAGGAGATCATTTGGCTTGAGCATGTTTTGGGTTGAATATCTTATGAGGGCTAGATCTGGTCTAGATCTAAATAAGGCGAATCTATTGATGGACTGAGATCTCTTCGGCGCATGTTCAGATCTATAGATCTGACTGTCTGGGTTATTTTTGAAGTCTTGAAATCATCTATGCCCGAAGGTATGCAGGTACAATGAAGGAAAAGTGCGTGCATACGCAGGAACGAAGCGTTTCAGGTGCGCCGGTACGTAGGCACAGAAGGGTTTCAGGTGCGCTGGTACGTAGGCACAGAAGGGTTTTAGGTGTGCCGGTATGCAGACACAGAAGGGTTTCAGGTGCGCCGGTACGCAGGCACAGAAGGGTTTCAGGTGCGCCGGTACGCAGGCACAGAAGGGTTGCAGGTGCGCCGGTACGCAGGCACAGAAGGGTTGCAGGTGCGGAGGTCCGCAAGCAGTTCAATGAACTCAGAGCGAGGTACGCAGGCGAACAGTTGAGCAGGGTGCGTACTGTAAGCAGGCAAGCAGTTGAGCAGGGTGCGTACTGTAAGCAGGCAAGCAGTTGAGCAGGGTGCTTACTGTAAGCAGGCAAGCAGTTGAGCAGGGTGCTTACGTAAGCAGGCGAGCAGTTGAACAAGGTGCTTACTTCTCTTAAGATCTTTGTTTATCATTGCTGTGTTCTGGGTTTGGTTCTATTATTGTTGATCTGGTTACTACAGTTGACTGGGTGATTTTCTTATACTTTATGATCATTTGATGCTTATGGATCCAGTTTGAAAATTTATGAAAAGTGGTCCTTGTAAGAAAAGAAGTAGGGGGTTGTAGCTCCCTTCCAGGAGAGACTGGAAAACGAGAGAGAGTTGTAGCTCTCTGCAGGTTGCAGCCTGTGTACTGGTAAAGGACTGCACCAGTACAAAACCATTGTAAAAGGAGTTTCTAATTTGAAAGAAGATAGAGACATATTGCAGCAGGTGGTTTTCACCCACATTGGGTTTCCACCTTACATCTTGTGTTCTTTGGTGTGACTATCTGTTTTCTTTGTTCATGCTCATTATTTTATGGTACTGACATGCAAAAATAATTCAAAGAACAAATAAAGAAGATTTATTAAAAGAATTAGATAATACTGATTCACCCCCCTCACAGTATTATTTCCAACAGGTTTTATATATATTTTTACATGAATTTTTAACCAAGGTTGTTATAAAACCCTCCCCCTTGGGGGAACACCGTCCTCAGTGTTCAGTGACACATATAACAAACAAGATTGCATAAAACAAAACATACTTCCCATGGAGTTTTATAACACAACTCATTGTAGTATTTACAATGACCACTACTGAAACATGACAATCATACCGTTTACTGGAGCTTTATAGCATAGCTCATTACGATATTTACAATAATAACCACATATAACACATAAACATTTTCTTCACCCAAGAAATAACCACACTGTCTATGGAGCTTTATATATCCAGCTTGATATAGTTTTTAAAATAATACACACATGCACATTTGCTCAACCAACAAATAAAATGATATGATGCCTACATCTGCAACAAGGGAATCCATAGGCTCACACCTCCACCGTCATAGTAATACTAGGATTCACCTCCTTCCCAGGAAGTATAGAATCCACTACAAGGTCAAATATGCATGTTATCGGGAAAATTGTCTATTTAGAACGACTCTATCCCACTAAGGTGTGACAGCTACCTTAGAAACAAATAGAGAAAACTACTTTTGTATTCTTCTTTATGAACTATAAACAAAGAGGAATAGGATGAACCAACCTTTGTCTTGCGCTGGTCCTTCGATCCAATCTCTCTCCTCTTTGACAGCTTCCAACTACCTGCTCCCTTACTTTCCCATCTTCACCAAGTACCTATAAGATCACAGAAGAAAGAAACTATACAAAGAAATGGGTTTATATTCATAAATAACTTAGGATCAGATTTAAGTTAACCATACAAACGTAACAAGCATCAATGAAACACAAGCATGGAGAGGAAACTCAAATAGTTTTATTGATATACAAGAAGATCCAGGAGGAGTTACAACCGATGATTCCTGACCCAGCATCAACCTCCCAGCAAAGAAGTCCCTTCTTCAACCCCGGCAAAGCATAGATCACCCAATTCTCTAATATGTATCTCAAAACCAACAGCAATTCCTTACAATGTGCAAAATTCCAACCTCTGGATCTCTGGGATGAGGGATCCATATATAGATGTATGCAAGGAGGATGAGTCAGCTCATGAATTGATTAGTGGCTTCTCTCTGTCAGTTCTTGCTTCCACTTGGAGACTGAGAGCCTCTTACTCATCCTTTGTCGAATTCAGTGAGGCAAGTGTCATTGGAGAAGATTCTGGAAGCTTCCATTGTCTCTCCAGCTCGCGGAATGACACTGCCATTTGTCATTTCCTGCTCAACGCACCCTGGTAGTGCATTTAGGTGCGTTGCAACGCACCTAGCTAGTGGACTTAGGTGCTATGCAACGCACTTGGTTAGTGGAGCAGCTGAAATGATCCTGATTTGACTTATTCTGAGCAGTTTCTGGTGGAGAACTTCTGGGAGAAGCTGTAATTTGTTGACCTTGTTCCTTTAGGAGTTAGAACAACAATTTTAGGGACTTAGGAGCCCTTGGTTTATGGACATTTTATGCTTAGAGTTGTAAGGCACAAAAATGTCTATAACAGTTGCCCCCTAAAGTATGAGGCCGTTTATCAGGTGAAATGCTTTATTAGGAGGATCCGAAGTTCTTTCAATGCTGGGAGGAGACCTGTAATAAGATACAATACAATACATTATCTTCATATTGTTTTCATGATCTAGCTGAGGCGGGCATTCCCATGCTCAGCTTTATAAATTCATTTTCATGTACATAGGACAGACAATCGTCTGATGGCAGACTGATGATTCTGATAGAGCCATCATCCTTTTGGTAGGATGATTATCTGTGCTGCAATGCTGTACATTTCAATGTCTTTATTTTCCTGAATATGTATCGCAGCCCGGATGGATGAAACTAGATCCAGGGGCTTCAATCTCGTTCGATCTTCACTCGAAGTACAAGTCGATCCATGTGAGAAATGTTTTGAAGTCGAACATGGAAAGACATCGCTTGATTACCAGTCAATGATGTAAACTGTTAACGAGCGTGAGAGGAATCACCGATAATGATAATGACCCTCAAGGTACTGCAGTACAATTCACGTGGTGTGAATAAAGGACTTGGCGTCGAACACCACGCAAAATCTTTTGGTCGAAGGTCATTGATGTAAACCTGTCGCCGGAAGTGAGAAACTTGCCATTGAGGCATGCAAGCTTCAAAGTACTAAATGGGGTGTTCCTAGATCAACTTCTTGGATAATGAACTGATGTCGACAAGAAGTGATCCATCATAGGAGGGCCTTAATGAATCCCACATCAATGACACGGAACGGAGCAAATGATTTTGATGGAGGTGCAAACGATCTGATGATATATGGTTCAGGGTGGTGGTCATGAAAGAATGGAGTATAATGTATGGTAGTGGGCGGGACACAGGTGGCCTTTCTGGATGACTTCTCTTGAACATGTCGACGACACTGATGTGATGGATTGGTAGCATTAACCCCAAATGTGGATGGTATGGCGAGACCATGGCGATGTGACCGGTGAATGAAACAACCCAACCCGACTCGGGCACGGAGTGGAAGTGTCATGTTCAAGAGAGACTTGCTACCAATAAAGATTCTTTGAGTTTTCTTCCCAATTTTTCCCTAGTCATTGCTGACCAGTACCTCTTTATTTTTGTCAAGCTTGAGGAGGATAACATATGCTTGTTCTATAATTTTCCCTTCGGGCAAACCCATCGCTATGTTTTAACGAGCCTAGCGATAGTGAAACTCGTTCTCGTCTAAAGACAAGTTTGTCGCTATTAATCTTTTTAACGAGTCTAACGACAAAGATAACTCGGTCCTTTTCAATTTTAGAGAGTCTGAAAAGGTACGTAAAGGTAACTCCAAAATTCCTTTTTCGTCATCTAATCCCTTAAGTCCGAAAAAGTATAAAACAATACAGAAGGGATGAATTTTCGATCGTTTTAACAAGCCGAACAAAACAAGCGCTCGATCTTTTTGTGCAATAATCCCTCCGGTCCAAAACGATTAAAATCTAGAGGAGGGATAGCACTTCTTGTCCCTTTAACGAGCTGGAAGGCCAAGGACTCGACAATCTTTTCATATTTTTCGAGTTAGTTGAAAAGAGCTTAAAGAAGACTCGTCTTTTGAGGAACGAGTGATAAGATGGGTAGCAGCTGATTCCAGGTACAGTTTGGAATTTTCCAATCATGGCAGTGTCACAAGGATGGCTAGTGAAATCACTCTTCGCAGTTGTTCCTCAAAATGGGTAAACAATCAAATGGAGGTGAATGATCGGCCAATGGAAAAGTGGAGGTGACGGTGCAAACACGACCAAGGCTTTAATGGCTGAAATGCTACATTCACGGTGATTATTTACCAGGGGATAGTTCATTTTTTAACGAGCTTAAACGCGGGTGGAAACATTTGCTCATGTCTTATGTTTATTTTTTAACGAGCTTGAACTATGTGCTAAAACTGCTCGATTAATCCAGTCATATGATAAGAATGTCTCATATAAAAACAACAACTTTTAGATTTTTGCCCCACATCCTTTCTTTATGCAAGTTAGGTGACGACTAATCCTACGAGTTTAAATTGTTAGAGGTCCTAAAAATTTAAAAAATAAATAGCCGCCCATCGCTTGCACTCCAAAAGGTTTGCATGCCCCCAGGTATAAAACAGAGTTTCGAGGTCTCCCTCTATTCGAGCTGACAAAACATTCATTTTATCAGGAAGGGTCACCCTTTATTCGAGTTGACAAAACATTCATTTTATTAGGAAGGGTACTACCTCTTACAGGTTACCCAAAGATTGTTCTATTTACGGTGTAAACAAAACACTTCTCTGGCGATGTTTACCGAGATAAACAAAGGTGAGTGGCAGCGCTCGCCAACTCACATAACTTTGACAAAAGAATCTTATTCTAGAATAACCCCTCTTCCAATCACGGACGGGGTACAGACTAGTCATATTCTCCATCGGAAACCTACTCTATACCTGATGTTTTCCTCCCGAAGCAGACCAGGATGCATGCCCCCTGGGTTTCAGTCATATTCCCCCGAATTACTCGTGCTCATCGGGAGGACGGACTGGGGATTGAGACATTTCTTGCGTGAAGAGACCATTTAGGGACGGTATATGACTATTTGCTATGCGTGATCCGGGAAATGAAAGCTGGTCCACGAGCTTGACCACTCTTCCTTCGTGCGGAAAACACATTACTCTAAAGAGTGAGGAGACAATGGCTCCCATGCAATAAATATAGTCTCATCCGAGGAGTAGGTTATAATCCAAGGGTCCTTGAACCACCATTACGTTCATGCGAACTGTCTTCCTTCTCAATGTTATGGGCACATCAGGAAGGATCCCTAAAGGTCGACTGGTTCCTTTATCAAAGCCTGTCAGATTTCTCATCTCAGGCAAAAGCGATGGCGGACCAAGCGCTTTCCAAGCAGTAGAGGAAAGGATACTCACAGAAGCCCCCTCATCTATGATGGTATCAGCCATGACCATTCTATATATTTGAACAATAATTTGGAATGGTACACTTGCTGGTAAACGGGGTCTGCCTAGTTGATTCCAATCGAAGGAGACAACTAGGTTGCTTGGAGGTGGGACCGAGTAGACGGCCGAGTATGGCTCTGACGAACTTCCTTCCTGCGGTAAAGGAATGGGTAGGTTTCCCCCATGTTCGTCGGAGTCTGTGTTTATGAAGAGAATTTGGACGGTGTCATCCTTGTTCTCTTCAGTGATTGTATCATCTGAAGATGAAACCTCTGAAGGCAAGACCGGGTCAACTGCCACCTCGACCTTTTGACTTTCGTCTGGTATGGATTCAGTTGGTTTATATTCAATGATAGGTGCTTCAACCGACCACCTGAGCGGGCCAGCTGGATTCTCAACTAGTGACGGACTTGGCAAGAGTTTTTTATATCCAGGAGGAAGTCGTAATGGTGAAACCGGACGATCATCCAAAACTCTTTTAGCTTCGTCTAAGAAGGGACAACGGTGGAGGGCATGATTGCCTTCGCACAGTTTACAAGGAAATCTAGCTTTCCCTTTTTGTCCTGGGGCTTCACTTTCACTAGTTGACGGTGTGCTTTCAACATGATCACCAGAGGTTGACGACACCGGGCTGTGCAAACGAGGAGACCAGTCCCTTAGTATCCGGGGGATGCAAGGACAATCTCTGTGAAAGTGGTCTCCTTTGCAAATGACACATGGCGATTTAGGCCTGGTCGGTGCAGTGTGTGGATTTTCGTTAGACGACACTCATTTTCCCCCATTCGCCTTTGGCTCCTTCTTCTTTTTCTCTTTCTTCTTCTTTTCTTTCTTCTCCTTAGGAACTTGGCTTTTAGCTTTACCAGTTCCATCAAGCGAAGAGGAAGGAGGAGAGGAAGAATTAGAGGAAGTAGAAGGCTGGTGGGCAACTCTGGACTCGTCTAATTGCTGATTCGATTGTTCAGGAATGGTGGTGTTCTGAACGACATTGGTTGAGAAGAGCCATACTGGAAAGCCAATTGTCAGTCCTGGAAGCGACAATGTGGCCATATGGGGCGCACCAACATCTCCCCAAGAGGAGAAGGGACTAGGATTTCCACCAAGGGGAATTCCTTGGTTGGTAGGTTCCATTTTCTCAACCCAAGATCAACGTAGGAAAAGGGTATGAATATTCCGTTTAAAATAAATTTTAACACGCTTTGACACAACTTGTTTTTCCAGTTTTTAAGAGTCGAGAAAAAACAAAAGATGACTCTAGTCTCCTTCGATTTTTAATGAGCCTGAAGTGACAAGTGCTCAGATGGACCTTTTCCGTTAAGGAGTCTGAAAAGGAACGAAAGGGACTGCTCTGGAGGTCTAGGTAGAGGGAGTACCAAACCAATCGCAAAACTGCATAATACTTTTTACGGTACGGCAGTCAATCTTCCCGAATGCTGTGTTCGGTGCATTGCGATCAGTAGGGCGGCTGACACGGCTTCCTATGGATAAAGGATTTAAGCCTATAGGGGTCTCCCAATATATACTCGACGGTACGTGGGAGCACAAGTCCGTACTGGCACTTATCGTCTCAAAGTGGAGGAATCACCCAACCATCAGTGAGGACAACAGTTACCAGGCTTTATGACGCCGGAATACGTCTCTAGCCTAGACCTCTAAATGTTGTGCGTTAAGTTCCAAAGCGTTGTTAAGTTCATTGAATTTATTTTAAGTTGATCTTTCTTATGAAGTTTGCCTTTTGGGATCACCACGAGATGTAGATGTAATTCCTAAAATGCAATCTAAAGATGATAAACAAACTTTTATCTCTTTTCAGCAATGAAAATCCTAGCTACTAGGGGAAAAGAAAGACACAATCTTTTCGCAAAGAGAAAAGAGCACACTGTAAATGCACTTTCCTAAATCAAGCCAAACAGACTGCCAATATGCAAATGCACATGCATGTGTTTTGTTTTTCACTTTCTTAATATTGATGCCTAAAAAGAAAGTTGATGTACAAATCTGAATTTGCTTTCAAGCGACAAACATAAACAAGCTTCTTTTCGAAATCAAAAGGTAGAGATGATTACGACACTTTATGATTTTGAAATAAATACTCATTTCGACACTAGAAAGTTACAAATTCAAACCAAAGGCAAAAGTAAAAGCATAATCGACTATCAAAAGAAAATGAACTTTATTCTATGATCACAATCGACACTTGCGACATATCTAAATCAAAGGATGACAGTACGACTATTCTAATTTTGCAATGGAAAACTGTAAACGACGCAACAAACACATAAAAACATCTACAGTTTCTTTTGTACAACTGAGGCAGAATATCAGTAAGGAAAAGGGGTTTGAAACAGTGAAATACTGATCACAGGTTGCAAAAAACAGAGACAAAACTGGAAAAAATGAAGCAAAGAACCTCAGCTGCACAAGGCTAGGCTGATCAGCGCACCTGTTACACAGAGAAACTGCATTGCAGCGCAGGTAGCCCTTTCGGGAAGTGTGTTGAAATGCAGAACCTCTTCACAGAGCCTGCGCTTGGGCAGAAATGAGAATTCTATCCGGGTTCTGGGTCACGGTTTGCAGTTTAATCTTTGGTTTTTGGCCGAATAAAAGCAATCAGTAATGCACAATCAGAGGTAGATCTAAGGGGGGTTCTAAGAGCTATCACAAGGGCAATCAGTTAGTTTATGAATCAGCTGTTCAAATCATAAACAGATCCAGTGAATGGATTTAAGCAGCAGATGTCTACTTTGCATTTGTTAATGGCAAATGCAGTTCGATTGCTACTTCTAAGTTTATGAAACAAACAACAAGAGAAACACAAACAAAATAACTAGACACGATCCCCAGTGGAGTCGCCATTTTGTCATCGAGAAAAGTGTCTATTTAGAACGACTCTATCCCACTAAGGTGTGACAGCTACCTTACAAACAAACAGAGAAAACTACTTTTGTATTCTTCTTTATGAACTATAAACAAAGAGGAATAGGATGAACCAACCTGTGTCTTGCGCTAGTCCTTTGATCCAATCTCTCTCCTCTTTGACAGCTTCCAACTACCTGCTCCCTTACTTGCCCAGCTTCACCAAGTACCTGTAAGATCACAGAAGAAAGAAACTATACAAATACATGGGTTTATATTCATAAATAACTTAGGATCAGATTTAAGTTAACCATACAAATGTAACAAGCATCAATGAAACACAAGCATGGAGAAGAAACTCAAATAGTTTTATTGATATACAAGAAGATCCAGGAGGAGTTACAACCAATGATTCCTGACCCAGCATCAACCTCCCAGCAAAGAAGTCCCTTCTTCAACCCCAACAAAGCATAGATCACCCAATTCTCTGATATGTATCTCAAAACCAACAACAATTCCTTACAATGTGCAAAATTCCAGCCTCTGGATCTCTGGGATGAGGGATCCATATATAGATGTATGCAAGGAGGATGAGTCAGCTCATGAATTGATTAGTGGCTTCTCTCTGTCAGTTCTTGCTTCCACTTGGAGACTGAGAGCCTCTTACTCATCCTTGGTCGAATTCAGTGAGGCAAGTGTCATTGGAGAAGATTCTGGAAGCTTCCATTGTCTCTCCACCTCGTGGAATGACACTGCCATTTGTCATTTCCTGCTCAACGCACCCTGGTAGTGCATTTAGGTGCGTTGCAACACACCTAGCTAGTGGACTTAGGTGCTATGCAACGCACTTGGTTAGTGGAGCAGCTGAAATGATCCTGATTTGACTTATTCTGAGTAGTTTCTGGTGGAGAACTTCTAGGAGAAGCTGTAATTTGTTGACCTTGTTCCTTTAGGAGTTAGAAAAACACTTTTAGGGACTTAGGAGCCCTTGGTTTATGGACATTTCATGCTTAGAGCTGTAAGGCACAAAAATGTCTATAACAATGCATCCAATGTCCAGCACTATAATCCTGTGCCACTTGTCCTCTTAGTGAAAATTTATCGTCTCATTGTTCTAGGGCACGCTCCCAATGTGCATTTGATTCCATATGGAAATGATAATGACAAAAGAAGATACATCCCTGGGCTTCCCTTCTCTATTACACAGTCCCATGGGCAATCCGATCACCCCCTTTTGTGCAGTCACACACCTTACAAGCTCCATTGGCACCCCCATCCTGGGCAATCCATCCCTCGCCAAGGTTTCCTCGCATCGGAAGGTCCAAAAACCAAGGCATATCCCTGCCTCAAACCATCATACCAATCATAGCATGCTCATGGAAATCAATGGACACTATTGGCTACCAGTGTCCCATAATGGCCCTACTCCTTAATACTTTACCAACATACCATTGCCTCTTCCAATTCCTTTTGTTATTGTTGCTAATGCTTGCCGTAATTTTTTACTACCCAACCGAGAATTTCATGATTTCCTATACCAAGCACATAATTTCCATTAGATTCAAAATAAATTGAAATAACTTCAAAGTAAACCTCATTGGTGGCCTGTAAATAAGGTATACTTGCAATTCTATTCGCTTCCTATCACAACATGTCAAACTAGCATCTTTGACCAAATCATCATGTCTAAACATATCACATCATATTAGCTCAAAACACAACAATCATAGATCAAAACCATAAATCACATGTAATCATCATAAACCAAAATCATAGATCACATTTAATCATCATAGACAAGAATCATAAATCACATGCATAATAAAACTGAATGATATACTAATACTTATCATTTAATCGATCATATGCTTCTACCTTTGTCCTTATTCCATACACACTCTGGATCGGTTGCCACACCCAACAAACACCTAGTGCCTTCTCCTCAACCATGTGCACATACACAGTGTGTGCATCATACACATACAACCACACATGCCATACAACACCATGCAATTCATGCACCTACACTTGACATATAACACATACACCTACACCCAGTGGACAACACAACACAATAAATATACGTACATAGATTACAACACAATGGATACACATTTCTTGATACCACGACTACACAATGCACATACATAATATCACATGCCCATAAGGCAGCATGTATGACATGTACACCAGTACCATATGTACAACATGTACACAGTACCACCTGTACGTCACACCACCTGCATAATATATACATAATATCACATGTACACGACACCCCCTGCACAACGTGTACATAGTGCGATATGTGCACTGCACCACCTGTACAATGTGTACACAATACCACATGTACACAACACCACATGCACGACATGTACACAACACTACATGTACACAACGCCACATGAACGACATGCACATAGCACCACCCACATGAAGCACCACATGTACAACATGTATAGGACACCATATGTACATAGTACCATATGTACAACATGCACACAACACCATATGTACATAGCACTGCATATACAACATGTAAATAACATCATATGTACACATCATTGCATATCCAACATGCACACAACACCATATATTCAACATGTGCATAGTACGATATACACATAGCACCACATATCCAACATGTACATAGCACCATCTATACCCAGCAATGCATATGCATTATGCACACAACACCATAGATACAATCACTAAGTATAAAATATGCACAACACATACACAACAATAGCACTGCACCTCCAAGACCACATTGCCTCTACCAAGGAACCTTGGTTCCAGTGTCTCTCTGTTGGCATTATGATACAGGTATGACACAAGTGTTGTCCTTGATGGAAACTCTCACAGATGAAAGATCATAGTATAGCAAGTAAACAGCAAGAATGAAGAAACAAAGGTATACGCAAGTTCACTATATACCAATTTGCATATACACGCAGGTTCACTATATACAAAGGCATGTATAACGTACACACACACTTTCACAGAAGGAAAGGTGCGTACATGTTGAAAAACTAAGTTTTGGTCTGTGGTAGTTGGACCATGGTATTTTGGTAATGGTCCATGGTATTTGGTCCGAGATATTGACCCCAGGTATTGGGTCCAAGGTATCAGTCCTACATGGTTTTGGACCATGGTATTGAGAGAGGCCTAAACCTATATAAGGAGAAGAATATCATTAGGCCAAAGTGCAAGTGTGCAAGTGATGAATATCTGATGAAGTGTGAGATCTAGTATGCAGGTTATGGGTATGTGATGCTTTGTTAAGGATGCACCTATGTGGCGAATGAAGGTTGATGGACCGGGATCATGAATACTAAAATGCATTATCATTATATGGTATGATCATGAATAGTTCAGATCTGAATACTGACGCATGTCTTATCCTTTATATCTGATGATATGGGTATATCTGAAGTATAAAATTGCAGTGAAGGTATAAGTAATTATTTTCACATCTGTACGCTAGTTCCCTTTGGTGAAATGGCGTATACACGCTGGTTCGACATAGCCAAGTAGTATATACATTATGAGATTTGATATTTGAGGTTGATGTTGGTTCTAGTGGTTGTTGCAGAGTTCTGGGTTCTGCTCTATGTTCTGGTGACTGTGTTTTGACGACAGGGTTTCAGTGATTCAGTTGTTCGGTGATTCAAAGATTGATGATGCAGATATAGTTGATGGTTTTATTTTAGTGGTGATTTTTTTTGTATTGATGGATCCAGTCTGAAAATTTAAGAAACGTGGTCCCTAGAAGAAAAGAGAAGGTCATAGCCTTCTGTAGGTTGGCACCTACGTACTAGTAAATATGTTGGCTAGTACAAGAGCTAAGGCTTGTAGCTCCCTTCCAGTAGAAGTTGGAGAATGAGAGAAGGTTTTAGCCTTCTGCAGGTGGGTGCCTGCGTACTGGTATGAGTTTGTGCCAGTACAAGATTGTAAACAGGTTTTTCTTATCTTAAAGAAAACAACAATAGGTGGTTTTTGTCTCGCATTTGGTTTCCTCCTTATATCATGGTGTCCATGTGTGTGTCTTATGTGTGATGATCTATTCTCTTTTTACTGCACCTGGTTACTATTTATATGGTTAATGAAGTTCTTATGCACTGATTAAAGCTCAACATATGATGAATTAACTGAATCATAATTTTGCTGAATATACACTAGTTGCATTAAACAAAGTTGCGTGTACACGCAGATTCCCTTAATTGAAGTAGCATATATGAATCTAATTATGGAAATGAAAATGCTATTGATTTGCTAATACTGATTCACCCCCCCTCAGTATTATTTCCAACAATTGGTATCAGAGCAGGTCCTTTAGAAGAAGCTTGATCGATTGAAGGAAGATCCATCATCATGAGTAATCAAGAAAGAGAGGGATCCATCAGACCACCAATCTTCGATGGGAGCAATTTTGTTTATTGGAATATAAGAACCACAACCTATCTAAAATCTCTTGGAACGGATATTTGGGAAATCGTGGAAGGAGGATATATATTTCCATAAGAAATTCCTATAGATATGGCAGGTAGAAAGCAATATGAAATTAATGCCAAAGTTGTTACTATCTTATTGGCAAGTTTGTCAAGGTCATGCAGCTCAAATCAGCCAAAGAAATATGGAAAAAATCATTCTAAGCTATGAAGGAGATGCTCAAGTAAAACGTGCTAAGCTTCAACTCTCAGAATTCAGTATGAAACTCTTAAGATGCATAGTGATGAAAGCATAGCTAATTACTTCCCACGTATAGATGAGATTGTCAATTGTATGAAGAATCTAGGTGAAGAAATTAAGGAAGTTGTCTTAGTTGAGAGAGTTTTGAGATCCTTGTTTGCTAAATTTGAACCCAAAGTGTCTACCATAGAAGAAAATCAGGATCTGCAGAATATCACTATGACGCAGCTTCACGGAATATTAACTTCTTTTGAAATGAGAAAAGGAGGACCATCAAATATGAGAGAAGCTGCATTTAAAGTATCAACAAAGGGAAAAGAAAAACTCAATGAACCAGGATACATTTCAAAAGAAGAATAGGAGGCAAATTTTGTCAAGAAGCTTCAACGGGGATCTGGAAGGTTCAAAGGTAAGCTACCTTTTAAATGTTTTTCTTGTGGTAGAGTTGGTCATTACACTGCTAGATGCCCTCATAATAAAGGAAAGATGTCTAGATAAGGTAATAGAAGTTATTATACTCTTGATAATAGTGATTTCTTGTCCAATAGTGATGAAGATAGTCAAGAAATTAAACTTCTCATGGCATATGAAAATAATGACAAAGAAAAAGAAGAAGTTACCAGATTAAAAGATCAGCTGGAGATAGTAACCAGAGTAAGGGAGCAACTGCAGGATGTAGTAAAAGATCAGAGCATAACAATTCAGAGACTTGAATTTAAGATCCTCTCTCTAAAAGAATATCTTGAAGAATCAAAGAAGAAGAATGAAGAAGCTCTTGAAGAACAAGAACATGAAGTGCTCGAATTAAGGCAACAAGTGGAAAAAGGAAGAAAATCTGAAGAAAGCATAAAGAAGTAATATCCGGAAAAGGAAGAACAACATCAGGTTGAGGTAAATATCTTAAAACCTAAATTAGAAGAAAAGGATAAAATGTTATGATTTCAAGACAGTACTAATATTTTGGATGATATTCTTAGTAGTCAAAGATCCCCTGCTATCAAAACTGGTCTTGGTTTTTATGAAACTGTTGAAGGTGAATCTAGCTCATAGGGTGAGGCAAGGAACTCTAATGCAAAACCTGAAATGCTCAACAAGGAGATAAGAGGTCAACCCCAACAACAACCAAGGAAAGAAATTCTTCAAAGAAAATATTTTGCTCCTAACTGTGGAAGTGATAGATGGTTATTTCCTCCGATGAATAATGTTGAATGTTATGAATGTCATAATCTTGGACATGTTGCAGCCAGATGCAGAAGTAGAATGGTTCAAGACCATCACACAGAAAGACCATCACGTTCCAGGTACTTCAAGGGATATTATTTTTCTTGCAATATGTTTGGTCACAAAGCTATTGATTGCAATAAAAGGAATATGAAACATGTAAGATGTTATGCATGTAACAAGTTTGGACATAAAGTAAAGGAATGCAGAAGCAAAAATTGGACACCAAAGCAAAAGGATCATGCATAATCTCAATCCCAGGTATTGAAGAAGACAGAATTATTGTTAGAAAGATGTGGCATAACTCAGTTAGCAGACATAACGAACCCAGGGGAAGCTGAAAGTGTAAACCTTCAGTATTCCAATTTGAATACACATGTATTATGAAGCGAAGTCACGTATATACGCAAGCTAAAGGCTACATAGTCGCGTATATGGTGCTCTGAAGAAAACGTAGTAGGACAGACTCAAGAAAAGAAGTCTGATATGGTTCAGTCATGGTATGTGTTGGTTGGCACAGGTCGAGGGGGAGCATATTCTTCGAATAATGCATTGTTGGAATTGTGGTTAGAAGTCTTTGGTGATGATACTTATGTGGCTAAAAGATACATCTTGCTACTTATTGTTGGTTGGCCAAGAGAATGGTATTGTAGGTTATAGGTATGGATACTGGTGATAGATGCTTATGGTGCAGATCATATATGGTGTATGATAGTTGTTGATGACTATCATGGTCTTTTTTAGATTGTTGGTCATTGTTATAAAAGTCATGTATATCATTTGATGTAAAGGTCATGAAAATACCTAATTTGTAACCCCACTTTGCATGGAAAGGATGATGTAATAATGTCTATTTCGGTCATGTATAAACATTTGGTATATCCCCACTTGGTTGGGTGGATGAGTCAAAATGGTGTATCCCCACTTAGTTGGGAGATTGATGTATGTATGAGTCATTGGTGATAGGAAGGTCATACTCACTTAGTTGAGTTGTAGAGTCATGTTATTATTTTGAAAAATATCTTTGTAGACTCGGCATGTGCTCAGGGGGAGCATGGACATATTGATATATCTTAGCATGTACAAAGGGAGAGCTCAATCAAAGATTTCAGCATGTACTCAGGGGGAGTATGGACAACAAAATGTATATCAAGGGAGAAAATATCTTGGTCCGCCCTTTGCCCTTGATGTCAAAGGGGGAGAGTGACTTGGTGTGGTTGTTGCCATCAAGTCCAAAGGGGGAGATTTTTGGCATTATGATAAAGGTATGACACAAGTGTTGTCCTTGATGGCAACTCTCTCAGATGAAAGATCATAGTATTTTAGGTAAACAACAAGAATGAAGAAAGAAAGGTATATGTAGGTTCACTATATACCAAGTCACATATACACGCAGGTTCACTATATACAAAGGTGTGTATAACATACACATGCACTTTCACAGAAGGAAAGGCACGTACATGTTGAAAAACTAAGTTTTGGTCTGTGGTATTTGGACCATGGTATTTTGGTATTGGTCCATGGTATTTGGTCTGAGGTATTGACCCTAGGTATTGGGTCCAAGGTATCGGTCCTACGTGGTTTTGGACCATGGTATTGAGAGAGGCCTAAACCTATATAAGGAGAAGAATATCATTAGGCCAAAGTGCAAGTGTGCAAGTGATGAATATCTGATGAAGTGTGAGATCTAGTATGCAGGTTATGGGTATGTGATGCTTTGCTAAGGATGCACCTATGTGGCGAATGAAGGTTGATGGACCAAGATCATGAAGACTAAAATGCATTATCATTATATGGTATGATCATGAATAGTTCAGATCTGAATACTGACACATGTCTTATCCTTTATATCTGATGATCTGGGTATATCTGAAGTAGAAAATTGCAGCGAAGGTATAAGTAATTATTTTCAGATCTGTACACTAGTTCCCTTTGGTGAAAGGGCGTATACACGCTGGTTTGACATAGCCAAGTAGCATATACATTATGAGATTTGATATTTGAGGTTGTTGTTGGTTCTAGTGGTTGTTGCAGAGTTTTGGGTTCTGCTCTGTGTTCTGGTGACTGTGTTTTGATGATAGGGTTTCAGTGATTCAGTTGTTGGGTGATTCAGAGATTGATGATGCAAATATAGTTGATGGTTTTATTGCAGTGGTGATTGATTTTGTATTGATGGATCCAGTCTGAAAATTTATGAAATGTGATCCCTAGAAGAAAAGAGAAGGACGTAGCCTTCTGTAGGTCAGTGCCTATGTATTAGTAAATATATCGGCTAGTACAAGAGCTAAGGGGTTGTAGCTCCCTTCCAGTAGAAGCTGAAGAACGAGAGAAGGTTGTAGCCTTCTGCAGGTGGGTGCTTGCGTACTGGTATGAGTCTGTGCCAGTACAAGATTGTAAACACATTTTTCTTATCTTAAAGAAAACAACAGCAGGTGGTTTTTGTCCCGCATTGAGTTTCCACCTTATATCATGGTGTTCATGTGTGTGTCTTATGTGTGATGATCTGTTCTGTTTTTACTGCACCTGGTTACTATTTATATGGTTAATGAAGTTCTGATGCACTGATTAAAGGTCAACATATGATGAATTAACTGAATCATAAGTTTGTTGAATATATGCTAGTTGCATTAAACACAATTGCATTTATACGTGGGTTCCCTTAATTGAAGTAGCATATATGAATCTAATTATGGAAATGAAAAAGATATTGATTTCTCTCAGTATTATTTCCAACACTCTCTGCCATCCATGGTTATCCTAGCATGTCACAGATCAAGTTGTTTTCATTCTGCCTATGTATATCTCAGCTTTATCTTTTCCATAACATAAAAATAGACATATTATTATCATATAATATCATTTCATATCCACATGATACTGAAATCAAAGATCTCTCAAGCTACTCTTCCCACTTGATTCCTCATGAACCAGGAATCTCTTCATGTCATTCACTTGCATAAGCAATCATTCCTCCACAAGAATGATTCATGATGATCATTTCATACAACGATATATATATATATATAGATATATATATGTATGTATTTATGTCGTTGTGTGATAGGATCATGGTTGTTATATATATAACAACCATGATCCTATCACACAACAACATAAATACATACTGTTAGACAATGAAATACATACATGCATATATATAAACATTAGCATAAACATGATCACAACATAATTACCAAATATCATAAGGTCAAGGTTAAGCGAACTCCCTATATCCACACATAGCATGCATAACATTCAGAACAACCATTCCCAACATATCCAAGGAATCAAATGCCTCACATCTATTCACTTTACCTTTCTTGTTAGCTTCCTCATGATTGTCCTTCCACCATCCATATGCACTAATTGACCCAACCAACTTAGCTGACTGTCATACTCTTACTTTTAGCTTCCCTTACACATGCACCAACTTCATCTGAGTCTTTCATTACTTGTTGGGTTCCACACATCTCTCCTAGAGTTTCATTAACTTTTTTCATTCCTGACTAATTCCCAAGGCTCTCAAAACATAAAAGGAAAGAACAAGAAACGCACAAGAAGAAAATCATGAAAACCAATAACAATATGACACCACAAAGAAAGTGGCATGATCATGCACTAGACATAACAAAATTGCAAATCAAGTGCAAGAAAATGGTAAGGTACTAAAAGCACAAGACTCTCAACAAACACCGTGACTCAATCCCCATTGGTTGCTAGTGCTTCCAAGGGAAAGTTCAACCTGAGCCTTCTTCAACTTCTTTTCCATGTGATTCTTTGTATCATACTGCTATAACACTAACTATCAGTGCATAAATAAATGTAACAATATACCAATTATCTTACCTTGTTGTTTCAATCACGATTCCTTGTAACTGAACACACATGTTAGCTACATGTTCCAAAGATCAAGACAACATATCTACTAATATGAAATCAACTTTTACGAAGACTAACAATCATGTCATAATTCATAGTCAACTCATAGTCATTAGACATAATGCTACAATTGTCACTTACTTACACTCAAGTACATATCATCTATCTTAACACATATGTGTGAGTAAAACCATCTTAAAACAAGATCATTCCTTCGAGAAATCTTACATACACATAGTCATTTTATGCAATTCATCAAACATTCAACCAACTTGAAATGGCATACCATGTTAAATAAATCAACTATATGACATAATCAAATTCTCAGACATCAAATAGATGACATATCCAAACTCATACCTTAATGTCATAACCCTAACCATCTACATAGGCCAATCCAATTTAGCATGATACATATAACATCAAGATCTTAATGCAATAACCCTAATCATTAACTAACATATAACAATAGCAAGTTAACGTATAACATAATCATCAATTTAACTATCATAAAATAACAATAGAAATGCATACCAGGGAAAATTTTAGGGGCTAATATTCGCAGGTGGGCTAATTTTCCATGTTTTTTCCGAAAAAAAATATTTTCCAATTTCCATTTTTTTCTAAAATGGTTCGCCCAAGTTTTATAGTACACCATTATTTTTATTTTAGCTTAAAAATCGCCAAAATATTATATCGAATAATATAAAATCATGGAAAATCTAAATATTGCTAGAAAAGTATCACAATTTTTTTTACAATTTGCATATTAGAGACTAGTAAGATTCTCCAAGGTTTCTAAACTTTAATATAAACTTCCATCCTTAAAATTTTCCATGATGCATACAACCATAGGTTACTATCATTCATGATTATCTGACACATGTGCATATGACCACACTAATCAACTAGCATTTATCATACATGTAACCATAATAATAATAGAATGACAAGCATATCACTAACCCTAATTCTTATAATAAACATTAACCAACATACATGCATGCCCACCATATAAACCTATATGATGATCTTATCTTACCTCGAAATCCATTGTTGCAACTTAACTTTAATGATCTGCATCTCCTTCTCTATCTCAGCCAACACATTACCATCATAACATACCAATACCGTCATGATGAGCTAATTGCATATAATGACCTCACAATAGATGTATGACCTACCATATAGTAAAAACCATAACCATGACAATGCATGCATAACAACATATAGACAACAACATACATAAAAAATGAATATACAACCATACACTCATGATGACACATCCCACAACAACACCATCAACCTTCACATGGCAAAATCACTACAACCAGGAACAACAACATGCAAATGCAAAAAGCACATGTACTATAAGCATAAGGAACACATATGAAACCGACATGAATGCATGACCAACACACCGCCCATCTAGTTTAAGGGGTGAGCCATGATCTGATACCACTCTATGGTATTAGATAACACCCAAAAATAACATAAAATAAACACCACCCAAAGAGAACGAAACTCACTTTAATACAACTCTGTGGTATCAAATTGTTGTGGCCACAACCACCACCCTATTAAAACATGCTCTGGTAGCAAATTTGAATGGGTCCCCTATGAGTGTGATCTTTCACTTCTCCGAATGATCTATTTTTATCTCAAGGGTTTTAACTCTGTGCTGAGTCAAATCCTCAATTCTTAATGGTCAAGACCCCCCTTTAATAAATCTTTGTTGCATGATTCATCCACAACCTAGTCTAGCCCTTCATTCATATCTTTCATCAGGACTCTTTCAAATCCTCATAAATGTTCATGATGCCCTATGCCCACACATATAATCGCCCCACTCTTTACCCCTCAAAACCTTCCATCGCATATTTATTCCCATTATAACTCTTTTCTCTTTGCAAAGCATGCATAACTTTCCCTTTTCGCTTATCGCAATCAACACTTAATACATAACGTGCACCACTATACACCGGACCCAACGACACTGTTAACCATAACACATTTATATTTTGGGTCTGGAGCCCCATCACATATTGAAATTAGCGGTGTCGAAGGCTTGTATATAGGGCGCACCGCTATCCACCGAACCCGCCGGGATCATTAACCGCAACACATATATTTTCTGGTCCGCTCCCCAATAGCAAATCACAATCAATGAAACCTGGGGCCCATACACAAGGCATTCCGCAATATGGTGGACCCGCTGATATTATCAAGTGCATCATATATATCTTTTCAGGTCTGGAGTCTATCGCTAATCGCAATCGGCAGTCGGAGAAAGTGAAGCCCATGCGATATGTAAAGGGGCAATGAGTGGACCCGTCGATAATTATACACCTGGGTGCATAATATTTCAAGCCTGGCCTTATGGCTCGGCCACGGGTTTTCCCGTGTTTTCTTGTGTATTGTGATAATATGTTGTGGTCGGGGTTTTCAAAGGGAAGTCTTATATGGCAGATCTGAAGGGATTATGAACCGCGACACATATATATTTTGGGTCCAGCCAATCGCAAGTCACAATCAACAGAGCCCAAAGCTTAAACATAAGGTGTTATGCGATTAACGGACCCGACACTAATTATACACTTGGGTATATATTATTTGAAGTTTGGCCTTATGGCTCGGCCACGGGTTTTCTCGTGTTTTCTTTTGTATTCCGATAAAAGGCTTCTACCCGGGTTTTCAAGGGAAAATCTCGTAAATTGAATGGTCCGCTTTTGAAGCATTGTTAAAGAAATCCTTGAGTAAAAATGAATATTATGAGGAACGAAAACACATGTCACAGCAGGTTCGATGGTTTGATAGTCATAATTACTCTGCATTGCAAGATTAAATAGAAAATGTGACTGAATGCAAGGTTTGTTCATGATCATGTTGTCATGTATCATAATTATAAAACTAATGTTAATTATCTCTACAGGCGAAGAGTAAAAGATGCATGGGTAGATCCAGAGAGTTCATGTATGTGGATGCATTCCGTTTAAAGATCCAGCCTTAGGCGTTCTCGGTCAGGTCTCCATGCGTTGCCTGTGTATTCCAAAAGTAAAATTTTCCCAGGTTTCATCATGAAGAGATGACACACAGTCATCCTCTTCTAATCAACATATATTCATTTTCCCAAGAAATGAAGCGCTCCAACAGATATTCCTTCTACGTGTCAGTGGTTTCACCGACGGTTCTATGTCGGTATATTTTGATTTGTATATTGAAAAGAGTGGGGAGGTGAAAAGTTAAGGGAAGACCAAGAGTCATTTCCAGCTGTATAAGTATTACCTCCGGAGATGAGAGGAGGACTTTGTTTGGGCAGAACAACTTTTGATTTATTGTCAATAAAGAAGATTGTTTGGTTGAGAAAGAGCCTTTTTCAGATTCATTTGTCTCTCCTTTCATGTGTTTAGAATCAAGATGTTGTTGCTGGCATAAATACAAATGTGATTTGTTTTCTGCATATTGATAACACACAGTTCGTGACTAGTCTTGGTTATTCAAATATGATTTGTTACCATGGTTAATGCATGAGCAATTGCTGATTTGAGACCTTGTTAAAAGTCAGTTGCAAGTTTTATTTGTATGGAAAGGAATGTGTATTATTGTATAAGTAAGTAGATTGCAATTAAGATTTAATACAACCTTATTCATCTATGAACCAGTAATTGATTCATTAGGACTTGGAGTTTATATATGATGTTTAACCTCCTTTTGTTATGCTCCTGTAGGATATATTAGAATAGTTAGGACTAGCATAAGTAGTTAGAATTAGTGCATATAGGATTTGATACATGTAGGTTAGTTGTTTTGTTTATTGATTTAATTGAAGTCTTCCTCCAAGAAGAAATCTTTCAACACATATAACAGTTTACGTGATCATTTTAAATTCGTTGGAGCTAGCTACCCAAACGAAAGCAGATCTAATTGGGGTCTGTGATCGGGTTAGTTCCCCTTGTTGGTATAGCAAAAATTTTCCATGTCAAAAAAATGGTGCTAGAAGGATGCCTAAACCACCGTCGACAGCTTTTTATGATTTCATCTATTTATGTCATGGATTTGAAAATATTAATGCATGGAACGTAAAGCTCGAAAAGATCCCTCCTCCCATTTGGCAAAGCCTCATTTTGAAGAAGAGACACTGTGGGAATATCTTGTCACTCGGGAACAACCATTCAAAGTACTTACTCAAGCTTACACTAGTTCCCTCTCTCATCTCCCCATATTTGACTCTTTACCTCTGACAAGTAAAAGAAATCCAAGGATCTGTTCCATAAATGAAGAGACATCTGCAGCCCCTTCTCTTAAAGATATTGTGCTAGAATCTTTGCAAAGTATCGACACTCCGTGGGAAGAAATTCCTGAGGATCCACTCTCTGAAAGTAATCCCTGGCCCGATTTGGGAAATCCTACTAAAGAACGCCTTGAAGACACCTTCAACTACAACATCCCTATCCACAATATGGCTAACGTTCCTCTCCCAGGTGGGAACCAGCTTCAACCGGGTGGGCACCAACTCCCACAGCCTCCGGGAGCACTCCCTCCCTGTCTCGCTCAGGACGTTGTAGCGGTACCTGGGCAGCAACATCCCTTACCCAAGAATGCAGAAAGAGTACTGCCTAAATTCGACCCTGAGCGGGGAGACACCGTTGATAACCATATTCACTATTTCTTCCTGGTCGTGCACATGTTGGGGGTAGCCGATGAAGGTATAGTATGTTTCCTATTTCCTTTTACTCTGATTGGTGCAACCTCCACATGCTACTTTAGCTTGAGAACAAGATCGATCACCTTGTGGGCTACTTTTCAACACGCCTTCTTACACAAGTATGGCAATGACAAAACACCTGCGGCCTTAGTTTTAGAACTATCCCATTTGAAAATGGAAACCAAAGAAAAGATCAAGGATTTTAACATCCGGTTCAAGACCTTGTTCAACAGAATCCCGGCTAACACCAGACCTACTGAGGAGGTGCTCATGGAATTCTACATCACTACTCTCCCTATCCCTATTGAGATGTGGGTCAAAAGAAGAAACACACAAACCTTACAGGGTGCTATCGATGAAGCAATAAAAGTCGATAATGAAATGATCAGTCTCACAGCATGTCATCATACAACCAGACAAAAGAAAGCCTCTCAAGCATCTAAGAAGAATAATGGGAATGATAACAAAGGGGCTGAAATCAAAGAAAATGATACCATAGATTTGGAAGGTTTGCATTAGATCATTAAGAAGTTGACAAACACAGTCATCGATATGAAAAGGAATTCTGGAGAGAGTACAAGTGGGAGTGAAGGAGATTATAACAACAGAAAATCTTTCAAACCTTTCTATCATAAGAAGATAGAAAGTGATCATGGTCAACTTGCACTACCCGCTCCACCCAATGAAGGAAATTTAAATATGGAAGAGTTAGCTTTTATCGGATCGTTCCTTAACAATGAAGAACTTATAGTGGAGCTGGAGCTAGAACAATAAAATGAGGAAGAATACCAAGTAGAAGAGCCCTTAGACGAAGAATCTCAAATCAATGTACGGTGGGATTTCTATACAAACGAGAACAATGATGAAAAAGGAGATAGTACGACAGAAATCCACACTAATGAAATCGAAACACGAAGTAAAGGGCCACTTGTGGGTGTGATGAAGCCTTTAGACCAGACAAAGAAAGATGTTCGCCCTGTGAAGGCATCCACTCCCAAAGTTCCTATTGAGAAGGGTAGACCTAGTGGTGATTCCAAGAATAATCCAATTGCAAACTATCCAAAGAAAGAGAACACATATCCACATGTGATGAAGGTGACTCAAAATGGTAAATTCCCACCTAAGAACGGGAAAACCGATATGTTTACTCTACCCTACCCTATTTATAACATTGATTACAAAATTGTGGATGATCTTAAGAAATCTAGGGCTAATATCACATACTTCGATTTGTTGAAGTTAACGCAACAAAGAGATTTGTTGTTGAAAGCTATGAATGAACGGAATTGAAAAACCCCCACCATCCCGAGCAGCCAAACCAAGAAGTTGGTGTCCAGACCGGTTAGTACCTCTAGTACATCCCAAAAGCCACCAGCCATGGAAGCCACACTGTCAAGAATAAATCGAACGCCCCAAGATGTTAGTGGAGCCATGATAGGAAGGAAATCAAAATCCATGACTCCACCGTTCCTTATCACATTTGAAATCTTCAACATGAACATACACTATTTATTGGTAGATTTTGGTGCCTCGTCCACTGTTATGCCTTACGTTGTTGCTAAAAGACTTTGTGCGATACCCGAGAAAACTGGAACTAGAATTATGCAATTGGATAGAATGAAAGTGAAAGTAATTGGGGAATTGAAAGATGTGTTGGTTCGAATGGCTACCAAACCACAGTACGCACAAGTCATTGACATAGTGGTAGTTGACATACCCGAGGCTTATGGAATGCTGCTTAATAAGGACCGGTCAACAAAACTGAACGGATATTTCTCAACTAATTGGTCCCATCTCTTGCTGCCTCAAAAGGGAAAAGGTGATATGATGAGGGTTGATCGAGAAAGATACATGAAGAATGTGGTGATGGAACTAAATGGCCCCAATGAACCTGTAATGTTTACCAACTTTATCCTTGGGAATTATATTTTTGACGTTTGTGACATGGAAACCTGTTTTTGAGAATTTCATGCAGAGACAGTTAAAGAAACTGTGACAAACATGTTATCACTCAGGTTGTCCCCAGGTTGGAGTAAGGGATACGGCCGAGGTAACCACAAACCAACTTTGGACTGCAGGTTCTAGCCCACCTACAATCAGAGAGGGCTCTCTCTTTCAGATTTAACTATGTTTAAAAGGATTCTAGGCTAGGTATTGAGTTCAGAGGGTTTTTGTTTTGCTTTGGTGGGAAAATTGATGTCTCGGGTAGAGAGGCATAGCACAGTCTGAGTGTTTCAAACCATTGGGCGTGGAGTCAAGGAGGAGGACTACTGGTGCATTTCCTTGATCACAATAAGGGAAAATGGAGCAAGACAGTTGCGCATGAAACAATGTTTCAGGTTTAAATGATGGAAAGAATGCTAAGTAATGAGAGGCAGTTAAGAATCTCTCAATCAGCTTAACAGATGTAGGTAACAGAGCTCTACCTAGGGGCATTTAAGAATCTCTAGATAATTGGCATACACAGGTAAATAGGGCTAAATATAAGCCAGGAGGAATTCATATTCATAACCAATTCATTCAGAGGAAAACATAAGGAAATAGCAGAAATTGAGCATAGAGTGTATTTAAACAAATTATAAGCTATTCTTTCTTTCTGCTATTTAGATAGTGGTAAACAATAAAATAGAGGTAAGATGCACTTATTGTTTCAGGCTACAGCACAAGAATTCCATCTTCATTTCTTCAAAACATTCATTAACAACAGGCAGTTTGCTCTCCAAGCTTTCAGCAATCTTTGGTTATAGAAAAAATCAGGTATATAATGCGAGTCTCTAGTGAAAATTCTCAATAGACCAACCCTTGAAACAATGTAGAGAGCGGTATATATAGGGGAAAAACTCTCTACAACTGCTTTTTTTACATCTTGACCTAAAACAAGTCATAAAAAATGATTAATTTGACCTAATTCTATCAAAAATAAATGCATGAAAATATCTCGGGCTGTGCTGAGGGCGGCTGTATCAAAACTGAGTAAATGATGTAGTCCTCGGTGGCTTGGTGCAGTGTTTTCTCCAATAAATGTGTATGGGTTTCTGCTTCTTTGCTGTCTGTCTGCATTTAAATCTTTAACTGTGATTTGAGGGCAAGGATGGCCTTATGCCTCTTAATTTGACTTTCTGGGGGGCTCATCAATGTTCAGGTGCTTCGAGCCCCTAAAAAATCTTCGGCTAATACTCTCTGGCTCTTCTTCTTCTCTGATACTCTTTGACAATAAATTGGAATGCTGTTCTGATGTGCTATGCGTTAAATCAACATTTAATGGCCGTTGTTCGGCTCTGTCTTCCTTAAAACTGTCTTCGGCTCCTTCCTGAATGCTTCGCGAAGAAAAACGGGTCATTCGGCGCCTTTCAGGCTTGCTGGGGGCTGCATAATGAAAAGATTCCCTAAAGATTCCCCACTTTAGCCTATTTTATCCAGCGATAAGCGATTTGCGCTAAACTGCCTCAGAAACTGATTTCGGGGCTCTGGAGTGCGATTTTTGCCCTTTGCGCTAAAACTAATGATGACGTCAGCATGACAGGACGTTGTACGGCGGGTGACATCAGCGATGACATGGCGGGATGACGTCAGCATGATGATGTCATCACATACGGAGGTGACGTGGCAGCACGGGAGGTGACACGGTGGCAGGGCACGTGGCAGGGTGATTCACCGGTACAGTGGCAGGGGGGTGATGCAAGCGGGTGACGTGTCATGGTGATTGGGCAGGGGGGTGATGCAGGCAAGTGACGTCATTGCGCAGGAGTGGTAAACGGTTTTGGGCGCACCGCCTTAGCGTCTCGGCAGTTTTGGAGGGAGGGGCTCCGCCACAACCCAGAAGGCGACGCGTGGCGGGAGTACGGTGGCAATACCGCCCATCTCCCAGACGCTAACCTTCAAGCACGTTGGGAGACGGGAAGGCCCGCCAGCCATTGATCTGGGCGCAGGACGATCAGACGGCTAGCGGGAAGGACGGGGCGACGGCAGGTTAGTGGGTGGGGATATTCACAGGAATATTCCGATTTGAATATAACGCGACGGGGGTTTTTTAGACTTAGGAAAAATGGGTTTTAGGGTTTAATGAGCGGGGGTATAGTGATTTGTGCATAAAAAATTAGGATAAGGGCGGAAATGTGGGTTTTTTGATGGTTTTTATGGCAAGGGAGAGGTTAGTAGCATGACCAGGTGTCATCTAACTCCTGCTATGACACGGATGGGCTAAAAATAGCCCCAGATGGACTATTTTTTCCCTAGACTTAGAAGAAATATGGCTATATTGCCAGGGAGGGGATATTTACATAGGGGAGTTTTATATACATATTTTTAGTAGGGGAGGGGGAAAAGTTGATGGGGAGTTATATACTAGAGTTAGTAGTTAATATGGAGATGATAAAAAAGCGCTAAGGTGGGGGACCTTAGGCTAATTTTGGGGAAAAGTGACTCATAGATGAGAAATCCTTGAGTGAAGCAGATCTTCACCAAGACAAATGACATGGAAAATGATGAGCTAAGAGGAACCAAGCAAATCTTGACCTCTTTGGGGAAATTAGTAAGTGACTTGGGGAATTAGAAGAAGGGGGAGTTAGTGATGTCCACCTCGAGCTCCTTCAGATGAAAAACTATCTGCACTGTGATCTGAAGAGATAAAACACCTTGTAACACAAAATTGATCATAAGTCATCATTATGCAACCTCACAGCTACCTACCCAGCCTACTCACCTAACATTTTTTCTTCTTTTTGGTTTGGGTGCACTTAGACTTGCAGACCCAGATTTACAATTTTTCTTTTGAATGCTTCCTATCTAGATCTACACTTATTTCTGCCAAGGGCCCAGATTAAGCAGTTGGGTCCCTTTGATTCTCTACCTATCTACAGATCTTCCAAGATTAAACTGTTTGGTCAGATGCATTCTCTACATTCTAAAACAGGAAATTGAAACCTAGGGAGACCAATATTAAACTGTTTGGACCTCCCTTAAATGAAAACTCTCCAAAAATGGAATGACTCATCAAAATTGGACTACAGCAGTGCCTTTGAACTAGCGCACTTCATGGCATCCTGTGGAAATATGGAACACTGCAGTTTGCAAAGTATGACATATTTGGCATGTAAAAATGTCAATCATGAAAAATGAAAACTTGTTGCAACAGGAGGCTAACACTGGCTCCACTTGGGGATGGCTTTTCCTTGTGAAAAGTCAAGAACAACAGGTCAGACTGCCTTGATCTTCTGTTTGTTGCTGTAGACTGGAAACATTTGTTCTGGTTGTTAATAATGTAAAACTTTGAACTATGAACAACCTCCTCCTCAACTGAGTTACTGTGAACTGTGCAACATCACCTGCTTTCTTCTACGTGCTTGATAATTATGCACAATGACTGCAAATAGTTCTTTTCTACCATGAATTTCTTGTAATGTGACAGTTTTTTCTCTTGATACTTTTCTGAATACTGGTGTAGAAACAGAGCTTTAAAAACTGTGTCTTTCACAAATTTACTACTTTTCCTTAAACAATCGGCCTGCTTATACAAAATGAAAACAAAAGTGCTGATATATACAAATAAGACTATACAAAGGTATATACAAAGCTGCATTGTATCCCTTAAAAGGGGTCATGGTAATGTTTCAGCATACGGCCATTGACAGGGCCTTCTTCAGCAGAACTATCCTCTACAGATCTGAGAAAATATGTGTTATTTCCCTGAACAACAGAAATAACGAATGGACCTTTCCATAAGAAATAAAACTTGGCATGTTTGCCCTTGTCTTCCCTTCTTGAGTCCCATCTCAGAACTTTGTCACCAACATTGAAATCCTCAGCCTTAGCTCTCTTATCAAACATCTTTTTAAGATTTTCTTGCAAAATTTGAGCTCTGTCATAAACTTGTTCTCTGGTTTGCTGAAGATGAATGGTCTGATTGATTCTTCTTTGAATGTCATTTGGTTCAACCTAAATTTCTTGTAACAATTTGATAGTGGGAATGCCCAAGGATGAAGGAAATCTAGCCTCCATGCCATATACTAACTCATAAGGGCTCATCCCAATGGATCTTTTGCTCGAGAATCTGTCTTCCCATAGGGCATTTACCAGCTTTTTGTGCCAGTTCTTCTTGTTTTCTTCTAGTACTTTCTTTATGATGTTGATGAGGCTTTTTTTAGATGATTCGGCCAAGCCATTACCCTGAGGGTAATAAGTCGTAGAGTGGCCTAAATTAATATGAAATCTGTGGCAAAAATTGATCATCCTTTTGGACTTAAAGGCAGCGGCATTACGAGTGATGATTTTCTCAGGGAAGCCAAATCTAGAGAGGATATTGCCCTCAAGGAATTGGATAATGATGGTGTCATTGGCTTATATGCAGGGAATGGCTTCAACCCACTTAGTGAAATAATCAGTGGCTGTTAGGATCCATTTGTGCTGGCCTGAGGAAGAGGGATGGATTTCTCCAATGAAGTCAAGACCCCATTGTTGAAAAGGTTGTTCGGTTGAGATGGGTTTCAGGGGCAGGGGTAACAGCTTTCTCTTGCCCTCAAAGATTTGGCATTTGTGACATGACATGGCAAACTTCTTTATATCTGCAAAAAGAGAGGGCCAATAGAAACCGGCCCTTAGAATTTTATCAGCAGTGGACTTCCAATATAGATGTCCTCCACAATCACCTGCATGGAATTCTTTCATGACATTGTTAGTTTCATTCATGGTTAAACAATTAAGCAATATACCTTCATGATTTCTCCAAAATAATGCACCATCTATAACACAAAACTTTAAAGCCTTCATTTTCAAAAATCTTTTCTTGGTTCTGGACAATCCTGGGGGAGCACACAGGTTTAACAATACAAAGCAAATATCAGTGTACCAAGGGCATTGGATTAATATCTCACTGATCTGTGGAGTCGCCAGCTTTGGTTCATTGTCCAGCTGGTTTATGTCTAGGGCTTGAAAGTTTGTTTCGAACATCAGTTTAGCTAAACCTTGTCCCTTTATCAGCTTGGTTGGTTTTATTTCTATATCATACTCAAGGATGCTTGCAATCCACTTGCCTCTTTTGCCTTCTAATCCCTCTTGGGTCAATATGTCTTTTACAGCAGCGTGTGGGACATAGGCAATCACATGTGAACATAAAATGTACACTCTGAAATCTTTGATGGCCTTAACCAGTGCGTAGGCCTGCTTTTCCATGATTGGGTATTTCAAAGGGGCGTCTCTTAAGGCTCGGCTGAAAAAAGCAATTGGCTTTTCAACTCCCTATTCATCCTTTTGCAAAAGGACAACGGCTATTGTGTGATCAGATGCAAATGAAAATATGATAAAATCTTTGTCAAACTGCGGACTGGTGAGTACAGGGTTTTGTGTCAATGCCGATTTGATACTTTCGAATGCTTGTTTGGTTTCCAGGGACCATCTTAACTTGGCATCTTTTTTTAACATGTTGCTTAACAGTCTTATTAATTCAGCTAGATTTGGGATAAATCTTCTTAGGAAGTTGATTTTCCCAAGGAACGCTTGTAGCTCTTTTATGTTTCTTGGATATGGGATTTGGAGGATGGCTTGGATTCTTGCAGGGTCAATTTTGATCCCATCTTTTGATATAATGTGGCCAAGTAACTTGCCTTCTTCGAGGCCAAATAGGGATTTCTTGGGATTCAAGGAAATGCCACACTTCCTACATGTCATAAAAATCTGCCTAAGATGCTTGAGGTGTTCTTCATCAGATTTGGAAAATGGGTTCAAGTCATCAAGATACACAACTAGGAAGTCATGTATTTCTTTGGAAAATGCAATGTCCATTGCTCGTTGAAAAGTTGCACCAGCGTTTTTAAGACCAAATGGCATCTTCACATACTTAAATGTTCCCCAGGGTGTGGTAAAAGTAGTCTTGTCTTGGTCATCCGGGTGAACAAGTATTTGGTTGAAACCTAAAAAACCATCTAGCAAAGAGATTCTAGATGAACCCACTACTCTCTGCAAGATGTGGTCCATTTTAGGCAAAGGGTAATGGTCTTTTAGGGAGACTTGGTTTAAATTTATGAGATCTACACAAAGTCTGATTTCACCTGTCTTTTTTCTTGTAGGAACAAGATTGGATACTCATTCAGAAAATATGATGGGTGCTATGATGCCTGCTTCAAACATCCTCTTTACTTCCTTCTCAATCGGTGGAAGAAGCATAGGGTTAATTCTTCTAAGTTTCTGTTTGAAGGGTTTCTCGTTCGGTTTTAAGGGGATTGTGTGTTGGATCACCGAGGTGTCATAGGATTTCAAATCCTCATAGCTCCAAGCAAATACATCCCGGAATTCTTTGAATAGGTCAATGTATTTGGGCTTTTGATCAGGTGGTAAATTTTTGGATAGTTTGATCATTTTTGGATTTTCTGCCGTCCCAATGTTGTGTTCCTCTATGTCAGTGTTTATGGGTTGCAATTTTGGCTTTCTAGGAACGTCATTGGTGTCAAACATGTCTTCTAGTGGGGCTAGACTAGCAGGAAGAAAGTTATCTTTTAACTCAATGATCTCTACCTCTTCTTTGGCAATGTCTTCCAAGTGCATTTGTTTCAGCTGTTCCATGTGTTCTTTGTGAAAAACAGTCGGGTTCAGGATTTGCTTAGCTGTTGCAGCTGTTACTGTTTGCTGATTCTCATTTGTTTGCTGTTCCGAATCTTTCATAGCATCCAAGTCAATGTTGATATTTGAAAATTCATGATCAAGGGTAAGGAAATTATTAATCTGGACATCATTTTCAAACACCTGCCAATCTATGATGTTATTTGGGACAGCGGGCCTATGTTTTATTTCAGCCGTGAAGTGATGGTTTGGGTCAAAAGGAAGCTTGCATGTACTAGCAAAGGTGGCTAGGATGTGTGCATGAATGTTGTGATTTCTGGAAATCTTGTCAAGCTTAAATTCAGTGAATGCAATATTAGTGGCATCAGTCCTATAGGCTCTCATTCTGTTGTCATTGGTAACAAAATTACCTTTCATTTGTTGTATGATTAAATCAGAGTCTCCTAAAATAGACACTTTAGCAGCTCCCAGTGCTTTGAGCAGTTTAAGGCCTAGCAGCAGAGCCTCATACTCTGCCATGTTATTTGTGCATTTGAAATTCAGTCTATAGGCATGACCTTCTGCATGGTTGTTGTACGTATTGTGAATCCAGACACTCGCCCCCGCTCCTAACTTGTTAACAGAGCCATCAAATTCTAAATACCATGTGATTTCTTGCTTGTCGTTGATGCCTAAAGTGTTAATCAACTTAGGATTGGGCAGTTTTGAAATCTCTGTTTGGGGAGGTTCTTCTTGCATGCTGCTTGCAATAACTGTTCTGAAAGTCTTATCAGTATGTGCAACCGATTCTTCATTGATTTGTGCTTGTTGTTCTTGGGCCAAGGGCTCATTCTTGGTTGGAGAATTTATGTCGTCATTAAACAAAATAAAGGAATCCATATCAGAATGGATTGAGTAAATGGGAAAATTTTCAGGCTTGCTTTCACTACTTAACACATATTTCATGAGCGTTTCTCTATACAGTCTCTTTGGTTGCCCAAAGACTGAAATGGTGGCATAGGAAAGGTCTAATTGAAGGGATCCTTGAAGCTTTGCTCCCCATGATCTTGATAGGAGCATACCGTACTTTGGTGGAATGTCAGCGACCACTACATCCATGAGGATGGTCTTATTTGGATATTGAACTAAGGAGACACACAAGTCTTTGATGAGGCCTAGACATTTCACTTGACTTGATCAAATGAGTACAAGTCTTTGTAAGGTCTTGTAACGTCAAGGTTCAGTTTTTCCATCACTGCTTTGGGCATTAGATTGTGTGATTCCCCTGAGTCAAACATAGCATTGTGCAAAACTTTGTCATGTATATGCAAACTGACGTAGAAGGGTGGAATAGGTCCATATGTTGACTTTCCATTAACTTCTGGACCAAACAGCAGTTCAGGGGAATCATCCAAAACATTTACATCGTCCTTGTTTTCTGGAATTTGAAGTGACCTTTGAATTTGTTGCCTATATATATCGTGTTTGGCAAGTTCTGAGAGGGGGATGGATATTTTCAACTTAGATATTTCTGCCTCTAAATTAAATGGTTTTTCCAATGGAGTCTTGGTGTTGATAAAGGCAGTTTTTTCCTTTTCATTTAAATTATCTGCGATTTGCTCTTGTTTATCAGCGTTATGAGGACTGATAGCTTGCGGTTTTTTAGTTTCAGGAAAGTTTTTTGGAACACTGTTCAAGCTTTCTTTCGAGGAAGAAGGTGGCAAAGGCTGATCTTTGGAAGGCTGTATTTCTGTTATGTCTTCTACAGTCACTTGATGCGGGTTTGGAACATTTGTATCAGCGGGTTCTGTTATGACAGCCTTGCCTTTGGTCTTGTTGGGTTGTTTGCCATCCTTTGTTTTACTAGGTTCCGAAATGTCAATGGTCCTAGTTCTCAGCTTATATTGTTTGTGTACTTCATACACAACAGTATCATATCCTTGTTTAAAATCAAAAGACTCACCAGATTTAGTTTGAAACTGATTGTAATCGAGTTCATTTTGGTCTTCTTGGGACAGGACAGTTTGGTGCTCACCCTTTAGATCCATCAGGTTCATGTGAGTGTCCTCTATGCGTTCACTAGAAGTAGATCCTTCAACATAGTTATCTTGAAAAGGGGGTCTTATGTCATGGTCTTGGGTAGACCTACCAGCATTTGTGTTCTACGTTTTCCTAAAATTTGGATTCCTTATGGTATTGGACTGTTGTCCTTCCCATGATGTTTTTCTCTCAACATTTTCTACTCTTTCTCCTAGCCTTTGTAGGCCATTGATAATAGCATCAATCTTTTGATCAAAGGCTGAGGGTTCTTCTTTAAAGGTAGTTCTTCTTTCCATTCTAGCTCTATTTCTCTTGGCAATTAAGTTAGCCTCAACACTGACAGCAACGTTTTGCATGTCTGCAAGGGTCTGAGGAGCTCTTTCTTTTAGCTGATATGCCATATCAGGGTCAAAACCATCAGGAAATTTGTACAAGGCCAGATCAGGGGGAGGCCTTAGGTTCTGTGGTATTGCGTTGTAAACATTATTGAATCTTGCACAGTACTCCAAAATAGTCTCTTGAGGACCTCGTTTAATCGTATCATATTCAACTAGTATGTGCAAGGGGTCTTTCTTTTTCTCCCATCTGTTGGTAAAGGATTGGTAAAGCTCATCTGGGGTGGTTATTGAATTTGCAGCAAGTGATCTGAACTAAGTTCTTACATCACCTGTCAGACTCTGAACAAAAATTCTCATTCTCACGCTATCATCATCTATTTCGTAGTTTTCAAAATAGTCTTGCATCTTCTTGGTATGTTGAATGGCGGTAAAAGGGCCAGTACTATCAAAATATGTAATTTTAGATTGGTACTCTTGAGGTAAAGCCCCAACATTAGCAGGTAATTGCAGGGGTCCATATCTATTAGCCATATTGGCAGGGATAAGTGGGACAACGGGGATTAATGGAACAACTGGAGTAACGGGAATCACAGGAGTGACTGGAACGCTGGAAACAACAGTAGTGGTAGTATGTGTAGTGAATGAAGTTGTAGAAGGAGTACTTCGAGATGTAGATGATGAACTAGGGGAAACAGGGGCCGAACGAAATAAAACCTTGACAGGAGTCGGAATACAGCTAGGGGTAAGCTGTTTCAGGACTCAAATCAGCAAAATTTTCCTGTCTTTCTTGCTTCCTAAGGATCTTCGGGATTATGTTAGGGTTTTCAAAAACAGCTGGAGGGTTTGGATCAGGATTTGACCTTGTATATCGTGGATTCTTCTTGGGAGCCAGCTTTCAAATTGTTTTTTGGGTATTTTTATAGGAATATTTTTGTAATTAACTGTTAGGATATTCCGACACATAGGATATAGTTAAGTTCAACTTGGTCTAGTGTAGAGTTAGGTATAGAGTTAGGTAAAGTGTGTTTCTTTACCGTTGTACATTTTGTAACTTACAATCCGACGGTCACGATATGTAGTGATCCGACGGTTCACTCTCTCCTCGGTATTACCGACACTTGATCCGTGGCTTGACACCTGATTGGTCCATGAGTTCTATTTAAAGCGCATGGAGGGTCATTGTTCGGGTAATCCGTGCATGAGAGAAGCTTATGTAAATTTTCATTCTTTGATTAATAAATTGCCTGTAGTAGCCACGTTGGCGCAGGCCGTGGACTGTTTCCCTCTTTGAGGGTTTTAACCACGTCAAAAATATTGGTGTATTGATCTGTGATCTGGTTGTGAGCGGTGTCCTTTTGGTGTTCTTTCTGAGGAACTTACCCTGTAAATTCCTACATGGTATCAGAGCTATTTGAGGGCCGCGTCTGTTGGTGATCCAAATCTGAAGCCGGTAGAACTGCATGCGGCTGTCGTTTCCTAGATCTGTTGTTTCTGACTGCTTTCGGGCCGAGAGGACTGCTCTGGTGCGTTCGGAGCATCTGTTCCAGTGAGGAACCCCTTTCGTTTCACGCGAAAAGGTTTCCGGTAGCCCTAGCTGTGTCATTTTTCAGATCGGGAGGTATACAGTGTTTTTGCAGTTTACTGTTATTTTCTCTCTGCTTATTTCGGTTTCGGTTTATTTAGCCCTTTTTTTTAACCGGATCTATACCTTTCATCTCTGCGTATGCTCTTTGCCCTGCGACTCTGTGCGATCTGGGCAAATCAGAAACAGAAAGGAAGGATTTTTCTCATGCATATGCTCTTTTCCCTGCACCTTAGTGTGATCTCGGAAAATCAGAAACATTGAGAAAAATATTTAGTTTTTCGGCTAAAGCTAACTTTGAGATTTTTTTTAAAAATATCTAGTTTTTTGGCTAAAGCTAACTTCGAGCCGCAAGGTTCGTTTTTCTTTGCATATTCGTGTTGGGTTTTGTGTTTTGTGTTTTGTAGGGAAAAAGAGCTTTCTCAAGGCAAGCACGCAAACCAAGGCCCCCCCCCCCCCCTCTCTCTCTCTCTCTCTCTCTCTTTCTCTCAAATATTTTGTATAGATCAATTGGTTCAAAGCTATTTTAAGAGAGTAGAGGTCTTGGGTTCAAGTCTCCATTTTGTGGGGGCATATTTTTTCATTCCCGCACATTCGCGCACTTTGTCGGCAACTTCAACAAATTTTTTTCAAAAAGCCATAACTTCTTCATCTGGAAGCCTTTTTCAGAGCCGTTTTTTTTAAAACAGCCTAATTTTTCGAGATCTATCCATTGGAACACTTACTTTCAACATCTTCAGCTTCAGTTTTTTTTTTTTTAAATGGAAAGTCCATGCCAAGTCATTCTTGACAGCACTAACTACTTCCAATGGATAGCCTACATGGAAGATTTACTTAGAAGTAAAGGTCTCTACAGAATAGCCACAGACCAAGAGAAGAAACCAAAAGATGAAGACAAGGCTGCAAAATGGGAAAATAGACAAGATCAAGCACGTGGTTTGATAGGGATGTCTATTTCTCCTGATCTTAGATTCCATATTGCAGAACTTGAGACTCCTCATGAAGCATTGGAAAAACTCACTAAAGTTTTTGGGATTAAAAATGAAATTAGAGCCCATCAACTTGAAAATGAGTTGCTTACATTGGATTCTAATAATTTTTCTTGCATTGAAGATTTCTTGTCCAAATTCAAGACCCTTAGATATCTTTTGGAAGGTGTTAAGGTTAAGAAAGAAGATAGTAACCTTATTTATTCCATCCTTACTAAGTTGGGACAAGCCTACTCTATATTTGTTTCCACCTTCCATTCTACAAGGGAAGCTTTCATTTGTCAAGGAAAAGACTACAAGGCCCCTTCCTTTGACTCTTTTTGTGATTCTTTAATAAGAGAACAAGAAAAACTCTTGCACCTTGGTCTTCTTAATCTTCGAAACTCTTCCACGAAAGCGTTAGCCGCCCAACAACAACCAAATTCAAAGAATCCTAAGAAGTCATATCCTCAAAAGAATGGTCCTAAACCAACTCAGCCTCAAAATGAAAGATCATTTCAGCAAAATGATAAGACCAATAAAAACAAATGGAAGAAGACTGATAGACATTGTAACTTTTGTAATCGAGATGGCCACTTAGAATCTAAAAGCTTTAAGAAGATGGAAGCCTTGGAAGCCGCAATGAAGAAACATAACATCCATGTGGAGCATACTTCAACTTCAACTTCCGGAATGGCACTTTCTGCATGTCGTTGTCAATCATCTCAGTCTGGTTATGCATTAAATGTATCTTCTTCCTCTCCTTCTCATGAGTGGCTCATTGATTCTGGAGCCTCTTATCACATGGCCAAAAACCAAGCCATGTTTTCTTCTTTAAATGATTGTAACACCAAAAATATATATGTTGGTGATGATAGATCTCTTAATGTTGTCGGGACTGGAACTGTTCATCTAGACAATGGTCAGTTTAATGATGTATTATGTGTTCCAACCTTATCCTGCAACCTTCTATCTGTATATCAGATAACTCATTCAGGTGAAGGTAAAATTGTTGAATTTTCACCTCATGATGTTGTAATCAAGGATCTAAGAGATCCTAAACAGATTCTAGCTACTGGTATTGCTGATGATTCCACAAGGTTGTATAAGTTTCACAACTTTGGGTCATCAAATCTTCCCTCAGTATTTGTTGCTCATAATGATGAAGTGAGCAAACTTTGGCATGAGCGATTTGGTCACTTAAACTATCGCTCCCTTCAGCATTTATGTAAAGAAAATATGGTGACAGGTCTTCCTATGGTATCTTGCAGAGATGGTGTTTGTTCCGGATGTGTACTCGGAAAACATCATCGGGACAGTTTTAACAAACGTGCCTCTTGGCATGCCTCAGCCCCTTTACAGCTTGTGCATAGTGATTTATGTGGTCCACTTCCTGTTGCTTCATTCTCTGGCTGCAAGTATTTCTTAACTTTCATTGATGATTTCTCCAGACGCACTTGGGTATACTTCTTAAAACTCAAGAGCGAAGTATTTAACACATTTTTGGCCTTCAAAACCTTTGTTGAAAAACAATCTGGACATCAAATTCTTAAGCTAAGAACTGATAATGGTGGAGAATATGTTAAAAACACATTCATCAACTTTTGCACCGAAAATGGAATTCAAATGCAACATACTGTTCCATACACTCCACAACAAAATGGTGTAGCTGAAAGAAAAAATCGCACCTTAAAGGAAATGGCTAATTGTATGCTGCAATCTAAAGGACTCAGTCTTAGTTTTTGGGCCGAAGCAATTAATTGTGCAAATTATATAATCAATCGCACTCCTACTAAGGTTCTAGAGAATATCACTCCAGAATAAGCTTGGAGTTCCATTAAACCAGATGTAAGTCACTTTCGTGTTTTTGGAAGTGAAGCATGGGCCCATATTCCAGATGAAAAGCATAAAGCTTTAGAACCTAAGAGTGAGAAATGTACTTTTGTTGGATATCTGAAGATGTAAAAGGTTATAGACTTATTCCATTTAAGTCCAAAAATGTTATCATTAGAAGAGATGTAAAATTTGATGAAAATAAATCGGCCTGGGAGCCTAGTCCGGCGGATGTGCCACCTCTTCCTATCTCTTCTACTTTTGAAAACATTTCTTCTTCAGATGATGAAAGTGAGGATGATAATCCTCCCCCACCTTCTCAGGATCCTCAACTTCCAAGATGGGTCCGTGCTACTCGGGATGCAGCAGGTGATCTTGCCGGTGATCCTACAGATCAGCGACGTACACGTTCTCAGTTTGAAAGAGCCTCTTCTTTACTGGCTCAAGCTCCAGTAAATCATGATCCTGACACTTTTGCAGAAGCTTCAAGCCATCCACATTGGGAAGCAGCTATGAATGAAGAATATCATTCATTGTTGGCAAATGATACATGGGATCTTGTTCCTCTACCAAAGGGACGCAAACTTGTTAGATGAAAATGGGTTTACAGAACCAAGTATGGACCAGATGGGAAAGTTGATAAACATAAAACTCGTCTTGTTGCTAAGGGCTTTTCACAGGTTGAAGGCATTGACTACACTGAAACCTTCTCCCCTGTCGCCAAAATGAACTCTATCCGCCTTGTTCTTTCCCTTGTTGCCTCTTTAAAATGGGAAGTCCATCAGATGGATGTTAAATCTGCCTTCTTGCATGGGGACTTGCAGGAAGAAATCTATATGGAACAACCCATTGGCTTCATACAAACAAACTCCAGCCTTGTTTGTCGACTTAAGAAATCCCTTTATGGTCTCAAGCAAGCTCCTCGGGCTTGGTATGCCAAAATGGATAGCTTTCTTTTAGAATCTGGCTTTTCTAGGTGTTATTCTGACAATACTGTCTACACCAAGAAAGTGGGCAACTCTCTTATCATCCTTGTTCTTTATGTTGATGATCTTATTCTCACTGGTAGTGATCCCAACCTTATAAACCATGTGAAGTCCAGCCTTAAAAAGAAATTTGAAATGACAGACTTAGGACACTTACACTATTTTCTCGGTCTTCAAGTCTTGCAATCCAAGGAGGGTATTTTCCTTTCCCAGTCCAAGTATGCTTGTGATATTCTTCGTCATTTTCACATGGAAGACTGTAAGCCAGCCCTTTCTCCCTTTCAGTCTGGAGTCAAACTTTCAGTCTCTTGTACTTCTCCTGAAGTTGATGCTACCTTATACCGTCAACTTGTAGGAAAACTCTTGTATTTAACCCATACTCATCCTGACCTTTCCTTTACTGTTGGCCTTGTTGCTTGTTTTATGCAAAACCCCCGTGAAAGTCATTGGAAAGCAGCTAAAAGAATACTTCGCTATGTTCGAGGTACAGTACAGTTTGGGATTCATTACAGTGCCAAAGCAGCTCCTCTATTAGTTGGTTTCACTGATTCTGATTGGGCTGGTGACCCTGATAATCGGAAGTCTACTGCCGGTTATGTCTTCACTCTTGGTTCAGGACCTATTACATGGGCTTGTAAGAAACAGGCTGCCATTTCTCTTTCGTCAGCAGAAGCAGAGTATCGTGGTGCCATGGAAGCTAGTAAGGAAGCCTTGTGGCTTCGTCATATCCTATCAGAGTTTGGCTTTGAGCAGCAGCATTCAACCACACTTTGGTGTGATAATCAAAGTGCCATTCAGCTATGCAAAGATCCAGTCCAGCATCAGCGCAGCAAACACATTGAACTACACATGCACTTCATCAGAAAGCTCATTCATGACCATGTTCTTGAAGTGCAATATTGTTCAACAGATGATCAGGTTGCAGACATCTTCACAAAGGCTCTCACAGAGGCAAAGTTCACTAAACTTCGATATATGCTTGGAGTTCAGGAAGTTGTCACTAAGGGGGGATAGGCTCTAGTGCCTCCTTCCTTCTCCTATTGTGTCATATTTGTAAATCCTTCAATCCTATCCCAAGTTGTTCTTAAGGGGGGATGTTAGGATATTCCGACACATAGGATATAGTTAAGTTCAACTTGGTCTAGTGTAGAGTTAGGTAAAGTGTGTTTCTTTACCGTTGTACATTTTGTAACTTACAATCCGACGGTCACGATATGTAGTGATCCGACGGTTCACTCTCTCCTCGGTATTACCGACACTTGATCCGTGGCTTGACACCCGATTGGTCCATGAGTTCTATTTAAAGCTCATGGAGGGTCATTGTTCGAGTAATCCGTGCATGAGAGAAGCTTATGTAAATTTTCATTCCTTGATTAATAAATTGCATGTAGTAGCCACGTTGGCGCAGGCCGTGGAATGTTTCCCTCTTTGAGGGTTTTAACCACGTCAAAAATACTGGTGTATTGATCTGTGATCTGGTTGTGAGCGGTGTCCTTTTGGTGTTCTTTCTGAGGAACTTACCCTGTAAATTCCTACATTAACAAGGGACAGATCAGATTTTGGAATGGTTGTGTATATCTTAAAACTAGCATGAAGATTGACTGAAGAAACTTTTATTTACTTCTGCTAAGGTAAAACATAAATAGTTTCAAAGGCTTCCTGGCTGACGTTCAGGCTTCATCTGTAGTTTAAGAAATATACAGAAATTTAGAAAATTGACCTTTTTAGGGGATCTTTCCAACCTTCTTCGTGAAATTAACTGAGGATGCCCCCCAGTGGATTAACTGAGGACAGTCCCCAATGGATTCGCCATTATGTTATCACCGGGTTGTCCCCAGGTTGGAGTAAGGGATACGGCCGAGGTAACCACAAACCAACTTTGGACTGCAGGTTCTAGCCCACCTGCAATTAGAGAGGGCTCTCTCTTTCAGATTTAGCTATGTTTAAAATGATTCTAGGCTAGGTATTGAGTTCAGAAGGTTTTTGTTTTGCTTTGGTGGGAAAATTGATGTCTCAGGTAGAGAGGCATAGCACAGTCTGAGTGTTTCAAACCATTGGGCGTGGAGTCGAGGAGGAGGACTGCTGGTGCATTTCCTTGATCACAATAAGGGAAAATGGAGCAAGACAGCTGCGCATGAAACAATGTTCCAGGTTTAAATGATGGAAAGAATGCTAAGTAATGAGAGGCAGTTAAGAATCTCTCAATCAGCTTAACAGATGTAGGTAACAGAGCTCTAGCTAGGGGCATTTAAGAATCCCTAGATAATTGGCATACACAGGTGAATAGGGGTAAATATGAGCCAGGAGGAATTCATATTCATAACCAATTCATTCAGAGGAAAACATAAGGAAATAGCAGAAATTGAGCATAGAGTGTATTTAAACAAATTCTAAGCTATTCTTTCTTTCTGCTATTTAGATAGTGGTAAACAATAAAATAGAGGTAAGATGCACTAATATTTTTAGGCTACAGCACAAGAATTCCATCTTCATTTCTTCAAAACATTCATTAACAATAGGCAGTTTGCTCTCCAAGCTTTCAGCAATCTTTGGTTATAGAAAAACTCAGGTATACAATGCGAGTCTCTAGTGAAAATTCTCAATAGACCAACCCTTGAAACAATGTAGAGAGCGGTATATATAGGGGAAAAACTCTCTACAACTGCTTTTTTTACATCTTGACCTAAAACAAGTCATAAAAAATGATTAATTTGACCTAATTCTATCAGAAATAAATGCATGAAAATATCTCGGGCTACGCTGAGGGCGGCCGTATCAAAACTGAGTAAATGATGTAGTCCTCGGTGGCTTGGTGCAGTGTTTTCTGCAATAAATGTGTATGGGTTTCTGCTTCTTTGCTGTCTGTCTGCATTTAAAGCTTTAACTATGATTTGAGAGCAAGGATGGCCTTACGCCTCTTAATTTGACTTTCTGGGGGGCTCATCAATGTTCAGGTGCTTCGAGCCCCTAAAAAATCTTCAGCTAATACTCTCTGGCTCTTCTTCTTCTCTGATACTCTCTAACAATAAATTGGGATGCTGTTCTGATGTGCTATGCGTTAAATCAGCATTTAATGGCCGTTGTTCGGCTCTGTCTTCCTTAAAACTGTCTTCGGCTCCTTCCTGAATGCTTCGCGAAGAAAAATGGGTCATTCAGCGCCTTTCGGGCTTGCTGGGGGCTGCATAATGAAAAGATTCGCTAAAGATTCCCCACTTTGGCCTATTTTATCCAGCGATGAGCGATTTACGCTAAACTGCCTCATAAACTGATTCCGAGGCTCCGGAGTGCGATTTTCGCCCTTTGCGCTAAAACCGATGATGACGTCAGCATGACGGGATGTTGTATGGTGGGTGATGTCAGCAAGATGATGTGGTGGGATGACGTCGGCATGATGACATCATCACGTACGGAGGTGACGTGGCAGCACGGGAGGTGACACAGTGGCAGGGCACGTGGCAGGGTGATTCGGCGGTACAGTGGCAGGGGGGTGATGCAAGCGGGTGACGTGTCATGGTGACTGGGCAGGGGGGTGACGCAGGCAAGTGACGTCATTGCGCAGGAGTGGTAAACGGTTTTGGGCGCACCGCCTTATCGTCTTGGCGGTTTTGGAGGGAGGGGCTCCGCCACAACCCAGAAGGCGACGCGTGGCGGGAGTACAGCGGCAATACCGCCCATCTCCCGGACGATAACCTTCGGGCACGTTTGGAGACAGGAAGGCCCGCCAGCCGTTAATCTGGGCACAGGACGATCAGACGGTTGGCGGGAAGGACGGGGCGACGGCGAGTTAGTGGGCGAGGATATTCGCGGGAATATTCCGATTTGAATATAACGCGGCTGGGGTTTTTTAGACTTAGGAAAAATGGGTTTTAGGGTTTAATGTGCGGGGGTATAGTGATTTGTGCATGAAAAATTAGGATAAGGGCGACAATGTGGGTTTTTTGAGGGTTTTTAGGGCAAGGGAGAGGTTATTAGCATGACCAGGTGTCATCTAACTCCTGCTATGACACAGATGGGCTAAAAATAGCCCTAGATGGACTATTTTTTCCCTAGACTTAGAAGAAATATGGCTATATTGCCAGGGAGGGGATATTTACATAGGGGAGTTTTATATACATATTTTTAGTAGGGGAGGGGGAAAAGCTGATGGGGAGTTATATACTAGAGTTAGTAGTTAATATGGAGATGATAATAAAGCGCTAAGGTGGGGGACCTTAGGCTAATTTTGGGGAAAGTTACTCATAGATGAGAAATCCTTGAGTGAAGCAGATCTTCACCAAGACAAATGACATGGAAAATGATGAGCTAAGAGGAACCAAGCAGATCTTGACCTCTTTGGGGAAATTAGTAAGTGACTTGGGGAATTAGAAGAAGGGGGAGTTAGTGATGTCCACCTCGAGCTCCTTCAGATGAAAAACTATCTGCACTGTTATCTAAAGAGATAAAACACCTTGTAACACAAAATTGATCATAAGTCATCATTCTGCAACCTCACAGCTACCTACCCAGCCTACTCACCTAACATTTTTTCTTCTTTTTGGTTTGGGTGCACTTAGACTTGCAGACCCAGATTTACAATTTTTCTTTTGAATGCTTCCTATCTATATCTACACTTATTTCTGCCAGGGTCCCAGATTAAGCAGTTGGGTCCCTTTGATTCTCTACCTATCTACAGATCTGCCAAGATTAAACTGTTTGGTCAAATGCATTCTCTACATTCTAAAACAGGAAATTGAAACCTAGGGAGACCAAGATTAAACTGTTTGGACCTCCCTTAAATGAAAACTCTCCAAAAATGGAATGACTCATCAAAATTGGACTACAACAGTGCCTTTGAACTAACACACTTCATGGCATCCTGTGGAAATATGGAACACTGCAGTCTGCAAAGTATGACATATTTGGCATGTAAAAATTTCAATCATGAAAAATGAAACCCTGTTGCAATAGGAGGCTAACAAAACACACAGTTGGAAGCTTTCCCCTGCAATCCAACTGATGGATTATCTTGTATTATAGTATATGATAGGACTAATTTTGTAGAAATCAGTTCAATTGATGTAGCATTAGATTCTATATTTTGGACGTTCTATTTTGATGACTCTAACTGCCTTGAAGGTGCAGGTGCTGTGAGCATTCTCATTGACCCACAAGGTAACCAACATCTGATGGCCGGCCGGTTGGAGTTCGCATGCACCAACAACACGGCAGAATACGAAGGCTTGTTGCAAGGCCTGAAAAAGGCCATCGATATGAGGGTAAAAAATCTTAATTTTTTCGGTGACTCACAGATAATTGTGGACCAGGTATGGAAAAGGATACACTTCAATTCGCCACACTTGGTGAGGTACCAACATGAGTTATGGAGCTTAATTGATTGTTTTGATTCTTTTAATATCACATACATAGCTCGAGGAGAAAACCAAGATGCCGATCTGATGGCTGGTATGGTAGCAAAACTTTTGCCTGATTTTAGATTAAAGAAGAATAAATGTTATGTTGAATTGATTTTGTTAGGCCCCTATACTACTAGTGTAACCCCTTATTGTTATTAATACAACCCACTTATTATATTGATGTACCCATGTAGTACCCATATTGTTACTATTGTGCCCCATAGAAGCCCACTATTGTTATTATTGTGCCCTTACATTATTATTGTTATGTCGGTTCTGATTATGATATGACCCATTAGACTCCTATATATAGAAAGGAGGTCTTTTAATTTGTATCATCCAAGAGTTGTTCATTTTTGTAATGTAACAAAGGTTTCCCCCTCAAAGAGGCTGAATTATAAGGCGTTGATCTCTCTTTTCTATCTTTTTGTGAGCTGCTACAAACAGGTCATCGTGGAAGTTTCACTATAACTTTTTTTCTACGACGTTGATCCGGATTTAGACAGGAACGCAATAGATTACAGAGATAACCATAAATACAGAGATGCAATAACCATAAACACAGAGATGCAGCGGAAATAATGCTTCATTTCATTAATGGAAAATACTGAAATATGCTTACAAACAGAAATGGGAAGAAACCAGCTAGGGCGATGGTAGCTTATCTCTGAGAAGAGATGTGCGGCTACATGCCTCTGAACTGTTCCGAACTCAGTTACAATGAGGCTCGAAGGCCTATTTATTGTTGAGAAACAATGGAAAACCCTTCACATCCCGAAACCTAACCCTAGAAGATGAAACGCCAAATTGTGGGCCCCGTTTGGGTAAATTGGTACATCAATTTCCCGGGGTCGTAACTTTGGCATATGATCTCCATTTGACGCGTATGATAGCTCGTTAGAAAGATCTATCCGAGTACTACCACTTTGGGAGGCAACATCAATCCATGGACTCATGTTGCCCCAGATTCCCAAAAAAAACATCGTTTAGGGCCTCAAAACGGCTCCGGAAGTTCAGGACCCGAAAAACTGCTAAAAATAGTAAATTGTGCTACAATTTAGGAAACTGAAAAGACTGAAAGAGACAGTTGTGGGGGTCCAAATGGGTTGGTGGGTGGCCACCAACATCCACCTGGATCATTCCTCCCCCCTTAGGAAGCAATGGTCCCCATTGCGTTGAGTTCCTCCCTGAGATGAGGAAGCTTCTGCTGAGTTGGTTCTCTGGTGAGCTGTTCTGCAATCTCTGATGTGTCCAGTGATGGTGGGAAGCATGGTTGACGATGGTCCACATTGAATACTCGGTGCAAGCGAAGGAATGGAGGAATGCTGTGCTTCAAAGCATTGTTTCTCGTAGCCTTGGTACTGCTGTAAGGACCATGTCGGAGTGGTCTGAGCTTCTGATGGGTTCTGGTAAGGCATTCTTTCTGTCGATGCAACCATACTTTGTTGCCCACCTGAAACTTGTGTGGTACCCATGTGGGTGAGGAGAAGTTGTTCCTGTGTTTTGTCATGACCGTATCCCTTTGCTGCTGCTGCTGCATGGAGGAACCCTTTGTAGGGGTCATGGATGTAGCAACGATCTTCCCCTTATTTTGGGAGTGAACCAGACAGATGAATTTCCTGGTCTGTGATATGAGCTTGCTGCCTTTCTTGGTAGTGATCAAGGATGTGGCAGTAGGTGGGGCTACCTCTGGTATCCTGTATAATGAATTATTCAAAGAAATAATGACAGCACGAGGCCTTGACTCATACACAGCATGTCGCCTCCATAAGTATGGCTGGCCTAATAGTACATCACAAACATCCAGAGGTGTAACATCACACAATACCTCGTCTGTGAAGGGTTTGATACTGTAGGGAAGGCGGCACTGCTGGCGAACTTTGAGATCTCGTCCTTCATGAAGCCACCCGATACTGTACGGCTGTGGGTGTGGTGTAGTCGGTAGGCCCAACCGCTTCACGACTTCTGCTGAAACGAGGTTCTTTTGGCTACCACTGTCGACAATGAATCGCAGCGGTGAACCCTTCACCCACATCTGTGAGTGGAAAAGACGCTCCCCCTCCTCTGGATCTTCGAGCTCATTTTTCTTGATCTTGGCGGTGGCAACAGTGGCACTGGGATCCGCATCAATGATCTGCTTCCCTTTGCCATTCCCCTTGTCGGGTTCTGGCTGAGGATCGGAACATGCATCTGATTCGGAAGCCTTCAACTCGGCCACCAGCGACTGCTTGGTTCGGCACTCACTTGTGTTATGAGTGGGACTCTTGTGGAACTCACACCACTTCCCTGTGTCCTTCTTCGGCTTCATGGTGTTGTTCTTTTCTTGCGGCTTCGACGGGTTGTCTTGGGTCACCCCGCCTTGGCTTTGTCCTTTGGGCTTCGGATTTGCAGATCCAAAGTCTCGCTTCTTCTGTTTGAACTTTTGCTCGATTTTGACAGCGTATCGATATGCTGTGCCGAGTGAGGAGATGTTCAAGAACACCATCTCTTCCTGGATGTATCTGTGCAGGCAGCCGCGGTATTTGAGTACCAGATGCAGCTCAGAATCTTTGATACCCAACTGTGTGCGAAGGGTATGAAAAATGTTTGTGAACTCCGGCACATCTTGGTCTCGTCCCTGCCGCAGTGTGGTCCATTTGATGTATTTGTCCTCATAGCTTCCGACAGGGTAGTACTGCTCCTTGATGGCATCCCGGAAGTCATTCCAAGTGGGTGCGGCTGAAAACAGTGAGCCTGTACTTTCATCCTTCTGCTCGCAGTAGGTTTCCCACCAGTCCTTGACGTGGGGGGCTGCTTTGAGAAGAGCAAAAACAATCTTTTCCCGACTTGAAAATTCATGAACAGAAAAATACCCATCTAGCAGATTTAACCATTTATCTACGGCATCTGCGTCTATTTGACCCTCGAAGATGGGGATTTCAAAATTAACTTGTACCTTAAATGGCGTGGTGTTTCCAGAGTCGCTGTTGGAAGCCGATGCGTCGCCTCTGGGAAGCCGCTGAAGGATCTGCGCAAAGCTATCCATCATCGCGTTCCTTTGCCGCTCGAGCGCTTCTTCGAGCAAGATTTTGATAGGATCTCCTGCTCCCTCGTCTTTCTTCTCATCCACCATGGGAGGTCGTCGGGATTTGCGAGGCTGGTCTTGCAAAGGTTTGACCAGTTCAAGCCCTAACTCCTTATATCCCGACCTCGTTGGGGACATGCAAAGAAAAACAGAGAAAAAGCAGACCGCTCTGATACCACTGATCCGGATTTAGACAGGAACGCAATAGATTACAGAGATAACCATAAATACAGAGATGCAATAACCATAAACACAGAGATGCAGCGGAAATAATGCTTCATTTCATTAATGGAAAATACTGAAATATGCTTACAAATAGAAATGGGAAGAAACCAGCTAGGGCGATGGTAGCTTATCTCTGAGAAGAGATGTGCGGCTACATGCCTCTGAACTGTTCCGAACTCAGTTACAATGAGGCTCGAAGGCCTATTTATTGTTGAGAAACAATGGAAAACCCTTCACATCCCGAAACCTAACCCTAGAAGATGAAACGCCAAATTGTGGGCCCCGTTTGGGTAAATTGGTACATCAATTTCCCGGGGTCGTAACTTTGGCATACGATCTTCGTTTGACACGTATGATAGCTCGTTAGAAAGATCTATCCGAGTACTACCACTTTGGGAGGCAACATAAGTCCATGGACTCATGTTGCCCCAGATTCCCAAAAAAACGTCGTTTAGGGCCTCAAAACGGCTCCGGAAGTTCAGGACCCGAAAAACTGCTAAAAATAGTAAATTGTGCTACAATTTAGGAAACTGAAAAGACTGAAAGAGACAGTTGTGGGGGTCCAAATGGGTTGGTGGGTGGCCACCAACATCCACCTGGATCAGATGTTTCAGAAGCTAAAAAAGAAACCCATTTGAGAAGAAATCACGTTGAATCTCAGGTCCAAATTTTAGATTTTTTTGTGCATATTTGCAGAGATATGATCTAAGGAAGTCAGTCTTTTTGCAGACTCCTGAATTACATTCCAAACAGGTGACCTAGGTAAAATCGTCATAACTTTCTCCCTGAGCATCGGATTGAAATTTCGTAAGAAGGTACAGAAATAGGAAAAATTGTAGCTTCTTGTATATATCTTCTAGTGCCAAAGGTTGAAATAGTGATACATGGCACTTCATACAAGTTCGCTCTTCTGGAAAGGTTATAATCAGGTCATCTTGGAAGATTGTGCATAACTCTTTCTTGAAGAATCCAATTTGGATCAGACTAGTGGCATTGGAAAGAGGACGCAGAGGGCTACTAAAGGTCACAATTTAAAAACTTAAAGATCCGAAAGTACAAAGTTATAGTGACTTCAAGTTCGAGCTCCTAAAATCAAGAAAAAGCAAGATGAGGAAGTTTGATTGCAAAGGATCCGGTAAATTGGATACTTCAGATGGAGCAATATTTTGATCTACATGGTTTACCAATGTTACAAAAGGTATGTATTGCATCTTCATATTTAGAACCGGATCAATTTTTATGGTATGAAGGGCTTTTTTCTCGTAAACAACTTGTTACATGGTCAATTTTCACAGAGGAAATGATAGCACATTATGAGGATACAAAGAGCAACACCACAACAATTGGAAAGAGTAAAAGGGCTTTGTGACATAATGGAAAGCAAAATTATGGAAACCAAGAAGCATACCCCTCACAAATATAAAGATGGAAATGTTGTTCCTCCTAGCCTTCCACAACCTACAAGGGTAACACCACAATAATTGGAAGAAAAAAGAGAAAAAGGGCTTTGTTACAATTGTGATAGAAAATGCACTAAAGGTCATAAGTGTGCTAAGAAGAAATTATTTTACATAGAATATGAAGAGGACGAAGAAAAGGATCAAGAAACATCAAAAGAAGAGGATATATGCTAGGACCTCGCCCCATATGAAGAAGAAATGAATCAGAACATATCTTGTAAAGCATTGGCAAGAATTACCACTCCTCAAACTCTCAAGATAGGACATATCAAGAATAAAAAGGTGCAAGAAGTGAAAGATCACATCGAGAAAGAAGAAATGAATCCAACCATATCTTGTAATTCGTTGGTTGAAATTACCACTCCTCATACTACCAAGATAGAAGGACATATCAAGAAGAAAATGTTCAAGAAGTGAAATATCACATCGAGCATCAAGAAATGAATCTGACCATATCTTGTAAAGGATTGGAAGAAATTACCACTCCTCAAACTCTAGAGATAGAAGGAAATATCAAGAAGAAAAATGTTCAAGTAGTGAAAGATCGCATCGAGCATCAACAACAAGTTCTCCAACTTTTAAAGGATAACGCCACTTCGGTGCAAAATCAAATGAAACAACAGGTAGATCAACATCGTAGTGAAAAATGTTTTGATGTAGGTGATTGGGTATTTGTACTACTACATTTGAAGCAAGGTATTTATGAGAAGGAAATGTTGGCAATACTACATGCACTTAAAAAATGGCGACTTTACCGAATGGGAAGACTCTTCAAGGTAAAAATGGATAATGATAGTCTTAAATACTTTTTAGAACAACTATTATCTTTAGAAGAACAGAAAAAATGTGTCACAAAAATGTTGGGTTATGACTTTGAAATCATCTATAGAAAATGGAAGCAAAATTTTGTTGCAGTTGCACTCTCAAGAAAGGATGAGGATGTGGAAGCATTGTTTTGTGCTATTTCTATTATCCAACCAGATTGGATAAATGAAGCAAGGGATGAATGGAAGAAGGACGAAGAAGTATGGCCACTTATTCAAAAGTTGCAAAAGATCCCAATTCAAACAATATTGCTAGAAATTGAAGAGGAAGGAAAAATCATATTGGAACCTGGAGCAGTCACAGAAACAAGAACCTGACATCTACGAAATCGATCAATTTCAGAATATCTCATCAAGTGGAAGAACTTACCCACTGAACTCAACATGGGAGGACAAGAATTTTATACAGAAGCATCAAGAACTACTCAAGCGTTGAGGACAACACTTTTTGAAGGAGAGGGGCATGTTAAGCCCCTATACTACTAGTGTTATCCCTTATTGTTATTAGTACAACCCACTTATTATATTGATGTACCCATGTAGTACCCATATTGTTACTATTGTGCCACATAGAAGCCCACTCTTGTTATTATTGTGCCCTTACATTATTATTGTTATGTCAGCTCTGATTATGTTATGACCCATTAGACTCCTATATATATAAAGGATGTCTTTTCATTTGCATCATCCAAGAATTGTTCATTTGTGTAATGTAAAGGAGGTTGCCCCCTCGAAGAGGCTAAATTCTAAGGTCTCTCTTTTCTATCTTTTTGTGAGCTGGTTTCATAACGGATTTTCAGACCATCCGTGCCTGATAACATCTCAAATTGGCAGGTGTTCGAAGATGACGAGAAAATCCTTGAGTTCTTCCACTACGAGAAGACATTCAAGAATGCAGTCATTGATGAAAAGGAGCATGATAGGTTTATGAACGAGAGGGAAGATGAGGAAAATGATAAGTCCAATATGATTCCCAAGTCAGGTATCAAGATGGAGCACTTGTATGAACTGCATGATAAATTCAAGAAGCTGACTAATTGCAAAACCCATAGCTCATCCATGAAGTATGAATCGGTCAACCTTGGAACCAAAGAAGACCCAAAAAATGTCAATTTGGGCTCGGGGTGCTCTCCACAAGAGAATTTTGCATTTGTTAAAGAGTACAAGGACATATTTGCATGGACATATAGTGACTTAAAAACCTTTGATACCAATGTTATGCAGCATGTAATTCCTCTGGAAAAGGAGGCTAAGCCCTACCAACAAAAGCTTCGCAAGATGCATCCAAGCCTAGAACCATTGGTGAAGAAAGAATTAAACAAAATGTTGGATGCTAAAATCATTTTTCCGGTCAGACACACCTGCTGGGTAGCTAATCCCATGCCAGTAAGAAAGAAAAATGGAGACATCAGGTTGTGTATCGATTTCAGAAACCTGAAAAAGCATCACAAAAGGATAACTATCCTGTCCCTTGTATGGAACACATTCTTCAATGCATTTCTGGGTCTGAAATGTTGTCCCTATTACATGGGTTTTTAGGATATAACCAAGTGTTGGGATCAGCTTAAGACAACCTTCAACACTAAATGGGGTGCTTACGCATATCGTAAAATGCCTTTTTGACTTATTAATGTCGGCGCCACATTCCAAAGAGCTATGGACATAGCTTTCCGAGGGTTGATTAACAGATCAGTAGTAGTTTACATGGATGACATCACTGTATATTCATATCACAAAAGGGATCCTATTTATGACCTGAAACATATTTTCGAAAGATGTTAGAGATACGGAATATCGTTGAATCCTAAGAAGAGTGTCTTCGCAGTTATAAAAGGGAAACTACTAGGCTATATCCTCTCTAAAGAAGGGATTGTTATTGATCCTAAAAGAATCGAGACATTCATCAAAATACAACCCCCTGTAAATAAAAGGGAAATGTAATCTTTGTTTAGGAAGATCAATTTCGTTAGGAAATTTGTCTCAGGTTTTGCAGAAATAGTACGTCCCACGCAGCTAATGATGAAGAAGGATATTGTGTATAAGTGGAGCGATGAAACTAAGAAATCGTTTCAGCGAATTAAGGAGGCCATCGCGAAAGCTCCTGCATTCATCAGTCTGAATTTTGACAAGGAATTCTTCTTGTACACATTTGCTTCTGATGTTTCATATGCTGCAATCCTCACTCAAAAAAATGATGATGGCAACAAAGTCCTTGTTTCTTATATGAGCTCTAATCTTCAGGGAGTAGAACTGAACTACCCAAACATGGAGAAACAAGGCTTTGCAGTTTTTAAAGTCGTAAAACACTTCCGCCCTTATTTATTAAAGGCTAGGAATAAAGTAATTGTTCACCATTCTGTCGTAAGAGCCCTCTTTGTGCAGAAAGAAATGGGTGAATGGAGAGGGAATTAGATAACCGCACTTCAAGAATTCGACCTTAAGATTAAGTCGGTGAAGATAGTTCGAGGGCTGGGATTGTGTAGGCTAGCAGCATAAGACTTATCGGATAAAGAAGGGGCATCTGAAGAACCAGAAACACAGAGCATGCAAAATGCATAAGTAGAATTCAGGGAGGAGACCCTATGGATTAATGAGACGCTGATGTATGAGCGCGAAACATTAGAAGCCCTTTTTGATACTGAGTCATGGTATTATGACATACGCTTTTGTCTAACACGGGGAGCATGTCCTTAACACATGGATGCATCACAATGGAGAGCGCTCAGATTGAAATCTAATCAGTATCACTTGGCCAATGACACATTATACAAAAAAAATTATGATGGAATCTGGCTAAGGTATTGGAAAAGGATGATGCTGATCATGTCTTGAAAGAAATGCACGACAACCCAGCAGGTGGTCACTATGGCGGAGAGACCACTGCTCGCAAAATATTAAGAGCCGGATATTATTGGCCCATAGTGGTCAGAGACTCGCATGCCTATGCTCAGAAATGCAAGGTATGTCAAACTACTGCAGGATGAGAAAGAAAGCCAACCGTTCCCCTCAGGTCCATTATGATTTATCTCCCGTTCCAGCAATGGGGCCTAGATGTCATAGGACAGGTCACTTCGAACTCTTCACAACAACATAAGTATATGCTCACGGCGACCGACTACTTCACCAAATGGACCGAAGCCATCCCGCTTCGAAAGGTAAATGAAGACGAGGTAATCTCATTTATTGATAAATTCAATATCAACAGGTTTGGCATCCCTGATGCTCTCATTTTTGAAAATGCTTCTTACTTTTCATCACTGAAATTGACTAAATTTTCTATTGATAAATCAATTCACATAAAATATGCATTAAACTATTACCCCTAGGGAAATGGAGTTGCAGAGTCCTCAAGTAAAAACCTCATCTGCATAATCCGTAAATCTGGTGCCGACAACCAGAGGAATTGGCACACCGCTCTAACAAACGCCATTTGGGCCGATAGGGTCACCCCAAAAGTGGCCTTAGGAAACTCCTCATACTTCCTTGTCTATGGACAGGAATCCATCTTGCCTCCCAACGTTACCCTTCCCTCTTTATAGCTCTCTCAAGATTCGAGAGGAACCCCTTCAGCCTTACTTCAAAACAGGATCAACCAATTGGTAAGGTTGGAAATATTGACAGATAAATCCATAAATAAATTTAGAAATCATCAAATGATTATGAAGAGATGGTTTGATCACCATCTGGCAGGAGATAAAGATTACCAAATAGGAGAGCTAGTCCTAAAATGGGACAAGTTGAATGAGCCAAAGGGTAAACACACAAAATTCCAACACTTATGGCTAGGCCCATTCCAAGTTGAGGAGAAAATTGGTCAAGGAACTTACAGATTGAAAACTTTACAGGGAGAAACTAAAAAACTCCCTGTTAATGGCGATCATCTTAAGAGATACTTCCAGTAGCCATCACATGGTGGCTACCTCCTGAGTAGGTTAGGATTCATTTTATTTTCGTTGATTAGCTTAGTTGCATTTTCATCCTGTCCTTTCCTGTTTTATGCAAAGTTTATTTTTCTTTGAATTGCAGTTCTTTTCAGCCAACGGATTTCGGTCCTCCACTCTCGTTTTCACTTTTATAACTCTCATCAGACTGCCCTCATTCGTCACCTTCAGCTTTTGCCTCCCTCGCTAACTTTCTGATGAGTCTATCGGTCCTAAATTCATCATTGCCTTGCAAATCAAACAAACTTTCAATAAGCATATGAGAACTTGAAAATTAGCTATGGAATTCGAATCAAAGCCACTCAATAGCACCTATTGGGAACTAGGAAATATTTTTTGGTAACCTGGATACCTGGATCATGTAGGGGCATCATTATAAAATGAAAAAGTGTGTAACTATAGCTGGACTGGCATGGCGGAATGCTGCATTTTTAAAATCCCACTTAGACCTAGCCGATACTTGCTTGTAAGGTTTGCAGTCATTCTCCATTGGTCCCATCCACCACACTAAGTTTTCCAACACTTGTCATCTACAAGTAAACCTCCTTTCATGGGCTGAACTCACTGCCATATACCCTATGGCAAATCCAATTTTGCTCTAGTCCTTGTGCCTAAAACTGGAAGGACTTATTTAAAAGAAAATGAAATGTTGAATCCTTGTGCCAATCTGGAAGGACAGGTTGTTTGGGAAGCCAGTTAGAGTAGGGACTATTGTTGGACTCAGAGTACCAGTTGACACAACACACCCAACCTTGCTTAAGCAGTTTAAAAATATGGCATGATCCATGACTGCGCCCCATTTAATCACACGAAAGTATAGCACTAAAATTCTTACATAAAGTGCAGATAAATATATCTACATCAAGATTGATGAGCAATAAAGAGCTGAGGTACACACCTAAACAGGTATTGGTAGACCGGTGATGGCCCCAAAAGGATTTTTGAAAGTAGAAAACAGGTAGATAAGGGTCAATAAATCCCATGATACTACCATTGGAGAATGCCTGTGAAAACCCTATCAATAAGTAGAAGTTATTTGTCTCTATGCCACCTGAAGCAACTAATGTTGAAGTGGAACCCATGCTTGTCCATCTATACAGTTTTCATTTCCAGTTTATCTTAACACCCTGATGTTCTATTGATCCAAGGTCTATTTGGAAATAGAGATAACTGGTTCACCTAGCGATTCACCATTTGTTGTGGCCACAACCACCACCCTATTAAAACATGCTCTGGTAGCAAATTTGAATGGGTCCCCTATGAGTGTGATCTTCACTTCTCCGAATGATTTGTTTTTATCTCAAGGATTTTAACTCTGTGGTGAGTCAAATCCTCAATTCTTAATGGTCAAGACCCCCCTTTAATAAATCTCTACTGCATGATTCATCCATAACCCAGTCTAGCCCCTCATTCATATATTTCATTGGGACTCTTTCAAATCCTCATAAACATTCATGATGCCCTATGCCCACACATTTAATCGCCCCACCCTTTACCCATCAAAACCTTCAATCACATCTTTACTCCCATTATAACTATTTTCACTTTGCAAATCATTCATAACTTTCCCTTTTTGCTTATCGCAATCAACACTAAATACATAATGCGCACCACTATACACCAAACCCGACGACACTGTTAACCATAACACATTTATATTTCGTGTCCTGAGCCCCATCGCATATCGCAATTAGCGAGGTCCAAGGCTTTTATATAGGGCACACCGTGATCTACCGGACCGACCAGGATCATTGATCAAGAGCTCAGGAGCAAGTGTCGTAAAATGGTCAAAAATTAAAGTGCTCAGAACTGCTTTGAACCTAAACAACTGGATAGAGCTTGTATTCCTGATTTCGTCACCACAAACGGTTCGGAAAACGGTCGTCGTATGAGAAAGTTATGCCAAAAAGAAGAATGGTCCAATAACATTGAAATTTTGAATTTTTTCAAAAAAATTAGAATAGAATATTCTTTGGAATATTTTGTTTTGGGCAACAAATGGCAGGATGCCACATGGCAGGATCAAAGGCCGCCATATGGCCTGGATGATGTCAACAAGTATGTTGGGCGCATGTTTAAAATTTTTGGCAGTTTTGAGTATTGAACCCGCAACCTACAGTCTACAAGCGCCACGACTTACCATTGCGCCAAACATTTGAGTCTTGTTATGTGGGCGGCATAAACATTTCTTAATGTTTGATATAGAGTAGGGCGGGAAATGAATGGGGCCAGCCCCCCCATGCCATACGACCCCGCCCCGGAACCGTAGGCTTAAGCCTACCTGCCAGCGGAAAAATGCCAAGGTTAATGTTTAATGTTAAACGTGGTCACATATGCATGAAGAACGGGACTAACTCCGTGTTAAACTACCCATTGACAAACGGTTTTGCACGCAATCCAATGCCAAACTGCAATACGAAATGCTGGTAACATGGCATTAAAAATCAACAGATACTGCCAATTAACATAGCGGCGGAATTGGCAGACGCGCCAAATTTGGGTGGTCCCGCCATATTTGGCAAGCCTATCTGGCTTCCAACTACAGTTAGCTGGAGTGATTCTAGGCCAAACTGGAGGAAATCTTCAATGAGCCATAACTTTGGCTAGGAAAGTCCTTTTTGGACGAATTTTTTTTATTTTTTATTTTGGGTCTCTTCGACCTTCTGAAGCCATTGGAATAGGTTTCACAGCCATCTGAGGTCGTTTGCAGGTGATTTTGCTTCGTGGAAGTTCCAGGAGCCACTAGGGCCAAATCAGTTTGGGAGTTGCATTGGGAATTGTGCAGCCATTGAATGTGGAACGAGTGTCATTCTTGAAATTTTTCAGCATTCTGAATCCATTTCTACAGCTCGTTTTTCCTTTTGAGGCATTCTTCTCACTATTTCGCTGCAGGGAAGCTTTCAGGGCCACTAGAGCCATTTCAGTGCTTGAGCTGTTTGGGGGCTATGTTCATCCATTTTTGGTGATTCAAAAGCCTATGTCTGCTATTTTCGACCTTCTGAGTCTAATGGCAGAGGTTTTAGAACCAATTGAGGTCATCTTCACCTCAAAATTCTCCATGCAAGTTTAAAGGGCCACTAGGGACAATTGGGGAAAGTACTGTATAAGGTACAATTTCACTATTTAGTGTTTGAGAAAGTACATGTTTAGCTAATTCCTATCTTCTGATTCTGTATTTACAGTCAGATATGTCTTTTGAGACACTCATATTCTTGTATTAGCCTTTGTAGCATTTTTAATACAAGAGGACAAGCCTAGTTTGAGAGGCTTGGTCCAACAGATGTAGCCCAGAAGGGGTGAACTGCTTTATCATTTTGATGTCTTTATTTTCTGAAGATGATATGCTAAACAAAACTGATATAAAGTGTTAAACAGAAAATATACATAACTTGCATACACACATAATCACCTATTCAGCTGCAGAGAGTTATTTGTCTTATTCCGCAAGACATCAAACTTAAAGTATGGGTATGTCAAAGACTTCTAAGTGTTTACTTTGTTATTTCTTTAGGCAGAGCCTGTAGAGGGCCAGGTAGCCTCTGGAACTCATCCTCTCTTTAGAGGTGACATGTCCGGTGAATGCCCCTACAGTCTATCTCTGTATAAGAAATAAGAAGTTTTCACAATTGCAGAGGTCACTTGGAGTGTATAGCTCACATTTGAAATTATGGGAAATGGATACCTTGCACCATTAAACAAGTACATTCCATTTTCAGATCAGATGGTATCAAAGAACTAGGTTTGCTTGACTGACATCACTAGCATGATTGTTGATGAGCCCCAAATTTGGTAACATTTTGGGCTCATTTGGCCTAACTACCTTTGCTCAATCCTTCATTTTTCATAACTTATGCATCATTTTTTAGTATGTTTATGTCATTTGTATGAATAAGGGCACTCATTATTCCTAGGTGGCTAACACGTGCTCATTTCAGGTTTTTTGACACATGATTGGAACAAAACCGAGCAGATAAGGGCCAGGAAACAGCCAAGATGGGGTTGCGGATTTGTAGGAGGGTTGTCCACAGCATTAAATGGTCTTCCTCGTGATCTTCACCCCCAACTCCGAGCTCCAACAGCCACCACAACCGGATTTAGAAGGCAGCCAAACGGATTTTGAGGAAGCAGCTGTTCACTCCTAGTTTGGTCAGCCAAGTCTCACTGATTTAGGAGGCCAGCTTGGGGCCTCGTGATGTATAAATGATAAGGCTCTAGCCTTCGAAAAGGACTTTTGAAACATTGTTGCACATTCTGCACTAGAAGCTGCTAGCTTGGTTTTGCTCTTTTGTAGCCATTATTGGCTTACTCTTTGACTTATGATTAATATTTTTTAATGGGAAGCAGTCAGATTTGATCTCAGTTCTGAGCTTTTAAAGGAGCCATAGCTCTCGGGGTTGGGCCCAACCTAAGAGCCCAAGGCCTCCTTCTTCTGTATTGTTATCTTTTCTTTCAGCATTATAGTTTTCTTTACATGCATTTTAAACGCAGTTTGTTGAGTTAGATTTCGTAGTATGGTTAAGTAGGTTATTGTTAGAAGATAGAGTTGCTCCAGATGTTTAGAATAGAGTAAAGAGATTAGAATTGATAAAAGCTCAAAAAAAGGTTGCTTGCACTCTCATTTTCACCTCTTTCTAGGGGCTGGAATTGCAGACAGTGTTACCCACCAAAAACATTTGTTTACGTACTCATGCAATCTTTGGTGCAATATTCTAGTTTGTAGTAGTTTTCCATGCGCTCAGACCTCTTGGAATGTTTCTTTGCTTCAGTACCATACATGGTTTTCCTTAGAAATAACGTTGTTGTTCATTGGTTCCATTAAACAGTTAGGACAGATTAGGAATGTTTTGATTATGTGCAGGACGTGGATGATTTGGTTCAGTTTACACTGTGCAGTGCTACTCCCTCACTCTCTCGTCCTTCTAAGCCTTGCCCAGGCCAACTGCTCATCTCCAAATTAGGCCCCTTGTCTCTCAATTACTCTACTACCCACAACATCCTACCTCTCTTCTCGGCCTTCCACTCCCTCTACCCTCTTTAAGACAAACTAGTTTTCCACACCCTCTCATCACCTCATCTCCCTATCACTAAGTCATTACAAACCCCTCTCCTATCTCCCTATCCATCCATGCAACTCTTTTCACTCACCCATCATCCAAAATCCAATCGTAGAACCTCCTGTAGGAATTACTGAACATCCTGTAGAAATTCTGAAACATCCTGTAGAACCCCTGCAGACTTCCTGTAGAAGCTCATAAACTCAGTTTTTGGCAGCCAAACTTTGTGAAACTCTCTAGAAGGGTGTTAGGAAACCCTTAGACCCTCTCTGAACCTTCCCAGCCTGTTCCAAGCCCTTCTCCCCCTTGATCCACCTCTGCACAGTAAAAAGCTAGTTAAAAGCATATGCATGATAATTCTAATAATTGAAACAAAAATACAAAAAAATGCTTTCTTCAGATAGAGGTAGTCTAGACACATGCATTTTACCTTCATAGAAGTAATGGCATCTCCTTCATTAGTTTTCATTCCCATCTCTGCATCAGTAAGACTAGCTGCTAGAATTAGGGTTTGCTAGGGTTTGCGTTTCTTGTTGGCTTTCAGTTCCTTTCTGCAAATAGATTAGCTTCCTTTGAGTTAGATTTCGTCCATCAGTTAAAAAGCTTCTTCTAAGAGCTCATAGAAGTTGGCTTGAGCCCCTAGCGGACTTGTGCCAGCTGACCAAGTGACAGCTGCGGCAAGAGCTAGTACTTGTGCATACAGCACTGTCGCTTCCAAGTTTGTTACGAACTACCGGGTTGATAAAATTAAAGAAGGAAGCTCCAGGAGTTGTAGCATTATTGCTACAATACTGGAGCCCACCATCTTTTTGGCGTCGTTGGCCCAACCTGAGAGCCCAAGGCGTCCTTCTTCTGTATTGTTATCTTTTCTTTCAACATTATGGTTTTCTTTACATGCATTTTAAACGCAGTTTGTTGAGTTATATTTCGTGGTATGGTTAAGTAGGTTATTGTTAGAAGATAGAGTTGCTCTAGATGTTTAGAATAGAGTAAAGAGATTAGAATTGATAAAAGCTCAAAAAAGGGTTGCCTGCACTCTCATTTTCACCTCTTTCTAAGGGCTGGAATTGCAGACAGTGTTACCCACCAAAAACATTGGTTTACGTACTCATGCAATCTTTCGTGCAATACTCTCGTTTGTAGTAGTTGTCCATGCGCTCAGACCTCTTGGAATGTTTCTTTGCTTCAGTACCATACATGGTTTTCCTTAGAAATAACGTTGCTGCTCATTGGTTCCATTAAACAGTTAGGACAGATTAGGAATGTTTTGATTATGTGCAGGACGTGGATGATTTGGTTCAGTTTACACTGTGCAGTGCTACTCCCTCACTCTCTTGTCCTTCTAAGCCTTGCCCAGGCCAACTGCTCATCTCCAAATTAGGCCCCTTGTCTCTCAATTACTCTACTACCCACAACATCCTACCTCTCTTCTCGGCCTTCCACTCCCTCTACCCTCTTTAAGACAAACTAATTTTCCAGACCCTCTCATCACCTCATCTCCCTGTCACTAAGTCATTACAAACCCCTCTCCTATCTCCCTATGCATCCATGCAGCTCTTTTCACTCACCCATCATCCAAAATCCAATCGTAGAACCTCCTGTAGGAATTACTGAACATCCTGTAGAAATTCTGAAACATCCTGTAGAACCCCTGCAGACTTCTTGTAGAAGCTCATAAACTCGGTTTTTGGCAGCCAAACTTTGTGAAACTCTCTGGAAGGGTGTTAGGAAACCCTTAGACCCTCTCTGAACCTTCCCAGCCTATTGCAAGCCCTTCTCCCCCTTGATCCACCTCTGCACAGTAAAAAGCTAGTTAAAAGCACATGCATGATAATTCTAATAATTGAAACAAAAATACAAAAAAATGTTTTCTTCAGATAGAGGTAGTCTAGACACATGCATTTTACCTTCATAGAAGTAATGGCATCTCCTTCAGTAGTTTGCATTCCCATCTCTGCATTAGAAAGACTAGCTGGTAGAATTAGGGTTTGCTAGGATTTGCGTTTCTTGTTGGCTTTCAGTTCCTTTCGGCAAATAGATTAGCTTCCTTTGAGTTAGCTTTCGTCTATCAGTTAAAAAGCTTCTTCTAAGAGCTCATAGAAGTTGGCTTGAGCCCCTATCGGACTTGTGCCAGCTGACCAAGTGACAGCTGCGGCAAGAGCTAGTACTTGTGCATACAACACCGTCTCTTCCAAGTTTGTTACGAACTACCGGGTTGAACCTGAGAGCCCAAGGCCTCCTTCTTCTGTATTGTTATCTTTTCTTTCAGCATTATGGTTTTCTTTACATCCATTTTAAACGCAGTTTGTTGAGTTAGATTTCATGGTATGGTTAAGTAGGTTATTGTTAGAAGATAGAGTTGCTCCAGATGTTTAGAATAGAGTAAAGAGATTAGAATTGATAAAAGCTCAAAAAAGGGTTGCCTGCACTCTCATTTTCACCTCTTTCTAGGGGCTGGAATTGCAGACAGTGTTACCCACCAAAAACATTGGTTTACATACTCATGCAATCTTTGGTGCAATATTCTCGTTTGTAGTAGTTGTCCATGTGCTCAGACCTCTTGGAATGTTTCTTTGCTTCAGTACCATACATGGTTTTCCTTAGAAATAACGTTGTTGTTCATTGGTTCCATTAAACAGTTAGGACAGATTAGGAATGTTTTGATTATGTGCAGGATGTGGATGATTTGGTTCAGTTTATACTGTGCAGTGCTACTCCCTCACTCTCTCGTCCTTCTAAGCCTTGCCCAAGCCAACTGCTCATCTCCAAATTAGGCCCCTTTTCTCTCAATTACTCTACTACCCACAACATCCTACCTCTCTTCTCGGCCTTCCACCCCCTCTACCCTCTTTAAGACAAACTAGTTTTCCACACCCTCTCATCACCTCATATCCCTGTCACTAAGTCATTACAAACCCCTCTCCTATCTCCCTATCCATCCATGTAGCTCTTTTCACTCACCCATCATCCAAAATCCAATCGTAGAACCTCCTGTAGGAATTACTGAACATCCTGTAGAAATTCTGAAACATCCTGTAGAACCCCTGCAGACTTCCTGTAGAAGCTCATAAACTCGGTTTTTGGCAGCCAAACTTTGTGAAACTCTCTGGAAGGGTGTTAGGAAACCCTTAGACCCTATCTAAACCTTCCCAGCCTGTTCGAAGCCCTTCTCCCCCTTGATCCACCTCTGCACAGTAAAAAGCTAGTTAAAAGCACATGCATGATAATTCTAATAATTGAAACAAAAATACAAAAAAATGTTTTCTTCAGATAGAGGTAGTCTAGACACATGCATTTTACGTTCATAGAAGTAATGGAATCTCCTTCAATAGTTTGCATTCCCATCTCTGCATAAGTAAGACTAGCTGGTAGAATTAGGGTTTGCTAGGGTTTGCGTTTCTTGTTGGCTTTCAGTTCCTTTCTGCAAATAGATTAGCTTCCTTTGAGTTAGCTTTCGTCCATCAGTTAAAAATCTTCTTCTAAGAGCCCATAGAAGTTGGCTTGAGCCCCTAGCAGACTTGTGCCAGCTGACCAAGTGACAGCTGCGGCAAGAGCTAGTACTTGTGCATACAACACCGTCGCTTCCAAGTTTGTTACGAACTACCGGGTTGATAAAATTAAAGAAGGAAGCTCCAGGAGTTGTAGCATTATTGCTACAATACTGGAGCCCACCATATTTTTGGCACCGTCGCCGGGGATGTGCTTAGACCTCTTGGAATGTTTCTTTGCTTCAGTACCATACATGTTTTTCCTTAGAAATAACGTTGTTGTTCATTGGTTCCATTAAACAGTTAGGACAGATTAGGAATGTTTTGATTATGTGCAGGACGTGGATGATTTGGTTTAGTTTACACTGTGCAGTGGTACTCCCTCACTCTCTTGTCCTTCTAAGCCTTGCCCAGGCCAACTGCTCATCTCCAAATTAGGCCCCTTGTCTCTCAATTACTCTACTACCCACAACATCCTACCTCTCTTCTCGGCCTTCCACCCCCTCTAACCTCTTTAAGACAAACTAGTTTTCCACACCCTCTCATCACCTCATCTCCCTGTCACTAAGTCATTACAAACCCCTCTCCTATCTCCCTATCCATCCATGTAGCTCTTTCCACTCACCCATAATCCAAAATCCAATCATAGAACCTCCTGTAGGAATTACTGAACATCCTGTAGAAATTCTGAAACATCCTGTAGAACCCCTGCAGACTTCCTGTAGAAGCTCATAAACTCGGTTTTTGGCAGCCAAACTTTGTGAAACTCTCTGGAAGGGTGTTAGGAAACCCTTAGACCCTCTCTGAACCTTCCCAGCCTGTTCCAAGCCCTTCTCCCCCTTGATCCACCTCTGCACAGTAAAAAGCTAGTTAAAAGCACATGCATGATAATTCTAATAATTGAAACAAAAATACAAAAAAACGTTTTCTTCATATAGAGGTAGTCTAGACACATGCATTTTACCTTAATAGAAGAAATGGCATCTCCTTCAATAGTTTGCATTCCCATCTCTGCATAAGTAAGACTAGCTGGTAGAATTAGGGTTTGCTAAGGTTTGTGTTTCTTGTTGGCTTTCAGTTCCTTTCTGCAAATAGATTAGCTTCCTTTGAGTTAGCTTTCGTCCATCATTTAAAAAGCTTCTTCTAAGAGCTCATAGAAGTTTGCTTGAGCCCTAGCGGACTTGTGCCAGCTGACCAAGTGACAGTTGTGGCAAGAGCTAGTACTTGTGCATACAGCACCGTCGCTTCCAAGTTTGTTACTAACTACCGGGTTGATAAAATTAAAGAAGGAAGCACCAGGAGTTGTAGCATTATTGCTACAATACTGGAGCCCACCATCTTTTTGGCACCGTTGCCGGGGATGCGCTCAGACCTCTTGGAATGTTTCTTTGCTTCAGTACCATACATGGTTTTCCTTAGAAATAACGTTGCTGTTCATTGGTTCCATTAAAGAGTTAGGACAGATTAGGAATGTTTTGATTATGTGCAGGACGTGGATGATTTGGTTTAGTTTACACTGTGCAGTGCTACTCCCTCACTCTCTCGTCCTTCTAAGCCTTGCCTAGGCCAACTGCTCATCTCCAAATTAGGCCCCTTGTCTCTCAATTACTCTACTACCCACAACATCCTACCTCTCTTCTCGGCCTTCCACTCCCTCTACCCTCTTTAAGACAAACTAGTTTTCCACACCCTGTCATCACCTCATCTCCCTGTCACTAAGTCATTACAAACCCCTCTCCTATCTCCCTATCCATCCATGCAGCTCTTTTCACTCACCTATCATCCAAAATCCAATCGTAGAACCTCCTGTAGGAATTACTGAACATCCTGTAGAAATTCTGAAACATCCTATAGAACCCCTGCAGACTTCCTGTAGAAGCTCATAAACTTGGTTTTTGGCAGCCAAACTTTGTGAAACTCTCTGGAAGGGTGTTAGGAAACCCTTAGACCCTCTCTGAACCTTCCCAGCCTGTTCCAAGCCCTTCTCCCCCTTGATCCACCTATGCACAGTAAAAAGCTAGTTAAAAGCACATGCATGATAATTCTAATAATTGAAACAAAAATACAAAAAAGTGTTTTCTTCAGATAGAGGTAGTCTAGACACATGCATTTTACCTTCATAGAAGTAATGGCATCTCCTTCAGTAGTTTGCATTCCCATCTCTGCATCAGTAAGACTAGCTGGTAGAATTAGGGTTTGCTCCAGTATTGTAGCAATAATGCTACAACTCCTGGAGCTTCCTTCTTTAATTTTATCAACCCGGTAGTTCGTAACCAACTTGGAAGCGACGGTGATGTATGCACAAGTACTAGCTCTTGCCGCAGCTATCACTTGGTTAGCTGGCACAAGTCCGCTAGGGGCTCAAGCTAACTTCTATGAGCTCTTAGAAGAAGCTTTTTAACTGATGGACGAAAGCTAACTCAAAGGAAGCTAATCTATTTGCAGAAAGGAACTGAAAGACAACAAGAAACGCAAACCCTAGCAAACCCTAATTCTACCAGCGAGTCTTACTAATGCAGAGATGGGAATGCAAACTACTGAAAGAGATGCCATTACTTCTATGAAGGTAAAATGCATGTGTCTAGACTACCTCTATCTGAAGAAAACGTTTTTTTGTATTTTTGTTTCAATTATTAGAATTATCATGCATGTGCTTTTAAGTAGCTTTTTACTGTGCAGAGGTGGATCAAGGGGGAGAAGGGCTTGGAATAGGCTGGGAAGGTTCAGAGAGGGTCTAAGGATTTCCTAACACCCTTCCAAAGAGTTTCACAAAGTTTGGCTGCCAAAAACTGAGTTTATGAGCTTCTACAGGAAGTCTGCAGGGGTTCTACAGGATGTTCAGTAATTCCTACAGGAGGTTCTACGATTGGATTTTGGATGATGGGTGAGTGAAAAGAGCTACATGGATGGATAGGGAGATAGGAGAGGGGTTTGTAATGACTTAGTGACAGGGAGATGAGGTGATGAGAGGGTGTGGAAAACTAGTTTGTCTTAATGAGGGTAGAGGGAGTGGAAGGCCGAGAAGAGAGGTAGGATGTTGTGGGTAGTAGAGTAATTGAGAGACAAGGGGCCTAATTTGGAGATGAGCAGTTGGCCTGGGAAAGGCTTAGAAGGATGAGAGAGTGAGGGAGTAGCACTGCACAGTGTAAACTGAACCAAATCATCCACGTCCTGCACATAATCAAAACATTCCTAATCTGTCCTAACTGTTTAATGGAACCAATGAACAACAACGTTATTTCTAAGGAAAACCATGTATGGTACTGAAGCAAAGAAACATTACAAAAGGTCTGAGCGCATGGACAACTACTACAAACGAGAATATTGCACCAAAGATTGCATGAGTACGTAAACCAATGTTTTTGGTGGGTAACACTGTCTGCAATTCTAGCCCCTAGAAAGAGGTGAAAATGAGAGTGCAAGCAACCCTTTTTTGAGCTTTTATCAATTCTAATCTCTTTACTCTATTCTAAACATCTGGAGCAACTCTATCTTCTAACAATAACCTACTTAACCATACCACGAAATCTAACTCAACAAACTGCGTTTAAAATGCATGTAAAGAAAACCATAATGCTGAAAGAAAAGATAACAATACAGAAGAAGGAGGCCTTGGGCTCTCAGGTTGGGCCCAACCCCGAGAGCTATGGCTCCTTTAAAAGCTCAGAACTGAGATCAAATCTGACTGCTTCCCATTAAAAAATATTAATCATAAGTCAAAGAGTATGCCAATAATGGCTACAAAAGAGCAAAACCAAGCTAGCAGCTTCTAGTGCAGAATGTGCAACAATGTTTCAAAAGTCCTTTTCGAAGGCTAGAGCCTTATCATTTATACATCACCAGGCCCCAAGCTGGCCTCCTAAATCAGTGGGACTTGGCTGACCAAACTCAGAGTGAACAGTTGCTTCCTCAAAATCTGTTTGGCTGCCTTCTAAATCCGGTTGTGGTGGCTGTTGGAGCTCAGAGATGGGGGTGAAGATCCTAAGGAAGGCCATTTAATGCTGTGGACAACCCTCCTACGAATCCGCAACCCCATCTTGGCTGTCTCCTGGCCCTTATATGCTTGGTTTTGTTCCAATCATGTGTCAAAAAACCTGAAATGAGCACGTGTTAGCCACCTAGGAATAGTGACTGCCCTTATTCGTACAAATGACATAAACATACTAAAAAATGATGCATAAGTTATGAAAAATGAAGGATTGAGAAAAGGTAGTTAGGCCAAATGAGCCCAAAATGTTACCAAATTTGGGGCTCATCATCACCCCCCAGCTAAAATGATTGCTCATCCCTGAGCAACTAATCCAGCTCCTCGTCCTTCATTACTTTCACCGCCACCCTCACATCCCAGGTTTCAGAAGTAGTCTCCTCCTCATCGGCATGGAACCCAGCCTTCCTTTCCACCACTTCCCACTGCTCATGCTCTTCTTTTTCTGTGCTGCCTTCCATCAATCCTAACAGCAGAGGTGGGCTTAGCTTGAGGCCAATCCAGCTGGCTTGGAGGTTCTGTATGGACTTCTTGTAGAGGGGCACCCGTGCTAGAGCTTCCCTCATTCGAGTTGGAGTGTGATATTCTCTGATTTTAAGGCTGTGGGACAATGTGTTCCATCGGCGGGTGCAAGCATGAACACAGTTGTCCCCTAATAGTCGCTCCATATCCTCGAAATGTGCTATGGCCTGAGCCTGCTGATCCATGTATTTCAATAACGTTTGAGGGTTGGTGGCTACGTGTTGGTGGGCTAATATCAATGCAATGGGATCCCCTGGCTCTGCTCTAATCAGCAGTGGCTCATGTAATTCTCGGTCCATGACCTCTTTGACCTCTGCTGCCCTCTTTTCTTCATGGTTCAACCATGAGGCAAATGCCATCAACTGCATATCCCCTACAACTGTGTTGGGATCCCATGAAGTCACATTAGGAAGGGCCAAATTATGGAGATAGAACTCCGATAGTTTGGCCTTATCCTCTGATGAACTGCTATTGCATAACTCTGTGAACTGCTGGGGGTCTTGGATTTGGGAGATACCCCTCTGTGCCAATGCATTAATTTGAAATTGCAGCCACTGGTCCCGTAAGTATAGGCCATAAGATTTGGCCGGTTGTCTGCATTGTAGAGCATCCATGGCCCAACTGGCCATGCAAGCCAGTTGTGCCTCTTTTTGCTGCAACTGCTGTTTGAGAGCTTGTATCTCGATTTGTGCTTGCAGTTCCCTTTCCTGTAGATGCGAGGTTGGCTCCCCAAGACCAACTTGCAGTCCTTCTCTGCCTTGATGTTCTGCTGTAGCATCCCCTGAGGATGTGCCCTTTTCCTTCTTCAGTTCCTGTAGCTGCAGTTTAAGTTTCTCGTTTTCTTCCTGTAGAAATACCCACTGGTAGTTTGCCACGTGTTTGGCCATAGCTAATTCTTTTTGTGCCTCCTTGAGTTGTTCCTCCAAGGGGCCTATATCTGCCACTCCTTTTGATTTAGCTATTTTCATCCACGTGTGGGTTCTCACTCTTTCTTCCTCCAACGCAAATAAAAGCGGCACTGTGAATTTCTGTGGAATAATTTTCCCAGCCTCCAAAAAGTTATAATACGAGTTCAAGCTTGGCTGGAGACTAGGTTCCGGAATATGCTCTTTCTCTTCTACCCTCGGTGGCTCTACTCCATCTTCCCTAAGTGGTGATGTGGGTGCCTTTCCCTCCATCCTCTCTGTCTCCTTAAGCCGGGCCAATGTTTCCTGTAGAACGGCCTCAGCATCCTGTAGCCGGGCTTTTGAAGCCAACCTGTCCATTCTCTCCTTGCAAGCAACTTCTTCAGGCTCCCCCGCTCATATGTGACTGATATTTTTGAGGGGGACCTCTCCCTTGGCGAGGTAGGGGTGTCATCTATAGTAATTGGGTTGTTGGATGGAGGTTGGGGCCTGCCTGTTTTGATTCTCACACTTCTCCTGGCTTTGAAATACAAAGGGATTTCCCTCTTTCATTTTTCCTTCGGCTTAGGAGGGGTACTAAGGGTGGCCAGCACGGCTGCTTCCTCCCTTGCAAGAATTTCAGTTGATTTCTGGCTTCCTGTAGAAGCCGTTTTTGACTTTCCTGTAGAAACAGGTGGCACCGTTTTAGCCTGTTTGGCTGAGGGTGCTTTGTCTTTTGACTTTGCTGATGCAGCTTTCGAGGTGCCTTTACTGACGTGGACTTGTTCAGTCTTTTCCACTCTACTTTGTAACCTTTTCTCCCTGGGTGTCAATGTAGGTTTGTCATCCTCTGTCTCGGCAACCTGGTGTTTCTCTGGTTTCCCTTTTTGTTCTTTCTTCGGTGCTTTGGCCGCGGTTTCTTGGCCTTTCCCTTTCTTCTCTGTGTGTATTGGCTCCTTCTCCTCGCTGCTGGAGGAAGTGAGCTCCTCGGTCAACATTTTGATATCGCCATCCTTAGTCAGATTTTGGAAGGCTTCCCACGAGAGAGGGACGGTGTATGTGTGGAGTGCATCCTCCACGAGGAGCTTAATGAGCCCATGATGGGCTACCTGGTCTGGCGTGCCCTCTCGTAATTTGGTGGCACATTCAGTCATGGACTGCAGGAGGAAGTAAGGAATACTTAGCTTGTTTTCTGAAGGTAGGTCCATTTGGTGCCTCAGTTCTGTGAGCAGCCGGAAATGGTACCCATATACGATGTTGAATCGTCCTTCGCACGTGATATATTTCATAATTTGGAGGCTGACCTCACTCCAAAGCGGCTGTAGGCTAGCTCTGCGAACCCCGTTCTTATCCTCTGAGAATTGCTCCTCCGGCAGAAAGAACTCCTTTTTAGCCTTCTGGCCTAATTTCCTCTCCTCCTTATCCCACGGTACCCCCATTGGGAGGTCAGTGACTCTGCTGATGAACTGTGGGGTGAGTCTGAGATTCAAACCCCTGAAATTGATGACAGCCAGCGTTTTTGATTTGGATTCAGAGCTCGCAGGAATTCGTCTGCCACCTCATCATCATAACCTTGAAGCTTGTCACAGAACGACAACCATCGGGCACGGGAAAACAATTCTACCACCTCAGGGTTTTCCCGTAGCTTCTTTGAGTCTGTCGGTTCCTTCCTAATGAACCCACCCGGCATGGTGAAAGTTTGCTGTGTTAGCCGGAGGTGGCTGGCGCGTATCAAAAGACGGGCCTTTGGGATTTCTTTGGGAAGAGCGCAAAATTACGCCTCTGTCAAGCACACAGTGCATGAATTCTCGGCTATCTACAGGTGAGCCTTGACAGGGCCTTAATTACGAACCAAATCCTGTAGAAAACCCCGCATATACTACGACGACAATTTTCATGCAAAAGGAAGACGACACTTGCAATTTTATGCTCAGACTGTAGTTTTACATTTTTGAGGACGTCGACTTCACCACCCTTCAAACAAATTGCATTGGAGGAACAGGTTCAGGCTTACCTTTTCCAATTCGCCACCTTTAACGTCAATAGATCGATTTTCCTCCGTAGCGGCGAGCTTCTTGTAGCGCATCTTCCTGTAGAGGTCGCGCACAGGTTCCGGAGAGCACGTCAGTGGTTCTACGCCTTCTGTGCAACCACCAGACGTCTGAACGAGCCGAGGACTTGGAGTAACGAGCTTCAGAGAAATTCGGACGCTTACTTGACTGCAAAACGGCTGATGATAAATGAGTGGAGTGACGATCTAGCCGGTGGATTTGAATCCCTGTGGAATTCATGGCGCGGGGGTGAGCTATCCCTGCCGGACCGTTGGACGACGTCACCTATTCATTTCACTGCAAGTCTCCCTGACCGCCACATCATTCCCTGCAGATCTACCGCCGCCATTTCCGTTAAATCTCCGCTTCTCCCCAACTGGACGCTTCTCACGTGTCCATTACCCGTTTTGCTTGCCACGACCAACACTTTCCAAATCTGACGAGACCATCGGACTGGTCGTGGTGGCCAGTTGAATGGCTACCCGACTGCTCAACCCATTCATTTTCACACTTGCAAACATTTCAGAGCATTGTTCATGTAATTTGACGAAAAAAGGGTGAGGCACTTACCTGTGCGGCCGCGACGTTATTTTCAGGTTTTAGGACGAGTGTAGTGGATTAGTTTGTTGCTGCTTCATTCACAGGCACGGGGTTTCCTCCTTGCAGACTGCTGCTGATTACGAAGCTTGTGACTTGGCTGCGGATGGTGCATGTGCCCGCTCTATGTGTTGCAGGCGCCTTGATGGTGTACACTCTAGCTGGATGAACTGCTACGGGATTCCTGTAGGATGTCCTGTAGCAGTTTTTCCTCCTCGGGTGCATGCCGAAACGGTGGAGACGGTGGCATCACGGTCACGGTCGCAGGGCCCTCGGATGGCTTTGATAAGTAGTGCATGGTGTCTCTGCATCCTTTATTCCATTTGAGAATCGCTTCCTCTGATAATTCAATGTTCTGATTTGACTGTGCAGGTATTTCCATTGCATGGCAACTGGGGTGGTAGAAGGAGGCGACAGCAGTGTGTGATGGAGAAAACATTAGCTTGCATGCCTCCGTGTCGGACCTCGGGCATTAGATCTCCCCACACAGTCGGTTCTGGGCCGTCCAAAGATTCTACAGGAAGTTTCCTGTAGAAATACAGAACTTCCTATAGAAAGTCCTGTAGCTTCCTGTAGAAGGCTAAACTGTGATCAAATCATGCCCAGACCTTGGAAGAGATGAGTGTTTCTGGAGGGAGTGCTGGTGAGGTCACCTGGTAGCATAGTAGGGACCCTTGTCTTTGAGTTGAGGGGCCTCTTTTCCTGCATGGAATACCTGCAACCTGCATGCATTACCACATCTTGAACTTGTTTTCCCTGTTTTTTTTGTTTGTTTTTTTCTTTTTCTTTTTTTTTGAAAGACAGCAGGGGCGCCTCCATGAGGTTTTCACCCTTAACATCTGCCTTGAGCACCTCAGAGAGGTTTTCACTCAAGGGTCTTTTTCAAACATTTTCAGAAAGACAGCAGGGACGCCTCAATGAGGTTTTCACCCCTACCATCTGCCTTGGAAGCCTCAGAAAGGTTTTCACCCAAGGATCTTTTTTTTTTTTTTTTAAGATCTTCAGGGTATGCCCAAAACAGAGGCAAAACCCTTCTCTATGACCAGCACTGATTTTTCCACAGTTTTGATTAATTCTTGCCTTGAAAGAGGTTTTCTGTAGATCTTTAGTCGATGCCCATTGACAAGCATAGGGATTGCCTCCTCATCAATGGTCCGAATAAGAACAGATCCATTGTCATTACATTTTTCCACTGCATATGGTCCCAGCCATCTGGTTCTCATCTTCCCCTTGAAATCCTTATGCCTGGAATCATACAACAGCGCCCAATCTCCCGGCTGAAATTGCTTGTCATTGAGGTGTTGGTCATGCCACACCTTCCTCTGAAGTTGAACCACTTCTGAGTGGAGAAGGGTCTGCATTCGGTGTTCGTCCAATCCATTCAGCTGCAATAACCTTTCTTGTTGGGCATGGCTGAGATCTAGGTCCAGCTGAGCTGCCATCCTCAAGGTGTTGTACTCGAACTCAATTGACAACAAAGCTCTCTTTCCATAGACCAACTCATAAGGTATGAAGCCGGTTGTGGTCTTCCAAGTGGTGTTGTAAGCCCACGTGGCCTCAACCAGGCGATCTGCCCAATCTTTTCTACTGCCGCTCACCACCTTAGTCAAGATCCCTTCCAATGCTCTATTGGTGACTTCCACCTACCCATTCGCTTGAGGATGATAGGGGGTGGAAGTCCTATGCTTGATTTTGTGATGAGCGAGTAGGTCTTCAATTAAGTTGGAGGTGAACTGGCTTCCTTGATCAGTGACTAGCTCTCTTGGGTAGCCAAATTCGCTTGAGGATGATAGGGGGTGGAAGTCCTATGCTTGATTTTGTGATGAGCGAGTAGGTCTTCAATTAAGTTGGAGGTGAACTGGCTTCCTTGATCGGTGACTAGCTCTCTTGGGTAGCCAAATTTGTAGAAGATGTTTTCTCTTAAGAACTCGGCCACCTTTTCTTCTGTCGCTGCTTTGATTGCCTTGGTTTCTGCCCACTTTGTCAGGTAGTCTGTGCACACAATTATGTAAGACCTTTGCCTCGAAGGAGGATTGATTGGACCCACAAAATCCATACCCCACTTCTCAAATGGCTCAAGAGTCACTTGAGGTTGGAAAGGCATTTCGTCCCTTGGAGTCGGTTTCCCCATCCTTTGGCATTGGTCACATTGGTTGATATACCTTCTGACATCTTGACGAAGCGTGGGCCAATAGTAGCCTGCCTGTAGGATTTTGAAGGCAGTCCTTTTGGTTGCAAAATGTCCTCCACAAGGTCTGTCATGACAGGTTAGGAGGATATCAAAGACTTCCTCCTCCCTTACACAACGCCTTAAGATCTGATCAGGGCCAAGCTTGAACAGGTTGCCCCCGATCCAAGTGAATGAGGCACTCTTCCTCACGATCCTGCTCTTCTCCCTTGAGGATAGGTGCGGAGGGAACTGTGCTGAGACAAGGCAGTTTGCTATATCAGTAAACCATGGAGAGAGTACTGAGATAGCAAACAGATGTTCATCTGGCATCTGGTCATCCACTGTTCCATCCTCACCTGCCGGTAAATCCAATCTAGACAAAAAGTCAGCAACAACATTTTCTTTACCTGGCTTGTCAACAATAGTTAAATCAAACTGCTGCAACAAAAGTAACCATCTAATAATACGAGCATTCACATCCGGTTTATTCATTAAATATCTAATTGCAGCATGATCAGTATGTGCAAATGTTTGATATCCAGTGATATAATGTCGGAATTTGTTCAATGCATGGACCACGGCCAAGAATTCTTTTTCAGTTACAGTGTAATTCAGTTCTGCCTTAGATAAGTTTTTGCTGACAAAGTATATGGCATATGGAAGTTTTTGTTCAACTTTTCCTAAGGCTGCCCCTATGGCTTTGTTCGAGGCATCAGTGTGGATGTGGAAAGGTAGGGCCCAATTTGGACCTCTCAAGATTGGGGCAGACACCAACTTGTCCTTTAATTCATTCAGAGCCTTCTAACAATTGTCAGTCCATTTAAACTCAACATCTTTTGCCAAGAGGCTAAACAATGGCAAGGCTAGCTTGCTGAAGTCTTTAATGAATCTCCTATAATACCCTGCTAAACCTAAGAAACTTCAAACATCTCTTACCTTCTGAGGAGGTGGAACCTTCTTGATGAGAGCAATTTTGTTGGGATCCACCTGTAATCCTTGGCGAGAAATGGTATGGCCTAGCACGGTCCCTTCAGTCATCAAGAATTCACACTTTTCAGGACTAAGGGACAGGTTCATCTCAATGCACTTGGTTAGGACTTTTCCCAGATTGGACAATGCTTTCTGGAAGTTGGACCCATAAGGAGTGAAGTCATCCATATAGATTTCCACCGAATCATGGACCAGCTCAGAAAAGATGCTCAAGACAGCTCTCTGGAAGGTGGCAGGAGCGTTGCATAGTCCAAAGGGAAGAACTCGGTAAGCAAAGGTACCCCAAGGACAAGTGAAGGTGGTCTTATCTTGGTCTTCTGGGCTGATTTGGATCTGGTTATACCCGCTAAACCCATCTAGGAAAGAGAAAAACTTCTTTCCTGCCAGTCCATCCAACACTTGATCTATGAAGGGTAGAGGAAAATGGTCTTTCTTGGTGGCCTTGTTCAATTCTCGGTAGTCCACACAGATTCTCCACTTCCCGTTTTTCTTGGGAACTAACACCAGAGGGGACACCCATTCGCTATCCGAGATGGGGTAAATGAATCTGGCATCCAACAGTTTTTGCAATTCCTCCTTGACGATGTCCTTAAGGGCTAGATTCATTCTCCTTTGGGGTTGCCTAACCGGTTTACAATCTTCTTTGATGTAGATGTGATGGGTACAGACAGAAGGATGGACTCCTTTCATCTCCTTATAGCTCCAAGAAAAAGCATCTAGATGACTAGCCAACAGACTACACAGCTCCTTTTCCTGGGAAGGAGATAGGGAGGAGCTGATCTTTAATGTTCTCTCAGGGCCGAACTCCACATTTTTGACTCTGGGAGCGACTGGGTTGGTCACACAAAGGTCCACTAAGGTGCTGGCTTGGGCATCCTCCACCAATTCCTCTAAGGACAATGCACTGGGAGGTGGATTCTGGATCAAGGTCTCAATCAAATCATCCTCGATTGGGGGGCCTCCCCTAGTGGTGTCTAGGGTGCACAAAGGTGCTGAGTACACCTCATCCTCTTCTCCTTCCTCCAACCAAAGTGGTAAGTCATGCTCTAATAAGGGTTGGGCAGGAGGGTACAGGACTAGCTGCTTGGACATAGGACCATTTTTGATGGTCATGTTTCCTGCACGGCAGCTTATGTAAGCATTTGTAGTGGCTAACCAGGGCCTTCCCAAAATAAGAGGGTATCCAGTAAGCTTTGCCTTTGGTTACAAAACCAAGAAGTCTGCAAGATACTCCCAAGAGTCAACAAAGACCAAGACATCCTCTACAATCCCTTCGGGAGTCACGGTGGAGCGATCTGCTAGTTGCAGGACTGTCAAGGTCTTTCTCAAGGAACCCTGAAGGTTGAGTTTGAGCATGGTATCTCTGGTCATCATATTAATGGCAGCCCCCAGATCAATCAATGTGTGTGGTATGATGGTGCCATTGATGTGGACATCAACTACAGGACTCCCAGGATCCAGATAAATTGGGCAGATGGCCTGCCCCAACATAAGATCAGACAGTTGTCCTATGACATTGATGGTTGAAGCATCTCTTTTTCACCTGCCTGGGTGTTTGAAACACTTTTCCTTAACTAGTTTGTTGTATATCGGTACATCTTTGATGGCTTGGAGAAGTGGTATTTTCACACACAACTGTTTGAGTTCTCCCAGAAGCTCATCCTCCTCTCGGTTGGGTTGTGTGGTGGCCGTTAGTCTCTCAGGAAAGGGTGGAATGGCCTTTGGTTCACTTTCCTGTTTATCTTCCTCGTCCTCTGGGGGAGGAGGTTGGCGATCCGGAAGAGTCTTTCCAGATCGCAGGTTGATCTCCTGGATCTCCACAGCATAGGTAGGGCATGATGTTTCCCCAGTATATACCTGCTGGGCCTGTTGGTTGTTGGGGTTCGGGTTCAGTTGAGCAGGCATTTGGGGTTGCCTTGGAGGAGCAGGAGGTAATGGTTGTGGTTGAGCTGGTGGTGGAGGCAAGATGGCGGGAGGAGTATTGTACTGGGGCCTCCACCCCGATTGAGGTGCATTCCACTGAGGCTGTGGCTGGGCATGTGAGTGAAATGAATGAGTAGTGGGCTGAGTATGGTACTGAGGAGGGTAAGACCATGGAGGAGGCACATACCAGGAAGGATGAGCAGGGGGATCCCAGGAAGGCATAGGAGCAGATTGGTTGGGGCTATAATAAGCTGGGGGTGTCCCTTGCATCCCCTGTTGGTAAGGTCTAGGTCCATGTGGCCCCCTTTGGTTGAGGAAATAGAGAGGTTCAGTGGGCGCTTCTGTCCCTTGATACATGGCTTTAAGCCCAGGTAAGGTCAGACATTGGTTTGTGGGGTGGTCCTCCTCACAAACAAAACATACCTCAACCGAATGTAATGGGCACTCGTTCTTAGGGTGTTTCCTTGTACACCTAGGGCAGAAGATAGCCAAAGCCCTCTCAGTTTCCTCTTTCTTCTGCTGGATTTGGAATGTATCAAGTTGCATGGCGATGGTCTGTCTCACCTCACTCTTGAGGTCCTCTAATTGATTTGCAAACTCATGTTTGGAGAAAGGAATACCAGCTGAGAGGAGGTTTCCTCTACCTCTTTTCCGGGCTGCCCTAGAGTGGTTTCTAAACACAGTCTTTATGTCCTCATAAGGTAGTTGGTAAATATCTCCTCCAGCTAGCATGTGAAGGGTATCTAAGAGGTCTTCAGGGACTCCTCAGAGCAGGACCAACTTAAGAGATTCAGGGTCAAGTGTGCACCTGGCCCGTTTATAGCTAAGTTGGAACCTTTCCTCGTAATCTTCTAAGGACTCATCATTCCCCATGGTCATCCGAAAGATTTCTCCCTTGGCTTCCTTGGACCTATAGTAGTCCCGGTATTTGGTATTGAAAGCTTGCTGCATCTGGGCCCAAGTGGTGATACTGTTCCCAGGTAAGCCCATGAACCAGCGTAATGCTGCATCCTTAAGGGTAGAGGGGAAGAGTTTCAGTTTTTGCTCATCTTCGGTATAGTCATAGGTTCGACAAAGGACGACAAAATCAAACACGAAGGTATCAGGGTCTTCAGTAGTCAGTCCATGGAAGTGAGGTAAAGCAGAGGGGCTGATGTTCTTCATTTTCATGTCTCCATTGGTCTCTCGGATGGGGAAGGCACCTTCAATTCTCTCATCTTCTCCCCTATTGTCAGCCATAGCTTTAGATGCAGTGTTCTCTAACTCTTCTTCTGCTATAGGATCTTCGTATATCTCAGGAGGTTTGCCTATAGGTTCTTCTAGATCACTGTCACCAAAGAAGAGAGAAGGGTGACTCAGTGATGTGGTGGGGGTGTTGGGTAAGAATTTGCCTGTTTTATCTCGATTTCTACGAGGCATGAAATGAAAAGACTTTTGATTGCTTTTGTTTTTTCTGGTACCTGCAAAACTAAAACAGATTGAACTGCAACTAACTATCTTGCTGAAATGGAAATGCGGAATTGAAATGAAAGCATGAAAGAACTAATCTATTTTGCTCAAATGAAATTGCAGGAATGAAATGCTAGGCTACGCTTGCGGAATTGAAATGCTAATCTACGCTTGCAGAAATGAAATTGCGGAATTGAAATGTTAATCTATGAAAGCAGGAAATGTCTATGCTACTTTTGCAGAAAGGAAATTGCAGAATGGAAATGAAATACTACTTAGCGGAAGGTGAGAGTAGGAAAGTATAAGAAAAGCAACAATCACCAATACTCTGACGCTTCCCCGGAAACGACGCCAAAAAGATGGTGGGCTCCAGTATTGTAGCAATAATGCTACAACTCCTGGAGCTTCCTTCTTTAATTTTATCAACCCGGTAGTTCGTAACAAACTTGGAAGCGATGGTGCTGTATGCACAAGTACTAGCTCTTGCCGCAGCTGTCACTTGGTCAGCTGGCACAAGTCCACTAGGGGCTCAAGCCAACTTCTAAAAGCTTCTTCTAAGAGCTCATAGAAGTTGGCTTGAGCCCCTAGCGGACTTGTGCCAGCTGACCAAGTGACAGTTGCGGCAAGAGCTAGTACTTGTGCATACAGCACCGTCGCTTCCAAGTTTGTTACGAACTACCGGGTTGATAAAATTAAAGAAGGAAGCTCCAAGAGTTGTAGCATTATTGCTACAATACTGGAGCCCACCAATTGTGTAGCTTGAAAGGTGTCTTAAGTAGTGTTGAAGATTGACTGCTTTATTATTCTACAAACTACTTGTTGTTTGAGTTTGCTGAAGCTCTTTTGTTCATTTTTATAATGACAACTCCCATAAGTGAGTTCTCAAAATCGTCCTCCTTCACAAGATTTTTTGATGAAGGCTTGAAGCAAGAATTTTTCATCATGATGAATATGGTGAGAGAAATGTATGAGGATGAAAGAAAGAGCTCTAGACTTCAAGAGCAGTTGAATTCCATGAGGGAAGAGCAGCAGTTGCTTTCTGACCAAGTGCAGGAAATGGAAGGCCAACTTCATATTGCAAACATGAATCTGGAAAGGATGCATGAGTTGGAGACACAACTCCTTATTGCCAAAGAAGCCTTAGCCAAGTATCAGCTTGAAGAAGAGGTAAACAATTCTAGTTTGTCTTCAAATTCTTATAAGAATGTTTATGTTGGTTCTTTTGAAAAACATACCAGAGGCATAGGGTCCAAGTTGATGTCCAAAATGGGATATGAAGGAAAAGGATTGGGAAAACATGCACAGGGTATAGTTGAGCCAATAATGGTTGAGGTAAGGCCTAAGAATTTGGGTCTTGGCTATGGACAATCTTATGGAGAAAGTTCCAAAGTAGCCATGAAGGCAATTGAAACAGTTCCTAGAAGGAGTTTCATTTCAAGTTCTCTATCTCAAGGTTGTAAAGGTTGTATCCTTGAGGAATGCAATAGTTTGAAACATACCTTGCAAGAAGAAGGTGTGCATAAGAATGCACTTGAACAAGAGAATTGTGAAAGCTCTAAAACCATTGAAGGGATTGATGGTGTTCCAAAAGGAGCTTCTTCTTCATTTGATTCACCTCCTCATGAAGGTAATGAAGGTGAAAGAGAAAGGTATAAATCTGATTTCAATCATATTTCCTTTGATCATGTAAAGCATGGAAAATTTCCACACAAGCATTGGAAAAGAATTGCATGTTCTTTTTGTGGTTTGGTTAACCATAGTGTTTCTAGATGTTGGAAAAGAATGGCAACATACAGGAAACTTTTGAAGGAAAGGAGGCAAGAAGCCAAAGTTCCATTGAACAATGCAAATCATGTTGTCAAGAAGATGAACATGTGTTGCACTTATTGCCATAAGCAAGGACATACTGTTGAAAGGTGTTGGACTCTAAATCCAACAATGCTTCCACAAAAATCGAAGAAATTGGAGAAAGAGTATGGCAAGAATGGGAAGGAATTTTCCATCATTGATATGTGTCAGGATGATACACGTGTTGATATCGATGTGCAGTTAAAGGAAGCGCCTTTGAAATGGATTGGTAAGAAATGGTTAGAATTCTTATCCAATTAAAGTTTCATGTCTTTTATTGAATACATTTCTTTGTTAAGGGAATGCAAGTTGCAGGATGGCAAAAGATGAGTATGATACTCACTAGTTTTTGTAGCAAGTATCCCAACAGTACGGGATGAGCATTTGCAGTACAGTCAGCATGCTACAGCGGGTAAAAGCCTTCTCATTTGGGAGGCAGCTCTTCTTCTGGAGTAGAGGTGCCATGGATGGGCATCGTGACAGTTGGCAAGCCCACATGTTTAGAAGAAGATTTCAGCTCATATATCAGCAAATATCATTGCTGGTTTCTGCAAATTTTCAGTTTGTCTAGCGAACAAGCTTGGTCGGGATTCGACAAGTACTTGGCTTATGCAGCAAAAAGTTGCCATGACGATAGTTGATAAGGCAGGACATTTTGGCATCAGTATGTTCATTTGGCTGAACGGAAGAGGATGTTTGTGTTCTCTCAAGTGCTGTATAGTTCAGTTCAAAGATTCAGTAAGCTTTTGGGGACCAAAAGCCTTCTCATTTGGGAGGTTTTATCAAGAGCTCAGGACCAAATGTCGTAAAATGGTAAAAAATTAAAGTGCTTAGAACTGCTTTGAACCTAAACGACAGGATAGAGCTCGTCTTCCTGATTCTGGCATCGTGAATGGTTCAGAAAATGGTCGCCATATGAGAAAGTTATGCCAAAAAGAAGAATGGTCCAATAACATTGAATTTTTGAATCTTTTCAAAAAAATTTAGAATAGAATATTCTTTGGAATATTCCATTTTGGGAAACAAATGGCAGGATGCCACGTAGTAGGATCAGAGGCCGCCATGTGGCCTGGATGACGTCAGCAAATATGTTGGGCCCATGTTTAAAATTTTTGGCAGTTCTGAGTACTGAACCCACGACCTACAGTCTACAAGTGCCACGACTAACCATTGCGCCAAACACTTGAGTCTTGTTATGTGGGTGGCATAAACATTTCCTAATGTTTGATTTAGTGTAGGGCGGGAAATGAATGGGGCCAGCCCCCCCATGCCATACGACCCAGCCCCAGAACCGTAGGCTTAAGCCTACCCGCCAGCGGAAAAACGCCAAGGTTCAGGGAAAATTTTAAGAACCCCCCCTAAATTTACATGTATAATAAATGGGTGAATCTCCATGGTATATAGGAAAAATGGAAGGCCATTTTATCAATAATATGATATGTATATATAATTTTTTGGCGAATCTCTCACTAGGCATGGCGAATATTTTACTCAATTATAAAATCTTGTGTTTATTGAATACACAAATGAAATCATTGCATTTCTTTAAAATATCTTTTGAAATCAAAATTACCGAAATTACATATCGACAACCTAGTGGGTGTAGGATAAAATTCACCCGTGCCATTCACAGAAAGCATGAGAAAAAACCTAATACTATATATAAAACCAAGAAAAATTCAAATTCATTACTTCTAGGGACCTCGTAACCACCCTGCCAATACACAAGTATGTTCCTGTTTGCAATTAGAAAAATTACCCAAATTAAAATCTGTTTACTCCACTTCTAGGGACCTCGTAACCACCCTGCCAATACACAAGTATGTTCCCGTTTGCAATTAGAAAAAATACCCAAATTACAATCTGTTTACTCCAGCATATGTTGGAAAGTTATAGAAGGATGATTAGTGCAATCAATCCATTCCTTTTAGCCCTGGATTTGTTTCAGTTAAAACAGAAGTATGCAAATATACTTGTCCAATGTCTATGCTTTAACCATTCACCTTAAGATGTTTTTACAATATAATTTCCTAAGTCTATTTAATATCTTCATTATCATAAAAACCAACCTATATCCATCTTAACTCCACATCTACCACTCTTAGGGGGATGAAATCTATTTATCCCTGTGAGCACTTGGTAGACCCAGAATTAAGATGGACCTAAGATAGAATTTCCCCTTTAAATAGTCTATGCTCACATGAATACCGTGGGTCAATACCATGGGTTATCATAAACCTGGAGCTTAAAAATTACTATTAGTAATTTATAAAAATTAATAGAATTAATAGTTGATTTTTATTTTATTTTTATTTTAACCAAGCTAAAATGTTTAACATACATTAAATTACAACATCCATTTTTACTCTTGATCGGATCAAATATTTTTTCACTCTATGCTAGTTTGCATATCACGATATTTGATACCTCTTGGGGGTTAGTAGATCCAGAGTAAAGATGGACCTATGCTGGTTTAATTCCCCCATTTAAATAGGCTACATTCCAAGTGAATACCATGGGTCAATACCATGTGCCATTTTGGTGAATACCATGGGTCAATACCATGTGCCATTTTGGTGAATACCATGGGTCAATACCATGTGCCATTTTTATTTTTATTAATACTGATATTAGGGTTAATAATGTTTTTTTGCATGGTATTAATAACAATCTAGTCCATGGTATTTGTCCCATAGTATAAATATAAGGTGACTTATGGAGTAAATATAAAAAAATGTTTTATTTGTTTACAATACCTCTGGTTTATTTATATTTTTATTAATTTACCATACCATTCATAAATACAAGGTGAATTATGGAGTAAATATAAAAAAATGTTTTATTTGTTTACCATACCTCTCGTTTATTTATATTTTTATTAATTTACCATACCTATTTTACAAATATGGTATTTGGCCCATAGGATTCACTTAAATAAAACCTCTTTCTTGAGCCTTTGTAAATAGAACGAGGGTTATGGACTAAATATAAAAAGAGGTTTTATTTATTTACCATGCATCTAGTTTATTTATATTTTTATTTATTTACTATACCTTTTGAGTAAGTATAAAAAGACGTTTTATTTATTTACCATACCTCCACTTTACTTATATTTTTATTTGTTTACACCCTTGCATGTATATAAGGTGACTTATGGAGTAAATATAAAAAAATGCTTTATTTATTTACCATACCTCTCATTTATTTATATTTTTATTAATTTATCATACCTCTTTTATAAATATGGTATTTGGGCCTTTGGCCCATAGGATTCACTTAAATAAAACCTATTCTTGAAAATGGGCGAATGGATTCACTTAAATAAAACCTATTCTTGAAAATGGGCGAATGGAAGGTTGTAACTCCTAATTTCAAGGGCTAAATTTACCTTTTTTACCCTCTCCCTTAAAATAAGGTGGGCTATTTGAGGTGATTTGTAAAAATGTACTACGATACAAAATATTCGCCCACAAAAAATTTAAAACCCCTTAATTTCGCCAAAGGCGAACATTCGCCCCTAAAATCACCCCTACCAAGGTTAACGTTTAATGTTAAACATGGTCACATATGCGTGAAGAACGGGACTAACTCCAAGTTAAACTGCCCGTTGACAAACGGTTTTGCACGCAATCCAATGCCAAACTGCAATCCGAAATTCTGGTTACATGGCATTAAAAATCAACAGATAATTCCAGTTAACATAGCGGCGGAATTGGCGGAGGCGCCAAATTTGGGCGGTCCCGCCATATTTGGCGGGCCTATCTGGCCTCCAACTACAGTTAGCTGGAGTGATTCTAGGCCAAACTGGAGGAAATCTTCAATGAGCCATAACTTTGGCTAGGAAAGTCCTTTTTGGATGATTTTTTTTTTTTTTTTTTTGGGTCTCTTCGACCTTCTGAAGCCATTGGAATAGGTTTCATAGCCATCTGAGGTCGTTTGTAGATGATTTTGCTTCATGGAATTTCCAGGAGCCACTAGGGCCAAATCAGTTTGGGAGTTGCATTGGGAATTGCGCAGCCAGTGAATGTGGAACGAAGGTCATTCCTGAAGCTTTTTAGCATTTTGAATCCATTCCATTTCTACAGCTCGTTTTTCCTTTTGAGGCATTCTTCTCACTGTTTAGCTTCAAGGAAGCTTTCAAGGCCACTAGGGCCATTTCAGTGCTTGAGCTATTTGGGGGCTATGTTCATCTATTTTTGGTGATTCAAAAGCCTATGTTTGCTATTTTCGACCTTCTGAGTCTAATGGCAGAGGTTTCAGAACCAATTGAGGTCATCTTCACCTCAAAAATCTCCATGCAAGTTTAAAGGGCTACTAGGGCCAATTGGGAAAAGTATTGTATAAGGTACAATTTCACTGTTTAGTGTTTGGGAAAGAGCATGTTTAGCTAATTCCTATCTTCTGATTCTATATTTACAGCTAGATCTGTCTTTTGAGACACTCATATTCTTGTATTAGCCTTTGTAGCATTTTTAATACAAGAGGACAAGCCTAGTTTGAGAGGCCTGGTCTAACAGATGTAGCCCAGAAGGGGTGAACTGCTTTATCATTTTGATGTCTTTATTTGCTGAAGATGATATGCTAAACAAAACTGATATAAAATGTTAAACAGAAAATATACATAACTTGCATACACACATAATCACCTATTCAGCTGCAGAAAGTTATTTGTCTTATTCCGCAAGACATCAAACTTCAAGTATGTGTATGTCAAAGACTTCTAAGTGTTTACTTTGTTATTTCTTTAGGCAGAGCCTATAGAGGGCCAGGTAGCCTCTGGAACTCATCCTCTCTTTAGAGGTGACATGTCTGGTGAATGCCCCTACAGTCTATCTCTGTATAAGAAATAAGAAGTTTTCACAATTTTAGAGGTCACTTGGAGTGTATAGCTCACATTTGAAATTATGGGAAATGGTTACCTTGCACCCTTAAACAAGTACATTCCATTTTCAAATTAATCATTAACCACAGCACATATATTTTTGGGTCTACTTCCCAATCGCAAATCACAATCGGTGGAACTTGAGGCCCATATAAAAGGAGTTTCGCAATATGGTAGACCCGCCGATATTATCAGCGCATCATCTATATTTTTTCGGGTACGGAGTCTATCGCTAATCGTAATCGGCAACTGGTGAAAGTGAAGCCCATGTGATATGCGAAGGGGCGATGAGTGGAATTGGCGATAATTATACTCCTAGGTGCATAATATTTCAAGTCCAACTTATGGCTCGGCCGCGGGTTTTCTCGTTTTTTCCTGTGTATTGTGATAATACGTTGTGGTTGGGTTTTTCAAAGGGAAATATTATATGGTGGATCCGAAGGGATTATGTATATGGCGGATCTGAAGGGATTATGAACCACGACACATATATATTTTGGGTCCGACCAATCCCTAGTCGCAATCAACAGAGCCCACAGCTTAAACATAAAGCACTATGCAATTAACGGACCCGACGATAATTATACGCCTGGGTATATATTATTTGAAGTCTGGCCTTATGGCTCAGCCGCGGGTTTTCCCGTGTTTTCTTGTGTATTGCGATAAAAGGCTCTAGTTCGGGTTTTCAAGGGAAAATCCCATAAAGTGAATGGTCTGCTTTTGAAGCATTGTTAAAGAAATCCTTGAGTAAAAATGAATATTATGGGAAATGAAAACACATGTCACAGTAGGTTCGGTGGTTTGATAATCATAATTGCTCTGCATTGCAAGATTAAATAGAAACTGTGGCTGAATGCAAGGTTTGTTTGTGATCATGTTGTCATGTTTCATAATTATAAAACTAATGTTAATTATCTCTGCAGGCAAAGAGTAAAAGACACATGGGCAGATCCAAAGAATTCATGTATGTGGATGCATTCTATTTAAAGATCTGGCCTTAGGCGTTATCGGTCAGGTCTCCACACGTTCCCTGTGTATTTCAAAAGTAAAATTGTCCCAGGTTTCATCATGAAGAGATGACACACAGTCATCCTCTTCTAATCAACATCTATTCATTTTCCCAGGAAATGAAGCACTCCAGTAGATATGCCTTCTATGTGTCAGCGGTTACACCGACGGTTCTATGTCGGTATATTTTGATTTGTATATTGAAAAGAGTGGGGAGGTGAAAAGTTAAGGGAAGACCGAGAGTCATTTCCAGTTGTATAAGTATTACCTACAGGGATGAGAGGAGGACTTTTTTTGGACAGAACAACTTTTGATTTATTGTGAATAAAGAAGACTGTTTGGTCGAGAAAGAGCCTTTTTCATATTCATTTGTATCTCCTTTCATGTGTTTAGAATCAGGATGATGTTGCTGGCATAAATACAAATGTGATTTCTTTTGTGCATATTGATAACAGATAGTTCATGACTAGTCTTGGTTATTCAAATAAGATTTGTTACCATGGTTAATGCATGAGCGATTGTTGATTCGAGACCTTGTTAAACGTTAGTTGCAAGTTTTATTTATATGGAAAGGAATGTGTATTCTTGTATAAGTAATTAGATTGCAATTAAGATTTAATACAACCTTGTTCATCTATGAACCAGTAATTGATTCATTAGCACTTTGAGTTTATATATGATGTTTAACTTCCATTTGTTATGCTCCTGCAGGATAGATTAGAATAGTTAGGACTAGCATAAGTAGTTAGAATTAGTGCATATAGGATTTGATACATGTAGGTTAGTTGTTTTGTTTGTTGATTTAATTGAAGTCTTCCTCCAAGTAGCAATCTTTCAACACATATAATAGTTTATGGGATCCTTTAAAACCCATTGGAGATAGCTACCCCAAACGAAAGCATATCTAATTGGGGTTTATGATCGGGTTAGTTCCCCTTGTTGGTATAGCGAAAATTCACCATGTCAACACAAATATGACCCAAAGAGAGCGCAACCCACTCTTTTACCACACTGTAACACCCTCATCCCACATTTACCTAAGTAACCAACCAACCGAGGTAAATATGTGATGAGAGGCCACTATAATGGGATTCAACCTCCTAAGTCACCTTAAGGAAGTGGAATTGACATAAACATACCACATAAATCTTCCACATCAGCAACAGAACTCCCAGGAGCCATCTCAACCCCTCAAGTAACCAACCCTTGAGACCAACTAAAGTTTTGTGCATCAAACCCCTGGATGCTACCTTGATATGGACAAGGGTGCATCTGGGAGGCTCCAGAAGCTACCATAGCAAGGACAAGGGACCTTCTAGGACTTTTTTTCCCAGTTTTGTGCCTACGATTTTGGGATTTGTGCCACTTTTTTAGGCCTAGATACCAAGTCACTGCCCAGAACTCAATGGCAGGTTCATAAATGAAATTTCATAGTGGAACAAAGATAAATTTCCCAAAAAATCAACACGGACTAGATTGGGCCCCTACTAGCCATGACAGACATTTCGTCAAACATGTCACAAACACGAAAGTTACAGGTCTTAACAGCAGAACTAAGCATAAGGATCTCATACTTATCTGAGAATCGCTAAGAAGCATTTATGCCTCAACACATTAGCTGTAATTTCATCTATTAGGCCATAGATACATTCTTCATTCGTTTACAAGTAAAAACATGATGAGAGCCATACATAGCCACTATCGTAATACATGATCATAACTATCATAATAACAACAGAAATACCAAGGAAACAACAACATATAATCCACCTATAAACTAGTATGATATGTTGGCATTCTGATGCATGTGTTGTACTTGATGGAAACCCACTTGCAGTAGAACAACTCATTTGTATATGGTAACTAGACGAATCTACAAAACAGATATCAGTTGTGACCGAATGCATGACAGTTGTGACAAAATGCAAGGAGTTCAAAGGAATCAGTTCAGAAGTAATGTACAATGGCAACTCTCTCAGATGATAGTTCACAGTGCAGCAGGTTAACAACAAGAAGTACAGATCAGACTACAAAGAATGAAGAAAGAGAGGTATACGCAAGTTCACCTTGACCAAGTTGCGTATACACGCAGGTTCACTAAACACAAGTAGTATATACGTACACGCGCACTTTCACAGAAGGAAAAGTGCATATATGTTGGAAAACTAATTTTTTGGTCCGAGGTATTTGGTCCAAGGTATTTTGATCCATGGTATGGGTCTAAGGTATTGGTCCGAGGTGTTGACCCTAGGTATATGGTCCAAAGTATTGGTCCTAAGTGGTTTTGATCCATGGTATTGAGAAAGGCCTAAAACTATATAAGGAGGAGAAGATCATTAGACCATGGTGTGCAAGTATTGAATATCTGATGAAATGTGAGATCTAGTATGCAGGTTATTGACTTATGGTGCTTTTCTTGATCTGAACCAAGGATGAACCTTAGCAGTTGATGAGGGATAAGATCTAATGATGGATCGAGATCTTAAGGCTTGACATGAAGTATCATTATGTGGTTTTATCATGTATAGTATAGATCTAAATACTGACGCATGTGTTGTTCTATAAATGTTATGATATGGGTATAACTGAAGCCTAGAATCGCTGCAAAATTATGAATTAATATTTGTAGATGCATACGCTAGTTGGCCTTGGTAAAAGCGCGTATACATGTTGTTTTGGCTCATAAAAGTAGTGTATACATTATGAAATATGATATTTAAATTTGCATTTGGATCTGGTGTTGTTGTAGAAATTCTGGGTTCTGCTCTATGTTCTGGTGACTGTGTTTTGATGACAGTATACTAAATGTTCAGATTGATTGAATGTGATTTGCTTCAGTGATGATGGGCCTTTAGTGATTCAGTTGTGGGTGATTCAGAGATTGATGATTGAGTTTCAATGATTGGTTGTATTGTAGTGGTGATTGATTTTGAGCTTCAATGTTGTTGATGGGTCCAGTATGAAAATTTGATGAAATGTGGCCTTCAGATTGTGGTGTTGTGTTCTAGGAGTATCTAGTATGAAAATTTATGAAACGTGGTCCTTGGAGGAAGAGAGAAAGTCGTAGCCTTCCATAGGTTGACGCCTACGTACTAGTAAACATATCGGCCAGTACAAGAGCCAGGGGGTTAGAGCTCCCTTCCAGTAATAGCTGGAAAACGAGTGAAGGTTGGAGCCTTCACTAGGTTGGCGCCTACGTACTAGTAAACAGATCGGCTAGTACAAGAGCTAGGGGATTGTAGCTCCCTTCCAGTAGAAGCTGGAGAACGAGAGAAGGTTGTAGCCTTCTGTAGGTGGGTGCCTACATACTGGTATGATTCTGCACCAGTACAATATTGTAAATAGGTTTTTCTTATATTAAAAGAAGACAGAAGCAGGTGGTTTTTGTCCAGCATTGGGTTTCCACCTTAAATATTGGTGTTCATGTGTTTTTCTTATGCGTGATGGTTTGTTATGATATTACTGCACATGGTTACTGTTTATATGGTTAATGAATTACTAATTAAAGATCAACATATGATGAATTAACTGAATCACAAGTTTTCTAGATATACACTGGTTGCCTTAAACACAGTTGCGTGTACACGCGGGTTACCTTCATTGAAGTAGTGTATATAAATTTGAGTATGAAAAGAAAAAGATTATTGAATTGAATAATACTAATTCACCCCCACTCTCAGTGTTATTTTCAACAATTGGTATCAGAGTAGGTCCTTTGGTAGAAGCTTGATCCCTTGAAGGAGATCTGTAGGACAATGGGAAAGAAGCTAAAGAAGAAAGCACCTCAGAAGAAGAAGATAGCTCAAAGGAACAACGACAGCAGGAAAGACAATTGGTTGTTAGGTGGACGCAAGAATTCAGATTCTAAATCACCTTAGATTGAAGATGGACAATCAAATGAAGCATCAAGTACAAACTTTTGGTCTTCTAGCGATACTTTTCTTTGTTCGTGCAAATTTGGAGATATTGGAAGTGATTGTGAAAGAATCATAGAGATAGAAGTTAAAATACTTGCAGATAAAAACAGAGATCAATAAGATCTATTTAACAAAAGGGAGTGTGCCTTCAAAGAAGAAGTTACCAGATTAAAATCTCAGCTAGAGGAAGGAAACAAAGTAAGGAAGCAGTACAAGGAAAAGGAAGATCAATGTCAAAAGCTGCAGGATGAAGTGATATCATTAAGAAATGAAATAAATGATCAGAGTATAACAATCAAGAGACTTCAAGACAGATCTAGTTACTATATAAGTCTTGAAGCTGAGATCCTCTCTCTAAAAGAAGATCTAGAAAATAATCATAATGAAGAACTACCTCAAGCAGATGAAGAACAAGAAAATGAGATTCTCAAATTTAGGCAACAAGTGGAAGAAGGAAGAAACGCTGAAGAAATCTTGAAGAAGAAATATCTGGAAAAGGAAGAGAAATATCAGGTTGAGGTAAATATCTTAAAAGGTAAATTAAAAGAAAAGGATAAACTGTTACGATTTCAAGACAGTAGTAAAATCTTGGATAATATTCTTAGTAGTCAAAGGTCTCCTACCATCAAAACTAGTCTTGGTTTTCATGAATATGTTGAAGGTGAATCTAGCTCACAAGGTGGGGCAAGGAACTCTAATGCAAAATATGAAATGTTTAACAAGGAGATGAGAGTTCAACCCCATCAGCAACCAAGGAAAGAGAGTCTTCAATGAAAATATTTTGCTCCTAACTATGAAAGTGATAGTCGGTTATTTCCTCCAATGAATAATGTTAAATGTTTCATATGTCATAATTTTGGACATGTTGCAGCCATATGCAGAAGTAGAATGGTTCAAGACCGTCACACAGAAAGATCATCATGTTCCGGGTTCTTTAAGGGATATTGTTTTGATTGCAATATATTTGGTCAGAAAGCCATTGACTATTATAGAAGGAATATGAAACATGTAAGATGTTATGCTTGTAACAAGTTTGGACATATAACAAAGGAATGCATGAGAAATTTTTTGCCACCTTACAAAAGGGAGAAAACATCATCACACTCGAAGATATGGAAGAAAAAGGAAGTACAGTCAAAAATATGTGGCATAGCAGAGTATACAGACATAACAGACTCAGAGGGAGTTGAAAGTGTGAAACTTCAATGTTCTAAATCACATACGCAATTTTCGTGAAGACAAGTCGCGTATATATGCGAGTTAGAAGATGCACAGTCGCGCATATGTGGTTTGAGGAAAAATGCAGTAGGACAGACTCAGGAAAACTGATTTGATATGATTCAGACAATTATTAGTTATATTTTTGTCATGATGATAGTCTGTGGATGTTATTTAGAAGTTCTTTTGATCCTCACAAGTTGTTGATAAATTGATGTATATCTGATTGATGATGATGCCTTGATACTTCTTACTGATATATGCAATGATCAGATCTGACAATGAACAGGTGGAACAGGTTCAGGGGGGAAAACGTGTTATGCTTCTAATAAGTCATTTTTGGCATCATGTTTAGAAGTCTTTGGTACCTAATCAATGATGATGATGCTTATATGGCTAAATGATACATCTTGCTATTTTACAGTTATGAGTTTCCCATGATAAAATCTCAGATGATACTTGGGGTCACATAGTATCCAGATCAGATTTATGGATGATTGTGAATGACTTTTTGATGATGCATATAGTAATTAAATGTTTCTTACATGGCGATATTCATAAGGACAAGGAGAAGTACAAAGCTTGAGTACACAACTTCATTATTTGATGATGAGCCACTCATTTCTTTTATGCTACTGTCATCATGCCTTCAAAGATGCATAAATTTCATATGGTGCAGTTATGATGCAGGATTCCTATAGTTCTTGGCTCTCACATGGTTGAGGATTGTTGTTGTTGATGATATCAAGAAATCTTGACAAATGACCATGAGCTCATGGTTTTCTAGATACATATTGCTATCTCTTTGATGGATATACAATATGTTGGATACATGGATGATTACTTAAGTTGCATATTGATAAATATTGTTGGTTGGCCAAGAGAATGGTGTTATTGCAGGTCACATGAAGACATAGCTATTTGAAGACATGGATATTCGAAGACATGGCTTACTTAGACACATAATGATGATGAGTTCTTACCTTATGATGATAGGTTGATACTCACATATGTTGATTATCATGGTTGATGCTTATCAGATGTGGGATGTTCCCTAGTGATGATACATGGTTGATATATTAAGGATTCTTGTGAAAGATCATGCAGTTCTTGATGATGATGTGATGACTATGGTGTTTTCACATATGATATGATGTGAATGATTTTGTGTTACTGCTTGGAGATATGACATATTATTAGTTGATTCATGGAAGGTTATGATAAGGCTCTTTCTACTAAGGAAACAAAGCAAATTGATCTTGATGAGATCAAGAGGATGAGTTGATATATATATATCTATATATATATATATATATATATATATATATATATATACGACATACTTAGTCACAGGTTGATGATATTTACTTTGTCATATCTTCGGAACTGATGATGGACATATACAGGTTGCAGGTCTAGATGCTATTAACAGATGCTTATGGTGCATATCATACATGGTGTATGATAGTTGTTGGTGACTATCATGGTCTTGTTTAGATATTTGGTCTCTGTTATAAATGTCATGTATATCATTCGATGTAAAGGTCATATAAAGACCCATGATGTAATAATTTGTCTCTATCTTTTGATGAGTCCTTTTCGATCATATGGTGTAATATGTAACCCCACTTTACATGGGATGGATGATGTAATATTTATTGTTTCTATCATGTATAAAAAATTGGTATATCCCCACTTGGTTGGGTGAATGACACAAATTTGGTATATCCCCACTCGATTGTGAGATTGATATATGTATGAGTCATTGGTGATAGGAAGGTCAAAGTTACTTAGTTGAGTTATAGAGTCATGTTATTCTTTTGGAAATATTTGCAGACTATGCACATGCTCAGGGGGAGCATGGATGATATAATGCATCTCAACATGAACAAAGGGGGAGTCTAATCATAAAATTCAACATGTGCTTAGGGGGAGCATGATCAATGTTTATATTTAGCTGTTCAGATATGAAAGTTTTCTTTTTGGTCAGCCCTTTTCCCTTGATATCAAAAGGGGAGAATATCTTGGTCTGCCCTTTGCCCTTGATGTCAAAGGGGGAGAGTATTTTGGTGTTTCTTGTTATCTCTAACAATTTCTACAGCTTGCAGTAATCAACACCAACATGGTTTCCATCAAGTCCAAAGGGGGAGATTGTTGACATTATGATGCATGTGTTGTACTTGATGGCAACCCACTTGTAGTAAAACAACTCATTTGTATATGGTAACTAGATGAATCTAAAGAAGAGATATCAGATGTGACATAATGCATGAAAATTGTGACAAAATGCAGGGTAGTTCAAAGGAATCAGTTCAGGAGTAATCTACAATGGCAACTCTCTCAAATGACAATTCACAGTGCAGCAGGTTAATAGTAAAGAAGTACAGATCAAACTACAAAGAATGAAGAAAGAGAGGTATACGCAGGTTCACCTTAACCAAGCTGCGTATACACACAAGTTTACTGAACACAAGTAGCATATACATCCACACACACTTTCAAAAAAGGAAAATGACGTATATGTTGGAAAACTAAGTTTTTGGTCTGAGGTATTTGGTCCAAGGTATTTTGGTCCATGGTATTGGTCCAAGGTATTTGGTCTAACGTATTGACCCTAGGTGTTTGGTCCAAGGTATTGGTCCTAAGTGGTTTTGATCCATGGTATTGAGAAATGCCTAGAACTATATAAAGAGGAGAAGATCATTAGGTCATGGTGTGCAAGTATTAAATATCTGATGAAGTGTGAGATCTAGTATGTAGGTTATCGACTTATGGTGCTTTGCTTGATCTGAACCAAGGATGAACCTTAGCGGTTGATGAGGGATAAGACCTAATGATGGATTGGGATCTTAAGGCTTGAAATGAAGTATCATTATGTGGTTTTATCATGTATAGTCTAGATCTGAATACTAACGCATGTTTTGTTCTGTAAATGTTATGATTTGGGTATAACGGAAGTCTAGAATAGCTGCAAAATTATGAATTAATATTTGCAGATGCATACGCTGGTTTGCCTTGGTAAAAGCGCATATACACGTTGGTTCAGATCATCAAAGTAATGTATACATTATGAAATATGATATTTTTAGTTGCAGTTGGATCTGTTGTTTTTGTAGAAATTCTGGGTTCTGCTCTGCGTTGTGGTGACTATGTTTTGATGACAATATACTAAATGATCAGATTGATTGAATGTGATTTGCTTCAGTGATGATGGGCCTTCAATGATTCAATTGTGGGTGATTCAAAGATTTATGATTGAGTTTCAATGATTGGTTGTATTGCAGTGGTGATTGATTTTGAGCTACAATGTTGTTGATTGGTCCAATATGAAAATTGGATGAAACGTGGCCTTCAGATTGTGGTGTTGTGTTATGGGAGTATCCAGTATGAAAATTTACGAAATGTGTTCCTTGGTGGAAGAGAGAAGGTCGTAGCCTTCGGTAGGTCGATGCCTATGTACTGGTAAACATATCAGCCAGTACAAGAGCCAGGGGGTTGGGGCTCCCTTCTAATAATAGCTGGAAAATGTGTGAAGGTTGGAGCCTTCAGTAGGTTGGTGTCTACATACTAGTAAATGGATCAGCTAGTACAAGAGCTAGGAGGTTGACCCCTTCCAGTAGAAGCTGGAGAACGAGAGAAGGTTGTAGCCTTTTGCAGGTGGGTACCTGCGAACTAGTATGAGTCTGCACTAGTACAATATTGTAAACAGGTTTTTCTTATATTAAAAGAAGACAACAACAGGTGGTTTTTGTCCCACATTGGGTTTCCACCTTAAATCTTAGTGTTCATGTGTGTTTCTTATGTGTGATGGTTTGTTCTAATATTACTGCACATGGTTACTATTTATATCGTTAATGAAGTACTAATTAAAGATCAACATATGATGAATTAACTGAATCACAAGTTTGCTAGATATACGTTGGTTGCCTTAAACACAGTTGCGTGTACACGCGGGTTACCTTCATTGAAGTAGTGTATATAAATTTGAGTATGAAAAGAAAAATATTATTGACTTGACTAATATTGATTCACCCCCCCCTAGTATTATTTCCAACATAATACTCTGAATTAACAAGGAGAAATAACCTCATATAAATGATGCAAAGGCCAACCAGTTTGCGACTTCCATGAACCAGCCGACCAAAGACATGGTTGAGCCAAATATCTCTTCATCCAATCACCTTTGTGCCATATTCGAAGCATGAATGTGGGATCTCATGTAACAATCCATTAAAACCAAACCAGGGCTTCCAGAGACAAAACCACCTCAACCCTCAACCAGTGATTCCACCTCATGGTCGGACATCACTAACCATCACCAGACCGGTCTCTACCCAAGCTATCTAAGGATCTAGAGCGTTTGCCCCAATCTGGCTTCCAAGACTAGTAACTCAACCCACAACTGTCATCGGGCTTCGAGAGATTTTTTCCAACCAAGGCTTCTAGAACTAGTAACTCAACCCATATATGTCGTCAGGCTTCCAAATCATTTGTCCAACCAAGGCTCCTAGGACTAGTAACTCAACCCAAGCTAAAGGAAAAATGAGAACCAACCAAAAAAAAAAACAAATGAACCCACAACACCATGGCTATCGTGGAAATGGAAAGGTTGGGTAAATCCATTGTCAATCCAAGCAATCCTCCATACCAATGATAGATTTACCAATAAATCACATACATATGCCATGCATGCCAAAACTACTAAGGAAAACATACATGAAACTCGGTACCTACAAGCATCTAAGCATCCATTATTCCTGATGTCCTCCTGTGCTTTCCTTCTCTTCCTTTTCCTTCTTGCTCCAAGCATCCATGTATGCCACACTCTCCAAGAGTTCTCCAAGAAAAATCTATGTCCAAGAGTATGAGAGAGAGAGAATAGAATGAGAGCTCCAAAACTGAACTGACAAAAGGTTACACTGACCAAGCCTTCCCATTGATCCTGATAAGTCTTTTTATTAATGAGGCCTCTATTTTCTTCATTTTCCATTATTTTCCTTCATTTTCCTCCTCACTTGCAACATGTGACCTCTCACCTTCCTTTTCTCCTAATTTCCTTTATTTTTATAAATAAATTGCCAAAAATGTCATTGCCTTTCCAAAGCCTTTTCCATTTCCTTTTCCAAATTCCTTTAGCAATAATAACAAAGATTAACACCCACTAGAATGTTTTTCCCACCATTCATCTTGGAATACATGTCCCATGGCCATGGTCTTATATATATTTTTACATGAATTTTTAACCAAGGTTGTTACAATTTCTCCTTACTTCCTAGTGTACAAAAAGAAGTCAACCTACCCCTAAACATATGTTTTCCTATACTTCAACTTTCATAAGAATCTCGGGATAAGTCATGCATATTGGTTTAGAGTAGGATAAACAACCTTCTCAAACTACAGGAAGAAAGAAAGAAAGCTAAGGACAAATTTTCTCTCTATGAGAGTTGTATCAATATATGGTTTGAAAATAAGTCTATAGGGAAAAATGAATTCAGTGTGGGTGACCTGGTTTTGAAGTGGGATAAAGCCCATGAAGACAAAGGTAAACATACCAAGTTCCAATCCCTGTGGATCAGACCATATACTATGCACGAGAAGCTTGGCCAACACACATATCATCTCCAATATTTAGATGAGAAGACTGACTCTCTTCCTGTTAACGGAAAATATTTAAAACATTACTTTCAATGATGGCCTAGGGTTGTGCCCTACCCTATGTACATACCCTGTTCTTCCATTTTTTCTTTTGTTCATTCTTGTGTTTCTATTTCTCTCTATCATGTAAATAAGTTTCGTGTGTAAACATGTTTTTTGGCTTCAGTGCATGTGGCTGAATTGAAAAGAGTCTTGTGACACCACAACATTTGGTTAACCTTCGATCCTTGTTCTTCATCTTGGTTACATATTTTGGTCAATGATGTTCTGACGAAAAATATGATCCTTAGTGAGGAAAACCTTGTGTTGAACCAAGATATCTGTGCATACCCTAGAAACCTCATCCCTATACTCGGTTCTTCATGTTTTGGTGTTTTCCATGCTTATTTAGTAAAGTAGAGAAGGACAAGGGGAAAATATAAATGAGAAACCAAAATCAGAGGTCTTATATATGCTTCTCTAAAGGAGAAACCTCTTGTGCTCTCAATAAGTCAATATCCCTCTTCCACCCATGAAATGAATAAGTGAATATGCACAATCTTGTATATAAAATACATAAATAAAGGGTTAAAGAAGAGAAAGGCTTCCTACGCAAGGAGGTGAAGAAAGAAAGTCTATCAGGGTACTATTCAAACTCATTATAAGTGGAGAAATGTTTATTTTCCTATAGTGACTCCCTCGGGGTACTGTCCAGGCTTGTTGGCGATGGAGCAACACTAGAGATGAAAAACTATAATATGAAAATATAAAGTTCTTGAACTATACTACCCTTTCCTAATTTTAAACATTGCAATATTCCTAGTCTTATGTTTTTGTTCAATCGATAAAAGAGATGAATGGGACTATTCATATGCACGGGGTAAGTGGGGAAGCTGAGGTAATATGAATAATGAATCAATACTCCCTGAAGAACTATACCATGCACAAGAAAATTAACCAAGGCAGAGAAGCTGGAATTCTACCAGTGTGTTGCCAAGTGTTGTCGCTACTACAACACCCTCTAAAATTTTGGCCTACATCAAAATTTTGGAGCCTATTTTGACTTTTCATGTTGTCATCACAAATATTAGGAGTCATTGCATGTGTTTTCTATAAGTATTATGGTCCCATTTGTGAGAAGTTCAAAGTGTCATCTTCCAACATGTTAAGCGTCGCACATTGCACACAAGCTATTTTTGGTGTGTTTTAAGGGGTAATACTTATGTAAATTAGTTGTTATTATCATGAAAACATATATTGCACTTATTTCCAAAGTTTCAAGCACTTTCTCACAAGTGTCTTCATTGTCGTCGCAAAGTGTATCTTTGATGTTGCACTTGGTGTACACTATTAAAAAGTTGTCGCATCGTGGACAAGCATGTTGTTCATGTGTTCTAATTTTTTCTTGTCGTGTCATTAAGTGATATAAGTGTCTGATCATTTTCAAGTCTTGTTTTTATCCAGCCTCATCTCATTGATCCAACACTTAGTCAAAACTAGAAAATTTCCTCAATCGTTCCACTCAGCCTCATCCAACCCTCCTAGACTACACACTGCGTAGTCTCAGTCCTCAAGCAACAACCTTGTCTTTTGGCACTACGCAATGCAGAATATATGCCTCCTAGAACTGTGCAATCTCAGTGCTCAAGCCCAACCCCTAAGCTCTATAATTGCGCAATTGTTTCCTCTAGTCAAGACTAAACTTTGTATTACATAGTCTTAGTCCTCAAGCCTCTCCCTTGAGCTCCTACACTGGATTTCTTGTCCTTACAATACTTCATAGTGGGAAAACTCAATGATAAATCTCTCTGCCTAACTTCTTGAATCCCTCAATTGTGAAATTGTCAAGTCTGACTGATGTCATCTTGTCATGAGTGAATTTCATGTGTAGTTATTATATCATTCTATAACAAGATGATGGTGAAGGAGATGGAGAAGGATTCCATGCTAGAAGACACCTCTATAGCTGCAAGAACAAGTTGATTAATCAGGAGGAAGCAAAGGGACATCAAATCGTGATAACAACTCAATATCTAAATAATACTCAAGACTACTCATCTCTAAGCCATGCGGAGGTGGAAGAAGAGATCATGTTCTATCTTCAAGAAGACACAAAGTAAGCAAGAACAAAGAATGGCTTGACATTGCCATGACATCATGTAGTCTATGACAATAGTATCATATCATGAGTTATCATGTGCCACATCATTTGTGGATTATGTAAATTCTTATTCGAAAATGTATTGTAAATTGGAAGTCCAAAGGAAGTGTACAGAATGTAAAGAGACATGTAAGAGCTAAAAAGTCACAAGGAAGTCCAATAGTCATGAGGGTAGTCCAAGAGTCACAAGGGAGGTGAAGGATCACCCCGTTTATCATATATACACTCTCATTGTATAAGAAAAGGACTTTTCACCTTGGCTTCTCCCATAAGGCATTAGAGGGACAGGGTGAGTACTTTTAGGGAGAAAGTAGTGGCTCCAACACTCCACTATTAGAGCTAGTGGTGTTCGTTGTATTCATGTATCTTAGGACTTTTACTTAATATTTGATGACTGATGACTAGCATGTTTTTCATGCATGGATTATGAATATTTGTAAGTTTGTTCTATAAATTTTTATGATTCATGTTTTCTTTCACCTACACTAAATTAGTTGAACTATTTTTTTTTATTTTGGTGTTTATCATATTGAGAATGTGTTGTATTGGTTGTAACAATCGTACATCTTTGTGGACTATTTCCCTGGATGTTAGATGAATCTTTCCTATTTTTGTGCATCTCTGCTAGAGAGGTACCATTACCTCTCTCTTAGAGGCTCACTTTCTTCTCCCTTCATAGTAGAAGAACGTTGATGCACTTGCAATTGAACGCTCACCAGGCACACTTGCTTGCTTTTTCAAAGGCACATATGTGATTCTCTCTCTTTCTAACAGCTAAAGCCAAGGAAATTCTTTAAGAAGGTGACAGTCGAGTCTTCCTCTAGATGGAGCTCTCACACCAAATGATGTGAGGTCTAATTGGTACCTCATATCAAGGAGACCCCTTTGAATGTTGGCAGGTCCAGCACTGTCAATGAAACCCCCATAAACCAAGTGGCTAATCCATTCATCCATTCCAAACTTGCAACATGTGACATGATCCAACTGAAATCTAAATGTTGAAAACCACAATGACAATACAATATGAAAACCCATGTTCAACTACTCAAAATAAAACCATTCTTACACACCAACTAAATCCAATTGTTGTACAAACTGAAAACAAATTGAAAATAACATTGAAACCAATTGGAAAGTAATGAAATTCTTGGAGAAAATAAGCATATTTTATGTACATTGTTCCTATTCTAACCAATAAGCTACTCCAAGAAGGTAAAATCATCTTTCTATGGAAACCAAGCAAGCAATTGGCTACTTGATTGAATTTTACTTTCTCCTTCTTCAAGTAGAAAGGAAAATTTGAAGTTGGATAAATCATGAAATTTGAATCTATTTCTAAGATCCATGGAAACTACAAAGCTCATCAATCAACAATGTTTCATCTATTTTTTACTCATACACTTCCTGTTGTTGGTCATAAGTATCTTCAAAACAAATGGGTTGATGATACAAATCTTGGGACATCCTTTATGCTTCTTGTTCTATCTCTTTTTTTGTGTAAGTCAGGAGATTATATTATATAACAAAATATAGTACAAAACATCCGCTATGGCGGATCGAGAGCAGGGAAACATAGTGACCCATATCTAAACTTCTGCTCAGAGAATTTAGCAAAACAAGACTGTGACCTGCACACCTCGCAGGGTGGCTCAAGCTGGACTTGTTCCTATCAACCGACACAGTTAAGACAGTACATAACAAGACAATTATATAGACTAAGTGAAACAGAGACATATATAAAGCCGAAGAAGACCATCCCGGGAGCATCGCTAGATGAATTTTCCCATCTGGCTTACAGTATCCAGCCCCATCTGCCGCATATGATAATCCATCCTGGCTTGCATTGCCTCAATGGATTCATTATCCTGTGCCCCTGTTTTGGCAGGTTGCGAGGCACCGCGAGCAGCATTGACCGTGTCTCTCAGAATCTGGATAAGGAGGGTGAGCTTCCTGTTGACAACTTGAACCGCTTCATGAACTGTGTTGATCCGCCCTTCCAGAGAGTTGTTATAGCTGATGATCTTCCCCATCTGCTCCTCCGTGAGGTTCACTTCAGTAGCCGTGTTCTGCTTCTCCTTCTCCATAGTTTCCAAGGCTTTGGCTATGAGCATTTTGGTTCGCCAACTTTCGGCCTTCGTCCTAACGAATTGGGTGGCCCTTTTCGAAGGTGTGCCCGGATCCCTTAGCCAATTAACCTCCGCAGCAATCTCCTCCTCCGTGCGCTCAGCCTCCGGTTGCTTGACCTTAGCTTCCAGCTCCGCAACCTTACGCTTGTTCCTGGCTGCAGCCCGAGTTTCATAACCCTGCTTCGCATCAAGCAGGTCCTGATTTGCTGCTTCACAACGGCATCCGCTGGCATCCATCCTAAGACCTCTATACTTCTTCCAGCCAAAGTTCCTCTCTCTCACAGAAGCTAAATCTACACTATGAAAAGACACAGTAGTAAAAACAAAGCAATAGCTCGCTGCTTTATAGCTTTTTCAGATGTTGATCCTCCTGAAATCGATTTGAAGTCCGCTGTAGGTGGGAGTACTGTTGCCATCAATTTGGTTGAGGTCCTCACGCGCGAGGCTGATGCCGGTAGTCTTATAATAAGTGTGGTAGCGCTTGAGCTAATTATCATTTTGCCAAGTGTGCTGTCCTTCTGAGCCGCTGTTATGGAAGCAAATTGCGTCGGACAGACCCTGTTTGCCCTTCTTCCAATTCTTCATGCTCTGAGCCATGGGCGTCCCTGACTGATAAGCCTCAAACACTAATGTCACTGATGTTTTATGATACGACTTCCTTCCAGGTGTCCTGGTATTCATCCTCCGGTTGCCTTGAGTTTTGTAGCGCGATCTGTAATGATCGCTTGTTTGGCTGGCCTGCCGCCGCCAATTAAGCCTACTCCCAGTGAGTCCTGTCATGCCGTTAACTCGGTAGCAGGTGTACCCTTCACCGTCAATGTCAATTCTCCGGTGCCGAATGTCTAAGCCATTATCGGCTACTTCTTGTTCTATCTCAAGTTCCATAATGAGCTTCTTTAAATAACTAATATTATCTTCTTGACTAAAGATGTTTTATGAGTCTAAATAAGAAAATAAATTTGAACGAATATATTACCACAATTCATCATTAGAAAAAATACCATTCCTTTCTTTAAAATCTTGAAGAGACACAAGGTCTACCACAAACCCTGTTGTCTTGATTAATTATGCCACTAGATTAGTAAATGAGCTCGCCATTCTAGAATCAATGGAGTCACTAGTGAAATTTTTGAGCTATAAATCCTTCTAATTGTTTAAACATGGAGTTTCCAGGTGAATGATGCAAAACCTCTTTTGTTTGATCCTTGTTCACCATTAATGATCATAAATAGTCTTCTATCATCTTTCCCAAGGAAAATTTGACCTTCATTCCCCGGAAATAACACCAAGATTTTATCACTCGGGAGCTTTTCCTTGGATGTGGAAGGAAAATCACTAAGGAAACCTTCAAACCACTTTTATATTGAAAGTTGGTCCTTGAATATGGAGCGGTATTTCTCCTTAATTCTACCACTCAAGGTCAATTTCGTAGAAAGTCACTAAGTTCATTGTCTAGATTTAATTGGTAACACATGAAATTAGTTTGGAATGGATAGAAAGGGACCATTGGCCATGGATTATTTGATAGAAAAAAGTGCTAGCCACAGGTTATATGAAAAACATTAGCAAAGGTAAGATAAATTATGGTTTTTTAGACAAATCATCATTTAGGTATGGTAGAAGAAATGTAACAGCGCTGGTTAAAAATTCATGTAAAAATATATAATACCATGGTCATGGGACACGTATTGCAAGCTAAATGGTGGGAAAAACATCCTAGTGGGTGTTCATTTCGATTATTACGGCTAAAGGAAATTTGAAAAGGCAATGGCAAAGGATTTAGAAAAACATGAGGCATTAATTGGCATTTATTTATGAAAATAAAGGAAATTAGGAGAAAAGGAAGGTGAAAGGTCACAGGCTGCATGTGAGGAGGAAAATGAAGGAAAATATTGGAAATTGAAAAAATAAAGGCCTCATTGATAAAAAGGCTTTTGAGGATTAGTGGGTGAGATTTTGACGGGTTTTAGTGGATCTCTGTTCTATTCTCTCTCTCTCATACTCTTGGAAACTTAGAGTTTTCTTGGAGCACTCTTGGAGGAGTGTGGCATACTTGGATTTTTGGAGAAAGAAGGCAAAGGAAGAGTAGGAATGCACAAGAGGACATAGGGATCAAAAACTACAACAATTTTTTCTTGCAGGTATTGAGTTGCATGTATGTTTTCCTCACTAGTTTCAGAATGCATGGCACATGCATGTGGTTTCTTGGTTATGATCTGTCATTGGCATGGAGGACCACCTAGATTGACTATAGATTTATCTAGCCTTTCCATTTCCTGGATAGCCATGGTGTTGTGGGTTTATTTCCTTGTTTTTTTGGTTGGTTCTCGTGTTTCCTTTAGCTTGGGTTGAGTTATTAGTTCCTAGAGCCTTGGTTGGACAAATGCTCTGGAAGCCCTGTAACGGATTGGGTTCAGTTATTAGTCCTGGATCCTTGGTTGTAAAAATGCTCTGGAAGCCCTGTAACAACTTGGGTTGAGTTACCAGTCTTGGAAGCCTTAGTTGGAAAAAATCTTTGGAAGCCCTTGGTGGGTTGAGTTACTAGTCCTGGATATTGGTTGTGGAGCCTGATTATCTTCTTTATTCAAGGGTATCACTGCATTGGACCATAGTTCATAATGGGGTGGAAACACCACCCATTTTTTCACTGCCAGGGCGGGCAACAATGATTTTTATGAGCCCCCTCTGAAGGGGGTTCGGGGGCAACGCCCCCGAAGATAAAAAATAGATGTAAAATCACCTTGTAAAATATTGTAATTTCGTAGTCAATCTGAGCTATTCATTAAGCGGATGATCTGACGGTAGAAGTTATGTTTAATTTAGGGTTTTTTTCCCTAGAAGAAAACCCCTCTTTATATATGACATAATTGTATTGCGACTATGTATATGTGTATTCTGAGAAACAAAAGAGAGAGGAGTTTGTGTGAGAGCGAAGAGGAAATTACAACAGATTTTTTGTAGGTTGTATCTCTTCATTTTGCTGGATAATATAAAGGAAGGATTAGTTGTTTCTCCATGGATGTAGCCCAAATTGGGTGAACCACGTATATTTGTGTCTTTATTGTTTTATGTGTTTTCTGTGTTTATATTTATGAAATATTTTATGTGTTCCATTGCCTTGTAATATATAATTTTTCAACACTGGAAGCCTTGGTTGGAAAAATGTTATGGAAGCCCGGAAAAGTTGTGGGTCGAGTTACTAGTCCTCGAAGCCGAGTTGGAAAAAATGCTCTGGAGCCCTGGAAGGCTTGGGTATAGACCAATCTGGTGATGGTTTTGTGATGTCTGACCATGAGGTGGAATCGTTTGTTGATGGGTTGAGGTGGCTTGACCGCTGGAAACCTTAAATGGTTTTGATTTATGTGTTTTATGAGATCCCACATTCATGCTTGGAATATGGCTCAGGGGTGACTGGTTGAAGAGAGATTTGGCTCAGCCATGTCTACGGTTAGGTGGAACATAGTAGTCCCATACCGGTTTGGAGTTTTCGTCATTAATATGAGGTTATTTCTCCTTGTTACCTCATGATTATTATATTGTTTTATATGTGGCTTATATGGTTTTTGTTTCCTTGGTAATTTTTTTTTTTTTATGATGGTTATGAATATGTATTATGATAGTGGCTATGTATGGATCCCATCATGTTTTTACTTATATATGAATGTCAACAATGTGTCTATGGCCTAATGGATGAAACTGCAGTTAATGTGTTGAGGCATCAATGATTCTTAGCGATTCTTAGATAAGTATGAGTCCCCTATGCTTAGATTTGTTGTTTATACCTGTAGATTACATATTTGTGATATGTTTGATGAAATGCTTGGCATGGCTAGTAGGGGTCCAATCAAAGGCTTATTTAAATAATTGCATTTGTATCATCATTTTTTTTTTATTGTTTTGTCCTGAAGGTGTCATTCAATTCTGGGCAGTGACCTAGAATTTGGGCCTAAAAAAGTGGCTAAAATCCTGAGGATGCTAGGAAAGCACTGAGAAAAATAGTCCCTGGATGCTAGCATGCCATGTCATGAGGGAATCCAGAGCCTCCTGGACATTGTCATGCCAATATCATGGGAGTTCCCAAGGGTTAAGTGGTCTAAAATTTTAGTGGGACCCAAGGGTTGTTTGCAGAAAGGTCGGGATGGTTCCTATGGATGCTATTGCTGATGTTGAAGATTTGTATGGTGCGTTTATGCCAGTTCCACTTCCTTAGTGTGACTTAGGAGGTCGAATCATATCATAGTAATTTATCATCACATGTTTACCTTGGTTGGCCTGTTACTTGGGTATATGTGGGAGGAGGGCATTACAAAGTGGTAGCAAAGCATGGTTCACCCCTCAGACTAGATGGGAAGTGTGTTGATCATGCATTCATGTCGGTTGCATATGTGGTCTTTATGCTTATATTTCGTGTGCTTGTTGCATTTACATGGTGTGATCATAGTTGTAGTGATGTCACCATGTGGAGGTTGATGGTGTTCTTGTGGGATGTGTCATCATGAGTGTTTGGTTGTTTATGCATTTGTTATCTATGTCAGTGTCTATATGTTGTTATGCATGCATTGTCATTATTATACTTATGCATGTATAGTAGGTCAAACATGCATTGTGAGGTCATTGTATGCATTTTAGGTCATCTTGATGTTGTTGGTTGTTATGATGTTGATGTGTTGGCTGAGATAGAGCCAGAGATGCAGATCATTAAAGTGAAGTTGCAATGTTGGACCTCGAAGCAAGAGCATGTCGTCATACAGGTTTGTATGTTGGGCATGCAGTTATGTAGGTTAAGGGTTGTTATATGCATTATTGTTATGCTTTTCATTCTATTGATGTTATGGTTACATACATGATAGATGCTAGTTTATTAGTGTATTCATATGCACATGTGTCGAATAGTCATGAATGATAGTAACCTGTGGTTGTATACATTGCTATTGTTGTTTTATGTTAGATAAATTGATGATTATGTTATATGTTGTTGATAAGTATTGTATAGGTTAACTTGTTGTTGGTATATGATAGTTAGAGTTATGATTAGGTTATTTATTTTTGATGAGCATGATATATAACTTGTTGTTTTTATATGTTATTTACCTTGATAATTAGGTTATATGTTTTTGATGAGCATGATATGTAACTTGTTGTTGTGTTATGCTAGTAACTTGATGATTAGTGTTATTACATTAAGATCTTGATGTTATATGTATCATACTAAGTTAGATTGGTCTATGCAGATGGTTAGGGTTATGACATTTAGTTATGAGTTAATATCATGTGTTATTATGTCGTACTAATCTAGACTGATCATACATATGTGATTGTTATACATGGACGGAAAATGTTTATGAGTTTATGATGTGAACTTGTTAGCTAGTTAATGTTATGTATTTCATGATCTTATTTATGGTTGAGTTGATATGTTGTGAAGTTATATCATGTTAATATAGCTTAATTTTGTAGACAAGATAGCCTCCTTGAGATACATTAAGGTATGAGACTTCTTATGTTGTCTACTTTGTGCTTGAATGTTTGATTATGTTGCCTATTTGGTGTTTGAGTGTCGGTGTCTATTATGTCATATATCTATTGTTGAATGTTTGATTAATCGCATGATATGAGTATGTGTTTATAAGATTGCATCAAGAAATGATATTCTTTTAAGATGGTTTTACTCACACATATGTGTTGAGATGGTTGATATGTACTTGAGTGTAAGTAGGTGATAGTGGTAGCATTATGTATTATGACTAATGAATGTGAGTTGATTATTGATTATGACATGGTTTTTTCATTTGGTAAAGGTTGGTTTTAGACTAATAAACATGTTGTCTTGATCTTTGGAACATGTGATCAACATGTGTGAACAGTTGTAGGGAAAGATGTTTGGTATTAGCATGACAAGGTAATAGTTGATGTGTTTATATAACTAACAATTGGGTAATGTGACAATGCATAGTGAGACACAATTGTAGCATAGAAAAGGTAAAAGAAAGGAATTGGGTCAAAAATTCCTTTGGCTATGTTTGGAAACCACAATTACAAACGAATGAGTACTTTGCATACAGGAAGTCTTCTTAACCTTAAATTTGTCTGACATTATGAGGCTATGTGTTATATTCATAAATATCTATTTGACAGATATAATAGTTGGTTTTAGTTATGGCTAGATTCATCAAAGGATTAGAGTCCCTTGAGAGATGGCATGTATGTGTTCAGTTTCAAGAAACGTGCTTAGCACAACAAGGTAAGGTAACTAGTGTTTTTTTATGTTTATTTATGCACTAAAAATTATGTGTTTATGGAAATATGATGCAGGGGATTGCATGGTAAATAGATTTCCATGAAATTTTGAAGAAGGCTCAGGTTGAGCTTTCCTTTAGAAGCACTAGGAACCATGGGGATTGAGTCATGGTGTATGTTGAAAATCTTGTGATTTCGATTCTTTGTGCTTTGTTTGTGCTTGACTTGCAACTTTGTATATGTCTAGTGTATGGTCATACCAATTTTTTCATAGTTTCATGTTGTTATTGGTTTTCATGGTCTTCTTCTTGTTTGTTTCTTGTTCTTTCCTTTTATGTTTTGATTCTTGGGAACTAGTTGGGAAAGAGGAAGGTTAATGGATCTCGGGAAGAGCTGAATGAAACCCAACATGTAATGAAGTTGGTGCATGTGTAAGGGAAGCTAAAGGTAAGAGTATGACAACCGGTTTGATTGGTTTTGTCCAGTGGTCTAAATGGACAGTGATAGTACAGTCATGGGAAAGGCAACATACAAGGTGAAGTAAATGGATATGAGGCATCATATTCCTTGGCTATGTTGGGAACGATTGTTCTCAATGTTGTGCATGGTTTTCATAGATAAAGAGAGTTCTCTTAACCTTGACCTTATGTTATCTGGTAATTATGTTATGATCATGATTATATTGATGTTTATATATGTATGTATGTATGTCGTGTTTGATAGGGTCGTCATGGATCATGGTTGTTTAATGCTAATTTTTATATGTATATATGTGTGTATCTATGTCACTCTTCGACAGGGTTTTCAGGGATCATTCTTGTGGAGGAATGATTTCTTGTGCAGGTGAATGGCATGATGAGGTTCCTGGTCTTATGGGGAATCAAGTGGGGACAGTAGTCATGAAAAATATACGAGGTCAATATCATCTGGATATGAATTAATATTATATGCTTGTATTATGCCTATGTTTATGCTATGACAGTTAACTCTAAGGGATACATCATTTGAATGAAAGCAGTGAGATTCGAGGCATGTTGGGACAAGCATGGATAAGACACTGGAATCAAGTTTGCTTGGGAGAGATAGTGTGGTTTTGGTTGTGTGGTACTATTGTTGTGCATATGTTGTATATGTTGTAAATGTTGCATATGTGATGTTGTTCGCATGCGATGTTGTGTGTGTGTGTGTGTGTACATGTTTATGCGATGTTATGTACAGGGTGGTATAGATAGTGTTGTGTGAATATTGCATATGTAGTGCTGGGTATAGATGGTGTTATGTACATGTTGTATATACAGTGATATGTACATATGTTGTTGTGTGAAGGTGGTGCTATGTACATGGCGTACATATGGTGTTGTATACATGTGGTTTCGTGTACATTTCGTGCATGTGATGCTATGTACATTTGGCATTGTATACACGTTGTGTAGGTGGTTCCGTGTACATGTGATGTTGTGCACATATTGTGCAGGTGGTGCTTTGTACAGGTGGTACTATGTATATGTTGTACATGTGGTATTATGTTCACGTCGTACATTTTGTGTTGTGTACATGCGGTACTATGTATGTGCATTATGTAGTCGTGGTATCGTGATATGTGTATTCGTTGTGTTGTACTTTGTGTATGTATATGTATTGTGTTGTACAACAAGTGTAGGTGTATATATTGTGTGGTGTTGTATACTGGGTGCAGGTGTATGTGTGGTGTGTTAGGTGTAGGTGCATGTGTTGCATGGTGTTGTATGTCATGTGTGGTTGTATGTGTGTGATGCACACTATGTGTATGCACACATGGTTGAGGAGAAGGCACTAAGTGTTTGCCAGGTGTGGAAACCAATCCAGTGTGCGTATGGAATACGACAAAGGTAGAAGCTAAAGATTGATTAAATGATAAGTATCGGTATTTTATTTTAGTTTTATTATGCATGTGCTTTATGATTCTAGTCTATGATGGTTACATGTGATCTATGATTCTAGTTTATGATGGTTACATGTGATTTATTATTTTGATCTATAATGGTTATGTTTTGAGCTAACCTGATGTGATATGTTTATATATGACGATTTGGTCAAAGATACTAGATTGACTTGTTGTGACAGGAAGCGAACAAAATTGTAAGTATACCTTATTGACGGACCACCAATGAGGTATGATTTGAGGTTATTTCTATTTATTTTGAATCTAATGGAAATTATGTTCTTGGTACTAGAAAGCATAAAATGCCTGGTTGGGTGGTTGAAACTAACTACAAGAATTAGCAACACCAACAAAATAAATTAGGACATGCAATCGTATGTTGGTAAAGCATTCAGGAGCAGGGTCATTGTAGGACACTCGTACCCAATAGTGTCCATTGATTTCCATGAGCATGCTATGACTGGTATGATGGTTTTAAGGCATGGATTTTCCTTGGTTTTTATATATTCCAATGCGAGGAAGCCTTGCCAAGGGATGGACTGCCCAGGATGGGGGTGCCAACGAAACTTAGAAGGTTTGTGATTACATGAAAGGGGGTGACTAGATTTCCTTAGGGACTGTATAGTAGAGAAGGGCAGACTAAGGATGGATTTCTTTTGTCATTAGCATTTTCATATGGAATCATAGGCACATTGGGAGTGTTCCCTAGTAAAATGAGCCGCCAACCATTCACTGAGAGGAGAAGTGGCACATGATTGTAGCACTAGACATTGGATGGAGCTTTGACCTCGACAATGGATTCTGGACTTCTTGGGAAGGAGGTGAATCCTGGTATTACTTGGAGGGTTTAGTTGTGAGCCTTTGGACTCTCTTGTTGCGGATGTAGGCATTGTATCCTTTTTATTTGCTAGTTGAGAAAATGTGTATATGTGTATATTTGTATTATTGTAAATATTGTATCAAGTTGGTTTATAAAGCTCCACATATAGTATGGTTATTTGATGGTTGAAGGAAATGTGCTTAAGTATATGTGGTTGTGTTGAAGCCTCAGATTTCTACTGCTCCAACATGGGGGATAACCACCTGGCCTGGACCTTAAAGGAAGCTCCTTTTCCGTTTGGTATGGTGGATCCGACGGGGGATGATGGGACCAATTTCCCAGAATGGGTTTGAAAATGATAATGGGTGTTTTTCAAGTGATTTAAATAAGAATAATGATAACTAAATGACCTATTCTATCATGAAAATATCTAGCTAACTTAATCTAATATAAACCTTGAATATTCTTTGAAATATGCGATCTAAAAATATATTTGTTTGGTATGTGATAATAAATATCATTCACGTATTAAACAGAGATGATAACATGTAAAGAGAGTTTCTTTGACTAAACAGTTAATCAAAGAAATGTATAAATTATTCGCATATATTTAATGATCATATATGAAAATGAATAATTTGAGCTAGGCATAATACAATAGTGCAATTAACACATAAAAGGATGAACATACTCCACATATATAATTCATGAAAACGAAATGTTATCACTAATATAACAAAACAGAATTGATCATACAAGATAAAAGTACCATATGTGTGAGGTTCTACTCATTTAACTAGTGACATAGATCAGCTCCTTTCTTCAAATCAAATTATTCTCCAAGCATACAATAGTGCATCAACAAAGGAAAGTAGTTTGATATTCAAAAGAAATGACCATGTTCCATAATTTCATCAAGGCATTCACAAACTTACAAAAGTGCATTCTTTGCAAATGTTTTTGATAAAATTCTGGACCCCTCTCTAAATGCATGAGAGGGGTTTAAATATTAAACTATAGGTCCTAAAATAGATTATTACAAAAATAGTTGAGGAGGTTTAAACGACCTTCCTCAGATTATGTGAAATAAAACTAAGTGACTAACTCCTTTGCATTTGATCTTTGAGATCGTAGATATCTATCATTGGCTTGAGCTGCGTCGGTTGGCCGATCGCAGATTTCAACTCTCCAACAAATATAGTGTCTGTCAGTGCTGGCACCATTTTTTGTGTGGAGGTATTTAAGAATCACAAGGTCATCCACTAGCTGTATGGTTTGACTAATAATTGCCAGTATGCTTCCCAGTTTAGCTTGATCATTTGTCTGATCACCTCATCCTTTTCCCTTGCCACTTGTCTCCAATGTTGTTCTAATTGTCTAGAATTTGGAAGAAATCTTGGTATAGACTCTGCAACCAGGTTGGTGCCATGTAGATTTTCATTGATGAGTTCAATGATGTTGTTTGTTGCTGCTGCTGCGACTGTCATTACCCTTTCTTCTTGCTTGAGCCGAAAATCCCAGTCTCTAAATAAGATGTCTTTATGTGATTCCTCCAGTTTTGGCATATCAGCCTTCCTCCCATATTATGATTCTTTCCAGGTGATAAAGTCAGAAATCCTTTTATGGATTTCATCATACTCAAGCCTCATGTCAAAAACTTGGCTTGTTAGCTTATCACTAATCTCGCAATAAGGACTTATTTGCGAGATTTTGTGGCATATAACTTCCTTTTGCTACATTAGTTGGGAGTTAAGACTGAGTGCTTCTTTTATGAACTCATCGATCTGTGGATTGTATTTATACTTATCTGTCATAGCTTGTATCCGCACATATCTTTCTGCTAGGCTGGCCTGATGTTGTATTTGCATCTGTTCAAATTCCTGTTGGAGCTTGGCTACTTGTAACTCTGCTTGTTGGCTAGATTTCTCTTGCTCTAATTGTTGTTCCAATAGCAAAATATTTTTTTCTTTTTATCTAAGTAGCATTTGGACCTCTGTTGCTTTATCGATATTTGTCGTAGCATAGGCTCTCACAAATTGCGACAGTCTCATAATATTTTTAGATGGGTCCATGGGCAAGTCTTTCTAGACAATGTACATTAGTTCATTGTTGGGAGTGGTAATCACTACAACATCTAACTTTCTTTTTTTCCTCTACCTTTTAACAACATATTTGTGGGTAGGACTATAAAACACATCTAATGGAGGAATTTCCTCAATTCTCAAAATAATTTCTGAAGTGGGGGTAGCAGGAATGAGCTCCACATCCTGAGTGCCTACAGTTTTCTCCACTATTATTTCTTGATTTGATTTGTGTTGTGGATTTTGTATCTCAGATGTTTGTTCCTCTGTGTGGAGCTTCTTGTTAAAATTCTCCCATTCTTTTTCTAAATCAATAACTGGGGGTTTTGCTGACTGAGTGGAAGTAGAGTGAATTTCAACCTGTTTCTTTGCCGAGGTTTGCTCGATTATTTTCTCTATAGTTCTGACTGTGTCCCTTTCAGACTCTTTATTTTTATTGCCCCCATTTTGAGACTGCTACTCTGAATGCTCTAACTCATGAGTAGATCTCTCTTGGGTCTCTGCTTCAGAATATTCATTGGAATTCTCTTTAGATCTACCCTCCAAGCTTACACTAGGAGTTGGCTGCTTATTGGTTTAATCTGTAACAAGTCCAATGGGACCCTTAGTAATCTCCTCTCTCTATATTCATGAAAAGCTTCAACATCATCTGGGGAAAAAGTAGTGATGCCATATGTGTCACATCTAAAAATGTCTCTTTTCGTAGGAAGAGGTCATTAAAGGCATCTTCATCATGGGTGAATGGTTTGACTTTCACCATAGTAGTGAAGTCCTTGGGAGTATCATTTGGATCATACTTCCTTCCTGGGAATGTAGCTAATTTCAGAGATTTCATAATCTCCACCTCTTTGCATGCATGCCCAAAATCATGTAGTGCAAATGCACCACATTGCAATGGAAATGTAGGCCAAATGGCCTTTTTTTGTTCTTTCAATCCTTTGCTCAACCCACCTTCCCCTACCGTTTGGTAGGCTATCTCCTTGGCTATTAAATTTTCAGGGACATAGTATGGGAGGACATGTGGTGAAGCAATGCTCCCAAATACTCTGATATATGTAAATGTCTCCTCCCCAAACCATTTGGTTACAGGTAGGATATCTACTTCAACTTCTTTGGAAAACCTAGGGGTGGTTCTGTTGTAGACTTGTTTATCGATATGCAACATAAATCCTTGAAAAATATTGTAAAAATGGGGGTGAAACTGAGACTCCCACGGACTCTTATGATACACATGGATAGGAAGCAGGGCTTGAAAAGTCCACTTCCATCCCATGATAGGAAATTTGGAGGCAAAACAGATTGCGTCCATTACAAAGGAACTAATGAAAAATGGGGGGTAAACCCTTGAAGAGGGACTCCTCTTTCTCCTATACTCCATAATGAATTTTTCCAAATTATAAGACAAAATTTGGGCCCAATTCATTATTTTTGTGTTTACAACTGCTTCTATTAATGGCAGCCATTCTAGGGAAAATTTGGTACTATCGGGCTTACCAAACAATCTACATAGCATGGCTGCTGCAAAACTATAAGGGGGAGAGATAGATGTTGTAGAATACATACCCGTCTTATCCTTTTTGATCTTTCTTTCGTTCTCTGTCCAGGTCTACGTGACGTCTACTGGGTCTTCATTCTCCTTAGCAAATTTCTCGAGGAATTGTTTATTGTAGAGCTTTTGTGGCTCTGGTAAATTGTACATAAGCCTCAGGCTGTCTGGTGAAAAAGATCCCATAACCTCCTGCTTGCTATTCTTGAATTCTCTGTCTAATACATCCACCATATCAATTATCCACTTAACCATATCTGTATATGGAATTATCTTCGGTCTTGCGGCTATGTGGTGTAGAAAGGAACATGTTGTCTCGAAGAAGGAGGCGTCAGAGGAAATATTAGCATCGGTTGTGGCCTTTGCTACCAGAGGTCTTGGTTTCTCTTCTTCTAATAAATCATACATGGCTTCCCATGTTGAGGTTCCTTCGTCTCTACTACACATAGTATCAAAGAATAAAGGGATCATTTTTTACTTTTCAGACGTGGCTACCTTTCCCCTCTTTTCCATTGCTCCCAACGACTCTTGCTGCAGATTTTTCCTGAAAATGGAGCAAAGAAGAAGCTATCGGATAGACACAAGTAAAAATGAAAATAAGAATGAATGATATAGATAACCTTGAAAAGGTGACAAGAAAGGAGTTTTAATTAAATGCAAGTGAGAAGATATCATATCACGTCGAGCCGTTTTTCAAGTGTAAATGCCATTAACCCATAGTAAATGCCCACTAATGGTTCCTTATCTCTAGATTTATTGCTAATTAATGTTTTTCATTGTAAGTTGGGAAAGAAAATTTTTAGGGTGGCGAGCTTTAGCTGTGAGAATGTCGATTTTGTGATTGTGATGCAATATCGCAAATCACATTATCGCATTTTGTGTGTGCACTTTCTTTAAAGTTCCTTTGGTTTTTGCGGGATGCAAAATGTGGGATGTTCCTTATTGTGTTTAAAGCGTAGCTTGTTTGATAGGATTTTCTTTATAAATCCTTTTTTATTGCATAGTAGACTTCAGTGTTATTTTATAACATAGTTTTCAATTGGGTTCGGGCTTCTATCGCATGTCGAAATATCTCATGGTTGGTAAGGTTTCAGACCTTTCTTAATTATTTCCAATGTGATGCGATAAGGTTGACCGTGTGATCACAATATTGCATTTCACATGGTTAAAGATACTTTGTGAGGGTGCACCCTTTGTAAGTGGTGATATGCGATGTGGGCCTTATTTTAATAAGAAATGCCTTAGGACTTAGTTTAAATGAGAAAGCCTAATAACATCTAGGTTAAGCACGGTAATCGATTTTGATCACTTTTTGCGAGTTTCATTCGTTAACAAGGCTTTAACACGCTTGGTCATGCAACATGCGAAAAAGGTGAGCATTTTCTAGCTTTCAAAGTGTTTTGTCTTGATATCTTACTTTATTTAAAAAATTTAACAAGAAAATGCCTAAATGCTAAATTTATTTTTTGGAAGGATTTTTTAAGGGTCCCCATTTATTAGTAGAATATTAGCTATTATATTAACAAATGCGGGGGGGGGGTTGTTGAATAGCACAACAATTGGCAATTCACTGGAAGAACTAGTTATCTCTGACAGTTTTTTGAAATTTCTAAAAACTTCCAAAATAAAGGCAGTTCAGAAAATAAAAATACATGAAATATAAGATAAGTAACATTACTCTGAATAATAAAAACAAAATCTACCTAACTATCACCCTTTTGATCATCCTCTTCAATATGAAAGTTGCTTTGTCTACATCAGTCATTACTTGGTTTTAAAGATAAAAACAAGGGATTCTCACAAATCAGCTTTTGGATGTACTCAGTTGTCATAGGTAGAGCCTCTGCTGCCAGTAGGTGTCCATAGCCTCGACAGGGTTACCTTTTTAACCAACAATGATTCAGTATCCCATCTAGATAAGAATGCAATTTTTAAAGATAAGTTCAACTTCATATACTTATTTTTCTTTTCATTTTTTTTTCTAAACAATTCTCTTTTCTTTAAAATTTTCATTTTACTCCTTAAAGGCCATTGTCTTGGTTTGGTGACCAAAAATGACAATGCCACTCACTGGTTGTAACTTAACTGAACAAGCTGGCTCTTGATGAGACCCCTTGTCTTTTGATTGATACAATCTCAAGACATTACCCTGTTTTGATATGCAGTATTGGTAATGTCAGCTAGTTATTTCCCTATGATCATAGTAAGTCGGCTCTTGATGAGACCTCTTATCCTTTAAGTTTAAGCATATTTTAGAATTACACTCTAAAAAATGAAATCTTACTAGATGGGGAGAATCATTGACTCCTTAAGAGTTTTTGGATGACAATTATAGAGTTAAAGATGCTTTTCTATAGAGAGGCTTTGCTTTGTTACAGATACTTTTCTTGACTGATGGTAGAGCAAAGGTTTCTTTACAAAGTTGAGGTTTAGCAAAGGAAAAATAATTTTGGTAGAGGACAAGCAATTTCAAAGTAATAGAACTTAACCTATGTTTCAAATGTAAAAATCATCTTCTTAACAATCTCTACTTATACAAGAAAAAAGTCAAAATATAAAAGAGACTATTATTTGTAAGGCCAAAAGTAAATGCTACTCAACTTTTTATTTTTCTAAAAAGTAAAAGCAATAGTATACAAGGAATAGAAGAGGTTATCTTCTATGAAAAATATTTTTTCAGAATTTTCCCATTAACAGGCAAGGAATCAATTCTACCTGACGAGTCTTGTAAAAGAAATGTTGATGGACTGATTTTCTCAATGATTTGAAATGGTCCAAGCCACAGCCTTTGGAACTTGGTGTGTTTACTGTTTTTCTCATGTGATTTGTCCCATTTTAAAACCAGATCACCTACTTCAAAGGTTTTATGACTAGCATAGTTTGTATCAAAAGAGGCTTTGACTAATTGCTGCTGATGGGAATGGTTAGCTTTAGCCTTTTCTCTTTCTTCTTCAAGCTTAAGGATCTGAAATTGTCTTGCTTGAAGAGAAGAGGAAGGACTTTCATTAATAAATTTCACTAGGGCAAGAGATGGGATTGCTATGTTTGTGGGGAGAACCGCTTCTTTTCCATAAACTAAAGCAAAAGGAGAAGATCCAATTGAGGCCTTCTGTGTTATTCTGTCTGCCCAAAGAGAAAATGCCAATGCTTTGTGCCAATTCCTATGATTTTGGTCTATAGTCCGCTTGATGATTCTAATAAGGTTTTTGTTTGTTGATTCGGCTAATCCATTACCTTGTGGATAATAGTTGGTTGAATACTTCAATTTGAAACCTCTTTTTAAGGCAAATTGTACCATAATATTTCCAGAAAAATAAGATGCATTATCAAACATTAAAGTTGTGGGTAAGCCAAACCTGATGATTATGTACTAATCAATAAAGTCTATAATATATTTTGTATTAGCTACCTTTAGTGGGATAGCTTCTACCCATTTCGTGAAATAATCAACCATTGTAAGGATGTACTTGTGTTGCTTGGAAGAGTTAGGAACAATCTCACCAATTATATTTAATCCCCATTGTTCAAATGGTTGTTGGATATTCATTGGCTGAAAAGGGAATGCTGGTTTCTTTTCTCTTCCAGCTACAGTTTGACAAGTTTTGCATTTTCTTGCATAGTCATGTGCATCCTTAAATAGTGTCGGCCAATAATAACTTGCATGTAGGATTTTGTGAGTTGTGGTGTTTCCTTCGAAATGACCTCCAGCTGGTCCATCATGTAACTCCTGCATAACCTTTTCAGCTTCAGCTTTTTCTAGGCATCTTAATAACACTGAATCATAATTTTTTCTAAATAATACATCATCAATTAATTCATACTGATTTTATTTCAACCTTAAAGCATGCTTTGTTTTGTAATTGAGAAGCATAGGAGCATATCCATTCTTTAAATGAAACTTCAAATCAGCATACTGTGATTGAGCATCATTGTGGCTTACCTCTAATATTTGCACTTCATTACCTTGGTCTTCTTTTGTTTATAAGTAGGAAGCTCCAGTTAGCATCCTGCAAAAACCTTGGCCCCTAACAATTTTAGCTCGTCGTATTTCTACATCATACTCTTGAAGTGCAGTGATCCAATTGGCTCTTTTCTCCCCCACTTCTCTTTGAATCAACAATTGCCTTACTGCAGGGTAAGGTACTACTATTTTTGTATGAGTTTTGAGGAGAAAAGGTCTAAAATGTTTCAATGTTTTAAAGACAGCAAAAGCTTGTTTCTCAACATCTGAGTAGTTTAACTCAACACCTTGTAAATTGCAACTGAAAAAAGAGATAGGTGCCTTGATGTTTTGATCATTCAGCTATGTTAAAACTATTGCATATGATGTATCAGATGAAAATGTGTACAACACAAAAGGTTTGAGAAAGTCTGGAGTTCTTAAAGAAGTAGCATTGATAATTTTTTGATTAACTCAAATGACTCTCTTTCATCTTTACCCCATTTGAAGACTACATTCTTTCTTATCATTTATTGAAGGGGTAGAATAATCTGTGAGAAATCTGGAACAAATATTTTTACAAAATTGATCTGGCGTAGTAATGATTGCGTGGTCTTTTTGTTATGTGGGAGAGGAATCTTTTCATTTTCTTGGATTCTATCAGGATAAATATAAATTCCTTTCTTGGACACTATGAATCCGAGAAGCTTTCCTTCTGCTAAAGCGAAGTATGACTTTTTGGGATTTAAGGAAATGCCATATTTCTTACATCTTTTAGAAATATGCTTTAGGTCATTTAAGTGATTGTTTCTATTCCTAGAGTAAACTGTAATGTCATCTAGGTAAATAACAACTGATTTATTAATCAGACCTTTAAAAGCAATATCCATGGCACGTTGAAATGTAGCACCTGCATTGATGAGTCCAAAAGGCATCTTTTGATAAGTGTATGTCCCCCACTTGGTCCTGAATGTTGTCTTCAAACAGTCATCTGGATGTACAAGAATTGATTATATCCTAAAAATCCATCTAGAAAAGACATTAACTCAAAACCTGCAACTAATTGCAATATTTTCTCCATGGTAGGAAAAGGAAAGTTATCCTTTTGACCGGCTCTGTTTAAGTTCCTAAAATCAATACAAATCCTAATATCTCCATTCTTCTTCCTAACAAGAACCATATTTGATACCCATTTTGAGTGTCTAATGGGAAATATTATCTTTGCTTTTAGAAGTTTGTTCAATTCAAATTTGATTTGGCTTTCAAGGTTTGGATGAATCTTTCTGAGCTTCTGTTGAAATGGTTTCTCATTAGAGGTCATTGATATAGTATGTTGAATTACAGAGGTATCATAGGCCTTGAGATCTGAATAATCCTAGGAAAAGACACCTTTATATGTTTTCAACAAATTGATGAATGATATACTTTATTCGGATGATAAACCAAGACCTAGGTTGACATTTTGAGGTTTTTCAGATGTACCTGAGTTTACCACTTCAAATCTCAAAGCACAACTCTAAGCCTTGGAGTTGGTAATCTTCTTAAATCTATCTTTCAAATCATAGAGACCTTCCATTTTGACTACAAACTTCCTCTGAAGGTATAAGCTTAGATGCTACATTGGAAAGTAAGTCAGCACTTTCATTTTGTAATCTGGGGACTGAAGAAATGTTGAAAGCAATGAAGTGAGAAGTAAGATTTTGGGCTAGGGATTGATAATGTTTGAGATGCCCAGACACACAATGGATTGTGTTTCTTACCTATTTAATGACTATTTCAGAGTCTCCATATACTTGCAAATACTTGACATTAAGGTCAATGGCTTTGTACAGCCCTTGAATCAATGCTTCATATTCTGCAGTATTGTTAGTGCATTGAAATTCAAGCCTACAGGCTAACATGGTTTTCTCTCCTTGTGGGTTGATTAGGATACATCCAACACCTGCACCATCTTCAGACTTGGAATCATCAAAATAAAGAGTCCAGAATAATGAATTATCTACAAGCTTATCAACTACATCTATACACTTAGAAGCATCTGTTTGTGAAATAATTTATATCTGAGATACTACAGCATTATCGTGGAAGGGAGATATTTGTGCATTGAAGGATTCCAATAATGACTCAAATGAGTATTTTTTGATGATGTTATTATTTAAAGCTACTAGCTCATTGCTTCCCTCAAGATCAGTGACTGTGTACTTCATGAATTTCTCGCGGTCTACTCTGATTTTGTTAGGCTTACAATTGTGTGGCAACCACATGTGTGACCAATTAGTTGCAAAGTATCCGTGTAAATTTTCGGACTAATACCTACTTATAATTAAACCATAAAATCCAGGGATAACAACCACTAGAATATCGATTATCTGCAAAAAATTTGGATTGGAGGAGAGCCTAATTGAAATTGATATCTTTTCTCTATGTACCTCTACTTTTGTCCTGTCCAATTGAACTATGTGTATAGTAGATTTTTGAGGTGTAATATTTAATTTAGTGCACAAAGCTCTTGGAATGATGTTTGAAGAGGCTCCTAAATCAACAAGGCAACTATGGACGTTTTTGTTGAAAATCTCATAAGTAAGAAGAAATGGAGGTGTATGAGAAATAGATATATCACCTATCAGAACTAGGTCTGTGGGATTCACTTTGTTTGAAGATGAAGGAGGCTTACCCATATCATTAGTAGCTTGAGTAACTACAACAGATGGTAAAGGAGCTACAGGAACTACTTTTAACTCTCTAAGCAAGATTTTTGTTGTTGTTTGAGTTTAGTCAATTCATGCAATGAAATATTTGCTCTTGTCTTTTTCATATCTTCGACTATGTTATATTCCACTATATCCGATATTACTAAAGTTTTGGAAGCAATTGGAGGATCTAATGGAATAGAATCAGTTTGAGTAGTCTTAGATTTCTTACTTACTGTCTTCTCCTTTACAAGGGTAGCAACTTTTTGTTTCTGAATTGTTGTAGACGTATCAGGAGAGTTTTTACTTCTTGTAGTTACTGGCATAGCTTGTGCTTCCTCTTCAGTTGGAAGAATGAAGTCCCACATTCCATTTAACTCAACTTCTTCCTCATTTTTTGTTTCTTCTTTAGTTGCTGAGTCTTCTTCTGGTTCTTGATTGGATTCAGTGTTTGAAATAGTATTTGGTGGTTGGGATGTAGAAGAAGGATTTCTTTTAAATGAGCGAAAAGGTTTCTTGGGAGCAGATGATTCTGCAACTTGTTTCTTGATTTCGACCATTTCATTTGACATGGTTTTTAACACCTTTTGAAGGCCTTCAAGGTCGAAAGGGTCCTTTGGAGCTTTCTTTTTTGAATCTTCCTTGAATGTCACTTTCTTTGATTTCCTTTCTTCTATCTGTGACCTCTTTTCTAAGGCAATAATTCTTCTTTCTACAGACAAAGCTTCTTTCATGTTTTCTACAAGGGTAGCCTTATTGGCTCTATCTACAAAAATTGTGATATTAGAGGAAGGGAGGATATGTACCACTCTATTTGTACATCTACTACAGGTTTAGAGGCAGCTGGGATTTTGTTCAGTAACTTGTTAAATCTAGAGTTGAAATCTTTGATCCTTTCGTCTGAATTTTCTTTTAGGTTGGAAAGATCATTGATTAAAGATGTTATAGTCCTATCATCACCAAATTTTGCAAGAAATATTTCTTCAAAAGTATCCCAATTTCTTATTGAGCCTGCTAGAAGGGAAAAATACCAAGATCCTGCAAATCCCTGGAAAGTATAAGGAAACAGAATGATTACAACATCTTCATGTGAAAATCAATTAAGATTCATGGCTAACATAAAGTTATTTACATGTTCTTTGGAAGGAAGACCATCATCAGGATTATACTTAGGTAACCATTTTTCTGGGTTTTCTAGGAGAGCATTTGGATTAGTAACCAGTACAACACCAGGGTTTGCCCAAGGTTGAGCAGGTTGATTGGCCATAACTTGAGTTGGGGATTGTGAAAATGTGAAGGCCAGTCTAGAAGTAGATATGGATGGTGAAGAACTTACTACTAGATTAGTACTACTAGTAGCAGTACTAGCTAAAGAAATGGATAGTTGAGAAGAGGTGGATTGAGTAGAAGTGAATGGTGAAATAAATAGAGGGAAAGGTGAAGTGATATCACTGGTATCTAAGTGATATCTTGATGTGGCAACTTTCTTACATCGCGAATGAATGGGAAAATCAAAAGGAGTTACTTCAAGTCTTTCACTTTGCAATCGCGTTAATACACTAGTTTCTCGTAATAAGGAAGTGACGCTTTCTTCAGAGGCTTCAGGTTTCTTGGGTTTCTCGGCAGAAATGGATATCTATTCCAATTTATGTATCAAAGAGAAAACTTCGGGGGGCTCAGGAGTGTAATCTGAAGAAGGTGGGTGTCTTAATACTTCAGGAGATGACAAAGATATTTCTACAACTTCAGATTTCTGATCTGGAGATTTTGAACGAGAACTAGAAGAAGTCGAAGTTGTGCAGGGGTTTCAACTCTTATGAATGTTTTTCAATTGATCTTTAGATTTATATGCCATTCATATTCTCTTTGGAGCTGCCCTCCAAGATTACACTGGGAGTTGGCTCCCTTATTGGTTCAATCTGTAGCAGGTCCAATGGGACCTTTAATAATCTCCTCTCTCTATATTCACGAAAAGCTTCAACATCATCTAGGGCAAAAAGTAGTGATGCCATATACGTCACATATGAAAATTTCTCTTTCTATAGGAACAGGTCATCAAAGGCATCTTCCTCATGGGTGAATGGTTTCACTTTAACCATAGTAGTGAAGTCCTTGGCAATACCATTTGGGTCATACTGCCTTCCTGAGAATGTAGCGTATTTCAGAGATTTCATAATCTCTGCCTCTTTGCATGCATACCCAAAACCTTGTAGTGCAAGAGCACCACATTGCAACGGAAATCTAGGCCAAATGGCCTTTTCTGTTCTTTCAATCCTTTGCTCAACCCACCTTCCCCTACCATTTGGTAGGCTATCTCCCTAGCTATTAACTTTTCGGGGACATAGTATGGGAGGACATGCGGTGAATCAATGCTCCCAAATACTCTGATATATGTAAATGTCTCCTCCCCAAACCATCTAGCTACAGGTAGGATATCTACTTCAACTTCTTTGGAAAACCTAGGGGCGGTTCTATTGTAGACTTGTTTATGGATAGGCAGCATAACTCCTTGACAAATCTTGTAAAAATGGGGGTGAAACTGAGACTCCCACAGACTCTTATGATACACATGGATAGGAAGCGGTTCATGCACAGTTCACTTCCATCCCATGATAGGAAATTTGGAGGCAAAACAGATTGCCTCCATTACATAGGCACTCATGAAAAATGGGGGGTAAACCCTTGAAGAGGGACTCCTCTTTCTCCTATACTCCATAATGGATTTTTCCAAACGACAAAATTTGGGCCCAATTCATTATTTTTCCGTTTACGGCTACTTCTGTTAATGGTAGCCATTCTGGGAAAAATTTGGTACTATTAGGCTTGTCGAACAATATATATAGCATAGCTACTGCAAAACTATAAGGGGGAGAGGTAGATGTTGTAGAATACATACTTGTCTTATCCTTTTTTATCTTTCTTTCATTCTCTATCCAGGTCCATGTGAAGTCTATTGGGTCTTCATTCTCCTTAGCAAATTTCTCAAGGAATTGTTTATTGTAGAGCTTTTGTGGCTCTGGTAAATTGTACATAAGCCTCAGGCTATCTGGTGAAAAAGATCCCATAACCTCCTGCCTGTTATTCTTGAATTCTCTGTCCGAGATGTCCACCATATCAATTATCCACTTAACCATATTTTTATATGGAATTATCTTCGGTCTTGTGGCTATGCAGTGTAGAAAGGAACATGATGTCTCGAAGAAGGAGGCGTCGGAGGAAATATTAGCATCGACTGTGGCCTTTTCTACCAGAGGTCTTGGTTTCTCTTCTTCTAATAAATCATACATGGCTTCCCATGTTGAGGTTCCTCCATCTCTACTGCATGTAGTATTAGAGAATAGAGGGATCATTTCTGACTTTTCAGACGCAGTTGCCTTTCCCCTCTTTGCCATTTCTCCCAACGACACTTGCTATGGATTTTTCCTGAAAATGGAGCAAAGTAGAAGCTATCGGATAGACACAAGTAAAAATTAAAATAAGAATGAATGATACAGATAACCTTGAAAAGGTGACAAGAAAGGAGTTTTAATTAAACGCAGGTGAGAAGATATCGTATCACGTCGAGCCATTTTTCAAATGTAAATTCCATTAACCCATTGTAAATTCCCACTAATGGTTCCTTATTGCTCATTAATGTTTTGCATCATAAGTTGGGAAAGAAACTTTTTAAGGTGGCGAGATTTAGCTGTGAGAATGTTGATTTTACAATTGCAATGCAATATCGCAAATCACATTATCGCATTTTGTGTGTGCGCTTTCTTTAAAGTTCCTTTGGTTTCTGCGGGATGCAAAATGCGGGATGTTCCTTATTGTGTTTAAATCGTAGCTTGTTTGATAGGATTTTATTTATAAATCCTTTTTTATTGCGCAACGGACTTAAGTGTTATTTTATAACATAGTTTTCAATCGTGTTCAGGCTTCTATCGCATTTCGCAATATCGCATGGTTGGTAAGGTTTCAAACCTTTCTTAAGTATTTCCAATGTGATGCGATAAGGCTGACCGTGTCATCGCAATATCACATTTCGCATGGTTAAAGATACTTTGTGAGGGTGCACCCTTTGTAAGTGGTGATATGCGATGCGGGCCTTATTTTAATAAGAAATGCCTTAGGACTTAGTTTAAATGAAAAATCCTAATAACATCTAGGTTAAGTGCGGTAATCCCTTTTGATCGCTTTTTGTGAGTTTCGTTCGTTAACAAGGCTTTTGACACGCTTGGTCGTGCGACATGCGAAAAAGGTGAGCATTTGCTAGCTTTCAAAGGGTTTTGTCTTGATATCTTGCTTTATTCCAAAAATTTAACAAGAAAATGCCTAAATGCTAAATTTATTTTTTGGAAGGATTTTTTAAGGGTCCCCATTTATTAATAGAATATTAGCTATTATATTAACAAATGGGGGGGTTGTTGAATAGCACAACAGGTTGTTATTGTAATACTGTTATCAAAAAAATCCAACCCTGATAGGCTGCTGATCAGGTAGACCTTAAGTAACTATTTCAAACCTACTTTTGGCTGAGGCTTAGCCTCCTCAACCTGAGAGGGATCTCTCAAAGGATTAATAATTTTTTTATTACGAGTAAGATGGCTAACTCTAGTGAAACAAATGTAAAATGTGAGTGATGGAAACACAATTAGAAAGTATCCATTGGGTTTATGGAGTCAGATATGCTTCAGTATTGACAGTAAGGTTAGCTCTACATAGAAGTCAGGGCATTTAGAACTCAATGCATGTATAATACACCAGAAACACAAAGGACCAACACAGTTTACAAATGCATGAAGGAAATTAGAGCATTGTTAGTGATTTCTAAGTAATCACACATTCATACCACTGTAGATAATAGGAAGAGAACAACACAAGACATTCAAAGCATCGAATTACTTCTGACTCCTGAGAAGCAAAGCCAAAGTACTGTATTACTAAAACAGAGTCTTTACATAAAGCCAAATATGAGAGCTTTTCTGAATAATTTTCCAACCCTTTGTACATCAGCTCTTCTGCTATATATAGAGCTCTTTACATAACTTATATTCCTCCTCTAGGATGAGGAAAATTCGAATTCTACCTGACCTGACACCTATTGACACTTAAAACTAACTATTAAATGCAAATGACAACTAACTAGCAGTCCTAGAGACCTAAAACAATTAGGAGTGTAACTCCTCATTATGATTAAAACAACCTTATCTAGGAATTAAAAACTCCTTTTGACACCTATTACTCCATGAATTCGAATTTTATGGTGCTCATAACCCTCCAGCTGGCCCTTGATGACTCATCCTTTTACTGTTCCTAGAAACTAGGAGACTGTTCCTTGCTCTGTTCTGGCTGAAAAATAGGTCTTGGGACAGAGATCATATCTTCTCACAAAAAACGTATTTGGAAAAACTGAATGAGGTTTTTGTGAACCAATCCATGCTGAACAAAAGCCTCTCTTGGGGTTTTGAAACACCTTTCCTACCGCCAAAAATGTGTCTTTTAAAAACAGGTGTAAAATAGAGAAATATGCTTGTGAAAAACTGCACCTACAGCAATTTCGTAGCGCAAGTTTGGTCCTTCATTTCTCCTAGATCATATTGGATTTGAAGAAAGTGGAATATTTTTTTCTACTTCAGTATCTTAGGAATGAAAACCTCTTTCACTTTTCAGAGATGAGTTTGTAACTTCTCAGAAACTCTTCTAGAAGTTGACTGATAAAAACAAGGAGATAAAGTTCCTCCTTTTTTTCTTTTGGTCTCCACAAGGACCTTCGAAATCAATTATCCCTATTGTTCTTCATAAAATTGCATTGGATTATCTTGTTTTACATACACTTCAGACCTTGACCATATATACGTGTGAAGACAAAACCCCATTAATGCTGCCTCAAGTATTATGAGCAATACTTAGCTATGAAATAATGATCTTTTTATAACAAATAGCTTAGATTTCATATATGTCTTCCTTCTGCTTGTTTTTCCCTTGCTTTACACTCACACTTTGTAGATGATCATTTTCATAAAATCCCTTTCAAAAATATTTTCCCTTTGTCTCTCAAAAACCAGCCCATCAAGTCATAATATGCAGCTACAATAGTTTCATAGCGCACTACGAAACTGTTGTGTAATTTTAAAAACACAGCTTGAGGCCAAAAATTCAACTCTCTTGATCTTTCCTTTGCTTGAAATGGCCTTTCCATCTGCCATGAAGTTGTTCAAAATTGTTGTGTGATTTATTATAGCTAACTTGCTCTTGGTTATTCTTCTTTGTACCATTTCACCTGCAAATTGTTCTTGTATCTTTTCTTTGATCTGACCTTTCCCTTTTTTTAGCCTGCTGGGGTGTGTCTTGAATTACTAATGGTCTTGTGGGCTCCTTTATTTCTGTATACTCCTCCATGGAATTCCTACAACGTGAATATTAAAGAAGCCTGCACCGTCTCAATTTCGATCACTGCCTCGCTTGCAATGGATAAGGAAAGTTGCCTTGCTTGATCTTCAAAGAATTCAAATTGAACACTTGTCAGTGTGCTCCTCATGCATGAACCCAAACCTAAATCATAACTGTGAATACTTGGCTCTTTTTGAAACTTGAAACCTAAGCGTACCAAGACACCTAACAACTCTAATGATGAGGATGAATGGCTGCATGTGATAGGCATGGTTCAAGGACTAACACATGGTGATGAAAAATTAACGAATTTTGATGGAAAAGATAGTTAGACAAGATCTGGCACAAATCCCTGATTTCGTAGCGCAACCAGTGTAAATTTTGTGTTTTGCGCTACGAAATCTCCTAGTTACGAAACTGTCTAGGTGTTTTCGTAGCGCACATAGTGTATTTTTGTGAGTTTGCACTACGAAAACTCCTAGTTGATTTCGAAACACATGTAATTTTTGAAACAACCTTAACACATGACACTTTGAATAAATGTGGGACCAATGGTGGGTAAAACATGATTTTTGACCATATTTAACAAAGGGAACAAGACTCCTAGGACTTAGACACTAAAGCAAACATGGAAAAACTATACCCGAACTAACACCTAAACTTTACAATCAAACTGATGTGAACAATTTAGAAATTGCTTCTTAAGTGATAACAAATACCATAATGAGTTATGTTATAAAGCTCCAGTAAACGATATTTTTGTCATGTTTAATAGATGGTCATTGTAAATACTGCAATGAGCTATGTTATCAAGTTCTGTGGGAACTATGTTATTTTTTCAGTAGTGTTGTTGGTTATAGGTGTCATTGAACACCGAGGATGGTGTTCACCCCAGGGGGAGGGTTCTATAATAGTCCTAGTTAAAAATTCATGTAAAAATATACAATACCATGATCATGGGACACATATTCCAAGTTGAATGGTGCGAAAAACATCCTAGTGGGTGTTCATTTTAGTTATTATGGCTAAAGGAAATTGGGAAAGGCAATGGAAAAGGATTTGGAAAGGCATGAGGCATTAATTGGAATTTATTTATGAAAATAAAGGAAATTATGAGAAAATGAAGGTGAACGGTCATAGGTTGTATGTGAGGATGAAAATGAAGGAAAATAATGGAAACTGAAGAAAATTGAGGCCTCATTGATAAAAAGGCTTCTGAGGATCAGTGGGTAAGATTTTGACGGGTTTTGGTGGAGCTCTCTTCTATTCTCTCTCTCTCTCAGACTCTTGGACACTTAGAGTTTACTTGGAGCCCTCTTGAAGCAGTGTGGCATACTAGTGTTTTGGAGCAAGAAGGAAAAGGAAGAGCAGTAAAGCACAAGAGGACATCAGGATCAACAACTACAACAAGTTTTTCTTGCAGGTATTCAGTTGCATGTATGTTTTCCTCACTAGTTTTGTCATGCATGGCACATGCATGTGTTTTCTTGGTTATGATTTGTCATTGACATGGAGGATTTCCTAGATTGACAAAGGATTTGTCTAGCCTTGCCATTTCCTAGATAGTCATGGTGTCTACAAAAGATTTTTCAGCGAAGATCACGTGAGACATCATTTGTCGACGCGTTTCGAACCAACCAGTGTGGTTCATCGTCAGGACAAGTTGAAGAAACAAATCCAGCTTAGCAAGTTAAATAGATAGAGCAGAGCCTCCAACGGCTAAAAAGACAAACAGCTACTTTGGACTAGGTACCAGGATCAAAACCCCTTTTTTAATAATTTAAGGAAAAAGTTACCCTAGGGGGACCAATCCCTTAAAATAAAATAAATAAAATAATATTAAGATAATAGTTAGTTAAAAATATTAATAAATAATTGAAATAGTAAGTAAAAAATTAATTCATGATAATAGTTAGTTAAGATAAATAATTAAAAATTATATTTAAGGGAGAAAATTACCACACTGGTTGGTTCGAAACGCGTCGACAAATGATGTCTCATGTGATCTTCGCCGAAAAATCTTTTGTAAACTTGATATGGATCACAGAAGCCTGAACTCTACTATAGTCATGGTGTCATCGGTTTATTTCCTTGTTTTTCTGGTTGGTTCTCATGTTTCCTTTAGCTTGGGTTGAGTTATTAGTTCCTGGAGCCTTGGTTGGAAAAACACTTTGGAAGCCCTGTAACACCTTATATTGGGTTATTAGTCATGGAGACTTGGTTGGACAAATTCTCTCAAAGCCCTATAACAACTTGGGTTGAGTTAGTAGACTTAGAAGCCCTATTTGGACAATTGATATGGAAGCCCAGAGAAGTTGTGGGTTGAGTTACTAGTCCTAGAGCCTTGGTTGGACAAATGCTCTAGAGCCTAGCAACAGTTGTGGGTTGAGTTACTAGTCATAGAAGCCGGGTTAGAACAAATTCTCTAGATCCCTAGAAGGCTTGGGTAGAGACCAATCTGGTGATGGTTTTGTGATGTCTGAATATGAGGTGGAATCACTGTTTGATGGGTTGAGGTGTTGTGGCATATGGAAGCCCTAGATGGTTTTGATTTATGTGTTTTATGAGATCCCACATTCATGCTTGGAATATGGCACGGGGGTGACTAGCTGAAGAGAGATTTGGCTCAGCCATGTCTATGGTTGGGTGGAACGTGGTAGTCACATACTGGGTTGGCTTTTGCATCATTAATATGAGTTTATTTCTCCTTGTTACCTCATGAGTATTATATTGGTTTATATGTTGATTATATGGTTGTTGTTTCCTTAGTATTTCTTTTATTATTATGCTAGTTATGAATATGTATTATGATAGTGGTTATGTCAGGATCCCATCATGTTTTTACTTGTATATGAATGAACAATGTATCTATGGACTAATGGGAGCATCCAGGAGTTAAGTGGTCTAAAATCTCAGTGGAACCTAGGGGTTGGTTAGAAAAAAGGTTGGGATGGTTCCTATGGGTCTTATTGCTGATGTTGAAGGTTTGCATGGTGTGTTTCCATCAGTTCCACTTCCTTAACGTGACTTAGGAGATTGAATCATATCATAGTAACTTCTTGTCACATGTTCCGGTGGTCATTTACTTGGGTAGAAGTGAGAGGAGGGAATGACAAGAAAATAGAAAATAAATACCAAAAAACAGAGAAGTATGATTTTTGCTAATGATATTTGAGCTCTAAAAGCACATAAGTAATTTGAAAAACATGAACCTGAGCATTTGGTAAGAATTCCAATTCATATATCTTTTTCCAAACACTGAGGACTTAATGATCAATGTTTTGACTAAGGAGAAAAGAAAAACAATAGAAAAACTGACAGAAAACAATTCACACATTGATCTATGAAAATTTGCACATGTAATCCTTCTGATAACAAATTATATTAATATCAAAGGTAAACACAAGGTTTGCTTTTTCAAAAAAAATTGAACCCTTTACAATTACAAAAGCATTCATTAAATAGAACAAATTACAAGGGCATATCTTTCCAAAAAATAAAATATCTTTTTGCCATAAATGAATAACAAAAATATGATATAATCTCTCTAACTGATAATCAAATAATGAACAAAATAAATCAAAGTTGAACTTGTTGCAAAGTCTTTGAATAGGTGGTGTTTATGGTCACAAAAGATGGAGTTTGTCCCTTGAAATCTAAGTTGTTATTGGATAACTAATATCTTCCCTTGAAAAATGCACTTGACTGCCATTTGTGTCCCTACCTCTTAATTGTTGATTTTTTCCCATGGAACCTAAGATTTGAATGCCAAGATGTGATCTTTGAAAATGGGATTCGATATGCTATTTTCCACCTAAAAAATATACTTAACTAATGCCATCTATTTCCTATGTTGATTTTGTGGAAATAAAATCAATTAATATCATAAGAAATAAACTAAAATAAAAGTTCAAATAGGTGTCGCAAATAGATGGAAGGATACTGGAGTTGTTGCAATATTTAATTGTTAAGCTTGATGGATTTGATGCCTTAAAATTAGAAGAATCAAGCTATTTTTTCCAGTTATCCTTGAATAACTCTATGTCTGCCACTAATTTTGTGCTTTGATGAGCTCAAATTGGAGATCCCAAATCATATTTTAGATTGGTGCTACAAAAATAACAAGTGATTGATTTCTTGGCCAAAATAAGTGTTTAGACCCTTGAAAAGTTATTCAAACATACCAAGAATGAATAACCACCTATCCATCTAATCCAAAATAGAAAAACTGCTCAAAATCATGAGATGTGCTTAACAAAAAAGGAATCTTTACCGATATAGCATAAACAAAACATGCATAGTTTTATTTTTACTACTAAATCCTATAGGTGGCAGATTTTGATGTCAAAATTAGGATTTATCTTCATTTGGAAGTACCCATTAAGCTTTCCAATACATTTCCACATTCCCTTCTTTTCGAAAATTACCAAAAACTGCTTGATCTCCATCCTTTTGTCATTTATGATCTCTTTTCCACTTTTATACTGTCTATATGGCAATGGAAATTGTTCCTAGAAAGAGATGTTGAAATCTCCATTCTCAAAAGATTATTCATAATCAATTTGAGATATGCTCCATATGACTGAAAATTTCCGAAATTAGTTTCGCAAACTTTCACAATTTATGAGAAAACATTGGCACATATGATATTTCTAACCCATAAGAATTGTTGTTAAGAGGATGATAGTTGATAAGAATCTCATATCCAATTTTTTTTTCTAAGGTTTTAAATTCTATAGTTTTCCGGGCATTGAAGAAAGAAAGAAAGAAATTACTTTAACGTCCACGAGGCTAAAGATAGCCTATGGGACAGATTGCTTCTTCATCTGCATGATGTATTTGGCCCTTTTTCTCTGAAGCTTCAAAATAAATGCTCCTAGCTTCTCGACAAACCCCTCACTAAATAGATTATCCTAAGAGCTAGCTGCCAGCATATCTGCATAACTTTCTTTGTTGTCTTTGAAGGCCTCACATTCTAAAATGAAATATTTTCTATTCCCACTTTTCCAGAGGAAAAAAAAATGCATACTCTTTCCTCCCACACTTCCTTTGGCCTTTTCTAGTGCCCTGTTTCACAACAGAGTTGATGAGAATTAGTCCTTAACTGAGAAATAAGAATTTTGGCTCTCCAAGAGATATTGGCCTCTATGTATGCTTTTGGTTGTTGAATATGAGTGGGATTAAACACTTCAGTATTGTGATTTTTCTTTCTTCCTAGCTCCTTATCCCAAGTACACTTGTGGAACTTTTCCATAGCAAAATATTTTATCTCTTTGAAGTTTATGGGACACACATTCAAGCAAATACCCCATTTACTAAACATTTGTTATTTTGTTGCATCCAAGTTTTTTTGCTCTTGCACAATCTATCATTAAAGACAACCTTAGTTCATCTACCCTCTTCCATTTTCTCAATTTTTTTTAAATAACTTATGGCTCGCACCATAGCAATTGCTTCAATAAGAGCAATTGCTTCTAAAACCTGCTTGCCCTTTCGAACGCTTATCTCTTTCTTCTTCCCACTTGCTAATTTTGTTTGCTATCATGCTTCCAAATAGCTTTTCAAACAAAGGGTTTATCATGATGGTCCTATAATTGGAGGGATTATTGATGTCACCGCTCTTGAAAAGGGGTATTTCCATACTAGTTTTCCAATCTGTGGGGAGCCCTTGTTGTATGATGTTGTTGAATATTTTTGTAATGTGAGGTGCAAGAATCTTTGAGCCCCACTTTAGATATTACGCTTGGAGTTCAGCTAAGTGTTTTGATTTTCCAACACCCAACTTCTTGATACCCATCTCTACCTCTTGTATCGTGAAGAGTTCAGTATCAGTGTTGACCAAGGGGGGAGGGTCAACCTTTGGAACATTAGAGTTTTCTTGCATAGTCAAACCATTTAGAAGTTTTAATACTATTTCTAATTTGTATCTTTTTCGGTTGGAGCTCCTTCCAAAATAATTTGGGATTATTTTTCCCAAGGAAGATTAGTTATTCCCTCCTTTAAACCATGAAATCAACCTGTTTCTTGCTTAATAACTTCTTGTGAGCTTTGAGATTTATGTTATCCTTGTTTGACTCTTTCCACATTCTCCTTGCCTTTTTGCATTCCTCGTCAAGCCAAACATTAACCAGTAATAAATTTGTTTCAGACTTCTTAATTTTTTCTCTTTTTCACTTTGCAAGTGTGCATTGAATTAAATGTGTTATTTCATAACTATGAAAGATGTGAATTGTAATTTTCTCCGTCTCGAAGAGCCTCTCTAGCATCATTTTGAAGGTATTACAATTTTTTGGGGTCAAAAGAATTTTGCCCTTTGGGAGATTTTGTTGGACATGCTGAATTTTTGCCTCTAATTGTTTCTTTCCAATTTAAGAGAAGCATAAATAAATTGTCCTGTGATCTAATTTCAAGTCCCATAGCTAATCTCCAATCAAAACTTCCTCTATTTTCTCACACAAACCATGCGAGCAAATTACATACTCTACCACACTTTCTCCATTGTAAGTATTGCAAGTGAAATTACCGGACTTTGCCCATCTAGTCAAGCCATTACAAATGACTAAATAAAAGGGCCCACATAGAGTAAGAAATTTTTCACCAAAGAGATTGCAACCCTTGTCCTCTGAAATTATTTCCCACTAAAGGTTACTTTCCTCTATAAGCCAAATATGGTCACAATCATCTTTACAACAAAGAATGCTAGCTTGCTCACTTGCAGTCCTACCATTGAAATCACCCAATATAAGGACTTCACCTAGCTGTGAATATGTTGCAATATCCACTTTAAGGCTGGAAATGGATCTTTGTGGTCAAGCCCTCTACCTTTTTATATTTTTGAAACCTGCGGTGCAAAATAGCATGCTGCAATTCTGATGTGCTTTCCATTTTCTGGTATTTTAAACCAAATGACTTTCTTATTTGAGTCTTCTTTTTCTAACTGAATGAGACAACCTTCTTTCTCCCTTACTAAAACCATGAAACCCCCATGCCCTTTTCCATTCCTTGCTGCCTTGTTCCATATTGCCATCTTCCAGTATCCCAAAGATGTCTTGCACCCTTCATGCTCATGTGTTTCTATGAGGAAAATTATGTCTCTATCTTCCACAATAGGTCCTAACCCAGGTCCTTGTCTCCATGGGTAACCTCTGCAGTTCCAACAAACTAATCTTAAGGAAACCTGGGTATGAATTGGTTGCTATTTATTTTGACATGTAAGACTCACATTTGAGTCTGTGTCCCTGCTTTCCCATACAAACCTTGTTTTCTGATTTCCTGTTGAAGAGTTTGTTGCCTCTTCTTTATTACCATCTTGCTGCTCTGTTTTGGAAGGAGGTCCAAATTGTGCTTTCACAGCTTTGCCTTTATAAATCCATGCTCTCTTGCCTTCATCTCTTGCTACCCTAACCTTTAAATTTCCTCCCTTCTTTCCTCCTATTGTTTTACAGTTAAATCTTCTTCTAGGAAAAAAACGAGAACCCCTCAATAATTATGTTTGTTGCCCTATTTTGTCTTTCCTTTCCTTCACTATCTTGCATGTTGTCAACCTGAATATTTGTTTCTCCTTCCTTATTAGCTGATTTGCTAATAACTTGAGCCCAAGTTTTGCAAACTTTGTTGGAATCTCCTTTTGTTTCTTCTCTTGCATTCTCTTCATGGTTGTTTATTTGGGCAATCCTTTTCCCTTTATCATGGGATGATTTCACATTCACCACCTCTATACTTTCCACTACAAATTTCTTTATGTTTTGCACATCCGCCTTCATGTGTTGCTATTCTGTCTTCCCTATTAGGAGATCTTCATGTAGCAATGCCACTTCTTCTTTGAAAACTTTATTGTTTTCTGCTAAAGCCTTGTTCTCAACTGTTATCATATTAATTTTATGATCTCTTTCCTGCCGTTTAGCTTCTAAAAGCTCCAACCTTTGTTTTTCATTTAAAAATTCTTTCACATAAAGATCAGATGACCAGGTGAGAGGTGTGGATGTGGGACTATATAAGGCAGAATCATCAATGACTTTTGCTCTGGGCTTCTTGTTTCCGCGTGCTTGTAGAGGAGACTTGTTTGAGTGCTTTTTGCGAAGGGCTCAAGTACTTTTCTTTTTAGACCGTTTCTTCCTTGTTTGCTCCCATTTTAGATGGGCTATTATTCGTTTCCCCGATATTGTTTGGCATTGACCCAAACCCACTTCTCGACTTTGGTGGATGAGGCAATTTTCACTTGGCCTAAATCATTTGTCTCCACATGTTCTGCAATTTCTTGTTCCTTTGTCATGTTTGAATGCATTTGTCATCCAACCTATTTCGAGAAATATGTAGGTCTGTAAAATGCCAAGATTACTTCACACTGCTCCCTGTTGTTCAGGTTATCGTTTCTCCTTGCTCATTGCTCAATACTTCTGCTTCATAAAAGCCCCCTGCTCTCGCACTTCTCATTGTTCACTACTCGCTGCTCACACTGCTCGGACAACTAAATTTTCGCTCTACAAATGCCTCAAATTTTCCTCTCTACATCTTTGATTCTTTACATTTCCTACGAGAATGTAAAGTCATTTGAAGTACATTGAAGAAGTAAATTTGACCTCCAAATCTGAAGCCAACCTCAGTTTCCAAGCTCTTCAATTGGGAGAAGAATAGAATGTGAAATAAGTATGGAACCTAGGCCATATTTAACTCCAGAACCGTCCTCTAAATCACAAATCATGGCACAACCGAAAATCACTTCCGAAATATTTAGAAAAAATAGCATTTGGACAAAAACGGGGTCAAAATGCTTCCTTTTGAAGCCGACGTGGCTCGATCTTGGGTGTTTTGCGTCGCCTGCTATACAAACAATTAGAAGCAGTGTTGGACGAAACCATGGGGTCTGTCCATCCTTCATCTTGTCTTCTTAGTTGACCTTTGCAAGGATTCAAATGATATGTCCTTCAAAAAATGTCAAATTAAACTCCGCCGAGAACCATATTTACCATTGTGTTATTATTTTCCTTGTCCAAACAAAATTTTAAGGATGGAACAACACATAAAAACCACAAAACCTAAAAAGGTTTTATAACTTTTAAGTGAATCTCCATGTGCACACTTAGTGATTATAAACCCTCAATTTCTCCAAAACTCTGCAATTGTGGAAATATCACACCCAAAGAAAAGCATGAGCCCTTAAAAATGTGTCGTTCACATCTGGATTTGCTTGTTTTTTTTTAATGAATTTTCTATAAGCATCTACATGCTCTCATATACGCTATCCTTCGACAGTTTACATTGGGTGATTATGTTGTAGGGAATTTGAGCATTTGTTTCTTTGATAACTTTTTTCTTTGTTTATGAAACCTCGTGGCATCCTTCCATGGTGTTTAGGTATTAACCAACTATTACCTTTGAAATTTAGGGAATCAATTGATAAAATCAAGCTCCCTCTAGCCACTCTCTAGCTTTTCCTTCATCAAAAGAAAACACTCTCAGTGGATTAATGGCATTTACCATTTTTTTTATATAATTTTAGTTGCATCATATATGCCCAAATCGACTCTCCAACTCTCGTCACTGCAATATACCAATGTTATAATTCCACAGGAATCCATATCTATGAATTACTTTGTAAAAATAATTGACCATAAGAGACCCCCAATCCATATTCCAATAACTCTTTAGCAAATCAATAAAATCACCCTCTGCAAGAAATAATTTCTAGTCTCAAATATTAAAGAAAACCCTCAGATTGAATCAACAATGTGAAACTTTTAACCAACTTCTCTGCATATATACGCTTGACGTTTCTTTGAAATCCTCTAATTTCATTCGGCAAGTCTCTGTGTTTGGCACACAATCTGTCTTAGCAGTTACATTATGACAAAATGCCTCAACAGTTTCCTCTACCTCATTTACTTTACCAATGGACAGAAATAATCCTTATTATCTGGATTTCTATGCACTTGCATCTCGTGTCATGATAACAAAACAAAAATTCAAACCTTATTTTCCAACTATCAGCTATAAGGGGTGTCATTTGCATGATATGGTGAAAGTTAAATTTGTTGGACACTTGCTTTGGTGCATGAGTTTTTATTTATTTCATGTAATATATACACATGCATGAGGGGAGTTAATATATTATTGCTTATATGTAGCAACTCCTATAACCACATTTGAAGCACTGTGCATTCATAATTCCCTTTTGGGTTTCTCGCTTGCTGGCTTGGCGGTGGTCTTGGTGTTGGCTTTGATGTGTTATGACTTGTGTTGTGGCTGATAGATGGAGATTGGGTCTTGGGCCCACCAAATTTTTACATAACTTTATAATAACCCTGTAGATAAAATATAACAAGCCCGATAGTACAAAAACAATTTTTTATTTATTTTCTCAAAACTGTAAATTTTATACCCAATTCTAACTTTTGTCATTCACTACACTAGTGCTACAAAACTAGTTGAAACCACCAGTGCTGCAAAATATGAGTACTAACACTATGGTCAAGTGAACACTTTTGCTGACATTTAATTTGTCAATGCTTTTCCTTTTTAATCGTTAAAACAAAGCCAAATTATCTGTCAGTGTGCCCCAAAGATGTTTAAAACTTAGAACACTAGATTATATTAAATTTCGCGTGAAACTTGAACTGTGATAATATGTCCCTTTGAATTCAAAGCTACTACTGAATCACCTTCACAGTCCAAACTTGTGTTAGCATGAAGGGGACTTTGGCTACTTCGAAACTCATTTAATATTGCAGGCTTTTATGTCTATATATTTTGTTATTTTAATGCAATAATCTCTACTTCCAACTTTTGATTTGAGGCTTTAAGCTTAATTTCCTCAAAAGATGACATACACTTCCTTCTGAAATAGGTATTTTCTTCAAGATCTTCTAACTCAATATAAGAGCTACTAGATTCACATCTAGTGTCGATTTCACTTATCGTTTCTTCAATATCTTGTTCCCTTTCTGAGCCTAGGTATTTTACTATAGACACCTAAGATATATAGCTTCCTCCCTACCAGAGGTACACCCATCATCTTTTAAAGAAGTATCTAGATATGTTATTGCTACCAAATTAGTTCCTTATTTACTAATACTAGATGAGAAACTCTCTCTTTCATTAGCAATTGCTTGTGAGCATCTAGATGATAGATGGCCTATTATTCTATAATAAAATCATAATAGAAACTTACTTGTAGATTTCATCTCTTTGAATCATTTTAGTATTGATCAATAGTATGGCCATTCAATATAGGGGAATCCTCTCCTTGTTTAGATTTCTGATCGTCAATAGTCTTTGAATCATTATCTACACCATTATTCAGAGAAGGCCTATTTATATCACATGCAACCTGAGTGTCTTTAGCATATATGGATTGCAACTCATTCCATATGTCCTTTTCAGTCTCATAAGAAATCACCTTTTCAAGATCATAATTAGATGATCCTTTCAATATTTCCTCGTTGGCTTGTGCATTAAACTGATTGTCTTTTATTCCATTCTCTATAGATATCCATATATCAAATTCAAGATTGCATAAGTATATTTCCATTCTTACCTTCGAAGTTGTATAATTTGACCCATTTAAATATGGAACTCCAACTGAGGTAATCTAAAATTGGTTCTCCATGATCCCTTATCTTCCTTCCAGTTGTTAAATTGGTCTTGAAGGAACCTTGCTCTGATACCAATTGTTAGAAAATTTGACATTACTGAGAGGGGTAGTGAATCAGTAGTGTGACCAAATTATACAACTATTTCCAAATTAAACTTTTCAATCTACTTAGTAATAATTCATATATGAAGCATCATAGATCAACATGTAAACATATCCAACGTATAAAGACACCAATATTCTTTTATATTCCTTTTGCAAAGGAAGACTACTGCTTGATATTACATTAATCTATTTGCAAGCTTCTACTTGCAGGTTTCTCAGGTTGCCAGCTAAAGGAAGATACTACTCCCTTATTTATCAACTACCATTGAAAGGAGCTACCACCCATAATTTATCAACTACCACTAAAAGGACCTACTATCCATGATTTTTCAGTTACCACTTAAAGGAGCTACCACCCTCGATTTTTCAACTACCACTAAAAATAACTACTACCCCTAATTATTTACCAACCATTTCTAGAAGGAGCTACAACCCCTAGAATGCAAGCTACAAGTTGTTGCCATGCTGGTCCATCTTTCATATTATTTTCAAACTCATATCAACAAGACATTCCTTCTATAAACATTATTTCCCTTCTCTCTTAAGGAACCTAAATCACCTATATCAACACCTCTGCCACCATAAAATCACCTTCATCAAATTCACTCCATTGATTTCTGACCTCCGATGAGTACACCAATATCACTAATGCATTATCTGCATTGTTACACACCTTCTAGACACCAAATTTGATGCATTCACAACCTAATGCATCTTTGGTTCACCCCTAGTCCATACTACAATATGCATAGTGTTGCACCAACAACAACCAACTTGGTGGTTTAAATCTGTTTATAAAGGATTTGAGCTAATAATTTTAGTTTATGACTTTAGTTATGATCAACTAATAATTTACACTTAATAAAGGTCTTGATTGCATTATCTTCTTGATTTTCAATTTTTGTTTACTCATATTGATATTTTTAAATTGTCTTCAGTCATTGATATGTTGTTATGATATGAAAAAACTGGACAAATTTCTAATTTGCAATTTTGAACTTTAGCTAAGTTTAGCTCTTGTCATGTTCTCTTCAAGTATTTCTCTTGTTATTTGTTGTTCAAACTATTTAAAAATAAGTTTTGCATGTGTGAAACTCAAATTCCATCTCTGCATGAGCTTTTGAACTCAGTCTTTGAGTCAATCTTCTTGTTTCAGGTAATCTAGTAAGTTATAGATTTTCGCTATGTGTTTATCTCCAATTCCAAACTTAGTGAACTACTAGATTTGGCTAGATTACAAAATACACTGCCAACTACTCCAATTCTCCACCGACTTCATTAAGTGCCACTTGGATGTGGTTAAACCCACCTTTAATTTGGTCAAGCTTCTAAATGTGGTTGTTTCTGCCAAAAATTCCATCGAGTAACATTGTTTAGTGTCAATTGCTACTAAACTTTGTCTAGAGGCCCCTACGACCATATGACTAGGGGTTATGACCTCAGCTTAATGATGTTAGGGGCTTATCATTTGGCTGAACTACCAACTTTTATGATGACATCATGCCCACTTTATATGTGTCACATGACCTCTTGTGAGTGATCAATGTGTCACCTAAAAATTGACCCACATGGCCACTTGAAAGCCTCGAAAAGGCCTACCACATGTCACCAGTCCAATACTACTATGTGTCTACTAATGCCATCATGTGATGTGTCAGCATGCCGTGTTTTCTCATGTCATGTCATCTGTGATGTCATCTTGTTGCTAGTCCCACATCATATGTTTGTTGAGTGGATCTAGAAACCATTGTGTTTTCATGCGGACCCCCAATAGTATTTTTGAATTAAGGAGGGTGTCCACATTTTATACAGACCATCGATCTTACAATCTGTGGTTTGGTCGAAACCACCCAACATGGCCCCCCCAAAAATTTCATTTGTGGTATAGCATGGGCCCCTACATTGCATACAATCTCATGGTGGGGACGTGTTGTGCATGATTTTCCCATGGAAATGGGTCGTTCTTAATTGTCGACCTCCACCAACTACTCCACCAATTTGGAAAAATGCCAAAACAAAACCAACTTTGGAGTGTGCTAAGTTTAACACCAATTTTTGCCTAACCCTTGACCTAAAAACTTTGACTTTCAATGCATTTTTATCCAGGGGGTCATTTTCATACTCGTATATCATTGGAAAGCTCTATTCAAGGCCTATAGATCTGAGCAGTTTCCAATCCCATTTGGGATGATATTTTTCTCGAAAAACTTATCTGAAGATATTTCTTCCTAAACACTTGTTTGACTTGATCATCAATCTACCTGCAACCAACTAGTTTTTTCCAATCCATGACACTTCCTTTGACATCAATACTAATCTAGCACCTTTAACATCATCATCCAAAAACATGAGCATGGTAGCATGGCAACACTTCTATCATTAATAAAAATAACTGGTAACAATCTCCCTGAAACCACCTTTTACATCAATGACAACACATTCTAATTCTTAAAATACTACTTGAATTATATCCATGAAATCTTATTCTCATTAGATTGCTTACTTTTCTTTAGTTGATGCCACCAAATGGAATATTTTCCTTGTAGATTGTATATATCACTTATGGCTTCCATATTTGATGAGTAATTATGCAACTAAAAATGATTCTTTAACTCTAGCAACCAAACTTCAACATCCTCTACCATTTTATTTCACCATCAAGGTTTGATGGCTTAAACTGCCTAATCTCTTATTTGTTGTCTAACTAGGGACACCTCTAGACTACTCATTACTTCAAAAGTATACAACTCTTGCATTGGGAGATACTTTTGATCTCTAGTTACTATTTTTCAGTGGTTGGATCTTTCATAAGACTTCCATTTGGGTAAGCTCTCTCTTCTTCCACATACTTTGAACTTAATGTAGTTGTCATGTTCCATTGCAACTAATTTAAAATTTTATTTTGCTTAGTGTGTTACTAATTTTATCTCTTATATCAATCCCATGGCATTATCTCATTATCATCTCTACAATTCTACACCTCCATCTTCATCCTCCTCATTTTTGCTACTAATATAATGCTTCAATTATTCATCTATGCCCATTAGCTTATGTCTCCTTATTTCTTGCATTGGCATTCAAACCTCTAACCTTTTCTTCCTAGTTGTAAGGTTCTTTTCCATCCTCCATGTTTCTTCTTTAATGTTACCTTTCAATTTTGATATTTAATTCTCTTTGATGTGGCACTATGTTTATAAGAAGTGGTTATACTATTAAATTTTTTTAGATATATGAACTTCCAAAATTTGTGGGTTTTTTTTCTTTCTTATTCTAGAAACAATTCACATTGTCATTTTTTTAATGAAGGCTACATGAATTTTTCTTCCTAAGTTCTAGAATTAACTAGAGTACTTATCCATAATATAAAAATTTAGATCTATTGTAAATTTTATACCAACTATAGTCATGTTTAGTTTTAAGTTTGAAGCTAAAAGTTACAAAACTTTGAAGTTACCACTTTACCCAATTTTCTACATTTCTCTTCTTCACACAATCAATGTCAAGGGCCAATTCATCCACTTGTAGAATAAAATCCAATAAGACACAAGGAATTTTTTGTGCCAAGTGTAGCTATTACTTCTGAATGTGAACATTCAAAAACCTTCTTGGAGATTTGGAATTTTGATGATTTCCTACAACAATATGGAATTGTTAATTTTGTACTTTTTGCATCTTTTCCAAACTTGGAAATTTTGGCTAAAATTGTTATCTTCCAAATGGAGAAAAATTGGAAGATTTTCACTAGGATGATTTTTTCTATATTATTGGGAAGATCAAATGTTGAGTACATGTTTTTTTTTATGTCTTGTATTACTATTCTTTCATTTACAGTTCCCAAAATCATCAATAAGTCTTCCCAAAATAATTGATTTTGGCCTATTTATTCAACTCCACCTCAAACCCCTTTGAATTAACCAACTTCTCTATTGGTTTTATTTCATCATGCTTTTGGTTCACATTAGACAAATTTGATAGTCAAATGGGCTCTTGTCATTGATTTTACTCTTACATTTCAAAAATCACTATTTATCATTTTCTAGAACTCTAGTATTGAATTAGTAGAACATCCTTACTAACATTTGTATAGTCTTCATCACTATCAATTACAACTAAAATTTCATTTCATTTTGACCTTAATTTCTCCCATTATATCTAAAATATCTAAAAGAGGAAGTTAAATTCATACTTTTTTTTAATAAAATTTTCGTTGTACTGATGTGGCATGGACAATATGGTAGTGGCATTTCAGCTTTAAATTCTTTGAATACATCACCCTCTTTTCTCACAATTTCACTTCACCTTACCTAAACATAATTTCTTTATATTCCATCATGGCCCCTACTAATTTATTTTTATCATGTTTAATTTTACATATAACTAAATATATATGTGTATAATTTTTTACATATACACGTGCGCACACACACACATGCACACAAATTTTACATGGAATCCTTCAACCTTATTATGCCATTGGATTATTCATATGGAAAAAATATTGAATGTGACATGATTGGGAGTCCCAACTTTGACTTCTATCCTTCAGTGCTCATGTTCCCCATGAGTGATCCCTAATTGATAGTCCTAATCAATTACAAAGTGCACAGTTATAGTTCTCTAATGTTGCAAGTTCCCTCCACAATTTTAAAACAACTAGGACATGTGGCACTCCCTCATCAATTGTGGAGAGTGAAATGTGGTTTCCAAAACCACTTCATGTGCCACTACAAACTATTACCACCATTGTTCATACCACCATTCATCCTGTAGGATTGCAAGGTTTTGTCAAACATGTGGCACTCTTCCCATGATTATGGAGTCCAACCATTGTTAAGCTTTGACACACCCATTGTAATGTCCCCTAATAAAAAATAAATAAAATAATAATAAATAATATAATATAATATAATATTAAAATATAAGAAATAAATGATAAACAATTAAAAAAATATAATAATAATAAATAAATAATAAATAATGAAGAAAATATAATAATAATAAATAATAATAAAAAAATAGTAAATAACAATACTAGAGTTCTAAATAAATATAAATAAAAATAAACTATAAAATTAGTAAAAATAAGTAAAGTTAACAAAAAGTAAAATACTATAAGAAAGAGTTAAATTAAGAAAACTATAAAAATAGTAAAAATAAATAAAGTTATCAAAAAGTAAAAAGGAATAAAATAAGAAAGAATTGTATTAGGAGAATTATTAAATTAAATTAAACTTAAAATAAAAAATAAAAGTTGCATGTTGACACATGGAGTGTGTGCATGTGGTCCCCTTCCATTGTTTAGTCTATTTAATAGACGATGAGGAAGATGAGAGATCATTTCATTATTCCATCATCCATTCTCTTGGGAGAAAAGCGTTGTGAGACAAAGGATTCCCTCACAATGGTACGTTGATTGAGGGCTCGGGGGTAACCAGTTGTAGAAATATTATATGCAGCTGAGCCTATGGTTGGGTGGAGAGTCGTCCCCAAAACTTTGTTGTGGTTAACAGGATTCAAATAGCGTTCAACTCCGAACTCACAAGTAAAGAATATCATCACCACAGGTAAGTTGTCTCTGCTCATATTTTCGAACTTCTATGTTAAATATTTAATTAATTGTGTGTTGATTATAAATCACATAATTAATGTAATTATTTGTATATTATTAGGGGAAATTATATTGAAATTTTTAAAATTATTAATGAATTTGGTATCCTCACCACAATTGCAAAGACCCATCTCTGATTTTTGGTACCACTGTGTCACAAGGCTCCACAAACCACTAATTTAAAATTACCTTATGTGCTTCCAGTGTATCATTTATCATTTCCATGTGAAAAAGAATATTAATTCCCTTTGAACTAGCATGTGCTCTACCATGTCATCATACAAGGTTGCAATCGATAATCCCAAGGTCGCCATGTGAATTAAGCCCAAAATTTTATTACAATTTCCTTATGGATTTAAGCCCCTAAAACTACCCAATTTTGATGCATGGGCTTTCACCGCATCAATAACTATTTGATGGCCACAATTATTCTATTATTCCATCATGATCTTTACTTCACCTCCAATGGTTCTTTTGATTTCCAAAAAGAAATTTGGCCCCATTATTCATAAAGTTTAATTTATTGCCATAAATTTGGATTTCTATCATTATCAAGATTAATATCTATGTTCATCTCTTACAAAGTCAAACTTTGAACTTCATGTGTTTCATTAGTAATTTACAATTATATCCAAGAACATTTCCTTGCAAATGATATGTGTTATCAAAAACTCTATTTGGGTATGTCAAGACTATAAGTTTCTCAATTACATCTTTTGATTTCCAAATAGAAATCTGGCCCCATTATTCATAAAGTTTAATTTTATTGCCATAAATTTAGATTTCTATCATTATCAAGATTAATATCTATGTTCATCTCTCACAAAGTCAAACTTTGAACTTCATGTGTTTCATTAGTAATTTACAATTATATCCAATAATATCTCCTTTCAAATAATATGTGTTATCAAAAACTTTGTTTGGGTAGGTCAAGATTATAAGTTTCTCAATTACGACTGGTGTGACATAGATTTTTCAAAAAAACATTTTATCAAATATTTATCTAGCAAACTATAATTTAGCAATTTTTCATATAGCTAATTCTAAAAATTAGAAATTTACTTCAATTACACCTCCATATAACTACCCATATTCTGAAGAAACACTCCAGTTTAAGAAATGAAGCCACTATTATATAATTGGTAGGCTTACACATTTTTCTGGTTAATCTCCATGATTATTTTTGTTAAATATTTGACATATGGATTTAATTTCTTCATATACAAAATAACGTCTGTCCCATACAACCCTAATGTTATCTCTAATGTTATAACTAGTATCTTTAATACCATTATGTAACATACTTGGTCACCTTTTTTCATTGATGAGGTTACATGGTGGTCCATTAAACACCAACGACATACTTAAAAAATGTATTATATGCCTACACATAGAGATATATAGCAATCATGCAAGTTGACTATCTTTACTAGTCATTTTAATTTAAATTAAGATATGTTTTTTGCATTTAATTTATTTATCAGTTTCTTTTAAAACTCATTAGCTCTTTTGTTGTCGGTGAAAGCTTCATGATTTGTAGCCCACACTATGCCAACGATATGAAATTGATGGAGGACGCAAAATTTGGAAGAAAAGAACTACCATGGAATTATGGTCACCAACTTGTGATCTCTCGGTGACTATTCTAGTTGTTTCTACCATCTCATTGCCGCCTTATTTTATGCACACATTTTTCCATTCATTTTACTTGCCATTAACATCACTTGTCATACTAACTTTCACATGATCTCACGAATGTGTGACCGTCATGTTGTCTATTGATTGGTTGGCTTTTGCTCAAACATTGGGAGTAATGTCAAATGATTATTTCTTTTAATATGGGATGGGTGTTATTGCTACTAACACTATATACCATCTTACTAAAAAATCATGGCCAATTGGTAGAGGGTAGGTTACGTTACCGTCATCATGGTTCTACTTATAACCAAATACCCAACTAATGTATGTATGTGCACCCCACTTTAGTTGGACAGGAAGTCATGAGATGATGTGCCAATAGTGATATTTCTTCTAGATCGAATTTTTGTACACTTGACTTCTATTTGTTGACATATTCTTTTGTTTGTAGAGTGTGGCTAGGCTTAAATTATATCCCTGCCACATTCAGATGTGAACAAACTAGTTTGTCCACTACGGACTCAATCATAAAACTAACATGTATTTCTTTTTATGTGGTCCAAAATGCTCATGAATTAAAGGAATCGTTTCCTTTAACTCTTAAATTAATGTTTGAATTTACAAATTAAGACCCAAACTATGAGATTCAATTACAACTTTAGAACTAAAATGTTTATGTGTAAACTCTTTATGTTCTTTAATCATAACTATATATCACATAAATGTAAAAGATGATAAAATTTAAAAACATATTTTAAAAATAGGTGGTCATTCAAATACTTAGAATCTTAACATTACGTAATTAACTATAATACCAGCCTAGATCTATCTTAACTCTGGATCTATTAAGCATTGAGAGGGATCAAATATCTCGAGGTGCAAACCTCTTTTTTGAGTGCAAAACTTGACGAAAGAGTTGCACCTCGAGAGATTTGATCCCTCTCGGCGCTTGATAGATCCATAGTTAAGATGGATCTAGGATGGTTTCAGTCTTGTTTGGCCAAGGAAAATATATCAAAGATATGATTAATTTGATCTATAATATGTAAATACATCTAATATTAATACAATCATTTTAAATTATTCTAAATATGTCTTAGATTAATATGGTCATTTTAATTTTAAATTTGCTTAGTTACCTTAGTTTGTTGAGATGATAAATATTGTTAATAACTTTAATGATGAAAAATGATCAAATAAAAATTTTGAATGCAAAGTGACAATGTAATAGTGTTTAATGATAGAAAATGTGAATAATGAGACTGTAGTCAATTACAAATAGTCTTCATTGTGATTAATCTCAAACTATTTTCTTATACTATTCTTATTGCCACCCTTGTTACTTTTGTCATCTTTTCATATTGATTATATGAAAAGGATAGTTGAAATCATAAACCATTTTAATCTTTAGCTTGAGTTGTTGTAGTAAATATCATACCTTGTCTCTCCTTCTTGTTAGACATTGGATAAACCAACGCTCCCCATGTGTTTCGCGACATGGAATAACTGCCTCTTGTGGATCCTTATCTCTGGCGATGCGATCGTAGACTAACACCTATGGGTTTTGGTCTAATGACAATCGTGATTCCCAATAAGTGGTATCAGAGTGTAGGTTGTGAGTTCAAGACACGCCCAACTCGCGTTGGTGGGGAGATTGTTAGACATTGGATAAACCAATGCTCCCTATGTGTTTCACGACATGGAATAACCACCTCTCATGGATCCTTAGATCTGGTGATGCGATCATTGACTAACACCTACAGGTTTTGATCTAACGACAATCGTGATTCCGAACATTGGTCTCCAATCTTAATAGGTTGAATTACTATAACAAAAAGATCAATGTACATTGTCAATAATTTTTTGTGCTTACGTTGAAATCATTGCACAATGTGAATCCAATAACTTTAAAATTAATGTACCATCATACATCCAATTACATTAAATTAGAAATCAACATCTACACTCAAATCAATGAATCTAATGCAAGCAATAAAATAAGATTAGAAAAAAACATTTACACTGAAATCAATGCATCTAATGCAAGCAATCAAATAGGATTAGAAATCAACATTTGCACTAAATTCAATGCATCTAGTGCAAGTAAGAAAATGGGATTAGATACCAACATTTACACCAAAATCAATGCAAGCAATCAAATAGGATTAGAAATCAACATTTGCACTCAATTCAATGCATCTAGTGCAAGTAAGAAAATGGGATTAGATACCAACATTTACACCAAAATCAATGCATCTAGTGAAAGCAATCAAATAGGATTAGAAATCACCATCTACACTTAAATCAATGCATTTAGTGCAAACAATCAAATATGATAAGAAATCATCTACATTGAAATCAATGCATCTAGTGCAAGAAAATAAATATTATTAGAAACCAACATCTACATTAAAATCAATGCATCTAGTGCAAGCAATCATCAATCCTAGGGGCATGCCTTTGTATCTACATCCACGTGCCCATCATCAATCCCCACGCGGGTTAAACACTCCCATAAGGGAATATTAATCTTTTAATATTAATATTAGGGTTAATAATGTTTTCTTGCATAGTATTAATAATAATTTGGCCCATAGGCTTCACCTAAATAAAACCTCTTTGTTGAGTGTTCGTAAGTATAAAGAGGTTTATGGTGTAAATATAAAAAGAGGTTGTATTTATTTACCATACCTCTAGTTTATTTATATTTTTATTTATTTATTATATTTCTTTTATTTACCATGGTTTTTGGCCCATAGACTTGGTATATAATTAGATGTTGATTTCTAATCCTATTTGATATATTTTTATTTATTTACCATACCTCTTTATACCTCTTTTATATTTATTTATTTACCATACCTATTTTATAAATATGATATTTGGCCCATGGTATTAATAATAATTTGTCTCATAGTCTTCACCTAAATAAAACCTCTTTTTAGAGTTTTCATAAATATAAAGAGTTTTTACTTATTTACCATACCTCTAGTTTATTCGTATTTTTATTTATTTACCATATCTCTGGTTTATTTATATTTTTCTTTATTTACCATACCTCTTTTTTGAGTTTTCGTAAACCTCTTTCTATTTTAAATTTATATTGATTTTTAAATAGGGGCCACATTAGATTAAAAATGTTAAATGTTAAATGTTAAACATGACATGTTAAATGTTTACGTGTTAAATATTTACCCTTGAGATCTACCCTATCTGCCCAATTAATACTCTCCATCCAACATCACTTATTAGTAACAAATTACATAATTCTTGAAGATTTAAAAAATAGTTATCTAATTCAAAGTTGTGCTAGATGTCATTGCATTACACTTAAAATTCAAATGATTAAGAGATGTATTTTTTTAAATAGTGGGAAAACCTATCATAAATTAATATGGAGAGTTATATTTATAATTTCTTTGACACTCTTATTATCACATTTTCTTAATTATGAATAATTATTATTATATAATATAAAATTTATATAAATAAGATAAGTAAATTTGCAATGTAATTAAAATTCAAGTGATGAAGAGTTATATTTATAATATCATTAAAGCTCTTATTATCACTCTAATGTTAGTTATATAATTACATTTATTTAATTATGAATTATTATAATTATAAAATATAAATTTTAAGGGACTATTCATTTTCAATAATTTGGTTGAAAGTCATTACATCAAAGTTCATCATGTTATTTATGAGAATTGGATTTGAAAGGGGAGAATCTCTATCATAACCACTCAAAATAAATCCAATTAATGTTGGAGGTCAGGGGGCAGCATGCCACCCCGTAGCCTCCCACAACATTTAGGAGTATGGGTGGTGTGTCCAACCCTTCCCATGTAACACACATGTGAACTGCATACACTAATTTTCATTCATATGTCAGTGTTTCGTATGCTCATTCATTCCAAGAGGAGAGACCTTGCACTCCATCTTTTCTAGTATGTCTTGGCTTCTACCTCACTAGAGATGGGACAATTCCCTTGGGTGTCTTACAAAGGAAGGTTTATGTTCAATGAAATTTTTTTAGAGATATGACCTATTTAGTGGGATTTTTATTAGGCTTGGACTTTAACCTCTAGTTCTAGAAACAAACTGACATGCATTTGCATGCAAGACGACCTGAATTATGGGTTTGGAGGACCTCGGTGCTAACATTGATAGTTGAGAAAAGGTTAGGATATAAGCTTTGGGCATGTAGGGGTTGCAAATATTGGGACACTAACGAAAACATTGGAGCTGGATGCTACAAGTGTTGGTGGTGTTAACCTTTCTTTAGAATGCATGACCTTGCTGGTTTAGGCTTGAAGGGTTGGTCAATTTAGGGTGTGACTCTACTCTTCCAGTTTAGTAATTGCATTCTCTATTTTCGATTATAGTTGGTGGATATTCATTTTCTTAGTTTGAATCTCAAATGGGTTGAGCAGCAACCTAAATTATGGTGTCTCCTGGCAAGCATTAGACCTTTCCAGGAGTCTTTATCTACCATTCCTTTTCATTCATCCTACTCTATTTATCAACCTTGTTTTCTTTGTAATCCCAAAACCCCATGGGTTTTGATGTTTTCTAGCTTTCTTAGTCTCAATCCTTTGTGTCTTTGGCTATTGTGGGTAAGCCATCTCACCTGGATACTTCTCTTTTAGTGCAATATACCCCAGAAGTGAATTCACAACCATTGGGGAGATGGGGGCAGAAGCCCTTAGGGTAGGTCGCATGCCCAAGCTTAAGCCTAGGACTTTGCAACCATGTTATATTCTACCACCCCACTTGAAATTCATGAGGAAATTTTCCAACTCGAAGCCCTAACCACCATCGACCAACAAGCTTATTCTAATTCAGAAATCGAAACAGAGGTAGCCAATTAGATTCTTTACCTTGGCCATACTAGGGGAAGATGGATTCTGAACCTGAACTCCATCACCCTCCATTGGTAGATAATAAAACTTTTAGGCAGGGTCTTAAGGAGAAGCATGAAGACTATAATGATATAATATCTTCTTTGAATGAAATCAAGCAGGTGCAATGTTATCAACACTCTTGTCTTTCTAGTTTGGATGTCTGGCTAGCTCACCTTGAAATTCATCTTTAGTGTAACCTAAAAGCTCCTACTCTAGCCGGTATAAGCACTTAGGACCCACCCTGAGTTACTTCTTCGAACTCTTGATGTTATGTTATGCCTTTTAGCAATTATTTTCTTTCTTTATGTAATCCAGTACATGGTAGTTGTTAGTAGTTTCTCAGTATCAGATATTTATATTTTGTATTACTTGAACTCTAGTTAACGGTCAACAGATCTAGTTTCCCTAGAAGTAGAATAAGACTAAACATTCTATGAAAAGTGTTGTTTTTATTAGTGTGTGACGAAATTTTAAAGAAATACAATCTTAATTCACAAAAGAAAATAAAGTTGAAAAGATAAGATTTATATTATAAGTATATATATGTAACAATGCCTCCCATTCTATCATGGTCAAATTCATGAAAGAAACATTTTAGCAAATATAGTTACATGGTAATAGGAGGAGGTTGTTCTTCATTAATGGGAGTGGGAAATCAATGAATCAAATCATTAAAATATGTGATGTATTTGTTGGGATGACTACTTTTGAGACAACTTACTAAAGACCACAATTTAAACATGGTGGGCTGTGGGGTAGCAAGTCCGTGCCTTAATTAGACAAGTAGTTGACCTGCAACCTGTATTTGCAACCTATATTCGGAACTGAGACTAGATAGTGTGACCCAATGTAGACCACAACATTGGAACATTCTTTGATGCATAAAAATTCACACTGAGCCTCTAAACTAAACCCCTAGAATAGACTATTGTTGGGTATCCGATTGTAAGTCAAAGTTACAATAAAAGCTAATGACGCTAGTGAACCAACACCAGTGGATCTTGTTAAAGAAATTCTAGTTCCTATTGGCTTACCCAGCGTTGATAATTGCATATCATAGTAATCACAGTACCATTACCAATAGTAGTTATACATGTAAGTGATTATGCTTATTATGCCTGCCGCTGGCAGGATATTACGTATTCAATGTTTCATTGGCTAAAAAAATTTAAAATCTATCGAAAGTTTTACATTAAGAAATTAAATTTATTATTTTTAAATAAAATTAATTTCTATTTATCTCAAATATGATTGGTTGAAATGTCTCCCCTTTTATTGTGTAATGATGGCAAGAATTGACTTTTGTGTACTTTATTATTAATTACTATGTACAATAAATATAAAAAATTTGAAAAATAGCATTATATATTAATTACTATGTACCATAAACACAAATAGTTTGTAATTAAATTTAAAAATTTCATTTTCTCATTGGTGTAAAATAATGAATAGACAATTTTCATGCGTTTTATTTTTTAATTTACAAAAAAAAATTGAAAAATATAAATTTGAAAAAAATATGTAAAAATAACATGTGTACGATTTGTATAACTTTCATTATATCAATCTATACTCTAATGACATGACATGTGTACTATAATATAAACATTATATAAAAAATTACCATCATTCAATATTAAATAAATAATTATTAACTTATTATCATTATCTTTAATGTCAATTATATACTAAATATATATAACCTTTATCAATCTACAAACAAAGTAAAGGAGCTTGTGCACAAAATACGAATGAATATATGGTAAATCTTAAATGAAAGGGTATGTTCACCTAACACCCTCACATTAAATTTTAAAATAAGAAGAAACATGTGTTCTCATTCCCTACAAAATTTTGTTGGTCAATGTAATGTAAATTATCATAGTGCTGGTTATAAAGAATTTTTTATTGATTAAAATTTTCATTTTGCCTTTTCACAGTACAATTCATTCCACTTTAAACTAAGGTCGGCCAAACTCAATCATATACATATTATGTATTATGATATAATTTGTTAGCAGCTAGTAAAGTGTGTTTTTAATTAAATATTTTATATTTTAAATTATTATTTTTTGTTATATAGGAGACAAACTTTTAATAAAATAAAATTATTTCAAATATTATTACATAATTAAAAAATGAATACAATCCAATTAAAATTTACATGAAATCTAAAACTGTAAGATTTACATTCTAACCTATTACGCATGAGAAAATAATAATAATTAATTACACAATTTATTTATTTTAAATATTTTTACGAAAATTTTATATAATATTAATCAAAATATTTTAATAACTAATCATTTATTATATTTATATTTATATATATTTAAATGATAAAATTTAAATATTAACATAATAATAGTAGTACAAGAGATTTCCATCAATTTCAAAGCATTGAAAAAAGTTGTTGGATGTTTGGAATATAGAGCAAAGAAAATTTACATAAAAATATTGTTTTTTTTAAATAGAGAGCGTGCATTGTAACACACACAAATCACTTCATTTTTTTTATTGATCATAAATGTCACATATAAAGAAGATACAAATTACTAACTTTAACAAATCTAAATTCTAAAAAAATAGATCTATGACTGGGACATGACACAACAACAACTCATACATATAGGAAACAACTACATCTAAAATGACACATTGGAATACTCACAATGACAACCTGTAGACCACAACATACACATGGAAGCATTACTTCCAACACCCTCCCTTAATGCTTACATGACAAATATAGAAACACACACTACAACAATAAATGAATCTATGTCAAACTGGCCTTCATTAGCACTAACATTCACTCTAGAATCTCGTAAACACCGCTCTTTCACCACCACATCTTCAAGTTGTCACTTGACCTCCATTTAAAATGTAACCGCCTTTGACCATCATTGATGAACTTTGCAAGATCAACAATATTGACAACTCGGCTCGTCGGGGCTTCCGCGATAAGAGTCGTCAAGTAATGAACCATCCTATGGACCAACCACCATTTATTGGATATTTCTCTTTTGATTATCTCTCAGTTGCTACGATGGAGATCTGGATACTGAATGTGTTCAAAAGTTGATCAAACAACTTGACCTTACTAACACAAAAATTGATGTTTCAGACACTGGGGCTTCCAGTTTAAGAACCACCAACCCTTTTTATAACCAGAATTAAAAGAAATAGAAAACTACTTGACAAATACATCTCACAACTACAAACTCAATAATCATCAAACTATCAGTTGTCATCTAGGCATAAACAAGTCACCACGTCCCTCCTTAGCACAAGTCAAAAGTTGTTCATCTGGTTCAATCTTTATCTTGGAGTTTTCTCGTCTTCACAAAGCATTTGTTAGAGTGGTCAATTCCAACAAACTTACACTGACATATTTAGTTGACCAGACTCAATATGTTTAAAATGCAAACTCCAAATTTTGAGATTGGAACAAGATTGCAATAGAAACATCTGTCGCAAAGATCTCTTCCCCACAAAGGCAAAAAATTGAGATCTACCTCCAATTTTAACACTTTTGACATATATCACTGGCCACTTGAAACTCCTCCGCACCAGATCTCAGATCTAGATCTCAAGTCCAGATCCGTGCAACAACATGTACAGTTTGTGGGCATGATTTTGCAGATTTATAATATGACAGTGAACACAAATTTGACAAAACCATCCAAGCATGAATTTAACTCCTTTGTAGGTTTTGAGTAGATAAGCACAAACAAAAATTTACAGATAGCAAGATGATGGAAGGGTCCGACAATGCTTGAAGAAGCTGCAAACAAACAAATAGATCTATACACACAGGATCACAAAAAAAAATTCGTACACTAAAATAAACTCTCACACATCTATACTAATATGTACAAAAACAATAACACTCAAGATCCCTCACATATTCCTAACACTCCCTTGAGGGACTCAAGCCAATACAAGCTTTGATACCATGTTAGAAAAATAGAGAGAGCACATTATAACACACACAAATCACTTCATATTTTTATTGATCACAAATGTTACATATATAGGATACAAATTATTGACTTCAACAAATCTAGATCCTAAGAAAATCGATCTATGACTGGGACATGACACAACAACAACTCATACACATGGGAAACAACCACATCTAGAATGACACCTTGGAATACTCACAATGACAACTTGTAAATCACATCATACACATGAAAGCATTACTTCCAACAATTTTAAATATATATAAAATAAATTTGAGTTATAAAAATGTTATTATATTAAAATAATAGTAGTAAAATTGGAAAAAAAAATATGGTAAAGAACATTATATATAATAATAAAATAGAGTGATGAGTATTATATTTGTAAAGAGCATTATTTTAGGAGCGTATTCTTTTAAGAGTGATTCATTGGTGACATCAAGGGTTTAATTTAAATTATATTTTCATATTTATTGAGATACACAATATCTAGAAAGTGATTTTTTAATTTCAATATTTAGAAAGTGATTTTTTAATTGAAGATCATTTTTTGATTTGAAGATTGTTTAAAGAAAATTGTTTTTCTAAATATGTTTTTCTTTAACTAAAAGATTATATGGATTTGTCTTTTTAAAAGTGTTATCTAATTTTGTAACTAATTTCTTTCTTATTAGTAGAATTAAGATATAAAGTGATTTCGTTAAAGAAAATTGTCTTTCTAGATATGTTTTTCCTTTAACTAAAAGATTATATGGATCCGTTTATTGCCTCCTTAAAGTGCTATCTAATCTGGTAACTAATTTCTTTCTTATTAGTAGAATTACGACACATAATATGTTTGACTTATTGAAATTTTGATTAAAATTCATTATATTGATTAAATGTATTTTAATTTGTCTAATACTTTTATTTATTTAACAATCTTCAAGAGTTAAATTAAAATAAATTAAATATGTGGGAAAATTTATTTCACAATTTTAAATATTTGAAAATTTGATATATAATTTTGCATTGATATCAATTGTGTTTGAATACATGTAACAACATAGTTTTGACATTTCCATGTGGCATTGATCATTTAGTTGGTTTGAATATTAGAAACTAAATATATGACACACATATTTGAAAATATATGATGCTAATATCTTCCATATATATAAGATGGAAATATTTTATATTAATAATATAGTTATAAGTGCATAACGCACAATGTGAAAGGTACTTCACAAGGATGTTTTGGATTTGTGTCAAATCTTTATTTTTAATTTTATTTTTCACATGAAGATAAAGTGAGATGTAATTATGAGGAGAAATATTGTTAAATGTAATAAGAAGTTGTGTGACATTCATTTATATATATATATATATATATAATTCATTTAGAATCATATTACAATGTTGTAGTAACACCTTTATGTGGCAATCATTATATGGTTAGGTTTAGAAATTAAGATGTTTTTACATTGTGGAAATTTTAGATTGGTTTAGACTATAGATAACAAATATATTTCCTTTTGGTGTCAATTATTCAACATCCCTAGGATTCTTCTCCTCATGCATGCGCCTACTCAACATGGTAGAAAAAATATAAACCTAACTCAAAACATGCAAGATTGTGAGCAACCATATCCAAAGAATGAAGAAGATCAAAGCATTGCAAATCAACAATTCTATTGTTCCAAAGAAATATAACATTATCTGTATAGAAGTGTCAAATGATGATAGAGAAGAATACATGAATATCAATAATTATAAATCAAGCCCCTCAAAGGAGAATGAAGGGACTTCACAAATCTAATACCCCTACTTCAAACAAGTATATGATCCCCTCTACAAATCCTAACCACCTAGTTTCTAAATTATAGCTTATTGTGGACCTTTTTTAAGGAGGTGGCATGAGGTTAAAAAGAATGAAGGGAAAAAAGGAAATATATATGATTTTTCAAGGGACAAAAATTAAATGTCTATTGTTTATGCAATATCGCGATTCTTGTAAGTATATTATATATCTAAAAGGTATAATTTTCATTCAATTTTTTAATAGAAATGATAACATTTTCCTAAATGAAAGGGTAAAAACTATTATTAAGGTTGTCGAAATCCAATTTCCATGCATGGCCTTCCACCATGTTAATAGCAATTTAATGAAAATAACTACTATATATTTCCACCATGGTTTATAGTAATTTGAGGACCACAACTACTATATATTTCCACCATGACTTTCTTGAATTGAGTTCAAACTGATTCCTTTACTGTTAAAATAGAAATTCAACTCTATTATTGGTGAATTTCAACTAAATTACTCAAAATTTGGAATTTTGTTATTATCAAAATCAATATCTATACCCCTCTCCCACAAAGTTAAATTTCAAATTCATACATTTCATCTACCATTTACAATGATATTCAACAATACTTCACTACAAATGAAATAAAAAATTCTAACTGAACATTTTAAAATCATAAATTTTTCAATTAAAATCTTTATACAAATTTTTATTATAAACATTTATCAAATAATTAATCTTTAAACTATATTATTCTCGTATTCTCATAATCTACCAATATTTTTATACTCTAAATCTAAAATTTTCATACCGCTAACCCTAATATCCCAATACTATTTCTTTATTTTTATATTTTAACCTTTAACTTTTTGTTTTTTTCTTAACAAGACATACTAAACGAATATTATAAATGGTTATATTTTGAATGGAATAACAAAAAAACTTTTGAATTAATATTGACAAAAATAAAGTGGATAACAAATACCCATGTTATAGTTTTTATATGTCAACAATGCTTCTCATTCTTGTCATGTTCATGGGTCAAGTTCATGAAGGAAACATTTTTGGCAAATTTTAATGGTTTGAAATAACAACAAACTTTTCAATTAATATTGATAAAAACAAAGTGGATAACAAAGACCCATGTTATTGTTTTTATATTTCAATAATGCTTCTCATTCTTGTCATGTGATCATGGGTCAAGTTCATGAAGGAAACATTTTGGCCAATTTTAATGATTTAAAATAACAACAAACTTTTCAATTAATATTGAAAAAAACAAAGTGGATAACAAAGACCCATGTTATAGTTTTCACAGGTCAACAATGCTTCTCATTCTTGTCATGTGATCATGGGTCAAGTTCATGAAGGAAACATTTTTGGCAAATTTTAATGGGTTAAAATAACAACAAACTTTTATTAAAATAACAACAAACTTTTGAATTAATATTGAAAAAAACAAAGTAACAAAGACACATGTTATAATTTTTATATTTCAATAATGCTTCTCATTCTTGTCATGTGATCATAGGTCAAGTTCATGAAGGAAACATTTTGGCAAATTTTAATGATTTAAAATAACAAACTTTTGAATTAATATGGATAAAAACAAAGTGGGTAACAAAGACCCATGTTATAGTTTAGTTTATAGGTCAACAATGCTTCTAATTCTTGTCATGTGATCATGCTCAAGTTCTCGGAAGGAAACATTTTGGCAAATTTTAATGTGTCACATTCCCGTGGTGGTAGGACGTTGTCGTTCACGGACTAAAATCGAGAAACTAGACCTCACGACTTACATATAAATATAGAAGTAAAATGTATTCTAGTCAAGTTTAGGAAAGAAATATTTAAACTTCAGGTTATATATAGAATTAAAATAGAATGTATTATAGTCATGTTTATGAAAGAAACATTTTAACAAATATAGGCATGTTGTAGTGGTAGGCTGTGGTTCACGAGAGGAAAGGTAATGAGTCAATTCATTCGAAAAGTTTATTTTTATAAAGTATTTGAACATGTGATGTGATCCATTTATTGGCATCACTAATTTGAGAGTACTTGCTAAATGGCACAATTTAGACCATGCCATTTTTTTTTAAGAGTTTGTGAATAATTTTAAAAATAATACGGAAAAAATTATATTTCATGCTTTTGAATGGTTTATAATCCCAATATTATACATAAAAGAATTTAAGATAGAGACTTTAAAATTAATAAAATTATAAATTTATTATTAAAAAAAATTCATTTATACACATTTAAAAACACTACCTCGCAACTTCTTAAAAGCACACCTGTTCACGTGTTAAAATTGATGAGATCTCATTTAAATTAAATTAAATGTGTAATTATAACTTTAAAATGTACGAAAAATGATGGAATAAACATCCATAAAAAACATCATAATAAAATCGACTACCAATAAGGTAAAGAACCTTGAGCCTAAAATATAAGTGAATATATTGTATATTTAAGTTTATAGGCTTTTTATTATGAGGTTCTTTCTCGCGACACTGTAGTAGATTCGTCGGGTTAGAAAGAATATACTAATTCGATGGTGGTTATTGACTCACAGTTTATCGACGGTGATTATTGACTCACAATTTAAACAAAGACCCAAATCCACATGCTCTTAGCCTTAAGGTGTCAGGGCTTTTAGACAAACCAAGGATGAAGCCAGTGTTTCTTCCCCTTAACTGCTTCAATTCCCCACTTTCTACAACTGAGAGCGATCAACTGTGGTGGCCTTAGTGGTGTTCCAGAATTATAGCTGTCGACTCATCCATCTCTTAACTCTTCTGCTTTACACTATCGGAACCCAATATGTCCTGTAACATTACCATAGTGCTATATCAGAGCTTTAACTCATCGGAACTTCATTTGCAAAGACATTACGAAAACACCAAGTTTCGATGTCCTTGATGCTTCTACGCTTAGCTCCTCCATGCATTTCTCATCATAGGACCATTGCCTATGACCTGCCACTTAGACTTAAGGTGCTAGGGCGTTTTGTTCCTGCCAGGGGTCATTTCTCCTTTGTTAAGTTCTTTATGCCCTACGTCCTTTAAACGCTTCTCAACCATGTGTCAACCCAATATCGAAGCCCCCTTATCGAAAGTTTCCAATCGCCAACTGTTATAAAGTGCCGACATCTTCAACCTCCGATATGCCAACCTCTAATATGATGTCATCATATTCCATGTGGCACCTCGTGAGTGGTGTCACGTGTCACCCAGATTTGACCCTTTAGGCTTCTCAAAATGTCAAAATTGCATACCACGTGTCCTGTCGTACTGCCACATCATGCTAACGTCAGATACCATTGTAGCTTTATCAAAACCAATCATATGATGCCATGTGTCTTTATCGAAACCAATCATACGCTACCATTTGTAACTTATCGAAACCAATTATATGTTGCCATGTATCCCGCTAGAGGAGAGATAAAAGGCCCCGTCAACCTTTGGTTTTGCGATGAAATCCTTTATTAATATTTATCGGCACTCCCCGACGGTTTTTAATGTTATTGACACTTTTTGCATATTGCAACTTTTTAAACGTCGTCACCTTAAGAAGTTTTGATTCGTCGACCTTCCAATGTGTTGATGCTTCGATATTGCGATGCACCGATGTACCTAATCTCTGAGGTTGTGATCGTCAATATGTTGGACCTCCGATATGTGATGTGCTTATATGAAGGACCACCAACATCTTGACCTCCAATATGATATTGCGATCTTCAACCTCTGATATGCCAACCTCTGATATGATGTCATCATATTCCACGTGGCACCTCGTGAGTGGTGCCATGTGTCAGCCAGATTTATCCCCTTAGGCCCCTCAAAATGCCAAAACTTCCTGCCACATGTCCTGCCATACCGCCATGTCATACTAACATCAGATGGCACTTTAGCTTTATCGAAACCAATCATATGATGTCGTGTGTCTTTATCGAAGCCATTCATATGCATCCATGTGTAGCTTATTCGAACCAATCATATGATGCCACATGTCTCGCTAGAGGAGAGAGAAAAGGTCTCGTCAACCTTTGGTTTTGTGATGAAATCCTTTGTTAATCTTTATCGGCGCTCCCCGATGGTTTTTAATGCTATCGACACTTTATGAATATCACAACTTTTCAAAGGTTGTCACCTTAAGAACTTTCAATTCTTCGATTCACCGAACTTCTAATGTGTCGATGCTCTGATATTTCTTTATGCCCCTGGGTCCTTCAAACGCTTCTCGATGATGTGCCATCCCAATATCTTAGCCCCTTTATCGGAAGTTTCCAATCGCCAACTATTATAGAGTGCCAACATCTTCAACCTCCAATATGCTGACCTCTGATATGATGTCATCACTCCACATGGCACCTCATGAGTGGTGACATGTGTCACCCAGAATTGTCCCCTTGGGCCCCTCAAAATGTAAAAACTTCCTACCACGTGTCTTGTCGTTCCGCCACGTCGTTCTAACGTCATATGTCATTGTACCTTTATCAGAACCAATCATATGTTGTCATTTGTCTTTATCAAATCCAATCATATGCTACCACGTGTCGCACTAGAGGAGAGAGAAAAGAGTCTGTCAACCTTTGGTTTTCGATGAAATCCTTTGTTAATCTTTATTGACACTCCCCAACAATTTTTAGCGCTATCAGAACTTTATGCATATTAGAGAGGCAAGGTGTATCGGCATATCGGGAGATTTGCATATTGTAATATCGGCGAGGAACCATATCGGAGTATCGACGAATGATGTTATCGGGGTTTTTTAAATGTGTCTCAAAACGAAAACCTTGATATGCATTACCTCCGATATGCGGGAGCGGAGATAATGTTGTGGATTGTGGGTCCTTTACTATGATAGTTGATTATCATATGTTTTATGCCCTAGTCACCTTATAATACATGTTTATTTAAAAGAGCCACATTAATATGATGGATCGGAATTTGGGTTTCAGAGATTTCTAAAAGGATTCTTCTAATGTCAAAGTCTCAATGCCCAAAAGCTCTGATATATATTTAATCAATATGCCACATTGTTTAATGATTAAGGCTTAAAGCCTATGCACACATCTTGGTCTCGGGGGCTATTTTATTCATTAATCTAATTAATGGACTGACTATGTGCATTTATTCTCACTTTATTCTCGCTCGCACAAAGATCTCTATCATTAATAGCCCCAAGATTTATGTCATCTGTCATTACTCTCATTTATTGCTCCCTCTGCTTAGTTGGTGGACAAACATGTGCTCTATTAAGCCTCTTCACCTTGATCTATTTTGCTACTTTTCAGGTCGAAATTTTCGTTGTTGTTGTTGCTATTGTGTTGTTGCTATCCTCTTGTTATTGTTGGTGCATGTCCTACTGATGTTGCCTTTGCACTGATACCTGTCCTGAAATTCCATTAACAAGCAAGCGAGAATCGAGAATCTGCAATACTAGGGTCTTATTTCTTTGGTAACTCTCAATATGACTAATCACTTAGTTAAAGAGTCCCCATAATGAGAATTAAGTGAATAATAGAGGGGGGTGTGTTTTTACCACAACACGGTCTTGAAAAAAAAAAACTAACCTAAATTAACAAAATAAATGTTTTTAGATATTCTTCTTATAGTTGGTAAGTTGTTAGTCAGAAATACCCAAGAAAAATTGAAGTGAGGATTCAAAGAACCTCTGTTGCTTCCCAATAAGTAGAGGTGAGGACTCCTTAGAGAATTACTCTCTTTTTTTAGGAAAGGTAGTTATTCAAGTTAATTTCATTGATATTCTCTGGAAATGAAATTAGATTGTTGTTACAAAACTTCAATGTAAATTCATATGGAATACAAAGTAATATCGGCTCTTAGATATGTCAAATTCACATTCCCTCAATGAAATGCAAAGCCTTGCAAGAATGCTATTTGAGAACAAAAATATAACATTTATATTATATCAAAGTTGGTAACCAACTTGCCACAGAAGTCTAAGAACTTACTCCTTGCTTGGGTTTTACATGTCTGTTGTCATTAAAAGCTAATTTGGATTAGCTACTTAATCAAGATTACTTTTATCATTTAAGGGAATTACTTCTAGTTTTACTTATTAATCTATATTACTAAAACTAACATTGGAAAATTATAAAAGCATGTCAACTCGATAAAACCCGGGTACATTTACTTAATAGGCTTATAGTTTTCATTATATTAGAGTAATATGTATGCAATACATACCTTAGAGTTATAGTTTATCTTTCATTTATTCATGAATTATACACTTGTTGTGTAAAAGGATAACTAGTCCCAGTATACTAGTCGGAACCACCACTTAAACAGATATAGATCTAAGTTACAAATCTTGATGATGGGGACGAGATTTCGAGGTGAACCAAAATCCCATTTTCCCAATAAATCGCTCTTGATACCTGTGGGTTATGGGCCCACAAAGCCTATCCGCAATTCTACTCTAATCTCACTTGCCTTATTTGGAATAAGGAAGGTCCTCACCAGGACAAACCCGGATGGTGCAAGAACATCACAGACACATTGTGATATGAAGCATAAATCACACAACAGATAAAGAAAAATATCTTTAGACACAGCTTCCAGATATTTCATGAATTTAAAACCACGAGAGGATAAAATTTAACAATCAATAAACATCATTACAATTTGCCTATTCTTTGTACAGGTATTGAAACTGTTAATAATCTAGGCTACCCTACTTCCTCACACTCAACTAAAACACTTTATCCTGAAGCCATACTAAGCAAGCACAAGATTTTCCACAGTTCGAGTCCATTAAAACTGCAAATTCCAGCTTCAGAGGGCCGAAGCTTAAAAAAAAATTTGATGAAGAAACCGTCACAATCGTGTCTTGCATGAATATGAACACGCAACAAATTTCAGCCTTAACTGCACAAAATGCTTTTGAAAAGAGGCTCGCTTACTCCGCTCTAAAACGCTCATATCCTTTCTCTCCCACTTCTTCTTGGCTATCTCGATGCCATTACTCAAACCAAAGAAATCGATTCTTGGACCTGTTCGACCCCCTGTCCACACTATATAAGAAATGAGTGTTTCGAGGGCATGAGTTGGGGAAGCCTCGGCCCCTGCCCCGTCCTCGTCCTCTGCTGCAACTCGGCTCTCCTCACGCGCACATGTTCTCTCCCCCTTTTTTCATGCACCCAGGAATTCTTCCTTAATACCACGTTATACATGCATTCAATTTTAACTGAATTTTTTGGTTCACTAACTGAATTTTGTTCATGGTTGGCCTGGTTGTCCACATGGTTTTCCACGTGTCTTCTTTCTCTAGATTTTTCATTAGGGTGCTCGGATGCTCCTGCATCACTTGACTTCATGGATTTCCCCAAATGTTGATCAGGAAATTTTTCCCAATCAACATCGTCAAATAAAACAAATCTGTGTTGGCAATGTTTTCCAATGTTTTATCTAGGAAGATTCAGCCTGATGTATCATTTAGATTAGGATATTCCATTTTGTAGTCCTATTGGTGTGTCTTTGCACCCTTCCGATGCAAATACTAGTTTATTGTTGTTTCACCAATAAAGTAAAGAACCTTGTGGCGCAAAATATAAGTGAATATATTGTATATTTTATTATTTTTAATTCACCTAGTATCTTTAAATTATATTGTGATATTTAAAACAAAGATTATATAGTAGCTAGTACTTACTACTTAGCCTAAATATAGCTTAATTAAACTAAAAAATAATAAAAATAAAACAATTAATAAAATGTTGTATTGTTGAATTCCATCACAAAAAATTAAGAAATATGATTAATATATATATATATATATATATATATATATAGATATATATATATATATATATAAGTTTAACATCCCCCAGTAATCTCACATGAAAATGCAGTGACTTAGAAAAAATTTACACAAATTACCCACGAGTAATTATCTAAATCACTACTCTAGATCGTCATCAACCATTAGATAAAATGTTCATCAATTAATAGAGTAACTTTTGATAGAGGAATATTTAGTTGCGTAACTATTAACAACCACTGTTGTAGTAAATTAACATAAACTATATGATGTAACCTTGCACCTATTTCATGATTCCCTTAACCAGGTTAATTAACCGCATACTTGACATTTTGAACATCACAACAGGCAAGGAATCAACATCGTCAAACTGACACAATATCAATCACAACATGGAACATCGATATACCCTAGAAGCCTTGTAGGGTCAAAACCAGCAAATGTTTAATTTTATTATTAAATGCTCCTTAGGGTTTTCACCCCTCACTCAATGGCTTATAAGGGAGTCCATCCCTTAATCATTGTTATAAAATATTACAATGAAATATGATTAAAATACAACATACCTAGCTAAAATCTATTAGAATCATCATGAAACCATTTACCCACAAGTCACCACGCTTTATATCCTTGTGGAATGATTGTTCCATCAATGGACCATCTTGCAGCCATACTCATCAGCATGGGTGGTTAGTTCTTTATCTGCCACAATGTTAAACATAATTTGTCTTTTGCACAAATAACCATCATTTCCTATCATTGTTGTCGTAAACAAGCTTTGGTAAGATGATTGAATAAAGTATTAATAAATCTATAACCAGTCTCTAAATGTGATCTTTTAACATCTATTCATGTGCACACACGAGATGTAAATATAATATCACAACATGCTTCTTCTAACAACATTGTGCATGTATAAACAAATAAATATCAAGCATTTCAAAATAATTACCACGTTACTATGATCATCATCACACCAACACATGTTCATATCCAAAGGAAACCACTGTAACCATCCATTTCATTTAAAGGATACTAGCAACTTATCTTTCTTTCTTTTTCCGTGCAAGTAATTAGATAAAACCTTATTCAAAGAGAGTTGGCCCCTTAACTTCTTCTTTGTGCATGTAACTAAGTAATCTTTCCAATACAATAGATATTATTATAATAAATAAAAATACATGTCCCATTCTAAGGGAAAGCTAACATGATAGACATCATTACTATTCATGCAAATGCAACTCTATTTTCGAAAAGCTTCTTTCCCAAGATAGAGTTATTTAAAAAATCTATTGTATGCACAAAGACATGCATTGTTCTAAAAGAAAACTAATGTGTTAGTCATTATTTCTTGCATGCAGATATATGTATTTTACAAAGGAAAGCTAGTGCATTTATTGCATGTAATTACTTGTTTTCCTTTCCAGGATCTAACATAATAATTATTCTTTTCTACACACAAATCCATGTTTATGTTTAAAAGATCTAACACAATAGTTCTACAAATTCATGTTTCTCTATCAAAGATATAACACAATAGTTCTATTTTCGTGCATGTAAAGCAAATATTTCTTTTCACAAATCCTATCACAATTTGAATATTTCTTATACACGCAATACATATCTCTTCCCCAAGGAATCTATCAAAATTAAATATATACCCCTTTGAAAAGAATTAGCACTATGACTATTATTCTTGCATAGAAATACACTATGTGAATACATAATATTTCCCATGATAGCTATTATTTTGGCATGGAATCATAACCTTATCTAAGGGAACCATCATTATAGGTATTATACTCCCAAAATGAATTGACATAATAGCTATGACACTTACATACAACTACATGTTCTTCTCCAACAGAAAGCTTAATATTCAATACATGCTCTTTTGGAAAAGAATCTTTTTCAAGAAAAAATTAATTCAACATATTTCCCTTTCAAGATATGATAGTTATTTATGGCTTTTACTTGCAAGATTCACATACAATAATTCTTTCAAAACAATAGTAAAATAAATATATACATAATTCTTTCCAAGAAAAATCAAAAGCATATTAGTTAACTTTTCAAGCATGCACACACGCATGTTTATTTTCCAAGAAACCAAGTGCATATCTATTTTCAAGGAACTCCAACACAATAGTGATGTTTTTCGTGCATGCAAAGATCATATTCCTTTTAAATAAAATATCTTAACCATTTCTTTTGTATGCATTCACTTTTCCATAAATGCAATAGCTATTGTTTTTTTTTTTTCGTGTTCTTTTCTTTGTGCATATGTATATGTGCTCTTTTCAAACAAATAGTTATTTCTGTGTGCCAAACAACACATGTTCATTTTAGAACTAGCCAAAATAAGCATCTACATTTTCCAAGAATTCTATCCAAAAATTAACCTACAAGATTCATACATAATGTTTTTAGAGAATGACATATTTATTTATCTTTCTTACACACAAAATTCACATGTAATCTTTTGAATAGATATTAATCTCATGCCAATGCAATTCTTTTACGCATATGAAAAATCCTTTCTAAATGAAATCTAAAAAACATATGCATATCCTTCTAACAAACATATGCATATCTAACAAACATATGCATATGTATCACACTGGACTGAATCCCTAGGATGGCCTTCATCGGAGATTTCCCACCTCACAATTGATTACTATTACAGTTCACCACAAATCAATGGAAACAAAAGCTAAATACCTCCATTAGAGCTACAAACTCAATCAAGAAATAAAGGATTTATGAAGGGAAGTGAGAATGCAAAGTGCTAATAAAAAACTCCCCCACCTTTTGTTCTCCCCAAGAAAATAAAGAAATGAAATCATATGGTTACCTTCGGTGGTTGTGATGGAATGGTAAATAATAATATTTTGAAAAAGAAGAGTAAATTCCAACATATAAATTGCTAGCATATTTCACCGATATTTAAATTAGTTTTGGAAGCAATTTTAATTCATAAACGACTGAAGTAAAAATATGATTATGTTTGCAACTCATTCTTGATTCATAATGGTAGAAGAAAATGTTATTACTTTTTGACAATGCCAAGTAAATGTGGCATATTACACACTTCCCCCCTTAAACAGAACATCATCCTCAGTGTTCATATTTCACTGGAACTTTAAATTTTACACATGATATAACCATCTAACCCACCACAAAGGGGTCCCTCCCCTTCCAAAATGAAGTATTTCATTTCCAAGAAATACCCATAGATAAAACAATAACATTTATCAATAGTCATAATCTTTACAACTGCAAAAATATGCAAGATCTACTTTCCATGACATATCCATTATTCAAATTCAAAAAATACAAAACAAACTATAAGAATGTTTTGACAACCCATTCACACTCAATGGAAAGCACACTATAATATAGGACTAAAAAATCCAACATAATCATATTAGTCACAACATTTTAAATCAAATTAAATACTTTTAACTATCAATCAATTATGTAATGTGAGGTGATATTTCGATCACAGTAATTCTACAAGTATTGATAGAGTACCAACACTCTAATCATCAAATTGATAAATCACTACACCACATGCACACTGTCTTAGCTCTTGATAAAAAAATCCACAAAGTACTTCTAAAAGTACTCAGATAGCACCTTTCTCTCTAATCATCGAAATGATCAATAAATGCACCAAGTGCATACTATCCTAGCCCCCATTAAGACTTTCAAAAGATTAGTAATACAATAAAGTAACTCCACTGCCAATAATTCCTTACCGAGGACAAGGCTCCTTACCTGTCAAGATGTACATAACATGTTCACACAATTATATATAAAATTCATTTTTAACACAACACATAAATAATTAATTAATTTTTTCTGCTATGAGATAGTGGTAAAAGAATGATCTTCCCGACCCATGGGAACTGGTTTCCACAAACAGATTGAGTGATTTTCACATCTAAACAGTTCTCTGACAGAGACCATACTAGGTCCATTCTGGAATTCCACTGGCCAACCAGCTCAATAATTCCAATGACCACAAATGGTCTAATATAAGATTCCTCTTGGTAGCATCCTAGATATTCCTCTGATATCGTCCCGTCTATGAGGAATTTTGAGCCGCCTCCAACAGGCTCCAAATCAATAGAGTTGCCTCAGGATTTTTCCCATTTTCACTATCTTGGCCAACTCTTTTCCCTTACTGAGATTATTTATCTCTAGGGAGAGGAAATTCAGGAAAGAAAGTGCCATCAACCCCTCCGGGCAGGAAACTACTATTAACAGAAGGCCTCTTAGACTTTCAAAACTGTCTAACATGTAAAATTCTCTTTTAGCACTCTTTCCCACAATGATTTACATAATGAACCATATGCACATTATAAATAAAGAAAAATATTTTTTTTACATCATACATTCATAGTTTACCCTCCACATGTGTCCACAATATCTAGATTGACAGGAAACATAACTGACATACATGTGGTATACATTATGATTTTCCAAATAAGATAATCATGCATATCGTAACATTATATTTTCTCAGTTACGATTGCAATTCACATTACAACGTTTTACCTCAAAGGTTTTCTTATTTCCATTAAGCTACCACTGCTTAATCCCATCAGCAATGTTAGTCATAAATATGCATTGTTTAAACAAGTATTCATTTTCCCAATCATTTTAGTTTCATGCATACAATACTGTCATGCATAAATATATATACAAATATTCATTAATGTGTAAATGCCAATAACAATTAGGGTAACAATCCAAACATTTCCAATTTCCCCTAGTGTATTGTCATCAATAGACCAGTACATGAAGTAACTACCATAATCACTTGTTTACAACTTGCAATAAGTAATTCATGCATATAAGTTTTATTAGTTAGTCATGCAACACTAACCAATCACTGCTACCAACTATATTAATGTAGCCATGACAAGGCTTAATCAACAATTAGTTGTTACAATCAAGTCTCACTACTTGACTCATTGTTTATTTTTTATATCTAAAGTGGTTCTTCCAATGTCCTTTTAAAACACTCTATCACCCTCTTCAAGGAGATTCCCCATATTCTTCATTCATTCATTTATTCTTTATCAGTAGTGCATTGTAACTTTAGTCATCTTCATTAAATCATTAATATTTTCATATTTTCAGAGATAAGTCATTGATTATCACTTTCACTAGTGATTACTCAAGTTTCTCATAGATACAACAAATATGTTATTATCTTTTATCCTAAACTAGACTCAAATGTCATGAACGTAATTTTGCCATAGACTTTAGTACTTATTACTCTTTAATGCATTTATAAACATACATCATGCATCTCAATTCAAAAGTAGTCTACTGCATATATCAATATATAGATTGTTAGACTTATGCTTGAGTTTCTACCCACTAGTAGCATACCTCAATTTATTTTCTGCGTAATAATTCCCAAAGGCGCCAATGCTACAACCTTCATCTCTGATACCACTTGTAACATCCCCCGAGAACCTCACACAAAAATGCAGGGAGTTAGAAAATTTTACACAAATTGCCCACGATTAATTATCTAAACCACTATTCTAGATCGTCATCAACCATTAGATAAAATGTTCATCAATACAAAGAGTAACTTTTAGTATAGGAATATTCAGTTGCGTAACTATTAACAACCACTATTGTAGTATATTAACATAAGCTGTATGATGTAAACTTGCATCTATTTCATGATTCGCTTAACCAGATTAATTAACCACGTACTTAACATTATGAACATCACATAAGGAAAGGAATCAACATCGTCAAACTGACACAATAATCAATCACAACATGAAACACCGATAAACCCTGGAAACCCCATAGGGTGAAAACCAACATAAATTTAATTTATTACTAAACGATCGTGAGGGTGTTTTCCCCTCACTCAATGGCTTATAAGGCAGTCCATCCCTTAACAATTGTCATAAACTATTACAATGAAATATCATTAAAATACAACATACCTAGCTAAAAGCTATTACAATCATCATGAAACCATTTACCCACAAATCACCACTCTTTATATCCTTGTGGCATTATTGTTCCATCAGTGGACCATCCTGCAACTCGTACTCATCAGCATGGACCATTAGTTCTTTATCTGCCACAATGTTAAACATTATTTGTCTTTTGCACAAATCACCATCATGTCTAGTCATTGTTGTCGTCAACAAGATTTGGTAACATGATTAGATAAACTTTTAATCAATCAATAATCAGTCTCTAAAATCAATCTTTAACATCTATTCATGTGCATACATGAGATGTAAATATAATATCACAACATGCTTCTTCTAACAACATTATGCATGTATAAACAAATAATTATCAATTATGTCAAAATAATTACCACGTTACTATGATCATTATCACACCAACACACATTCATATCCAAAGGAAACCAATGTAACCATCCATTTTATTTAAAGAATACTAACAACTTATCCTTGTCTTTCCGTGCATGTAATTAGATAAAAACTTATTCAAAGAGAGCTAGCCCCTTAGCTTTGTCTTTGTGCATGTAATTAAGTAATCTTGACAATACAATAGATATTATTATAATACATAAAAATACATGCCCCTTCTAAGGGAAAGCTAACATGATAGACATCATTAACATGCAAGTCCCTTTTCGAAAAACATCTTTCCCAAGATGGAGCTATTTACAAAATCTATTATATGCACAAAGACATGTGTTGTTCTAAAAGAAAAACTAATCTGTTAGTCATTATTTCTTGCATGCAAATATATGTACTTTACAAAGGAAAGCTAGTTCATTTATTGCATGTAATTACTTGGTTCCCTTTCCAGGACCTAACATAATAATTATTCTCTTCTGCACACAAATCCATGTTTCTGTTTTAAATATCTAATGCAATAGTTCTACAAATTCATGTTTCTCTTTAAAAGATCTAACACAATAGTTATATTTTCGTGCATGTAAAGAAAATCTTTCTTTTTAGGAATCCTATCACAATTTGAGTATTCCTTATACACGCAATGCATATCTCTTCCCCAATGAATCTATCAAAATTAAACATATACCCCTTTGCAAGGAATTAGCCCTATGACTATTATTCTTGCATAGAAAGACACTATGTGAATACATAATATTTCCCATAATAGCTAATATTTTAGCGTGGAACCATAACCTTATCCAAGGGAACTATCATTATAGGTATTATACTTCCAAAATGAATTGACATAATAGCTATGACACTTGCATACAACTACATGTTCTTCTCCAATAGAAAGCTTAATATTCAATACATGCTCTTTTGCAAAATAATCTTTTTCAAGAGAAAACTAATTCAACATATTTCCCTTTCAAGATATGATATGTATTTATGTCTTTTACTTGCAAGATTTACATGCAAGAATTCTTTCAAAAGAATATTAAAATAAATATATACATACTTCTTTCCAAGAAAAATCAAAAGCATATTAGTTAACTTTTCAAGCATGCTCACACACATGTTTCTTTTCCAAGAAACCAGATGCATGTCTCTTTTCAAGGAACTCCAACACAATAGTGATATTTTTCGTGCATGAAAAGGTCATATTCCTTTTAAAGAAAATATACTTCACCATTTCTTTTGTATGCATTCACTTTTCCATAAATGCAATAACTATTGTTTTCTTTTTCATGTTCTCGTTTTTTGTGTGCACAAGTATATGTGCTCTTTTCAAACAAATAGTTATTTTTTGTGTGCCGAACAACACACGTTCATTTCAAAACTAGCTGAAATAAGCACCTACATTTCCAAGAATTCTATCCAAAAATTAACCCACAAGATTCATGTATAATTTTTTTAGAGAATGACAGAGTTCTTTATCTCTCTTACACACAAAATTCACATGTAATCTTTTGAATAGATATTAATCTCATGCTAATGTAATTATTTTATGCATATCAAAATTCCTTTCTAAATGAAATCTAACAAACATATGCATATCCTTCTTAAATACAATCAGAAAAATACTTATCTTTATTTCTTTTGACATGAACTCCTCTCCTTTCTACACTTATCTAAATCTGTACAACCACATTTCTCTTCTACAACAATGTCTTCTTTCAACATTTATGAAGTTTCAAGAGGAAAGAGGAAAACTACCAGAGTTGCATTGCACATAAACCTAATTATTCCATTCCAAGTAACAAGACTTTGTATCCCTCTCCAAATCGTTGAATCGTTGTTCCAACAGAATCCCGATTCAACATTCATGCAACAAAATTTGTAACGCACTAGATTTAATCCTTAGGATGGCCTTCATCTGAAATTTCACATGAGATTCCTGACCTCACAATTGATTACTATTATGGTTCACCTCAAACCATTGTCAAAAAAAACTAAATACTACCATTAGAGCTACAAACTCGATCAAAAAATAGAGGATTTATGAAGGGAAGTGAAAATGCAAAGCACTAATAAAAAAATCCCCCACCTTTCATTCTCCCCAAGAAAATAAAGAAACAAAACCATATGGTTACCTTCGGTGGTTGTAACAGAATGGTAAATAATAATCTTTTGAAGCGTGAATTCCAACATATAAATTGCCAACATATTTCACCGATATTTAGATTAGTTTTTGAACCAGTTTTAATTCATAAATGATTGAAGTAAAAATATAATTATGTTTTCAACTAATTCTTGATTCATAATGGTAGAAGTAAATATTATTACTTTTTAACAATGCTAAGTAATTGTGGTATATTACATACTTCCCCCCTTAAACAAAACACCATCCTTGGTGTTAATATTTCACTGGAACTTTAAATTTTACACATGATATAACCATCTAACCCACCACAAAGGGGCCCCTCCCCTTCCAAAATGACGCATTTCATTTCCAAGAAATACCCATAGATAAAAAAATAACATTTATCAATAGTCATAAGCATTTACAACTGCAAAAGTATGCAAGGTCTACTTTCCATCACATATACATTATTCAAATTCAAAAAATACAAAACAAACTCTCTATATCAACTTACCATTACTTACCAATTACACTTGAAATTCATGGTCACTTTTATGAAAGTTTTCTAAGAATGTTTTGAAAACCCATCCACACTCCATGGAAAGCACCCTGTAATATGGGACTAACAAATCCAACATAATCATATTAGTCACAACATTTTCAATCATATTAAATACGTTTAACTATCAATCAATTATGTAATGTTAGGTGATATTTCAATCATAGTACTTCTACAAGTACTTAGAGAGTACCAACACTCTAATCATCAAACTGATAAATCACTGCACCACGTGCACACTGTCTTAGCTCCCACTAAAGAAATCCACACAGTACTTCTAAACGTACTAAGAGAGAACCTAGATCTCTAATCATAAAAGTGATCAATAAATGCACCAAGTGCATATTTTTCTAAGCCCTTCTAAGACATTCAAAAGATTAGTAATACAATAAAGGAACTCCACTACCAATTTTTATTTACCGAGCACAAGGCTCCTTTCCTGTCAAGATGTACATAACATGTTTAAACAATTATATATAAAATTCATTTTTTAACATAGCACATAATTGATTAGTTAATTTGTTCTGCTATGAAATAGTGGCAAAAGAATGCTCCTCCCAACCCATGGGAATTGGTTTCCACAACCAGATTTAGTGATTTTCACATCTAGATAGTTCTCCTGCAATAGGCTCCAAATCAACAGAGTTGCCTCGGGATTTTTCCCCTCTTCACCATCTTGGCCAAATCTTTTCCCTTACTGAGATCATTTATCTCTAGGGAGAGGAAATCGGGCAGGCAAGTGCCATCAACCCCTCCAGGCAAGCAACTACCATTAACCCAAGGCCTCTTCGCCTTTCACAACTATCTAGCATGTAAAATTCTCTTTTAACACTCTTTTCCATAGAGATTTACATAATGAACCATATGCACACTATAAGTAAAGAAACATATTTTTTTTTGTACAACATACTTTCATAGCTGACCCTCAACATGTGTCCATAATATCTGGATTGACAGGAAACATAACTAACATACAGGTGGTATACATTAGGATTTTCCAAATAACACAATCGTGTATATCATAACATTATACTTTCTCACTTACGATTGCAATTCACATTACAACGTTTTACCTCACAGGTTTTCTTGTTGCCATTAAACTACCACTGCTTAATCCCACTAGCAACATTAGTCATAAATATGCATTGTTTAAACAAGTATTGAATTTCCCAGTCATTTTAGTTTCATGCATACAATACTGTCATGCATAAATATATAAACTAACATTTCCAAACATTTCCAATTTCCCCGAGTATATTATCATCAATAGACTGGTACATGGAGTAATTACCATAATCACTTGTTTACAACTTGCAATAAGTAATTCATGCATATAAGTTTTATTAGTTAGTCATGCACACTAACCAAACCATGCTATCAACCATCTTAATGTAGCCATGACAGGACTTAATCAACAATTAGTTATTACAGTCAAGTCTCACTACTTGACTCGTTATTTATTTTGTATATATAAAGGGATTCTTCCAATGTTCTTTTAAAACACTAGATCGCCCTCTTCAAGGAAATTCCCCATATTTTTCATTCATCCATTTAGTCTTTATCAGTACTGCATTGTAACTTTAGTCATGTTCATTAAATCATTAATATTTTCATATTTTCAAAGATAAGTCATTCAATATCACTTTCACTAGTGAGGACTCAGGTTGCTCATAGGCACAACAAAGCTTTCGTGAATGTAATTTTTCCATAGACTTTATTACTTATTACTCTTCAATGTAGTTATAAAAATACATCATGCATCTCAAGTCAAAAGTAGTCTACTACATATATCAATATATAGATTGTTAGACTCATACCTAAGTTGATGACCAATAGTAGCACACCTCAATTTATTTTCTTCTTAACAATTACCAATGGAACCAGTGCTCCAACCTTCAGCTCTGATACCATTTGTAACATCCCCCGGTAACCTCACACGAAAATGCAAGGAGTTAGAAACTTTTTACACAAATTACCCATGAGTAATTATCCAAATAATTATTCCAAATCGTCATCAACCATTAGATAAAATGTTCATCAGCACATAGAGTAACTTTTAGTAGAGGAATATTCAGTTGCATAACTATTAATAACCATTGTTGTAGTATATTAGCATAAACTATATGATGTAATCTTGCATCTATTTCATGATTCCCTTAACCAGATTAATTAACCACATACTTGACATTATGAACATCACATCAAGCAAGGAATCAACATCGTCAAACTGACACAATAATTAATCACAACATGGAACACTGATATACCCTGGAAACCTCATAGGGTGAAAACTAGAAAACGTTGAATTTTATTATTAAACGTCTGTGAGGGTGTTTGCCCCTCACTCAACGGCTTATAAGGGAGTCCACCCCTTAACCATTGTCATAAAATATTACAATGAAATATCCTTAAAATACAACGTACCTAGGTAAAAGCTAATACAATCATCATGAAACCATTTACCCACAAATCACCACTCTTTATATCATTGTGGCATGATTGTTCCACCAATGGACCATCCTATAGATCGTACTCATCAGCATGGACCATTAGCTCTTTATCTGCCACAATGTTAAACATAATTTGTCTTTTGCACAAATCACCATCATTTCCCGTCATTTTTGTCGTCAACAAGATTTGGTAATATGATTAGATAAAGTATTAATCAATTTATAATCAATCTTTAAAACCAATCTTTAACATCTATTCATGTGCATACATGAGATGTAAATATAATATCACAACATGCTTTTTATAACAACATTGTGCATGTATAAACAAATAATTATCAAGCATGTCAAAATAATTACCTCATTACTATTATAATTATCGCACCATCGCACGTTCATTTCCAAAGGAAACCACTGTAACCATCCATTTCATTTAAAGGAAACTAGCAACTTATCTTTGTTTTTTGGTGCATGTAATTAGATAAAAACTTATTCAAAGAGAGCTAGCCCCTTAGATTATTCTTTGTGCATGTAACTAAGTAATATTTCTAATGCAATAGATATTATTATAATACATAAAAATACATGCCCCCTTCTAAGGGAAAGCTAACATTACACACATCATTATCATGCATGCAAATGCAAGTCCCTTTTTGAAAAGCATCTTTCCAAAGATAGAGTTATTTACAAAATCTATTGTATGCACAAAGACATTTGTTTCTATAAAAGAAAACTAATGTGTTAGTCATTATTTCTTGCTTGGAGATATATGTATTTTACAAAGGGAAGTAAGTACATTTATTTCATGTAATTACTTGTCTTCCTTTCCAGGATCTAACATAATAATTATTCTTTTCTGCACGCAAATCCATGTTTATGTTTAAAATATCTAACAAAATAGTTCTATAAATTCATGTTTCTCTTTAAAATATCTAACACAATACTTCTATTTTCGTGCATGTAAAGAAAATCTTTCTTTTCAGGAATCCTATCACAATTTGAGTATTCCTTATACATGCAATACATATCTCTTCCCCATGGAATCTATCAAAATTAAACATATACCCCTTTGCAAGGAATTAGCACTACGACTATTATTCTTGCATAGAAATACACTATGTGAATACATAATATTTCCCATAATAGCTATTATTTTAGCGTGGAACCATAAACTTATCCAAGGGAACTATCATTATAGGTATTATACCTTCCAAAACGAATTGACCTAATAGCTATGACACTTGCATACAACTACATTTTCTTCTCCAACAGAAAGCTTAATATTCAATACATGCTCTTTTCCAAAAGAATATTTTTCAAGAGAAAACTAATTCAACATATTTCCCTTTCAAGATATGATATGTATTTATGTCTTTTACTTGCAAGATTTACATGCAACAATTCTTTCAAAAGTATAGTAAAATAAATATATCCATACTTCTTTCCACTAAAAAATCAAAATCATATTAGTTAACTTTTCAAGCATGCACACACACATGTTTCTTTTCCAAGAAACCAGATTTCTATCTCTTTTCAAGGAACTCCAACACAATAGAAATATTTTTCGTGCATGCAAAGGTCATATTCCTTTTAGAGAAAATCTACTTAACCATTTATTTTGTATGCATTTACTTTTCCATAAATACAATAACTATTGCTTTTTTTCATGTTCTCTTTTTTTTGTGCATATGTATATGTGCTATTTTCAAACAAATAGTTATTTTCTGTGTGCCAAACAACACACCTTCATTTCAGAACTAACCAAAATAAGCACCTACATCTAACCAAAATAAGCACCTACATTTTACAAGTAACTGTGGGATATTACATACTTCCCCTCTTAAATGGAACATCGTCCTTGGTGTTCATATTTCACTGGAAATTTAAATTTTACACATGATATAACAATATAACCCACCACAAAGGGGTCCCCCCTCTTCCAAAATGAAGTATTGCATTTCCAAGAAATACCCATAGATAAAACAATAACATTTACCAATAGTCATAAGCATTTACAACTACAAAAATATGCAATATCTACTTTCCATCACATATCCATTATTCAAATTCAAAAAATACAAAACAAACTCTCTATATCAACTTAACATTACATACCAATTACTTTTGAAAGTCATGGTCACTTTATGAAATTTTTCTAAGAATGTTTTGACAACCCATCCACACTCCATGGAAAACACCCTGTAATATACGACTAACAAATCCAACATAATCATATTAGTCACAACATTTTCAATCAAATTAAATACTTTTAAATATCAATCAATTATGTAATTTCAGGTGATATTTCAATCACAGTACTTCTACAAGTACTTAGAGAGTACCAACACTTTAATCATCAAACTAATAAATCAATGCACAACGTGCACACTGTCTTAACTCCTGCTAAAGAAATCCATATGGTACTTCTAAAAGAACTCAGAGAGCACCTAGCTCTCTAATCATCGAAAAGATCAATAAATGCCCAAAGTGCATACTATCCTAGCCCCTGCTAAGACATTCAAAAGATTAGTAATACAATAAAGGAACTCCGCTGCCAATAATTCCTTACCGAGCACAAGGCTCGTTTCTTGTCAGGATGTACATAGCATGTTTACACAATTATATATAAAATTCATTTTTAACACAGCACAAAACTGATTAATTAATTTGTTCTTCTATGAGACTGTGGCAAAATAATTCTCCTCCCAACCCATGGGAACTGGTTTCCACAACCAGATTGAGTGATTTTCACATCTAGACAGTTCTCTGACAGAGACCATACTAGGTCCATTATGGAATTCCACTGGCCAACCAGCTCAAGAATTCCAATGACCACAAAGGGTCCAATACAAGATTCCTCTTGGTAGCGTCCTACCTATTCCTCTAATAGCGTCTTGTCTATGAGGAATTTTGGGCCTCCTCCAATAGGCTCCAAATCAACAGAATTGCCTCAGGATTTTTCCCCTCTTCACCATCTTGGCTAACTCTTTTCCCATACTGAGATCATTTATCTCTAGGGAGAGGAAATCCATGCAGGCAAAGTGCCATCAACCCCTTCGGGCAGACAACTACCATTAACCCAAGGACTCTTAAACTTTCACAACTGTCTAACATGTAAAATTCTCTTTTATCACTCTCTCCCATAGTGATTTACATAATGAACCATATGCACATTATAAATAAAGAAAAAGAGTTTTTTTGTACATCATACATTCATAGTTGACCCTCAACATGTGTCCACAATATCTAGATTGACAGGAAACATAACTAACTTACAGGTGGTATACATTATGATTTTCCAAATAACATAATGATGCATATCATAACATTATAATTTCTCATTTATGATTGCAATTCACATTACAACGTTTTAACTCACAAGTTTTCGTGTTGCCATTACGCTATCACTGTTTAATCCCATCAACAATGTTAGTCATAAATATGCATTGTTTAAACAAGTATTCATTTTCCCAATCATTTTAGGTTTCATGCATACAATACTACCATGCATAAATATATATACGAATATTCATTAATGTGTAAATTTTAATAACAGTTAGCATAACAATCCAAACATTTCCAATTTCCCCGAGTGTATTGTCATCAATAGACCGGTACATGAAGTAACTAGCATAGTCACTTGTTTACAACTTGAAATAAGTAATTCACGCATATAAGTTTTATTACTTAGTCATGCAACACTAACCAATCACTGCTACCAACTATCTTAATGCATCCATGAATAGACTTAATCAACAATTTGTTATTATAGTCAAGTCTCACTACTTGACTCATTGTTTATTTTTTCATCTAAAGGGGTTCTTCCAATGTCCTTTTAAAACACTATATCGCCCTCTTTAAGGAAATTCCCCATATTTTTCATTCATGCATTTATTCTTTACCAGTAGTGCATTGTAACTTTAGTCATGTTCATTAAATTATTAATATTTTGATATTTTTAAAGATAAGTCGTTGATTATCACTTTCACTAGTGAGTACTCAGGTTGTTTATAGGTGCAACAAATATTTTATTATCTTTTATCCTAAACAGAATTCAAATGTCATGAGCGTAATTTTTCCGCAGACTTTATTACTTATTACTCTTCAATGTGGTTATAAACATATGTCGTGCATCTAAAGTCAAAAGTAGTCTATTGTATATATAAATATATATATTCTTAGACTCATACCTGAGTTGATTCCCACTTGTAGCATACCTCAATTTCTTTTCTGATTAACAATTCCCAAAGGCATCAGTGCTGCAACCTTCAGATCTTATACCACTTCTAACATCCACTGGTAACCTCAGACGAAAATGCAGGGAGTTAGAAAAAATTTACACAAATTACCCACGAGTAATTATCTAAATCACTATTTCATATCATCATCAACCATTAGATAAAATGTTCATTAGTACATAGAGTAACTTTTAGTAGAGGAATATCCAATTTCTTAACTATTGACAACCACTATTGTAGTAGATTAACATAAATTGTACGATGTAACCTTGTGTCTATTTCATGATTCCTTTAACTAGACTAATTAACCACATACTTGAAATTATGAACATCACATCAGGCGAGGAATCAACATCGTCAAACTGACACAATAATCAATCACAGCATGGAACACTAATATACCCTGTAAACCCCGTAGGGTGAAAACTAGCAAATGTTGAATTTTATTATTAAACACTTGTGAGGGTGTCCACCCCTCACTCAATGGCGTATAAGGGAGTCCATCCCTTAACCATTATCATAAAATATTACAATGAAATATCATTAAAATACAACATACCTAGCTAAAAGCTATTACAATCATCATGAAACCATTTACTCAAAAATCAACACTCTTTATGTCCTGATGGCATGATTGTTCCAATAGTAGACCATCCTGCAACTTGTACTCATCAGCATGGACCATTAGTTCTTTATCTTCCATAATGTTAAACATAATTTTTCTTTTTCACAAATAACCATTCTTTCTTGTCATTGTTGTCGTCAACAAGATTTGGTAACATGATTAGATAAAGTGTTAATCAATAAATAATCAGACTCTAAAATTGGTCTTTAACATCTATTCATGTGCATTCATGAGATGTAAATATAATATCACAACATGCTTCTTCTAACAACATTGTGCATGTATAAACCAATAATTATCAAGCATGTCAAAATAATTACCACGTTACTATGATCATTATCGCACCAACACATGTTCATATCCAAAGGAAACCACTGTAACCATCCATTTCATTTAAATGATACTAGCAATTTATCTTTGTTTTTCCATGCATGCAATTAGATACAAATTTATTCAAAGAGAGCTAGCCCCTTAGCTTCTTCTTTGTGCATGTAATTAAGTAATATGTCTAATACAATAGATATTATTCTAATACATAAAAATAAATGTCCCAGTCTAAGGGAAAGTTAACATGATAGACATCATTATCGTGCATGCAAATGCAAGTCCCTTTTCGAAAAGCATCTTTCCCAAGATAGACTTATTTACAAAATCTATTGTATGCACAATGACATGTGTTGTTCTAAAAGAAAACTAATGTGTTAGTCAAATGTATTTCTAGCATACAGATATATGTATTTTGCAAAGGAAAGCTAGTGCATTTATTGCATGCAATTACTCGTTTTCCTTTCTGGGATCTAACATAATAATTATTCTTTTTTGCACACAAATCTATGTTTCTATTTAAAATATCTAACACAATAGTTCTACAAATTCATGTTTCTCTTTAAAAGATCTAACACAATAGTTCTATTTTCGTGCATGTAAAGAAAATATTTCCTTTTAGGAATCCCACCACAATTTGAGTATTCCTTATATAGGCAATACATAACTCTTCCCAAAGGAATCTATACAAATTAAACATATACCCCTTTGCAAGGAATTAGCACTATGACTATTATTCTGGCATTGAAACGCACTATGTGAATACATAATATTTCGCATAATAGCTATTATTTTCGCGTGGAACCATAACCTTATCCAAGGCAACTGTCATTATAGGTATTATATTTCCAAAAGGAATTTACGTAATAGCTATGACACTTGCATACAACTACATGTTCTTCTCCAACAAAAAGCTTAATATTCAATACATGCTCTTTTGCAAAATAATTGTTTTCAAGAGAAAACTAATTCAACATATTTCACTTTCAAGATATGATATGTATTTATGTTTTTTACTTGCAAGATTTAAATGCAAGAATTCTTTCAAAAGAATAGTAAAATAAATATATACATACTTCTTTCCAAGAAAAATCAAAAGCATATTAGTTAACTTTTCAAGCATGCACACACACATGTTTCTTTTCCAAGAAACCAAATGCATATCTCTTTTCAAGGAACTCCAACACAATAGTGATATTTTTCGTGCATGCAAAGGTCATATTCCTTTTAAAGAAAATCTACTTAACCATTTCTTTTGTATGCATTCACTTTTCCATAAATGCAATAACTTATTTTTTTTCCATGATCTCTTTTTTTTTGTGCATATGTATATGTTCTCTTTTCAAACAAATAGTTTTTTTTCTGTGTGCCAAACAACACACGTTCATTTCAGAACTAGCCAAAATAAGCACCTACATTTTCCAAGAACTCTTTCAAGAATTCTATCCAAAAATTAACCCACAAGATTCATGTATAATGTTTTTAGAGAATGACAGAGTTCTTTATCTCTCTTACACACAAAATTCACATGTAATCTTTTGAATAGATACTAATCTCATGCCAATGCAATTATTTTACGCATATGAAAATTCCTTTCTAAATGAAATCTAACAAACATATGCATATCCTTCTTAATACAATGAGACAATTACTTATCTTTATATCTTTTGATGTGGACTCCTCTCCTCTTTGCACTTATCCACATCTGTACATTCGCATTTCTCTTCTACAACAGTGTCTTCTTTCAGTAGTTATGAAATTTCAGGAGGAAAGAGGAAAGCTTCTAAAGTTGCATTGCACATAAAGCTAATTATTCTAGTCCTAGCAAGAAGACTTTGTTTCCCTCTCCAAATCGTTCAATTGTTGTGCCAACAGAAACCTGATTCAACATTCATGCAAAAAAAATTGTAACGTACTGGACTGAGTCCCTAGGATGGTGTTCATCTGAGATTTCACATGAGATTCTCCGCCTTACAATCGATTACTATTACGGTTCACCAAAAATCACTGGAAACAAAAACTAAATACCACCATTAGAGCTACAAACTCGATAAAAAAATAGAGGATTTACGAAAGGAAGCGAAATGCAAAGTGCTAATCAAAAAATCCCCCACCTTTCGTTCTCCCCAAGAAAATAAAGAAATAAAATCCTATTGTTACCTTCGATGGTTGTAATGGAATGCTAAATAATAATCTTTTGAAAAAGAAGAGTAAATTCCAACATATAAATTGGCATCATATTTCACCGATATTTAAATTAGTTTTGGAATGGATTTTAATTCGTAAATCACTGAAGTAAAAATATAATTATGTTTGCAACTGATTCTTGATTCATAATCGTAGAATTAAACATTATTACTTTTTAATAATTCCATGTAACTGTGGGATATTACATACTTCCCCCCTTAAACGGAGCATTGTCCTTGGTGTTCATATTTCACTGGAACTTTAGGTTTTACACATGGTATAACCATATAACCCACCCATTAGGGGTCCCTCCCCTTCCAAAATGAAGTATTTCATTTCCAAGAAATACCCATAGATAAAACAATAACATTTATCAATAGTCATAAGCATTTACAACTGCAAAATTATGCAAGATCTACTTTCCATCACATATCCATTATTCAAATTCAAAAAATACAAAACAAAATCTCTATATCAACTTACCATTACTTACCAATTACTCTTGAAAGTCATGGTCACTTTTATGAAATTTTTCTAAGAATGTTTTGACAACCCATCCACACTCCATGGAAAGCACCCTATAATATATGACTAACAAATCCAACATAATCATATTAGTCACAACATTTTCAATCAAATTAAATACTTTTAACTATCAATCAATTATGTAATGTCAGGTGATATTTCAATCACAGTACTTCTACAAGTACTTAGAGAGTACCAACACTCTAATCATCAAACTGATAAATCACTGCACCACGTGCACACTGTCTTAGTTCTTGCTAAAGAAATCCACACAGTACTTCTAAAAGTACTCAGAGAGCACCTAGCTCTCTAATCATCGAAATGATCAATAAATGCACCAAGTGCATATTGTCCTAGCCCTTGCTAAGACATTCAAAAGATTAGTAATACAATAAAGGAACTCCACTGCCAATAATTCCTTACCAAGCACATGGATCCTTTCTTGTCAAGATGTATATAACATATTTACACAATTATATATATAATTCATTTTTAACAAAGCACATAATTGTTTAGCTAATTTGTTCTACTATGAGACAATAGCAAAAGAATGCTCCTCCCAACCCATGGGAATTGGTTTCCACAACCAAATCGGGTGATTTCACATCTAGACAGTTCTCTAATAGAGATCGTATTAGATCCATTCTAGAATTCCACTGGCCAACCAACTCAAGAATTGTAATGACCACAAAGGGTCCAATACAAGATTCCTCTTCTCAACATCCTCCTTATTCCTCTGACAGTAGCTCGTCTATGATGAATTTTGGGCCTCGTCCAACAAGCTCCAAATCAACAAAGTTTCCTCGGGATTTTTCCCCGCTTCACCATCTTGCCCAACTCTTTTCCCTTACTGAGATCATTTATCTCTAGGGAGAGGAAATTCGGGCAGGCAAGTGTCATCAACCCCTCCGGGCAGGCAACTACGATTAACCCAAGGTCTCCCGGCCTTTCACAACTTTATAGCATGTAAAATTCTCTTTTAGCACTCTTCCCCACAATGATTTACATAATGAACCATATACACATTATAAATAAAGCAAAACAAATTATTTTACATCATACATTCGTAGTTGCCCCTTAGCATGTGTCCACAATATCTAGATTGACAGGAAACATAACTGACATACATGTGGTAGACATTATGGTTTTCCAAATAACATAATCATGCATATCATAACATTACACTTTTTCATTTACAATTGCAATTCACATTACAATGTTTTACCAAACAGGATTTCTTGTTTTTATTAAGCTATCACTGCTTAATCCCATCAACAATGTTAGTCATAAATATGCATTGTTTAAGCAAGAATTCTTTCAAAAGAATAGTAAAATAAATATATACATACTTCTTTCCAAGAAAACTCAAAAGCATATTAGTTAACTAATCAAGCATGCACACACACATGTTTCTTTTCCACGAAACCAAATACATATCTCTTTTCAAGGAACTCCAACACAATAGTGATAAAAATCTACTTAACCATTTCTTTATATGCATTCACTTTTCCATAAATGCAATAACTATTTTTTTTCATGTTCTCTTTTTTTGTGTGCATATGTATATGTGCTCTTTTCAAACAAATAGTTGTTTTTTGTGTGTCAAACAACACCGCATATGAAAATTCATTTCTAAACAAAATCTAACAAACATATGCATATCCTTCTTAAATACAATAAAAAAAAATACTTATCTCTATTTATTTTGACATGAACTCCTCTCCTTTCTGCACTTATCCACATCTATACATTCATATTTCTCTTCTACAACAATGTCTTCTTTCAGCAGTCATGAAATTTCAGTAAGAAACTTTCTGCACTTATCCACATATGTACATTCACATTGCTCTTCTACAACAATGTCTTCTTTTAGCAGTTATGAAATTTCAAGAGGAAAGAGGAAAGCTACCAGAGTTGCATTGCACATAAAGCTAATTGTTCCATTCCTAGCAAGAAGATCGTGTTTCCCTCTCCAAAACATTGAATTGTTGTGCCAACCGAAACCTGATTCAACATTCGTGCAACAAAATTTGTAATGCACTGGACTGAATCCCTAGGATGGCCTTCATATGAGATTTTACATGAAATTCCCCGCCTCACAAGCGATTACTACTACGGTTCACCACAAATCACTCGTAACAAAAACTAAATACCACCATTAGAGCTACAAACTCGATCAAAAAATAGAGGATTTACGAAGGGAAGTGAAAATGCAAAGCGCTAAAATCCCCCACCTTTCGTTCTCCCCAATAAAATAAAGAAACAAAAGCATATGGTTACCTTAGTTGGTTTTAACGGAATGGTAAATAATAATCTTTTTAAAAAGAAGAGTAAATTCCAACATATAATTTGCGAGCCTATTTCACCAATATTTAAATTAGTTTTGGAACCTATTTTAATTCGTAAACCGTTGAAGTAAAACTATAATTATGTTTGCAACTAATTCTTGATTCATAATGGTAGAAGTAAATATTATTACTTTCGAACAATGCCAAGTAACTTGGGATATTATAATAAGTCGTCTTCAATTGAAAATATAAAGAAAAAATTATAATTCATGAAAATGAAATAATTGAAAAAAAAAAAAAAAAAACTAATTAACTAACTAACCAAAAACTAAAAATAATAACTAATAGAAATGGAAGTTACAAAAGAGTTATAATAAGACCTCAACCAATCACTTTAGACATAAATAAATTTAAATAATAATAATAAATAACAAAAATTGAATTCCTAATTTTAAACTATGGATAAGCCACAAAAATATTTGGTCAAAGACAAACTTATATACACTCAAAGCAAAATTTAATATTAATGCCAAGCTTGTTGTAGAAACGTGTGTTCTCGTTCTCTTTCTCTACTAAGTTGTGTCAGTGATTTTGCTTTAAACCAACTCATTTAGTCTTATAAAGCATATTTTTCTCATATATATGTTTTAAAAATATATATATTATTTAAAATAATTTGATGGGAATATGTAAAAAGTAAATTTTCATTTGCTTTATATGTGGTTAAAGTTTAATTTATTGATATATTTAAAATAGGAATTTATATTTATATTTATATATATATTTATATATATATATATATATATATATGGAAAATATTTATAAAATTATAAAATAATTTAAAATCAAATAATATTTAAAAAAAATCAATATTAATATTATTATTATTATTATAGAAGTTATAATAATGAAATTATATATTTTTAAAAATTATTTAATCTTAATTTTATACATAAGATTAATTCATATTTTAATTATACTTTTATTCATTGTACATAAAAAAATTAATAAATATTAATATTAATTAGCATGTATTTATCTTAATCTCCAATTTATCAAGTGTTGAAAGGGATAAATCTCTCAAGGTGAAAACCTCTTTTTGAGTGCAAATTTTAGAGAAATGTTTAATCTGAAGAGATTTGACCTCTTTGATCCCTTTGAGTACTTGATAGCTCTAAGGTTAAGGTAGTTCTATGCAAAAGAATTGAACTTGTTGACCACGGTCAAACAATTGGCAACAAGTTCAACCCCATGTATATAGAAAAATTACAAAAAAAATCAGTGTAAGCATTAATTCTTTATATTGTTATAAACTAAATTTAAACATTAAGTTTTGAAATATCATGGTCATGAATATGAATAATCGTTTTTTAAATTTCTTTTAATTTGATTTTTTTTCTTTGGAAAAATACATAAGTTATTTCAATAGAATAATTATATAAGTTACATTTTGTACATACATATTGTTGCATGTATTACATGCATATACATGCAACTAATAGACTAACTTTAATCTGACAAAAAACTTCCCATTGTTAGAAAAATAAGACAAGTATGCTAGAGTCTACAACTTTTAAGGTGAACCTTCAAAATATGTTTACAATTTTCCATGTGAGATAATTGTGAACAAAAAATAAAATGTGTAGAGATATGGAGCACTCTTCTCCCTGAATGTCTGACAAGATCGAGAAAAACTATTGCTGCAAAAACAAAACAAAAATATATGATGACTAATGTAACACCCCCTATGTCAACCCTTGTTTTTGTAATGATCAATGATGAGTATTAATGCCAACATAGAAATCATAGCTGGCTAGACATTGTGTAATCATAAAATAAATATAAATATGAAATTTTAATTGGTTGGCTTGAGGAGAGGGACACATAGATCCATGGTCTAAGGGTAAATGGAGAAGTGGAAGAGAGTGGTGTTGGATGGAATAACAATATGCTCCACCACCTAACAATAGACAAGGAAACGATTAGGTAGAAGAAGTGTGCATGTTTTTCATGTTCCTGCGATGTGGAAAAATGAAAGCTAGACAGTCTCGTGGGAGACGAGGAGCCTCAAAGAAAAAATAGGAAACACAAGCAAAATCGGGGGGCCAAACTCGATAGGAAGAGTTGAGCATGAGTGCAGGAGTAAGTAAGAGCTATAACTACGATTTTTTCTTAGATTTTTGGGGTGTGATCCCTAATATTGTTGCATTGAGGTTGTTGGATTGTGGTGTCCATGCCTAAATGGTCAATTATGGGAGGCTCAGAGGAGGATTAGGCTATGAGTGCTTGTTGTAAGAGGATATAAACCACTATGGTTCTTGTTGTAAGGCCAGTAAACCACTATGTAAGGTAGCAATTCATTTGGATTCTTATTGAAAAGGGTCAATAAACCACTAAGCGTTTATTGAGAAAGTTGATAAACCACTTACTTCTTGCTAAGTAAGTTGATAAACCATACAAACAGCTATCTCCAAAACCTACAATGCTTGCCTTGAAAATAAAATTGATAAACCAAGTATAATGTCGACTTATACTCCTAAAACTGAGTAATAACCTAGCTGAGCCTTGATTGAAATTTCCCTAAGAAAGCATTCCCTTGAACCATGGATCTTGCTCAAGGGTGGACAACTGCAACAAAGACTATGGTGTAGTTAGATTATGGTTGGGTGGAGAGTTGAATTCGCTCCTTCATTTTCCAACCACTTCAAGCTATTTAGATAAGTGTAATGACTTTCATATATTTGAATGTGAATTATTAGCTTGGATAGTATATTATTGGCTAATGTATGGCTTAACATTACTCCTTAATGGTCATTGAAAAATTTTGCATGTCTGTGGTGAAAAAGTTGATTTATATGTTCTTATGGTTAAGTTGGAATTCCAACATTATGTGAATGTAATGAATGTTTCATGAACTTCTAGAATATATGTAGAAATGAGGCTGGATGCATGAGGTCATGCAGCTAACTACTATTACCAGTGTTCTATTTGTTGACATACTTGGAAACTTGATGGCTCACTTCTTTACTTAACACTATATACTATTTTTCTTATGAAGAGGGTGAATTCAGTATTTTTTGTTAAATGATGACTCTACTAGAAATATGGTTCTTTGAGTTTAAAAGTGGTGTGATTAGTTTATGATTATGTGGACCTGTATATTTTTAGGAAATCTTGTTGTGTAAGCATGGTATGCAGTGTTTTGGTTAAACCTATCTCTTGGTGCCATTTCTTACCTTTATTGTTAAAATTTAATGTAAGATAATTTTGATGGTTCCATAAAAATCCATTATGGTAATAGTGTAACATCATTTGAACGATAGTTTCATAACTTAGTTATTTCCCCTGGAATTTGGTAATCTCGTAAAATACTTTGCCTTAAGAAGTTTCGTTAAGAAAATCCTTAAATTCGTTTCTCCTTACCAATTTCATAGAAACTTGGGCTTTGTATTTGGTGTCGGATTAGTCTTGGACAAACCCCATATCCAGACTAGATATCCTTTTAAATGAAAAGTATTGTCTACATTTGGATATGGAAAGGATAAATATGTTTAATCAATTGGCGGGTGCATGTGGGGATCTATACATTTGGCTAAGAATTGGGTGTACACTTTTGAGAAAGGTCCGGATGAAAAAAAAAATGGATAGATAGTGGGGCCTGCTATGAAGGTTGTAGGCATGAAGCTGAATTTAACCACAAGTGATGCTTGTATCTGGCAGATCCAAGGGTTTGCACAAGAGGCATAGATTAGTGACCTTACAAGGTCTATGAAGTTGGATAATTAAAGAGGCGCCAGATTTAGTATAGTGTATCTGGGATGGTCCCCACTGGAGAAAATACTTACGCAAGGAAAATTTGATAGGATTCTAAGTTTGCGTAGTGTATCTAGAGTGGACCTTGCATGGTGGATTATTTGTAAGAGGTTGGATATGGTACTAGATCAAGACTTGTTTGGAATTGAGATTGAATCCATAGTCCAAGGATTCGTGGAATGTGACACGGTAGCTTATTTTTGTACACCTAGATATCCCCTAAAATATAATGGAGAATTATAGAAATACATGGTGGGGTTGTCCTAGTGGGACCTGCAAGATGGGATGAGGTGGAAAATGCCACAAAGGTTGGTAATGGCTATGTGAGTGAAACGACAGTTCCATGGGTGATGTGGGACTATTTGAGGTGACATGACAGAGCTAGATGGGTGTCATGTGGCAATGTCCCACTAATGTGGCAAGAGTTAATTGACCAAACTTAAAAAGGTCATAACCTCCAATCCATGAGTCGAATGGAGATGAAATTGATATCGTTGAAAATTTGTCAATGAGATGAATGCAACGGTGACATTTGTTTTGAGTTTCGATGAGGTTGGAAAAGAGGATTTTTGTACCCCGTCCTCACAATAGACAGTGAGAGTCGAGTTAATTCATAAGTAACACCCTCCACAACACAAGAATGACCCAAGGTGATGGGAGGGAGTGTTACAGAGTGGTATTAAAGCTAAGGTTAAATTCTTGACCTAAAGAGGCTTATACACACACAAGATAAACGTTTAATCAGCTAATTTCATTATTATTTACATATGTGTGTTGATTTTAAGTTACAATAGATATACATTAGGGGAATTTCCAGGTCTAAAATGGGCCTCCTAAGGAAAATAATACAATAAGATTTATTATGTTTGAAAGCAAAAAAAAAAAAAAAAACCTATTTTTTTATTGTATTTTTGGCCTATCTCCTTATAGGTTTACTCAAATTTCAAGTGTAGACACTCGTCGAATGCGAAATTCAATTCCACATTCAACAATTACCCCCTCTACATACTTTTGAGTAGATACACATTGAAAAAATTGAAAATACATGAAAAAAATGTGTTAACAGACCTTTTCACGTATTTTCAATTTTTTTCAATGCGTCTACTTATCAATATTTAAAGTGGGTACTTTTTGGATATGGAATTTAATTCCTCACCTAACAAGTATCTACACTTGACATTTGAGTAAACTCGGATAAGGAGATAGGCCAAAAATACATTAAAAAAGTAGTTTTCTTCTTTTCCCTCCAACATACTCTCCCCTAGGGATGACATTATCATATTGAATCTTATTGGTTCTTTTAAAGTTAAATTTATTGATACACATTTTTTAGGCCCATATTTTACCTCAAAATTCCCTTAATAGTTTTTGAATTAAAAGATTATTAATAGGTTATTTTATCTCTTAGACTACATACTAACCTGAGATTTGATGTTTCAACTAGTTTCACAAAAACATGCTTATTAAAAACATCCCAAAATGATGGGTAAATATGTCTATTTGTGTGTTGATTCAACTGATAGATATGTATGTGTAACAAAACATAAGAAGACACCAAGGAATAACATGAATACCAAATAATGAACATCATAACGAGGCAATATAGCACTGATAGCTCCCATCATGGTGAAGAAGAAGACTCGGTTGGGACAAGGAATGAGGAAGACTCCCCTTATTGGATGGATACCCTTAGGAGTTTAAGAGTTGAGTTGAGGATTTGCAAAGTAGAAAATGAAAAGATAGTTAGAGCACAAGAAAGGCAAGCAGAGGTAAATCGAGTAATATTTCAAAGCCTATTAGACCTACAAACGCAAAAACAATAGGAGCTCAATTCCATCTATATAGGTAGCACAAGTCCAAACATAGTCTAATAGATATCCAAAAGAAAATTTTGGACACTAATATGGCATGAAGTAGCAAGTTGTTAATGCGGGTTTTATGCACCCTAGTCAACAAGGGAGAAGTGACCCTAACTAGAGCTCTTCAAATAGCCCTATTTGTTTGGTGTGGTCACTCTCGACAGGTTTTAAGGCTCCATTAGCCTTTGGATTCCTCCTCTTGCGAAGAAGAACACTAGGGGAAAAATAATCCTAACCTATACTATCTAATAAAACCTAAACTATTTTTATTTATGCCTAAAACTAAGAGTTAATAATTAATATAAATAATAAAGAAAAGATCAAATTATTGATACAAATGAACTAATAGAAATAAAATAATCAAGACTTAATATAGTTATTAAAAGGACAAGACTCTATATTTCATTATGCTAACTAATTCTAATTTATATATGCTATTTATAAATTAGAATTAATGTTATGACTTAAAATATTATACAACAATCTTTTATAGAAAAATAAGTTATGGAATTATATTACCGAAACTAAAGCGATGTGTTATAATACAAGAAATGTACAAGGCTATGTTACAGGAAGCAATATAAGAACAAACTATAAAATGGTTTAAAAGGAATGAAATATAATTGTTTCCGCAGAAATAGTGAGAGATTATAATCTAATTTAAATTTATAAATGAAACTATAGATTGAAATTACAAATAAAATAATCCTTAATATAAATAGAAAAACGACAGGTAGTTGTTAACATGCAAATCCATTATCCTTTAAACAAACGAAGATAAAATTGTGTTTGCTTTAATAATTGACATCAAGCATAAATGCATCAACTAACTAATGCGTTAAAATTCCTACTTCTTTGTCAAGGTGCATATAAAGGGAAATTATAACAATCTCATAAAAAAAGGATAATCATTCAATTACTTGTTTATGAATCAAGCCAATAAGCAAATAATTGAAATGAACATATAAACTTAGAAATTGCTACAACATAAACATTAATTCAATTCTTATGAGAAAGATGGAATTATCTTAGTTCTAAATTTCTAGAATAAAACCACAAAAACCTAGACCAGATGGATGCCAAAATCAATTATCGATCTTAGGATACAAGTCACTGAAGAGCGATACTGATCGTATAAGAACTTATAGAAATTGAATCAATGTAAGGCATAAAATAAATGTGATGAAATTGCTAATTGTTGACGGAACGAAATCACACAAAAAGTAAATTGTTGTCTCTTGTATTCTAAGAAATCAAATTACACATAAGTTAGAGGATGATAAGAAACAATGACTATGGAATGATTGAAGGCACAATAAGTAGTTGAATGAATAAAACCAAGTCTGAAAAACTCAGAGTCTAATTCAAAAATATTCATAGTCACATGAAGTTAAAGAACATTTCTTTCCTCTAAAATTTCCCTCTATAATTGTAAGAACCTTGGGTTGAACTTCCATGTAACTATATAAGGTATGGACATCATAACAGAAAAAATCAAACCAAGGTCATGGGACATGTATTCCAAGATGAATGAGGGGGAAAACATTGTATTGGGATCCACTTGTGATTAATTATTTATTTATTGGCTATGGAAATTGACATTGGGTTTGGAAAGAGGAAAAAGACAATAAATAGCAATTTAATATGAGAAACAAACTAAAATAAGAGAAAAATAAGATGAAGAGACAAGAATATGCATGCAAGGGAAAATGAAGGAAAATGAAAAGAAAATAAAAATGGAGAAACATTCAACCATTATCACTTGAGTAAGAGAGAAAAAGAAAGAAAGAACTTAGACACAAGGAAGGTACAAGTAAGAAAGCAAGGAAATTAGGAGAGTGAAAGAAGAAGATTGGACAATAGTAAGCAAGGGCTAAAAAAGAAAAGAAATAGAAACTAACATGAGAATTTTTTAGGTAAGAGGTTGCATGTTTGATTATTTTGTTGGGATGTGAATGCATGGTTTATGCATTGGTTTATTGGTCATGGTTGTTGTCATTGGCATGGGAATTGCCTAGATTGATACTCATGTACATCCCTGCCTTGTAATTTCATGGATAGCCATGTTATAGTGGGTTTTAATTTTGGCTGAGCTTTGGATTGTCGATGGATTCAGATCCGATTTAGGTGGTCTCAGGAAAATCCCAAGGTTTGAAGGTGGAGATGGTTTTCTCTGGGAAGCTCTTAACAGGTGGGTTGAGACAGGAAAATTCCTCTGGGTATGGTGAAGAAATCTTGAGGCATCCAAGCTTATACTGGTTTTGGTCATTTTTGGACTAGTTTAGGTGAAATCACTATGGCTTTAGGGTGGAGGTCGTTTAACCTCTAGATTCCATGTTTGGCTATGTTTTTGTTTATCCCATTTAATCCAAAATTAAGGATTGTAATATGGCACAAGGGTGATTGTGTTGGAAGAAAGATTTGGTTCAGCTGCAATCTATGTTCAGGTGGTATGTGGAATTCCCTTATTTGGTTGGTTTTATGCATATGTTATTATGTGTTATTTCCTATTGAGATAAATATGCACATGTTTTGGTTTAACGTAAGATTTTATGACTGTTTTTTCATGGATTCATTATGTTAAATGTTGGTTACATGCATGGTATATATTCTTATTTTATGATGTGCTCTTGTTGTTGATATTTTTCATGGTTAACAAGCTCTTGGATAGTTTATATGAGTGCATGAGCTAATGAACCTATGATGAAACTAATGGAACAATGAACATATATGAAATCATGACGTAAAGGTATTTTGTTTACAAAGTGTTTGTATAAATTATTATTATGTATTTGGAAATCTTGAACAATAACATAGCCAAGAACAAAGAATGAAGACTCCTACAAGTTGTTGAGGGAGTTCTGGAAACTTTTGAGCAAATTTGGGTTGTTGGCCTCTAAGCTAGCCCTAAAAATCTAGAATAGGGCTTCTGGTCGCACTCTCTTAACTGGAAAATCTCGGTTGTAGCCACATGGAGGACATCTTGTCCATGTGATTGAAATCCTCTGTCCAAATTCATAAGTATGCACGCGTGTGACTGGAAGGTAAAGTGGGTCAAAAGGGGAGTTCCATCTAAAAGAAAGATCACTAGTGGAAGTTGTCTAACATCTGGGTGATCATGTGTCCCTAGGAGGTTGCAGTAAGTTAAGGACAGTGGACCCCATTTCCATAAGTGCATCTTGGAAGTTGGGTCATGCATAGTAACTCATAGCTAATGTTTACCTGGGTGAGCTTTTAAAAGTGGGTAAATGTGGGGTGGGGTGTTACATAATGGTATCAGAGAAGGTTCACATCAATGGACGTCGAGGTAAATCAAATTGTTATACATGCTTGTCAAATATTTATTGTTATTTCTATTATATCCATGTACATGATATGCTTGTATTGTGTTAATCTAGATTGACCTATGCAAATGTAATATCCTCACCAATAATAAATTGAGGTAATGATTTTATTTATGTATTTTATTTTATTTTACAATTATATTTTGCATGAAATAGAAATTCAAGAGATGAAGAGCAAAATGGTGGATTACGTTTCATATGGGTCCCTATATAGACTAGAAGAGAAATCAGTGGGATGGGAGAATTTAGTTGAATATGTTATGAAACTAGCTCACAAAAAGATAGAAAATATAGATGAACGCCTTAGAAATAAGCCTCTTTGAGGGGATAACCTCCTTTACATTACACAAATGAATAATTCTCGGATGATACAAATGACAAGACCTCCTTTCTATATATAGGAGTTTAAGGGGTCATAATATAATTAGAGCCGACATAACAATAATAATGTAAGGGCACAAAAATAACAATAGTGGGCTTCTATGGGGCACAATAATAACAATATGGGTACTACATGGGTACAACAATATATTAAGGGGGCTATACTAATAACAATAAGGGGTTATACTAGTAGTATAGGGGCCTAACAGAATACTAGGGAGAGGGAGAGTCCCTTGATTTAGTAGATACATTGAGAAGTTTGAAGGGATAAATCATAAGTTGCAAGGTAGATAATGAGAAGTTGATTGAAGCCCACGAAAGGCTTGTGAAAGCTCAAGAAAATAAATATTAGGTTAATACGATTATTTTTCAAAGCCTTTCATATTTACAGAAGCAAGGACAGTTAGGGATTAATCATAGAGATAGACAGGAAGAAAGGACCAATGGTGCAAATGGAAGCAGGTCTAAGAAAAGGTGCAGGATGGATAGGGATGATACAGTAAAGAGTGGAAACTCTTGGATACACCTAAGAGAAGGGATAGTATGCATGGATTTTATTCTAGCTTGACTTCTAGGAGAAATTATCACCATCACTACCATCATCATTATAGGAGGAGTGAGAAGGGGTATTTTCCAAAGGGATTCAAGAAAGCTAAGCCTCCTACGTTTGATGGTGAGATGACCAAATCAGAAGATGTAGAAGAATGGCTTCTTGGGATGAGGAAATTTTTTAGACTTCATGATTACTTAGATAATATGAAAGCCAAGATAGCCACCTTCAATCTCAAAGGAAAAGAAGATATCTGGTGGGAAGATGTCAAGCATATCAAAGTCATCAAGGAAGATGAGCTGATTTGGGAAGAATTTGAAAGACTCTTCATAAATAAGTACATGTTTGAGAGGTATTATGATGGAAAGGCCAAGGAATTCTATTAGCTAGAGATGAGTTCCATGATTTATGAAGAGTATACAACCATATTTCTAGATTTGTTGAGATATGTGTCATATATCAAGGATGAGAAAACAAATATCCAAAGGTTCGTCATTGGAATATCGTTATCATTCAAAGACTAGATTGAGTTTGATCAACCTCAATCATTGGATGAAGACATCATAAAGTTGAATAATTTTTATGAACAGTCAAAGTGTAAGCTTGAGTTCAAACATGAATGGAAGGGTAATGATAAGACTAAAGGAAAATGGACTGAGAAGTGAGGAATACCTCGAGATGAAGGTGATAAGGAAAATGTGGCCCCTTATAAGAAGTTCAATGCAGTTGAGAAAGGGCGTGAGCCTCAGCCTGTGGAGTAGCGTAATAAAGGAAATGGTAGAGAACCATTCAAGTGTTGGACTTGTGGTGGAGACCATCAAATGAAGTAATTTCCATTGCATCAAGGTGTTAGGAATCAGATCTACAGTTCTTAGGAGGCGCAGACAGTTGGGGATATAGGACAAAGTATTCCCTGGATTTATCTAGCAATTTTTCTACCATAAGGCTAGGTCTCCATGACCACTGGCTAGGCCTTTTAGGCACTAAGCCCTTTTACTTGTCAGGGAACAAATCTCTTTGTTTTAATCTCCTCATCCTTGGTATATTTCTATGCCAAATGACCAAGGGTCATGGCTTAGCCCGTAGCCCTTTCTATCCCGGTGAATTGCCTCCTAGCACATTCCCTTTCACCATATTATTAACCAATAGGGTCATCCTTACAGGATGAAGTGTCCTTTGGGGTATTCTCGGCCTCAATCTCATCTGCTACCACTCTGGCTTGTTAGTGCTGACATCTCTCGTCTCTCTTCTGCCTGATGCTTCCTCTCTGCACACTATTAAAAAACTGACAAGCTCTATCCAGCAGGATGACGTCATGTGTGCATCACCTGCACCACGTGTCGACCAATGATTGGTCCAAGTTTCAATCAAATATGGGTCCTTCGAGTGCCTAAAAACACCAAATCTACATGCCACATATTTTTCCTTGATTGGTTGATCTTACGTCGTTACCAACCTTCATCCGGGCCAATAAGATGTTGCCAAGTGTCCTGTGTCAGAGGAGAGAGAATGGGTACTTGGACCTTGATTTTTGTGAGAAAATTGCTTTATAAAAGTTTTAACGAGTCCTAGTCATTTACTTCATTGTAAGAAAACCATTCATGGTTTGCGCATCTGTTGGACAATTGCTAGTGTATGGATGGTTAGTGGATGTGATAGTGTTGGAATTGATGTCAACTAGGATCATCATGGTGATTGGGAGTTTAGGAGGAATCCCATGTTTGGTGTAGTACTCTATATAGAATCATCATAGTAGCAAGCTTACTAGAGAAGCCATAAAATTATGACTATGGTAGTTGGGAGTTCAGGATTCCATGAGAAAGGAATGACTGAGATTTTGCAGCCAGTTTATAGATAGCAGATGGGATCAAAGTCTACATCAAACCCTCTTCATTGAAAAGTACTCTGAAAGAGCTTTCCAACGATGTGTGGAAGTATGAAAATGGCCTCCTAGATCAAAATCTATGGTATGCCGAAGTTCAGGGTCTTGAATTCCTAAGAAGGTTGAAATATCGAAGATCAGGACATCGAAGCAAGCCATATCGAAGTTTAGCAGAGAGGAAGGATGAATATTGGAGGACAGAGCACATCAGGACCCGCTATCGGAACCCCAGAGCATAGGCTCATGGGAGCATAAGAATATCGGGATATTGGAGTAGGTCATATCGGAATATTGGATCTTGAAGAATATCAAGACATCAGAGCATGTCATATGAGGATATCAAAGGTTGGAGGCCATTAGAATATTATAGGTCATCAGCATATCAGAGTTTGGAGCACATCGTAATATCGAAACTTCTTAACACCTGTATTTTGAGAAGTTATGATATTCAGTGTTGTCGATATTGTTAAAGCGTTAAGGGATGCTTAGCAGAGTTAACAAAGGATTTTTTGCAAAACCAACTAATCAGAACTCTTTATCTCTCCTGTGGTAGGACACATGGCACACGTCAGTGGCTCTGAGAAGCTGAACTGGCAATTGACATTATAATGATGTGACAAGTATGGTGGACATCTGGCATCCTATTTTGTCATTTCCGGTGGCCCAATGGGGAAAATATGTTATGCTCTTAACCTGCAAAGTAATACCCAAACATAGAATTTGCGAAGAAAAGATACCGAGAACACAGAATATGCGAAGAAAATATACCCAGAGCACAGAATAGCAATGATTTTATTATTCAGAGAGAAATGTTCACAGGCCTCTTCGAGGGGGCAACCTCCAATAGAGCAGAGCTCGATTACAAAACAAGACACAATACTCCTCGCAGGGAGTCTCTATCCTTTATATATGACTCATACATGCAATACCACGGGCCAATATCGTGGGTTTTATTAATACCATCTATCTAATACTACCGCCCATTTACCATCTATCTAATATTACCGCCCATTTGCAACTAACTGTGGTCCCGTCATTAATTGCGGGTTAACCACTTACAAATATTAATATGGGATTTATTGACTCTTGAATATGACGTGATCCCATGACATAAATAAGGGGGTTAGGGTGGGACCCTAACATGCCCTCCCCCTTAAGACTAGCCTTGTCCTCAAGGCTGAAGCTGCGGAAACTGCTGAAGAATAGTGGCTGGTTCCCAAGTTGCATCTTCCGGAGAGGTGTCTTTCCATTTTACGAGGACCTCCTTAATCATGCGGCCGCACAGGTGCTTGTCTCGTGTGTCTAGAACCTGTTCAGGTTGAAGCCAGATTGACCCTTCTTCGTCCAATTCAGGTAGACTGGTTTGAACTCGGCAATTGTTCCCAATCACTTTCTTGAGGCACGATACATGGAAAACTGGGTGGATTTTTGCTATAGGTGGCAAAGCCAACTTGTAAGCCACTTCTCCAATGCGCTGAAGTACTTGGTATGGTCCGTAGAATTTTGGAGAGAGCTTTTGACAACCCTTTTCTTTGAGTGATGTTTGCTTATATGGTTGCAGCCTCAAAAAGACCTGATCCCCTTCTTGAAATTGGCGCTCTGAGCGATGTTGGTCAGCCTGTTGCTTCATACGGTTCTGAGCTTGATGAAGATTCTCGCGCAGATGGGCAAGCATGGTTGCGTGGTGTTGTAGGAGTTGATCCACGGCTTGTACTTTGGAGCACCCCGTGAGATAAGAAGTAGGGGAAGGCGGAAGTTGTCCATAGACTGCTTCATAGGGAGTCATTTTGGTGGTGGCATGATAGTTGGTGTTATACCACCACTCCGCCAGAAGTAACCACTGTACCCAAAGGTGTTGGTTTTCTGAAGTGAAACACCTAAGGTAGGTTTCTAGACATTTGTTGACGGCTTCTGTTTGACCATCTGTTTGCGGATGATATGAAGTACTGAGTTTGAGTTGAGTGCCTTGTATTCTGAAGAGCTCTTGCCAAAAATTACTGGTGAAGATTGGGTCGCGGTCGGACACAATAGAAGTGGGCATGCCATGCAATTTGAAGATCTGATCCATGAAAGTTTGAGCAACCAAAGTTGGTGTAAATGGTTGGGGTAGGGCGCAGAAATGAGCATACTTCGACAGTAGGTCCACAACCACCATGATGACTGACTTGTTCCCAGACTTTGGAAGACCTGTAATGAAATACATGGAGACCTCCGTCCAAATTGACGCCGGAATGGGCAATGGTTGTAATGTGCCTGGTGTGTTGACGGTTTCCCCTTTGTGGCGTTGATAGATGTCACATTCTGCTACGAAAGTAAGGATGTCCTGTTTCATGCCGGCCCAAAAAAATGATCTTCTGGTGCGAGCGTACATCTTCTGAAAGCCCGAATGTCCTGCAATGGGAGATGAGTGCAATTCTGCCAAAATGCGACTTTTGAGGGTGGATGTTGGCGATATTACGACTCTGTCCTTGTAGCGAAGAATATCATTCTGCCACGAGTAGCCCTTGCTGGAATTAGGATCTACCTACAATTGAGAAATGAGTTGGGAGAGCCCGGGATGTGAAAACCATTCCCTGCGAGCCTCTTCAATCCAGTCGGGAATGGGGAGGGAAATTGCGAGCAGAGTACTTTCCTCCTCAAATTGGCGCGACAATGCATCTGCTACCCTGTTGTCTTTCCCTTTCTTGTAAATGATCTCATAATCATATCCCAGCATTTTGGCTAACCATTTATTTTGTTGTGGGGAAGATAGGCGTTGCTCCAAAAAATATTTAAGACTGTGATGATCTGGGCGGATTTGGAAACGTCGCCCCAACAAGTAAGGTCGCCAGGTCTCGACTGCATGTAATATGGCCATCATTTCCTTCTCGTAGGTAGATTGGCCCAGATTCCTCCCACTTAGTTGTTGGCTGGTGAAGGCCAATGGTCGCCCTTCCTGCATTAAGACCGCTCCAATACCTGTTCCCAAAGCATCACATTCAATGACAAATGATTTGGTGAAGTCCGGTAGTGCTAAGACAGGAGTGGAACACATGGCGGTTTTGAGAGCGGTAAATGCCTGTTGTGCTTCCTCGTTCCAGAAGAAGGAATTTTTCTTTAGGAGTTGCGTTAGGGGCTTCGCTATGCGGCCATAGTTGCGGACAAATTTATGATAATAGCCTGTGAGACCCAAAAATCCTCTCAAGCTTTTCAAGGTCTTAGGTTGAGGCCATTCTTGCATTGCCTGGATATTTTTGGGGTCCACCTTGACACCTTCACGCCCCACAATGTGGCCCAAATACTCAACTTCTTCCATGCCAAACGAACACTTAGACATCTTGACAAATAATTTATGCGTGCGGAGCAGTTGCAAGAGTAGAGCTACATGCTGAAGATGTGCCGCCCAAGTGCCACTATAGATGAGGATGTCATCGAAGAAGACAAGGACAAATTTTCTGAGATATGGTTTGAGGAGGTGATTCATAAGGCTCTGAAAAGTAGAGGGGGCATTACAGAGACCAAATGGCATGACTAGGAACTCATAATGGCCTTCATGAGTTCTGAAAGCTGTCTTGGGAATGTCGACTTCCTTCATGCGAATTTGGTGGTAGCCTGAGCGAAGATCCAACTTAGTGAAGAATTGAGCCCCATTGAGTTCGTCCAGCAAATCATCAACCACTAGGATGGGAAATTTATCTTTGACTGTTAACTTATTGAGGGCCCTGAAGTCGGGACACATCCGCCACTCCCCATCTTTCTTGAGGACCATGACCACTGGGGATGAATAAGGACTAATGCTAGGACGAATGACACCTGCTTCCAACAATTCCTTGATGATTTTTTCTATTTCATTCTTTTGGGTGAACGGATATCTGTATGGCCGCACATTTGGGGGTTGGGCCCCTGGAACCAATGTGATGCTATGATCATGTTCCCCTCGCGAGGGTGGAAGCTCATGAGGCTTGTCAAAGACCGTCCGATGTTTATTTAAAATCTATTGCATCTCAGGATGAATTGGCGGAGACATGGTGTCTACTACCTGGATGGCATTGAATTGAGCTACCACTCCATGATGGCCCTTTTTTAACAATTTTTCCATCCTATGCGAGCTGATGATAGAGGGGGCTCCCGCCTGTAGTCCACGGAGGGTATGTGTGGAGTTGTTCTGCTTAAAACTCATATATAACTCCTGGAAATCCATTGTGATTGGCCCAAGAGTGCGGAGCCATTCCGCGCCTAGGGTTTTCAATTGATAATCCCCCATTTGAATTTTGACATTTTCACAGCGACCTTCACATTTCATTGTGCCCCCATCTGCAATCTGGACTTGGAAGTTAGAAACTGCCCGGACGAAACAATGTGCTGCTTCAGCGATCTTTTGATGGATGAAATTATGGGTACTTCCACTATCAATCAAGACTACTACTGGGCGATGTTTAAGAAAACCCCTGATTTTGAGAGTTTGAGGGGAAGAAATTCCTGCCAATGCATTTAGCGAAATAATTGGTTCATCATATACAATTTCCTTTTGGTTATCTTCTTCGATCTCCTCCGGTTCCTCAAGTGGTGGATCTTCCTCGGTGGAGCTGTAGTCAGTGGCATCTATTTGAAAAAACTTGTGCTCTTTGCATTTATGACCCGAGGAATATTTTTCATCACAGTAGTAACATAGTCCTTGCTTCCTTCTTTCGGCCATTTCCGCAGGTGACACCTTTTGAATCTTAAGTGTCTGAGTCGTATTGGGAGCCTGTGAGGGACGACCTTTAGCGGGGAAGTTGGGGCGGCTGGATTGGGCTGTTAATGCACGTTCCACCTTACGGGCTACCTGGCAAGCCTCTGTCCATGTGGGAGGGTGGTGGAGTAGAACCTGAGCTTTGATGGCTTCTTTAAGACCGCTGATAAAGCATTCCATGTAGAACTCATCTGTGAGACCCCTAGTGCGGAAGGCTAAGGCTTCAAAAGCAGTAATATATTCCTCCACTGTACCCGTCTGTCGGAGCTTAGTGAGACGCCCCAAAAAAGAGTCTTCCTGTTCAAAGCGACTGCGAAGAGTTTTGGCAAATTGGGCCCAATTCTGAAAATGTCCATTGCAACGCTGATGCCATTCCTTCCATTGCCATCGTTCATTGTCCAAGTACATGGTGCCCACCATAAGCTTAGTCCCCTCATCTATGATATGATTCAATTGGAAATACTGCTCCATTTGTGCTAGCCATGCGGACGTGTGAGAACCGTCAAATTTATGCATATCCAACTTGGGAAGTCGCTGACTAGGTGGTGGATGGGTGTGCCAGACGTGCTGAGAGTGGCTAGACTCACCCTCATGGTATTCATGGCCATTATACGCCTCCTCGTGGGCTGGCTCCTTGCCCTTTGGGAGTGCATCATGTATCTGGTTACTTATTCCTTTAAGCTCAAGTTCGATATTCTTCACCGCATTTTGGAGGGAGTGCACATGGTCTTCAATTTTTTCGATCCTTTCATTGGCCATCGCTTGAGCGCGAGTTTCTACCATACACCAACCTGAGGAAAAAATTGGGACCGCCTAAAAAATTTTTACTAAGAAATTGAATGGTACCACCTTGCTCAGCTTGTCGTCTTGATTCTGATGGGCTAGGTCACCAATAAGCGCCCCGGAAGATCTCAGAATTTTTTTTTTTTTTTTTTGGAAAACTCCTAACGGAGTTTTACTCCTTCCTGATCAATACTGCAGTCGCCAAATCCTCAGAATGTCAATGCCGCCAAAAGTCCTGCGAAAATTATATCCAGGGACAGGAACCCTTCACAACTACTCCGATCTCGTGGATCTGAGAGATCTAAATGGTGGAACAACTGCTGCTGCTGATCTGATGGAGCTGCGGGACTGATGTCGGCTGCTGCTGCACTTGCTGATCTAGAATAGGTGATATGTGATCCCCCGATAGAAAGGGAACTATGGTCTTGAGGAGTGTCAGGTGCTACAGATCGCAATATACATAAGGGTCTCACAGTAGTACTCGGCCCAATGTTTCAGGGCTCTAACTAAGGAGGATCGACCGTACCCTTAGCCGTACAACCCGACTACCCTATCGTACGGGCGAGTAATCTCTCCAAGTGCTGTTCTCGGTGTAATATAGCCACAAGACGGCCGAAGGTTTATCTATGGCGAGGTTTCAAGGGAGCTATGGGGCTTCCTATATACCCACAGGGTACGTGGAAGACAGTCTGTGCACGGTTCTGTCTAATGCCCTACTACTCGAAGGGGTACCCACAGGGGTTACAAGGGATTCCAACAGACGTGACCACCTCTTGTATTTCCTGCGTGCATGCCTCCCCAAATCTGCAGGTTTATGCGCTTAATGACAGATCCCGTGGTTTAAAGACGTCGGAGCACGTCTCTAGCCAAAAAAAAATTTGCTAAAATTTGGAGATCCCACCGAGCCCTGGAAAGTGCTCTGATACCACTTGTTATGCTCTTAACCTACAAAGTAATACCCAAACATAGAATTTGCGAAGAAAAGATACCGAGAACACAGAATATGCGAAGAAAATATACCCAGAGCACATAATAGCAATGATTTTATTATTCAGAGAGAAATGTTCACAGGCCTCTTCGAGGGGGCAACCTCCAATAGAGCAGAGCTCGATTACAAAACAAGACACGATACTCCTCGCAGGGAGTCTCTATCCTTTATATATGACTCATACATGCAATACCACGGGCCAATATCGTGGGTTTTATTAATACCATCTATCTAATACTACCGCCCATTTGCAACTAACTGTGGTCCCGTCATTAATTGTGGGTTAACCACTTACAAATATTAATATGGGATTTATTGACTCTTGACTATGACGTGATCCCATGACATAAATAAGGGGGTTAGGGTGGGACCCTAACAAAATAAGAGTGACATGCGTCACCTCTCAAGAGTCACCACATGTCGAAGTGACGTCAATATATTGGAGGATGAGGATATCGTAACCCCAGTGAAAATGTGTTTGAAAAGTTACGATAAAGGGGGCTCTGATATTATCTGGCACATGGTCGTATGGAGCATAAAGGAACCAAGGGCTAAACAGAGGGAGCTAAGACGTAATCGACACTCTACAAAAGTTATGATACAAAGGGGCTCCGATATAACGCTAAGCCAACAGTCACAGGCTCAATCATATGAGAAAGTAAATGCTCAAGGAGCTAAGCGCCAAGGGGGCTAAGGATATCGGGGTTGTTCAATATCGTAACATTTCATTTGTTTAAGTTACAATATGTTGGAGCTCTGATGATGAAGTACAGTGAGGTTAATGGATGTATGAGTCGACAACTGAAGGTTAAGTGGAGATCACAAAGTTGGTTGATGGAGTTAGCTATATCTACAGAAGGCACTTAGACAAGGCAACAAGGACAACATTTCACATAGATGGATTGAAGAAATGGAGAAAGCAATCGGTTGCTTCACGTTCATGTCTAATACATTTAAATGAGGATCAGAGTGGCCATTCTAAAGTAATGGTAAGATTTGTGGAGAAATAAATAAACATGGGTAGTCACGGTAGAGTGTGCAGGTACCTAAGATTAAATTCTCAATATGGAGGATTAAGCAGGGGTGTTAGTGAAAAATTCAATAGCCCATCTTTATTTTTAATGCCATGGCAAAAGTTTAAATAGTAGACACAACAATAGTAGGAGGAGCCATGTCAAATTACACTTGGGAAGTATGGTCACAAAGAAGAGGCAACAATGTGCAGTTTTCATCAGAGGATCAAAACCATCGATTTCCATTGAGCAAAAAGGGGGAAAGGGTGTATTGTCGAAGTGGTGAGAAGTTAGTGTAGGGTGAGTAGAGATTACGTTGAGTAGTGAGTGCAGGGTGAGTAAAGAGTGTGTTGAGCAGCGAGAGTAGAGAGTGTTATGAGCAGCGAGAGCAGAGAGAGTGTTAAGAGATGAACAGGGAGAGAAGAGTTGATTTTTTTTACAGCAGAGAGCCTATGCGAGAGAAGGCAGAGTGCTAAGGATATGTTGTTGTGAGTAGAGGGAAAAGAGTAGTTGTATGATACCAAGGGGGGTCTGTGGAACAACTGTGGACCAAAATAAGAAGTTGTTTCTATAACCAACTTCATTGGTATTTTCTATAAATGTATATGCTTTTGTTTTCAGTTTGAAAACTGTAAGAAATAGTAGAACAGTGGCAAGAGTAGGATGATGCCTACATTCAGAAGAGGTTGGTGCCTCTTGGAAAGTTGGTGTTTGATAACCTAAGGGGGTTGGTGCCTCCAGTGAGTGGGTGCTAACAAAAAAATTGATGTAATTAAGTAGGTGCTTAAAATACATCATAAACAAACAACAAATTGGTGGTTTTTCCCCTCTATGTTTCCACGTGATAATGTCAATGTCAAAATGTGTGTGTTTCTCATGTGATTGGTTGTATGAACATATGAATGATTAAACTTGTTTCTTGTTTTCTTTATGAATGAATTCTCTCATAAGTAACAGAAAATAAAAATACTAAAAGCATATTCAAGAAAAAGATTTAAGAATCTCACTATTGTTGTTTCACCCTGCCTCTCAATAATTCATTATTCCAACAATTGGTATCATACCCAAGGTTCCTTCAGGAATATTCTAAGCAATGGAAGGTATATCTATAAGGAATTATGTATAGTAAAGAGAGTTAAAAGGATTACTCAAGTAGAATACTAGTCATGAATGGGACCAACTATGCATTTTGGAAAGTAAGGATGGAATCATATCTTATGTCACTAGGAGTAAATGTTTGGACTTCATTGCTAGTAGACTACAATGTCCCTGATATTCCTCTCATGGATGCAGATGGTAAAAAAATATATGGAAATAATGCTAAAGCCAAGAATGTCATTGTCTTTGGTCTTAGTCAACCATAATTTGTAAAGGTCATGTAATATAAGTCTGCTAAGGAAGTGTGGGTAAATATTAATCAAAGTCATGAAGGAGATGACAAAGTCAAGTAGGAAAAACTTCAAACCTTCACAATGACGTTTGAGAGGTTGAGAATGAGTGAAGGTGAAATCATAATATAATACTTCCTCAAAGTCGATGAAGTAACCAATATTATTAGTGGACTTGGCGAAGAGGTCAAGGAAGAGATGATTGTTCAAAAAATATTAAGATCTTTTCCCATGAGATTTAATGCCAAAGTTTCATCTATAGAAGAAATGTCTAATTTAAAGCATCTCAAGATGGACCAACTGCATGGTACTCTCACATCCTATGAGATGAGAGTAGGAAGAGAGAAGTTTGAACTGAAGGAAGTAACATTCAAAGTATCCAAAAAGGCCAAGGAGCACAAACATCATCAAGATTGCTCCAACTGTGAATATGATCAAGAGTTAGCTCAATTAGCCAGGAAATTGAAGTGTGGCTGAGGAAAATATAAAGGGAAATTTCCCTTTAAATGTTTTGACTGTGGAAGGGTTGGACATTTTTTATCCAAATGTCCTTACAAATAAAAGGTTGAAAAGGAAGATGATCAGAAATTTGGAAGCAAATCTCAGAAACATCAGAATAAAAAGTTCTATAAGAAAAAGGATTCTACTCCAAAGAGGATAGCTCAGCACTAGAGTCAGATAGTGAAAACTCTTCGGAGGATCATTCAGATAAGTATTTACTTATAGCCTTTGGAATAGACTACAAGAAACAAATTATTATGGACTTTGAAGAGGAAGAAGAAGGAGCAGTGGACCTTGAAGGGAACTCATCAATGCTCTTGATGAGTTAAAGAAAGAAAGGAAAAAGAATAAGAAGCTAAAGGAATAGCTACAACGTGTTGAAGAATTTATTTATAACTCTAATAATGAGGATTTTTCTTATCAAAAAAGAAAAACTCGAAGAAGCTATCTAGAGCAAAGATAGTTTAGTCCTTCTATTAGAAGGAAAACAAGGAACATGCGAGAAACTAGAAGAAGAGAACAAGCAAATAAAACTAGAGTTACTCAATTTAAGGAAGGAAACGATCTCAAAGACATGCAAAGATGATATTTTTTCTTTGAAAGTTAAATTGGAAGAAGCCAAACAAAAGGAAGAGATTCTTCAAGGCTTGATCTATGAATGGGAAGAGAACTATCAGAGTCTTGAAGCGGAGGTTGTCTCTCTAAGAATGGATCTTGAGGGAATAAATACTGAGAAGTGTTTAAATGAAAAATTTGCAGAATGCACAAGGAAACTAGATTAAATTATAAATAGCCAAAGGCCCTCAGAAATCAAAATAGGTCTAGGATACTCAAAGACATAGAAATCTTCTATGGACAAGATAAACATCCATTCTACAGGATTCGAAGAACCACAGAGTTATGCAAAGAATCATAAAGAAAGAATCAATATAGACAAAAGAGAAGCAAAGCAAAGAGGAGATCATCAAAGGAGAACAAATAAATCAACCAGACAACTAAGGTATCTTCATTCACAATCTCATAATACTTCCAACAATAGGCATTCCTATTTATTTTATGGTCATTGTTATAAGTGTCATATATTTGGACATAAAGTTTTTGATTGTAGAAGGATCAAAGTTGAAAGAGATGAATATTCTAGATATAATAAGTATCAGAATTTTAGATCTCAAAAATATCCTCTCAGAGATCGAACTAGCTTCTCTCCCCTGTTAAGCGAAGTGGAATCCTTCAAATGTGATAATTTTGGGCACAAATAAAGTGAGTGAAAAAGTACGTTTGAATACCTATCTAAGTTCTAAAATATTAGACAGTCAGCCATCCAAAGGGATAAGGGTAACTAGAAATGAAAGACTAAAAAGAGCATGCAATGTGAACTCGCTCTATCAGCCCATAATCAAGAGAATAGATGGTATGTGGATAGTGGTTGTTCCAAGCATATGAATGGGGATAAAAGCAAATTTATGTCACTAAAAGAAAAGGACAGAGGAAGCAATGTTACCTTTGCAAACAATGCTCCAGCAAGAATTAAGGGTAAAGGCATAGTCAGTCTTGATCAAAAGACAAAAGAACAAAATGTGTTGTATGTGGAAGGTCTCAAGCACAATCTACTTAGTGTTAGCCAAATGTGCGACAATGGCTATGGTGTGATATTTTGAACCAAGGACTGTGAGATTCACTTGGAAAAGCAATTAGAACCCAAAATAATGTATATGTGTTTGATGATTCTAGAGTTAACTGTTATTTAAGAAAAATAAATGAAGCACGGTTGCAGCACAAGAGGCTTGGCGATATTAATTTTGACAATTTGCTAATATTTAGCAAGATGGAAGCTATGAGAGGATTACCAAGACTGTCAAGGCCTGATAACTCAATCCACAAGTCATGCCAATTTAGAAAGAAGGCTAAGACTAATTTCAAGTCAAAATATTTCTCCTCATTTAGACCACTAGAGCTCATTCACGCAGATATGTTTGGCCCAACCACAACAAAAACCCCAAAAGGAGAAGGATATTTCATGTTTCTCATTGATGATTTTACTAGAGCCACTTGGATTATGCTCTTAAAAGAAAAATCAGAAGTATTTAAGCATTTAAAAATTTAAAGCTAAAGTAGCGAATGAGAAAGACTTAAAGATAAATTTTTTAAGATCGGGCAGAGGAGGAGAGTACACTTCAAGAGAGTTTGAATAATTATGTGAAGATCACGACATTAATAGGAAATATTCAATGGCTAGAACTCCATAGCAAAATGTAGTGGAGAGAAAGAACAGAACGATCCATGAAATGGCTAGAGCAATGTTGGATGAAGTAGGTGTGTCTCACATCTTCTGGGGAGAAGTAGCACAGGCAGCAGTGTATCTGTCAAATAGAACTTAACTCAGACCTAATAGTAATAAAATCCCCTATGATTTGTAGAAGGGAATAACTGCATCAGTTAAACACCTCAAGGTGTTTGGGAGAAAATACCTTATCAAAAGAAATGATAAGAACCTGGAGAGTTTGACTCTCACGCTGACAAGGGGATATTACTCGGGTACTCTACTCGAAGTAAAGGATATAAGTGTTATAACAAGCGGACGAAGAATATTGAGGGTTCCATTGATGTGATAGTAGATGAAATATATTCACAACCTGAGTCCTCTAAAAGAAATATGAACTTAGATGATGAAGAAAATATAGATATGAGGTCCACAAATATAAAAGAAACAGATTCACATAGTGAAGGTGAGGAAGCAGGCATAACTCCAAGGCCAAAGACACCTTTTAGGTATGCACAAAAGGAACATCCTAAGAGTCATATACTTGGAGATCAAAGACATGGTATTCAAACCAGGAGGAAAATTGTTGGAAATACAATTTATGCAAGGTTACCTATATTGTCAGAGATTAAACCCAAGAATATCAGCCAAGAAAGTGAGGACAAGTTGCAAGTGAAAGCTATGAATGGAGAACTTGACTAGATTGAAAAGAATGACATTTGGGAGCTTTTTCCAAGGCATAAATAGAAAAATGTTATTGGAACCAAATGGGTTTTCAAAAACAAGCTAAATGAGTAGGGTCAAGTAATTAGGAACAAGGCTTGACTACTCTGCAAAGCGTATGCCCAAATAGAAAGGGTAGATTTCGAGGAAACCTTTGCACCAGTATCAAGACTAGAAGCTATCAGAATATTTCTTACTCTTTCATGCCATAAAAACATGAAGGTATATCAAATGGATGTGAAGTCTGCACTTCTTAATGGAGACCTAGAAGAAGAAGTTTACATTGAGTATCCAGAAAAATTTATACTCACCACAGATGAAGGGTTCGTATGAAAATTGAAAAAGGCTCTATATGGACTAAAACAAGCTCCCAGAGCTTGGTATGAAAGGTTGGATAAATACCTTCAGCAACAAGGCTTTAAGAAAGGTACAGTTGACAACAATTTATACATAAAGTCTGAAGGTGACCATCTACTAATTGTAGTAGTGTATGTGGATGATATAATATTTGGTAGTGACATGGAACAATTGGGGCATCAATTTGCAAAATGTATGTAGACAGAGTTCAAAATTTCCATGATGGAGAGTTTCCTTCTTCATGGGTTTTCAAATCTCTGATTCTCCACAAGGAGTGTTTATATCCCAATCCAAATATCTCAAGGAAACTCTGAAGAAGTTTGGGCTGGAAGATTGCAAGCCATTGAGCACACCTATGACTATAGGCTGCAAATTATGCAAAGAAGATGAGACACCACTGGTAAATCAAACCAAATAAAGATCCATGATATGAATCTTGTTGTATCTTATAGCTTCAAGGCCATAAATCATGCAAGTTGTGGGTCTTGTGGCCAGATTTTAGGCCTTCCCAAGTGAAAGTCATGTTCTTACTATCAAAATGATTTTCAAATACCTTCAAGGAACAACAGAATATGGATTGTGGTATGCTAAGAGAAAATAATTTAAGTTGAAGGCCTACATGGATGTAGATTGGGTTGGTTTTCTTGATGACAGGAAAATCACCTCTAGTGCAACTTTCTTCTTGGGGAAATGTTTGTTGTCATGGGTTAGCAAGAAACAAGCCTCCATTTCTTTATCAACTGTTGAAGCATAGTATATTGTTGGTTCCACTTGTTGCACACAGATTCTATGGATAAAGCATAATTTAAAATATATTCAGGTAGAGCTCACTGATCCTATTCCAATTATGTGTGATAATACAAGTTCCATTAGTATCTCCAAAAATCTAGTCACGCATTCAAAGACTAAGCATATTCCTATCAACTTCCATTTCTTGAGGGAACAACTTGCAGCCAATATTGTTAGACTTGAATATGTGGCCACTAAATATCAACTTGCAGATATATTTATTATGCCACTTGCAAGAGAATCCTTTGAATATTTGAGGTAGTAGATAGGAGTTGTGATGCCTCCTTCCAAATGACTTCATTTTGGTAGGTGCTGGCAGCTACTCAGCATGTGGGACCCATGGAAGAGTAGGATGTAGTGGTTTAGGAGAAGTATTCAAGAAGTATTATTTTCCATTGATTCCAAAGGGGAAGAATATTACTGGGGCATCAAAGAAGACCATTCCCAGCCTGAGGGCAATCTTAATTGGAGAGACCATGCCTAGATTTAGGGGGAGCTTATGGTGTTGACATCAATGTCAAAGGGGGATATTTTTGGATAATTGGCAGTGTCTGGATGACTAATGGTTGTGATAAGTGTTGGAATTTATGTCAACCAGGATTATCATGGTGATTGGGAGTTCAGGAGGAATCCCATGGTTGTTATAGTGCTCTGTAGAGAATCATCATAGTAGCAAGCTTGCTCGAGAAGCCATAAAATTATGATTATTGTGGTTGGGAGTTTAGGATTCCATGAGGAAAGAATGACAGAGACATTTTAGATGGTTTATATATATAAAATGGGCTCAAATTCTACACCAGACCCTCTTCATTGGAATGTTCTCTGAAAGAGCTTTCCAACAATGTGTGGAAGTCTAAAAATGGCCTCCTGGATAAAAAGTTATGGTCTGCCGAAGTTCAGGGTCTTGAAGTCCTAAGCAGGTTGAAATATCAGAGGTCAACGCATTGCATTAGGCTATATCATAGGTCAGTAGAGAGAAAGGATAAATATCAAAGTTCAGAGCACATTGGGATCCAATATCGAAACCTCAGAGCATAGGGCCATGGTAGCATCAGAATATCTGAGATCGAAATATATTGGGACCTCAGAGTAGGTCATATCGAAATATCGAAGATTGGAGAATATCGGGACATCAGAGCTTGTCATATTGGGATATCAGAGGCTAAAGTCCATGGTAATACCGAAGGTCATCGGCATATCGGAGGTCAGAGCATATCGAAATATCGGAACTTCTTAACATCTATATTTTGAGAAGTTACAATATTCAGTGTTGTTGATATTATTAAAGCACCGAGGGATCCTTAGTAGAGTTAATAAAGGATTTTGTTGCCAAACTAGCTAGTAAGGACTCTTTCGCTCTCCTCTAGTAGGACACATGGTGGCACGTTATTGGCTTCGAGAAGATGAAGTGGCAATTGACATTAGAATGACATGACAAGTACTATGGACACGTGGTATCCTGTCTTGGCATTTCCAGTGGCCTAATGGGGAAAATCATAGTAACACATGTCACCTCTCAGGATTCGCCACATGTAGAAGTGACATTATCATATCTAAGGTCATTATATCGGAGGATCAGGACATCGTAAATCAAGTGCAAATAGCGTTCGAAAAAATACGATAAAAGGGGCTCTGATATTATATGTCACATGGTCGTATGGAGCACAAAGGAACCAAGGGCTAAACAGAGGGAGCTAAGACACGATCAACACTACACAGAAGTTACAATACAAAGGGGCTCTGATATAATGCTAAGTTGATGGTCACAGGCCAAGTCATATGATAAAGTAAACGCTCAAGGAGCTAAGTGCCAAGGGGGCTAAGGATATCGGGATTGTGCAATATCATAACATTTTGTTTATTTAAGTTACAATATATTGGAGCTCTGATGAAGCAGTGCAATGAGTTTAATGGATGTATGAGAGTGCAGCTAAAGATTAAGTGCGGATTTGCAGAGTTAGTTAATGGAGTTAGTTGGATCTGTAGAAGGTGTTGAGACAAGGCAATGAGGAAAACAGTTCACAAAGAAGAATTGAAGAAATGGAGAAAGCATTCAGATGCTTCACGTGCACATCTAATGGATTTAAATTCTTATTAGAGTGGCCATTCCAAAGTGATTTCAAGATTTGTGGAGCAATAAATAAACATGGGTACTCATGGTAGAGTGTGCAGGATGCCTGAGATTAAATTCTAAGTATGGAGGATTACGTAGGGGAGTCAGTCAACAATTCAGCAACCCATCTTTATATTTAATGCCATGGAAGAATTTCAACTAGCATATGCAACAACAGCAAGAGAAGCCATGTTGAATTACACTTGAGCAATATGGTCATGTTGTAGCAGCTACAACCACCCTCCAAAATTTTTCCTTGGCTTCGTTTTGGAGCCTCCCTAACAACTTTTCACAACAGCTTGTCTTGCTTTGTCAAGTACACAAGCTTCAGTGTTTTTCTTGCACAAGGGTAGCATGTTGATCACAGCTTGATCACTTCCCCTCACAGGCTGATCACCCGGACTTGGTCCAGCTGCAGGCTGAGCAGCTCCCCAAGAAATTGTGCAATTCTAGGGGGAAACCAGCCTTCCCTCTAGAAATTGCGGAATCCTGACTGGAAGCCTGCTAGGCTCCAGAATTGTGCAATCTTGGAAGTCAACACTCACAGTGAAAATTGCGCAATTTTCCCCAGCAGGGTTGCTCAACCCAGAATTTGCACAAATCTGGGCAGCAGTTAGTTACTCTGCCCAGAAATTGCGCACATCTCCTGGGCAGCCAGCCCAGCTCCCAGCCAGAAATGTGCACTTTCTCCTAGCAGTCGAACATCCTCTTGCATGTGCAGCTGAGTTGACCGGTTCCCTCTAGGACCGAGAAAAATAGAATTGCATGCATGGGCTTCTTCTCCCAAGGCAGCATGCAAAGGCATCCCTTGTTTCAGGGATCAATTTTTGGCAATTGGAGGTTACATGCAAGGGTAATTTCATAAACCTCCCACCAAGTGTCTCTTTCCCTAGATTTGTGGCATGCGCCTCACAACCTCGATGTTATAAAAAATCATCAATCAGATGTTGCAGAGCTCATTCCTCACATCAACCTTGTAGCTCTGACATCCCGCATCACATCTAGGAGTTGTCAGCACATTCAACTCAGTTGTTTTGGGGTAACCCGCTTCCCATGTCTTATGTTGCATTTCTTGCACTTTTCGTGTCTCACTTCATTTGAATGTTGTCTACTTGATTTCAGTGAGCACGTGTTTTCATTTTGATACATACTAGCTTGTACTAGCACCCTTTTAGTTTTTGCTGCTATCTCACTACTGTCACCTGCATGAAACGGTTTTGCACAAATGGTCCTCGATTCGGTGACTCGCTTCACCCACATGCATGTGATATATTTATTGAATCTTTCATTTAATGTTTGCATGCACGATTAATCACTTCTGCTTTCACTTAGTGTCGCCATGCATTCACTGTCATATTTTCTTTCAGTTTCCCGTCAGTAAGTCTGGCCAACCTTGGCCCGGACTTTGACCTCACTGAGACAGCATTGCACAATCTAGGGAAGGAAGGCTATATCTTCCTCTCCAGAAATGCACATTTCTTTCGAGGAACTTTCCTCTGGGACTGTTTTGTCCATTTCTGAGGGACAGCGACTGCTAGCCCAGAAAATTACGCAATGCAGTCACTTAGCCTGCAACCATTGCTAGCTGAGATTGCAAATTGCGCAATTCCAGCAATCAACAACCAGAATGGACTGTGCATTACATAGTTCCAGCAGTCAGTTAGTCTCCCAGCAGCCCAGACTGTGCCTTTCGCAGTCTTGGCAGTTAATCTCCCAACCTCCCTTCCGAAATTGCGCAACCTTCATGATCAGCCACACAGGTATGTTGCAAGTCATTTCTCAGGTTCATTTTGGTTTTCGACTCACAGATTGCTTGCCATGAGTGTTGCCATGTCTCCAGGTACTGCAAGTGTTCATTTTCCTCTTATCAATGTAGGTACAATGGTTTTAAGAGAGCAGAGTTGAAGACACTGTTCAGAGCACACTTGGGGATGTAGTCGATTAAATGTCTATGAGCTTTCCTACTCATGAAGATATCAAGTTGTTCGTAAACAAGGACATCAAGATATGATAGCAACACCATCACAGCAAGAAGCATCATGAACAGCCGTTGAAGGCAGCATACCGAATGCAACAAATGTAAGAGGAAGGTTGTTGACAACACAGAGGCAAAACAAAGTTACAAACTCAAGCAGATCCATTGATGATAAAAGAAACTTTGGAGACTCGGGCTATGAGGTGACGGCGTGACATGAAGATCACATGAAGACAGAGGATGGAACAAAGAAGGAGTTGCATGTGCTGAAGAAGCAACTCAAGGAAGAACATGAAGCTGTATAGATAGACGAATGAGTTGCAGTAAGAACAGGAACAACAGTGGGCGCAACATGCACTCACCGATGAAACTGCCCCCGTACAAGTTATAGATCTATCCCACCAGCTGGCATGGAGCAGACATGGTGAGCAATGTTGTTGATCGCATGCAAGGGATTCAGCAGCATGCATGTCATTATTCACATGCATGCGATCCAACCCATTCAGCACACTCACCAAGGCAAAGACAAGAAGCAAGTCCAACTGGAGCTAAACATGTACTTTAGCAAGTTGATGTGCATGACCACCAGCGCACACTTGAAGATCAGTACGAACACTATGCGTCAGTGTGTTGTCGGTTCAACCGCACCCAAGAAGACCATGCGCATGTTAGCAGACGAGTTGGATGATGGAGTCGAACCAATGCATCGGTTGAAACGAAGGTAAGAGTTCGCTTCAGCAAGATGTCACCATGGGGTGCATGCACACCATCACAGATGACCAATCTTGGCATCAGTTCACCACCTTCGCCATCACAAGCATTTCAAAGAGTTGGTCTCATCACAATGGACCGAGTGTTAGTGATGTCTTGCATGGCTTGCTCAAGCCATTTTGTCTCACATGGGAACATGTGCATTGTAATGTAACGTCATGTGAAGTGTAAGTCAAGAATCGATAGTTAGATGTAAGAGTCATAGAGTAGATGAAAAGTCATGAGGGTAGATGAACTGTTACAAAGGGGAATATCAAGGGTCACCCCACCCTTTGTTATAAATAGAACCTCATAACTCATTGTAGAGGCTTTTGGTCAGCCAAGCTTCCAATAAGACTATCTTGGAGAGAGCTTGGACAATATTGTAATGCACCTTGGCTTCTCCACTGCACGGAGCTAGTACATATCTTTGGAGGAGCAGGCGGATGTGGTTGTAATGTTCCATTGTTGGGGCTAGTAGGTGTACATGGATGTATTATATGACTGGAACTTACACTTCTTTATATAATAAGTGCCAGCACGTTTCAGGCATATGTTGTATTGTATTCCAACTATCTTGTTTACTCTAAATGGCATATTTATTTTCTTTCTTACACATGCACGTATGGATTGTTTTGTATGAGCATGTATGAGTATTTCTGAAATGTGTTGATTGGTTTAACCATCACTTTGGATTTCCAGCTGACTTGCTTTCTAGCTTGTGATGCTCCTTCACTTGTGTGTTCCCTTCCCATCCGAGTACTGTTACAGGTTTCCAAGGGGTGCACTCATCTCAACCCACATGTGTTAGAACCTCTCATGCACCTTCCTTGACTCACCGTAGAGGTCACACCCTTGCGACCAATAGAGTTATCTTACTTGCCTCTGTGCGAAATCGTGGTCAAGGCATTGTTATACAACCCACCGCTGGGACTCCTACACCAAATGGTTTGAAGTCTAATTGGGACTTCTTATGGGGAGATCCCCTTGACATGTTGGAGAGTCTAGCACCGTCAACATTTTTAGCGCTAGAAGGAGGGCTAGATGACAAGATGTGTCCTCTCATCCAGTTTTGAACCTTTTCTTACCTTTCATGGATTCTTGCACTCTTCTCCCTTCACGATGTATCTTGAATCATGAAGATGTCTCCATCACGGGGGATTTTTTTGATCTCTTATCCACTTACATGTATGACGGTGAAGGCAAAGTGGCCTGGCCTGAGTACTTATATACCCTTCTTTCCATTTTTCATGAGGAAGACAGGTGTTCTGATGAATAGGCCAGCTTGTTGCTTGCACACACATTTCGTGAATCTCCATGTCGATGGTTGTTCAGCTTACCGGCTGACAGTGTGCACTCACATGAGCACTTTTGTGATCTCATTGAAGACACTTTGTATCATTTTGATCTAGACCATCTAGACTGAAGACTATTACAACAATGGAAGACTCCGCATGAATCGGTTATAGATTTTTGGCAGCACTTCTGTGACTTGCAGTTTCAGGCTCTGAGGAGCCAGATGAAATTTGCTTATCTTTGGGACCGGTTCGAGTATTTCATTAAGAAATCTACCCAAGAACAAGCTTGAGATCAAGACTTGCTCAACATTCTTCAGTGAGGGAGCTACGTAATCTCACGTGGATTCGGTCACTATCTCGACTGACTATCTGCCTTTCCCTCATTCAACAGCTCCACCACTGCTGAGTGATGTTGAGGATCATGCTCACACACTTGTTCAGCTTTCACATCCTCCCAACATCACTTCACTCAATTTTCATGCAGATTTGGTTGTGAGTCCTTCGAGTTCTCATATGCATTATGTTCTACGACCTCTATCTTTGCACTTGGGTGTTCCTCCGGATGATATTGTCTTATGTTCATCCATTCCAGACTCTTCACTTGTTGTGAATGAGAAACAAGCCACTGCTAGAGTTGGTGTTGCACAACAAACATGCGCTGTCATTCACGAAGATTATGAGTGGGAGCTTGAGCATCAACACTCGAAAAAAGATGACTCCCTTCCATCCGAGCCCCTTCGTTCTTTCCTGATATCTTTGGTGAACCTGCCATCCATGATTTCGCATGTGTGTCTTCATCCATAGATGCACCCATTGTTGATCACTCGCAGGACTCGCCAAATGTTGGTCCATCATTCGATAATGGAGAGGATAAGTTATTCGTTGAAAATCCACTTGATCTTTCATCTGTCTTTTTTGGAAACATAGAGGATGAGTTTGTTCGCTTTTCATCTACCCCTCTGTTTGATTCATCTGATCATGAGGATGCCGATGAAATCATTGATTTTTCTAATCATGGCAGTCGTGATCCATTTGTTTCCATATTTGATCATGATCATGACTCTATCACAGTTGATCTTTCGAAGCCACTAGTTTATGATGATCTATCTGATGAAGAAGTTGAAACATCCAAGACTATCGAGGCACTTTAGCCCAAGTTGATGGTTATGTTAGGTCCTCCCTCTCTTGGAGATAGTCTAACTTCCAATAATGAAGTTGTTCAATCACCCAAGGATCCTCATCACTCATCTATATGCATTGAAGATCCATCTCACACACAGAGCATACTTCCTCCACTCGAACTACACTATCCCATCGCTCATGCATTAGAGGAATATTACATTGCAAGCACTCATTCGCGACGCAAGTTATATTTGTTTCTTTCATTTTCTTGCATGTCACAGTCAAGAGTGTGCTTATGCTTCAAAGTTGCACGCAGTGTCACACAACACTATGATAAGTCCACGGACTACTCGTCATGCACTTGCACTCACTTATGTCTTATGGGCACTTTAAAACATGAAGTGTGGTTGTCTTAATTATGATATCTTTCTTGTTTGCTGGTTCTCACAACTGGGTTGATCGCAGACCAAGCCTTCACCAACATGGGTCAACCAACGCACCGGTAGCTGCATTGGAAATATCACTTCACGTGATCAAGCCCATGCACCGTTAGTGTAGGATTAGGAGTAGTGTTTGCTTTCGGTCATTTTGCTTGCATTCTTGTTCGCATACTCACTTTGTTTGCTTGTTTGTCTGCTTACTTGTTTTCTTACTTTCTTTTCTTTCATTTTTGCTTCTGCTCTTGCTTTTCTTTGTTGTTTGTTAGTTCGCTTGTTTCATTCGTATAGTTTTCTTGTTTCGTTCGTAGGTTAGTTTCGCATGAAACCATCAATGACTCTTGAAACGAGATGGGTGAAGTAAAAGAGGGCTTGTACAGCTATCACTACTTGGTTATCTGTCATATTTCCTCTGTATGAAGAGCTTGTTATTTTTATTCCATGATACGTCAAAGGAAAATACGTACTGTTTGAAGTGAACCTTGGTGAAAACACAACGCTTGTGTGCTAAGTAGTGTCACCTTCTCTAGTCGGTTGTTTTTGTGTTAACCCTTGTCATCTCAGTCAAGTAGAGTAAGGTGAGGGGGGAAACCTTAACAGGCACATCAGAGATACAATAAACTACTTCTCTACTAGAACAACCTCTTCTGCTCTCAGTAAGTTGGAATCCCTCTTCCGCCTCTGAAATGAATAAGTGCTATGCACAATTAAAAATAATGAAAAAAGTCAAAAAAATCAAAAAAATCAAATGAAAATGAATAAGGTGAAAGAATAGAAGGCGTCCTATGTAGAGAGGTGATGCAAGTAACTCCGCCGGGGTATTGACCAGGCTCGATGGCAGTGGAGCCATGCTTGTGTTCCTATGTGACTCCGTCGGGGTATTGTTCAGCCCTGCTGGCAGCAGAGCAACACTAGAGATGAAAGTAAGACTCTCACAACTACACTACTTATGCACCAATATACCCCTCAACCCCAATCAAAACAACTATGTTTCCTTGGCTTGGAATGTGTGTCAAGCGACCAAGAGTTTGGCATATGCTACATCTTACAATCAAGCTAGTATGCAACTAAGATGAGCTGAGAACTGAACAATACTTCTAGAGGTGTTAGACTTGCTTTCACGAACAAGGTCCATTCAGAGAGCTGGAGTTCTACCAGTGTGTTGCCAAGTGCTGTAGCAGCTACAACCACCCTCCAAAATTTTGCCTTAGCTTTGTTTTGGAGCCTCCCTACCAACTTTTCACAGCATCTTTTCTTGCTTCATCAAGTACATAAGCTTCAGTGTTTTTCTTGCACAAGGACAACCTGTCGATCACAGCTCGATGCCCTACCCTCACAGGCTAATCAACCGAACTTGGTCTAGCTGCAGGCTGAGCAGATCCCCCAAGAAATTGTGCAATTTTGGGGGGAAACCAGCCTTCCCTTCAGTAATTGCGTAATCCTGACTAGTAGCCTACTGGGCTCCAGAATTGCGCAATTCTGGTAGTCAACACTCACATTGAAAATTGAGCAATTTTCCCCAGCAGGGCTTCTCAACCCAAAATTTGCGCAAATTTGGGCAGCAGTTAGCTACTCTACCCAGAAATCGCACAAATCTCTTGGGCAGCCAGCCCAGCTCCCAGCCAAAAATGTGCATTTTATCCCAATATTCAAACATCCTCTTGCATGTGCAGCTGAGTTGACCGATTCCCTCCGAGACTGAGAAAAACAGACTTGCATGCATGGGTTGCTTCTCCCAAGGCAGCATGCAAAGGCATCCCTTGTTTCAAGGATCTATTTTTGGCAGTTGGAGGTTACATGCAAGGGTCATTTCATAAACCTCCCACCAAGTGTCACTTTCCCTAGATTTGTGGCATGCGCGTCACAACCTCGATGTTATCAAAACTCATCAACCAGACGCTGCAAAGCTCATTCCTCACATCAACCTTACAACTCTGACATCCCACATCACATCTAGGAGTAGTCGACACATTCAGCTCAGTTGTTTTGGGGTAAGCCGCTTCCCATGTCTTGTGTTGCATTTCTGGAAATTTTTGTTTCTCGCTTTGTTTGAATGTTGTTTGCTTGATTTCAGTGAGCGCTTGCTGTCATTTTGATACATACTGGCTTGTACTAGCGTCATTTTAGTTTTTTCTGCTATCTCACTGCTGTCACTTGCATGAAACTGTTTTGCATGAACAGTCATCGCTTCGGTGACTTGCTTCACCCACATTGTGATCTATTTACTGAATATTTCATTCAATGTTTGCATGCGTGATCAATCACTTCTACTTTCACTTAGTGTTTCCATGCATTCACTGTCATATTTTCTTTCAGTTTCCCGTTGGCGAGTCTGGCCAACCTTGGACCGGAATCTACCCTCACTGAGACAGCATTGCGTAATATGGGGAAGGAAGGCTCTATCTTCCTCTCCAGAAATGCGCATTTCTTCCCAGGCACTTTCCTTTGGTACATTTTTGTGCATTTCTGAGGGACAGTGATTGTTGGCCTAGAAAATTGCGCAATGCAGTCACTGAGCCTGCAGCCATTGCCAGTTGATATTGTGAATTATGCAATTCCAGCAATCACCAACCAGAATGGACTGTGCATTACATAGTTCCAGCAGTCAGTCAGTCTCCCAGCAGCCCGAGCTATGCCTTTTGTAGTCTTGGTAGTCAGTCTCTCAACCTCTCGTCTGAAATTGTGCAACCTTCATGATCAGCCACACAGGTATGTTTCAAGTCAGTTCTCAAGTTCATTTTGGTTTTCGACTGACAAATTGCTTGCCATGAGTGTTGCCATGTCTCCAGGTACTGCAAGTGTTCATTTGCCTCTTAGCAGTGCAGGTACAATGGTTTCAAGAGAGGAGAGTCGAAGACACCGTACAGAGCACACTTGGGGATGCACTCGATCAAATTTCTATGAGCTTGCCTACTCATGAAGATATAAAGTTGTTCGTAGACAAGGAAATCAAGATATGACAACAGAAACATCCCAGTGATCAACATCATGAACAGTCACTGAAGGAATCATATCGAATGCAATGAATGCAACGAATGCAAAAGGAAGGTTGTTGACAACACAAAGGCGGAACCAAGTTGAAAGCTCAAGCAGATCCAATGATGATGAAAGAAACTTTGGAGACTCAAGCTATGAGGTGACGTCATGACATGAAGATTGCGTGAAGACAGAGAATGGAACAAAGAAGGAGTTGCATGTGCTGAAGCAGCAACTCAAGGAATAACATGAAGCTGCACAGACAGACGAATGAGTTGCAACAGGAACAGGAATAGCAGTGGGCACAACATGCACTCACGGATGAAATTGCACCTATACAAGTTATAGATCTATCCCAGTAGCTAGCATGAAGCAAACATGCTGAGCAGTGTTGTTTATTTCATGCACGGGATTCAACAGCATGCATGTCATTGTGCGCACGCATGCGATCCAACCCATTCAACATGCTCACCAAGGCGAAGACAAGAAGCAAGTCCAACTAGAGGTGAACATGTACTTTGGAACGTTGATGTGCATGACCACCTACACACACTTTAATATCAGCACGAACATTATGCATCAGTGTGTTGTCGGTTCAGCCACACCCAAGAATACCATGCACATGTTAGTAGATGAGTTGGATGAAGGAGCCAAACCAATGCACTGGTTGCAACGAAGGCAAGAGTTCACTTCAGCAAGATGTCACCATGGGGTGCATGCACAACATCACAGATGACCAAGATTGGCATCAGCTCACCGCCTTCGCCATCACAAGCATGTCAAAGAGTTGGTCTCATCACAATGGATTGAGTGTCAGTGATGTCTTGCATGGCTTTCTCAAGCCATTTTGTCTCACATGAGAACATCTGCATTGTAATGTAATGTCATGTCAAGTGTAAGTCAAGTGTCGATAGTTGGATGTAACATTCATAGAGTAGATGAAGATTCATGAGGGCAGATGAACTGTCACAAAGGGGAATGTCAAGGGTCACCCCACCCTTTACTATAAATAGAACCTCATAACTCATTGTAGAGGCTTTTGGTCAGCCAAGCTTCTGATAAGACTATCTTGGAGAGAGCTTGGACAATATTGTAACGTGCCTTGGCTTCTCCACTGCACGAAGCTAGTACATCTCTTTGGAGGAGCAGGCGAATGTGGCTGTAACATTCCACTTTTGGGGCTAGTGGGTGTACATGGATGTACTGTATGACTGTAACTTACACTTCTTTACTCTAAATGGCATATGTATTTTCTTTCTTATGCACACATGTATGTATTGTTCTATATGAGAATGTATGAATCTTTTTTAAATGTGTTGATTGGTTTAACCATCACTTTGGATTGCCAGCTCACTTGCTTTCCAGCTTGTGATGCATCTTCGCTTGTGTGTTCCCTTCCCATCCGAGTATTATTACAGGTTGCCAAGGGGCACACTCATATCAACCCACATGTGTTAGAACCTCTCATGCACCTTCCTTGACTCACCATAGTGGTCACACCCTTCCTACCAACAGAGTTATCTTACTTGCCTCTATGCGGAGTCGCGGTCAAGGAATTGTTATACGACCCACTGCTGGGAATCCTACACCAAACGGTCTGAGCTCTAATTGGGACTTCTTATAGGGGAGATCCCCTTGACAAATTGGCGGGTCCAGCCCCATCAATAGGTCACAAAGCAGAGATAGCATTGTGTGGTGTGCATCAGAGGATAAAAACCATTGAATTCCATCGAGAAAAAAGGGAGAAAGGGTGTATTGTCAAAGTGTTGAGCAGTGAGTGCAGGGTGAGTAGAGAGTGTGTTGAGCATTGAGTGAAAGGTGAGTAGAGAGTGTGTCGAGTATCGAGAGAAGGGAGAGTGTTGTGAGACAAACAACAAGAGCAAATATGAATTTTGTGCAATAAAGAGTCTATGCGAGAGAAGGCAGAGTGTTTAGGATATGTTTCTGTGAGTAGCAAGCAAAGAGAAATTGTATGAGACCAAGGGGAGTTTGTGGAACAACAATGGACCAAAAGCAGAAGTTATTTTTGCAACCAACCTTATTGGTATTTTCTATAAATGTATATTCTTTTGTTTTCAGTTTGAAAATTGTATGAAATAGTAGAACAATGGCAAGAGCAGGTTGGTTCCTGCATTGAGAGGAGGTTGGCTCCTCTTGGCAAGTTGGTGCTTTATAACCTAAGGGGGTTGGTGCCTCCTGTAAGTGGGTACTCACAAACAAACTCATGTAATTAAGTAGGTTCTTAAATTGCATCATAAACAAACAAAAAATTGGTGGTTTTTTCCCTCCTAGTTTCCATGTGAAAATACCGATGTCAAAATTTGTGTGTTGCTCATGTGATTGGTTGTATGAACATATGAATGATTAAACTTGTTTCTCACTGTCTTTATGAATGAATGCTCTCATAAGTAACAAAAAATGAGAATATGAAAGCATATTCAAGAAAAATATTTAAGAATCTCACTATTATTGATTCACCCCCGTCTCAATAATTCCTTATTCCAATAGTGTCTGCCTCAGCATGGATTTTGGTTTTAGAGGGGGGGTGCACAATCAATTTCCACCATTGATCTTTGATCGGCAGTTTGGGGAATATGGCTTATTCTACGACCCATATTTCCTTTTAATAGTCAACCTATGGACCCCCACGCAATTCCTCTGATGCACAAGTGGGGGACGCGTGGCACCTAAATCACTGATAGACTTTCTTGTATTTTAACTCAGGCTTCTGTCATCCTGGTCCTCTCATATGCACCACTTTATAATCCACCATCCTCATATTGTCAATATTCCTCCGCCGAGCCAGGTTGTCTGCTGGGCTCAGCCTTGACCAATAGGAATCCTTTGTATCACTATGTTAGGCCACGTTTTCCCATCCTATTTCATCCCGGCACTTAATGTTTGTGCCTCCTTTGAAATCTTTCAGGGTGCCCCTGTCAGGGTAATTCCGTCAGGATCACGTCACCTTCTTGGGGTATTACCTTTGTGATAAATTATTCAAGTGGCCTCCGCCTTAGCCAATAAAACACTTTCCATTGCTCTGTTGGCAACCAAGTCTACCTGGAACTTCTATATATCGGCTCTACCAACTTTGTTGTCAGGTTTGGCACTTGTGCCAAATTTGGCTATGCACCAAGACTCACCCAATCACCTCTTATCCCTGCTAGCTTTGACTTGAGGTCACCAAACTTTGACTAGCTCTATGTATTGATCTAGGAGGGAATTTTCGATCTTCCACACATCACTGGAAATATATTCTAGAGCCCTTTCAACCTGAATGGGTTTGACTTGGGTTTTAGGTGATGTTCTACACCAAAACTAGCTCCAAATATTAACACCATTACTGATACCATGTTGATCCATACTGCTCCTTAAGGTTTCTTCCTGCAACCTTCTTTAACACTTGTGCCACCTGTTGCATCAATGGACACCTTGTTGTCATCAATGACAACATATTTCCAATAGATACCAAGCTTTCATAAAAGGTTTTGCATTAAAATCTTAGTAATGCAATGAATATTCGACGTATGAAGAAGTGACAAGGATTCAATACACGCACGAGGTCACATTTTGTTCCATGAGATGAGGAAGATCATTCGATTCACAAGTGAACGTGACATTGCTTGCATAAGGCCATCATATTCATTAAAGATAACAATGGATGCTATAAGGAAACACATATATATTAAACTCAATGATGCCATAAAATAAAACTATGCAAAGGGGCATATGTCGTGGTAGAGAAAATATATAAATTCCATGGAAATAAATGAATGTCAATCATGAAAACATCTAAAGGGAAAAGCATTGCAATAACAACTGTGCTCAAAATCGCAATAAACAAGCAATGTGATTGCAAATATTTTGATCTATAAAGAAAGTGATAGAATGAAAGAGATCACATCGGAGCGCAATCACCACATGGAATTAATGCATGCTACAAAAAAGTATATCGATGCATGAGTATACATATGCTAGCCCAAGTGAAGCATCATGTAATAACGTACACAATAATTAAAGGAAAGGCAAAGGGGGAGATTGCACACAATCAACTAGTCAACTTCAAACTCAAAAAATCAAGCCCTTATTTGAGGGACATGAACTCTTTCAAGTTTATCGAGATTAATTATATTGATCCATCTCCTAGAAAATAATTGTTAAAAACCATTTTGTTTTGTTAAAGGGAATGGTTTCAATTCATTATTTTAATCATTGTTTGTGTGCTCACAAGATTGAAGCGGTCGAGTCAATTAGACTTGTGATTTCAATTAGTGACAATTATTTTATAAACAACTCGAAACCAAGGTGACCCTCACACAGTTATCCAGGAGGATCCTCAAAATGCTCAAAATTCAACACTCTCATATGCTCATAGAACTAGTGCCAAGTCGAAGAGTTCGTCGCGTTGATTCGAGTGGTATATTCGGTTTTCAAAATGGCCTCCGTATGAGGGAGAAAATGTGTTCTTACGTTTTTTACAAACATACAAAAAAGGGAGGCCAAAGTAGGCCAAGTGATAGCACTAGAGCAGGCCAAGTGGTAGCATCAGAGCAAAACAAAGTGGTAGCATGGGAGTAGGGCGCATGGCAGCAGGGTAGCGCACCCTTCAATCAACTCAAGCTAAGAATCTCGTGGGTCGAACCTGCAACCTCCGATGGTCAGCCCAAAACCTTGACCGGAAGGCCACGGACTTGTCGTTATACATATAACAGCGAAGAATTTATTTAAAGTTTATTTTAATTGATATGATGGGGGAAGGGTTGGCAGAGCCCGCCATATCCGATGGCCCGCAAAAACCTCAGATTGTTTAACCACATGATATACATTGATGCCAAACTTAGCGCTGCAACAATATTATATATCACCATCAATATATTGTTTCGACCATATTCCAAAGTTAATGTAGGTTGAAACCTAATGCCACGCGGGGAGTATGGATATTACCGACAGACTATTGACATAACTATTGTTATAACCATATGCCACAAGTTGATTTATGTATTGTTGAGCCCTGGAACTACATCTCTTCTACACACTTTTCTAGACTTTTCCCCTCACCAGTGCCTCATAAGCTATCAAAGATCATTACATATTGATTCTGAGGGTGCATTTAAGTGGTTTTCTAACTATGTTTTTGTGTTTGCTATTTGACTTATATTTTTCTTATCAGCTGTGGAATGCAGCCACTTTCCGCAACTGACTTGAGATTCCACAGCTATTTTTGTTGATCTCTAGGTTGCAGGTGTCAGCAAGCAAAACAAGGCACGTGTGTTATAGACATTTTTGGGCACTACAACCCCAAGCATGAAATGTCCATAAACCAGGGGCTCCTAAGTCCCTAAAAGTGTTGTTCTAACCCCTAAAGGAACAAGGTCAACTGATTACAGCTTCTCCCAGAAGTTCTCCATGAAAAACTGCTCAGAATTAGTCAAAACAGGATCATTTCAGCTGCTCCATAGGCAAAGTGCGTTGCATCTCACCTAAACACATTGTGTGGGTGCATTGCATTTCAAAAAGCCCTTCTATGGGGTGCGATGGGCGAGAAATGACAAATGGCAGTGTCATTCTGCGAGGTGGAGAGGCAATGGAAGCTTCCATAAACTTCTCCTGTGACACTTGCCTCTCTGAATTCGACCAAGGATGAGTAAGAGATCATCAATCTCCAAGTGGAAGCAAGAATTATCAGAGGGAAGACACTAATCAAGTCACAAGCTGACTCATCTCCCTTACAGATATCTATATATGGATCCCTCATCCCAGAGATCCAGAGGCTGGAATTTTGCATATTGGAAGGAATTACTGTTGGTTTCTTGAGACAAACATCAGATTGTTGGGTGATCTAAGCTTTGTATGAGGTGAAGAGGGGCTTCCTTGCTGAGAGGATGATGTTGGGTCAGAACAACTGGTTGTAACTCCCCTTGGCTCTTTCTTGTTTATCAATAAAAGCTATTCAAGTTTTCCTCCATACTCTTGTGTCATTTATATTTGCTACATTTGTATGGTCAATTTACATCTGATCCTAGATTGTTTATGATTATAGATCCATGTTCTTGTATAGTGCTATGCTACTGTGATCTTACAGGTACTCTGTGAAGCTGGGCGTGCAAGGGAACAAGTAGCGAAAGACTATCAAGGAAGAGAGGAATCGAACCAGGAGATTAGCGCAAGACAGAGGTTGGTCTTCTTTGTTCTTCTCTATCTATACTTCATAAAGGAAAAACGAAAGTAGCTTTACTTTGTTTGTTTCTAAGGTAGCTATCACACCTTAGTGGGATAAGCAGTTCTGAGTAGACACTTTTCCCTGTAACAAAATGGCGACTCCGCTGGGGACGAATTAGTTTGTTTGTTTATCTTCCTTGTTGTCTATTTCATAAACTTACAGACGGAGTCTGAAGTCGTGCCAGGTAGCTTTCGAACTGCATTTTCTATGCAAATGCAAAGTAGATAAATGCCACTTCAGTCAATCTCCGGGATTTGTTTATGATTTAAACAACTGATTCACAAACTCTCTAATTGCCCTTGTGATAGCTCTTAGATCCTCCTTAGATCTATCCCTAATTGTTGCATTACTGATTACCTTTTGCTCGGCCAAAACCCATGAACTGAACTGCAAACTGTGACCCGGAACCCAAGCAAAGTCTCGTCTCTGGCCCAGTGCAGGTATTGTTCTGAGAATCTGAAATTCAGTGCACTTCCCGAGTGTAGTAGGTGCGCTGCATTTCAAATTCCCTGTGTTACAGGTGCGCTGATCAGACTAGGCATTGTTCAATTTTGGTTTCTGTGATTCATTCTTTCCAGTTCTATTCATGAATCTTGCTGCCTGTGATAAGTATATCTCTGTTTGAGACCCCTTTTCCTTGTTGTTATTCCTCCTCCTTTGTACAAAAGAACTATAAATGTTTTTGTGTGTTTATTGAGTCATTTTCAGTTCTCCTTTGCAAAAAGTAACATAATTGCACTGTCGTCCTTTGATTTGAAAGTGTCACAAGTGTCGTTTTCAATCATAGGAAAGAATTTGATTGCTGTAGATAGTCGATTATCCTGTTACTATTGTTTTTGGTCTGAATTTGTAATTTTTCTAGTGTGGAAAACAAGTATTCATTTCAAAATCGTAAGGTGTTGTGATTGCCTCCATTTTTTATCTCGAAAAGAAACTTGTTGATAATTGTCGCTTGAAAAGAAATTCAGATTTGTGCATCAACTTTCTTTTTATCATTCATATACTAAGAAAGTCGAAAACAAATACATGCATGTGCATTTTCATTTAGACTGTCTGATTGGTTTGATTTAGGAAAGTGCATTTAGAGTGTGCTCTTTGCTCTTTGTGAAAGAATTATGTCTTTCTTTCCTTAGTAGCTAGGTTTTTCATTGCACAAAGAAGATAAAAAGATTGTTTATCATCTTAGATTGCATTTTAGGAATTATACTACATCTCGCGGTGAACCTGAAAAGCAAACTTCATAAACAAGATCAACTATAAAATAAATTCAATGAATCTAACAACGCTTTGGAACCTAACACACAACATTTAGAAGTCTAGGCTAGAGACGTATTCCGGCGTCGTAAAGCCTGGTAACTGTTGTTCTCACTGATGGTTGGGTGATTCCTCCACTTTGAGACGATAAATGCCAGTATGGACTTGTGCTCCCACGTACGTCGAGTATATTTTGGGAGACCACAATAGGCTTAATCCTTTATCCATAGGAAGCCGTGTCCGCCGCCCTATCGATCGCAATGCACTGAACACATCATTCGGGAAGATTGTCTGCCGTACCGTAAAAAGTATTCTGCAGTTTTGCGATTGGTTTGGTAATACCTCTACCTAGATTTCCAGAGCAGTCCCTTTCATTCCTTTTCAGACTCTTTAATGGAAAGGTCCATCTGATCACTTGTCACTTCAAGCTCATTAAAAATCAAAGGCGACTAGAGTCATCTTTTGTTTTTTCTCAACTCTTAAAAATTGAAAAAACAAGTTGTGTCAAAGCGTCTAAAATTTATTTTAAACGGAATATTCATCACCCTTTCCTACGTTGATCTTGGGTTGAGAAAATGGAATCCACCAACCAAGGAATTCCCCTTGGAGGAAATCCTAGTCCCTTCTCCTCTTGGGGAGATGTTGGTGCACCCCATATGGCCACATTGTCGCTTCGAGGACTGACAATCGGCTTGCCTGTATGGCTCTTCTCAACCTCTGTCGTTCAGAACACCGCAATTCCTGAACAATCGAGTCAACAACTAGACGATTCCAGAGTTACCCACCAACCTTCTACTTCCTCCAATTCTTCCTATCCTCCTTCCTCTTCACTTGATGGGGCCGGTAAAGCCAAAATTCAAGTACCTGAGAAGAAGAAGGAAAAGAAGAAGAAAGAGAAGAAGAAGAAGGAGCCAAAAGCGAAAGGGGGCAACCGAGCGTCGTCTAACGAAAATCCACACACTGCACCGACCAGGCCTAAATCGCCATGTGTCATTTGAAAAGGAGACCACTATCACAGAGATTGTCCTTGCATCCCTCGAATCTTAAGGGACTGGTCTCCTTGTTTGCACAACCCGGTGTCGTCAACCTCTAATGATCATGTTGAAAACACACCGTCGACTAGTGAAAGTGAAGCCCCGGGACAAAAAGGAAAATATAGATTTCCTTGTAAACTGTGCGAAGGCGATCATGCTGTCCACCGTTGTCCCTTCTTAGACGAAGCTAAAATAGTTTTGGATGATCGTCTGGTTTCACCGTTACGACTTCCTCCTGGATATAAAAAACTCTTGCCGAGTCCATCACTAGTTGAAAACCCAGCTGGCCCGCTCAGGTCGTCGGCTGAAGCATATATCATTGAAGGCAAACCATCTAAACCCATACCAAACGAAAATCAAAAGGTCGAGGCGGCAGTTGACCCGGTCTTGCCTTCAGAGGTTCCATCTTTAGATGATACAGTCACCGAAGAGAACAAGGATGACACCGTCCAAATTCTTTTCGTAAGCACAGACTCCGATGAACATGGGGGCAATTTACCCGTTCCTTTACCGCAGGAAGGAAGTTCGTCAGAGTCATACCCGGCCGTCTATTCGGTCCCACCTCCAAGCAACCTAGTTGTCTCCTTCGACTGGAATCAACTAGGCAGACCCCGTTTACCAGCTAGTGTACCATTCCGAATTATTGTTCAAATATATAGAATGGTTATGGCTGGTACCATCATAGATGAAGGGGCTTTTGTGAGTATCCTTTCCTCGACTGCTTGGAAAGCGCTTGTTTCACCATCACTTTTGCCTGAGATGAGAAATCTAACGAGCTTTGACAAAGGAACCAGTCGACTATTAGGGATCTTTCCCAATGTGCCCATAACATTGAGAGGGAAAACCGTTCAAATGAACATAATGGTAGTCCAAGGACCCCTGGATTATAATCTACTCCTTGGACGAGACTATTTTTATTGCATGGGAGCGATTGTCTCCTCACTCTTTAGAGTAATGTGTTTTCCGCACGAAGGAAGAGTGGTCAAGCTCGTGGACCAGCTTTCATTTCCCAGATCACACAGAGCAAATAGTCATATACCATCCCTGAATGGTCTTTTCACACAAGGAATGTCTCATCAATCTCCAGTCCGTCCGCCTGATGAGCGCGAGTGATTCGGGGGACATGACTGAAACCAAGGGGCATGCACCCTGGCCTGCTTCGGCAGGAAAACTTCGGGTATAGGGTAGGTTTCCGCGAGAGAATATGACTAGTCTGTACTCCCGTCCGAGTTTGGAAGAGGGGGTTATTCTGGAATAATATTCTCTTGTCAAAGTTATGTGGGTTGGCAGGCATTGCCACTCACCCTTGTTTATTTCGATAAACATCGCCGAAGAAGTGTTTTATTTATGTCGTGAATAGAACAATCTTTGGTAACCTGTAAGAGGTATACCTTTCCTGATAAAAAAAATGTTTTGTTGGTGATTTGAAGGGTGACCTTGAAACTCTGTTTTATACCTGGGGGCATGCAAACCTTTTGGAGTGCAAGCGAAGAGCGACTATTTATTTTTTAAATTTGTAGGTCCTCTAACCCTTTAAACTCGTAGGATTGGTCATTTCCTAACTTGCATAAAGAAAGGATGTGGGGCAAAACTCTAAAAGTTGCCGTTTTTATATATGAGACATTCTTATTATACGACTGGATTAATCGAGCAGTTTTAGCGCGGACTTCATGCTCGTTAAAAAATAAACATAAGCAATGAGCACATGTTCCTCCAAAGTTTAAGCTCATTAAAAAATGAACCAATTTCCGGTAAATAACCATCGTGAATGTAACACTTCAGCCTTTAAAGCCTTGGTCGTGTTTGCACCATCACCTCCACTCTGTATTGGCCGATCATTCACCTCCATTTGATTGTTTACCCATTTTGAGGAACAGCTACGAAGAGTGATCATGTTAGCCATCCTTGTAACACTGCCGTGATTGGAAAATTCCAAACCTTACCTGGAATCAGTTGCTACCCAATTTTATCACTCGTTCCTCAAAAGACGAGTCTCCTTTAAGCTCTTTTCAAATGACTCGTAAAATATGAAAAGATTGCCGAGCCATTGGCCTCTCCAGCTCGTTAAAGGGACCGGAAGTGCTATCCCTCCTCTAAATTTTAATCTTTTTGGACCTAGGGGATTATTACACAAAAAGATCGAGCGCTTGTTTTGTTGGCTCGTTAAAAGTATCGAAAATTCATCCCTTCTGTATTGTTTTATAATTTTTCAGACTTAAGGGATTAGATGACGAAAAAGGAATTTTGGAGTTTCCTTTACATTCCTTTTCAGACTCTCTAAAATTGAAAAGGATCGAGTTATCTTTGTCGTTAAACTCATTAAAATTTTAATAGCGACAAACTTTTCTATAGACGAGAACGAGTTTCACTATCGCTAGGCTCGTTAAAACATAGCGATGGGTTTGCCCGAAGGGCAAATTATAGAACAAGAATATGTTATCCTCCCCAAGCTTGACAAAAATAAAGAGGTACTGGTCAGCAATGACTGGGGAAAAATTGGGAAGAAAACTTGAAGAAACTTTGTTGGTAGCAAGTCGCTCTTGAACATGACACTTTCACTCCGCATCCAAGTCGGGTTGGGTTGTTTCATTCACCGGTCACATCACCATGGTCCCATCACACCATCCACATTTGGGGTTAATGCTACCAATCCATCACGTCAGTGTCGCCGATATGTTCAAGAGAAGTCATTCAGAGAATTCACCTGTGTCTCACCCGCTACAATACATTTATACTCCATTATTTCATGACCGCCACCCTGAACCTTATATCACCAGATCGTTTTCACCTCCATTAAAATCATTTGCTCCGTTCTGTGTCATTGATGTGGGATTCATTAAGGCCCTCCTGTGATGGATCGCTTCTTGTCAACATCAGCTCTTTATCCAAGAAGTCGATCTAGGAACACCCCGTTCAGTACTTTGAAGCTTGCATGCCTCAATGGCAAGTTTCTCACTTCCGGCGACAGGTTTACATCAATGGCCTTCGACCGAAAGATTTTGCGTGGTGTTCGACGCCAAGTCCTTTATTCACACCACATGAATTTTACTGCAATACCTTGAGGGTCATTATCATTATCGGTGATTCCTCTTGCGCCTGTTAACAACTTACATCATTGGCTGGTAATCAGGCGATGTCTTTCCATGTTCGACTTCAGAACATCTCTCACATGGATAGACTTGTACTTCAAGTGAAGATCGAACGAGATTGAAGACCCCGGATCTAGTTTCATCCATCCGGGCTGTGATATATATTCAGGGAAATAAAGACATTAAATGTACATCATTGCTGCACAGATAATCATCCAATCAAAGGGATGATATTAAAACCTATAAAATCCTATAGGACAGCCTATAAAATCCTCTCTTTAGGATATTATTGGCCATCCCTCTTCAAAGATGCAAAATAATATGTTAAAAGATGTGACAGCTGCCAAAGAGTAGGGAAACCTACCCTCTCAAATGAAATGCCATTACAACCACAGGTACTCATCGAACCCTTTGAAAAATGGGCTCTAGACTTCATTGGACCTATTAACCCACCATCTAAATAAAGAAAGTATATGTTGGTATGTACTGATTATGTCACTAAATGGGTAGAAGCCAAAGCATTATTTTCTGCTACTAAGCATTCAATTGTTAGTTTTCTTTATGAGGATATTTTTACTTGCTTTGGTGTTCCAAGAGAAATTGTAACAGATCAAGGAGGTCAATTCACACCCAAACTGGTGGAGAAGCTGATGGAAGAGTAAAAGGTCAAGCACAGAAAATATACTCCTTACCATCTGCAAGAAAATGGTCAAGTGGAGTCTACAAACAAATTTATTGAAGGCATCATTACCAAGACTCTTCATCTACATAGAAGAGATTGGGCAGAAAGGCTTCCTGAAGCCTTATGGGCCTACAAAACTACATGGAGGAATACAACAAGACATTCTCCTTATGAAATTTTTTATGGGAAAGAAGTTCTGCTCCCCATTGAGTTCCAAGTTAGGACCTTCAAGATGGCAGTTCAATTGGGAATGGATCTATCAGAAGCCCAAAAGCATAGAATGGAGCAGTTGAATGAACTAGATGAGATCAGACAAGAAGCAATCCTAAGAACTGGTCTAGATCAATATCAAAGAGCTAAGTGGCATGACAAATACATCAAGGAGAAAAAGTTTCAAGAAGGAGATTGGGCATTGCTATTTGATTCCAAGTTCAAAGATTTCAAAGGTAAATTTCAGACTCATTGGCTTAGGCCATATGAGATTGAAAAAGTCTTTAGCAATGGAGCAGTAAGAATCAAAACCATTGATGAACATCAAACTCCTCTTATTGTGAATGGTCACAGATTAAAGATATATCATAAGCCACTCTCAAAGGAGGAATTTGTCAAAATCTTTCAAGATAATTCTGCAATAAGGCCGGTGAAGAAGAATCCTTCTTCTCCACCAGCCTAGTCTTTGCTCTTTTCTATTTTAAAAATAATAATAATAATAATAATTTGTATAAGCCTCAAAACCAATCAATGATTGGCAATCTCGTATAGAAAATACAGGGCAAAAATCAGAAACTTCTGACGCCCTATATTTTCCAAAAAAAATTCCTCTCATTTTATTCATAATTTCATGTCATTTCGCTTCACTTCATTTCATTTCATCATCACATTCTGCCAATAAAATCCCTTTTATGACCAGTTTTCATATATCATTCACTCAGTCATCATTCATTTCCATCCATCTCCATTCAGTCATATGTTCACTGTGTCAGTTTCCGCAGCTGAATTCTATTTCCGCAACTAAAAACTGATTCTGCAGTTGATTGTTGATTCCGCAGCTAACACTCTATTATTCAGTACTGACAGTCAGATGTTAGCCAAATAATGATGAGAACCAAATGCAAGTATGACAAAGGAAAATATTTTGAAGATATAAAGCACCTAAAGCACCAACAGGAAGCAGCTAATCAAAGGTTAGTGGACGGAAGTGGCAAAATTCTAAGGTATGAGCAAGATTCATTTCAAATAGCATTTTAAAGCACATTCTATATAGTTATGAAACCACCAGCTCCATTATGTGTAATGATTAGCATTGATAGCTTTCATAACCACTCCATGGCCTTTACATGATTCCACCACGAACTTTGCATTAATTTTTAACGGCCTCATGATCCGCCTCCGAATTTAACTCGTGTTTATTTGTACATTGGCATTCCACCTGCTGAACCGGGTAATTATGAGGACGTAATCTATTTGATCATGACTCTTTCCCACCGCACAAATCCGAAATCATTTTGAGAACATGCTCATGCCTATTCCACATCCTTCTAGTCCAAAAGCCGGGCTCACTCTACTTCCATACTATTCCATTGAAGATGTGTTTGTTACTTATGGCCTGTTTACATAAGCCTCTGCTCCGTGAACTCATTCTCACTACCTGTTCTCTGCTCTTCTGTTTATAACTACTGGTTTTTCTCCACAAACCTTCTCCATCCCCCGCTAACACAACTGTTTCACCTCCATCAATCACAGACGTATTTTAAGGCAGGAGGAAGGAATGGGTCTTCTGCTAATAGCAAAACCGGACAGGCCTAAATTCATGGAGGGGTATCCACAATTGAAAAGAATATTAAGGAAGGCACGGTGGCTGCAGTTCATCCAGAAATTTAGAGGCTACAATAGAGAAGTCACGAAGAAATTTGCAAGGTCTTTTAATGGCGTGGAAGTTGAGGTTGGAGATCTTAAATTTTCAGTCACAGAGGCATCTATCGCAGTAGCAATGTAACTCCCACAAGAGGGGGAACGATTGTTCAAAAACAAAAACTTTGATGAGAGGGCCTGGAGGATTATCTTACGCAATCCAGGATTATCTTACGCAATCCAGGATTATCTTACGCAATCCAGGTATGGATATAACCATTTTCAAACATGGAATCCTTGTCTCTGCTCTAGAGGAAAAGTGGACTAGTTTATTATTGATAATCCAGAAGTTTATTACATGTGAAGGACGGTTTGGGTCCATGTACATGTACCACATCTAGTTGCTAATGAATTTTCTAGAAAATCAAACCATCAATTTGCCTTAATTTCTATTGAATAGCCTGAAAAAGATGTCCATAACTGTACAAAAGAATCTGGAGGACATAGAACCCACCTTCACCATCACAACCTTGTAAAAATTTTGATTGAAAAACAGTTGAAGGAAAGGAAGGACACCTGGGAACAGTTTTTGATTAGAAACTTTTTTCAGGATCCACCTGAAACACCCAAGAGTAGCTCAGCAAGGAAAAGTAGGAGGAAAATAAGTGTGAACATTCAGGACACTCCTACTAACATAGCTAAAGAAAATAATAAGGAAGAGAAGCTGTCTGAAAGTAGGAAGGAAAGAACTGAGGTTAAGAAGCAAAGAAAACAAAAGGGGAAAAGAAATATTGAAGCTGTCTATCAAACCCCAGAACCTTCCTCAGAAGAGGACCAAATACTTTCTGAAAGACTAGTTTACCTTCAAGAACAATTAACTGTAGCAAAGAGAAAAGGGAAAGAAAAATAGAGTGTGGAGAAAGGAGACACTAGCTCACAGAATCTAAGGAGGAGCTCCAGACTTAAAGGAAAACTGAGGAAAGTACAAACTAAAGGGGTCCACTTCATTGATTTAGGAGGGGAAACACCAGAACAGTCTCCAACAATCCCTCCTGGCCGTAGCCCACACCATACTCCTATTTCTCAACCAGATTTTGAGATCAGTCCTTCTCAGCCAGATTTTGAGATCAGTCCTTCTCAGCCAGATTTTGGGGACAACCCAAGAAAGGCTACACCTGAGATAGATCCAACCCAATAATAAATGTATGATTTTATTGAGTCGTTGGAGAAGACTACCACAGATCAAGGCACTTCATCTGCCCAGCTTAATACAGCCTAGGAAGCTCTAATCCAATCACTAAAACAGGAAGTTTTTGAACTGGAAGTCCTAAATAGACATATCAAAAGAGAAAATGAAACATTGAAAGAACAGAACAGGTTGGATAAGATTATTCATGACAACACCATGTTGCATCTTGGGCTGTGGCAGAAGAAAAATAGGAAACTGAAGAAAAAGAGCAGGAGGTTGAGTAAACCTCTTATCAACCTCAAATTCAGGTGCCTAATGAGAAAACCTAGGATGAGAGTGGTAACAAGAAAGAAGAAAAGAAGGCTGGATGTGTTAGCAGAGGTCTCAGAACACATGAACTAAAGGAAGGATGGTCACAGTTTTGGTTGCATGAGGACATGCAACACCTTCACATTGGGGGTATGTTGAGCCCTAAAACTACATCTCTTCTACACACTTTTCTAGACTTTTTCCCCTCATCAGTGCCTCATAAGCTATCAAAGATCATTACATATTGATTCTGAGAGTGCATTTAAGTGGTTTTCTAACTATGTTTTTGTGTTTGCTATTTGACTTAGATTTTGCTCATCAGCTACGGAATGCAGCCACTTTCCACAGGTGACTTGAGATTCTGCAGTTGTTTTTGTTGATCTCTAGGTTGCAGGTGTCAACAAGCAAAACAAGGCACGTGGGCATTTCAGGAATGATCTGGACATGGACCAGGTCCTATTGGTTTAGCCAAATTCGTAGAGGAAAGCCTTGGTCAAACGATGGTCAAACGAGGATTTCTACGGTAAACAGGTCTCTGTTTCAACACGTAAAGGGTCTGAGATTGTTCCTAGATCCATGGATTCATTTTGACAGCTATAGACTGCCTCCACGACGCAAATCCAACAGCCACCTTTTGGTAGATTGAATGATCATGGCAACCAACATGCTAAGCTCATGGGTGTTGTCTTTTTACGTGTCCTCTGCTGAAGGTGTTCCATAGGAAAAACAGTTATGTAATTTCCTTTATAAATAACGCGTTTGCAAACGCATGTAGCTAGTTTTTGATGTAATCTTGCTGTTAGTTCATGTATTGTGTCGTGACATTGGTCCTGTTGTTGTAACGAGAGGATCCTTCCTCTGTTTTGCAATATAACAAGACTCTGTTTTATATGATTGTGTGAGCGTAATTTCGGACTAACAACGTGTTAACCAAGGCCATGTAGAGGGCCCCTACTGGATAAGGTTTCGTTCTTTATTTTTGTAAAGTTTTCATATGTTATTGTCTTATTTCCATTGTAGATATTTCGTAGTTTTTTCACCTGTGTATATTTCATATTTTATTTATGGTGTTAATGTTTCATTCCTGTACATGATTTTCCAAGCATTGTATATTTTTGCTAACACTATTTAGTGTGTTTCAGGATAGGCTAGGCCCGGGAATTTTCATACAATTTTTGCAATAAAATAGTGACATGAGATTGGCCTCTCTGCTGACTTTGTTTTTCTTATCTTTCAATTTTAGTTATGCCTTGATTTCAGTGTTATTCATTTGCTGTTGATAGTTAGTTTAGATATCAAATTCTTCATGTCATTTAATGTTATCTTCAGAGCCATGGCTTAACCCCAAAAAGCTACTTGGCGAGATATCGGACTATAAGTGAAGTGAATTGGTTTTACTTTTATTAGTTTGTAGTTTTTGATTTGTTTGAGTGCAATAGCTTAACTTTTATTTATGTATTTAGATGAGCAGCACAGATAGTGATTTCATGATCAGTAGTTTTTCATTTGTTTGATTTGAACAGCTGCACATTTACATTCTTGTTCAAGTACTAATTTCATCACTAGTATGTTTTGAGATTCTCTGAAGTGTTAAGCTCTGGAAGTCATCATAAAGGACATAATTGCCTCAAAATCTATATCCATACTTGCCTTCTAAAGTATTCTTAAAACTTAGATATATGGTTTCCATTCACATTAGGAGACAAACCAAGATAAAAACCCCAAAAACAAAATAAAATTAAAACCAATAAAAAAAGTAAGAAAGAGGTTGTCTTGCACATATAGTGCGCCACACTTCATTAGTCTACGACTCCTGGATTGATAATTAATGTAGCAATTTAGGACATACTAAACTGACTAAACATGTATCACCACTAACTATGTTAAAACCTTTGTTATGAAACATTTGATATATATGGTGCAGGGTTATAACAGTCATACCGTATATTACAATATAGTTGTAACGTGATACTATAGTTTGCCAATCAAATCCCAGGAGTCCTGCGGATTTGACCCTGGGACCTTCCCATGGGTTATATAAAAGACTATACCAATGTGCCATGGCCAAGGGAGATATAAGAAGTGTATTCTATAATTGTTTTGACAGTGCCTGTAAATGCCTTTTGAGGCATAACTCTGCTAATATTGAGCCTTTTTGTAATATGACAGTTGTGTGGGAAAGTTGAGGCCAAAGCCTATCAGTTGACAGTAGCTATTGATGTTTGTGGGCATATTTCATAATGGTGAATTTTGATGTAAAGAGACTTTATGAGAATTTTCAATACATTGGACGCCCAGTGGAAGTAGACTTGGAGATGTAGTCCAGGAGGGACAAACTCTGTCATCAAATTTGATGTGTTTGCTTCTTATTTCTATTGTTCATGGTTGATTTTAGATTTCAAGTTTTTAATTTTAAGGCACATAAAAATCCATTTTCCTTATTAATTTGCTTAAGTAAACCTTAGTTAATATTTGAAGAAATTGAGAAAATAGTCAATTCTGTAGTTTTTGGATCATATTTTGGTATCAAAGCAAGGTTGATCATGTATAAGCGGGATATTTTCCAATGTGAATGTTGCCTAGATCCAGGTTGCGACGTGGAGAAGGGAAACTTGAGTAGATAAATCCAGAGATTGGAAAGACGAAAGTCTCTCAAAAGTTGAATATGGGAGAGCCAAATGAAGGAGAAGCTCTTGAAACAAAAATCATTGGTGAGGAGTAATTTCAACAAATGTGCCTTAATATGTAATGGATGATTGCAGAACTTTGTCAAGACAAGAAGACTAGAGATGCAGCTTCATCTTCTAAAGGAACGAAAGAGAAAAAGGGAAAGGAAAAAGTTGATGGTAATGAACTTCCTCCTCCTCCATCTTCGTCTTCTTCTTCTTTATTCTCTTATCATTCAAGTTCAAATTCAGACTTACAAAAGAAACCAAAGAAATCTCCTTTTTTGAAGCTTGATGTTAAGTTTGAGTTGCCAATATATGATGGTGAAATGAATCCTAAAAAGTTAGATAATTGGATAAAACAAATTGAGATGTATTGTAGAATTCAAAATGTTGTTGATGAATCTGCAAAAATTCAGTTAGTTGCACTTAGAATGGGAGGAACAACTTTGATTTGGTGGGAATGTAAAACTCAATCATATTTGAAGCAAAAAGGAAAAATTATCTCTTCATGGTCTAAGTTTTTTAAAGCTCTTAGAAAGAAATTATATCCTTAAGGATATATGCAACAAGTTGTAATGGATTGGCAGCATTTAAGGCAAGGTAAAGGACATAGTGTGCAATAGTTTACTCAAGAATTCAGGAAAAAATCATTAGCACTTAATGTTCCATTAAACACATGGGAAACTTTGATAAAGTATATTGGAAGTTTGCATTCTTATTTGCGACATACTTTGCTTATGTTTAATCCAATTGACTTTGATGAATTGTGTGTATAAGCCATTCATATTGAATTAGGTGGCAAACATTTTCAATCAAACTTTTCAAAGGAACCATTCAAGCATTCAAAGAACAAAGATTCCAAAGAAGGCAAGGGAAAGAATAAATTGAAGGGGAAGAAAGAGGTAACAGCCAAGAAGGAAGGAGAAAGGCCTACTTGTAATCATTGTCAGAGGGTTGGACATGAAGACTTCAAATGTTGGAAGCTTCATCCTGAAATTAAACCAAAGAAGTTCCTTAAGAAGAAGGGTGAAATGAAAGCTAATGCTGCAGTCCAACAAGATTTGGGATCTGACTCCAGTGATGAAAATAAGATCACCGATATGGGTCTAACAAGTATTCCTTCTAAAACTAGCTCTATCTCTACTTGTTATGCATCTTCTTCAGAATTTAATAATGTGATTAAAGAAGGGATTTGAATTGTTTCACATAAGGGTCATATCCAAGCACACTAAGATAGGCACATTATTCAATAGTGGATCAAAAGAAAATCTAATTTATGAGGAACCAGTAAGGAAAATGGGATTGGAAACTAAAAATCATCCAAAACCTTAACCTTTGGGATGGTTGAAAGAAAATACTCAGATGAAAGTCACAAAACAGTGTCGATTAAGGTTTACAACTACAACTAATTTTGTTGATGAAGTTGAGCTAGATGTGATTCCTTTAGATATATGTGGAGTTGGGTTGGGTAGTCTATATCTTTATGATATAGATGACATATTTCATAGAAAGGAGAATAAGTATCATCTCTTTAAAGATGGAATTGAATATATTGTCAGCGCACATAGAATCAAGACAAACTTGGATTTAATCAATGCCAGTCAAATAAAAAAGCTAATAAATTCAAGGATAAGGTATATTCTCTTGATTGTTAAAGAAAAACCTAAAGATAAGTATGATGCTTTTCAAGGGTGTGATTCTTAGTTTAAGGACAAATTGGTTGAAATAGTAGATTCTTATAAAGAATTGTTTAAAGAACTAAAAAATTTACCTCCAAAACGAGAAATACAACATGAGATTCAACCACAATCTGATGCCCCTCTCCCGAACATTGGCATGTATCGTATGTCAGTCATAGAGATGAAGAGATTAAGAAACAAATTCGGAAATTGGTTGATAAAGGATTTATTCGACCTAGTTCTTCTCCATGTGGATCACCGATCATATTAGTCCCAAAGAAAGATAGTACTACTTGGAGAATGTGTGTTGATTTTAGAGGCTTAAATAAAATCGCCATCAAGAACAGGTATCCTCTTCCTAGAATTGCCGATTTTCTTAATCAGTTAAATAATGTTGCTTAGTTTACAAAACTGGATTTAAGAAGTGGTTATCATCATATTTGTATTGCAGATAATGATATATGGAAAACTGCATTTAAGACTAGACAAGGGGCTTTTTGAATGGTTGGTTATGTCGTTTGGGTTATGCAATGCTCCATCAAATTTTATGAGAGTGATGAATGATGTTTTTTGTCATTTTATTGAGAAGTTTGTCATAGTATATCTGGATGATATTCTTATTTTGAATTCAAGTTGGGAAGAACATGTAAAGTGTGTTAAACAAGTTTTTGATGTGTTGCAAAAAGAGAAACTGTGTCTCAAACTCTCTAAATGTGAATTTCGAAAAACTTCCTTAGTATATCTTGGTTACATAGTTGGAGGAGGTCAACTAAAAATAAATCCAAATAAAATTGATGTAATTATTAAGTGGCCAAGACATCAAAATGTGACGGAATTTAGAAGTTTCATGGGTGTAGTTCAATATTGGAGGAAGTTTGTTTCTCATTTCTCTTTTATTGCATCGCCACTTCATGCTTTAACAAGTTCTAAAGTATCCTTTTAGTGGGCAGGAAAACAACAAAAAACATTGGATACTTTAAAGAAGAAAATTATTAAGCTCCAATCTTGGCTTTACCAGACCTTCAACAACCATTTTAAATAGAAACCGACGCTAGTGGGTATTCAATGGGTGCAATATTATTACAAAAAGGAAAGACTATTTTTTTTCATTCAGAAACAATTTCTAAAGAAGTTTCTAACTATCCAACTTATGATAAAGAATTGTATGCATTAGTGGAAAGTGTTAAAAAATGGAAACATTATTTAATGGGCAAATAAACAACAATTCATACAGATCATCGGCCACTTTAGTACCTTCAATCTCAAACCAAGTTGCAACAGTATCAACATTATAGATGGATAGGTTTTTCGCAACAATTTCATTTATTAATCAAATATAAGAAAGGTACCACCAATAAAGTAGTTGATATGTTATTAATACCTCCATTGAATGCTTTAGTTATTCTGCAAAACAACTCTTTAGCACATGAAAGTTAAATAGAACGATATGTTGCAGATATTGATTTTAAGGATGTTTATGAATCACTAACTCATGGTGCTCAGGTGGAAGAAGTGAATTATCATGTTCATGACATGTTATTGTACCATCTTGGCAAGTTGTGCATACCACAAGGAGAAAGAGTGCATGTCATTAGGGAAGCACATTCTTCTTGTGTTTCAGGGAATTTTGGTGTAGGTAAGACAATGGCACAATTACAAAGGTTTTTCTATTGGCAATGGATGAATGAAATAGTTGCTAAGTACATCAAAGGTTGTGTCATGTGTTCAACAAGCAAACCAAAGAATAGAAATTTAGATTTGTATATGCCACTTCTAGTTCCTTCTCGACCATGGGATAGTATATCTATGGATTTTGTAGGAGGGCTTCCAATGTCTAGAAAAGGGCGTGATTATTTATATGTTGTGGTTGATCGATTTAGAAAAATGTGTATTCTTGCTCCATGTAAAAATAAAGTTATTGTTGAACATAATTCACATATGTTCTTTCAAAATGTGTGGGTTCATTTTGGGTTTCCTACTTCTATAATCTCAGATCGAGACTCTCACTTTTTGGGGGAGTTTTGGTCCACTTTGTGGGGACTCATGGACACTAAGTTGAAAAAGAGCACAACTTTTCATCCACAAACCAATGGGAAAACAAAGGTGGTGAACAAAACAGTGGTACATCTTCTCAAAGGTTATTGTAGCAAACATCCTAAGTTGTGGAATGAATCCTTACATTATGTTCAGCATGCTTACAACTGGGCCTTGCACTCTTCTACTAGCATATCTCCTTTTGAAACATGTTTTGGGTACCTGCCAAAATCACCAATGGACTTAATGTTTGGTGAAGAAGCTAAGGAGGATGGACATGGAGATGTCAACAAAGAAATAAAGTTCATTCAAAGAATCCAAAATATTCATGACGCAGTGCGGGACCAATTGGAGAAAAGTTAGGCCAATCACAGAATGCGTCATGACAAGCATCATATGGATAATCACTTCTAGGTTGGTGATCAAGTATGGCTAGACATCAACAAAGAAAGGATGAAAGGTGAAGGTAAAAAGCTGACACCTATAAGGAATGATCCTTTTAAAATTGTTGAAACTATTAGGCACAATGCATTCTGGTTGAATTTGGCTCCATACATGCACATATATTCAGTTGTAAATGTTGATAAATTGAAGTTGTATGAACCTCCAATGATCATGGATCAAGAGGAAAATTCTCAAGTTCCAACCGTAGATGATTTTGCACTTGAATGTATGACTGAGTTACAGGAAGATAGCATCTCCTGCAGCCATTGGCCCTTTTGGCAATAGCCCACATGGTGCGGACTAAGGTCTCACTCGAGGTAGTAGGAGAGGGTGTTGGAACCAGGTTTCTATACCCTTGGGATGTCTTGATGTGGCCTGGAAGGTTTGCACATCGTTCTGCGGCTCCACACCACTTTGCCCCATGTGGATCGGACCTAGGAACCCCTTAATACCTATTAATGCATTGTTATAGATTCGATCTACTTTTATGGTCTTTAAGCAAACATCTAACAGAAATAACCAATTTGCACATCTAGGAAAAATACAGATTTGCATCAACTCATAACATAAGCATACGTGCATAGATCAAACAGTTATTTAAATTAACCAGATCCACAATAATTCAGATTTTACACAAAATTTCATAATCAACTCATCTTTATTTAATTCTTTCACCAATACATCCAGATCCGCCCTACGCACTCAGCTGCAGGGGTCTAGGCACACAGCTGCAGACTCTACTAGGCCTCTTCACACACAGCTGCAGAGCCTCTATTTACCTACCAACACCCTTGAATCGAACCTACAGACGCTTCAAGACTTCGCTCCTCAAAAACCCATTACCATTCAAATCCAAAAGTACATATCAAAGCTGACCTTCTACCCATAGAGCCTCGTTCTATTTATACATTCCCATGGTCCGCAGACCATGGGAAAGCTGACTTACTTCCTATTCTTCTATATTATTTCTTGGGCAGACAACCCTTTGACTCAATCTATTACATTTCGTGCTCTGCATATTTAAGAGTTTTTACAATATTTTTATCCTAATTTATAGGCTCTACACCCCAAAACTGTTACGCAGGACCTCCGCTACCCAACAAGCCCCCAACACAATCATCGTGACTCGTCCCGAGTCACTCGTTTGTGCGATGAGACGCGCTACCTAGGCTCCATGGTTCACCTCCCCGTGAGTGACAGCCTTCATTCTACTGCTCCTTCTTCGTCTCCTGCAACACTTCTTCCAGCTCTTGCTTCGTCGTTCCTACCAATTCTCACAACTGATACTACTCATTCTGCTCTGCTTGGTTAACACAGAACAACCCCTTATAGGATTTTAGCTCTAGCTGGGATGCCACATACGGGACCTGCTCGTACCAACGCAACCAATTTCTAAGTTCGTAGCTTCTCATCGCATTGTCTGTTGTAGCTTGTGTTGCAATTTTGCAAGACCATTACTGTTGTCCGCGAGATCCCAATCTTCAAGATACCCCAGAGATGACTTATTAACTCCAATTCCACCAATTGGCTCAGTATTCACAACTTTTCCTTTACCCTTTATGGTTCACCGACTAGCCCATGGGTAAGGCGACGGCATCCGGAGCAATTCTGCTTATTTTCTATAAACTTCCGGCACATCCCCTCCCATCAATGCTGAATTCTGGGTGGTGCCCGCAGCCGTCCACATCGTATTTTTCAGAAAGCTCGGCATCTTTGGCCATATCACAACTCTCAGCCTTACTCCTTGAGCATAGATAATGAAGAGTTCCATAGCGGCAGGGAAGCACAATAGCTTAAGGTTCTCAGAAGCGTAGCTTGTTTGGTGAAGGCCCCTCTGTGATTTATAAGTGTTTTGAAATTCAAATTTGTTGGCTCCTGCCTTTTCCAGTGTCCTCATGTTAAGCCTGCAGTAGATCATTCCAGATCTGGTTCATACCTTGTCTCTTAATTGCCTATCGCCCGCTCCCTTTTGCCATAACTCAGACATCTTGTCATGAATAGTGATAGCAACGGTCACCTCTCTGCTTGTCAACATAGCAGCGCATCCCTGTCTATGAAACCACGACCCTTGTGACAGACCATATCCACGCGCACCCTGGTGGTCACGCAACTTCCCCCCAGACTACTTTATCGTCCCGTGCTCTCTTTCAATTGGTTGGAGCAGTGAGACTGTCCTTCGGTCGGTTAGTCAGGCGGTCGACCCACCCGTGTAGAGCTTTAGGCGACTGCCATTTACTCATCCCAAGAAGGGGTCTCCATTGAGCTTAGCAAGCTAGACCGCACCTCCATCTGTAACTTCTTTGACTACATAGGGACCCAACCAATGCATTCGAAGCTTGCCAGGGAATTTTTCGAACTTGCTGTCATACAGTAATACTAGATCATTCTCCTTGAAAGTGCACACCTTGATATGGTGATCATGCCACACTTTCTCTCATTGTTTTTGTACTTGCTGATGGAATCTGACCAAAAACCATTCCTCCTCAAGCTCCTCCAGTTGCGCGAGCCATTCCTCCAAAGCCCTGTAGTCGGCCATGCTTGTTATTGTCGCAATTCGCAAACTGGGTATAATATATTCCATGGGCATAACGGATTCCTTACCATAGACTAACCGAAAAGGTGTCTGGCCCGTCAACTTCTTTCACGTGGTCCGGAAAGCCCATAGCACAGTGGGGATGTGCAAGTCCCAGTCATTTTGCTACGCGTTACACACGTTAGTCAACGCAGTCTCCAAAATTTTGTTGAACGCTTTGATAGTCCCATTCGCTTGCGGATGGTATGGTGTACTCTGTTGATGATAGATCTGAAATTCCTCAGTGAGTGCACTGATTGTTTCATTCAAAAAGTGTGTTCCCCTGTTGCTCATTAGAATTTTGGGACATCCAAACCATGTCAACACATTCTCGAAGAAAATATCTGCCACTATAACAGTTGTGCAGTCCTTAACTGGCTGTGCTTCTGCCCATCGAGTCAAATATTCAGTTGTGGTGATGATATAGCGCGCACTCGTCTTCCCTTGAGGTGCAATAGGTCCCACAAAGTCGATTTCCCACTTCTCAAATGGTTGCAACGTCATCTATGGATTGAGTAGCATTTCATCCCTTCACGATGGTTTCCTAGTCTGTTGACATACATCACAAGCCCAACAGTATGCTTTCAAGTCTTGATGTAGAGTTGGCCACCATAGTCCTGCACGAAGAATCTTATGTGATGTGGCGCTACCCGCATAATGTCCTCCAGTAACCCCTCCATGTGCTTCAGCCATGATCTATCCTCGCTCGAATTCAAGTATATATCTGCATAATATTTCATCGTTTCCCAACTTATAGAGGTGTCCTGCAATAACAGTAAAGTATACTACGCATATTACCAATCCTTTCTTCTGTTGAACGAAATATCCCTGCGACGCGCTTCCTGTGGTTAAGAAGTGGATTATGTCCTCAAAATGGCCATCCACGACGCGCACTACATACAGATGTGCATCTGGTAATCCTTCCTCCAAGTTTGTGGGCTCTTCGTCGTTCTTAATTCGAGATAGGTGGTCTAGGCCTGCATTTAGACGTCCTAGCTTTACAATGACTTCGAAGTCATATTCTTGAAATAATAACAGCCACCTACAAATGCGCCCCCCCAACACAGGCTTATTCACCAGGTATTTTAGCGCTAAGTGGTCAATATACATCTTAAAGTGTCCTCCAAGTAGATAGTGGCAGTATTTCTGGAGTGTGTATACCATCGCAAATCCTTCTCGCTCAGTAGTAGAGTAGTTCCTCTCAGCTTTTGACAATTGTCAACTTGCAAATGCGATCAGATGATCAATTCCCTCCGCTCCTTCTTGAGTGAGTACCGCGCCCAATGCGATACACAACGCGTCAACGTGCACATGAAATTCGATGTCCCATTTCGGAAAGACCAATATAGGGGCTGATGCCATCTTTTCCTTAAGCATTTCCAGACTTCTGTTGCATTCCTCATTCCAACAATACATGGCATCCTTCTTTAGCAACTGTTCCATTGGTTCCGTGATCTGTGCGTAGCTTTTTATGAACTTCTGATAGTAACCAGAGTGGCGCACAGTTGTTTGACACTTCGCGGTGCTTGCAGATTAAGTATGATAGCGATCTTCACCAGATCCACCATCAGACCTTGCTTACAAACCACATGGTCGAGCAGGTTCCCGAAGGTGACGAGGAAAGTACACTTCTTTAGATTAAGCATAATCTGGTGCCATCGACAAGTATCCAGCATGAACCGTAAGCTCACGGTATATTTCTTAACTAGCCCAAATACGGTCCAATCATCAAGATATACCTCTAAGAACTTATGTATAAACTCTTTGAATGCAGCTACCACAACGCGGGAGAATATTGCCAGCACGTTCTTTAGTCCAAAGGGCATCACCATATACTGAAAACAGCCCCACTCGGTGGCGAAAGTTGTCTTACTCCTGTCCTCTAGCACGATCTTAATTTGGTGGTACCCTGAGAAACTGTCCATGAATGAGTAGGCCTCCTATCCTCCCACATTTTCCAGTACCTCGTCTATAAATGGTGTCAGAAAGTGATCGTTGACACATGCATCATTGAGCTTTCTGAGATTGACACAGATGCAAATTTCACCCTTTTGTTTCTTCTCTTGCACAACCATAGGACTTACCCAGTCAAACTCTTCTACCAGTTCAATTATTCCTGCTACAAGCATCTTGTCCAACTCTTCGTGAACCTTTGCTTTGTATTTTGGATTCAACTGGTAAGGCCGCTTCTAAATTGGCTTTGCATCTGGCTTCAGGGTTATCTTCATCATTCCCAGGTCACCGAGGATCCCTTTTAACTTTGTGATTTTTTTGGGGAATAAATCTTGATATTCTCTAAGCAAATCGACCACTTTTTCCACCGTGGCATCGTCCCAATAGTCTCCCAACGTTGCATACTTCGGCTCGTCCTTCATTCCGATGTTTACTTGTTTCATTTTCAGTGGCGCGGTGATGTCTAGATCCTCGATTACTGGTTCGCGCACCTCGCAACTCCCCTTTGTTTCCGAAATATTGATGTTTCTAGGGTCATCCTCATCATCGTCTACCTGCACATTGTAACATTCCAGGGCCTAGCAGAATTGTCGCGACCAATCTGGCTGCACGATTTCTTCTAGTTCCAATGGTATTTTGAAAATAGTGGCCTTTACCACCTGCAACGCGTTGTCCACAGTATCCATCCATTGATCCTCAAAGAGGAACGTTGACAGAAACCCTTCGCGCAGGATATCCCATTCGCTTGTGCCATGTCGGAGCTCTGTTTCAGTATACCAATTCCTTGAGACAATGTCCAGGGTATGATAAAATAAGTGTACCCACTCCTATTGAGGCTCTTCTCCATAGGCTTGGACCCATCTGGTCAAGTGCATGCACAGATCGTCACGTCCATCGTATTTCTCCATTGTGCGTAGTTCTGGCCTCCCAAATCTTATCTGCATCATTCGCCTATAGTCATGCCAATTTTCGAAGGTTCCTTCATGTGTGCCCCACCAACGCACAGGCGTCGCACGCAATGCCCATTTCAACACATCGAACCACTAGTGCTCTAGTATTGTGCTTTCAAATTTGATCAAGAATTCATCTACTACTGTTAGCCCATCATACATCGATAGTTCACGATCCTGCGCTTTAATGCAACACAGCGATTTAGTCACCATATTGCAGTTTAACGTGGTTACCCCATTCAGCTAGTTACGCCATCGCTCATCTTCTTCATCTGAATCTTCAGTGCAGGATTCTGCATGCTCCCACAATATTCTTCCTTCCACCGTTGGATTGTCCCATACTTGATGTCGTGCAGTGATTTTATAAATACAATCTAATTCATCATCACTGCCTCCATCGCGCACGGGTTCAGTGTAACGCGGTCCTTCAGTCGGGTCTAGCGGAATGACTATGCGGAGCGACTTCTTCTCGAAGATCATTTTCTACTTCTTTAAATTAATAACTCCATTCATGTCAGTGGCCCAATCTATTCCTAATAATGCAGGGTAAGGGATACTTTCATCCACAATTTCGATTACCTCGAAGTCTGTTCGGGTGCTTGCGCCTTCTATATCTACCGTAATCCCTTGCAGTCTTCCCATGGGCAAGATCTTCTATTGATTCACCATCCTCAATTGAATAGGAGACCATTGCAGTGTGGGCTTGCCCATGCGCTCCCACGTTTGTTTAGGTAGTACATTTGCGTCTGAGCCCAAGTCTAAAATGATCTGATCCATCTCATAGTCACCAATCTGCGCTGTTAACCGCATTTCCCACCCAGTCCACGATGCATGTTTTCCCAATTTTTGGATCACGCGAGGTTCACTTGACCCTGTGCACCTATTTATCAATTCTTGCAAGCCCTTAACCGCTCTATTGTCGTGAAGCAATTTCATGCATGTCTCTAAAAAGGTAGTTAGCATTGAGGGATCCCTTTCTAAGTCGGATTGATCCCTACTACCTGGGGTAGAGACCTCCGTGAAGCTCTCCCTAGCTTCTAGACCTATCTCCTTGCGAACTCCTGCATCCTCCTTGGTTGGTTTCCCCTTATCTTCTCTTGTAACCGTGCCACTTTTGAGCACCATATATACGTTGGGATCTTCTTCGTTCGGTTCAGACCTCATCATCTGGACTTTTGATGTCGTTGCAGTTTGTGCTGCCTTTTTCTTACGAATCTATGCTATCAGTGTGGGGGACTCTATCAGTTCATGGTCGAAGTGTTCATAGTAAGGGCATGATATTCTAGTTGGATTGGTACAGTCCCACATGTAGTGACATGGCCCTCCACAGTTGTAACAGGTAAGCTTCCCGCGACCCCTTCCTGGCCCCATTCCTCCCCGTCCTCATCCATGTCCCTGGAACCCACTGTTCACTATCACCGCGGCTGGATCCTGACCTCGCACTTCAGTCTGCATTCTGTAGGCAGGTGACTGGTCCATCAATAATTGATAACTACGGCAGTCTCGTTCCTCGTGGCCCACCAATCTGCAAAAGTTGCAAAATAGTCGTTGGGGGGGTTGTCTCATGTTCTGTAATAGATGGCAATTGTCCATGGCATGCTTTCCTCCCTCCTAACATATCGCGCACCAGAGTGCGGGCACCGCGCTTGGCCCTGCCTATACCTCTAGTCGCAATGGCGTTGGTCCCCCCGCTGCCACATAGTTCACAAAGACTAGATAGTGATCTTTATCGTGACCCTGGCTTCTACACTTTATACACCATACTTCCTCCCGGGCTTCTAGGCAAGGTGCCTATTCCTGTTTTAAATTTTTCATTTCTAAACATAGGTTTTGTATCTGCGCTTGGATTTGCTGAACTCCCAACCCCGAGTCCTGTAACGGAGTTTTTTGCAACCTAATCGCTGTCTCTAATGCTTCAACCTGGGTTGAGATCTTTTGTTGTGACAAATCCGTCCTCAGATGCGATGTCAATGATGCCACAAACCAAGCACAGTGTTGCGCATCTGACAGTGTCATGTTCACCTCGCAGATGGTACTTTTCAGTCTTTGATCCAGATCCCACGGGGTTTCACCAGGCATCATCGCGATCTCCTTGAACCCTATGATCGACTGTGTTTCTGACTTTGGCCGGCTAAATTCTTTCTTCAATTCGGTCCAGATCTCTACTGTCCCTGCATTTGGGTGATCGTTTGAGTACTTTATATACCACGTCAGCGCTCGGTCCTGCAACGTGCTAACTAAGGTAGCCTTTTTGATGTTATCATCTGTAACTCCATGCACTTCCCATACCGCTATTACCACGAACCAAAATTGTTCTAGATCTTCGCTTCCTGCTCTTTTGAATACCGGAAGCTGGATCGTGCTTGTCATTCTTAACCTTTGGCTTGCGCGTCGATGTTCTATCACCTCGTACTTCTCCTGATCCATTCGATATTCTAGCTCTTTCTTTGTAGGATTTCAGTGTTCCGACATCAAACACCCCTTAGCCAAACAAATCCTACAGCTACTGGCCCTTTTGACAATAGCCCGCGGGGTGTAGATTAAGGTCTCACCCGAGGTAGTAGGGGAGGGTGTTGGAACCAGGTTTTCGCACCCTTGGGCTGCCTTGATGTGGTCTGGAAGGTTCGCGCACCATTCTGTGGCTCCGCGCCACTCTGCCCCATGTGGATCCGGACCTAGGAACCCCTTAATTCTTATTAATGCGCTGTTATAGATTCAGTCTACTTTTTATGGTATTTAATCAAACATCTAATAGAAATAACCAGTTCGTGCATCTAGGAAAAATACAGATTTGCATCAACTCATAACATAAGCATACGTGCATAGATCAAACAGTTATATAAATTATCTAGATCCGCAATAATTCATATTTTACACAGAATTTCAGAATCAACTTATCTTTATTTAATTCTTTCACCAATACATCCAGATCTGTCGTGCGCACTCTGCTGCAAGGGTTCGCACACATAGCTACGGACTCTATTAGGCCTCTGCGCACACAGCTACAGAGCCTCTATCTACCTACCAACACCCTTAACTTGGACCTACAGACGCTTCAAGACTTTGCTCCTCAAAAACCCATTACCATTCAAATCCAAAAGTACATATCAAAGGTGGCCTTCTACCCATAGAGCCTCGCTCTATTTATACATTCTCATGGTCCGCGGACCATGGGCAAGCCGACTTACTTCCTATTCTTCTATATTATTTCTTGGGTAGACAACCCTTTGACTCGATCTATTACATTTCTTGCTCCGCATATTTCGGAGTTTTTACAATATTTTTATCCTAACTTATAGGCTCTATGCCCCAAAACTGTTACGCGGAACCTCTGCTACCCAACAGAAGGTTCGCACTTCTAGACGAGGAGAGGTAGAGTATCTTCAAGTGAGACTCAAAGGCATGAATCCAAGAAAAGCAAGGTGGATGGAGATTGGAAGGGTGAGGGAACAATACCCTCACCTCATATCTGCTTAAAACCAAACTTTTGGTGGTCCAAAAGCTTCCAGTGGAGAGGAATGATCCAAGAGGATCCTCAAAATGCTCAAAATTCAATAGTCTCAAATTCTCATGAAACTAGCTCCAAGTCGAAGAGCTCATCACGTTGATTCTAGTGGTATATTTGGTTTTCAAAATGGCCTCCGTATGAGGGAGAACATGTGTTCTGAAGTTTTTTCCAAATAGGCAAAAAAGGGTGGCCAAAGCAAGCCAGGTGGAAACACCAGAGCAGGCCAAGTGATAGCGCCAAAGCAAGAAAAGTGGTAGCATGAGAGAAAGACATGTGGCAGTGGGCTAGAGCACCCCACCAGTCAAACCAAGCCTAGAATCTTGTGGGTCTAGCCCTCGACCTCCGGTGGTCATCCCAAAACCTTAACCGGCAGGCCATGAGCTTGTCGTTATACATATAATGGCGGGGACTTTATTTAAAGTTTATTTTAATTGATATGATGAGCGAAGGATTGGTTGAGCCCCGCATATCTGATGGCCCATCAAACCCTCAGATTGTTTAACCAGATCCTATACACCGATGCCAAACTTAGCACTCCAATCATATGATATATCACCGTTAGTATATTGTTTCGACCATATTCCAAAGTTAACGTAGGTTGCAACCAAATGCCACGTGGAGAGTATGGATATTACCGTCGGACTTTTGATATAACTATTGTTATAACCATATGCCATAGGTTGATTTATGTATCATCGCTGACTATGTTAAAACCTTTGTTAAGAAACATTTAATATATATGGCATGAGTTTATAACAGTCATACCATATATTACAATATAGTTGTAACATGATACTATAGTTTTCCAATCAAATCCTGGGAGGCTTGCGGGTTTGACCTCGAGACCTTCCCGTGGGTTATATAAAAGGCTATACCAATGCGCCATGGCCAAGGGAGATATAAGAAGTGTATTCTGTAATTGTTTTGACATTGCCTGTAAACGCCTTTTAAGCCTACATGGTTAATATTGGGCCTTTTTGTAATCTGTGAGTTGCATGGGAAAGCTGAGGCCAAATCCTATCAGTTGACAGTAGCCATTGATGCCTATGAGCATATTCCAGAATGGTGAATTTTGATGTAAATAGACTTTATGAGCATTTTCAATACATCAGACGCCCATTGGAAGCAAACCCAGAGATGTAGTCCAGGAGGGATGAACTCCGTCATCAAATTTGTTGTGTTTGCTTCTTATTTCTGTTGTTCATGGTTGATTTTAGATTTCAAGTTTTTAAGTTTAAGGCACATAAAAATCCATTTTCCTTATTAATTCACTTAAAAAGAAACCTTAGTTAATATTTGAAGAAATTGAGCAAATAGTCAATTCTATTGTTTTTGGATTAGGCATAGGAAAGACATAATCAAGTTTCTCAAAGTACAATGTCTTTCTACAAGAGAACAAGTCAAAGTTCGTTGAATTACCCCTTTTTTGTAAATATATTATTTTGTCAAAAATGGAAAAATTATAAAATTATAAAAGGGCCAAAAGAATATCAAAGGCCCTAGGGAAGATGAGGAGTGATGAAGAAGTTAAAGAGACATGGGGAATATGAAAAGGCATGGGGAAGGTGAAAGGTCATTGCCCCACTTTTATAAATGTAACCTCATGCCTCATTCAAGAGGAATTTTATCACTTAAGCTAGGTTAGTAATAAGATTGTTATTTTGTGCTTAAGGAGCTGAAGGAATTTGCTCTTGGTAGCTTATAGGTGGAGGGAGTGTGGTAGGCTAGTGTTATTTCATGAAGTAGATATGAACTTCTCTCATCCCACTATTGGGTTTTGATGAGCCTGTGTACATATACTTGAATGGATGACAATATTAATGAGAAGCTTTCAATTCATGCATTGATTCTCATACATGTTAATGGAACCTATAATGATTATTCATGCTTTGATTGTATATGTATGTGGGTTTACACATTAGTTACATGATTATGAACTATTTCGTTTCATGCAACTGTTGTGTTGGCTTTGAATCTTTGTTCCTCATTCAATGTTAATGTTAGTGATTAGTTGTGAACTAATTTGCTTTTGGTTTCTAACACTCTATTACTTGTGTATGTCTTAGTTAGTATCTATATTTGATTCTTTCTTAAGGCACGCTCTTGCTCATTATGTTGTTGTTATGTTCTGTATCATGTTCTACAAGCCATCAATGGAGGGTTGATTTCGTCCTCATTCTTCTAACATAGTACACTCAGTCTCACATTTGTCTATTTGCATCTAATATCCAAGAGCAAAAACACACACATAATGGCAGTTAGAACGATATCTAGATGGGGCTCCTATCCCAAATAATGTGAAGTATAATTGGGACTTCATACTAGGGAGACCCCTTACTATTAACAGATTATCTAGTACCATCAACACCATATTAGAAAATCTATTCACCACCGCTACTATTGAATCACAATCTCTATATGTTTTAGGAAATCCAAAAATTAAACCCATGCTTATGTCTTCCCATGATTTTTCAAGTACCAATAAGAGAGTATTTGACTCAGTGTTTTGGCTTCTCCCCTTGGCCAATTTCCAAATTCTATAGCAATAAAAAAAATCTTGACGTCCTTATATACACTAAGCTAAAATACCACTCATCCACCATTTCCTTAGTTTTATCCACTTTAAAATGCCCACATAAACCTCCACCATGTAATTCTCAAATGAGTTTCAATTTTAATGAACTTTTATGGAATACACAATTTCCTATTCTTAAAAAATAATCTCTCATAAATGTGGAAATCCAAATATGGTATCCATCTTTTTACCCCATGGTTTTGCTAATGCCTCAAACCCCCATAAACATTTTACAAAAGATATGGAAACTCTTTATGTAAGTTTTGGTCTTATCACTCTTTTCATGCTTTGCTTTTGTTAATGTTGTGAGATTTTCAGTTTTCTCGTTTTTTTCGTTTTGATCGCTTCATTGTGTGTAGTTTCTCGCCAACATCCCAATGACTCTAATTTTGCTGAGTTTGGACTTACAATTTGAAAATGACGTTTGTCCAAAGTTTGGTTGAGTTTAATTGCCTAGGCTTAAATAGTTACAAAATATGTTTTACTTTTATTTTATTAATTTTAATTAATTTAAATATATAAATAAAATTATTTAATGATTTTCTTAAACTAATCTAAATTAATTGTAATTTATTTATAAATATTAATTTTTAATTACTTAATTTTTTATTTAACTATTTTACAAAACCACCCAAAAACTTGTATATATATTAACTATATAACAAAAATCATTTAATAAAAACTTTATTGTAAATATTATTAATATAATACATATATACTATAAATAAAATAAAAATTATTACATCATCTCGTTCTCCAGTCCGGAGGTTTAACTTTTAAACAGGAGTTGTCTATAGTGCGATTTTTTGGAGTTTTCGGTGCCAAAATTTGGTGGAAAAATTTGAGGTAAAATCTTAATTTGTGTTATTTAAACTAGTTTTTTGACTGTATATATAGATTCAACACCATGAAAAACCCTTAGGGCATTTCTATTGTGCAAGATTTACCCATCACTTTTGTGATCTCAATGAATTCCAACCGGATTTTAGAAAAATTAAACCGGAAAAACCCACTAGAAATCCACCAAAAAAACTTCTGAAAAATCGCAATTTTAACAACTCATTTTAAACATTTCATGTGTCAGAATCAAGGGATGGAAGATTGACTCATGGAAGTAACTCGAAATAACATATATTTTTAATGTACCTGACTCTCTGAGCGCACTCCACTTGTATTACAAGCGATAGCTTTCAGTATACATACAAATCAATCTTATTGACTTCTAAAATGCCGGAATGCTGATTTAAAAACTCTGTTTCAACTTAAACATAAAAACTGGATTCTTTTCTTGTTTCATACAGAGCGCAGCCAAATAATTCTTTTTAAAACATATGACAGATTTAAACTGCTCACCCAGTCAATTGAATAACGCCTTTTTATATGAGTCAGAACCCAAAGTTCGCTTCATCTTAGCACACATATTTAAATAAAAGTCATAGAGACTAAACACAACATGAACATAAACATGCAGAAGCACTATGTATTCATAAACACGACATTATTCCCAAAACACCAGCATGGCCCTCAAATTTTCCCATAACTCTGTATGCGCTTTCTTCCATCTGCAATGATTTGGAATGATGTTGTGTTAATCATTGATTTCTCCAGAAATGGTTATTTTCAAAACCCAACTCATAGATAGCCACCAGATTCTGTCCAATATCGAATCCACTACTTTTTAACTCGATATGGCAAAGTAAATTGCGTTTTCTGTGCTCCAATACGCAACTGCCGGAGTTGTTGGACGCAAGTAAATGAATATCCAATCTATTATGTTACCACATATCTCTCTTGTTCTGAACAGCAGTTCAAATTACAACTGGCAATTAATGATATCCGGGATTTTGATGCGAGATTTTAGGAATCGCAATTTCCAAAATCCGGTGTTGTCCCTAAGAATCCACGCAGTCTATTCTTAGTTATTCTCTGTGGAAAGAGATTCCATTCACAAACCATTGGTCATAACACAGATATTCTAACATATTTAAATTAAAACCACAGTTTGAACCAATTCAGGGAATTGTCAACGCATTAATCTACACACCATTTACACAGGCCACGTCTATTTCATTTATAACACAGATCAACCATCACACATTGGGCGCAAACACTATTTTTTTATTATTCATAAGCAGTAATAAAACAGAGATTTGCTTTGATGCCTTTTCACCAAGAACGATCTCCGGTTTTCTTCAAAAACACAGTCTTCTTTATTAATCAGAGCTTTTCGCCCATACAAACAACCACACCACCCTTACTCTACCTCTCAAATCTCTTTGCTTATTACATTTTTTATGTATTTCCTCCACTAATTGCTCTAACAAACAGCTAACATAATCTCCTATTATTAAAGAAAATCTCAAATAAAACAGTTGCATTTATTACAATAATAACAAACTATATGAAGAATCGACCTCCTCAGTAAAACTGAAATTGAACAAACAATAATAAAATTCACCCTGTCAAACCACAACATGTGGACAATTTTCCACATTGATGGTCAGCTCCTATGCTCCTACATCAATTTTCTATTTTAATTTTTGATAATAATTAAATATATTAGTTTTTTATTTAAATATACTTACGAGAAATGGTAAAGTATTTTTATATTTATTTGTAATTTTTTAAATAAATTTCTAATGTACATATCATTTTATTTTATTTATAAAAATTTTATTCATATTTTTAATTATGAAATTAGTTAAATATTTAATCATTTATTAATTAATTAATTTAATTTTAAAAACATTTTTTTAAATATTTTCAAAAAATTTCAATGATGTTTTTTCATATTCACAAATGGTATTTATAGCAAGCTTGTGGACATAGAGAAGTACATCTTATTCAAAGGATTTAGAAATAAGTATTTTCTGGCATAGAACTTACTAAATATCCAACACAATTGTAATCCCAATTACAAATTGAATTAATCTTTTGAGTTTTAAAATATTTGAAAACATTTAATTTCACGTTTAACTATTTAAGTAAAAATCAGAATATTGATATCTTACTCGTTTTACATTATTTACATAAAATTTAATAATTAAACCATTTAATCTTATTATCAAATACTTCCAAAAAAAAAATTATATTAATATTTTATAAAGTTTAATCAATATACAAAAACAAATAAACATATTATAAATAAAAGTTAAATGTAAACAAAAAAAAAATAAAACATATAATAATGTTTCTCTTCCTTAACTCATTTGGAAATTAAAACATTTTTTAATATTTTTTAATTTAATTTAATTTTATAACATTTTTAATATTATATTAATATTAAATTTAAAATTATTAATTACCTTTTGCATAAGATGCAAGTACTAATGTTGCATATTATACTTGTTTAAAAATTTATTTTATTTGAATATATATTATTTAATATATTATTTTTAATTTTTCTTTTATATAATTTATTTAAAATATTTTTAAACTTTATTTTAAATAAAACTTTAAAAAATGTCTAGATTTTTTTGTCCAATATTGTGTTTTTCTAGTAAACTAGCAGTTTTGGAACTCAATTTTTGGAAGACTCTATCTTGAGTTGTACTCATTCAAATAAGGCCCATGATGGTTCGTTGGAAAGCTAAAATCATGGAGAAAAATATGACAACATAAAATCAAGAATATTTGATCATTTAATAGCCTAAAAATTTAACAAAAGTCTAAGTAATAAATTTTCAACCAAAATTAGTTATGTTCAGTTTGGTTTGAGAAAAATTCATTGGTCTAAAAGAATTGTTGTGGAAAATTCATTTTTTAGATTATTCGAGGATTAATCAAATTTCCACAGAAAGAAATTAAATGCATGGAGCCTGTTGATTTTTATTTATTTAATTTTAATTTGGGAAATTGGTTATGAGAGTTGATATTTTGGATTTTATGTGCAAAATTAATTTGTTTAATTTTGATTGGTTTTGGCAAAGAGAAGGTGGGAAGATCAGCCCCAAAAACCTCTTTAAGCAATGGGATTCCGCTAGTACGAGAGAAAAAGAGGAATTTTTCTAGCTGAAGATTGATGAGGTGAAATTGTTTGCAACAACTCTCTATTTTTTAATTCATTTTTGTAATATAAATTAGATTTTAAGAGAGGAGGAGGAGGTTCCTCTTTTTTGCAGTTTTGAGACTCTTAACACTTTTGAAAGAGAATTTTAGCTGTAGGTGAAGAGGAATACTCAGATCTAAGAGTTGGGGATTTTCTTTTCAAGATTCAGCCTGTGTATTTGAGGCGGAGTTTTCACTATTGCAACTCTTTTCTCTAGTGGGAAAGCTCATGATTTTGGAAGGACTATTCAAGATCTATTTGTAAAATAGAGCAAGGGAATCAGGTTTTATTGATTGCATTTCTAAGTACTTTTATTTGTTAATGGAAATCACATTCTTTTCAATGACATATATATGCCAATTGTTTCATATTTTTCACTTTTGTTTGATATGATAATGATTGTCTATTAGATCAACTATCTGATCTAATGGACTCTTAGATCTTTTTTTTTTTCAATTTTCTCTTGTGCGTAATCAAATTTCTAAGTTACTATTTATGCATGTTAATGGTTTATCTTTCATGGTTTTAAATCTCTGAACAAAGCATGTTTTGTAATGACAATATTAGCTATTAGAACTATTTCAATAGCATGATATTCATCATAAAAGAGACATTAAATTTTCATTCTTTTAAATCACTTTGCTCTTGATTTGGACTAGGTCTATTTATGATTCTAATCAAGATAGGATAGATTAGATTTCTTTTTATTGCTTGCATTCTAGATTAATTTTCATTTTCATTTAAAAATAATTTTTAAAAGTCTCCTTACGTATGATCAGTCTTAAGTGTGGCTTGGATGAACCATTAAATTAGCTTAAGGACTTCTTTCTTGCAATTATGACAATAATGTATGTTTGGTTGCCTCTTCTTATTGATAATTAATTAGAGAGGTCGTAAGTCAGCAAGGAGAGTGAAGGGGTAATTGGACCTAATAGAACTAGTCGAAACCACCATTTCAAATGGAAAAGGGTATGATTTGAGGACCTAACTAGGTGGTCTCCTTTGATGTTGATGAGATAATTTCCTACCATCAACATTTTTTACGCTAGAAGGAGGGCCATGATAAGTTGTATTTTTGTAGTTTTTACATTTTATAAGTTGTATTTATTTGCAAATGGCTCCTTCTAAGCTTCCTATTTGGAGTTGTTACACTAGACTTCCACCTTCCACCACTCCAATTCAGGTAGTAGAGCTCTTGTACAAAACACAGTTTAATGGTAAGAAGAATTTTTATGTTTTTTTATCATCTCCTTCATTGTATTTTGAATTGCAATAATTTTGATATTGACAAAGGTGTGATTTGCAGGATATTCACTCCTACTTTAACAAACCAAGCTGAAGACTGGTGTCGATCATTACTAATTTCCTTTGTACAAAGTTGGGATTAGTTTTTAAAATTATTACTTCATGCTTTTCAAGAACACGATTATGAAAAGGTTTGTTATCAACTTGAAGCACTTCGTAGATTTGATGGTAATTCTTTGAAAGATTTTCTAACTAGATTTAAATTAATTTGTTTATTGTTTCAATCTAAAGATTTACTTCTTGAGTTTCAATTAATAAGATGGTTCAAACATTTATTCTCTCTTCCTTGTATTTCCAATCATTGTGAAAAACCAGAAGATATGACATTCTTAATCATATGCACTATTTCTCAAGATTCAATTGCTCAAAATGGCAACTGTGATTTGCTTCAAACAAACAATGCAAATTTTGACAATGATTCGTTTCATCAAGAAATAAATGTTGTTGAACTAATTAATGTTGACCTCAAATCTACTTTAAATCAAAATAGTTTTGTTGCTCTAAATTTTGATAATTTTGCTGAAGAAGAAAACCAACAAGCAATAAATTCAATAAGCAACAATCAACAAGAAAATCAGACAACGAAAATGCAAATAGAAAATTCCAGCAACGTCCAAATTGTGGTAAATAATTCTGAATTTTCTCTTGCTAAAATTAAAGATCCATCACAAGGGAAAACAAACATGAATCTTCAAGAAAATTTAGCCAGCCAATTCGAAATTCACATTTTGGTGAACGAGCAATAATCTTTGGGTAGAACAATTTTCAGGTTTATATCTTTTAATAGTTATTTATCTCTTATCCCGATATTTTTTATTATTTCAATTCATTAAATATTTGTCCAATAATTCCTCTTTACACAAAAGTAATTTTTGAAAACAGAGATGTTGTCATAAATTTGATTAATGATGAACTATGGCTAAATTTTGATTGACCCATAGAGAAAATTTAGTTGCCCATACTTTTAGCAGTCCTAAAAATTCTCACAATTATGCATTTAATCATTTCCTTGGTTCTCATTCATCATCTGTAAAGGAAGAAATTGAAATAATTAATTCTAATAACTTGAAGATCGAAAATTTTAATATAGAAACTCCTTGTAGATTCAAACTACTTATGTAATTTGCTAAAACAAAAGACTTGAATCTACTCTACTCACAATTAATCGATCACGAAATCATGAAACATACAAGAGAAAGAATTCAATCACACAAAACACAATAATTTTTTGGGGAAAGCCACAAATAAAAACCCCTACTCTCTGTATATTGCATTAATCAGAAAATATGAGAAGATTATAATTATTTTCTCAAGCCTGAGCAACCTCTGCACTATCTCTATCTATCTCACTACCAACTTGAGCACAAGCTTCTCTTGGCACGCCTTTCTCTCACAAGCTCCGCGCACAAACTTGTGCTTCCTATTGATTGGTCTCACCAACTTGTGCTCAGCAAAACAATGATTAAACTTGTGCCTTCGTTCCTTCTTTTAAAGGAAATTTGAATGGCTAAATTAGTGATTTTTCTAATTAAGGAATGATTTATTTAAGGCCTTTTTTCTTATTGCATACACCATTTGTTTAATTTAGATGATTTTACAATTGATAGTACATCGTCCCTAAAATCCAATCTCAACTAGTGTTTTCGGGAAAACTAGTGTCCATTCAGAGCTGCTAGTCCCACTAAGACGGGTAGCTATCTTAGAAACAAACAATTTAAAGTAACTTGTGTTTTCCTTTATGAGAGATATATGAGAGAGAAGCATAGAGTACCAACCTTAGTCTTTCGCTTGGCTCCTTGCTTGTTTCCTCTCTCCTTCGATAGAGATTCGCCACTCCTTTCTCACTTGTCCCGCTTCAAAGAACACCTGTAGAGTCAAAGCAACAAAATACCATCAAAGCATAGAGATCTATAACCATAAACAATGTAGAATCAGATGTACATTAACCATACAAATGCATACACAAATACAAGATTCAGAAATATACAAGTATATGGAAGAAAACTCAAATATCTTTATTGATAGATGTAGTAGAAGAGAGGATTACAACCCAGCTGTCTGATCCAGTGCCATCCTCCCAGCATGAAGGCCCTCTTCACCTCATGAAAAGCTAGATCACCCAACAATACAATGTCTCAAAGAGAAACCAACAGCACTTCCTTACAATTTACAAAATCCCAGCCTTTGGATCTCTAGGATGAGGGATCCATATATAGATGTTTGTAGGGGAGTGAGTCAGCTTCTGGGATTTTGATTAGTGTCATTTCACTGATATTTCTTGCTCCCACTTGGAAATTTCATGATCTCTTACTCATCCCTGGGCGAATTCAGAGATGCAAGTGTCATATGAGCAATTTCTAGAAGATTCTTTGAGTTTCCACCTAGCAAACTGCCTCTGCCATTTGTCTACTCTCACTCATCACACCCTACAAAAGGGCTTTTCATTATGCATCGCACCCTTTTGCTGCAAGTGAGATGCATCGCACCCTCATCATGGAGCAGTCTGTATGGTCCAGTTTTGACCAGTTCTGAGCAGTTTTTCAGGGAGAACTTCTGGGAAATGATGTAATCAGTTGACCTTGATCCTTTAGGGTATGAAACAAAACTTTCAGGGGTTTGAAAGCCCTTGGTTATCGACATATGTGATTGGGTTGCAGTGCCCAAATATGTCTATAACAGTTGCCCCCTAAAGCATGAGGTCGTAAATCTTCTGATGTCGGGTGAAATGCTTTATTATGAGGATCTGAGGTTTTTCGAACTGGAAGGTGACTCGTAATAAGATAAAATACAATACATTATCTTCATAATATTTTCATGATCTAGCTGAGGCAGGAATTCCCATGCTCAGCTTTATAAATTCATTTTCATGTACATAGGACAGACAACCGTCTGTGTGGCAGATTGATGATTCTGGTAGAGCCATCATCCTTTAGCTTGGATGATTATCTGTGCAGTTATGGAGTACATTTGATGTTTTTATTTTCCTGAATATATCACAACATGGATAGATGAAACTAGATCCGGGGTCTTCAAACTCGTTCAATCTTCGCCCTAAGTACAAGTCGATCCATGTGAAAAAATGTTCTGATGTCGAACATGGAAAGACATCACATGATTACCAGCCAATGATGTAAGTTGTTAACAAGCGCGAGAGGAATCACCAATAATGATAATGACCCTCAAGGTACTGCAGTACAATTCACGTGGTGTGAATACATGAGTCAATGTCGAACAACACACAAAATCTTTCGGTCGAAGGCCATTGACGTAAACCTGTCGCCGGAAGTGAGAAACTTTCCATTGAGGCATGCAAGCTTCAAAGTAATGAAAGGGTTGTTCCTAAGTCAACTGCTTGGATAATGAGCTGATTTCAACAAGAAGTGACCCGTCATAGGAGGGCCTTAATCAATCCCATATCTATGACACAAAACGGAGCAAATGATTTTGTGGAGGTGAAAACGATCTGATGATACAAGGTTTAGGGTGGCAGTCATGAAAGAATGGAGCGTGAAGGTATTGCAGCGGATGAGGCATTAGCTGGGTTGGTGAATTCTCTCAGCGAATTCTCTTGAACATATCAGCGACACTGAAATGGATTGGTAGTGTTAACCTCAAAAATGGATGGTACGAAGGACCAATGGCGATATGACCGGTGAACGGAATAACCCAACCCAACTCAATCATGGTGACGGAGTGAAAGTGTCATGTTTAAGAGCGACCTACTACCAATGAAGTTCTTCAAGTTTTCTTCCCTTTTTCCCCAGTCATTGCTGACCAGTACCTCTTTATTTTTGTCAAGCTTGAGGAGGATAACATATGCTTGTTCTATAATTTTCCCTTCGGGCAAACCTGTCGCTATGTTTTAGCGAGCCTAGAGACAGTGAAACTCGCTCTTATCCATATGGACAAGTTTGTCACTATTTTTTTAACGAGTTTAATGACAAAGATAACTCGGTCCTTTTCAGTTTTAGAACGTCTGAAAAGAGACGGAAAGGAAACTCTAGTAATCCTTTTTCGTAGTATAATCCCATAAGTGCGAAAAAGTATAAAATAATACGAAAGGGATGACTTTTCCGATCACTTTAACGAGACGAAAAAGACAAGCACTCGATCTTTTTGTGTAATAATCCCTTAGGTCCAAAAAGATTAAAATATAGAGGAGGGATGGCACTTCCAATCACTTTAACGAGCTGGAGAGGCCAATTTCTCGGAAATCTTTTTATATTTTATGAGTCTAAAAAGAGCTTAAAAGAGACTCGTTTTTTAGGAACGAGTGATGTTTTCGGGTAGCAACTGGTTCCAGGTAAGTTTGGAACTTTTCCATCACGACAGTGTAAAGAAAGTGGCTAACAGAATCACTCATCACAGCTGTTCCTCAAAAGGGTAAACAATCAAGTGGAGGCATATGATCAGCTAAAAAGTGGAGGTGATGGTAAGAACACGACCAAGGCTCAAAATTTGATAGCAATGTGATCACAAAGGTTACTTACCAAGAGTGGGTTCATTTTTTAATGAGCTTGAACTCTAGGGGAACATATGCTCATTGCTAGGTTTATTTTTTAACGAGCTTGAACTTCGTGTAAACCTACTCGTGATAATAGTCAGAGATGTTCAATTCACCATTAACACTATGTTCTCTTGACGGTCGTACTACCTGTTCAATTGCTCCATCAAACTGATTAGAAATGTAAATACATGCTTGAAAAATGAGTTAGAAACCAACATCTTACTTAAATTACGTGAATAGTAACATAAAAGTAGTTTTTACCTCTCATTTTTACCATTTCATTCAAATTTGGGATTGTTGGAGCTCTGGAGGTGTTTTCCCCCTTGATTTTCATCAACTGATTCCGGGAGATTTGGTGGACTATTTTCGGCGCCGTCTGGACCAGGTAGGAGCTAACCCTGAGCTCTTCAATTGCATTCTTTCCTTTTTTGATTCTGAGCATCTTTTCCTATTTTTTTGGGCCTCTAGGGTTTGAACAATTCGTTCTCTCCCCATCGCACCTAGTATACATCGAAAGGTGCGATGCATACTGAGCTGGCCATTGGCCAGTCAGTATGCATCCCACCTAGTACACAGCTAAGGTGCAATGGGTGCAAGGAGGAAAGTTTATGCACTGTTTTTTCATGGAAATTTTGCCTATTTTTGCCCAAATCAACATCCTAATTCTTCTCTTGTTTGTTTTTCAAAGATTCATTGGATCAAGATGGTTGTTACATGGCGTGAATGCGAGCATGAAGAAGAGGATATGATTGGCTTACATGATCCGGGTACGGTTACTGCATTGCAAAGCTATGGCTTGGTCAAATTCTTTTGCATATCTAGCATGAGGCAAAAAATCAATTTGTTGCAATATTTTCTTGATGCATGGGATCCTACCAACCAAGTGTTCTAGATTCGAGGTAAATCCATCCCTTTGACAGTTGAGGATATCTACTTTTTGACCGGTTTATCGAGGCGTGGTGCCTTTCTCTCACTATCAAGATCCGCCCGTGGGGGTGAATCCGTGAGGGATTATATTCGCCGATTCTGTAGAGATGGATCTCAGCCAAGCAGGGATGGCAAGATCAGTATTCGAGATGTCATTGACCGGTCCTTGAGGAATATTTTATTCACCTTTGCTAGATTGGCTGGTAGCGCGGCTCTTCACTTGGCCAACAAGTCCTATATGTAGTATGCCTTGGAATGCCTTGAACCAAAGGTATTCAACTGGTGTGATGCAGTACTTCCAGTTATAAAATGACAGCTTACCAAGGTGAAGAACGGAAGATCTAAGAACTTTGGTTACGATTCTATTCTGACCGCTTTCGCCTTCGAGAGGATCCCACTGATGCAGCCACAGTACATTTCACTCGGACTGCCAATACCGACGGAACCACAGATGCAGAGATGGGTCGATCTCATGGCCAAACATGCTAGTTAGTCACAGATTTCATTCTCTGATGCCTTCTTTGAGTGGTTCTACCGTCAAGAGATGGTCTTTGCTGTGTATCCATATGTCGAGATGGATTTCCGAGGTGACCTAGATTTGGTGCTGCCGGCTGGCGAGTAGTGGGGTGTCATAGGTAAAAAGATCTGATCATATCTCTGTTTATTTCTTTTATAATGTTTTTGTGTTTTTAAAATGTTATCAAGACTAATCAAACCCATATATTTGCAGATATTGGACCGGTGCGACCAGTAGTGCGCCCGAGGGTGGCAGCTGTCGTTCCAGCAGGAGAGGTTGTAGGGAGGGCTGTCCTTTGTGATCTGGATGTAGCCGAGACCCTTGCAGTACTACAGGATCATATCGAGGGTCTTACCCTTGGTATTCAGGATGTGAGGACCGACGAGTTACCTCTGAGATTACAGCGCCATACCACTGGCATGCTGAGTCGATGGACTAGGCTCTTACATATGATCACACAGGCGGTGACTTGTTATCACCAGCACCATTAGTCTAGGGTGCCTCCCTGCATTTTTGAGCTTCTAGGTTGTATGACTAATTTTTGTCCTAGACATAGAACATTTTGTAAAAAACTATAACAGCTATATATATTTTTTCTTTTCGGAGCTTTATTTTGGTTAATTTATATGATCCTGATGCAAATGTTGATGAAATGCTTTTCTTTTATAGATGTTTCAAATGTCTATCTAACACATAATTTGCTAATGAATCAGTTAATGTGTTTAAGTTTCTGGAAATGCGTTGATATTGAATAGAATCAAACTGCCTTTCCAAAATCCTGACCCTTAGGAACATACGATAGATAGCTGGATTCCGAACGGAATAGATGCCAGTAAGTTGTAGGATGATGAGTTGTGAGTCTAGCCTGACAACAAGTCAGCGTATGCCATGTGCGATGGCATCAGAGAGAAGCTCTATCAACGCATTGTATTCAGTGATGTTGTTCGTTGACCGACCAATACATACCCCTCTGAAACTCACTAACTCGCCGCTTGGATAAAAAATGGCCCAGGCTGTAGAAGATAGGTTCCGCGTACTACGACTAGCTCCATCCATGTACTACGACTAGCTCCGTCGGCATATCCAACAAATGTTTCCAATAGGTTCAACATCCAACAAATGCAAAAGTGGATTACCTAACCAAAATAATCACTCTTGACGAAAACAAAAATGTAACAAAAGCATATGAAGAGATTACTACACTTATTCAAGCATAGTAATGCTTAAGGTACAACCCGTTTCGGGGTTGCGATAGTGGAATCCCATCGTAATCTACTAGCTCGTAGGCTCCTTTTGCTAATACTCGCTTATCAATGTAGGGCCCCATCCACAATGATTGGAACTTACCTGCTCCCAATTTATTGGATTCCTGATCGTAAAGTAAGACTAGGTCACCTTCTGAGAAGACACGGGGTTTGACATTTTTTCCAAATTGCGTCTTGACTCGTTTATTATGAGCTTCATTAGCCAAAGCAGCGTAACGATGGGTTTCATCCAGTTGGATTAGTTCCAAGAAACGAGCCTCTTCCTCTAAAGTTCCGGGGAGAAGGTCGATTGTGAGCTTGAGAGATGAAATCTCACACTGAATCGATAAGACAGCTTCCAGGCTATACACCAACTGAAAGGGTGTAAACCCAGTCGCATTTCTTACCAAAGTTTTGTATGCCCATAAAGTTGAGTGCAAGATTAAATGCCAATCCTGTTTGTGGTCTCCAATCATTCTCTGCAGCATGCACTTGAGGACTTTGTTGATCGCTTCAACTTGTCCATTAGCCTGCGGATAATATGGTGTAGAACTATCGTGGGAAAGTCCAAATTTGGCAGTCAATTCAACCATCATGTGATTGTGAAAATGCGATCCATGATCTGTGACTATAGCCTGTGGAACACCGAACCTAGAGACTACATGATTGAAAAAGAAAAGAGCAGCCATTTCGCCGCTGTTGTTTAATGTATGCATCGCGTCGACCCATTTTGTAAAATAGTCAACTACGACTATGATATACCCATGCCCCCCAGCCAAGGTGGGGTTACATGTCATGAAATCTATGCCCCATTTGGCGAATGGCCCAATAGCAACTACTGGATGCAGAGGTGCGGGTGGTATTCTGGTTTTGTGGTCGAAGATTTGACAAGCATGGCAACTTCTGACTGCGATTATGCAATCTTTGAACATAGTAGGCCAGAAGTAACCTGCTCGTAAGATCTTTTGGGTCGTAGCGTAACCAGATTGATGCCCCCCACACGCGCCTGAATGACAATCATTCAGGACTTTTTCAGCCTCCTCATGGGTGAGGCACCTTCGCAAAACTATATCGATACCACGACGGTAAAGTGTATCACCGACGATCATGTAGTCTTTTGCTTGGTATCGAGTACGTCGTTGTTTGGAGCGAGAGGTATTAGGCCTAAATGTTTGGGTTTGGAGATAGATTAATATATCTCCATACCACAGATCACTTAACGATATCAGAAACAAAGATTCATCCACGATTGATGATTTGGATGTTGAATTGTTGGACGACGATGGTAAGTCACATAGTAACTCCAGGAATACTAGAGATTTCTTTGATTTGGATTTTAGGAATTCCAAATCAAACTCTTGCGAAATGGCTATCCATTTCGAATATTTTCCCCCTAGTAACTGATGCGACAGAATGTAAGTCATAGGGTTGCAATCTGACAAAGTGGTAGTTTTGCGAAAGAGGATATAGTGTCGAAATCTCTGTACTGCTTGAACAGCTACAAGAGCCAGCTTTTCAACATAGGAGTACTTTCTTTTTGTATCATTTAAGTTTCGACTTAAATAATATACAGGATGTTCGATTCCATTGTCTTCTTGAACTAAAACCATTGCGATGGTCGTATCTGCTGCAGCTAGATATAGGTTAAAGTCTTTTTGATAGTGAGGAGCATACATTAATGATTCTTTTATTAGGGATTCCTTTAGAGCATCAAAGGAAGCTTTCGCAACCTGATCCCAGTTAAAGGGCACTTCTATTTTCAAAAGACGCATATAACCTTTAGTAAGTTTGGCGTAATTTGGAATGAACCTCCTCAGAAAGTTTGCTTTCCCTTGGAGTTTCTAAATCTGAAGCAAATTTGAAGGTGGAGGCATGTTGATGATTGCCTGAACCTTACATGGGTCGAGTCGAATCCCGTCCTTAGAAACCACAAAACCAAATAAACGACCAGAACAGACACAAAACACACACTTGTGTGGACTAAGTCGTATCTTGTAGTGTCGGCAACGTAGAAATATAGCTCTCAAATGTTGTGGATGGTCAGTCCACTTTCACAAATGAGCCGGTAGATCATCGAGATATGGTTGAACGATGTTCTTGATGTCATGGAAGGCGTAGTTCATAGCCCTTTGAAAAGTTTCCCCTGCGTTCTTTAAACCAAAAGGTAGTTTGCGGTATGCAAACGTGCCCCATGGACATATAAATGCAGTCTTCGACTGGTCCTGTGGGTGGATCTTTATTTGATTATACCTGGAAAATCCATCCATGAATGAAAAGATTTCTCATCCAGCACATTCATCAATTATCTGGTCGATGAAGGGTGTAGGGTAGTTTTCCTTTGGACAAGCTTGATTTACACCCCTATAATCGACACACACACTAATCGTTCCTTGATTTTTCATCACAGGAACAATATTCGATACCCAATGAGTTAGAGGAATTGGGTAAATGAAACCAGCATGTAAAAAATTTTCAACTCCTGCCTTGATGGCAGCGGCTTTCTTTGGGTGTACCTGCCAAAGTCGTTGTCATACCAGTTTGACATCTGGATACATATTGATTTCGTGTTCAACTATACTCGAGTCTATGCGTGGCATTTCTTCATATGACCATGAAAAGACATCTCTGAATTCGTGAAATAGAGCGCAATATATTTCCAGTTCTGTAGAAGAACAAGATTTGCCAACATGAATATTCTCTACAATATTAGGTTTGTTCGAGATATTTATGACAATATTTTCTTCAATATTGGACACATTTCACTCGGAATCCACCGTATTTACAGTATTTGATAGAAAATCAAAAACTGAAGGATGATTAAGGTCGCAGGAATAATCTTCATTGTAATCCAAAAGATGGGAACGATGGTGGTAATCTTCCCATGGTGCCTCTCCTATCGTCATCGGCTGAATAATTCCTTTGTCTGTAGAATGTACATGCGACCAAGGATCTGAAGAGGTGCCATATTCCTTAGACCTATCTAGTGTTGAAAATGCAACAAGATGATGGAGCTTAGTGGAAAGGAGTCGCCTTCACTAAGCGGGCCCACAGGCTATTGTTGGTGCAAAGTCTATTTTTAGACATATGGATCATGGTCTATGAGTTGCAGGATGCTATTTGTGGATGATTGGTCATGTTGGTAAAAATAGATGGACTTCTATTTTTAGACATATGGGTGGTTTCTATTTTTAGACTGCCAGGCTAAAAATAGAACAGTTGAATATTATGAGCTCTTAATAATATTTGGACTATAAACATTATCTTATCCTCTTGGATCACTTCAGCTCGAGCTACGGATGTGGCACATGCAACTGTCAGAAGGAAATATGCTTTTCTTATGGGTCAGTTGAGCTATTGCTTGCAAGACTTCAGTTAGAACTCATGTGGTTGAGTTTGGTGGAGTTGATTGTGGAGTTGATGGAGTTGTGTTCAGTTTGACTTGGTTAAACTAGTTGTATTTAGTCTAATTGCAGAATACACTAGTGATGAGTGATTTGAATTAATTGTTAAATTAATTCACTAATTATTAACTCATAAAGAAACTAAAGAATACATCAGTTAACTCAGTGCATGTACAGTTCAGTGGAGACAGGTGTTAGAGGTGGATATTGCTATCAATTGTGACTATAGTTGTGCATGAGATCTTGCACAATCAATGGGATTGAGTAATGCCAATGAGGATTGCGTGGTTCAGCCAAGGAAATACGAGTTTGCTTCAGCAATTCATCATTATTCTCTTGCAGGATTGCGCAGTGGAGGCAGGCAAACAGTGGAGGAGATTTGAGGCATCAGATCTGAGCTAATTTGTGTGTAACAGGTGGAGATAGTAATGAGTACTTGTGAGGAGTATTGTACTATGTATTGTTACATGTTCTCAATCAATATAATATACAGATAGTGTGGGGTTTTCAGCTGTATGCTTTCCCCGGGTTACATACTATGTTAATGTGTGCATGTGATTGATGTTTCATTATTTTTAATGCTGCTAAATTGATGATCAACGTAGAGGAGGTTATGTATTATGCATGTATTCTGCAATAATGTATAATTGGGATAATATCTGTGAATAAATGTCATATTATTCAAAATTTCTACATGGTATCAGAGCAGTTGATCATCAGATCTATTATTCAGAAATTTTTTTCATTTTATTTCTTCAGGCAGAGTCTGTAATCGGGCCAGGTAGCCTCTGGATTCATCCTTCCTTTGGAAGGTGAGATATCCAGTAAAAGCCCATACAGTCAATCTATGTACGAGAAATACTTTTTTCTCACGAATTTTAGATTGGATGCGGTTGAGTTTTGAGCTGGTGGAATTCGAATTTGCAGCAATGTTTTCTTGGTTTCAAAGTTGAAATTTCTTTCAGCGGATTGCGATTGGAGTATGCCCTTGAAGGCAACTCGAACTATATTGCATGGAAAGATAGGATGGAGGCGGTGTTAGATGACAATGGGCTGAAGGAGTTCATAGAGGCTGAGGTCCCAAAACCTATTGATGTTGCTGAAGCTCTGGCTTGGCAAAAGAAGATAGCAAAGTGTCAAAGGATTCTGTTGGAGGGTGTGAAGGATCACATTGTGTCCAGCCTGCTGGAAAGGCTTCTCCATACTTGATGTGGAAAGTGGTGATAGATATATTCCAAAGCAAGAGCGACCAGAGGAAGTTGGCGCTCAAGGATAAACTCAGAAACATTAAGTGTGAGAATGGAGACAGTATGCCCAGGTATCTCATGAAGTTCACCCAGTGTCGGGATGAGCTGGGAAGTATGGGGGTGACTATTAATGATGAGGACTTGGTGAGCTTGGCTCTCCTTGGTCTTCCAAAGAGTTGGCATTCCTATCAGGACTCTGTCAATGGTCGAGAGAAATTGCCAGGATGGGAGAGACTTTGGTCAGATCTTGTGCAGGAGGAGATCAGACGGAGCACCAGAGACAATTCTTCATGCATGCATGCTGAGGAGAACTGTGCCTTAGTGAGCAAGGCAAAGAAGGGGAAGGAGAAGGTTTCACTTTCCGAATCTAGTTCTTCCAATGATGGGAAGAAGGTTGACAAGTTGAAGGTGAGATGCTTTCATTGTCATGAGTTGGGCCATTATACTATTAATTTCCCAAAGAAGAAATCCAAGAAGGGACCCGGGGAAGGATTTGAAGGTGAGGCACTTGCTTCACAGTTTGGGTTGGATTTCACACTCTTCGCATGCATGGTTTCATCCATGGTGGGAAGTGGTTGGTTTCTTAACAGTGGAGCTTCTTTCCACATGACCGGTGACAAGATTTTGTTTAGTACTTTGGAGGAGAAAGATCTCCAGATACCCATAGCGATGGGTAATGATGAGAAGTATAGTGTCTTAGGTGTAGGTACGGTTATTTTTCATAGGGAGTGTGGAGCTCGCCTTACCTTGACCGATGTCAAGTATGTACTAGGACTGAAGAGAAACTTGGTGTCGATCGCGATGCTGGAAGACAGAGGCTATGATGTAGTCTTCAGTAAGGGAAAGGTTTTCCTTAGACACATCATCACTAGACAGGTGAAGCAGATTGGTTCATGGGTCAAGAACCTGTATGCTCTTGAGGTTCAAGATGCATGAAAAGCCTTGAGCAGCGAGGCAACTGATGGAGACTTGGTGGTTGAGAGGGAGCATATATTACCTCTCAACATGCAGAGCCAGAATAAGTCTCAGACGATTGTGGAGGAGCCATGATTGGTGCAGTAGCTTCAGGAGGTTGTGGAGCATCCACAACAAGGGAAGCTAAGAGGAGATCGAGTAGAGACATCTACTCATGCAGAGACCTCTAGTAGGGGGAAACTTCGAGCCAGGTGGGCTGAGGGATCACATGCAGCCATACCTCGAGGTAGGAGGTGGGGTGATGTGGATTGATTGTCCCAAGGAGGAGGGGCAGGATCCTTGAGGTACCCAACCTCTTGGATGAGACCTTGCTACGGGAGCCCTGATGTGGAGTAGCAGGAACTGACTGATTGGGTAGAGACAGATGTGGATGGAGTAGCTGAGAGAGCAACAGGGTAGGGAATCCCAAGACAGCACATAGCTAGCAGGTTGCAGCAATGCGGGAGGCACAAGTGTTTTGCACAGTGCTAGGTGGCACAGAGAGGTGTGCAATGGTGTGAGATGCATGGAGATGTTGCAGTAGCACAGATGTCAGAGAGAGAGCACTTTTCAGCAGCAGGTAGAGCTTCAGCATCAGAGTATGTTCCAAGCCCAACAGAGTGGTCAGTTGGGAGTGTTTTTGTTCCAAGTGTTGTTGGAGCAAGTGGACTGGGCAAATGTGTTGCATGCAGAACATTCTAGAGTTGCAGGATAGGGGTTGCAGATAATCCATATCTTGTTGAGAGGGAGTGTTGAAAATGAAACAAGATGATGGAGCTTAGTGGAAAGGAGTCGTCTTCACTAAGTGGGCCCGCAGGCTATTTTTGGCGCAAAGTCTATTTTTAGACTATGTCTATTTTTAGACATATGGATCATGGTCTATGAGTTGCAGGATGCTATTTGTGGATGATTGGTCATGTTGGTAAAAATATATGGACTTCTATTTTTAGACATATGGGTAGTTTCTATTTTTAGACTACCAGGCTAAAAATAGAACAGTCGAAGATTATTAGCTCTTAATAATATTTGGACTATAAACATTATCTTATCCTCTTGGAGCACTTCAGTTCAAGCTACGGATGTGGCACATGCAACTGTCAGAAGGAAATACACTTTTCTTATGGGTCAGTTGAGCTATTGCATGCAGGACTTCAGTTAGAACTCATGTGGTTGAGTTTGGTGGAGTTGATTGTGGAGTTGATGGAGTTGTGTTCAGTTTGACTTGGTTAAACTAGTTGTATTTAGTCTAACTGCAGAATACACTAGTGATGAGTGATGTGAATTAATTATTAAATTAATTCACTAATTATTAACTCATAAAGCAACTAAAGAATACATCAGTTAACTCTGTGCATGTACAGTTCAGTGGAGACAGGTGTTAGAGGTGGATATTGCTATCAATTGTGACTATAGTTGTGCATGAGATCTTGCACAATCAATGGGATTGAGTAATGCCAATGAGGATTGCGTGGTTCAACCAAGGAAATACGAGTTTGCTTCAGCAATTCATCATTATTCTCTTGCAGGATTGCGCAGTGGAGGCAGGCAAACAGTGGAGGAGATTTGAGGCATCAGATCTGAGCTAAATGGTGTGTAATAGGTGGAGATAGTACTGAGTAATTGTGAGGAGTATTGTACTATGTATTGTTACATGTTCTCAATCAATATAATATATAGATAGTGTGGGGTTTTCAGCTGTATGCTTTCCCCGGGTTACATACTGTGTTAATGTGCGCATGCGATTGATGTTTCATTATTTTTAATGCTGCTAAATTGATGATCAACGTAGAGGAGGTTATGTATTATGCATGTATTCCGAAATAGTGTATAATCGGGATAATCTCTGTGAATAAGTGTCATATTATTCAAAATTTCTACATCAATCCAAACACTCAATGAGCGTTGATTTGGGTTTGCCGCCCAGGCCAAGAAAATTGATTGCTACAAAATTTCTATTGGGCTTGGAGGCAACACCTGTTGATGATCCATGCTAACAAAATGTTCGAAAATCTTCTGAATTTGTGTAGATATGGAAGATATCATATTGCAGGTTTCCACCGTGGCCACTTCTGCCAGATTACTCGGAGGCGGTAGGGCAAAAGTACCCATTAAGGCAGGGTCTTTTAGGAGACTTACTCCAATATTTTGAAGTGAATGAGAGTTTCCATGGATCATTGGAATGCTTCCTGTAACTTGTGAACTGTTGGGGAGGAAGGTTTGTTGATCGATGATTGTAATTCCTCCTTGAAAGGGAAATGCAATCTTTCTAAAGTATGTTGACACAACAGCAGTCATAGCATAAATCCAGGGTCTTCCTAGTAAGATATTGTAATCGAGGTTTCCATCGATAACTTCGATGTCAATTTCTTTTGTTTTGCCCCCTAGTTCAACTTGCAAGTTACTTAAAATCCCGTACGAGGTGTATGTTTTTCCATCGAATGCTTTCAATGTCGTTGATGATCTTGACAAGGGTGGTGAGCCTAAAGTTTTCCAGCAACTCATCGACATAATGCAGGTAGATGCCCCCTCATCAATAATTGTTCGATGAATAGTTTTGTTGAGGGCTTTCACTTGTACGAGGAAAGCGAGTTGAGCTGGTAACTGAGGTTTGTATCCTTTATGATTAAAGGCCACAAGATTGGAATCTGTTGGGTCAATCCCACCTATTGCTGATAATAGAGCCTGCTTTTGGGAGGGGAAATTTTGCAGTACTTCAAGCGTCGACATAGCAGATGGTGATTGGGCCAGATCCTCTACTATATTATAATTCTGTGCTACTCGAGCATGAGGATTAAATGTCAATTTGTGTACTACTCCCTTTGGCGGTTTTATTGTTAGCTCAGGAATGATGGGTGGCACAACTTCAGTCGAAGTTGTTGTCGAACTACTAGGTTGATCTGTAGCCTTGTTGTTCGACATCTGTGGATTCCCATAATCTTTATTCCTTGTCAATATCAAAGCATCATTTTGTTGTTTCGAAATGGACAACATAAGAACTTGGGATGGGGAAGCATTGTCGCTAGCAACCAGATTGGTTTCTGGGTTTGGAAACGGATCAGTCAATACCACTGAGGTTTTTTAACTCTTAAAGAACTTCTTAATCTCAGCTTTATGCAGACAATCTCTCATCCAATGGTCCTCATCACATATGTGACATGGCTGACTAGGTTTCTTTTGCCCATAAGGGTTTCCAGAAGATTTTTCAGGAGTCGAATCTTCCTGTTTCTTCTTTTTGTTTTTCCCTTTCTTCTTGCCCCCTGGTTGCTTTGGTTCTTTGCCTTTGTTGGTCGACACGGCATTAACCTCCGAGGCAGGAAGTTTGTCATTTGCCTTTTTACTGGAAACTGCAAGGGCTTTACTAGATGGAGCCTTTGCGGTTTGCGTACTTGAGGTGCCAATCACGCTGTCACCAGCATGAGAGTCCCTGTTCAATTTAGGAGGAGGAGGAACGGAAAATTCTGGTCTAGGAGCATCAGGAATTTTGTCATAGAGCGTGCCAGACTGAGTATAGATCAAGTCTAGATATTGTGCACGAGCAATGACTTGCTCTTCAATGACGACTCCTCCCTTGGCCACATCTTTTGTAATAGAAGGTAACAATGACTTAATAAACCATTCAACTAGAACCTGATCAAGAACATATGTCTTTACCATTTGACGACAACGTCGCCACTCATGAATATGATCGAATATGTGAGTGGCTATTGTCCGTTTAAAATTGGTAAGGAGTTTTGTTCCTATTTCGTACCTTATGGGTAACTGAAAATGGGTTAGAAAGGTGGTGGCAAGGACGCTGAAGTTATCGAATGAAGCTCTAGGCAATTCGATGTACCATTTCTCTGCCGGACTAGTTAGTGTTCCCAGAAAAAGGTGAAGCCTAATTGAATCATCATTGAGGTGTTGGACGAACACCACAGATGAAATGTCATCACATGATTTGATGGATCTTCACTCGGATTTCCATTGAATTTAGGAATATCTGACGGAAGTTTATGAGGAATCGTTGGCCACCAAGGGGCGTAAGCAATTGGATCATTTGTTAGCCAATTCAGATCTGGTAATTTTAAAGTTGCTACGAAGGGCAATTGTTGATTCAGGTTTGGTGAAGCATACCCAGGATAAGATGGGATCGCCTGAGCAGTCGGTCTTTGCATACCAGCACAATGTATTTGATGCTGATAACTTTGATAAGGTTAATGGGCATAACCATTATAATATGATTATTGGTAACCGTTTTGAATATATGGCTGCCCATTACCTACAAAGCTTTGTTGCTCAGTTCCTCGGTAAGCTTGCTGGAATTGTTGTTGTTAATATTGCACCAGCCATGGCTATGAGACCATTTGTTGTTGTCCAATACTGGACGTTTGACTAAGATGAGGGGTGATAGTACCCGTTTGAGCCTGAGTCACTTTAGTTAAGGGAGCCACTAATCGGCGATTGTGATTGAGTCGCGGGGACAAGAGGTTGTTGTATTACAACCTAAGAGACTTGAGTTTGACATACAACAAGCAGTGCTTGTACTTGTGACACCGTCACAATAGCCGGTGTAGTGAGAATGTTCGACATAGGTTGATTTTGTTGCATTCAATATACAACTCTTGGTTGTTGAGGCAGTATTGGCACCCAACCACTGGATGTAATTCCAGCTTGACCCGAACTTTGTTGTAAACTCTCATATGGTTTCTCCCCCGGAGGGAACAATGAAAAGGCATACTACCCCCCATATGGCGGCAATCCAGTGTTCAAAGGGTAAATTGGCCTTTGGAGACTGGACTGCCCAAATTGATAGTGATGTGAAGGATCAATTTGTTGAGTCTCAACATAAGAAACTCCAGATAAGATTCTGGATGAACAAATAGGAACAGACCATGCTGTCGAAACAGTCCCTAGGTGGACTCCATCTAGTGGTTGAGAACTAGTTGGGACAGATGGTATACCAGCGAACATTGTTGGAGTAGCGGCAGGAAGTTCTGTTGCTACTGTATCAGAGGACACAGTCCTAGATGTCGATGGTTGTTCAGACATATTGAGTCTATCCAAAATATTTCCTAGCGATTCGATAGGAACTTGTGATGAAGGGTGATCAAAAGGACTAACTTCTACGGTAGAAGAACATAGGTGGATCCCAGTTCCAAAATGCAATGGGGTACTGGATGGAAGATCCTCCACAATTTCTTCTATAGCAATCAGTTCAGGTGGAAGAGGTAGACCATCAGGTCCGTAAAATATTTCTGGTGCCGAAGAAGGTATAGACTCTGCAGCGACAAATGTTAGAGGGGTGACACCTTCCGAATCAGCCCTAGATGGAGCTAGTTCAGGAATAGAAGTGTTTACCGTTACAATAGGATCAGTTCTAATTTCCTCTTATAACTACGGAACTTCTTCTGTAGAGGTAGGGGTACCAGAAATAATTGGAGTAACTGGAGTCTCTGAGGATGTTCAAACACAAGTTTCAAATAAACTGGGAGACTTCGACCCAGTTAAGTGAGACTGCTTGGCCTGGAATGGTTTCGTTTCCGGAGTCAAAGATGGTTGACTCGTTAGTCTCCGTGAACGACAGGGTTTTTATTGACTTTCTTCCACGATTGCAGATTACTCGATCAACTCAAAATAAAAAAGGGGAAAAAGTTATTCCGAATTAAATGAATTTTATGACTCTTTGACACAACTTCCTTTTTCAATTTTTAAGAGTCAAGAAAAAGCTAAAGATGACTCTAGTCGCCTTCGATTTTTAATGAGCCTGAAGTGACAAGTGCTCAAATGGACCTTTTCTTTTAAGGAGTCTGAAAAGGAACGAAAGTGACTACTCTGGAAATCTAGACAAAGGGATTACCAAACCAATCGCAAAACTGAAATATACACCTCGGTAGTAAATTATAGAGAAATTACCAAGGACTTTACGTATGGCAATTAATCTTCCCAAATGTTGTGTCCAGTGCATTGCAATCGATAGGGTGGCAGACACGGCTTCCTAAGGATAAAGGATATTAGCCTATTGTGGTCTCCCAATATATACTCGACGGTACGTGGGAGCACAAGTCCGTACTGGCACTTGTCGTATCAAAGAGGAGGAATCACCCAACCTACGATGAAAACGATAGTTACCAGGCTTTACGACGCCAGAATATGTCTCTAACCTAGACTTCTATATGTTGTGCATTAGGTCCCAAAGCATTTTTATATTCATTGAGGTTCATTTTATAGTTGATCTTTCTTAAGAAGTTTGCCTTTCAAGGTTCACCATGTGATGTAGATGCACAACTCCTAAATATGCAATCTAAAATGATAAACAGTCGTTTATTTTCTTTTAGCAATGAAAATCCTAGATACTAAGGAAAGAAAAATATGATTCTTTCAACGTAGAGCAGAGAGGACACACTAAATGCACTTTCCTAAATCAAAACAAGCAGTCAAAATGCCGATGCTCATGCATGTATTTGTTTTTCGCTTTCTTAATGTGTGAATGACAAAAAGGAAATCTAAGTATAGATCTGAACTATTTTCTTTCAAAGCGACAGTATTAACAATTTTCTCTTTTCAAAATGAAAGGAAGACTAAGATGACACTTTACGATTTCGAATTGAAAACTGTTTTCGACACTTGAAATACTAATAATTTCAAAATCAAGTACAATGTCAAAAGTGTAATCGACTATCTAAAAGAGGAAGACTTTACGACACTCTTTTTCTTGACTGAAAACGACAGTTGTGACACTTTCGAATCAAAAGACGATAGTTCGATTAAGCTACTATTTGCAAAGGAGGACTGTAAATGATGAAAAATACATAAAAAAACATTCACAATTCCTTATCAATGGAGGCTGAATAATGTGAAGGAAGAAGGTTTCAACAGTGATATACTGATCATAGACAACAAAACTACTTAATAGAGCTCAACACAATGAAGAAAAAACCAAAATCTAGAGGTAGAAACAGTCTCATTCAATCATCACACCTGTCCTTAAGGAAAACAGGGATGCATCTCACCTACAACACACGGGAGGTGTGATGCATCCAGACTACCAATGAGAGACAGTGCGATGGTCCAGGGATGAGACTGAGCTTGGTTTTCACCCACAGTTTGCAGCTAAGTTCAGGGATTTAGGTCGAGCTTATGATAGACAGTAAACACAAAGTATAGGGGCTGATCTAATGAGGTTATTGAGCTACCACCAGGGCACTTAGGATGTTTGCAAGTCAGATGTTCAGTTCATAAACCAACCCAGAGATTGATTGAAGCAGCGTTGATCTACTTTGCAGTTGCATAGAAAAAGCAGTTCGAAGGCTAGCTGGCTTAACTTCAGGCTCTGTCTGTAGTTTATAAAGAAAACAACAGTAACAAACAAACAAACTATTCGCTCCCTAGTGGAGTCGCCATTTTGTTTACGGGAAAACTAGTGTCCATTCAAAGCTACTAGTCCCACTAAGACGGGTAGCTATCTTAGAAACAAACAATTTAAAGTAACTTGTGTTTTCCTTTATGAGAGATAGATGAGAGAGAAGCAGAGAGTACCAACCTCAGTCTTTCGCTTGGCTCCTTGCTTGTTTCCTCTCTCCTTTGATAGAGCTTCGCCACTCCTTTCTCACTTGTCCCGCTTCAAAGAACACCTGTAGAGTCAAAGCAACAAAATACCATCAAAGCATAGAGATATATAACCATAAACAATGTAGAATCAGATGTACATTAACCATACAAATGCATACACAAATACAAGATTCAGAAATATACAAGTATATGGAGGAAAAATCAAATAGCTTTATTGATAGAAGTAGTAGAAGAGAGGATTACACCCCAGTTGTCTAATCCACCGCCATCCTCCCAGCATGAAAGCCCTCTTCACATCATGAAAAGCTAGATCACCCAACAATACAATGTCTCAAAGAGAAACCAACGGCACTTCCTTACAGTTTACAAAATTCCAGCCTCTGGATCTCTAGGATGAGGGATCCATATATAGATGTTTGCAGGGGAGTGAGTCAGCTTCTAGGATTTTGATTAGTGTCATTTCACTGATAGTTCTTGGTTCCACTTGGAGATTTCATGATCTCTTACTCATCCCTGGGCGAATTCAGAGAGGCAAGTGCCATATGAGCAGTTTCTAGAAGATTCTTTGAGTTTCCACCTAGCAAAATGCCTCTGTGATTTGTCTTCTCTCGCTCATCACACCCTACAGAAGGGCTCTTCAATATGCATCACTCCCTTTGTGTGTTGCAAGTGAGATGCATCGCACCCTCAGCATGGAGCAATCTGTATGGTCCAGTTTTGACCAGTTCTGAGCAGTTTTTCAGGGAGAACTTCTGGGAGATGATGTAATCAGTTGACCTTGATCCTTTAGGGTATGAAACAACACTTTTAGGAGTTTGAGAGCCCTTGTTTTATTGACATATGTGATTGGGGTTGTTGTGCCCAAATATGTCTATAACAACTAGGTATTTCTATGATCTGGCATGCATGACTTAATTATGAGTGAATCTTCAGTTTACCTGTTGATCACTACAAGTGACACCCCACTACTAGATCTCCCACTACTATTTCCATCAGTTGGAACTAGCTTAACTGAATTTAACTCGGTTAAACTGAATTAAATAATTAAAACTCCAAAGAACTTAACATGGGCCCCTAAAATTTAGGAACCACTCTTAATGACTCTAGATATACTCCCAACTCAAAATAACTGAGCCAACTAAGTCAAATTAACTTAGTTAACTATTACAAGTTGCTACGAACTTAGTTAACTATTACAAGTTGTTATGAGAATTAGAATTACAATTTAATTCCTAATTTAATTCAAGGACAAATTAAATTAGGATTTTCTTCTTGATGTTATTTATAACATTTCTTGTTGATATTTTCAACAGTTAAAGTACCTCACCCTCTAGTGATTTCAGATCCTCACATTCCTAATCTTTCAAGTCAATCTATAATTTAAAATGAGAAAGATTTTAATTCAATTTTTTTTCCAAAAAAAATCTCATTTACAAACTAATAACCATTTTCATTTTAAAGAAACCATCCCATTTATGATTCCTACGATGAGCAAGTTTCCATTCCTCTTCATGGTCTTGAACCTCTTTCTTTCCCATGAGTAGATGCTAGTAATAATTGTAATATCATTATCTCAACTAACACTTGTGAGAAGGAAATCTCTTCAAATAAATCTTGGCAGGCCTATAACATCATTTGTAATATTATTGTAAATCATGATTTAGTTTTCCTTAATTTACCATGATTTAAGTTTGATTTTTCATATTTTAGCTTCCAATTTTTAGAAGTTCTATGTTGCCATTATGAGAACATTGTAATTATGCTCAACATATTGTAGAAGAGCATATGAATGGGTTTCAAAATTTAGATTACGGAAATCAAAAAATTCTAATTTTTCAATTTCAGTTGAGGTCTATGTCTTATCAATTAATTCTATTTGTTGGTATAAATCTTCCACAAATCTAGATATTTAAGAATTTAGTATCACATTTGTGCCAGTAAACTTATCTATCTCCTAATCTTTTGAGATGCTCATTATATCTCTATTCTAAATTCAAGGATCCATTTGAAAATTATTTCAAAGAGTTGGTCTTGCAGCATATTTCTAATGATTTGCATCATGTACATATTAGTGAAATTTTTCCAAATGTCTCAACATTGAAAAGAATATCATTCAAATATGACATGATATCCTCTCTTCCTGGGAATTTGCTCCAAAAAAAATGCTACAACTAAGAGCTTTTGAAAATGTCAATTTTCCAACCCGCAAGCCTTACAGTGGCTCTTACCATTCTTGTTTCGCAAAGTAAATGTGAATGCAAATTGTTAGCTCATTACTTAGTGTTTAATTTAGATTGAATAAATAGATGATTTTGAAAATATGAAAAACGTGAGGAAAATGCATGGGGGAATGTTAAGATCTATAAGGTAAATTTGCAATCAAATTCTTCTAGGTATGTGTATATATGTTCATCCTTATCTACTATTAATTTATTTATTTTCGTTTCAGTTCTTGTTTTCTCTTTTAGTCACATTTTGTTTCTTATTGTTGTTCTTCTTTTTGCATATCTTTATTAGCTTAATTTGGAGACTTGATTTTGCTAACAAATTAAATTGGCATTAGAATAAAGTTAGTGGGTTGCCTTTTACAAGTCACAAACATGTTTAGGGAAGTATTCATTTCTTCATCATAATTTTAAAATTTTGTGTTCTGTATAGTGCTTTGCTTTTATTTCTTTTTCTTTACAAATTTTCAAGATGAATAATGATGATATTTTGCCTCTTGTACTGATATAGCTTAAACAAAATGCTTGCCTCCTGATTGTCTTGTTATGTCGTGCGCCTTCGGTCTCTAAATTTTTTAATTCTTAATCAAACAATGGTTCCTAAAGGTAAATAAAAATCACAATTAATTTTACAGCAGTTGAAAAGAATTATCCCTGCCCATTTCCATACCCCTATGAATTTTTTTTTAAGCATTGTCAAGCCAAACCATTTTACAGTAGTCCTCGTTTCACTCTGGAGGTAATCATTCCAGCTAATCATTGGAAGCACACTCTTTTTATTTATTCTTGGTTTTCTCTTCCGACATGACATACACATCTGTTGATGTATGTGGGTCCTCCCTTATGTGATGCTTATTAGTCTACTCTCTTTCGTTCCTTCTACATCTTCCCACATGTTTCCCCCTTATCTTGTTAAGCCTCTTCTATTTCTTCCAAGATTTCATCCTTTCAAGATAACGTGGAAAGATGGACCGCTTTTTCTTCGCTTTATTCTCTTTTCATGCACCCTACATTTGCACTTTCTACAAACCCCTGTGTTTTATTTTATGGGCTTACTTAGCATGTGATGTGTGCATTATGGTTTATTTTTATTGGATTTCCATGCTATCCACTTTACATGTCATCATGTCCCTCTTACCCCGAAGATTTCCTTTTCTCATTCATTTGAAAGAGTCAAGACGTCTTAGCCGATATAGCTCATCATTCGTGGCCCACGTTCACCTCTTTCTCTTCACTTTCCTATTGAACGCTTGGCATTTTTCATTTCTACGTTCTCCCGTTCTATTCATCCTAGTTGTTCCTTTAGTACACATCCTTATTATTTTTGGTCTTGAACTCCCAAGCTAATGTGATTGCGCACAAAAAATGTCAACACACTACCCCTTTAAATCAAACCACACCATGTATCATATTCGAGTAGTTGTAATATTAATACGGAAAATAGGTAAGAAAATGCAGAATATGAAAAGCTAATGGATTGGTGTTAATATATATTGGATTTGGGTTTTTTGCAATTTGATTATATATATTGTTCCTCTCTAATTCTCATTACTAAACGATCCAATTCCTCTTTATATATATATATATATATCTATCTATCTCTAGGTTGGGTCTTTAGCTTCATTCTTTTGGGGGCTGATATCAAAACTAAAAAGGAAAAGAGGAAAATCGCAGTTGCAATACTAAGTGAAGTATATTTGGCAAATTTCCATTGTTCTCATTCTTATTTCTAATTATTTCTATCTACTTCTGATTCCTTGAACATGAGTTATTACTTTTCTAATTTAAAGCTTGCCTTAGATTTAATTAAACTAATGGTTTTGGGCATATGTGAATTACATTAAAGTTGCAATTTCTTCACATTTTGAATTTTGATCATAAGAAGGGATTGCTTATTTAAGCCTGGAATTTGGAGAAAATAAAGACCTTTAAGGTAAATCATAGCCAAAATTTTCAAACGTAAAATTTCATATGCTTATGCTCATCTTTTATTAGTTTTCATTTTGATTGTAGCGTCAGTTTTTATTTTAGTTTTAGCTTATGTAAAGTTCTGTTTTTGCAGGTCTTCAAGAATTTCTTTGAAAATCTAGTACTCCTCTTGGCTAAAATTTGGAATTTGTTCTCCTCATTTTGCTTGCTTTTGCTTTAGGCAAAGAAATTGTGATGTTGATCAAATTGCAAATAAGCTAAATCAAGGAGTCTCTCAACCTCTATTTTTCTTTCATTTAATATATTTATAAGCCTAATATTTGTTAGATAATCATTAATATGTTTTCACGCAGGCTTAATTTTGAAACACCAAAACTTGCAAGGGAGGGACATCTTATTTTACTTCATTTTCTCTCATAACTTCTACCTATTATTTGTGTTAAAAGCCTAATTACCTATAACTCTACAAGATCTAATTCATCAAGATCTCAACTTAAGAATAACACACATGTTTTTCTTATTTTACTCTTTTGATAAGAAACATTTTCTTGTTCGAGTTTCTCTCAATCATGGATTTTTATATTTTCCTTTTCTTTCAGATTTGCATTATCTTTCCTTGATTGCAATTTTTTTAGTGTGTCAATTTCATTTTCACTTTGGATTGGATTTAGTGATATTACCAAGGTTTATATGGAATTTTTTTCTTATCCAACATTGGTCAGCATGAATGGGGAAATATTTACTCTCTTTACAATAGGATTTTCATTACCCAAAGATCATCCATATAAGTTTTCGATTTTCTTATGCATCAACCATCAACCATGGGAAATATTGATATTTTATTCATGTAATTAAAGCTCATGTTTATAAAGAAATGAATTGTATCCATTCTTTTCTTTGAATCCCTCCCATATCCCTCCACATATAAAACCCTCTACTTGGGTAGATGAAGAGAAGACTAAGGGAGACAAACATACTAATATCACATATATTGTCTTGAATAGAAAACTTCTTGTACCACCGCGCTCTCTTCACCCAATTGCTAAAAGTAATTCTCTAAATAAAGTTTATCAAAAGGGTGGTAAAAGAGAGTTGAAATTAAATATGTGTGGAAATTGTATGCAAACCAGCTGAGGTATTGAATAGGCTCCCTCGCAACGGGCCCATGCATACATGGTACGAGATAACTTCATCGAGGTACTGAACAGGCTCGTTGGCAATGAAGCGATGTTGGGAGAAAATATGTAATTTCATATCTAATAGTTGGATGCTAATATTTAACACCCCCTAGCTAGCTTTACTATCCAATGATGGAGAGAGCTTAAGAAAATGAATGTTCCCTATATTTGGATTCAATGTTTTGGGTTTGAAGCATTCAAGTACTTTCATATTTAAGAGTTTATTTTTCTTTAATTCTATCTTATGTGGGATCCTTGAGAATGGTGCTATGTGCAAGTAAATTTAGGAAAAAAAAATTTGTAAGCTTGGTAGATCCTTCCATTTTCAGTAAATATAAGCAAGTTACATCCACATACGAGTAGTTAGTTGGCCTCAACTTTCCCAAAGGGAAACTAAGTCTGTTGGCCACCTAACCGCTTGATAAGCCATCCAATAGCAAAAAATGATAAGTATTTCTACCCAAGCTATATAAGTATGTATATCATGACCGTGTCCACACACTATTTTCCTATGAACATATAAAACATCATGTTGATAATTAAAAGCTAACCGCATATATACTAATCACAATTGAAACCAACTACCATTATATTCATCTCCCTCGGCAAAAGCAGATTTGACTGGGGTCGGGTCCTTAAAATTGGAACTAAGCAGCACTATCTGTGAGAGAAGGTATGGTAGGTGATCCTCAATTCAGCATAGGCATCCATCCTATTTTTGCAATTCGAACTGAAGTTTCTAGAAGTCCTAATTGTAGTTGGGGAAGTCATGTACCGTTATCTCCATTCTCACTGAAATCTGTTTCAAGGCCTTGCCCGGGAGACATTTCATGATCCAATACAAATACAATGTTTGTTTGAATTGAGTCACTAACCCGCAAGTATGCCCAGGATCTAGTACCATCACTCGCTAGTCCTCCATCTCAATATCCATCGAGCTCACCTAACAGTTCAGATATGCTTCCCACTCCTCAATCAATCTTTTGATTTCTTCACTGGTCCCTTCACAATAAACATTGGCCGCATCATTAAGGATGTTGGATACAAGATTATGGCCCCTTATTCTGATGCCTGAGGAACTTTGTTTTTCCTCCTGCACTGTCACTCGAGGCCTCCTACCATAGCCTCTAGCATTCACAACCCTCGCTATCACAACCATCTCACAGTGCCCAGTGAAAATTTGGGTGTTTCTAGATGCCTGAACATGTGGTAGCTGGAGCCCAGAAGCCCTTCGCTTCCTGGTGAACTTACCTCCCCACGTACCTGCCATGGGAGAACAAAACAATAATTGCCATAATAAAAAACATTGAATCCCCACTAGTCTCGACCCATGCATCCTATGAGGCCTTCCATTCCACACAGGAATTCAGTTTCCTTACCCCATAGCCAATTTGCATAGTAGCCAGAAACAAAGTTTAAGAGACCACCATGACCAACAACAACAACATTATAATAATCCCCAAACCCAGAATGATGCAGACCCTCAACTGTAACTCCGTGAAATCTTCCACAAAGGCCATGGCTATGGAACATAGCAAGATAGACAATAAAATATTTACAGTGATGGGATCACCAGTTATGAAGGGGGTAAAAATTCCCCTCAAACCCATAAATTACAGTAAACAGACCCTACAGGCAGAGTTGAAGATGACCCAACCCAAAACCCCAGGATCCTTGAACTAGACTAGATAGTAGCATTCCCCAAGGTTGTCGCCACAATCACGCATCCCATATAACCCCATTCGGGAGAGAATAATTTCATAACAAACCGACACAAAGACCATACTATTCAAGATACCATATTGTAGCAATAATATCGGTGCCAGTGGCTTCCAATATCCCTAGTTACTCCCAGCCACAGACAATTCGAACCCATGCAAAACCAAATTCCATGACCAGACAACCATATTGTTGGGCCTCACAATGGTCCCTATTTTCACTCCATTATTCACCAATATCTTCACATTTTACCTTCATGTCACCTCCATTCCACCTCCACATCATTCCATTTACCTCATTATTGGGTTATAACTATGCTTTTCCAAAGTTTGTTAATTCTTAACATTTTTAAGTGAATTTATGGCTAAACATTAGAAAATAATATTCTTATACTTATACCTAACAATTAGAATGAGTTTGTTGACATGTGTAGGTACAAAGGAAGCTTCCAGGGCATCTTTATGTGGCCTTGAATGATCAAATTCGAATTTGATAAGATAAGCCTCATGGAAAAGATCATGGAGAAAATCATGGACCTCATGGAGGAGATCATGGAGGATAGGGTTATGTGTCTTGATGGTTGAGAAATGTATGGAACTAAAAGAGAGATTAGTGGATCATCATTATGAGTTTGTTATCTCATCCTATTGTATAAATAGGAGTACCTCCTCCATTCCAAAGAGAGGACTCTTAGAGCATTGTATCCAACTTATGATGGAATAGAATAAAGCTTCATTTTACATATACTTTCATTATGTAGTTTTAGATATAAGTTTTACATATATTTCCATTATGTAGTTTTAGATTTAATTTTCCTTAATGTAGTATATGGAATAATTTGTCTTGTTCTTAAGATAATTGAGCTCACTCTAAAAGGATGAGAGAAACATGTTATTTCATATTAGATCTTATTTCATTTAATTGCTTAGAAGTTTGATGTTTGAGGATTTGTTTGTGATTGATGAATGAGTTTTAAATTAGAATCTTATCAGCACATGAGAGAACAACCAAGGGTCTAAGTTAGGCTCTCTCTCTATTTGATTTGCATGATAATTGAAATTCATTCTTTTGCTTTTATGTTTCAAGTATCATATGAGGAGATACCAAGAGTCTAAGTTAGGCTCTCTCTCCATTGATTTATATGGTAATTGAAATTCATTCTTTTATGCTTTTATGTTTCAAGTCATTTCATTTCTTCTGCTTATGAATGAATCTTAGTTTAGTTTGGATTAGTACATGAGAGGACAATCAAGAGACTAAGTTAGTCTCTCTCTCTACTTGAATCTGAACAATAATTAAGTTCATTCTCTTGTCTTCATTTCAAGTTTTTTTTTTAGTTTTATGTAATCAATGATTTCTCTATGATACTGTAGGGAAGGACAACCGGGACCTCCTTAGTTAGGAGCCTCTTCCCTTGCATATTATATTGAATCATAAATTATTTAGTTAGACATAGAGTTAGTTGCCTACTCCTACATATATTTTACTGGCATCATCACAAGCTCACGAGTTTCCCTGGTCGATAATTTAATGCAGCAATTTAAGCCCAATAAATTGCCCAACATTTTGGCGTCGTTGCCGGGGATGGTGCTAAGGGATTAGGCATTAGAATTTAATTCAGTATTTATTTTTCTTTAGACAAAATAACTTGTGAGACCTGGTGACAGCAGGATCTTCACAAAGAAGTTTAAGTTTGAGTTTTCTGATGGTTTAGTATTTAGCTAGTTTTAAATTTCGTCTTTTCAAAAACACCCCCCTACATAAATAAAAACGAATCAATCGATTAGTATGCTCTCTTCCTGCGCTTCGTGCGATCAGGAAGATCAGAAAATCTATTGATTTTGTTCAAATAAACATACTCTTGCTGGAGAACTAATTTGCAAAAAAAAAAAAACAATAAAGAATTTTGTGAATGATAAAAACATCTTTAAATTTTTTAGATGATATTTAGTTTTTTTAATTTTAGATTTAAAAAATAAAAATAAAAAGTTTTTCATTTTAGATTTAAAAACAAATAATAAATAAAAATAAAAAATTCCACAAAATAATAACATAATATGTACACATATTATTGTTATTAAAAAACAAATATAAACAACAATGGGGAGAAGACAATCTCAGAATTCCAAAGAGAAACAAGAGCGCAAAAAGATTTTGATGCCAGAGCGCTCCTATGCATCGAATTGCGAAACGTAATCGAAATTTGTCTCAGCTGTTATGCCAATGCTGTTTTGGGTAGTCGGTTCGTCCCTGTCATTCCCACCTCTGGCGATTTAGCGCTCAATTTTTGTTTCAGCCAGTTTGGCGATTTGGGTTCGTTCCGCTGTTTTGATCTGACAAGAAAAAAAACCAAGTATCGGTCTCAAGCATTGGTGGCTTCTTGATTATATCGGGATTTCTCACAATGGTCCCTATTTTCACTCCATTATTCACCAATATCTTCACATTTTACCTTCATGTCACCTCCATTCCACCTCCACATCATTCCATTTACCTCATTATTGGGTTATAACTATGCTTTTCCAAAGTTTATTAATTCTTAACATTTTAAAGTGAATTTATGGCTAAACTTTAGAAAATAATATGCTTATACTTATACCTAACAATTAGAATGAGTTTGTTGACATGTGTAGGTACAAAGGAAGCTTTCAGGGCATCTTTATGTGGCCTTGAATGATCAAATTCGAATTTGATAAGATAAGCCTCATGGAAAAGATCATGGAGAAAATCATGGACCTCATGGAGGAGATCATGGAGGATAGGGTTATGTGTCTAGATGGTTGAGAAATGTATGGAACTAAAAGAGAGATTAGTGGATCATCATTATGAGTTTGTTATCTCATCCTATTGTATAAATAGGAGTACCTCCTCCATTCCAAAGAGAGGACTCTTAGAGCATTGTATCCAACTTATGATGGAATAGAATAAAGCTTCATTTTACATATACTTTCATTATGTAGTTTTAGATATAAGTTTTACATATATTTCCATTATGTAGTTTTAGATTTAATTTTCCTTAATGTAGTATATGGAATAATTTGTCTTGTTCTTAAGAGAATTGAGCTCACTCTAAAAGGATGAGAGAAACATGTTATTTCATATTAGATCTTATTTCATTTAATTGCTTAGAAGTTTGATGTTTGAGGATTTGTTTGTGATTGATGAATGAGTTTTAAATTAGAATCTTATCAGCACATGAGAGAACAACCAAGGGTCTAAGTTAGGCTCTCTCTCTATTTGATTTTCATGATAATTGAAATTCATTCTTTTGCTTTTATGTTTCAAGTATCATATGAGGAGATACCAAGAGTCTAAGTTAGGCTCTCTATCCATTGATTTATATGGTAATCGAAATTCATTCTTTTATGCTTTTATGTTTCAAGTCATTTCATTTCTTCTGTTTATGAATGAATCTTAGTTTAGTTTGGATTAGTACATGAGAGGACAATCAAGAGACTAAGTTAGTCTCTCTCTCTACTTGAATCTGAACAATAATTAAGTTCATTCTCTTGTCTTCATTTCAAGTTTTTTTTTAGTTTTATGTAATCAATGATTTCCCTATGATACTGTAGGGAAGGACAACCAGGACCTCCTTAGTTAGGAGCCTCTTCCCTTGCATATTATATTGAATCATAAATTATTTAGTTAGACATAGAGTTAGTTGCCTACTCCTGCATATATTTTGCTGGCATCATCACAAGCTCACGAGTTTCCCTGGTCGATAATTTAATGCAGCAATTTAAGCCCAATAAATTGCCCAACACATATGCATGGAGGAGGGGGAGAAGAAACAATTGACATACCAGGTTACCCTCGCCCTAAGACAAATAGTCCACCTCCTTTCCTAGAGCCGCATCGTATCTCTGCCCTTGGCGTCACTCATCCACACTGTAATCCCCTGGATACTGAATCAACCAATAGACCTCGTAGATCTATTGACACCAAACCTGACCACTAACATAATGTCGTTGCCACCTTCCGCGGGGGTATTTACCTCTTTCATGCAAGGATCCACTGCACCAATCGCCTCAAGCGAGTGGGCGATAGTGGGTTTGTACCCCGATGTCCTTCGCATTACATCTAAATTGATGGGAGTGTCATCCAACTTGCACCCCAATCAGGACTCTTGCTTTCTGAGGGAGTTTTGGTCCACTTTGTGGGGACTCATGGACACTAATTTGAAAAAGAGCACAGATTTTCATCCACAAACCAATGGGAAAACAAAGGTGGTGAAAAAAACAATAGCGCATCTTCTCAAAGGTTATTTTAGCAAACATCCTAAGTTGTGGAATGAATCCTTACATTATGTTCAGCATGCTTACAACGAGGCCTTGCACTCTTCTACTAGCAGATCTCCTTTTGAAACATGTTTTGGGTACTTGCCAAAATCACCAATGGACTTAATGTTTGGTGAAGAAGCTAAGGAGTATGGACATGGAGATGTCGACAAAGAAATGAAGTTCATTCAAAGAATCCAAAAGATTCATGACGCAGTGCAAGATCAATTGGAGAAAAGTTAGGCCAAGTACAAAATGCGTCATGACAAGCATCGTATGGATAATCACTTCTAGGTTGGTGATAAAGTATGGTTATACATCAACAAAGAAAGGATGAAAGGTGAAGGTAAAAAGTTGACATCTATAAGGTATGATCCTTTTAAAATTGTTGAAACTATTGGGCACAATGCATTCCGGTTGAATTTGGCTCCATACATGCACATATATTCAGTTGTAAATGTTGATAAATTGAAGTTGTATGAACCTCCAATGATCATGGATCAAGAGGAAAATTCTCAAATTCCAATCGTAGATGATTTTGCACCTGAATGTATGACTGAGTTACAGGAAGATACCATCTTGGATAGGAAGGTTTGCACTTCTAGGTGAGGAGATGTAGAGTATCTTCGAGTGGGACTCAAAGGCATGAATCCAAGAAAAGCAAGGTGGATGGAGATCAGAAGGGTGAGGAAACAATACCCTCACCTCATGTCTGCTTAAAAAACAACTTTTGGTGGTCCAAAAGATTCCAATGGAGAGGAATGATCCAAGAGGATCCTTAAAATGCTCAAAATTCAATAGTCTCAGAATCTCATGAAACTAGCTCCAAGTCGAAGAGCTCATCACGCTGATTCTGGTGGCATATTTGGCTTTCAAAATAGCCTCTATATGAGGGAGAACATGTGTTCTGAAGTTTTTTCCAAACAGGTAAAAAAGGGTGGCCAGAGCAAGCCAAGTGGAAATGCCAGAGCATGCCAAGTGACAGCACCAGAGTAGGACAAGTGGCATCATGAGAGCAAGGCACGTGGCAGTGGGCTAGCGCACCCCACTAGTCAAACCAAGCTGAGGATCTCATGGGTTGAGCCGTGACCTCCAGTGGTTGGCCCAAAACCTTAACCAGCAGGCCACGGGTGGGTCGTTATATATATAATGGCAAAGACTTTATTTATAGTTTGTTTTAATTGATATGACGGGGGAAGGATTGGCGGAGCCTACCATATCCGACGGCCCGTCAAACCCTCGGATTGTTTAACCATATCCTATACACCAAGGCCAAACTTAGCACTGCAACCATATGATATATCACCACTGGTATATTGTTTTGACCATATTCCAAAGTTAACTTAGGTTGCAACCAAATTCCACGCGAGGAATATGGATATTACCATCAGACTTTTGATATAACTATTGTTATAACCATATGCCACAGGTTGATTTATGTATCACCACTGACTATGTTAAAACCTTTGTTAAGAAACATTTAATATATATGGCATGAGGTTATAACAGTCATACCATATATTAAAATATAGTTGTAACGTGACACTATAGTTTGCCAATCAAATCCCAGGAGGCCTGCGGGTTTGACCTGAGACCTTCCCGTGGGTTATATAAAAGGCTATACCAATGCGCCATGGCCAAGGGAGATATAAGAAGTGTATTTTGTAATTGTTTTGACATTGCTTGTAAATACCTTTTAAGCCTACACAGTTAATATTTGGCCTTTTTGTAATCTGTGAGTTGCATGGGAAAGCTGAGACCAAATCCTATCAGTTGACAGTAGCCATTGATGTCTGTGAGCATATTCCAGAATGGTGAATTTTGATGTAAAGAGACTTTATGAGCATTTTCAATACACTGAACGCCCATTGGAAGCAGAACCAGAGATGTAGTCCAGGAGGGATGAACTCCGTCATCAAATTTGTTGCGTTTGCTTCTTATTTATGTTGTTCATGGTTTATTTCAGATTTCAAGTTTTTAAGTTCAAGGCACATAAAAATCCATTTTCCTTATTAATTCACTTAAAAAGAAACCTTGGTTAATATTTGAAGAAATTGAACAAATAGTCAATTCTATTGTTTTTGGATTAGGCATAGGAAAGACATAATCAAGTTTCTCAAAGTACAATGTCTTTCTACAAGAGAACAAGTCAAAGCTCGTTGAATTACCCCTTTTTTGTAAATATATTATTTTGTCAAAAATGGAAAATTTATAAAATTATAAAAGGGCCAAAAGAATATCAAAGGCCCTAGGGAAGATGAGAAGTGATGAAGAAGTTGAAGAGACATGAGGAATATGAAAAGGCATGGGGAATGTGAAAGGTCACTGCCCCACTTTTATAAATGTAACCTCATGCCTCATTCAAGAGGAATTTTATCACTTAAGCTAGGTTAGTAATAAGATTGTTATTTTGTGCTTAAGGAGCTGAAAGAACTCTCTCTTGGTAGCTTATAGGTGGAGGGATTGTGAGGCTAGTGTTATTTCATGAAGAAGATATGAACTTCTCTCATCCCACTATTGGGTTTTGATGAGCCTGTGTACATATACTTGAATGGACGACAATATTAATGAGAAGCTTTCAATTCATGCATTGATTCTCATACATGTTAATGGCACTTATAATGATTATTCATGCTTTGATCGTATATGTATGTGGGTTTACACATTAGTTACATGATTATGAACTATTTCGTTTCATGCAACTGTTGTGTTGGCTTTGAATCTTTGTTCCTCATTCAATGTTAATGTTAGTGATTAGTTGTGAACTAATTTGCTTTTGGTTTCTAACACTCTCTTACTTGTGTATGTCTTAGTTAGTATCTATATTTGATTCTTGCTTAAGGCATGCTCTTGCTCATTATGTTGTTGTTATGTTCTGTATCATGTTCTGCAAGCCATCAATGGAGGGTTGATTTCGTCCTCATTCTTCTGACATATTACACTTGGTCTCACATTTATCTCTTTGCATCTGATATCCAAGAGCATAAACACACACATAATGGTAGTTAGAACGGTATCTAGATGGGGCTCCTATCCCAAATAGTGTGAAGTCTAATTGGGACTTCATACTAGGGATACCCCTTAGTGTTAATAGATTATCTAGCACCATCAACACCATATTAGAAAATCTATTCACCACCACTAGTATTGAATCACAATCTCTATATGTTTTAGGAAATCCAAAAATGAAACCCATGCTTATGTCTTCCCATGATTTTTCAAGTACCAATAAGGGAGTATTTGACTCAGTGTTTTGGCTTCTCCCCTTGGCCAATTTCCAAATTCTATAGCAATAAAAAAATCTTGACGTCCTTATATACACTAAGCTAAAATACCACTCATCCACCATTTCCTTAGTTTTATCCACTTTAAAATGCCCACATAAACCTCCACCATGTAATTCTCAAATGAGTTTCAATTTTAATAAACTTTTATGGAATACACAATTTCTTATTCTTAAAAAATAATCTCTCATAAATGTGGAAATCCAAATATGGTGTCCATATTTTTACCCCATGGTTTTGTTAATGCCTCAAACCCCCATAAACATTTTACAAAAGATATGGAAACCCTTTATGTAAATTTTGGCTGTATCACTCCTTTCATGCTTTGCTTTTGTTAATTTTGTGAGATTTTCACTTTTCTCATTTTTTAGTTTTGCAGTTTCTCGCCAACTTCCCAATAACTCTAATTTTGCTGAGTTTGGACTTACAATTTGAAAATGGTGTTTGTTCAAAGTTTGGTTGATTCTAATTGCCTATGCTTAAATAGGTACAAAATATGTTTTACTTTTAAGTATTAGGGGTTTACGCAGTGCATTGTATTAGATATCATTTTTTGGGATTCAACTGCGTTAAGTAAGTCATTAACGTATGACCATTTCCATGAGAGTTAGTCGTAACTGACTAATTTCTCATGATTTTTGAATTGTTCACTTAGCACTCATTGCATCGGGTGATGCTCACAGGGGTGAAGAAGTGGGATTGAAACTAGTGAAATATATAAGTAAAATTATTTAATTACTTTGTTTAACTAATCTAAATTAATTAAACTAATTGTAATTTATTTATAAATATTAATTTTTTATTTAACTATTTTACAAAGGAGTTGTCTATAATGCGACTTTTTGAGATTCCGGTGACGGAATCCGCCGGAAGAAATTGAGATGAAATCATGATTTGTTGCAGTTAAAATGGTTTTTTAACTGCATATTCGGATTCAGCACCTTGAAAAACCCCTGGGACGCTTTCATTGTGCAGAAACTAGTTATCAAACTTCGATTTCAATAAATTACTGCCGGATTTTCACCGGAAAAAATCGTCGGAAAGGCTTTCAAAAAGTCGCGTTAAAGACTACGGCTTTTACAAAACCACCCAAAAACTGGTATATATATTAACTATATAACAAAAATCATTTAATAAAAACTTTATTGTAAATATTATTAATATAATACGTATATATTATAAATAAAATAAAATTATTACATTATCTTGTTCTCTAGTCTCGAGGTTTAACTTTTAAATAGGAGTTGTAAGTGCGATTTTAAATAGGAGTTGTAATTGTGATTTTTTGGAGTTTCTGGTAGTGGAAAAAATTGAGGTAAAATCTTGATTTGTGTTATTTAAACTAATTTTTTTACTATATATATATATAGATTCAGCACCATGAAAAACCCTAGGGCACTTCTAATTCACCCATCAATCTTGTGATTTCAATAAATTCCAACCAAATTTAGAAAAATTAAACCGGAAAAATCCACTAAAAATTCACAAAAAAAAAAAACTTTTAAAAAATCACAAAAAAACAATTACTTTTAAACATTTCATGTGTCGCAATCCCATCCCCGAAATGACACGAGGGGCTAAGAGCTTTAATATTAAGCAATGTAGAACATTATATTAGTAAGTGAGAGAAGTCCGAAGGGTTTCATTATATATATGTATTGTTTTAAATACAGAAGAAGAGGTGCCACTCCCATCCACGTGGGCCCTGTCCCACATATTCACCTTCCTCCTCTATGTTTCCATGAACCGTAGAAACCTTCTCTTCTCCTTCGGGAATATGATTTTCAATTGTTAATTAATTTTCTTTATTATACTTACAGAAAAGTAAGTTACACTGTAATCAGTTTATGGTGTAAAAATATTGGATTTTTGAAATAATTCATAAAGGTTTTTAAATTTATAATATTAAATTAAATAATTTGAAAATTAATTTTTTTTTAAATTTTTTTTCTATTAACAAGAAATAACAAATTTTATGAAATTTTATATGGTTTAAAAAAAATTATAAAAATTTAAAATTTAAAATATATATATTAATGAATGTCTCAATCATTAATTAAAACTATTATCATTAATGAATGGCTCAGTGCTTTCTTCATAAATTAATTTGTTTTTTGTTATTTATTTATGTGTTTTTAAAAAAAGTAACCATTATTGAACTGAGACTTCTGTGATCCATATTCAATTGTTTGAGGAATTTTCAGCGAAAATCACATAGAAAAGCTTAATAAATGACTCAGTACTTTCTCCATAAATCAATTTGTTTTTTCTATGTGATTTTGATCGAAGATTCTTCAAACAAGTAACCATTAATTAAAACTTCCATTAATGAATGACCCAGTACTTTCTCCATAAACAATTTGTTTTTTGTTATTTATTTATGTGCTTTTTCGAAAAAGTAACCATTAATTAAAACTGTTACCATTAATGAATGGCGTAGTACTTTCTCCATAAATCAATTTGTTTTTTGTTATTTATTTATGTGCTTTTTTCGAAAAAATAACAGTCCCGTAATCCGCAAGTTACCACAACGTGGTTTAGATGTTAAATCATTCAACTTTTGACGCTGTCTATCGACGCTTTTCATGATTACGGTTTGAAAATAAATATTAACAAAACACGTAATGAATGAGAATAGTACGTTACCGTTTGAGTTTCACATTGAAACTTTGACATCTTTTACTCTACTATATTCCACGTCATCAAGGGATGGAACATTGACTCATGGAAGTAACTCGAAATAACATATGTTTTCTATTTTAATTTTCGACAATAATTAAATATATTAGTTTTTTATTTAAATATACTTATGAGAAATGGTAAAATATTTTATATTTATTTGTAATTTTCTTAGTAAATTTTTAAATGTACATATCAGTTTATTTTATTTATAGAGATTTTATTCATATTTTTAATTATGAAATTAGTTAAATATTTAATAATTTGATGAGAATGATGATGATGATGATGGTTAACGTCCGCTGAGACCAAACAATTATCTATCGGACCTAAATAAACAAATTATTTATTTTGATTTAAGATTTTATTCCTATGCTCAAAAAGCTTGGAGAGAAGTCTCCCGAGCTCACTATAATTTTGACATTGTAAAAGGCTAGGAAGGTCAGTATTGTAACAAAGATTGTGAAACTGAGATCTAATGTGGTTGTACGTAGGGCACTCTAAGAGGAAGTGGTTTTCATCCTCGATGCTCCTATTCTCACATATATGGCAGATCCTTTCCATCCATGGCGTTTTAGGAACTGCCCAACGACCTGTTTCACTATGGAGCTCATGAGAATTCGTTCTAATCTTTGCTATATTAATTTTCTTCTTTGAGCTAGTTAAAATAGAGAGATACTTTTGATCTTCTAGGGTGGGGTTGATGACCTTCTTATAATAACTTAATTTTCTTTTAGCCGCTAAATCTTTCTCACACCACAATTTTTCTTTGAACTTAGAAGTAGCAATATCTTTAATGTTATTTATGTTTTTCAATGCATCATTCTAGTTGATCTCCCAATAGTTTAACCAGGCCCTTGTGTCTTTATGCCACCCTCGATTGAGCCTTAGGTGGTTTTGGCTGGAATTTAAAGCTAGCTTAGGAAGTCTATGATCGTCTATGTTATTGAGTTTGTGCTTGTACAACAGAAACCTAAGCATAGCTAGGCTCTCAATAGGGGAAAGACCTGCTTCTATAAGGAGAATAGGATAGGGTGTATTACTTTTAATTTTCAGGTTATAAGTTATAAAACGCTTCTGGATTTGCTCAATCTTTCTCCATGATTCTCTGGAGATGCTGCAACCCCAAACCTCACAGCCATATAAGATAACAGGAGTGACTAAATTTTCAAAGCAGAACTTCTTTTTATCCCACACTACGAGGTTTGTTGTTTTAGAATTATTTTCAAGACTAGAATAAGCTTTCCACCCCCCATTAATCCTTTTCTCAATGGTATGGTTCCAATTGAGCTTGTGATGGATATCAATTCCTAGGTATTTATAAGAATACACTTCCTCCAAGTTATTATTGTCATACATAAAATTAGCGTAAGTGTCCTTCTTGGATTTGATAATCATAACTTTTGTTTTGTCAGTGTTAACAGTCATACCCATGGTAGAGCAGAAATCCTTAAGAAGCTTGAGTTGCTTATCAAGATCAGATGGGCACCTTGCCAAAAGAACAATATCGTCAACATAGAGAAGAAGGATAACGACTATCCCAACTAAGATCGTGCCATCACATCCTGCTTCCTCTAAATAGCCTTCGAGCTTATCGATGTAAATTCCAAATAGGGTAGGGGAGAGGGGACAACCTTGTTTAACTCCGATGTTACACTTAATATCTTTCGACCACCCCTCATTGCTCTTTAGCTTGGCAATTACATTCTCGTATAACCTTATAGCAGCAGCTCTCAACTCAAGAGGAACCTTTAGCTCTTCTAACCTATTCCAAAGGTTGTATCTAGGAACCGTATCGAAAGCCTTTCTAAAGTCCACAAAGCAACAAAATAAATTGGATTTATCATTACGACATTCCTCCGCAATGATCCTAAGCGTAACAAGGTGGTCTGTTGTTGAGTGATGCCTTTTGAAACCTGCTTGGCCTTTAGCCTGCTTACCTTCACTTTCATATGCTTAACTTCTTTTCCAGAATACTACCATATAACTTGGCTAAGAGAGGGCTGATCATAATTGTCCGATAATTAGAGGGGTTATTTGTATCCCCACTTTTAAAAATAGGGATAATGAGGCTCTCAGTCCAAGGTTTAGGGAACCCTTGCTTGACTGCTTAATTGAAAAGCTTGTGGATGTGGGGGATGAGGACAGGACCTCCAATTTTTAAGATTTCCGCCTGGTAACCTTCAATGTCCTTAGCTTTCCCATTAGCAAGGCGATTAACCCCAAACTTAATGTCTTCTAAAGAGAAAACTTCTTTCGTTGTGAGCAGGGTTTCCAAATTATCCATGACATTTGGAGATTTATAAAGCTTTTTAAGATAGGAATTCCAATCATGAAGAGCAATTTTATTATTATCCTTAGTCTTCCTAGTCAGAATCTGCCTCCAAAATTTCTTAGGAGCTACCTTAGGGAGGTGTAAGAGGTTCTCTTATCTTTGACGAATGTACTGCCTCTTTTTCCTTTTAGTTAGGGCTTTGTATATTTTTATCTTGTCCATTTTAAGAGATTCATCAACAGCTTCCTTAATTGCTCTCCTTGCACTTTTACAATCTTTGTCATCCCATGGATTGGTTTTTCTATTTCTTTTATTATTTGAAACTTTAATTGAGAACTTGTTAATAGAATATGAGAGGATTGTAGTAAAATTATGATAGAGGTCTTCTATGTTGTCTATACTAGATAAAGGAAGAAAATTAGTTTTTAATTCATTTAGAAATAGATCATTTTTATTTCTATCAAATATTAAGTTCTTTTGGCTATAAGTATTATTTTCTATGGGAACTCTATGCATGACAAAATCGAGAGTTATAAGTAAAGGCCTATGATCAGAGTCAAATTCATGGTCGTTTAAGATGTCAAAATTTATTATTTCGTTGTATAATGGGAGATCGGAAATAATGTAGTCTACCACACTGCCACCAAGTCCATGGATGCAGGTCATCTTGCTGGAATTAGGCCACTTCTTTAGACCACTGCAAATTATGAGATCCTGAGCACTACAAAGCTTGACTAGCTCCGACCCAAACAAATTTTCCCCAAGGTCTTCAGAGCTCCTTTTGTACCTGCTAGCCAGAGTAGGGTCTTCGTCTAACCAAAGAAGATTAGGGTTGGAATGATTGCTTAGAATAATAGCTTGGTTGTTTAAAGTTCGAGCATTAAAGTCACCTATTAAAAGGATATTACTATCATTCCTTATGTTAGAAATATCATTCTCTAAACCATTGTAAGGGTTAGTTTTATCTAGATTCTTCTTCTTATAGAAGTTAGAATTGATAGGGGGAAAATAACATATTTCTATGTAGGACTTTTTATTATTAATGTCTCTGATCTCTATCCAATAATTAATTAATTTAATTTTAAAAACTTTTTTTCTAAATATTTTCGATGATGTGTTTTCATATTCACATATGGTATTTATAGCAAACTTGTTGACATAAAGAAGTAAATCTTATTTAAAGGATTTAGAATTAAGTATTTTCTAGCATAGAACTTATTAAATATCCAACACAATTGTAATCACAATTACAAATTGAATTAATTTTTTGAGTTTTAAAATATTTGAAAACATTTAATTTCACATTTAAATATTTTAAAATTTAAATATTTAAGTGAAAATGAGAATATTGATATCTTACTCATCTTATATTATTTACATAAAATTTAATAATTAAAACATTTAATCTTATTATCAAATACTTTAAAAATTAGATATATTAATATTTTATAAAGTTTAATCAATATACAAAAACAAATAAACATATTATAAATAAAAGTTAAATTTAAACCAAAAAAAATAGAAAACATATAATCATTTTTCTCTTCCTTAACTCATTTGAAAATCAAAATATTATTTAATATTTTTTAATTTAATTTAATTTTATAACATTTTTAATATTATATTAATATAAAATTTAAAATTATTAATTACTTTTGCTTAAGAGGCAAGTACTAATGTTGCATATTATACTTGTTTAAAAATTTATTTTATTTAAATATATATTATTTTTAATTTTTCTTTATATAATTTATTTAAAATATTTTTAAACTTTATTTTAAATAAAACTTTAAAAATGTCTAGATTTTTTTGCCCAATATTGTGTTTTTTTAGAAAACTAGCAGTTTTGGAACTCAATTTTTGGAAGACTCTATCTTGAGTTTTACTCATCCAAATAGGGCCCATGATGGTTTGTTGGAAAGCTAAAATCATGGAGAAAAATATGACAACATAAAATCAAGAATATTTGATCATTTAATAGCCTAAAAATTTAACAAAAGTCTAAGTAATGAATTTTCAACCAAAATTACTTTTGTTGAGTTTGGTTTGAGAAAAATTCATTGGTCTAAAAGAATTGTTGTGGAAAATTCATTTTTCAAATTATTCAAGGATTAATCAAATTTCCACAAAAAGCAATTAAATGCATGAAGCCTATTGATTTTTATTTCTTTAATTTTAATTTGGGAAATTGGTTATAAGAGTTGATATTTTGGATTTTATGTCCAAGATCAATTTGTTTAATTTTGATTGGTTTTGGCGAAGAGAAGGTGGGAAGATCAGCCCCAAAAACTTCTTTAAGCAATGGGATTCCACTAGTACGAGAGAAAAAGAGGAATTTTTCTAGCTGAAGATTGATGAGGTGAAATTGTTTGCAACAACTCTCCATTTTTTGATTCATTTTTGTAATATAAATTAGATTTTAAGAGAGGAGGAGGAGGTTCCTCTTTTCTGCAGTTTTGAGACTCTTAACATTTTTGAAAGAGAATTTTAGCTGTAGGTGAAGAGGAATACTCAGATTTGAGAGTTGGGGATTTTCTTTTCAAGATTTAGTCTGTGTATTTGAGGCAGAGTTTGCACTATTGCAACTCTTTTCTCTAGTGGCAAAGCTCATGATTTTGGAAGGACTGTTGGAGATCTATTTGTAAAATAGAGCAAGGGAATCAGGTTTCATTGATTGCATTTCTAAGTACTTTTATTTGTTAATGGAAATCACATTCTTTTCAATGACATATATATGCCAATTGTTTCATATTTTTCACTTTTGTTTGATATGATAATGATTGTCTATTAGATCAATTGTTTGATCTAATGGTCTCTTAGATCTATCTTTTTCTCTATTTTCTCTTGTGCATAATCAAATTTCTAAGTTACTATTTACTCGTAAATTTTCCAAATTAAATTGACTTAAATGTCATTGAATTGTATGAACTATTTATGCATGTTAATTTATCTTTCATGCTTTTAAATCTCTGAACAGAGCATGTTCAGTAATGACAATATTAGCTATTAGAACTATTTCAATAGCATGATATTCATCATAAAAGAGACATATTAAATTTCCATTCTTTTAAATCACTTTGCTCTTGATTTGGACCAGGTCTATATCTGATTCTAATCAAGATAGGATAGATTATATTTCTTTTTATTGCTTGCATTCTAGATTAATTTTCATTTTAATTTAAAAATCATTTTTAGAAGTCTCCTTACGTATGAGCAATCTTAGGTGTGGCTTGGATGAACCATTAAATTAGCTTAAGGGCTTCTTTCTTGCAATTATGAAAATAATGTATCTTTGATTACCTATTCTTGTTGATAATTAATTAGAGAGATCATAAGTCAGCAGGGAGTGTGAAGGGGTAATTGTACCTAATAGAACCAGTTAGAACCACCATTTCAAATGGAAAAGGGTACGATTTGAGGCCCTAACTGGGTGGTCTCCTTTGATGTTGATGAGATAATTTTCTAACATCAACATTTTTGACGCTAGAAGGAGGGCCATGATAAGTTGTAGTTTTGGACTTTTTGCATTTTATAAGTTGTATTTATTTGCAAATGGCTCCTTCTAAGCTTCCTATTTTGAGTTGTTACACTGGACTTCCACCTTCCACCACTCCAATTCAGGTAGTAAAGCTCTTGTACAAAACACACTTTAATGGTAAGAAGAATTTTTATGTTTTTTATCGTCTCCTTCATTTTATTTTGAATTTCAATAATTTTGATATTGACAAAGGTGTGATTTGCAGGATATTCACTCTTACTTTGATAGACCAAGCTGAAGACTGGTGCCGATCATTACTAATTTCCTTTTTACATAGTTGGGATTAGTTTTTAAAATTATTACTTCATGCTTTTCAAGAGCACGATTATGAAAAGGTTTGTGATCAACTTGAAGCACTTCGTAGATTTGAAGGTAATTCTTTGAACGATTTTCTAACTAGATTTAAATTAATTTGTTTATTGCTTCAATCTAAAGATTTACTTCTTGAGTTTCAATAAACATTTAGTCTCTCTTCCTTGTATTTCCAATCATTGTGAAAAACTAGAAGATATGACATTCTTAATCACATGCACTATTTCTCAAGATTCAATTGCTCAAAATGGCAACCGTGATTTGATTCAAACAAACAATGAAAAGTTTGACAATGATTCATTTCATCAAGAAATAAATGTTATTGAGCTAATTAATGTTGACCTCAAATCTACTTAAATAAAAATAGTTTTGTTGCTCTAAATTTTGATAATTTTGCTGAAGAAGAAAACCAACAAGCATTAAATTCAATAAGCAACAATCAACAAGCAAATCAAACAACGAAAATGCAAATAGAAAATTCCAGCAACGTCCAGATTGTGGTAAATAATTCTTAATTTTCTCTTGCTAAAATTAAAGATCCATCACAAGGGAAAACAAGCATGAATCTTCAAGAAAATCTAGTCAGCCAATTCAAAATTCACATTTTGGAGAACTAGCAAGAATCTTTGGGTAGAACAATTTTCAGGTTTATATCTTTTAATAGTTATTTCTCTCTTTATCCCAATATTTTTTATTATTTTAATTCATTAAATATTTCTCCAACAATTCCTGTTTACACAAAAGTAATTTTTGAAAACAGAGAAGTTGTCATAAATTTGATTAATGATGTACTATTGCTAAATTTTGATTGACCCATAGAGAAAATTTAGTTGCCCATACTTTTAGTAGTCCTAAAAATTCTCACAATTATGCATTTAATCATTTCCTTGGTTCTCATTCATCATCCGTAAAGGAAGAAATTGAAATAATTAATGATAATAACTTGAAGATCGAAAATGTTAATATAGAAATTCCTTGTAGATTCAAACTACTTATGTAATTTGCTAAAACAAAAGACTTGAATCTACTCTACTCATCAAAGGAAACAATTAATCGATCACGAAATAATGAAACATACAAGAGAAAGAATTCAATCACATATAACACAATAATTTTATGGGGAAAGCCACAAATAAAAACCCCTGCTATCTGTATATTGCATTCATCAGAAAATATTAGAAGATTACAATGATTTTCTCAAGCCTGAGCAACCTCTGCACTATCTCTATCTATCTCACTATGATGTAGGAGCATTCAGCCCAAGGAAAATCATTGTAATTAAGTAGACATAGGGGGTCATTTATTTTTAGGAAGTTGGATTCCTAAGTGATAAATTGATGTAATATTAGGCTTTTGAGTGCATAAAATAGAAATTAATTAGATAGTGAGAGGAAGTTGTAAATGCTCTCAAATAAATGAGAACATGAGTGGTGAATAAATGACAAGAGTTAAAAGTCCATTAGGACTCTTAAAACAGTTCCATGATTCGAGGAACTAAGGAAAGCTTTTAGGAATTAATTGAAGTAGAAGTGGACATAGGATTTAGGATTCGAACCAGGATGAGTTGAACAGAACTCACTGGCATAAATGTAAGCCTACGGGCAGAGCTCAAAGGAGGCCACGATATTGAAGAACAAGCCTGTGCGAGACGGAGAAGTCTCGAATGTAATCATTTGTTTATATATATATATATATATATATATATATATATATATATATATATATATATATATATATATATATATATATATATATACAGAGGTTTATTCCTGACTGTGTCAGTGTGCGTGAAACGAGTACTTCATGAATGAATTACTTATGAACTCGTAGGTTTTGTATCAGGGTTGCAGGCAGAGTTCTGAAGAACTACGCAAGGAGAGGAACGATTCAGAGGAATCATAAGGGATTATTGAATCCATTCAAAGGATCCAAGTGGACAGTGATCAAGGAGTATGCGAAGTTAAGTGCAGATTAGAGTGGCGTAGCGGAAACAGTGAAGGTTGAAGAAACCTTGAAGAACCTCAGAAACATTGGAAATGGTGTAAAATTTAAGTTAAGCAGAATTGCGGAGGAATTGAAGAATTGATGCACAGGCACCGTCAGATCTCAAAGATCAACGGCCAAGATGGAATCGCAGTGGTTCAGCTGAGTTTTTTTTAATTCATGCATTGATTAAGTCCTTCAAGCATAAATCGGATTTACATTGGAAATCGGTGCAAAACATAGTCCGAGTTTGAAAACCGAACTTGAAATTTTATAAAGAGTGGCTTATACCCTTATCGGGTCTGGAAGATTGATCGGATTGGTGCTTTGAAGTGGTAGGGGTCCGACCATCGAGAAGAGCGATTGCGATAATGCGATGGATCCTGGACCGTCGAATCGAGAGTCCAGATCGACGGTCCAAAAGTGATCGCTTATCACATATCGGAGAGGCCAAAGGTCTAGCGACAGTGGAATAGCAAAGGGCCAATATGCCGATAGCGATAAAGCACTAATCGACGATCGGAGGAATCGAAGGTCAGGGAAATCGGAGCGGCGGAAGTGTTAATACGGAGGAGCGGACCCAATGATTTGATGAATGTGGGTATATAGTTTTTGAAATCCGAATAAAGGGTTCGGAGTGGAATCTCCTTTATATTCCGTGAAAGTGTCATGCCAAGTCATTTAACATAAAAAGGTGATGTTAACGGTCCAATAGTTGCATACCTGAGTCAGAGGGATGATGAAGCATGTATGTATGAACCACAAAGGGAGCGATAGCCAATTGCGATAAAGGAAATCCTTGGGAAATGTGCAAAAACTGTACTAAAGGCGGAAAGGTGTGTTTTGGGAGCATTTTCCTTTGTAAATGAGTTTTATAAGGAAATAGCATCGATGAAAGGTTTATACGTTAAAACATATATGTAACCCACGTTTAAAGATGGAAGGTTATATATGCGGCCTAAAATCTTAAAGTAAGATTTATGGGAGTGAATGAGTCTTGATAGGAGGTTTTGGCGGGGTGATTGAGTTCCGATACAAAGGAACCGATGATAAAGAGGCCTTAATCATTTATGGTTTGAAGATTTGACTCCTTTGAGAGTCAAATACCTGGGACAGATGTATTTATGCATATTTATGCATACTATGGGTATGTGTGGGGGTAACCCTACGTCATAGTGGTATCAGAGTAGGTTTGTAATTAAAACCATTGGGGTTAAACAGAACAGAGAATTTCTATGTGAAAGAATTAAAAGCAGAGTTATGTGTTAAGGTGTTTATGCAGGCAAGAGGAAGGATCAGATTCTAATCTGACAGAAGAAGGCACATAGAGGTGATGTGTAGCAGAACTTGCAGATGCAAGAAATAGAGGACAATCCATCCAAGGCACAGGTGGAATGGTGAAACAAGATCATGTTGAGATCTTGAAGGTGAGGTAATATATTATGTTCTGTTTTAAATTGAGAATGTGTGTTTATATACTAATGCACAAGTGACAGCAAGAGAAGTTGTGGGAGGAGAACCAGATGTGTTCTTGAAGACAAAGTAAGGAAAACACTCTGATAGAGAAGTGGCAGTGAATCTGAAGAATCCAACTAGAGATTTTATAGAGAGGACAGTTGAAGTGTTCTCAAGAGAGAGTGAGAGATTGCAGAAGCCTAGAAGGAGCAAAGGTGTTGCTCAAGAGGAGGTTCCAGATAGAGGACCCATGCTTACCAAAAGACTGAGTGAGGAGAGCTTAGTGAGGTAAGATTGCAGCGAGGAGGACTAGTTGTTGTAGAGGCTTGCTGCAAATGAGTGAGGAGCTCATGAAGGAAGAGGAGAAGAAGATGACTACTGATAGTCATAGCAGAGGTTCAGAGAGAAGCCACAACAGAAGAAAGATAAAGAAAGAGGATGCCAAGGCAAATGGCAAGAGGATGAGTCAAGAGGAAATTGACAAAGAGATTGCAGAGTTAAAAGAAAAACTCGATGCATAAGAAGAATATTTGAGGAAAACCAGAGATAAGGTTGGGTATTAAGGAAGAAGCCAGTGTAGTGGCATGAGATGCAGAGAAGGCAACAACAAAAGCAAGTAAAGTGGCTGAGGAAAAAACTCAAGGAAGTTGAGTTGGAAATGGAAGAGTCCATTCGTGAACCAAAACAGGGAGAAAGTGAAGACTACACTGAAGATAAAGAATGGAGATCAAATGAAGATCTCATGGACTATTTGGATAGTTCAAAACAGCATGAGGAGATGCTGACTGAAGATGAAGACTTGAAGACTAAAACTTCAAGTGAGACCAAAAGGTCTGATGGTTTTAAATCAGACAATTTGTGCATGTTTGCAAGTGAAACATGTGAAGGACAATTTTTTGATATTGTCATAAAGGAGGAAGAAGACAAGCAGAATCTAAATTCTGTTCTGGAGGAAGATGAGATAGATAGGTCTCATATAGAGTTAGAGAAAGATATCAAGAAACCAAGTGAAAGGCTCGAGGAGATTGAAGAGGAGACCATCGAATAATTTCTGAATCATATGAAGGATTTAGAACAACAAGGAGATATGATGGTTGAAGCATCCAGTGAGACCACAGGGTCTTATGTTTTTAAAACTGATAGTTTGTGTATAATGGCAGGTATTGCAGGAGAAAAGCAACCTTTTGAAGATATCTTCAAAGGAGATGAAGATCTAGAAGTAAAAGGTGACAAAGAAAACTTCTCAGAAGAAGAAGAATTTGACTGCATATAGAAGAAAAAGTCTATGGAAGCTGTCATAGAGATGAGGAATCAATATCTTATTCTGATAAAGAATGAAGGAATATTGTCTCAAAAAGGTAATCAAATGAGTTTGATTAATGTTATTGATGAAAAAAAAATGCAGGAGAATGTTAATGCAGATGGTGAGACAAGGATAACTCTAGGAGAAGAGTTACAGAGAGACAGCAAGGAAAAATGTACTGAAGAAGAAGAACATCTACTGAAAGATGTTAAGGAAGAAGAATTCTATGCAAAAGACTTAGCAAAGGGAAAAAGGACATTTGATGATTTGTCAATAACAAGGGAAGGTATGGAGAATTGTGTAAAATTTCCAAATTCTACTCCAATTGAAATTATTGAGTTATATAGAAAATTATATTTTCAAAGAAAGGAGTTGGAAAAATAGAGGATAGATGTTCAAGACAGATTGTTGAAAAAGGGAGACAAAATAATTGTCATGAATGACAACCACAAGAAAAAGGAGATGGTAATGAAAGTTCAGCAAATTAACACTGCAAAGGAAGGAGTTCACTACAGTAGACAAGAGCAGGAAGACATCATTAGAGAAGATGATGTGGAAGAGAGACTAGTTGACAGTCTCATGGATTCTTTTGAGAATTCAAAACAGCATACTGATGTGCTGACAAAGGAGAAAGAAATAGAGCAGCAAACTGAATTGTTGCCAAAGGAAGATAAGGCACAGAAGCCTTATGTTTTTAATTTTAACAAGTGTTTTGTGAGTGCAGGTTTTGTTGCAGATGCTGAAGGAAATTTGGCACAAATGAGCAGCCAAATTAAGATTAAAGAAGAAGATTCTATGGAAGAATTTAATCCATGAAACAGAGATACTAAATTGCTGGAAAATCATGATTCAGTGCAAGAGGGTAAGGATGATAGGGAGGCAGCAAGCAAAGCAAAAGTTGGAGCAAGCAAAGAAAAAGTTGGAGTAATCATAGAAAAAGTTGGAGCAAGAGCAAAATTGGAAGAAAAAGTAGACCAACAACTACAAAGAGAAAGTAACCAGCAACAGTTTGAAGAGTTAGTGGATAGCAGCAATAACCTGAAGCAAAGAGAAATAGGAAGAAGTAAGAAGCAGAATATGGACCAATCAAAAGAAGTACTGGAAACAGAGATTGAAGAAATGTGGCAGCTCATGATAAAGCAGTCCAAATGGAGGAAAATGGTAGCAGAAGGAAGCATGATCAATCAGAGTTTGAACCTGATTGACAAGAAGAAGAAGATAGAGCAAAATACAGTAGAAGTACAGTAGCAACAAAGGAACAAGACAGTTGTACAGTTACAAAACAAAGTATGGGATCCAGGAAGACAAAGATCAGAAGGCACGTGATCAAGAGATCATGAATACTTTCTACTTTGGGAGTCTGATGCAGGAGCATTCATCCCAATGAAAACCATTGTAATTAAGTAGACATAGGGGGTCATGTATTTTTAGGAAGTTGGATTCCTAAGTGATAAATTGATGTAATATTAGGCTTTTGAGTGCATAAAATTGAAATTAAATAGATAGTGAGAGGAAGTTGTAAATGTTCTCAAATAAATAAGAACATGAGTGGTGAATAAATGACAAGAGTTAGAAGTCAATCATGACTCTTAAAATAGTTCCATGATTCGAGGAGCTAAGGAAAGCTTTTAGGAATTAATGGAAGTAGAAGTGGACAGAGGATTTAGGAGTCAGTTCAATAGATTTAGGAGTCGAACCAGGATGAGTTGAACAAAACTCACTGGCATAAATGTAAGCCTACAGGTAGAGCTCAAAGGAGGCCACGATATTGAAGAACAGGTCTGCGTAAGACGGAGAAGTCTCGAATGTAATCATTTGTTTATATATATATATATATATATATATATATATATATATATATATATATATATATATATATATATATATATATATATATATATATATATATAGATATATATATATATATATATATATATATATATATATATATATATATATATATATATATATCTATATATATATATATATATGTGTGTGTGTGTGTGTGTGTGTGTGTGTATGTATACACACAGAGGTTTATTCCTGATTGTGTCAGTGTGCATGAAATGAGTACTTCATGAATGAATTACTTATGAACTCGTAGGTTTTGTATCAAGGTTGCAGGCAGAGTTCTAAAGAACTACGCAAGGAGAGGAACGATTTGGAGGAATCGTAAGGGATTATTGAATCCATTCGAAGGATCCAAGTGGATAGTGATCAAGGAGTATGCGGAGTTAAGCACAGATCAGAGTGGCGCAACGGAAACAGTGAAGGTTGAAGAAACCTTGAAGAACCTCAGAAACATTGGAAATGGTGTAAAATTTAAGTTAAGCAGAATTGCGGAGGAATTGAAGAATTGATGCACAGGCACCGTTAGATCTCGAAGATCAATGGCCCAGATGGAATCGCAGTGGTTCAGCTGGGTTTTTTTTAATTCATGCGTTGATTAAGTCCTTCAAGCATAAATTTGATTTACATTGGAAATCGGCGCAAAACATAGTCCGAGTCTGAAAACCGGACTTGAAATTTTATAAAGAGTGGCTTATACCCTTATCGGGTCCGGAAGATTGATCGGATCGACGCTTTGAAGTGGTAGGGGTCCGACCATCGAGAAGAGCGATTGCGATAATGCGATGGATCCTGGACCGTCGGATCGAGAGTCCAGATCAACGGTCCAGAAGTGATCGCTTATCACATATCGGAGAGGCCAAAGGTCTAGCGACAATGGAATAGCGAAGGGCCGATATGCCGATAGTGATAAAGCACTGATCGACGATCAGAGGAATCAGAGGTCGAGGCAATCGGAGTGGCGGAAGAGTTAAATAGAGGAGCGGACCCGATGATTTGATGAATGCGGGTATATAGTTTTTGAAATCCGAATAAAGGGTTCGGAGTGGAATCTCCTTTGTATTCTGTGAAAGTGTCGTGCCGAGTCATTTAACGTAAAAAGGTGATGTTAACGGTCTGATAGTCGCATATCGGAGTCAGAGGGGTGATGAAGCATGTATGTATGAACCGCGAAGGGAGCGATAGCCGATTGTGATAAAGGCAATCCTCGGGAAATGTGCAGAAACCATACTAAAGGCGGAAAGGTATGTTTTGGGAGCATTTTCCTTTGTAAATGGGTTTTATAAGGAAATAGCGCCGATGAAAGGTTTATATGTTAAAACATATATGTAACCCACGTTTAAAGAGGGAAGGTTATATATGCAGCCTAAAATCTTAATGTAAGCTTTATGGGAGTGAATGAGTCCCAATAGGAGGTTTTGGTGGGGTGATTGAGTTCTGATACAAAGGAACCGATGATAAAGAGGCCTTAATCATTTATGGTTTGAAGATTTGACTCCTTTGAGAGTCAAATACCTGGGACAGATATATTTATGCATATTTATGCATACTTTGGGTATGTGCGGGGGTAGCCTTGCGTCACACTACCAACTTGTGCACAAGCTTCTCTTGGCACGTCTTTCTCTCACAAGCTCCACGCACAAACTTGTGCTTCCTATTGATTATTCTCACCAACTTGTGCTCAACAAACCAATGATTAAACTTATGCCTTCATTCCTCCTTTTAAAGCAAATTTGAATGGCTAAATTAGTGAGTTTTCTAATTAAGGAATGATTTATTTAAGTCCTTTTTTCTTATTGCATGGACCATTTTTTTTAATTTAGATGATTTTACATTTGATAGTACATTGTCCCTAAAATCCAATCTCAACTGGGTCTTTCTCTGATCTGACATGCATGAGTTAATTATGAGTGAATCTTCAGCTTATTGGTTGATCACTATAGGTGGCACCCCACTACAGGATCTCCCACTACTATTTCCATCAATTTGAACTAGCTTAGCTGAATTTAACTCAGTTAAATTGAATTAAATAATTACAACTCAATAGAACTTAACATGGGCCCCTAAAATTTAGTAACCACTCTAAATGACTCTAGATAGACTCCCAACTCGAATTAACTGAGCCAACTAAGTCAAATTAGCTTAGTTAACTATTACAAGTTTCTATGAACTTAGTTAACTATTAGAAGTTGCTATGAGAATTAGAATTACAATTTAATTCAAGGAAAAATTATATTAGGATTTTCTTCTTGATGTTATTTATAACATTTCTTGTTGATACTTTCAGCAATTAAAGTACCTCACCCTCTACTGATTTCAGATCCTCACATTCCTAATCTTTCAAGTCAATCTATAATTTAAAATGAGAGAGATTTTAATTCAATTTTTTTCCAAAAAACTCTCATTTACAAACTAATAATCATTTTCATTTTAAAGAAACCATCCCCATTTATGATTCCTATGATGATCAAGTTTCCATTCCTCTTCATGGTCTTGAACCTCTTTCTCTCCCACGAGTAGATGCTAGTAATAATTGTAATTTCATTATCTCAACTAAAACTTGTGAGAAGGAAATCTCTTCAAATAAATCTTGGCAGGCCTGTAACATCATTTGTAATATTACTGTAAATCATGATCTAGTTTTCCTTAATTTACCATGATTTAAGTTTGATTTTTCATATTTTAGCTTCCAATTTTTAGAAGTTTTATGTTGGCATTATGAGAACATTGAAATTCTACTCAACATATTGTAGAAGAGCATATGAATGGGTTTCAAAATTTAGATTACGGAAATCGAAAATTTTTTATTTTTCAATTTTAGTTGAGGTCCATGTCTTATCAATTAATTCTATTTGTTGGTATAAATCTTCCACAAATCTAGACATTTAAGAATTTAGTATCACATTTGTGCCAGCAAACTTATTTATCTCCTAATCCTTTGAGATGCTCATTATATCTCTATTCTGACTTCAAGGATCCATTTGAAAATTATTTCAAAGAGTTGGTTTTGTAGCCTATTTCTAATGATTTGCATCATGTACATATTAGTGCAATTTTTCCAAATGTCTCAACATTAAAAAGAATATCATTCAAATATGACACGATATCCTTTCTTCCTGGGAATTTGCTCCAAAAAAATTGCTACAACTGAGAGCTTTTGAAAATGTCAATTTTCCAACCCGCAAGCCTTATGGTGGCTCTTACCATTCTTGTTTCGCAAAGTAAATGTGAATGCAAATTGTTAGCTCATTACCTAGTGTTTAATTTAGATTGAATAAATATATGATCTTGAACATATGAAAAACTTGAGGAAAATGCATGGGGGAATGTTAATATCTATAAGGTAAATTTGCAATCAAATTCTTCTAGGTATGTGTATATATGTTCATCCTTATCTACTGTTAATTTTATTTTTTTCATTTCAGCGTTTGTTTTCTCTTTTAGTCGTATTTTGTTTCTTATTGTTGTTGTTCTTATTTTTGCATATCTTTATTAGCTTAATTTGGAGACTTGATTTTGCTAACAAATTAAATTAGCCTTAGAATAAAGTTAGTGGTTTCCTTTTACAAGTCACAAACATGTTTAGAGAAGTATTCATTTTTTCGTCATAATTTTAAAATTTTGTGTTCTGTATAGTGCTTTGATTTTATTTCTTTTTCTTTACAAAATTTCAAGATGAATAATGATGATATTTAGACTCTTGCTCTGATATGGCTTGAACAAAATGCTTGCCTCCTGATTGTCGTGTTATGTCATGCACCTTCAATCTCTAAATTTTTTAATTATTCATCAAACAATGGTTCCTAAAGGTAAATAAAAATCACAATTAATTTCATAGCAATTGAAAAGAATTATCCCTGCCCATTTCCGTACCCTATGATTTTTTGTTTTAACCAGTGTCAAGCCAAACCATTTTACAGTAGTCCTCGTTTCACTCTGGAGGTAATCATTCCAGCGAATCATTGGAAGCACACTCTTTTTATTTATTCTTGGTTTTCTCTTCCGAGATGACATACACATCCATTGATGTATGTGGGTCCTCCCTTATGTGATGCTTATTAGTCTACTCTCTTTCGTTCCTTCTACATCTTCCCGCATGTTTCTCCCTTACAAATTTCTTGTTAAGCCTCTTCTATTTCTTCCAAGATTTCATCCTTTCAAATAACATGGAAAGATGGGCCCCTTTTTCTTCACTTTATTCTCTTTTCTTGCACCCTGCGTTATTCCACCTCCATGGAGGTCTTAATCCATGGCATTCCCCATTTGCACTTTTTGCAAACACCTGGGTTTTATTTTATGGGCTTACTTAGCATGTTTTTCCAGAGGAAAAAACAGTAACCTTTTATTTAAAAAATGAAAAGTTACACTAGCAAATGCATTGAAGCATTTCCATAAGCTGCCCATTTGGGCTCGAGTGCTTTCGCACCCCACGCAACATTAGCAAGCTAACGTGCATAAAGAAGAAGAAGAAAGGAGAAGAGAGAAGAGGGAAAGAGGAAAAAAACTGATTTCCGGCAGTGAGTAAAAAACTCACGCTTCAAGTTTTTCTCCCCTTTTTCTTTTCGACCTTGCGCCACTCTCCTTGAGTGGGCTCGATCGAAGCTATGACTAACTGTGTTTCTGCTTTCTGCGAGGCTGTTTCCTTGTCTGAGTCTGAAGTATCTGAGTGGTGATGTCGTTTGATCCCTCCCATACTTTGATCCTCATTTGCCTTCTCTGCCTGATTTGGGTGGAACCGTGAAGTCTTGTTATCTGATGTAGTTTCCTTCTGAGTCTCCATTTCTTGGGGTACCTCTGCATTCTCTGCAGGGATGTCTTCCTCTTCTGCTTCTGATTCTTCATCATCTGAGTTAGGGGGTGGAAATTGCCATCCTTTCCTCTGCTTTCCTTTCTGCTTCTTTTTACTGTTTACTTTCTTGGCTTTGGACATGCGCTTTGCAAATGTCCTGTCTGCCTGCAGAGCCTGCATCTGAAAGCAGTATTTTCATAGTCTAGTGCTTTCAACCAATTTTGTTGTTTGTAGATCAACCGTATGTTATCTGGCAACCCTTTGCTTAGATCTACTTCCACACAAATGCGTGCAAAAGTGTATACCCTTTCATCAATCCTCTCCAGATCTGTTTTGATATATCTCCCTATGCTGTTTCCAATTCCTTCCAAAACTCGCTCACTCCAAAAGTGAAGGGGAAGGTTATATAGACGGACCCAAACCGGCACTTTGGATACAATCATGTTGTTTGGATCGAAATCTGGGAACCATGGGGTCATGAACAGCCCCGATGTTCCCCAGAACCAAGGCCCATCTCTAATGACTGTGTCTCTGACTTCCGAGGATGCAAATCTGACTATAAAAAACCCCTTGGAGCATAAATGTATATCACATTCCATGGTCCAAGTGGTGAAAATCCAATGAAATAGATCCATTGGTTTTGGCCAGAAACTGTTAAAATGGCAGATTAGGGCCTGCATTTCATAGGACTTAACGAAATCATCAAGTCCTGTAGAATCAAAGTTAAGGGCTGGGGTTTGCCCTAACTGATCTACTATGTATGGTCTAGGTGTATATCTGCCTTGATCTGGAGAGGACCCTGAATCTTTGTTACCCTGAAGAATGTTTTTGTAGGAGGAGCCTCCCTTGGGTTGTTGCTGAGGAGCTGCCTTTTTCCCCTTGTCCCCTCCTGAGGAGCTTTGCTGTCCCTGGGACAGAGCCCCTCCTCTCAGCCTGAGGTTTAAAACAAGGGTTGTTTCTGGACCGATCTCATAACTTTCCAGGGTTCGATTATCCTGGAGGGACCTCCTACCACTGACCAGATGTTGGATCTGAACAGGACATCCCGTCAATGCCCGGATTTGATGTTTCAGCTGTGTGATGGTACTTTCTGCATGAACCCACACTAAACAAGATTTCCCCTCTGGGGTTTTAATGAAAATCTGAAAACGTGTTATTGTTACCTGTGACCTGGGTTTCGACTGGGTTCCTGATCCGCCTAAGCCTGTGTCGCTGCTGATCCGCCTGTGCTCTGTCTGTGAATAATCTTCCAGATCCGACCCCTTTGTGGGTCGTTCTTCCATTTGCATGTCGATGTTTGTAAACCCTCTGCTCGATCTATGCATATTGCCCCCTATCTGCTGCCCGGGTTCTAGCTATTCTCGAGAATTTGTCAGATCAAATAGATCCGGCCCAGATCTATACTGTTTGAGCCATTCCGATGAGAGAGGGGGCAGATCTGCATCATGCAGTCCCCCTTCTTTGAATGCAGCGATCAAAACAGTTAGAAAAACCGTAGGTCCCAACCCGTCCACGCTCTGGGCCTTTGCATTTTCCTTAACCCGCCCGAAATCAAACCTTTCGACGGAGGCTTCAACCGGGATTCTTTGAGGGAATGCGAGGGAATAACTTTCGCCTGAATCCGACCTGAGAAATTGCTAGACGTCGACGAGAGAAAACTTGTGATGGCATGAGAGATCATACGGCACGGGGAAGGTTGCATGCCAGAAATAAACCTCTGCAGCCTGAAACCAGGACGTTATTTGCTGTCCCTGCTTCATTTCCCGTGCTCCCAACACTTGCTCCGACCCGCAGACCCTCAAGATCTGGCCCCATTGTGTGGATCTGAAGCTCGAAAAAACCTTGTGAATGCGCGTGATCAGCGAGGGTTCGAAACCGTTGCTTGCCATCGGTAAAGGTTCGCCGAGAGCTCTCCCCGCTTACTTATCATGTTATGTGTGCATTATGGTTTATTTTTATTGGATTTCCATGCTATCCACTTTACATGTCATCATGTCCCTCTTACCCCGAAGATTTCCTTTTCTCATTCATTTGAAAGAGTCGGGACGTCTTAGCCAATATAGCTCATCATTCGTGGCCCACTTTCACCTCTTTCTCTTCACTTTCCTATTGGACTCTTGGAATTTTTCATTTCTACGTTCTCCCACTCTATTCATCCCAGTTGTTCCTTTAGTACACATCCTTATTATTTTTGGGCTTGAACTCCCAAGCTGATGTAATTGTGCAAGAAAAATGTCAACACACTGCCCATTCAAATCAAACTACACCATCTATCATATTCAAGTAGTTGTAATATTAATACGGAAAATTGGTAAGCAAACACAGAATATGCAAAGCTAATGGACTGATGTTAATATATATTGGATTTGGGTTTTTTGCAATTTGATTATATATATTGTTCCTCTCTAATTCTCATTACTAAACGATCCAATTCCTCTCTCTCTCTCTCTCTCTCTCTCTCTCTCTATCTATCTATCTATCTCTCTCTCTCTCTCTCTCTCTCTCTCTCTATATATATATATATATATATATATATATATACAAAGGTTGGGACTTTAGCTTCATTCTTTTGGGGGCTGATATCAAAACTAAAAAGGAAAAGAGGAAAATCGCAGTTGCAATACTAAGTGAAGTACATTTGGTAGATTTTTGTTGTTCTCATTCTTATTTTTGATTATTTCTATCTACTTCTGATTCCTTGAACATGAGTTATTACTTTCTAATTTAAATCTTGCCTTAGATTTAATTCAATAAAACTAATGGTTTTGGGCATATGTGAATTTCATTAAAGTTTCAATTTCTTCATATTCTAAATTTTGATCATAAGAAGGGATTGCTTATTTAAGCCTGGAATTTGGAGAAAATCAAGACCTTTAAGGTAAATCATAGCCAAATTTTTCAAAGGTAAAATTTCATATGCTTATGCTCATCTTTTATTAGTTTTCATTTTGATTGTAGAGTCAGTTTTTATTTTTGTTTTAGCTTATCTAAAGTTTTGTTTTTTCAAGTCTTCAAGAATTTCTTTGAAAATCTAGTACTCCTGTTGGCTAAAATTTGGAATTTTTTCTCCTCATTTTGCTTTCTTTTGCTTTAGGCAAAGCAGTTGTGATGTTGATCAAATTGCAAATAAGCTAAATCAAGGAGTCCCTCAACCTCTATTTTTATTTCATTTTATATATCTATAAGCCTCATATTTGTTAGATAATCATTAATATGTTTTCACGCAGGCTTAATTTTGAAACATCAAAACTTGCAAGGGGAGGGACATCTTATTTTACTTCATTTTCTCTCATAACTTCTACCTAGTCTTTGTTTTAAAAGCCTAATTACCTATAACTCTACAAGATCTAATTCATCAAGATCTCAACTTAAGAGTAACACACATGTTTTTCTTATTTCACTCTTCTGATAAGAAGCATTTTCTTGTTGGAGTTTCTCTCAATCATGGCTTTTTATATTTTCCTTTTCTTTCAGATTTGCATTATCTTTCTTTGATTGCAATTTTTTTTAGTGTGTCAATTTCATTTTCACTTTGTATTGGATTTAGTGATATTACCAAGGTTTATATGAAATATTTTTTCTTATCCAACATTGGTCAGCATGCATGGGGAAATATTTATTCTCTTTACAATAGGATTTTCATTACCCAAAGATCATCCTTATAAGTTTTCGATTTTCTTATGCATCAACCGTCATGTTTATAAAGAAATGAATTGTATCCATTCTTTTCTTTGAATCCCTCCCATATCCCTCCACATATAATATCCTCTACTTGGGTAGATGAAGAGAAGACTAAGAGAGACAAACATAACTAATATCACATATATTGTATTGAATAGAAAACTTCTTGTACCACCGCGCCCACTTCACCCAATTGCTAAAAGTAATTCTCTAAATAAAGTTTATCAAAAGGGTGGTAAAAGAGAGTTGAAATTAAATATGTCTGGGAATTGTATGCAAACCTGCTGAGGTATTGAATAGGCTCCCTAGCAAAGGGCCCATGCATACATGGTACCGAGATAACTTCATCGAGGTACTGAACAGGCTTGTTGGCAATGAAGCAATGTCGGGAGAAAAGATGTAATTTCATATCTAATAGTTGGATGCTAATATTTAACACCCCCTAGCTAGCTTTACTATCCAATGCTACAGAGAGCTTAAGAAAATGAATGTTCCCTATATTTGGATTCAATGTTTTGGGTTTGAAGCATTCAAGTACTTTCATATTTAAGATTTTATTTCTCTTTGATTCTATCTTATGTGGGATCCTTGAGAATGGTGCTATGTGCAAGTAAATTTAGGAAAGTTTTTTTGTAAGCTTGGAAGATCCTTCCATTTTCATTAAATATAAGCAAGTGACATCCACATATGAGTAGTTAGTTGGCCTCAACTTTCCAAAAGGGAAACCAAGTCTGTTGGCCACCTAACCGCTTGATAAGCCATCCAGTAGCAAAAGATGATAAGTATTTCTACCCAAGCTATATAAGTATGTATATCATGATCGTGTCCACACACTATTTTCCTATGAACATATAAAACATCATGTTGATAATTAAAATCTAACTGCATATATATATATCACAATTGAAACCAACTATCATTCTATTCATCTCCCTCGACAAGAGCAGATTCGACTGGGGCTGGGTCCTTAAAATTGGAACTAGGCAGCACTGCCTGTGAGAGAAGGTAGGGTAGGTGATCCTCAATTTAGCATAGGCGTCCATCTTGTTTTTGCAGTTGGAACTGAAGTTTCTAGAAGTCCTAATTATAGTTGGGGAAGTCATGTACGGTTGTCTCCATGCTCACTGAAATCTATTCTAAGACCATGCCCAGGAGACTTTTCATTATCCAATACAAATATAAAGTTTGTTTGAACTGAGTCACTAGCCTGCGAATATGCCTAGGATCTGGCACCATCACTCGCCAGTCCTCCATCTCAATATCCATCGAGCTTTCCTAATAGTTCAATATGCTTCCCACTCCTCAATCAATCCTTTTGATTTCTTCACTAGTCCCTTCACAATAAACATTGGCCGCATCATTAATGATGTTAGATACCAGATTATGGCCCCTTATTTTGATGCCCGAGGAACTGGTTTTTCCCTCCTGTACTGTCACCCGAGGCCTCCTACCACAGCTACTAGCATTCACAACCCTTGCCATCACAACCATCTCACAGTGCCCAGTGAAAAGTTGGGTGTTGCTAGATGCCTGAACATGTGGTAGCCCAAGCCTAGGAGCCCTTCGCTTCCTGGTGAACCTACCTCCCCACACAACCTGCCACGGGAGAACAAAAAAATAATTGCCATAATAAAAAAACGTTGAATCTCCACTAGCCTCGACCCATGCATCCTATTGAGGCCTTCCATTCCACAGAGGAATTTAGTTTCCTTACCCCATAGCTAATTTTCATAATAGCCAGAAAAAAAGTTTAAGAGACCACCATGACCAAAAAAAACAACATTATAATAATCCCCAAACCTAGAATGGTGCAGACCCTCAAATGTAACCCCGCGAAAGCTTCCACGAAGGCCATGGCTATGGAACATATCAAGATAGCCAACAAAATATTTACAGTGATGGGATCACTAGTTATGAAGGGGGTAAAAATTTCCCTCACACCCATAAATTACAGTAAACAGACCCTACATGCAGAGCTGAAGATGACCCAACCCCAAACCTCAGGATCCTTGAACCAGACCAGACAGTAGCATTCCCCAAGGTTGTCGCCACAATCACGCATCCCATATAACTCGATTCAGGAGAGAATAATTTCATAACAAACTGACACAGAGACCATACCAGTCAAGATACCATACTGTAGCAATAATATTTGTTCCAGTGGCTTCCAGCATCCCTAGTTACTCCCAACCGCAGACAATTTGACCCCATGGAAAACCAAATCCCATGACCAGACAATCAGATGCATGGACGAGGGGGAGAAGAAACAATTGACATCTCAGGTTACCCTCGCCCTAAGACAAATATTCCACCTCCTTTCCTAGATCCACATCGTATCTCTGCCCTCGACGTTACTCATCCACACTGCAATCCCTTGGACACTGAATTGACCAATAGACCTCGTAGAGCTATTGACACCAAGCCCGACGTATTTACCTCTTTCATGCAAGGATCCACTGCACCAATTTCCTCAAGCGAGTGCATGGTGGTGGCTTTGTACCCCAATGTCCTTCGCATTACATCTAAATTGATGGGAATGTCATCCAGCTCGCACCCCGATCGGGGGTCTGGTCAGATGTTTGGAGACACTGAGAGCTATTTCTACTCTCTTGTTCTAGGATCGCATCCAAGGAGTTGAACCTACCATCCGTAGATTGAGGCGGCCAAGTTATCTCAAGAGGGTCATTTCGATGAGAACACCCCAAACTTGCAAGGAAACCTGCATCTCTATTCTCATCTCTCATAACATGGTTAGTGACAATATAATAATAATTGTGAAGAATTCCACCTATCTCTTGCACTAATCTCGTAGTTCTCCAGCTATGACTGAGCTTATCCCATTTAGATCCCTGGCTCAGTTTTTTAACCATGTTGATTACTAACCTGGAATCTCCTTCCACTACAATGTTCATGTACCTCAGTTTGATAGTTGTGGTTAGGCCTTAACAAACAACAAAAAATTATTCTTCATTATTACTCGCATATCCACAATGATCGACATATATTAGGCGAGTATGCGACCTAGAGTCTTGGAAGAGGCCACCTAGTCCTGCAGGACCCGGGTTGCCTTTCGAGGCTTCGTCAAAAGTCAACTTGATGAATCCCTTCGGGGGGCAATAAAGTGATTTAGTGAATCCACTCCCATTGTGATGAGTTTCCAAGAGGTTGGATAAATCATCGATCACAATAAGTTCATATGGTGAAGGATTCTAGCCTCATGAGGAGCCACTTGCCAATCGTGAGGATGTCATTTCTCCACCAAGATTGTTTCACGGATGTTTTGGAAGATCCCTTCCCAAACAACTTCCTGAGGAAGAGGATGATTCTTAAATATTTTGTGTTTCCTTTCTTTCCATATATCCCATAGCATTACCCCCAAGGAAATCCCCCGAGCTCTGTTGAGGACTAGGTTGGAGAAGAGGCTTGTTCACCATAGGAGGATAGTTTCTTGAATGCTTTGATGGTCTCGATCCATTCTTCGAAAGAGATACTCCACCTGTCGCCATTTTTTCTTTGCAAAGGGGAACGAATTTAGCATGTGTTCCAGATCCTCATTTTGGTTTTTACAAAGGATACATTACGAGGCCCATAGATACCCCTTTTTTGAAGTTGCTCCCAGGTAAGAATTCTACCCCTGCAAACTAACCACAGGAAGTAGGCCACCTTCGGCCACCATCCTCCTTTCCATATATTTTTCCAAATGAGATTGTGATGCCCTTGTCCATGTCATAGGCCTCCTTAATGGTAAAAGTGCTTTTTATAGTATACCCCCATCTTAGGATGTCTAGTCCACTTAGGACAGAAATCTTCCTGGATTCTAACTCTTTGTCCAACTGGTTCCATTGTTCAAAATTCGGGGCCTCAGGCCAATCCAGGTGTTCCTTCCATTTCCTCCATCCTTTACTAGATGAGTCTTCTTTCCAATACTGATCCATCGTATGGAATTTCCTGTCACTCATGTACAGAAATAGGTCACTTAGGTTATGTCTCCCAAATAGTTTATCTCTTTGTTGCTAGGAGTCCTACCAGAAAAGGGTTGTTTTCCCATTTCTGATCTCCCAAAAGAAATGTTGTTGTATGAGGTCTATGTTTTGGACTGCCATATTCCATATTGCAGATCCTTTGGGGGGGTCATGATATCTGAGGATATATTCAGTCCGAGTTGACATGTTATATTTACTTGTCCATATTTGTTTCCAGAGGTCGGGACCGCCTCCTATCCAACGCCACCATAGTTTGGCTCCCATTATTTGATTTAGAGTATAAGGGTCGTGGAGACCCAGGCCTCCTTCCATCTTGGCCTTAGTTAGGTGGGTCCACGATACCAGTTCACACTTATTTAGTTGCTCAACTCCTCCCCATAAGATTTCGTTTTAAAGTTTCCACCAACTTTGCGCAGGAGGTTTTTGGGGCTGCCATCCCCAAGAGCTGGTAGATCGGAATATATTGGAGGACAGGTTTGAGGAGGACCATGTGTCCAGCCAGATTTAGGAATCTGAAGGCCCAACTACTGATTTTCCCATGATTTTTTGTAGTAGAGATTGCCAACAAGAGGTTTTTAAGGAATTCAATGAAAGAAGCATTCCAAGATATTTGGAGGGGAGAGAAACGATGCTAGAACCCAGAACCTGATCTAGATAGGTATGGATGGTCCGCTACGTATTGAAGAATAAAATGAAAGATTTTTCATTATTTATCATAGTCCCTGAAGCATCCATAAATACTACGAGGATCTCTTTTATGTGGTGAGTTTCTCGTAGTGATACATGACAAAAGAGCATGATATCATCCACAAATTGTTAACGAGTGATAGGGAGGTCATTGCCTCACAATCTCAGAACCCTGAGCTGAGAAGTTCTAGCTTTTGAGTTTAGATAACAACCTAAAATTTCCACTGCAAGGACGAAGAGGAAAGGAGAGATGGGATTGCCTTGCCATAGGCCACACGAGGGATTAAAGGTTCGAGTGGGGGAACCGTTTAGTGGGATGGAGTATAGAGGGGATGAAACTATAGAGGAGGCCCAATTAATCCATCTTTGGTCAAAGTTGAAGGACTTAAGAATGTTGGTGAGATAGTCCCAATTTAAGCGGTCATAAGCTTTAGAGAGGTCCAATTTAATCATCATTCCAGGGAGTTTAAGTTGCTTTAGGGAGTGCACAATCTCCTGAGAGGTGACAAATCCATCTAGGATCTGAGGACCTTCCACAAAATCTATTTTCTCAGGGTATCTAAGGTTAGGGAGCAAAGGCTTGAGGCATTTGCCTATAACCATGGCTATGATCTTGTAGATGACATTACAGATCATAATGGGTCTAAAACCTTGGGGGTCTTCAGATTTGGAAGATTTAGGAATTGAAGCAATGAAAATAGCATTTAGGCTTGGACATACCTTTTGGTTGCGTTGAGATTATTCAACCACCTCCTTGATATCTTGCCCTTTAAAGCTCCATGCTGCTTAGAAAAATTCCGCTGTAAAGCCCTCTAGTCCAAGGGCCTTTTTTTTCACCATTCCTTTGACAATCTCCTCAATTTCTTCCAACGTTACTGCTCTCATGAGGCCAAGATTCTGGTCCCTTGAGATAAGATGAGGAATGTTCCTAGTAATCCTCTGAATGGCCTACATTTAGTCTTGATTTGGTTTAGAAAGGAGGGATTTGAAATGGTTCACGACCATGTCCTCCATTTCCTCATGCTAAACCGTTTGATTCCTTGCTTCATACTTTAGTGAGTAGATATGGTTATGTTGTCAGTACTAAATCATGGCTTTGTGGAAGAACTATGTGTTTCGTTCTCCTTTGCGCAACCATCTTACCCGTGATTTCTTCTTCCATAATATCTCTTCTTCTTTCTTTGTTCCTCTAGTTGATTGATTAGTCGTCCCTCCTCTTCCACAAGATTATCATATATGCCCTGTTGGATGACCTATTGTTGTAGTTCCTGCATTTTATTGGTTAACTGGTGTTGGTCTTTCATGATGTGTCTGAACTCCTCCTGGTTCCATTTCTTGATCATTCGCTTATTCTCTTTTAACTTCAACTGAAAGGTATGCATGTGATTCCTCCCTTGCTCTTCACTGCTTTTCCACTAACCTTCAATTTTCTTCATGAGGTTGGGATTCCTTAACCAAAAGCCTTCAAATCTAAAGGGGTGGTTCTTGGGTCCTATTTTTAGATCAACCTCCAGGTGGATTGGCTGATCCCATGCAAGGGGGGATCAAGGCCTCAAAGAAGATATCCCTATTGATCACTTGCTCCGAAGTCAAGAACCGGTCCAAATGTGATGAAATTTGGTGAGCTCTTCCCCTTCTCTTGTTCCAAGTGTAGACTCCATTGTTCACTGGAAGGTCCACAAGGCACAAATATGCAATGAGATCCCCAAATGCTTCCATGTCTACCTCTGTTCGACAAATTTCTCCCTTCTTCTCTTCCAGATATGATATCATGTTGAAGTCACTCCCTACTATCCAAAGATCATCTGGATACACTTGTCTCAGTTTTGTGAGGTTCTAGAGGAAAGCCCTTTTTCTCCTAGAATGTGAGGCTCATAAACTCCTATCAATAGAACAAAGTCTCTGGAGCCAATATGGAAAAAAATTCTATGAGGATTCTTGGGAGGCTAACCCAATCCTCAAATATTATTTCAACAGGGTTCCCTAGGATAGCCAAGCCTCTAGCACTACCTTTGGCATCCTAGGCCACTACTTCATAATGAGGTTTGAAATTCTTCATAATTTCCTTTAACCTTGCTTCTACGATCTTAGTTTCTTGGATCACCATAGTACAAGGCTTATCCCTTTTGAGCCGGTCCTTCAGATATCTTTGTTTGCCTCTATTGTTGAGGCCTCTTACATTCCAGGATGTAATTATCATTTCGAGGGTTTGTTGAGATGGTGGAAGATCGCCAACAATGGCACCACCCTTCCATTGTCTACCAGCATTTCTCCTACCATCTGTATGGATTCATTCAGGTTCTTCCTTCCACGCTTCTTCCCTCCTTTACCTTGAGATCCTCATTCCACAACTTAGATTTCTTGAGAGCCCAAATGCTTTGGTTGGTCTTTGGCCGTCATTCCCTACTTGGCTTTGTATTGTTGAAAGGTTTCTTTATATAGTTGTTTTTGGTCCTCCGGTATGAATTACTCATCTAGGTGCCTCCACTCATTTAGCAATCTTCGCATTATTTGTTCTTCTGTGATTAAATCCTCCTTTTGGTTGTCGATCTCCATGTTGACCTGATTAAATGGTTATTGTTAGCTCTGCTATGCAGCGTTGACTTTCTAAGGTCATGGAGGAGTTCCGGTCTATTTGGTTGTGCTCAAAATGGTTTCACCTTGGTCACTCTTCCCTTCTCCTCTTACCCCGCTTACTCTCCTCCATTTCTGTTTCCCTATTTGCCTCCTAAACCCGACAAAGTAACCCCCTTTTTTACTCTAGCCCCAAGCGCAAAACCCCAAACCTACCATAAGACCCTACCATATGTCTTCGCGCATTCATAACTCATCGCACCTCATCCCCACCGTTGATCACCCCGCCGATCCAATGGCTCCTGTCGCCCCCGATAAAGGCGACCCACTCTACCACTCTCCGCCGTCAGATCATCTCTGCCAAGATCTGACGGTCTTCGCCTTCATCGTGCCAGAAACTTAATCAAGCGATAGTGCACGATGAGAATGGTTTATCTCTCTCATCCATTGCTACGTGTCGATCATTGAATGGAATCGCTCAGCCCCAGGCTTTTACCACTTTACGCCCGAAAGCGGTGCGATGAAAACCATCACCGCCTGACCAATCCGTCCCGCCCTACAAACGTCCGTGCAGCTCCATAGCCCGATGACCGTCCGATCTGTCTACTAGAGATCTAACGGCCCCAACTCACCCTGCTCTCACCTCGATCAATAGCCTCCATTGAGCAATCTCCACCATTCATTTCCCTGATCCGACGACCATTCTTCTCGCTTACCCAAACCGTTCACCCACCCATGCATTCCACGTCAGCCGGCCATCACATGCTCTTGTGTATCTTCTGGTGTGGTTAGTATTCTCCATATTCACCTAGTATCTAAAACTGTGAGCATTGGTGGTCTAAAGCCTTGTAGCCTGAGGGTGTTCATGCATGTCTGGAGTGAAACAAAGTAGAAGTGGTTATCTGGCTTGAACCAAACCATCATTCCTTCCATTAAACCTGCAATAGTAGTTGAATCTATATGTTACCAGGCATCTCTGAGCTACAACCTAGGAGAGTTTCTTGGAATCCTAACATAATTGGCGCCATTGCGGGGGAGAGGAGATTGAAGCTTAGCTTCCCTGGGAGAACGACACAGATCCAGCTTGATGATAGACAAAGTTTGGACACATTTTTTGGTTGTAATCATCTATCTAGCGACTCTACTAGAGGACCAACCTTTTGGCGACTCCACATCACAGTTCTGGCTCAGTTTGTGAGACACACTGGAAGAAATCCTCAAAAATCACTAGCTGACCTAGTGCTTGACCCTGAGAAGATTGTCAAGTAAAGCAAGATGTCACGAAAAGGAGCATCAGGATCAGGTAAGCCTAAACAATCTTATGTATCTCTGCAAGAAAGGTATGTAATTGAGCATGCACATGTTGAAAATATAGAGCCTAGCACTATTAGCGAAGAAATACTCTCAGAGATTCATAAAGCTCCTTGTTCAATAAGTTCCCCTTTGGATCTTAGTCCAAAGAAAACCTCCCTTCCAGTCCATCATATTCCTTTAGCCCTGCCAATCATCTCTCAACTCCCTACCTTTCGGACTGCCAGTACCCTCCCATCTATCCCAATCATGGCAGGTCCACAAGCACCCACAAAAATGGAAAGAATCATAGCTACTAGGTATGGATCCCTGGTCCTGCCTATTCCTTTGAATGCCATGCCTATAGGAGAATATCAGAAATACATGCCTAAGTTCACTGGTACAGAGGGAGTAACCGCTGAAGAACACCTTGAGTCTTTTTATAGTTATGCTAATAACCTAGATATCATTGAACATGATGTGTGGATGAGAGTTTTTGTCCAACGCCTTGATGGAGAGGCTAGAAAGTGGTTCAGAGAGCTGACCCCTAGGTCTATAGCAGACACTGAAGCATTAGATGATGTGTTTTTAAAGCATTGGGGAGATAAAAAAGATCTGCTATATTACCATACTGAGTTTGGCAACCTGAAGAGGGAAAATGGGGAATCATTGTCTGATTTTAATAAAAGATTCAATCGTATGTATAGCGAGATACCAGCTGAAGTGAAGCCTACCCCCACCTCTGCCAAACTCACCTATGACAATGCCTTTGATTCTGATTTCTGCATGCTATTAAGAGAAAGAAGATGTGCCTCTCTAGCTGAAATGCAAGATGTAGCCTTGGAGGTGGAATCCAATATCATGGTTGCAGAAAAACTCAAAGGACATGCTAATAAAAGGAGGCAGAGAGGTGAGTCTTCCTCTTCTTCTTCGTCTTTAGAACCCAAATTAGACAAAATGACTAAAATGATAGAGTCATTAGCTGTTGAAATATCCAAACTGAAGGTTGAGGAGAGTTATGGGAAAGCAAGGCTTCCTAATACATTTGCTCCTAGAAATCCAAATCCATTCAGAAGACCAAATGACCAATTGCAGATCATTTAGAGGGGCAAAGAGGCCAGTGAAGAACAAAGGGTTAAGACTCCTTTCCAGAACGTAGTCATGGAGGAGGAACAGTTTGATGAAGAGGATGAGATTCACTGCATGGAAGACAAGGGCAGTGTTGCCTTTTTGACATTAGCTTTCTATGAGGAGTTATTACTCAGGGACCAAACCATTCAAGAGTGGGACAGAGAAGTTGTTCTATAGGCTGAAGACCAGCAAAGATATAACTTGAGGTCAAGAACGAGTAATGTCAAAGAGAATCCTACCTAAAGAGTTGTTGTCCACACAGAGCATTAGATCAGCAAGCAGAAGCGACCGACGGCTGATCCCATCATCCTAAAAGCACCAACTCAGGAGGTAAGAGGCCCTGACAAGTCCCCTACCCTTTTCAGTTTCGAATCAGAAGTCCAAAAGTTAAAAATATCTGTGCCTCTGATAGAACTTGTAAAGAGTGAGGTCTTTAAGAAACCCATCCTTGATTCCCTTGAGCCGAAAGCCACAGAAGCATCCAATGACTGTGTGAATTTACAAGATGATAAACCTGCAGTTGTGCTTAGCCTAATGATTGAACCTGCTAATGACGATTCCCCATCATTTTATGTCTCCTTGAGCATTCATGATAAAATCCTCCACAATTGTTTGCTGGACATAGGGGCCAGCCATAATCTCATGCCCAAAGCTATCATGGAAGAGTTAGGCCTTGATATTATCAGACCTTATCATGACTTGTTCTCCTTTGATTCGAGGAAGGTGAAATGTCTGGGGTTAATCAAAGACTTAGCTATCACCCTAACTCAGCTGCCCATGAAAAGCATGATGATGGATATTGTGGTAGTAGATGTTCCCCCTAAGTTTGGTATGCTACTGTCCAGAGGGTGGATTAAGAGGTTGGGTGGGACATTGCAAAATGACTTGTCTTATGCCACCGTCCCAGTTTTTGGAGGAGAAAGAAAAAGACTGTACAGGGAAGCCCAGTTGGCCTATATCATTAGTGATGACAAGAACCCCACTAATCATCCCGTTTACGCTGTGGACACTAATTTGGGAGCATGTATTCTCCAAATTGAAGAATCCCATAGGGCCTCGGTGCAGCTCAAGAAACCAATATGCCAGGCCATGGAAGAAGAAGGGACACAGGCTTGGGATATGTTCTTTGATGGAGCTTGTTCAAAGGAAACTGCAGGAGCAGGAGTGGTGCTGGTGTCTCCAAAACAAGAAAGCACACATCTTTCTTTCAAGCTGACTTTTCAGGTCACTAACAATATAGCAAAGTATGAGGCTCTGATATTGGGCTTAAACGCTGCCAAAGACATGGGAATCAAAGACATAAAGGTGTTTGGAGATGCTGATCTCATCATTCAACAAGTGAACAAAACGTCCAAGCAAGGCACCCAAGGCTAAAAGCATATAGAGATGAGGTATGGAGACTCAAAGACATTTTCGATAGTTTTTGTATCTCATATATTCCTAGAATGAGAAATTAGCTTGCTGATTCCCTTGCTGTGTCTGCTAGCATGTTCATCCCTCCCATGCCCCCTAGATTGGCTTATGAAGTCCAGATAAAATATAGACCATCCTTGCCTGATAATGTCCAGCACTGGAAAGTCTTTGAGGATGATGAGGAAGTAAATAGGTTTCTGCAAGTCATTGATGAATTCTCTGAAATGCGAATTGATCAAGAGAATGAAACCTTGGAGGAATGTCCCCAGCCCCAGCTAAGGAACAGAATTGGCCCAAAAAACATTGTACATTTGCCTAGCAATCATATACCCAAAGGACTAGTGCCTCTAGAGAAGCTGTTTGACCATAATGATGTGCCTCATAAGATTGCCCAAAAATAAAATCAGTCTGCAGTCCATAGACATAACATAGGGAGTCCAGATCATCCAAAGTATATAAATTTGTCCACCCATCTGTCTGCTGCCCAAAGTTCTAAGTACTGCACCTTAATGAAGCAATTTGCTGATGTCTTCGCCTGGGAATACAATGAACTTAAAACTTATGATAAAAAGATCATCCAGCATAAGATCCCATTGGAGAAAGACACCATCCCTTTCAAGCAGAAGCTGAGACCCATAAATCCTTTGCTCCTCCCTCTGATTGAAAAAGAAATCAAGAAGTTTTTGGCTGCAAAAATCATAGTTCCTCTGAGGTATTCAAAATGGGTAGCCAACTTGGTAGTGGTGAGGAAGAAAAGCGGAGAAATCAGGCTTTGTGTTGATTTCAGGAACTTGAACAAATGCTCTAAGAAAGACAACTATCCCCTGTCAAAGATGGAACATTTGCTACAGAAAGTCTCAAGAGCCAAAGTTATGTCTTTCTTGGATGGATTCTCAGGGTATAACCAAGTTGCTATACATCCAAATGACCAAGAAAATACTGCATTCACCACTCCTTGGGGCACTTTTATGTACTCCAAGATGCCTTTTGGGCTGATGAATGTTGGAGCTACCTTTCAGAGAGCTATGGATATAGTGTTTGTAGGAGAGAAGGATAAGTTTGTCCTTGTCTACCTGGATGATATAACAGTATACTCCAGCAGCCATCAAGATCATTTGCAGCATTTGAAAAAAGTGTTTCTGAAGTGCAGAAGGTTTGAAATATCAGTGAATCCTAAGAAGTCACAATTTGCTTTAGAAGAAGGTAAGCTTCTAGGACACATTGTTTCTGCTGCAAGTGTCAAGATTGACCCAGAAAGAGTGAAAGCAATACAGACATTGTCTGTCCCAAGATCAAAAAAGGACATCCAATTCTTTTTGGGAAAAATAAATTTTGTAAGGAGGTTTATTCCTAATTTTGCAGAATTGGTAAAACACATCACCTCTATGCTAAAAAAGGGATCAAAGATCAAATGGACTGATGCAACAAGAAGATCTTTTGAAGCCATCAAGAGAGCTATTATGGAAGCTCCCACTTTAATCAGCCTAGACTACAACAAGGAGTTCCATATCTTCTCCTTTGCTTCCGGTGACACCCTTGCAGCAGTCTTATTGCAGAAAGATGATGAGGGTTCAGAGAATCCAGTGGCATTTTTCAGCAAAACCTTAAGGGATGCTGAACTAAGGTATGATATCATTGAAAAACAGGATTATGCTCTTATCAAATCTTTGAAGGCTTTCCGAATCTACATTCTGCACTCCAAGGTAATTGCATATGTGCCCTCCACTTCAGTGAAGGATGCTCTAATGTAGCCAGATTTTGATGGAAGAAGGGCTAAATGGATTGCAAAGCTTATTGAATTCAACATAGAATTGAAGCCCACCAAGCTTGTCAGGGGTCAGGGCCTTGCCAAGCTGATGGCTGAAGAAAATTGCAGGATGCTGGACGTGAATTGGATAAGCACAAACTCAAATGAAAGATAGACAGGGGGAGAAACAATTGAACGAGGACAAAACCAGCCTTTGGTCGAAAATCTGTCCTTTTGTGGATGGTATGATAAAATAGCTCAATTTCTGTTGAAACTAGAAGTCCCTCCAGGTCTTAGTTCAAGCCAAGCTAGGACTATTAAGCTCAGAGCAGCCAAGTATTGCATTCATGACAACTTGCTATATTGGAGGGATCCCTCTGAAGATTTCTGGACAAAGAGCAGTCTGTTGAGGTCATGCATCAGTTTCATTCCAACATCTGTGGAGGACATCACTACTGGAAAACCACATCCCACAAGATCCTCAGAGCTAGGTATTATTGGCCCACTCTGTTTTCTGATGTCTTTTCATTTGTAAAATCCAGTGATAAATGCCAAATATTTGAAGGAAAACAGCAGTTGAAGTCCTTACTCTTGAAGCCAATACATGCCAGTGGCCCTTTCCAGCAGTGGGGTTTGGATTTCATAGGGGAAATTAATCCACATTTGAGTGGCTAGCACAGATGGATCTTAGCAGCCAATGATTACTTCACTAAATGGATTGAGGCCATCCCTACTAGGAAAGCTGATCACCAAGTGGTCATGAAGTTTTTGAGAGAGAACATTTTCACCAGGTTTGGCTATCCACACAAATTGGTTATTGAAAATGCAGCAGCTTTCATGGCAAAGAGATGGTGGACATGTGTGACTCAATGAGCATTAAGCTGGTGCATTCCACCTCATATTACCCTCAAGGTAATGGTCTAGCAGAATCATCCAACAAGAGCATGATAAGGATAATTAAAAAGATGCTGGAAGACAACAAGAGGAACTAGGATTCCAAACAGAAGTATGCATTATGGGTTGACAGGGTGACCACCAAGAAATCCACAGGGAATTCTCCGTTCAAGTTGCTATATGGCACTGAGGTTGTATTCCCAATTCAGTTGACCATCCCTATGGCCAAGTTCTTGAAGGAAGAGCAGAATGAGGAAAATGACATGGCAAAGAGGATTAATGACCTGGCTGAAGCACATCAAATCATAGATCAATCAATTGAAAGGTTTGCAGCACATCAACAGAGAATCAAGGAAGCTTTTGACAGAAAGGCAAAGATGGACAATTTTCAAATTGGAGACTTGGTTCTTAAATGGGATGCACTAAAGGAAAAGAAAGGAAATTATGGGAAGTTCGATGCTTTGTGGATTGGGCCCTTTGTCATTGATCAGGTCCAGGGGAACAACACTTTCATGCTGCAAAGTATGGAAGGAGAAACAGTTTTTGATGGCCCAGTTAATGGGCGATTTTTGAAGATTTATGTTGTTTAAGGCCGTTTGGCCTCAGCATTGTAAATATGTTCTTTTTACAAGTTTTAGTGTAGGTTTAATTAGACTCCATGCCCAATGGAGCACTAGGAATTATTGCTGATCTTGTTTGTGCATAAAAGGCAGCGGTCTACGGTTCTTGAAACCTCACAGGGAGGCTTTTATCCCCAGAAGGAGCCAGTGTTAGCTCTGCTACGCAGCGTTGACTTTCTAAGGTCATGGAGGAGTTCTGGTCTGTTTGGTTGTGCTCAAAAGGGTTTAACATTGGTCACTCTTCCCTTCTCCTCTTACACCACTTACTCTCCTCCATTTCTGTTTCCCTATTTGCCTCCTAAACCCGACAAAGTAACCCCCTTTTTAACTCTAGCCCCAAGTGCAAAACCCCAAGCCTGCCATAAGACCCTACCATATGTCTTCGCGCCTCATCCCCACCGTTGATCACCCCACCGATCCAACAGCTCCCATCGCCCATGATAAAGGCAACCCACTCTACCACTCTCCGCCGTCAGATCATCTCCGCTAAGATCTGACGGTCTTCACTTTCATCGCGTCGGCAACTTAATAGAGCGATAGCGTGTGATGAGAGCATTTTTTCTCTCTCATCTGCTTCTACTTGTCGATCATTGAATGGAATCGCTCGGCCTCGAGCTTTTACCACTTTACGCTCGAAAGCAGTGCGATGAAAACCATTACCGCCCGACCAATCCGTCCCGCCCGACAAACGTCCGTGTAGCTCCATAGCCCGATGACCGTCTGATCTGTCCGTTGGAGATCTAACGGCCCCAACTCACCCCACTCTCACCTCGGTTGATAGCCTCTGTCGAGCCATCTCCGCCACTCATTTCTCTGATCTGACGGCCATTATTCTCGCTCACCCAAATCATTCACCCACCCATGCATCCACGTCATCTGACCATTCTGTTGCTTGAGGAAGGAGATGACCAGCTCTACCATCATCAGTCACAGTCAGACCCCCAACAACCATATTTAACAGAAAGCATGGACAAGGGAGAAAAGGACATAGCATGACTCTGTAACTGAATTTATTAGTCATGGACTCCACTAGTATGAGCACTCCAACTGCCTAAAGGATAGCACAGCACCTGAATAGATCGGATTCACCCACTGAAGCAAGCAAACACGTTCAGAGACTCCATCAGGTGGTTAAATGTAGCTGGTGGTCAATTATGACCCCTCCATACCTAAACGACCAAGTGCCCTTGTAATGTGAATCTATAAATATCCAGAAGCAAGATGTAATCAAGGTTGGAATTTGATGTAAGGTTCAACTTCTGTAGACTGTAGACATTTTGTCACTCGCAGCGTCTCATCTTCATTCTCAGCAAATACAAGCTTCTTTTGCTGTTAACTGCTCACTGTCCATTTTCCTCTGCTCTAAGCTTGTACCTGATATGTTGTGTTCTTGATCTTTTGAGGTTTAGCACTAGATAACTGTCATCTTATCTCTGTGTTAAAATATTGGATGTATCTTTGAATAGGTTACCTAGGTTTCTTTCTATCTAATGCAGGAGAGCTATCATCCTGTCTTTGCATTAATAGATTAGATTTACAGGTTTCTTTACTAGTTGCAGCCGGCCATCACATGGTCTTGTGTATCTTCTGGTGTGGTTAGTATTCTCCATATTCACCTAATATCTAAAACTGTGAGCATTGGTGGTTTAAAGCCTTGTAGTCTGAGGGTGTTCATGCATGTCTGGAGTGAAACAAAGTAGAAGTGGTTATCTGGCTTGAACCAAACCATCATTCCTTACATTAAACCTGCAACAATAGTTCAATTTATATGTTACCAGGCATCTACGAGCTACAACCTAGGAGATTTTCTTGGAATCCTAACAGTTCCGTAATGGCTTCTTTGTCTTGGGGTTCCTCTTCCACCTTTCTCTTTGTATTATCCCACCCTTATGTGGGGTTGGTTGGTTTTCCAGGCTCGAATTTGCATTCAAGACCTCCATACCCTCTTCCTCCTCCTAAAGGATGTCATATCGATTGTTATTTCACATGCCTTTGCTAGGTGGTGACTGGGTAGGAGTTTGCAAATTCCTCTTTTTTCGTTTCTTCCTTTGAACTTCTTGGAAACCCTATGCATCCTCTTTTGTTTTAGCCTGGATATTTGCGTTAGGAGTTTCTTGAGGTTCGAACTGATTCAGAGGGCACTCACGAAATAGGTGCCCATACTCATGGCATCTACAACATCTAAAATGGATAAGCTCGTAGTCGAGGGATTGATGCCAAACCTCATCATGGTATTCGAGCTCAATGAATTCAGGGAGAGGCTCTGTTATATTCATATAAACACAGATCCTAGCATAAGAGGTGTACCTTCCCCATCGTGTAGAATCTGCGACCTTGACAAAGCTTTCAATGGAGTTTCCAATCCCTTCCAAGATATCTGGATCCCAGAAGTCTACCGGTAAGGCAAATAGTCTGACCCAGACTGGTGCTGCCAAGAATTTTTCCTAGTCAGGGTTATAGCATTCTTTTGAGTGCCTCATAAAGAGACCTCCATTGTTGAAAAAGTATGGTCCATTTTCAAAAACCCTTTCCTTATCCTTCAGACTGGTGAAAATCACTGTAAAAAAGCCTTTAGCCCCGAGTTTCGGCTCAATATGTCCCTTTGGCTGCCATTTTTGTTGAATCCATTTGACCAAGTCCCTTTTTGTTGGCCAGGCCCCGATGAATTTTCATATTAATGCATGGTCTTTCATATACTTCATGTATGTCTACAGATTGCTATTGGGTATGTCAAATCGTGGTTTTTTGGCAGCTCATGGAAGGTACTTCCCACACAAGCGTGCTTGCCACTGAGTGCCAAGGACCGGAGGGCCTTTACCGTTGCCACCATGATTACCTGTCGACGTTGTTCCTTGGATGCTTGTTTCGCCAATCGCAATGTTTCCTCTGTCAGAATGCCAGAGTGAGGTAGGGGCAGGTGAAGGGAAGCGCCGCAACCGTAGATCTGTTGCAGAGGAATCAGGGTTTTTCATACCGAAACCCTAGTTGAGATCGCATAAATTTTGGAAAGTTATCTCTTTAATCTTTTAATAATGTTTATCCTATTATTTTTATCAAAGATAACTGATTCTTCCCCGTGTGTTTCCATTGTTGAGGCATCAACTCCCCCATAAATATTTTACAAAATATATGGGGACCCTCTATGTAAATTTTGGTCATATCACTCCTTTCATGCTTTGATTTTGTTAATTTTGCAAGATTTTTACTTTTCTGAGTTTTATGCTTTGATCACTTGATTATGTGCGGTTTTTCACCATTTTTCTAATGACTCTAATTTCCTTGAATTTAGATTTATGTTGAGTTTAAATTTAGAGTTTGAAAATAATGTTTGTCCAAAGTTTAGTTAAATTTAATCACGTGAAATTAAATATATACAAAATGTATTTTACTTCTATTTTATTAATTTAGTTAATTTAAATATATAAATAAAATTATTTAATTAATTTGTTTAACTAATCTAAATTAATTGTAATATATTTAATTAATTTATAATTATTAATTTTTTTATCTAACTATTTTATAAAATCACCATATCCGAAAAATTCTATATATATTAACTATATAATAAAAAATAATTTATAAAAAGCTTATTATTAATATTATTAATATGATGTATATATATTATAAAAATAAAAAATAAAAAAAATAAAAATTTTCCCATCACCCCTTCTCCACCCCGGAAGTTTAACTTTTAAAGATTTCATGTCTATGAGGATCACATCCGCAAACTGACATCAGGAGAAGGAACCTAAAAAGCTTTAATATTAAGCAATGAGGAACATTATATTAACAAGATGAGCTACGGGGCAGCAAGTCCCTGCGTTAAGTTCACCCTGAGAATGCAAGAGTGGGCAAGTATTTGCCAGCTACACAAAAGCACTAAGCACTAGTAACTGCAATCTAATCTAACAAGCATAACAGAAACAAACAATACTGAGAATAGCAAAAGAATAACACTGAGTATATATATTACTTCAGGGCTTGCTGCAGAGATCGTGTGACGAGACAATGAATGGCTGGATTTCACCAATGAACCAGTGCTGCTTGATTGATAACGACTAAGGCTTATGAGTAGTGCTGTTGGGTCAACTAAGAAGTAAGCTGCTTGATGAGCCGGTTAGACAATAGATAGACGTGGTGCTAGAGAGAATTGCCTAGCACTTGAGGCAAGGGGAAAAACGACTATGTGCAGTTTTCAACGACTATGTGTGGCAATCCTGGGATAGACAGGGCTATTCCAGTGAATGATTACTATGCGCAACGAAGATGTGCTACGACTAAGTCAGCTGCTATATGGGTAGATTTAATCGAAATCAGACATTAACTTAGTGTATGCTATTATTTTTTTAATTTTATTATTTTTATATATAGCAATGTTATTATAATTCTTTAAATATTTTTGTACTTTATTAAAAAATAAAAATAAGTTAATTACTTGTTTAGTCATAATTCCTGTACAAAACTAATTGGATATTAAACGTAACACGGGAATAAACTCGTAGAGTTGAATCATGCACTTACAAAATGGCTTTATCGTCATAATCTTTGGATAAAGGATCATAGTAATTAAAATACTTTTTCTTTCGCACTTGTCTAATAGAAACAAAAATGTTGAAAACACTGTCAGTTCATCAGATACAAAAAAAAATATTTAAGAAAAGTGCCTGCACGCATAATTTGAAACCACCAGTTCACTAAACTAAGTAATTTCTTAATGAGAAATTGAAAATGGGTAGAGTAAGAAAACATAAGAGTAAAACCACCCATTCTGGACGCGGATGACGATCATGCTGAATGTCAGATCTCTGATTTAATGTTAAACGATGCCTCCGCTTGTCCACCTTATCCATTATCGGCCTTTAGCATAACCAATGAGACATATACACAGAAACAGGGAGTAGATAGACTTTAAAATTTTAATGATTGCCGAGGAAGCTCAGCTGGCCCTACTCTGACATGGAGATCGTCGGTCCACAATGGCACCGCGGGCCAATCCAACGGCGCAGAATAGCAGTCGCTCCAACACACAAATATTGCCTTTTGCATGGATTTCACGTGTCAGTAGCAGTGCATGCATTTCCCACTAGCCCAGAGTAACCGCAATTAAGTGTTATTGCGTTCGAATAGCTCAGTTCAGAGGGAATCGCTCTGGATTTACAGTGACCGCCATTATTGGTAAGCTGGAATTTCACCAACTGCATTTCTTGCCTTCAAACCCTGATAATATTTGCAAGACTCACTGTAAACATTTTTTACCCTGAGAGGCTGATTTGCCCATGGATTTCTTAGTTTTTACACGATTTCATACAGCGAGTCCTTATTTCTTGAAGAAAACCTTGTTTTCCGTGGTGACTACTGTAGATACTCTGTGAAGGTGGATTGGAATATTCTGGTGGTCAGTACAAATGTCTAGGCTATCTTTCTGCATGGAGCAAATGTAGTTTCTCAACGACCAATCCTGAACGTATTAAAGCGAAATGGAAAATTCCGAAGGAAACAGATAATGCCTATCTTAAGCAGGTTGGATTATTTCCTGGGTGTTACATTTTATTCAATGGTTGTGCCTCTTTTGTTTCTTAAATATACATTATTTTGCATACATGATTAGGTTTGTTTCTGTGCAGTGGTTTAAATCACAAAAGGGAAAGAAGCTTGTTCGCATTCTGCCTCCACTTTCTAAAGGTTCCTTGGAAAATCAAGGCACAATTGGACAATCTCAAAACTCTGGAACTGCATTCTTGAAGGGTTTAGCAGTGGCAATTGCTGGAAATCTTAAGAAATCCCATGTAAGTGATGCAACCAGAGTCTTGGGTTTTATAGGATGCTTTAGTCAGAGTAGAAAACTCTTAATGCATGTAGATCCTTTTCAGAAATCTTAAAATATTGCTCATTTTTCAGCGGCTCATCCTCGTCTTGATAGAGATATGTACGACCGACTGAAATGGAGTTATAATAGTCTGCCTACGAAATTAAAGAATTGCTTTCTGTATTGTGCCATATTTCCACAAGATTGGAAAATGGATGGGCAGCTATTGCAGAATATGAAGGGATTGTTAACAGCAGAGAGGCGGGATATATAACGGACAGGGAGAACAATTGTATCAAGCTATGGCAGGATTTCTGTGCAGAGGGCGCAGATCAGTCAGGTTGACGTCATTTCATGAAAATTCACGGTGACATCAAGGTAATCTCCACAGGCTTTATTGGGTATATAATTCTTTGACATCAAGGTAATCTCCACAGGCTTTATTGGGTATATAATTCTTTCTTTTTAAATTTAGAAAATGTTCTGATTGCAATACAAAGTAAGCGTTACAAGTAGTGCGATTCATTACTAGTTACCTGGTGCCATTATTTAGATTGCGGTGCCATTATTTAGATTGCGTGCAGACAGAGTCGGTTTCTTCAATTGCTGCTCTTGGACTTGCTCTTGCTGCTTTTCCCTCAAAGTAAAAGGCAGACAGAGTCGGTTTCTTGAATTCCTGCATCATGAAGATTGGCATTGTTAAAAAAAAATCAGATTCGAAAAATAGAACAGTAACCCAAACACACGATTCCAAGGCACAGGATTCTGATTCAAGCCGAGATCTGGGCTATCATTGACTCTCCAGGGCCCTAATTCGTAGAAATTTCCGATCATTTCAGAGCAGCCGGGACCTCTTTGCAGCCACAGAAGAATCAGGTATCAGAGAGCTGTTTTTTAGGGGAGATCGCCTCGACCAGAAGATCCACATGATGGAGATCCATGACTATGCTCATCTGCAACAAGTTTTCGGAATGAAAGCACAGAGTTCTCACCGCATGGGACTCCAGAAAGCCCAGAAACTAGCCTACCTGCCTACCCAAAGCTGTGAAATGCGGACGAAACAACGACATGCCTAGGAAAACATGACACCTCCTCCGCCATGCATGGACACCTGCAGCACCTGCTGCACAACACCGACCTGCTAACATGCTCAAATACAACACCTGCCAATATGCACAGACCTACTAACATGCTCAAATAGCCAACCTACAAACCATTGTGCTAATAATTCAAACTAATGTCAACATTAATATGGAAACCGTTGACGGCTAGTAAAAATAAACAGGCAAAAGCAAAATAGGCTATGCTCCAGCCTCTTCCACCTCGGGAAGAGGCCAAATAAGATGGAAAACCAGATTAACTTCGAAGACTTTGGTTTATCCCGGCAATAGCAAACACAACACAGTTGAAAACTTTGGTCTAATCACCGCATAACAGAGTTGAACGGATTGGAACTAATGCTATAACAACGCTTTTGGATTACTATAGTCCCTGGCCATTGCCAGATGGTAGGGACTAATAAGTGGAAAAAGTCTAGAGTTTCATTATATATATGTGTATTCACCTTCCTCCTCTACGTTTCCATGAAAATTAAAAGCCTCCTCTTCTCCTTTGTGAATATGATTCTCCTTTGTGAATATAATTTTAATTGTATATTATTTTTGTTTATTTAAAATTTGTTTTATTGAAATATATATGGTTTAATATTTTATTCTATTTTATTTTTCTTTTATATAGTTTATTTGAAATATTTTTAAAATTTATTTTAAACAAATTTTTAATAAATGTTTAGAATTTTTATTTAAAATGGCGGTTTACTAATAAATTAGAACTTTTGGAATTTAATTTTTGGAAGATTTTATTTTGAGTTTCACTCAACCAAATGAGGTTCAGGAGATCTCATTTGAAAGCTAAAATCATGGATAATAATATGACAACATCACATCAATAATATTATGTCATTTAATAGTTCAAAAGACTGGCATAAGTCTAAGTAACAATTTTGCAACCAAAATTAGTTTTGTTGAGTTTCGTTTGGGAAAATTTCATTGCTATGGAAAATTCATTTCTTATATTATTCAAGGATTAATCAAATTTCCATATAAAGCAATTGAACACATGGAGCCTTTTTATTTTGATTCAATTAATTTTTATTTGGGAAATTGGTTATGAGGACTGATATTTTGGATTTTATGTGCAAAATTAATTTGTTTAATTTTGATTGGTTTTGACAGTGAGTAGGTGGGAAGATTAGCCCCAAAAAACCTTTTGAAGCAATGGGATTGCACCAGCAAGAGAGAAAAAGAGGAATTTTTCTAGCTAAAGATTGTTGAGGCAAAACTGTTTGCAACATCTCTCCATTTTTCGATTCATTTTTGTAATTATAAATTAGAGTTTAGGAGAGGATGAGGAGGTTCCTATTTTCTGCAATTTTGAGACTCTGAACACTTTTGTAAAGATAATTTTAGTTGTAGGTGAAGAGGAATACTCATATCTAAGTGTTGGGGATTTGCTTTTCAAGATTCTGTCTTTGTATTTGAGGCAGAGTTTGCACTATTGCAACTTTTTTCTATAGTGGCAGAGCTCATGATTTTGGAAGAATTATTGGAGATCTATTTGTAAAACGAAGCAAGGGAATCAAGTTTTAGTGATTTTATTTCCAATTACTTTTATTTTTTAAAGCAAATCAAATTATTTTCAATGGAAGATCTATGTCAATTGTCATCATATTTTGCACTTTTGTTTGATATGATAATGATTGTCTATTAGATCAGTTATCTGATCTAATGGTATATGAGATATGTTGTTTATTTTCGGTTTACTCTTACGCTTAATAAATTTTATGAGTAACTATTTACTGAGAAATTTATCATATTAGATTGATTTAAATGTCATTGAATTATATGAACTATTTCTGCATTTAAATGACTTATCTTTCATGGTTTTAAATCTCTGAAAAGAGAATGTTTTGTAATAACAATATCAATTGTTAGAACTATTTCAATAGCATGATATTAATGATAAAAGAGGCATGTTAAATGCCCATTCTTTCTAATCACTTTGCTCTTGATTTGGATGAGGTCTATATCTGATTGTAATCGAGATAGGATATATTATATTTCATTTTATTGCTCGTATTCTAGATTAATTTGCATTTTTATTTAAAAATCATTTTTAGAAGTCTCCTTACGTAAGAGAAATCTTAGGTGTGGCTTGGTTGAACCATTAAATCAGCTCAAGGGATCCTTTCTTGTAGGTGCATGACAAGAGGGTATGTTTGATTGCCTCTTCTTGTTGATAGTTAATTAGAGACATCACAAGTCAGCAGGGAGAGTTAAGGGGTAACTAGACCCAATAAAACTAGTCGGAACCACCATTCCAAATGGAAAAGTGTCTAAATTTGGGCCTTAACCAGGTGGTCTCCTTTGATGTTGATAAGGTCATTTTTAACCATCAACAAGTTCTTTGCATGTTGTCCATGCATTTGTAAAAGATGTGTCTTCTACATATCATTCTTTCATGATCTCCAAACTAACAACTTCAACATGCATGGTATTTAACAACATCACTCTCTGGCTCAATACATCAACAATCATATTAGAATTTCTAGACCTATGTTGTAAAACAAGAAACTCTATAAAAATCCACCCATTACAAATGCTTCTAATTCAAATTACCTTGATTACTTATGTATTGCAGTTCCTTATGATTTATAAACAACATAAATTCCTTCAGTAGCACTCCATTTCTTCAAGGATTGAATAATGACATAGAATTCTTCATCATAAATAGAGTAATTTTTATTAGCCTCATTCAAATTCTCACTAAATGAAATATCAGCTTACCGTCTTGACTCAAGACCACTCCAGTTTTTGAACTGCTTGCATCACAATATACTTGAAATACCTTATTGAAATCTAGAAATCCCAACTTTGGTTGTTCAATTAATTTCTTCTTCAAGGTTCCAAAGGACTTTGATCCTATCATTATGCTTTAAAAAACTCCCTTCTTCATATGCTCAATGAGTGGCGCACAAATTCCACTAAAGTTTCTAATATATTTCTAATAAAAGCTCAGTAAACATTGGAATATTCTTATTTCAAGCATGCATATAAGCATTGGTCAATCCACAATGGCTTTCACATTTTCAAGGTATATCTTCAAACCCTCCTGTTGATGGTACTGGACCCGCCAACATGTCAGGGGATCTCCCTGGTAAGAAGTCCCAACTAGACCTCAGACCGTTTGGTGTAGGAGTCCCTGCAGTGGGTCATACGGTATCGCCTTGACCGTAGTTACGCGCAGAGGCGGGCAAGATATCCTTATTGGTAGTAAGGGTGTGACCAGTGCAACAAGCCAAGCAAGGTGCATGAAGGGTTCTAGCACACAGAAAGTGGAATAAGTTCTCCCCTTGGAAACCTGTGGAAACAAGCAGCTTGGAAGGGAACACATGAGCAAAGATACATCACAAGCTGGAAGGCAGGTGAACCAACGATCCAAAGTGGTGGTTAAACCAACAACACATCTCAACAAGATTCACACATACATATATAGAAAGATTCCATACATACATGTGTAAGAAAACAACTACATATATCGTTAGTGTAACCAAGACAACTGAAATACAATAACAACATATGCATGAAATGTGTTGGCTCTATTATATTAAGAAAGTGGAAGTTCCAATCATACATACAACCATGTACAACTACTAGTCCCAACAACGGAACGTTATAGTCACTGCCGCCTACTACTCCAAAGAGATATACTAGCTTTTCACTATGGAGAAGCCAAGGCTCATTATAATACACTCCAAGATTTCTCTAACATATGCCTATAGGAAGCTTGGCTCCCCAAAAGCCTATACAATGAGTTATGAGGTTCTATAAATAGCAAAGGGTGGGGTGACCCTTGACATTCCCCTTTGTGACTCTTCACCTACCCTCATGACTCTTCAACTAATACATGACTGTTACATTTGACCATCGACACTTGGTCTTTCACTTTTACAAGATGTTACATTACAATCTGCACATGTACCCATGTGAGACAAAATAGGCTTGAGCAAGCCATGCAAGACACTACTAAGACTCAGACAATTGTGGGAAGACCAACTCTTCAACATCTTTATGGTGATCGACGGTGGCGAACTGATGCCAAGCTTGATTGTTTGTGATGGTGTCCGTGTGCTCAAAGGTGACATCTTGCTGAAAGCGAACTCTCACCTCCGTTGCATCCGAGTACACTGATTTGGCACCTCTGTCCAACTCATTTGATAACATGCGCATCATAGTCTTGAGTGTAGTCGGATCAGCAACATACTGATGCATAGTGTATGTGTTGGTGGCTACACGCATCAACTCATCAAAGTACATGTCCAGCTCCGTTCATGCTTGGTTCTTTGATTTCACCTCGGTGAGTGTGCCAATAGATGGGATTGTGTGCATGCGCACAATGACATCCATGCTTCTGAACACCTGTGCATATGAAGCCTGTAAATTGGTGATGAGTTGCGGGAGTTCCTCATAGTTCTGGATCTGGCTCTAGACGTGTGCCTTCAAATCTACCGCCTTTAGCTTCATCATCTTTGGAAAATGCAATGGGGCTCTTTTGTATCTCATTGTCAATGTTAGCATGTGGTCAACAATAGTGTGCAGATTTGACAAGATGCCAACCATTGAGATGGACAACTGCCTTATGCACGGTGCTGAATCTAGAATACAACATTCGCATGACTATTTCGAGTGATGATACTTCATCCAGTATCGCTCTCTTCAACTCTACTCTGGTGGATGATGTAACATGTTATCCTCCCTGCTTGGCTGCTTGTAACTCCCTGGCCATGTGCTCGTTCTCTTCTATTAAGAATCGAACACTCGAGATGGTGGTCTCGGCATATGCTCTGGTAGCATCGGCCAATGTTGTTGGATGTTTGCGCACATCAAATACGATCACTCATTCTTCAAACTGCGCAGGAGATGTGTGGACATCCAGAGTAGGCACTCTGCATGACTGCACAACTCTGTGTTGCGACTCATTGAAAGATATGTTTTGCATCTCGGCTTCCGAATCTGGTGAAGCTAGTGGGGTGACCTCTTGGTTATGAGGCATGAGGCCAATATCTTGTTTAGACTCTGGTTGTACCACATCTGTATCCATATGCTCTAGCATCTGTTCAATCTCTTGAGCTAATTCCTCCTCTTGTGACTGCTCACCCTGTCTACTCTATGCCAGCTTCTCGGACAAGTCTATAACCTGTATGGGTGCAGTTTCTTCAATATGTGCATATTGCGCCTCCTGTTGTGTCTGTCCCTGTTGTGCTTCCTTCTCTCTTCTGCGCAGCTCCTGTTCTTCCAGGATTTGTTGCTTCAACTCTTGCAACTCCTTTTCTGCTTCCTCCATCCTCCATTTCTCTCTTTTCCTTTGCGCGTTCCTCCTGTTGCGTTGTCGCCTCTTAGTCTCAATCTCCAAATTTTCTTTCATCATAAGTGGATCTGATTTGAACTTGTAGCTTTTTTTTGCTTCTACAATATCGAAAACCTTTCTCTTTCCTTTGTCATGCGCAAGTCTGCTACCCTCTACTGCTGCTAATGATGGTGCTCTCTGAGATGCTGCTTTGCTAACCATTCCACAGCTATGCCGACCGGTTCATTGAGCCTGGAGAAGCTATGACAATATCTCCATGGGTCTTCCTCAGGCCAATGACATGCCCCGTGGATCCAAGGAAATTTCACTCTCACACAATGGTCCTTTACAAAGCAATGCGGGTCATACGGATTGAAACTTTTGGTGCTGAAAGTGAATCTTTTGAACTCCTCCATCTCGGCATCAGCATGCTTGAGATTTTATATCTTGTACAACCCAATCCGTAAAGGAAGAGTGGGCCAAGGTGCCTTCTTCTTCCTGTGTAGTCTAGCTGACAACCCTATCGAGATGTGATATGACACTTCTTGCATGATGAGCTTTTCCATGGAAAACTTTGGTAAAACATGCAGAGGCTTCTCTATGTTGTACATCCATATGAAGGTGTTAAGGGGAGAGGCATACCAATCTGCTATGTCGATCAATGTCTCCATCACTGCCTACAACATGTAAGGTGGATCTTGCTCAAAAATCATTTTGTACACTAGGGTGAAAAATTGTTCTGACAATTGTGTGATGACTCCGCGGAAGCTGCATTCGGAGAAAAATCTGCAATAAGTGTGCACAAAGGTTTTCGAAGGTGTCCATGCCCACTTCAAACCTGGGAATTGCTAACAGGCACAGATTTCATCCAGAATGTAAGCAGACATGTATATCTCTGCTTGCTGACCTTTGGGTAGATGTCGGGCTTCTATCACTTATTCCTTCAACCTGAGAGCCAACATGTCGAACTAGTTGCATGGCCTTCCTTCGCTGGCCAGTTGGTCCAATGCAATCACCCAGCTCTGCGGGAAGGTCTCTGTGCTCTCTTGGCCGTATAAGCGGCATGAAAAGATGACCAAGTACTAATATGCCTTCCGCAGTATCTTCGTCTTGTAAACCAGGCTGGGTGTTGTCCTGAACTTGGCTAGATCTTTCACCCAACTCTTCAAGATATCTCTGGAGTTTGCGTTGCTGGGTCTGCTGAAGGGTTTCTCCATTGTGATCACTGGCTGTGGAAAGTGATACATCTCCTAATAGTCCTTCGCCCTGAAGGTAGCAAGCTCTGTCTCGCTGACACTGCTCAACATCATCATCTTAGGATTAGTGTGCGAGACAATCCAATGTATCATGTCCGCACATGGAAACGTGGGATACCTGCATGCAATCCAGTACAAGCTAGACTTGTGGATGTTGACATAGACCCTGTGGTCTTCTAGATCTTCCTTAAATGTGCCTGAGAATGTATCATTGATGTGCTTCCATTTCATCTTGATCTCTCTCTCTATGAACAACTTGGTGTCTTCGTAAATGGGCAAGCTCACAGATACTTGTTCAACTCCATCTCCAATTGCACTTCAAATGATGTCCTTTGAGATTGCTTTCTTGGAGGCCATTGTACCTGTACTTCTGAGAGATGGACGAACACCTGCTATACCTAGAGACATAGAGACACTCATGGAAAGCGATCTGTTAGTTGAAAACCAAAACAAATTTGAGGACTAACATGCAAAACACCTAGGTGACTGGCAGTAAATATTGAACAATTTTCACCAGGAGGCTGGGAGAGTGACCACCAAAATTGTGCAAGGCACAGTCCAGGCTATCAGGAGGTTGACTGAATGTTGGAACTGTGAAATGCAGAGTCTAGCCTACTTACTAAGGACTAAAATTGCGCAATGTGCAGTTTCAGTCAACAAGGGCATGAAAGCCCAAAGACTGCATTGCGCAATTTTCTGGGTCAACAGGGCACTGCCTCCCAAAATTGCGCAATGCAAGCTTGGAGGTCAGTGTTGGCCAGTTTTAAAGAGTTTCTGGAGGGAAGGCAAAGCCTTCACTTCCATAAATGCGCATTGCTGTCTGGGCAAGGCAAGGTCCAGGCCAAGGCAGCCCAGACCCATCGATGGGCGACTGAAATCATGAAAGGGTTTGGATGCATGGCGAGACTGAGTGTAAGCAAGAGTGAATGATCATGCATGAAAAAAATGAATGCAAGATTCATAAAATGGGAACACATTCATGTGTGTGAAACAAATCGCCGCAACGACGACCGTTAGTGCAAAACAATGTCATACATCCAACAACAATGAGATGCAAATTAAAACTGAAACAATGCTTCTACAAGCTAACATACATTGAAACGACAACAGACGTTCAACAAAACCAAGCAAACAACATTCATAAAAATAAAAATACAAAAAGCGATAGAAAAAAAGCAAATGACATGAAAAACAAACTTACCCAGAAAAAGTTGAGTTGAATGTGCCGATGAGTCCTAGATGTGTTGTGCGATGTCAGAGTCCAAGATCGATGTGAGGAATGAGATTTACAACATCGAATAAATAAGTTTGAGGCTTATGATGCGCATGCCACAAATCTAGGAAAAAGCGACACTTGGAGGGAAGTTTCTAAAACGATCTTTGCATGTAACCTCCAACTGCTAAAAATAAATCCCTAAAATTTAGGAATTATTTTTTGCATGTTTCTTTTTTTCTATTTCGGGAAAAGCAGGCCATGCATGTAAATCAGGATTGCTCAGTCCCGGAGGGAACTGGTCAACCTGAAGGCACATGCAGTAATCTGCAAGCCTGGGAAAGGGATTTTCATTGTTTTTGGGCTGAGCAGGGTTGGTTGTCCCTCAGGCATTGCACAATTTCTGGGGTCAGCAAGTCATTGCCTCCTAGAATTGTGCAATTTCGGTGTTGAAGCCTAGTGTCGGGGTGGATTGTGCAATTTTATGAGGGAGGGATACCTGGTTGGATTGCACAATTCAGGAGCCCAGCAGGCAGCCTAGCAAGATTGCGTAATTTATGGAGGGAAGGCTGGTTCCCCTCCAAAATTGTGAAATTTTCAGAGGGAACACCTCAGCCAGAAAATTACCTAAGTCTGGAATGGAAACCTGTGATGGGAGACAAACAAGTTGACATGCACAAGCTGACAAGCCACTGAAACTCAGCTGAAGTCTATGTACTTGATAGTGCAAGACATGCTGCTAAGGATGGTTGGTAGGGAGGCTCCAAAACGAAGCTAAGGCAAAATTTTGGATGGTGGTTGTAGCCGCTACAACACCTCCTTACAAACTAGAAAACTCAAGTAAACTAATTTTTCTTGCAAAAAAATACACTTCTTCAAGTTAATTTGTGTCTTCTTTACTTTTAACCTTTCCAACATTTGCTTCACATGATCAAAGTGGTCTACCTTGGACTTTCTAAAACTTATGAAGTCAACAAAATATACAAAAAATTTCCTTCTTTTCCTCCTTCAAAATTATTTGGTTGAGCACACATTACATAACCACATATGTTACCACTACTTATATTATCATGATTGTCCATTTTTATTGTTTACTCTTCCACAATTATCTCTTCCTTATAACATTGCCCATCCTTATTGAATTGATATGTAATTGTCATGCAATCATGGAGAACCTTCCTATCAAATAATCACAATCTTCCTAGCAATGCATGGCATGCATCCATCTCCACCACATCACATAATACTTAGTCACTGAAGTTGTTAATTTGGAAACTCAACAATCATTGTTCCATCATTATCATTTATTGACTCCTCTGTAAGCATGAAGCTCAATGCATATTGGAAAGAGGAATGCATTTCCACTTTAGTTTCTTAATTACATCCATAAGAAGAGTGTGCCCCTTAAGGATTCATATCCTTAGCAGTGGCCTCTATTGCAGAGAGAATTGGTGTAATAGGGCTTCTATGGTTGGGTGGAATACCCCTCTTCTACAACTAATTTGTGAACACTTTTAGACAAATACGTTTCCTAATTGTATCCATAAATTGTTGAATTAATATTAAACTATTATGCAAATGTCATAGTTGTTATTAATTATTAATTTCTAGTTTGTTCTTAGGGCTACTTATGTTAGCTTGCAATTATGATTTATGGTTTCATGAATAATTGGGCGATTACATTTAAGTTGTGTAAATTGGTAGTGCCATGATTCTCGATAGTAAATAGTCAATACTTGAACAATTAAGCTTGGTTCCTTGGTAAACTTGCATGAATTTAGGCGGTTCACATAAGCACCCTATATCCACAAAGTGCATAGAGAGTATTAGATGCGTTAAAAAATAGGACAATTTTTGAAGGACTAAAGAATAAAAGAAAGTTTTTGTAAGGGAGGATCACATTACTAAAACTAGATTAAATTTAGAAAATCTCAATTGGAGTCATTTGATACATCTTAGAGGTGCAATCTATAATGTATTTTAATGAATTTTAGACAATACATTGTAGTATTTAATTGAATTCAATATGATCAATTTTTCATGGTACTTATTTGTTCTATGGTGTAGTATTAATGTTTGAGCATAAGGCTTAGAGATGACAATAATAATTAATAATTTCAAGGTAATATTTTTGTTGTTATGTTGCAACCATACATACAACGTCGATTATTAAGTTATTAGCATATCCATGATGACAATATAAAGATATTAGCACACACATGATGATAATGTGATACTAATGGGATTCATATTTTTTGTGCACTTCTATTATCTTGCAGAAATCATGCAATACTAACATGGCATTATTCAAATGTATGTGACACAAAGTGAGTCGCTAACAAGAAGCAAATCCATTTGTTGGTAAGGATACTACAACATATAACTCAAAAGCACATTTTGTGACACAAAATTCAACTGGAAGGAATTTTAGCATTGTAAGGACTTTTAATTCTACAAGGAGATTTCTAACAACAGAGACATAACTATGTTTTTATATCGATTAATGCATTTTAAACTATATATATATATATATATATATATATATATATATATATATAGCATAATTCTATCAAATTGAAATTGTAATTAAATAAAATTTTCATCATTATTTAAAAAGGTTTACTTAGTTATTAACTTAGAAGTCCAAAAATCATATTGTAAATTCTCAACACAAACATAATTCTATCAAAATTAGTAGGAATCCTCTCTGGATTTAAACTTATGACCTATTACAAAAAAACACATTTATATTCTTAACTATTAAAATATATATATATATATATATATATATATATATATATATATATATATTCTTTAATATTTATTAAGTTTTGTTTAAAAGAGAAAAGGAGGAATAGGGACCTGTAATTTAGGTCATTCACTTAGTATTAATATTGTTAGTGCTCCTTCCACATTCTCTTTTCATAATATATTATAATACTAACAAAAGTCATGTGGTGGCAATGTCACTGCCATTTGTTTTTGGACATTGCTACCACGTGAGTTTTGGTTAAAAACCCAATGTAACAAAATGTAAAATGTCTTAGTGAGATAGTTGAGTCAACAATAATATATGTATGTGTTTTCTTTTACAATATCACATAACTCCAAAACAAGCATTGAAGAAAAAGTTTGGACATGGCTACCACGTGAGTTTTGGTTAAAAACCCAATGTAACAAAATGTAAAATGTCTTAGTGAGATAGTTGAGTCAGCAATAATATATGTATGTGTTTTATTTTACAATATCACATAACTCCAAAACAAGCATTGAAGAAAAAGTTGATGTTAGAGACTGTGTCTTTTGAATTTAGGGACCTAGTTTATGGACTTTTGGTTTATTCTTGAAAAGATGTTGCTATATGTATAATGCATTTATTTTTCTATGTTGACAGATAATTGAAAGTTGAAGTATCAATCAAGAGTAAATGTAGGAAATGTGAACTATTGTTTGTCATCTATGAACATAATTGGTAAAGTTCGTTGGTTATTTTAAAAACTATGAACATTTTTCATAAAGTTTTTTTGCATGTAGATAATGCATGTATGTTTTTGGCCACTCATAACCAATGCATCTCTAGTGAAACTACAAGCTACCTGCAAGAAAGCTCAAAGTGTTGTAGATTCAAGATCTCTCTTAATTGGCATGAGAAAGAAACAAATTTGAAACTCTTATTTAAATTCATTAATGATGTCAAATAACTCTTTTATTTCATGCTCATTAGAAGAGTCAATGAAGGTTAAGAATTTTGCATATCAATGAATGTTGAAATTTGTTGAAAAACTTCCCCATAGCTAACCTCTTCAAATAACTTTTTCTCCTAAATACCAAAGTAATTGCACTACAAAATACTTAACATCAATAACCATCTCCAACCACTCCCTTTCATTGTTATTGTACATAAATAAACCATAGTAAAGATCAAGAACATCCACAAATTTTCTCAACAATACACAATAAGTTTAATATTAATAATCCATGTTGAATGGTGTCAATTTCATTAGGTATAAAATAAACCAGAACATATGATATGTTAAAATTCAAGTTAACATAAAAAGAGAATAAGCTAATCTAGTATATAGTTCTTAGTTTTAGATGATTTTTTAAAATAATTATAATAAAAATTTTAATAAATGGTTAAAATTACTCATTTTAATTTCTAAAATTACAATATACAACTTCAATGAAAATGACTGCTTTACTAATTTATTTACAAAATAGTGAAATACTTTCATATTAAAATTATAATTTTTTATTATAAAAATTTATGTAATTAACTTTATCAAATTTTAATTAAAAATAAATACCTTTATAAAATATATATTTTTAATAAAAAATACTATTGTTAAAATGCTTCGAGCACCGTTTTATGGAATGGATTCATCATTCATCCCTGCACGCCAACTCGCAGAGATATTGCTCTACAGATCTGTCGGGCGCCTTTAACATGGGTTTTCGATATAAAATATCAAAGGGAGATTTGATGGTGCAACGTAGAGCTATTGGACAGTAGCAAGTGTTTGGACATGGAGTTTCGCGTCTTCCATACACGGATTCAGTTGGATAATTATAATTAGTTTATATGTTTTCCATATGTTTATTTGGATGAAAATAATCACTGAGATAAAGGTGTTTTTCAAGATTGAAAAAAAAAAAAAATTAAAAAAAAAATAATAAAAATAATAATTTTGTGAATTTAAATTTATTTATTATTAGTTGTTTAGTAATTTTTATTTCTATGTTGCAGACAAATTTTAGAATTTATTATTTTATAATTGACGTTTCGAATTAGCAATTGTGTGTTCATCCAAAGATGAACAGATTCTTAATTGCTAATTTTTTGTTTTTAGTTTTATTTGTTTTTTTATTTTTTCTATTATTTCTATTATTTTTATTATTTCTATTTTTATTTTCATGCATTATGGTTTTGCAATTGTGTTCATCTTTGGGATGAACAGATTCTTAATTGCTAATTTTTTGTTTTTAGTTTTATTTGTTTTTTATTTTTTCTATTATTTCTATTTCTATTTTCATGAATTATAGTTTTTGTGGAGATGACAAATTTTAAAGAAAAAAGATTAATTAATTATATATATATATATATATATATATATTTTCCAATATATTTTTTTTTAAGTTTTATCACTTTTTAATTTGACTTATATATTTTTTGTTTTTTTTTTAATGACTTTTTTCTCTATTTTCATTTTCACTTCCATTAGTCATAGTTTTTTTTCTTGTTAATTTTTAATGTAACTTTATTTTTTTCCCTTCACATATAACAATTATCCAAGAAAACTTTCATCTCAATAAATTTAATTAAATTAGTAAAAAATAATTCTAAAAATAAGAAATTAATAAAATTAAAACAAATTTCTGAGTGTAATCTTCTCTAGTTGTGTTATATATACACATTTCATTCTTCACTCTACTTAAATATTAAATACATCATTCTTCATTCTAGGTAATATCTTGCCGTTATTATGTGCACTCAAATATCACATATTTGAAAATAAGATTATTGTGTTATTATTATTCAACATAGTTGTTATACCATATTTTTCTTGATCTTGTTATCATATGGTACAACCATTTCTTTGAGCGCTTTGTAATCTTCTTTTTAATTTCAATAATTGCTTATTTTTATATTTCAATTAATCATTGTTTTTTATTATTTGTAGATCTTGGGACTATAACAGAAGCTAAAACCTTTTACAATTGTGACAAAATCCACACTTGCAATCCTAACAACAACAATTGCCCCAGGCAACTCCCTAATGTATGGTTCCATGTGATGGTGGTAATTATGTGTGTTGTGGAAAGAGTGAGTGTTGTGATGGTAGAAAATTTATGTGAGAGCATTTTAGACAAAGTTTTAAGCAGACAAAGTTCTCATTGTATTTTAAATCTTACAATGGGAAAGTGTTTTTAAAATAATTTTTACAAAATGCTAGAGTGAAGAGACACATTTTGTATTTTTTAAACATGTTTTTATAATTTTTAGAGTTGTAAAATATTTATTTTTTACATATTTAGAAATGCATGTTTGTGTAATTTCCTCTACATAAATGGATTAGTTTTTGTTCACAACTATTGATTAGCTTTTTACCATAATAATATTGAAACAACACAAGCTTCAAAATTGGTATTACTTTAATTTTTTAAATAAAATTTTAAAAAGATAAATGTTATAATAATGGAAAAATATATATATATATATATATATATATATATATATATATATATATATATATATATATATATATATATATATATATATATATATTATTGTTTAACTTGTTTTTGGTTTGCAACATTTTCTCAAAACAATGAGATTTATGATTTATTAGAAAATATTGTTTTAATCTTTTTGACAAATGAGTGAAGTATTGGGTTTCATATTTTAAATCTTACAATGAAAAGTTTTTTTAAAATATGTTTTACAAAATGTCAAAAAGTAACCCATTTAGATTTATATTCTAAATGGAAAAAGTAACTTTTAAACATATTAGAAAATTAATTATATCTTATATATTTTACAAATTTAGCATCATTGTTTTTTTTTTAATTATTGTTACTTTTATATTACTTATAGAAATTTATAATAAATTTTTAAGTTTTACATTAATAAATGGTATTATTAATAAATAAAATTGTTTTAACTTTTACATTAATTATAAAATAATAATTCACAATAACTTTCCTAGATTTTATATTGATAAATTGATTATAGATTTTTTTCATGTTTTATGTAAAATAAGGAAAAAATTATTTATTTTTATTTCATACAAATATTAATATTTAAAATTTAACTATATGTTAAATTTTATATTTTTTGGGGAGCCAGTAGCACGGGTAATTTTTTTGACCTGGACAGACAAATAAGATTAAATAGGCTTTGGAGACTACAAATTTCCACCAATAATTAGGTAGAAACTCTGGCTCTATGGCATCGTTTGATGCTATCCCTACAGAAGGTATTCATCAGTTAATTATTCTCCGAGATTAAATATTAAACATTCAAAATTTTCATAAAGAAAAGGAGCCTCTTGAGAATGTTTAGCATCCCATGGATTTGATGATTAGAGAAAAATAACAAAGTTTGACTCTCTTGTTTTTTTATCACATAAGAAGAGAAAATAATGTTTTTTCTATGAGCATGCAAACATTGGTGTTTTCTTAAAAAAACTGTGGTTTACTACTTAATCACGATGAAAAAACCTATTTTTATATCCCCTGATTCATATTAATTTTAATAAAGTCATAATAGGAATTATTAAGTGTTGGAGGACGAGACAGAGTAACAGGGATCAAAGGCAAGTCTCGCAAGACATTAAATATCTAGTAATGAATTCAATGAAGGACATGAAATGGTGGCCCTCAGGAGAAGATCACACCATAGGTAAGGTGTACATATTTTCAAAGGTGATGGCACTTGGCATCGTACAAAACACGTGCATACATTCCTCTAGCCAGTCTGTATTCCTTCGTAGTCAGAGTAAATGCGGAAATATGGACTGTTGGAATGTGGAAAAGATGCAAGACAAAGATAAATTCGCTGAGCGAGGGATCTGAAAAGGCTTTCAATGCTCAGGATGGAAAGCAAAGATATATAGGAGGAGCGAGCTCTTTTATCAATGGCCAAAAGTTGGAGAGGACCTTCATTGTGTCTTTGTTACAATTAGCTTGAAGTCAAGACCAACACCCTCAGATTCAGTAAGTGCAGTGGAGTTGGGAGAAACTTAAAATGTGGCGATAATGGTAGAGAACTCAAACAATCATGGTGGTGTTCGGGCTCAAGCCCTAGAGGAGGTGAGATCTCACTTCTCACAGTTGATGAGAGAAGTTCAAAATGTGAGGGAAGACATGGAGAAGCTTCAACTTCTAGCCGTGAATTTGAAGGAAAACCATACAGCCATAAAAAAATATGCACATAAAATCATATGTACAACAAATTAACTCACAAACAATAAACTAGCGGAAAAGGCAGAGAGCCATCATGTGGTCTCTCATGCTCATGTAATTCTCATGAGCAAGTAGTCTTAAGATAGTGCGTCTATCTTAGACTCACTTGGTTGAGACAATTTCTCAACTTAACACTAATTTAGGAGAGCTAGTTAGAGAGAATCTCTCATCCAAACTAGAATCCCTGGTTTGAGGAATTCTCATGATTTTATTTATTTAATTTAATAATTGGATTTATTATTGATTTTTAAGAGAGTGAGGCTAACATTCCCCCCCCAATGATAAATCCAAAACGAACAAGGAACCATCTTCCAAGTTCTCAAGTTAATCCTCAAAAATCATTTGCCTGAAAAACCGCCAAAGATGGATGCTGGAAAAAACTTAAATCTGAAGAGAACATGAATCAACTGCAAGTCTAATTCATCTCTTAAATTTGCTTGACGACTCCATCATGTGGCAAGCTGCAAAAAGGATCCATCTGTCCTTTGCTTGAAAACGACATCCAGTGTCCACTGACACAATTTGATGAACGCCCACTGGCGTATTTGCTAATGATGATCGCCCACTCGCTGATGAAGATGCCCACTGGCTGCTTCGTTGATGTTGTCGAGACTTTCAGTCTGACAACCACTTGTCAATTTCATTAACATTTCCCCCCTTTGTTAACTGAAAGGAGAGATAATCTTCTTCAAATTATTTCTGAATTCTGAACTCCCCCCTTCAGGTGTGGGAGAGTTTCACTGTTGTACTCTCCCATTCAATGGCACGAGAGTACCATCTTCATTTGACTGTTGGCTGCAATATGTGTGAGTGAATCCAATTGTAAAACTTGTACAATCTTCTGGTTGTGGATGACCATTCCCAGGGATCAATCCATGAATAATTTATCTTCAATCTGGCAGGTTGGTCTTGTTTGCAGCATTTCTCTGATGAATGATTCTACTTGCCACAATGGTGACAAGGATGGAGATCAAAACACTAATCTTCCAAATGACCAGTTCTTTGACAATGAGAACATTTCGGTTTGTCTGCAACTTGAGTTTGCATGCATTTCTGTTTGTCTGCACTTTCAGTTTGTGTGCATTGATGTCTGTCTGCAACTTGCGAAGAACTTGCTGAGGTGATATGTTCAAGTAATCCAACACTGATGAACTGAATGGGCTTTGAATAATCAGGGATATGTAAGTTGTCGTTATCTTTGACATATCCTAAGCCGCGTTGATTTCGATTACTTTGAATTTCTTCCCATGGCTTGATGATGGGTTTGGAAGAAAGTTGCACTGGCACAACTTCAACACTTGAAGCTGGTTGGATGAATGAGTTCGAATGATTAGCCATATCTGGAAAAGACTTGGAAGCAACACGCATCTCTTGCAACTCAATTCTCTGTAGTTGCGATTCTAGTTGAAGGAACTCAATCATTTCATGTGCATGTTGAAGATGCACTTGAATGTCAGCAAGAGTGGTTTTGCTGATGTGCACCATGTCGTCGGCTGAGGATAACATTAAATTGTGAAGAATTTGGGACAGCAAAATGTGTTTCGCCATGTTGTCTTTCTTACTTTGAAGTCAGGCTCGCTTGGTGTAGAAGTCGTGCTTGAAAATTGTGCACTTGAGTTGATCACTGAAATGACAGGCTCGCTTGTACTATTTTCTGATTGTTGATGCTTTAAACACTTGCTTGAATTGTTGACTTGACGCTCGCTTGATGACGATCACTTTGCTTGAAAGGAACTTTATGAATGTTGTAATGAACTTTACACAGGCTCGCTTGTGGTGTGTTGAATTGTCGCACTTGATTTGGTTACTTGAAACGCTCACTTGATCTTAGTGCGCTTGCTGTAGACACATGCTTGTTTTGATGCTTACTTGAAGATTAGAAGTCACACTCGTTTGATGATGATTGCTTGCTTGATTTTTTTATGAACACGCTCGCTTGAACTTGTTTTAACAATTGATTGTTTGAACTCACACTTGCTTGCTTTCACGGTTGCTTGCTTGATTGTACTTGCTTGAAATACTTGTTGTCTTGAACTCTTGTGTGATTATTGCACTTAGTGATGCACTGAATGTGATAAAAAAAATGATGGGTGTCGAACACTGTCGAAAATGCACTCAAATGACAAATGATAATTCAATGTTCAAGTAACAACTGACTTGACTTAATGATGCACTTTAACAAATCAGATGAGGGTGTCAGTTACAACCGAAAATGCACCCATACAATTCAATAATAGTTTATCTGCAGGTGATACAAAAAGTGTTGATGATGTTGATGTTGTTAGGCTTGAAGTGCTTGATTTGTAGCATCCTTAACTTGATGGCGTGAATTAGCTGTTGTGAAATGTTGTTGCAGAATATTACTTTTATCAAGTCGATGATGTGAAGCTTTGTGCTTATGAACTTAATTGATTGGATGTTGATGTAGAAATGTCGGTGACAACTTGATTATGTATTGTTGCTTCTTGATTGCTTGCAGTTTTCTTGAATACATAAGCTTGAATGGAATTGATTATGTGCATGCAATTCGCTAATTTATTGTGTGTACCATAGTAGAAAGATACCACAAGAAGGTTAGTGTCAAAACTAGACACAAAACAGAAACAATATCAAAAAGCATGCGCCATCACAAATATACACATGGTGTACCTAAGATCCCCTTATTCAATTTCGGGTGGATCTAGGACACAATCACCACAAAAAATATGTCTTTATTAAATATTTGAGGTACATCATCTTTCACCTTGACAACATGGTCATGAAATATTCTCAAAGTTCCAGGACTTCTTGAAAGAAAAAATTCTTCAAAACTGACTCAACCTCCTAGAAGTAAAAATATTACTTCAAAATACAATAATTAACTCACATTTTTTTTAAAATTCACTTATCACTCCAAATTTACAAAAAATAATTTCACCTTATTACTCCACAAAATCACACCTTATCTCTCCAAAATAAATATTTTAATGCACTTCTCTTAAAAATTACATTATTCTCCACTCAAAAATCACACTTGATAACCTTATTACTCCATTACATAAAGAATGCTCAAAATTTCAAAATAACCCCTTAAGAAACTTTTCAAACAAAAGAAACTCTTAACTTTTCAAACAAAAGAAACTCTTTATGAAATCTTTAAAAAGGTAAAGAAATTTTGGATTTTAATTTAAAACACATGCACCATTCCCTTTATAAAAAATATACGTACCATAACCATACGTATTTTTTCAAAAGCTTGTTCATCGTAAACTTCCATTTGCGCAGAACAGATGCTTCCCCTTTCTGCATATTATATTCATCCTGTCGCAGAACAGATGCTTCCCCTTGCTCAAATCAGCCACACAGGATGCTCCAACTCCTTGCTAGTTATTATTCACGCTTCCTTGGCCATTACGCACACTCTTGGAGCATTACATGAACACGAATATTTTTTATTAGATAACGTAATTAAAAAATGCAACACCATTTCTTGAAATGCCCAAAATAGCCACCACCTCCTGCGTCCCGGATCTAGTTTTTTTTTTTTTTGGTAGTTTTTTTGTATACACTATATGGTGATAGGTCCATCCATCCACACTACCACAACTATAAATATAGTTTAAGCGCTTAAACATAATAATCTTGTTCCCAGTTGTTCACTTCACTGACTCGTTGCACTAGTGTCAATCCAACCAGTTACACGACCACATTTTCAATGGATTTCTCATAATAGCCACAAGCTTGGCCCACCTCCAAATATACAACAAGCAGATCCTTATGCACACAATTCCACGACAATGTTTGATTATTTACGCAGGTCGATAATAGAGAAGAGTGTAAGCCAAGCTACGAAAATATGTTGATGAGCTCCAGTCATACACAGTTACTTGGAATGACAACTCAAGGCCGCTGGGACCCCTCCCCATTTGTCAACATCTCCTTTACACGACTCAATCTCAGATCTCAGGATGGCTATTTCATAAATAAAAATTGAACAGAAGGGATTGCAAGAGATCAAATCACAGTTCAGAGATTTCCAATATTTCATACCTCAGAGGAGAGATTTCAATGACCGATTACTAATGGTAGAACGCGCATTTACAGACTTAAAGGGAATTCCAGGAAAACCTTGGAATAAGCATCTGATTTATGGGGCAACTAACGAAAATAATTATGGATCCTTTTCTTTCCCTACGATCGAATTCCTATATGATGCAGTGAACCACACCGTCACAATGATCAATTCCACAAATTCGACTCATTGGATGAAGAATGTGGTGTTGCAGAGCTTGGAGGGGGCAAGACTCGCGGAGATGCCATAATGGCCGTCGGTCAAAAATTATACGCGGGCACGGTGTTAAGCACAGCCTTCAGGCCCAGGCCCTAGTCTAACGCGAGAACCACCGGTCCTCTCGCATCAAGGATCTCATACGGCACTAATTTTATCATGCGTGTTCGTCTTAGGAAGCGCCAAAATGAGAAATCAAGATGAGTCTCGACACCGCCAGCGACGTGTCATGGTTATGGTGCAATTACAGAGGCAGACCTCTTCTTTCAAGAAGCTCACCTGCAATTCCTGCGACAGTGAGCGATCAGATATCCAAGGACGCAATCATCTGATACCTTATGCTTGCCATTCCATCTTAAAATTGGCAAAAGAAGATGCTTCTGCGATTATGTAAGTGGTATCACACTCAACTAGTCACCAATCCAGTCCCAACGCAAGTTGTAAGCTCTGATACACATGAAGGAAAATGATATGCACATAAAATCATATGTACAATAAATTAACTCACAAACAATAAATTGGTGGAAAAGTAAGAGATTCATCATGTGATATGAGCAAGTGATTTTAAGATAGACGCCTATCTTAGACTCACTTGGTTGAAACAATTTCTCAACTTACACACTAATTTAGGAGAGCTAATTGGAGAGAATCTCTCATCCAAACTAGAATCATTGGTTTGAGGAATTCTCATGATTTTATTTATTTAATTTAATAATTGGATTTATTATTGATTTTTAAACTAGAATCATTGGTTTGAGGAATTCTTATGATTTTATTTATTTAATTTAATAATTGGATTTATTATTGATGTTTAAGAGAGTGAGGCTAACAGAATTTGGCAAAGAAGGTTAATACTCTTGTGGGGAAGGTTAATACTCTTGTGGACAATGCAAGCGACCTTGAAGAGCCCACAACTGAAGAGATTCCAGTACACACAGAGGCAGGAAACGACACAGCAATGGAAGGTGGAGAAACTCCAATAAATTAGTCTTTATTAGTCTAAATTTTGTTTTTCTTAATGTTATGTAAAACAATGTTTTATAACGGCCTATTCTGGAGACTATATAAGCTTAATTCAATTACTAGTATAGGATATAGGCATGGTAGCTATAGAATGCATTTAGATCAATTTTGGTGTCTAGCAGAAGATGAACATTATGTGAATGTAAGGGTTTTAGCCCGTTCTCCAATTTGATAATATAAAGCTACTGGTTTCCTTAAAAAAATATATATTTTTATTTTATTTTTGAAAATTGTAAAATATTATTTTTTACATATTTAAAAAAATTGCAAAGTTGCAAAACTTACTTTTTACATATTTAAAAAAAAATGTTTATACAAAATCCTCAATATAAATGGAGATTAAAATGATATTAAAAAATAATAAAATTTAATTTGTAATGTTAAACAATCAATAAAATTTAATTTATAATGTTGATCACATTCAGTTGAAACTAAGCTTCTCCATATCAATTTGAAAAAACCATTGCCAAAGAAATTAAGTTATAGAGCTTCATTACATCCAATGAGGTAGGGTGCTCACCAAAAAACATCATTTTAATACAACATTTTCGCTTTCATATCTATTTTTTCATGAACTTTTCTTAATTGTCAATAGTTTAGACTCAAATTCAGCTATATTTAAACTAAGTGACAAGTATTAACTACGATGTAACACTTGTTTTCATCCAACAATCGTGTCTTTCAAAATAAATATATCTATTAGTATAATTAATTTCTTCCAAAACAGATATATCTATTAGTGTAATTATTTTTATTCAAAAAAGTGTTTTCTAAAATAGATATATTTATTGTAGTTATTTTCATCCAAAGGATATAATGACAAAGTAATAAACTTAGATTTATTATATAAGGTTTAATATTTACTTAAAAAAATAAATTTTTTAGGTGAAATATAATCAAAATATATTTTCCCTAACATGATCAAAACATTGATTTTCTCTTTTTTTTCCAGAGTATTAATTCTGTCCACCACACATCCACGTTTTGATGTAAGTTTTCTTGTGTACATACCATATTTGAGGAGGTAAGTATGCATTATGAAACTATAATATATTAAAATTGAGTAAACCCCGCAATTTAGAAAGTATTACAACCACGTTATGCAATGTTATGAACTATCAAACATGGAATTGTAATAAGCATCAAACCAATATAGTTTTGCTTGGAAGGTTTAGTTGGGCTTACATCAAAACATGGAGATAATCATTAAAGTATACACCGTGAACAAAGTATGAAAGTTGTTAACATTCAGTAGTATCATCCCCTTAGGTTTTGAAATAAGTTATAATTAGGTTTGTTTGTAGTTTGAAAAAAATTGCGTTATCTTAACTTAAATTCCGTGCTATAAGCTGAAGTGGTAAGTGCTTAAACGCTAATGCAAGCTTATGCTGCTGGTTGCTTATATTCAAAATAAATATTAAATTAAGAATATGATCATATTTAATTTAATATTATTGATGGTGATATGTTTTCCACACTAATAAGATAATGAAATTGGATTTTATCACAACCAAACATTAATCATTGTTATATTTTGAAAAGTATGATTCGGATTATCCATAGTATTATGTTACTTTTCAACTCCAAAAAAAATCCATCATCGAAACAGAAAATAAATAATAAATTGAGAGAACAATGTTCTAACTAGAACAAATAATTTTTTTTATATATTAAATAATAAAAAACATGTCTTTTCTCTCTCCAAAATTTATGTCCGAAGCATTACTTTACCAATCTTGACTTTGCGTTATGTAAATAAAATCCATTTCAATGTAAGGAACGTAAAGTTTTTTTTTAACCCTTCATTGGCTGCAAAAATCTTTGCTTTTGCAGAAGGAAAAAAATAAAAAAATATTCAAATATTTGGAAATTCAAAACTCATAATCCAAATAAAAAAATATTCAAATATTTGGAAATTCAAAACTCATAATCCAAATAAAAAAATATTCAAATATTTGGAAATTCAAAACTCATAATCCATAGCATTATTTTTTACAATAATATTTTTTAAATCTACTATCAAGGAGATTTCACGTATTATTGATTCTTTTACCTCTAATCATGTTTGCGGACCATTAAAGAGGAAAATGGGCATTCTGAAGCCCAACGGTACATGTTACAAGCTGAGTTCAATAGATATAAAACTCCTAATCCATGAAGGTCAATTGGTTCATGTTTATGAGTTTTGCATCTTTGGCAGGTTTTTACATGAAAAAATTTCATTGTTAATAGAGATTTTTATTGTTAATAGAGATTTTATTTTTTATTTTTAAGGTTTTTTGAGTTTTTACAGGCCTATAGACTATTTCTTTGTTATATCCATGTACAATTCACAAAATTTTTGAATCCTTTGTTGTTAAAATGATTAGATGTATATTTTCTATTTTTCCTTATAACCTAGTCTCTGTTTATATTTGTATAAATGTTGTCCCTCATTGAGGATGGTTTTTCTCGTGTGATAAATTTTCATTTTCTTTTGAATTATAATTTTTTTAAAAAAATTTATTGTGAAAATTTTTAAATCATTTTTTTTAATGTAGAAATAGATTCAACACCATCAAAAAAATTTATGGCATCCACAAATCTTAAAATTTAATAACTATAACTTATATTTTTAAAAATTTATATACGATTTTCTTTAAATCATACCTAAATTTCTATTATTTTCCGAGCAAAAGCATAGCTATTTAAACTACGTGTTTAAATACCATTTGAAGTTAAATGGTCGTCATTAGTCCTGGAATTTGACGAGCATAGCACGTATTTGCTGCTCCAACCTGTGTCACACAAGCTTAAAATTTAAACGTCAACAATTACTGTTATAAAATATAACATGTCATATTGACATTTAAATTCCTACTGGAGATTTCATAAATTCACGTAAGGATGTCACTAAATTCCTATAGGGCTGGTCATAAATTGCATGAGGGATCTCACGACTCATAGATAAAGGAAAACAGGCATATAAACTTTAAATTTCATTAATGAAATAGGATTAATCCTTGGGCCGTGGAATATTGATATCATATTGCGGATTTAATGAAATTAGAAGCGTACTCTATGACTTTTATTGAGTTATGTTCATCCATTTTCAAAAGGTCTTCAGAAGCCATGGTCTTCGTCCTCAAACTCCACAACATCATTGATTTTCTCACGACATTTGTTGAGAAGCTCACAATATTCCAATTGTTTGTTCCTCGGAATCAAGGGTAGGGGACTTAAAAGGAACCAAATATCCAATGCTCTAGCGTGAGGAGCGAGTGGGTTGAAGAAATAGTGGTCTCGTTACTTCTCGTTGGCAGTGCCAGCGTTGATGTCAAATCTAAAGCTTTCATTGGAAAAAATAGGGTCTCATGCCTCTCATTAGTCTCGGACATAGTCCATGTCCATGCCTCTCCTTTGAAAAAGGCATACAACAAAATCAATCCTCTTATGCATATCTCCACTCCAATCGTGTCCACCAAACCACATTCCCAAATAATGCACAATGTTCCCTCCTGTGCTTTCTCCCATGAGCAACACCTTAGAAAATTTGGCATGGGAATCGAACTAAGGATTGACTCTTTCTCCTTTGACTCTTTCTCCTTTGTTTGTCATTTTGGACTAGTGTTGTCGCCATGACAAACACTCTCCAAAATTTTGTCTACACTTTAATTTTGGAGACTACTGTAAATCTTATGGTCTGTCGTCTCATGTGAATCATAGCCACTTCGTGGTCAGTTGATGTTTTTTAAATTTCTCAAGTATTCTTCTTTGATTCTGAGTGTCAAAGTCAGTTGTTCGCACATGCTCAGTCCTTGATGAATTCATGAAGGCACTCCTTTCTATGCAAACTTAGATAGGCATTGCACAACTCTTGAAGATAAGGCTTGCGCAATCATTATTGACAACGACTGCTTAGTCCATAAGGACAATGCACTACGTAATATCGCTTGAAAGTTCCTCTCACTTTGGTTGTAATTACACTACTAGTCGAGTGAGTTTTCTCAATTTTCGCTTTTGCACACCATTATTTTTGCAAGTGTCTCTTTCAATTTTGCGACTGTCGTTTTTTATTGCTTTCACTTTAAAAAGGGTTGTTTTCACTTTATCTTTGCTTTTCCATGTGCCACTTTCACTTTATTTAGCCTTTGCAAGTGTCATTTTCACCTTTTCTTACTATTTCAAGTGTCATCTTTTGGTTAGGGAAGTGTCACATCTAGTTAAAGGGAGTCATTTGTGCATTCTTAAAGGGAAGTTTTGATGCATTCTATTGCACTAATATGTTCTATCTATCATAGAGACATGCATTAGACCCATTCCCCAAGTCATGAGCATCGTTTCATTAGTGTCATCACTTGTGTTGCAAAGTGTATCTTAAACGTCGCACTCGGAAGTAAGTGTTATTCAAATGTCGTTTAGATGGGTACATGTTGATTTCGGGTAGTAAATGCTTCATTTTCGAGTGGTTAATCATCTATGAGTATGTGATCACGTTCAAGTCATGTTCTAGTTCCATATCTTGGCTCTTTGGTCCCACACTTAGTCATTTTCTGAAGATGATCCTTCCTCGATCAACCTCCCTCCAGTCTACCTCCCTGAACTGCACATTCCACAATGTCAAGCCTCAATCATCTTGTCCTACCTCTTCGAACTACACATTGCATAGTCATTGCCTCCGAGGACTGTGTAGTGCGCAGTCACTGTGTTCAGTCAACCTCTTGCCCTTATACACTGCGTAATTCCCATCTCCAATAAGTCTCTTTCTACGCATTGTGCATTTTTAGTCAGAAATATTGCCTCTCTGTCTCATTGAGTTTCCCAAAAATGTAGTAATTGGGGTCCCAGGATTGTGCATTGCACAATCACAGTTAATAGGTCCTTCATGCCTACCTTCTTGACTTGCTAAATTGTGCAATCCTTAGTCACTAGCCTCCATGAACTATGCATTTCACAATCACAGTGAGCAAGCCTTCCTCATTATCTGAATGAGTTTACCAATTGCATAGTCATGTGCCTTCCTGTCTCCCAGAATGGTGCACTATGCATTTTGAGTGAGAAAGAAATCACTATTATCTCCTTAACTCCCACAACTATGCAGTCTTCCTTCTCTTACCCTAAAATATTGTGGATTGCCAGTGAAAGTCACCAGAGCTTCACTCTTTCCTCCTAGAACTATGCATTGCACAATCCCTAAGCCTCCTCCTCAACCCAATACCTTGTTTTAGATTAGTCATTGCATTGCATGGACAATCAGACAAACTGGGAGTTTTCTGGACTCATGTCATCTTGTCATGAGTGAATTCCATCTGCAGGTTATGTACCTTGGCATGGTAGGATGATGTTCAAGAGGATACAAAGGAAATCATACGAGAAGACACTTGTGGATTTGGAACCATGAAGAAGTCATTACGCAAGGAAATGAATGGACACTAGGTTACGACATAAGATTAAGGATCAAGATCACAAAAAGACTCCATATAAATCAACATCTTAGAGGATGAAGATGAAGCACATGCAAGATCATTCATGAAGATATCAAGGAAGCAACAAGAAGAGAATCTTGACACTGACACATCATCATGAAGATCCAAGTCATCTTTTGCCAAGTCATGGTTTTTATAAGTGTCATCACAATCCCATTTGTGTCAATGGGTCTTGCCACATGATGTGGAGTGTAATTATGTATTTCCAAAAATGACAAAATGTAAATGTGTGGAAGTCCAAGAGTCACATGTGGAATATGAAAAGTCACATGTAGACTAAAGAGTCACTAGGAAAAGTCCAAGAGTCTTGTAGAAGTTCAAAGGTCACTTAGGAAGTCCAAGAGTCATGAGGGTAACTCAAGAGTCATGGGATATGAAAGGTCATTCCTCTTGTTATAAATACAACCTCATAACTCAAGCAAAGGGATTTTAGAGTCATAGAATTTGGAAAGCTAGCCTTGGATTCTCTAGCTTGGCATAGGAGAGAAGATCATTATTTGGAGAAGCAAAAAGTGACTTAATGTTCCACTATTGGAGCTAGTGTCTCACCATTGTAACTGTGTACTTGGATCTTTCACCTAATAATCAGAAGCTCGTTGAGCCAACACATTTTCATGCATGTATCATGAATATTGTAAGACTATTCTCTGGATGTTTGCAGTATGTGTTATGTTCATTCATACTAAACAAATTGAACTACTTCATTGGCTTTGGTGCTTATCTTGTTAGATGTGTGTTGTATTTTCTTTAATGATCGTTGCATCTATGTGTACTACTTTGCTAGATAAATAATGAATATTTATTTTCTCTCATGTTCCTCTCTTAGAATAGAACTATTACTTTCCTTCTAGAGGCTCACTCTTGCTACTTTCTCATGAAAGTCTCCTTTTCCACATTGCAATTGGTGTTTCACGGTGTCAACTTACTTGTTGATTTCAAAGGTTATGTGCATACTCCCTTATGCTAGAGCTATGGAAAAACTTTGAGTTATGGTGGTTGGGTTGATACTCTGGATGGGGATCCTACTCCAAACAGTGTGAGGACTAATTGGGACTTCACATCAGGGAGACCCCCTTGGTTGACGAATTTCTAGCACTTCATCTAGATGATACAAATGACGATGCCTCCTTTCTATATATAGGAGTCTAAGGGATCATAATATAATCAGAGCCGAAATAACAATAATAATGTAAGGGCACAACAATAACAATAGTGGGCTTCTATGGGGCACAACAATAACAATAGTGGGCTTCTATGGGGCACAATAATAACAATATGGGGACTACATGTGCACAACAATATAATAAAGTGGTTGTACTAATAACAATAAGGGGTTACACTAGTAGTATAGGGACCTAAAAGTGGTGTTCGTTGAGTCTATTCTGAATCTCTTATCATTAATGGCTCATTCCCAAATCATAATCCAGGGATGTTTTTCTAATAATTCTAATTGTAAACTTTTAATCCCCGTGGAACCATTGTATAACTTGTCTCAATTAAAGTTTGATGGTGAGGGTGGTACATCCATTTAGCCAAGCATACATCTCATTTTCTCAAGTTTTGTGAATCTTATGAAATTGATTATGAATATGTTGCTTTAGTATTATTCACCCTCACACTTGAAGATCGAGTTAACTGATGGTGTCATACCTTACCATTTGCTTCCATCCATTCATTTGAACACTTCACCAAGGAGCTTCATCAAACCTTTGATAGGTATGATTATCGAGATGTTTATAAAAGGATTAATCAACTAAGAATGAAGCTTGATGAATTAATTAAGGATTTTGCTAATATATTTCTTCATCTATGTTATGAGTTTCCTAAAGAAGATGTGGAGTGGGATTCTTAAAAGAAAAGTTTCAACATTTGGTTCAAACCTCTTTGAAACATTGTGAATTTGAATCCTTAGGTGATTGTGCTCTCCCATCTTTTGTGAATCATGAGGCACCTCCAATTTCAAAGAAGGAACCGACTATTCCTTTTGTTCCTTATCCCCCTCCTTTCTTAGTACCAATTTGGGTGCCCCCTTGTAATGATGTTGAAGTTGGGAAATCTAGGAATCAAATTGTTGATCTGTATTTTCAACATTCATCCATTTCCCATTATCTAGACATGATTGAGGATAATTTGGAATGGTTCATGAAGCCTAGGGTGAATACCAACCCCTTTATTTTCAAGATAAAGTAACACTCATAAACCCAATCTTGAATCTGACATGTTTGAAATTATGATTTCCTTAAGGGATATTTATCATCCTCTATTATCTCTTTCTCATGATCCCTTGTTCCTTGATACACTTGATCATTCTCTTCCAAACTCTATTTATTTCTAGTTTTCCAACCCAAACAATGATCAAGAGCAGGGGAGTCACATCTCACATGTAGAGGAGTAGAAAGGTGAGGATTTTCTCGATCTCTCTTCTATTTTTAAAAATCCTCTATGTTAAGATGATGTTCCTCCACTCTTGGCTGGTTTAGAATCTAGTAATCTCAGCAGTCAATCAAGTGAAATCAATTTTCTTAATCAATCTAAAGTCTTGGGAAACCATCATCCTAATGATGATGACCCCATGGATATATATGATGATTAATTCCCAAGTGAACAAACTGATCTTTGATTTCCCAAGAAGATTTTGATTTGAAAGATTTAGATTTAGAATCTAATTCGGTTAAAGATGATATTCTTATGGAAACTTCCTCTTCAGCTCACCATTCCTTGTGTCTTATTACTTGTGATAAAAATATGTCATGTGCTTTAATTTCTCACTCGATCAGTAGAATGTTGAATTGACGCAAGGTAGTGAGATTATCCATAATAAAGAAGAAAGTAATCTAATCATTTAACATTCATCCTATTCCTTGCAATATTATTTTTGCATGGGGACAACTCTTTAAATCAGGTTTCTCATGAGATTTCTCTGATTTATACATCTCTAGGATTGCAATTATAAGAATATTATGACTTGAGTGATATTTTTGTTGAGTTTGACAAATCTAATCAAATCAATGATGTATATGGCTGCCATCTGGATAGTAGAGATCTTGTTGAAATTACTGGTGATATTTTTGTTGAGTTTGACAAATATAATCAAATCAATGATGTATATGGCTTCCATCTGGATAGCAGAGATCTTATTGAAATTACTAGTAGTAGTTGTTCATACACTATGCATTATTTGACCCAATATTCAAAATGCAACTCTACAATATTTGATATTTCGGGACTTGTTAAGAAGTTGAGACACTTTAACTTTCATTGATGGTTATAACATGTTCTCATGACTATGTGAGATCCCCGAACTAAACCAAATCTAGATTTTCTCGTAGGATTCTGTTATTTGCATGGTTTCACTAAATGTAAACTCCTTCTTGAAAGATATTCAATATTTCAGATATAACTTTTTTAATTTTTAAGATTCAGTTTCTGATCAGATTGAGGATTATGTTTAAGTTGATTCATCTACATGAAAATCTTTTGTATTGAACACAAGTTTGGAGTGTATGTCTTTCATGGATGCAAAAAGTTCTGAAGCTTATTCTTTTAATTATCATGATATAGATTCTCATTAGCCGAAGGGTTCATACCTGTCATATACTTTTGAAGATAATTAGCTCCTAGTTTTTCTTGTCAATGTTAAGATTTTAATCATTATCATTATGGAACAAGATATCCTCTTGAGTGTTAGTGAATGCTTGAGTTATTTGGTGAATCAAATTCCTCTTTTAAACATGTTAATTCCCTAATTTGATATGCACCTTCACCCATTGTATCCTGACTAGTTTCATGTATTTTTTATACTAGTATTAATTTTCAATACTTCTGATGATTGTGATGTTGATTCAGTTAGTAACCGGTTAGAGGGAAATTGTTTGTTACATTCAACATGTGCATAAAATGAGTTGATTTTCCAAAGAATTTTTGAAACTGCTCAAACTTATCTTTCTCTATTGTCCACTAATTGAGAATATTATGCCTTGATTGGCCCATCTAATCATAACTCTAGTCCTAACAAATGTCATTCAATTAATCATTTTCCCAGCTAGTATATCTGGTGATAGTTGTTTCACATTGATTTATCTTTATGGCTTATTGTTGTTGGGAAAAGTATCCAATACGGAATGACCCTATCCCACTCTAAGGGTGATAGTACCTCAGCAACAACTGAATGCAAAGCTATTCAAGATTACTTCTTTATGAGATGTAAGAAAGGGGAGAAAGAGATCCACTAACCGTTGTCTTCCGCTAATGTTTGATCCAATCTTCTCTCCTTGCTGCTTGCTCCCAGCTCCTTGCTCTTTCACCGGCCCAGCTACACAAAGATCCTGCAAAAGCACAAGAAAGGGAAACTACAAGAAGCATACATCTATAATTGATTCAAGGATTAGAATAAATCAAATATACAAGCATCAATACGCCACAGAGACACATGCATATAGAAGAACCTCAAATGCTTTATTAATGGAAGAAGTAAAGTTCTGAGAGTGTTACAACCATAATAGGCCCAATCCAGCAACAACTCCCAGCAGAAAGAAATCTCCTCTTCACTTCCCTCAAAGCAATCACCCAATAGTTCTATACTCAAACCAACAGCACTTCCTTACATTCACAAGATTCCAGCCCCCTTAGACCTCATGAGAGAGCTCTATATATAGGAGATTTGGAGAAAGGATGAGTCAGCTTGAGGCTGGCATGAAGCTGACTAGTGTCCTCTCCCACTTCAGTTATACTTCAGTTCTTGAGTCCACTTGGAGTTTCTTGCTTCCACTTGGAGATCTAGATCCTCTTACTCATCACAAGGCGAATTCCCTGATCCAAGTGTCATTTTGGAAGCTTCCTGGGCATTTGACACCTTGCAGAATGACTGTGCCACTTGGCCAATCTCGCCCAGCGCAGGTAGCCTTCATTAGATTTGACATTCAGTGCAGGTACAGAGTGGAGCAGTTGACATTCAGCGCAGATGCTCAGTGGAGCAGTTGACATGATCCTGAATTAGCTTGTTTTTGAGTGTTTTCAGGTGGAGAACTGATTTTTAGTGCTGTGGTTTGCTGACCTTGTTCCTCTAGGGGTAGGAACAACATGTTTAGGGACTTTGGATCCCTTAGATTATCGACATTTCATGCTTCATGTTGTAAGGCACAAAAATGTCTATAACAGTTGCCCCCTAAAGTATGAGGTCGTTTATCGGGTGAAATGCTTTATCAGGAGGATCCGAAGTTCATTCAATCACTGAGAGGTGCCCCGTAGTAAAATACAATACAATACATTATTTTTCATTCTGCTTTCATGATCTAGTTGAGGCGGGCATTCCCATGCTCAGCTTTATAAATTCATTTTGGTACATAGAACAGACGATCGTCTGATGGTAGACTGATAATTCTCTGCTGAAATTATCATCCTTTGAGTAGGATGATCATCTGCTGCAATGATGTACATATCAAATGTCTTTATATTTCCTGAATATATATCGCAGCCCGGATGGATGAAACTAGATCCGGGGTCTTCAAACTCGTTCGATCTTCACTCTAAGTACAAGTCGATCCATGTGAGAATTGCGCTGAAGTCGAACATGGAAAGACATCGCTTGATTACCGGTCAATAATGTAAACCGTTAACAAGCACGAGAGGAATCACCAATAATGATAATGACCCTCAAGGTACTACAGTACAATTCACGTGGTGTGAATAAAGGACTTGGCGTCGAACACCACGCAAAATCTTCTGGTCGAAGGTCATTGATGTATACCTGTCACCGGAAGTGAGAAACTTGCCATTGAGGCATGCAAGCTTCAAAGTACTGAGGGGGTTGTTCCTAGATCAACTTCTTGGATAATGAGCTGAAGTCGACAAGAAGCGATCCGTCAAAGGAGGGCCTTAATGAATCCCACATCAGTGACACGGAACGGAGCTAATGATTTTAGTGGAGGTGAAAACAATCTGTGAAATATGATTTAGGGTGGCGATCATGGGTGGATGAAGGATAATGTATGGCAGTGGATGGGACACGGTTGACTCTTTCTGAACAACATTTCTTGAACATATAACGACACTGATGCGATGGATCGGTAGCATTACCCCAAATGTGGATGGTTTGGCGAAGACCATGGTGATGAGACCGGTGAATGAAACAACCCAACCCGATGTGATACGGAGGAAAAGTGTCATGTTCAAGAGCGACTTGCTACCCTTAAAGCTTTGAGGTTCTCCCAATTTTTCCCCAGTCATTTCTGACCAGTACCTCTTTATTTTTGTCAAGCTTGAGGAGGATAACATATGCTTGTTCTATAACCTGCCCTTCGGGCAAGCCCATCGCTATGTTTTAACGAGCCTAGCGATAGGGAAACTCGTTCTCGTCTAAAGACAAGTTTGTCGCTATTTAATCATTTTAACGAGTCTAACGACAAGGAAAACTCGGTCCTTTTCATTTTTCGAGAGTCTGAAAAGGTACAGAAAGTTAACTCCAAAATTCCTTTTTCGTCATCTAATCCCTTAAGTCCGAAAAAGTATAAAACAATACAGAAGGGATGAGTTTTCGATAACTTTAACGAGCCGAATAAAACAAGCGCTCGACCTTTTTGTGTAATAATCCCTCAGGTCCAAAAAGATTAAAATCTAGAGGAGGGATAGCTCTTCCGGTCAATTTAACGAGCTGGAAGGCCAAAAATCGGCAAACTTTTCATATTTTACGAGTCAGATGAAAAGAGCTCAAAGAAGACTCGTCTTTTGAGGAACGAGTGATAAACAGGGATAGCAGCAGATTCCAGGTACAGGTTGGAATTTTCCAATCATGGCAGTGTCACAAGGATGGCTAGGTGAAATCACTCTTCGCAGCTGTTCCTCAAAATGGGTAAACAATCATATGGAGGTAAACGATCGGCCAAATGAACGGTGGAGGTGATGGCTGCAGCAAAACACGACCAAGGTCTTTCTACGGTTGATCAGGGTACATTCTTAATGGTTATTTACCGGGAAGTTCATTTTTTAACGAGCTTAAACTTGCTCAAAAGCTTATGTTTATTTTTTAACGAGCATGAACTATGACGCTAAAACTGCTCGGATCTCGCTTTTCTATTTTTTAACGAGCATAAATTCCGCGGTAAAACTGCTCGATATACCAGTCATAAGATAAGAAATGTCTCCTGTGAGATAGCTATTTTTTATGGAGCTTTATCTCACGAAGCTATGCTCCTCATATCCTTTCTTTATGCAAGTTTGGAAACGGCTAATCCTACGAGTTTAAAGGGTTAGACCTACAGGTTTAAAGGGAGGACCTAAAAATTTAAAAAATAAATAGTCGTCCCTTGCTTGCACTCCAAAAGGTTGCATGCCCCCAGGTGTAAGGTATAATTTCAAGGCTGCCCCTACTTATCCGATAAAACATTTGTTTTAAAGGGTGAGGCTTGCCTCTTTCTGGTTACCCAAAGATGGTTCTATTTGCTGCCGCAAATCAATCTCTTTCTTCGGCAATGTCTACCGAAATAGACAAGGGTGAATGACTCTTTGTCAAACAAGTAACCTTGACAAAAGAATCCTGTTCTAGAACAACCCCTCTTCCTTCCATGGACGGGGTACGGACTAGTCATATTCTTTCGCGGAAATTCTACCTTATACCCAAGGTTTCCTCTGCCCGAAGCAGACCAGGATGCATGCCCCCTGGGTTCCAGTCCCATCTTTCCGAATCACTCGCACTCATCGGGAAGGAGGACTGGGGGTGGAGACATTTCTTGAGTGAATAGACCATTGAGGGTTGGTATGTGACTATTTGCGATGCGTGATCCCGGAAATGAAAGTTGGTCTATGAGCTTGACCATTCTTCCTTCGTGTGGAAAACACATTACTCTAAAGAGTGAGGAGACTATAGCTCCCATGCAATATATATAGTCTCGTCCAAGGAGTAGGTTATAATCCAAGGGTCCTTGAACAACCATCACGTTCATCTGAACGGTCTTCCCTTTCAATGTAACAGGCACATTGGGGAGGATCCCTAATGGTCGACTGGTTCCTTTATCAAAACCCGAGAGATTTCTTATCTCAGGCAAAAGCTCTGGGGAACCCAGTGCTTTCCAAGCAATAGAGGAAAGGATACTCACAGATGCCCCTTCATCAATGATTTTTCTAGCCATTACCATCCTGTAAATTTGGACTATGATTCTGAATGGTATACTGGCTGGTAACCGGGGTCTGCCTAGTTGGTTCCAATCAAAGGATACAACCAGGTTGCTTGGTGGTAGGACCGAATACACGGCCGGATATGACCTTGACGATGTTCCTTCCTGCGATAAAGGAATGGGCGCATTGCCCTGATGCTCATCAGAGTCGGTGTTGATGAAAAGAATCTAGATGGTGTCATCCTTATTCTCTTCAGTGAGGGTGTCATTTGAAGATGAATCTTCAGTGACGGTGTCATTTGAGGATGAAACCTCTAAAGGAAGAACCGGGTCAACTGCCGTATCGACCTTTAGACTTTCGTCTGGTCTGGATTCAGTAGGTTCATTTTCAATGACTGATGCTTCAGCTGACCACTTGAGCGGGCCAGCTATATTTTCAACCAACGAAGGACTTGGCACGAGTTTTTTGTATCCAGGAGGAAGTCTCAACGGTGAAACCGGACGATCTTCCAAAACTCTCTTCGCTTCGTCTAAGAAGGGACAACGGTGGATGGCGTGATCGCCTTTACACAGTTTGCAGGGGGATCTTATTCCCCCTCTTTGTCTTGAACCTTCACTTTCGCTGGTTGACGGTAAGCATTCAACGTGGCTATCAGAGGTCGATGCTCCCGAATTGTGCAACCGAGGGGACCAGTCCCTTAGTATCCAGGGAATACAAGGACAATCTCTATGGAAGTGGTCTCCTCTACATATGACACATGGCGATTTAGGCCCGGTCTGTGCTGTGTGTGGATTTTTGTTAGATGTCTTTTGTTTGCCCCCAGTCGCCTTAGGCTCCTTCTTCTTCTTCTCCTTCTCCTTCTTCTCCTTCTTCTCCATGGGAGCTTGGCTTTTGCCGGCTCTACCTTGCGAAGACGAAGGATTGGAGGAAGAGTTATAGGAAGTTGAAGGTTGGTGGGCAGCTCTAGACTCATCTAACTGTTGACTCGACTGTTCAGGAACCATGGTGGTCTGAACTACATTAGTTGAGAATAGCCAAATAGGCAGGCCAATTGTCAGTCCTGGAAGTGACAATGTGGCCATGTGGGGCGCACCAACTTCTCCCCAAGAGGAGAATGGACTAGGATTTCCATCATGTGGAATTCCTTGGTTGGGGCGTTCCATGTTCTCAACCTACAGATCAACGCGGGAATAGGAGGTGATTATGTTCTGTTTAAAATAAATTTTATAACGACGCTTTAGACCCAACTTGCTTTTTCACTTTTTAAGAGTCGAGAAAAAGCTAAAGATGACTCTAGTCTCCTTCGATGTTTTAACGAGCCCGAAAAGAAAATTGAAAACTGGGAAAAGGCCAAAAGAAACTGCTCTGGAGTTCTAGGCAGAGGGTGTGCCAAACTTTTCGCAAAACCACAGAATACGTTTTACGGTACGAGTGGTCGATCTTCGTGAATGCTGTGTTCACTGCATTGTGATCAGTAGGGCGGCCGACACGGCTTCCTAAGGATAAAGGCTTTGTTCCTATAGGGGTCTCCCAATATATACGCGACGGTACGTGGGAGCACAAGTCCGTATTGATACTTATCGCTTCACCGTGGAGGAATCACCCAACCACTCAACGCTAAGATATCACGTTTAACGACGCCGTAACACGTCTCTAGCTTAGACCTCTATGTGTTTGCGTTATGTTTCAATGCGTTGTTATGTAAATTCAATTTATTTTAAGGTTGATCTTGTTTAGCAGTTTGCCTTTATGGATCACCACGAGATGTATAGTAACACTCCTAAATGCAGTCTAAGATGATAAGCAAGCTTTTCAATCTTTCAACTTTGAAAATCTTAACTACTGAGGGAAAAGAAAGACAACATCTTTTCACACAGATCATAGAGCACACACTAATGCACTTTTTCCTAAATCAACATGCAAACTGTCATAATGCACATGCACAATGCAAGTATTTCTTTTCTCTTTCTTAATGTTGGCGTAATGCAAAAAGAAAGTTGTTGTATAATTTCGAATTCAATTTCAAGTGAAAGCAAACAAGCTTGTCCAAAATCAAAAGACACCTTAAGATTTACTTGTTTCGACACTAGAAATATATAAATTCAAACCATATGACGAAAGCAAAAGCTCAATCAGCTATGAACAGCAAACAAACTAACTCTTAAGACCAAAACGACACTTTATCACAGGTCTAGATCTAAGAGGCCACAGCAAGACTAGTTCACTTTTGTTATGGGAAACTGTAAATGATACAAGAAATACACAAAGAACAAACACAGTTTCTTTATACAACCGAGGCGGAATAGTGGCAAGGAAAGTTGGTTTCAGATAGGCACATTGACTGGTAACAGGCAGCAAAAACAAGAGTGAAAACAGGGCAAGAAACAGCAGGAAACCCCAGTAGCACAAGGCAAGACTGGTCCAGCGCAGGTGGGACACTGTCTGTTTGACCTTCAGCGCAGGTAGCCCCTTCGGGAACTGCGCTGAAATGCAGACAGCCTTCACAGCAGTTGCACTGAAGAACGAAACTTTCGTTTCTCTTGGTTTCCGGGTCACAGATTGCTCAAAAATTCATAGTTTTTGGCCAAATCAGAAGCTATAAGTCAAGGACACACTAAGGGATGACAAGGAGGATGAAAAGCTATCACTAAGAGCTTATTAGAGTCCTTGTGGATCAGCTCTTCAAATCATAAACTTGCCCAGAAACTGAGCTAGAGTAGCTGCCCTCTACTTTGCATTTGAAAGATCCAAATGCAGTTCGATTCGGTACTCCCTTTGTTTATGAAATGAATAGCAAAAACACAAACAACCAACAAGATACGATCCCCAGCGGAGTCACCAATTTGTTGTTGGGAAAAGTATCCAATACGGAATGACCCTATCCCACTCTAAGGGTGATAGTACCTCAGCAACAACTGAATGCAAAGCTATTCAAGATTACTTCTTTATGAGATGTAAGAAAGGGGAGAAAGAGATCCACTAACCGTTGTCTTCCGCTAATGTTTGATCCAATCTTCTCTCCTTGCTGCTTGCTCCCAGCTCCTTGCTCTTTCACCGGCCCAGCTACACAAAGATCCTGCAAAAGCACAAGAAAGGGAAACTACAAGAAGCATACATCTATAATTGATTCAAGGATTAGAATAAATCAAATATACAAGCATCAATACGCCATAGAGACACATGCATATAGAAGAACCTCAAATGCTTTATTAATGGAAGAAGTAAAGTTCTGAGAGTGTTACAACCATAATAGGCCCAATCCAGCAACAACTCCCAGCAGAAAGAAATCTCCTCTTCACCTCCCTCAAAGCAATCACCCAATAGTTCTATACTCAAACCAACAGCACTTCCTTACATTCACAAGATTCCAGCCCCCTTAGACCTCATGAGAGCGCTCTATATATAGGAGATTTGGAGAAAGGATGAGTCAGCTTGAGGCTGGCATGAAGCTGACTAGTGTCCTCTCCCACTTCAGTTATACTTCAGTTCTTGAGTCCACTTGGAGTTTCTTGCTTCCACTTGGAGATCTAGATCCTCTTACTCATCACAAGGCGAATTCCCTGATCCAAGTGTCATTTTGGAAGCTTCCTGGGCATTTGACACCTTGCAGAATGACTGTGCCACTTGGCCAATCTCGCCCAACGCAGGTAGCCTTCATTAGATTTGACATTCAGCGCAGGTACAGAGTGGAGCAGTTGACATTCAGCGCAGATGCTCAGTGGAGCAGTTGACATGATCCTGAATTAGCTTGTTTTTGAGTGTTTTCAGGTGGAGAACTGATTTTTAGTGCTGTGGTTTGCTGACCTTGTTCCTCTAGGGGTAGGAACAACATGTTTAGGGACTTTGGATCCCTTAGATTATCGACATTTCATGCTTCATGCTGTAAGGCACAAAAATGTCTATAACACTTATCATCTCATTATTCAGATACTTGTCAAGAAGTCAAGGCACTTCAACCTTTCCTGATGGTTATGTCAGGTCCTCACTATCTTGACAAAACTTTTGATTCTCATCAAATCAAATTTCTTTCTCAAGATTCTCATCATGACTTCTTTCCACTAATTGAAAATTCATGTTGTCAAGGGTTTCATGATTTTCAAGAGGATGGTTTTGAATTTCATTATCTAATCTATGATTGGTTGGAACTATCTTACTTAGCATTCCCTCCTTTCTAATAACAAGATTTGGTCTTTCTTGATGCCTACTAAGAAGGATAGCACCAATGAAGATACATTCAGAGAAAGCCTGTGAGGTTTGTATGACTATTGTTCTCAGCAAAAAGGTAAGTTTGCAGATTGGGTAAAGTTAGTTGTTATGACACATCTTTCCACCTTTAGAAAAGACCTTCAATTATTTGTGCAAGTTATTCAATTTCTTATCTTCTATTTTGCACATTGCTCTATATCGGTTTTAATCGCTCCTATCTTTGTGTTTGCAATTCAGGAACAATGATGGTGGCTACATTGGAAATTTCATTCCACTTATCCATGACCTTGTAGTTGGTTAGGTTAGGAGAAGATCTAGCTGCATTCTATTTTCCCTTGTACAACCATCTTGCACTTTCCCTCCTTTAGTCCTTCCTTTGTTTTCCTACTTTTTTCTTGCATCTTGCCTTTTAGTTTAGTTCTATATTTGCTTTGTTCTTTTGATCGTATTTCATGGTTTTGTTAGGTATTTTATTTCATGTTTTGTTTAATAAGACACTACATGAAAGATGTTCCTTTTGGGCTCAATAACACAATGTGGCAAAGCTTTAAAAGGGGAATTGTGATGATGAGAAACTCTTGGCTAATTTGTCCTCCTCTTCTTTGTTTCAGCCTACATATGTTTTATGGTCAATGATGTCTCAATGGAAAATATGATCCATTCGAAAAGGAAAAATTTGAGTAGAACCATGACCCCCGTATCTATTCTATGGTCCTCATTCCTAACTCGGCCTTGTAATTAAATGGTGTTTTGTATATCTTATCTAATCAAGTAGAGAAGGAAACGGGGAAAATATCTAGCGAGCATATGAATATCAAAGGTATATACTCTTGTCTATAAAGGAACAACCTCTCCTTCTCTCAATAAGTTGGGATCCCTCTTCCACCCCGGTAAATAAATAAGTTCTTAACCACATTAAAATAAGTAAATAAATAAAGGATGAAAGAAAAGAAAGGCTTCCTGTGCAGAGAGGTGAAGCAAGTAACTTCATCATGGTACTGAACATGTTTGTTGGCAGCGAAGCGATGCTTGTGTTCTTGTAGTGACTCCATTGGGGTACTGAACATGCTCGCTAGCAATGGAGAAACACCATACATGAAAATTAAGACTCTAATCATCTGAAGCTCACAATTATATTACCCTTCTCTTGAATAGAAACAATTGTGATACAACAAGCCTAGTGATTGTGTTTAACTAAGAAAGGAAATAAAGGGGACTACATCTATATTTGGGTTAAGTGGGAAAACCAAGTAATCCACACAATGAATCAATATGTCCTGAAAGACTAGACCCTAGGCATAAATTTAGATCAAAGCAGAGAAGATGAAGTTCTACCAATGTGTCACCAAGCGTTGTCGCTACAACAAACACCCTCCAAAATTTTGTCTACACTTGAATTTTCAAGCTTACTGAGGATCTTATGATCTGTCGTCCCATGTGAATCATAGTCACTTCATGGTCAGTTGATGTTTTTCAAATTACTCAAGTCTTCTTCTATGATTCTAAGTGTCAAAGTCACTTGCTCACACATGCTCATTCCTTGATTATTTCATGATGACACTCCTTTCTATGCAAACTTAGATAGACATTGCACAACTCCTAAATGTAAGGCTTGTGCAATCACTATTGATAGTGACTGCGTTGTCCATAAGGACAATGCATTGTGCAACCGATGTCAATAATCAATGTGCAATATCACATAACAGTCCCTCTCAATTTGGTTGCGACTGTACTAAGAAAATTGGGCCTCCTAAGAAAATTGTACAACCAAAATAAAATTTATAAGAACCAATAGGATTCAAGATGATGATTTCAACAATGGGGATGATTCACCATTTTTGGAGTAAAAAAGTAAAAATATAAAAAAAAAAATAATAAAATAATAAAACTACTTTTTCAACTCGTACTTTCAACTTATATCCTTAAGGTTTTACTCAAATTTTGAGTGGGAGTACTCGTTGGATGAAAAATTAAATTCCTCATCCAAGGAGTACCCATGTTGAATACTTTCGATGGACCTTGCTACACGAAAAATTAAAAATATGTGAAAAAATGTGATTACAATCATGTTTTTTCATGTATTTCTCATTTTTTGCGTAGAAAGGTCCATCAAAAGTATGCAACATGGGTAATCCTTGGATGAGGAATCAAATTATGCATCCAAGGAGTGTTTCCTCTTGAAATTTGAGTAAACCCATAAGGAGTTAAGTTGAAAATACGAGTTGAAAAAATAGTTTTTTTCTTTTTTCCCTCTAAAATTTGATGATGTAATCTAATATTATTTTATTATTTCCATTATTATTTTATAATTTCCTTAGGAGGCCCATCCCCTAATGTCTAATTTTCTTAAATTTTGTGAATCTTACAAAATCGATGATGACGAATTTGCTTGTGTGCTTTTCTTCCTCACCCTTGAAGGTCGTGTTAATCGATGGTGCCATACCTTGCCACCTGCTTCCATCCATTCCCTTCATCATTTCCTCAGGGAGCTCCATCAAGCCTTTGATAGGTATAATTACCGAGATGTTTGTAAAAGAATCAATCTCTTAAGAATGAAGCCTAATGAATCAGTTGAGGATTTTTCTGATTGATTCCTTCACCTTTGTTGTGAAATTTCTGAAGAAGACATGAATCAAGATTTCTTGAAACAAGAGTTTGAGTGCTTGGTTCTTATCTCTTTACACGGTGAACCTAAACCCCCTAATTTTTCTACTCCCCCAACTCTTGTGAATCATGAGACACCTCTGATTCTGGAGGAGGAATCTACTACTCCTTTTGTGCCTTGTCCTCCTCCTTTTCCAGTCCCGATGTGGGTGCCTTTGTGTGATAGAGATAAAGTTAAAAAAATCCGCAAATCAAATTCCTAATCCACCTTCTCATTCTTATTTTGTTTTTCATGATTCAGATTCAATGAAGGAAATTCTATAATAGCTCATGAAGCATATGGCGAAGACTAACTCCTCCAATCTCTAAGATGTTGTCACTATTCATAGTTCTAGTCTCGAATCTAATCTAGATTTATGTTATCCTCTATCATCTACATGCCATGACTATGTGTACCATGACCCACTCAATCAATCTACTCCACCAGTTGGTCTTTCACACTCTCTTGATTTTCGTGTTGCTGGTTCACTCGGATCTAGTGTCCACTCAGATCTGCTAGTCCCACTAAGACTGGTAGCTATCTTAGAAACAAACAAACTAAAACTACTTTCGTTTTCCTTTATGAGAAGTAGATGAGAGTGGAATGAAGGACACCAACCTCAGTCTTGCGCTTGGTTCCTTGCTCGGTTCCTCTCCCTTCTGACAGATCCTTGCCGCTTCTCCTTCGTCTACCTAGATTCAAAGAGCACCTGTGGGATCAAAGCAACATAACACTATCGAAGAACAGAGATCTACAATCATAAACAATATAGGACCAGATGTATATTGACCACACAAATGCATATATCATCAAACATACAAGAATGTGGAGGAAAACTTGAATAGCTTTATTAATAATCAAGAATAGCAAAGAGGATTACAACCAATTGTTCTGACCCAACGTCATCCTCCAACATGAAAGCCCTTCTTTCACCTCATGAAAAGCTTAGATCACCCAACACTATGATATTCCAACAAGAAACCAACAACACTTCCTTACAAGATACAAAATTCCAGCCTCCGGATATCTGGGATGAGGGATCCATATATAGATGATTGCAGGGGGGTGAGTCAGCTTCTAGGATTTTGATTAGTGTCCTCTCTTTGATAGTTCTTGATTCCACTTGGAGATTGATGTTCTCTTACTCATCCCTGGGCGAATTCAGAGAGGCAAGTGTCACAGGAGAAGTTCTGGAAGATTCCATGATCATCCACCTCGCAAATTGACTCTGCCATTTGTCCACTCTTTCCCATCACACCCCATAGAAGGGCTTTTCAGTATGCATCGTACCTCCCGTGTGCATTAGGTGGGATGCATCGCACTTTGACCATGGAGCAGGTGAGATGGTCCAGTTTTGACCAGTTTTGAGAGTTTTTCATGGAGAACTTTTGGGAGATGATGTAATCAGTTGACCTTGTTCCTTTAGGGTATGAAACAACACTTTTAGGGACTTAGGAGCCCTTGGTTTATGGACATGTTTGATTTGGGTTGCAGTGCCCAAAAATGTCTATAACAGTTGCCCCCTAAAGCATGAGGTCGTTAATCTTTGATGTCGGGTGAAATGCTTTATCATGAGGATCCGAAGTTTTTTCAAGCTAGAAGGCGACCTGTAATAAGATACAATACAATACATTATCTTCATAATATCTTTCATGATCTAGCTGAGGCGGGCATTCCCATGCTCAGCTTTATAAATTCATTTTCATGTACATAAGACAGACAACCGTCTGTGTGGGAGACTGATGATTCTAATAGAGTCATCATCCTTTGATTCAGATGATCATCTGTGCAGCAGCAATGTACATTTGATGTCTTTATTTTCCTGAATATATCGCAGCCCGGATGGATGAAACTAGATCCGGGGTCTTCAAACTCGTTCAATCTTCACTTGGAGTACAAGTCAATCCATGTGAAAGATGTTCTGGAGTCGAACATGGAAAGACATCGCCTGATTACCAGCCAATGATGTAAGTTGTTAACAGGTGCGAGAGGAATCATTGATAATGATGATGACCCTCAAGGTACTATAGTACAATTCACGCGGTGTGAATAAGGGACTTGGCTCGAACACCACGCAAAATAGTTCAGTCGAAGGCCATTGATGTAAACCTGTAGCCAGAAGTGAGAAACTTGCCATTGAGGTATGCAAGCTTCAAAGTACTGAAAGGGTTGTTCCTAAGTCGACTTCTTGGATAATGAGCTGATGTTGACAAGAAGTGACCCGCCGTAGGAGGGCCTTAATGAATCCCACATCTACGACATGGAACGAGGTAAATGATTTCGGAGGTGAAAAGGGTCTGATGATACAGGGTTCAGGGTGGCAGTCATGAAAGAATGGAGCGTGAATGTATTGCAGCGGATGAGACACAGGTGAATTATCTGAGCGACTTCTCTTGAACATATCGGCGACACTGACATGATGGATTGGTAGCGTTAACCCCAAATGTGGATGGTGTGATGGACCAACAGTGATATGATCGGTGAACGGAACAACCCAACCCGACTCGGATGCGGAGTGAAAGTGTCATGTTCAAGAGCGACTTGCTACCAATAAATTTTCTTCAAGTTTTCTTCCCAATTTTTCCCCAGTCATTGCTGACCAGTACCTCTTTATTTTTGTCAAGCTTGAGGAGGATAACATATGCTTGTTCTATAATTTTCCCTTCGGGAAAACCCGTCGCTATATTTTAACAAGCCTAGTGATAGTGAAACTCGTTCTTGTCTGTATGGACAAGTTTGTCGCTATTCGGTTTTAACGAGTTTAACGACAGATAACTCGGTCCTTTTCAATTTTAAAGAGTCTGAAAAGGGACGTAAAGGAAACTCCAATAATCCATTTTCGTCATGTAATCCCTTAAGTCCGAAAAAGTATAAAATAATACGAAAGGGATGAATTTTCGGTAGTTTTAACGAGCCGAACAAGACAAGTGCTCGATCTTTTTGTGTAATAATCCCTCAGGTCCAAAAATATTAAAATCTAGAATAGGGATAGCACTTCCGGTCACTTTAACGAGCTGGAGAGGCCAATCACTCGGCAATCTTTTCATATTTTACGAGTCAGGTGAAAAGAGCTTAAAGGAGACTCGTTTTTGAGGAACGAGTGATAATTTCAGGTAGCAACTAATTCTAGGTAAGGTTTGGAATTTTCCAATCATAGCAGTGTCACAAGGATGGCTAACAGGATCACTCTTCGCAGCTGTTCCTCAAAAGGGGTAAACAATCAGATGGAGGTGAATGATCGACTAAAACAGAGTGGAGGTGATGATGAGAACACAACCAAGGCTCAAAAGCTGATGATAATGCATTCACAATGGTTATTTACCGGAAATTGGTTCATTTTTTAATGAGCTTAAACTCTGGGGGAACGTTTGCTCATTGCTTATGTTTAATTTTTAACGAGCTTGAACTCCACATAAAAACTGCTCGTGCCAGTCATATAATAAGGATATCTCATCTAAGATGCCATTTTTTATGGAGCTTGCACCTTTCAAAGCTTTGCCCCGGCGCCTCTCGCATGCAAGCTAGGAACGACCAACTACGCCCCCCCTACTTAACTACCAAGATCACTACCAAGGTTAGGTAGGAAACTTTTTCCTTTACTTTGTCGGTGCCATGGTGGCCCCTGCGAAGATGAATGGTCGATTCGACCACTCACCTGACCTAGGTGGTTGAAGTCAGCGGAATCATAGAGTTAACGTTAGTTGGTCGTTTCTCACTTTCTCACAAGAGGTTTGCATGCCCCCAGGTATAGTGAAAAGTTTCCAGGTTACCATATGAAAGCTCCCCATCCGTGTTGCAGACAAAATGCTTCCTTGGTGATGTCTACCGAAATAGACAAAGGTGAGTGGCGTGGTCGCCTCCACTCACATAACTTTGATGAGGGAATCTTATTCCAGTCTAATCCCATTTTCCTAAACGGACGGGTGTGTCAGACTAGTCATATATCCTCCGCGGAAACCTACCCTATACCCAAGGTTTTCCTGTCGAAACAGACCAGGGTGCATGCCCCCTGGGTTTCAGTCATGTCCTCCCGAATCACTCGCGCTCTTCAGGTGGATGGACTGGAGATTGATGAGACATTCCTTGCGTGAAAAGACCATTTAGGGATGGTATTTGACTATTTGCTATGTGTGAACCAGGAAACAACAACTGGTCTACGAGCTTGACCACTCTACCTTCGTGCGGAAAACACATTACTCTAAAGAGTGAGGAGACAATGGCTCCCATGCAATAAATATAGTCATGCCCAAGGAGTAGATTATAATCCAGAGGTCCTTGGACAACCATTACATTCATGTGAACGGTTTTCCTTCTCAATGTTATCGGCACATTGGGAAGGATCCCTAACGGTCGATTGGTTCCTTTGTCAAAGCCTGTTAGATTCCTCATCTCAGGCAGAAGCGATGGTGAACCAAGCGCTTTCCAAGTAGTTGAGGAAAGGATACTCACAAAAGCCCCTTCATCTACGATGGTACCGACCATGACCATTCTGTATATTTGTGTAATGATTCGGAATGGTACACTAGCTGGTAAACGGGGTCTGCCTAGTAGGTTCCAATTGAAGGAAACAACTAGGTTGCTTGGAGGTGGGACCGAATAGACGGCTGGATATGACTCTGATGAACTTCCTTCTTGCGGTAAAGGAATGGGTAGACTGCCCTCATGTTCATCGGAGTCTGTGTTTACGAAAAGAATTTGGACGGTGTCGTTCTCATTCTCTTCGGTGATTGTGTCATCTGAAGATGGACCTTCCAAAGACAAGACTGGGTTGACTACCGCCTCAACCTTTTGACTTTCGTCTGGTATGGGTTCGGCGGGTTTATCTTCAATGACAGATGCTTCGACCGAACACAATGGCGTGTCAGTCGGATTTTCAACCAGTGATGGACTTGGCAAGAGTTTCTTATATCCAGGAGGAAGCCGTAACGGTGAAGTCGGACAGTCATCCAAAACTCTTTTAGCTTCGTCTAGGAAGGGACAATGGTGGACGGCGTGATTGCCTTCACATAGTTTACAAGGAAATTTACATTTCCTTTTTTGTCCAAATGCTTCGCTTTCACTAGTTGATGGTGTACTTTCAACATGGTCTTCAGAGGTTGATGACACCGGGTTGTGCAAACGAGGAGATCAATCCCTTAAGATCCGAGGGATGCAGGGACAATCTCGGTGGTAGTGGTGTCCTTTGCACATGACACATGGCGATTTAGGCCTGGACGGTGCAGTGTGTGGATTTTCGCTAGACGATGCATGGTTGCCCCCTTTCGTCTTTGGCTCCTTCTTCTTCTTCTTTTTCAAGCGAAGAGGAAGGAGGAGAGGGAGAATCGGATGAAGTAGAAGGTTGGGGGGTAACTTTAGTATCATCTAGTTGCTGACTCGATTGTTCAGGAATCGCGGTATTCTGAACGATGGAGGTCGAGAAGAGCCATACGGGCAAGCCAATTGTCAATCGTAGAAGTGACAATGTGGCCATATGGGGTGCACCAACATCTCCCCAAGAGGAGAAAGGACTAGGATTTCCTCCAAGGGGAATTCCTTGGTTGGTGGACTCCATTTTCCTCAACCTAAGACCAACGCGGGAATGGTGATATTATTCCAATTAAAATAAATTTTAGACGCTTTGACACAACTTGTTTTTTCAATTTTTAAGAGTCGAGAAAAAACAAAAGATGACTCTAGTCGCCTTCGATTTTTAATGAGCCTGAAGTGACAAGTGCTCAGATGGACCTTTTCCTTTAAGGAGTCTGAAAAGGAATGAAAGAGACTACTCTGGAAATCTAGACAGAGGGATTACCAAACCAATCAAAAAACTGCAGAATACGTTTTACGGTACGGCAGTCAATCTTCCCGAATGTTGTGTTTAGTGCATTGCGATTGATAGGGCGGCAGACACGGCTTCCTATGGATAAAGGATATAGCCTATTGTGGTCTCCCGGTATATACTCGACGGTACATGGGAGCACAAGTCCGTACTGGCACTTGTCGTCTCAAAGAGGAGGAATCACCCAACCAACAGTGAAAGCGATAGTTACCAGGCTTTACGACGCCGGAATACGTCTCTAGCCTAGACTCTAGATGTTGTGCGTTAGGTTCCAAAGCGTTTTTAGGTTCATTAAATTTATTTTACAGTTGATCTTTCTTAAGAAATTTGCCTTTCAGGTTCACCGCATGATGTAGATGTGCAATTCCTAAAATGCAATCTAAGATGATAAACAATCGTTTAATCTTCTTTTTGCAATGAAAATCCTAGCTACTAAAGAAAGAGAGACGGTATTCTTTCAACATAGAGCAGAGAGCACACACTAGATGCACTATCCTAAATCAAACCAACAAGCAGCCTAAATACAAATGCACATGCATGTATTTGTTTTCAGCTTTCTTAATGTGTGAATGAAAAGAGAATGCTAAGTACAAATCTGAATTATTTTTCAAAGTGACAGTACTAACAAATTTCTCTTTAAAAACGAAACGAAGATAATCAAGACACTTTACTATTTTGAATTGAAAACTGCTTTTGACACTTGACAAAACTACTAATTCAAATCAAATACAAGAGTAACTGTATAATCGACCATCAAGAACAATAGAATTCCTTTCTTTGACTGAAAATGACACTTGCGACACTTTCAAATCAAAAGACGACAGTTAGACTATGCTACTACTTCGTAAAAGAGAACTGAAAATGGCGGAAAATACATAAAAACATTCACAGTTCTTTGCACAATGGAGGTAGAATGATGGAAGGAGGGGGGTTTCCACAGTGGTATACTGATCACAGACAACAAAACTCCAGAATAGGGCTGAAAAGAGTGAAGAAAAACCAAGACCTAGAGGCAAAAATTAGCCCTTTCTGATCATCGCACCTGTAACACAGGGAAACAGGGATGCATCCCACCTACTGCACATGGGAAGTGTGATGCATCCAGATTTCCTTGAAGAGAGGGTGCGATGGTACCAGGACGAGACTTTACTTGGCTCTTGGTCACAGTTTGCAGCTCAGTTCAGGGATTTAGGCCGAGCAAATGATGTACAGTAAATAGAAATCACAGGGGCTGATCTAATGAGGTTACTAGAGCCACCACTAGGGCAATTAGAAAGTTTGTAAATCGATTTTTCAGTTTATAAACAAAACCCGGAGATAGACTGAAGCAGCATTGATCTACTTTGCACTTGCATAGCAAATGCAGTTCGAAGGCTAGATGGCTTGACTTCAGGCTCCGTCTATAAGTTTATAAAACAAACAAATATAGACAAACAAACAATCTATTTGCTCCCCATTGGAGTTGCCATTTTGTTATCAGGAAATCTAGTGTCCACTCGGATCTGCTAGTCCCACTAAGACTGGTAGCTATCTTAGAAACAAAGAAACTAAAACTACTTTCGTTTTCCTTTATGAGAAGTAGATGAGAGTGGAATGAAGGACACCAACCTCAGTCTTGCACTTGGTTCCTTGCTCGGCTCCTCTCCCTTCTGACAAATCCTTGCCGCTTCTCCTTCATCTACCCAGCTTCAAAGAGCACCTGTGGGATCAAAGCAGCATAATACTATCGAAGAACATAGATCTACAATCATAAACAATATAGGACCAGATGTATATTGACCACACAAATGCATATATCATCAAACATACAAGAATGTGGAGGAAAACTTGAATAGCTTTATTAATAATCAAGAATAGCAAAGAGGATTACAACCAATTGTTCTGACCCAGCGTCATCCTCCAGCATGAAAGCCCTTCTTTCACTTCATGAAAAGCTTAGATCACCCAACACTATGATATTCCAACAAGAAACCAACAGCACTTCCTTACAAGATACAAAATTCCAGTCTCCAGATCTCTGGGATGAGGGATCCATATATAGATGATTGCAGGGAGGTGAGTCGGCTTCTGGGATTCTGATTAGTGTCCTCTCTCTGATAGTTCTTGATTCCACTTGGAGATTGATGATCTCTTACTCATTCCTGGGCGAATTCAGAGAGGCAAATGTCACAGGAGAAGTTTCTAGAAGATTCCATGATCATCCACCTCGCAAATTGACTCTGCCATTTGTCCACTCTCGCCCATCGCACCCCATAGAAGGGCTTTTCAGTATGCATCGCACCTCCCGTGTGCATTAAGTGGGATGCATCACACTTTGACCATGGAGCAGGTGAGATGGTCCAGTTTTGACCAGTTTTGAGCAGTTTTTCATGGAGAACTTCTGGGAGATGATGTAATCAGCTGACCTTGTTCTTTTAGGGTATGGAACAACACTTTTAGGCACTTAGGAGCCCTTGGCTTATGGACATGTTTGATTGGGGTTGTAGTGCCCAAAAATGTCTATAACAACCTTGCAGCTTGTACAAAGTTCTAATCCGAACTCCCTGCATCAATACCAGTGCTCCCTTAACCATTTTGTAGGTATCCTTCTTGAACACTATTTTTACACCTACATCATCCAGCTTGCTTACAGAAATCAGATTTCTGGCTAATGCAGGAATATGTAGAACCCTAGAAGCATTCTAACCCTTCCACATTGCAACTTCAACTTTACTTTTCCACGACCAACGATTCTAGCCTTCCTATCATCCCCCAAGAAGACATCACCACCATCATATTTCTCATACTCGTAGAACCACTCTCTATGGGGAGTGAAGTGAAAGTATGCACCTGAGTCAATCAACCATGCCTCATGATTTACATGTGTACTTGAAGAAGCCAAGTACACATCCCCACCTTCATCTGAGGTGGTTTTTGCCTCTGCAGAAGGAGCCTCATCAGATCCCTTTCCTTTGTCAGGAGCTTTAGATTTACAGTCCCTTTTAAAGTGGCCTTCCTTTCCGCATTTCCAGCACACCACCTTTATAGGTTTTCCTGGAGATTTAGATCTCCCTCTAGATTTAGATCTCCCACTCGATGACTTATTTTTGTTTCTATTCTGGGACCATCCTCATACAGACAAGGCATCACCATTCTGGCTCTCCATATTTTTCCGTCTCATATCCTCCGTCGGCAAGGCTGAGACTATTTCACCAAACTGCAAGGTAGTTGCATTGCTACCTATTGCAATAACCAGACTATCCCACGAATCTGGTAGAGAACATAACAAACTGATGCACTTATCTTCATCTGAAATTTTAATATCAACAGATGCTAACTGACTTATCACAGTATTAAATGCATTCAGATGCTCTGTCACCGAGTCTCCATCTTTCCTCCTCAGGTTATACAACTTTTTCCACGGGAACAGTTTATTCACCAGAGACTTAAATTGGTACAAAGTCCCTAACTTGTCCCACAAAGCCTTCGCCATAGCTTCCCCTGATACATTCAACAATACTGAATCTGAGACACACAATCGTATTGTGCTCTTTGCCTTCCGATCCAACTTCTTCCATTCTTCATCGGACACTCCCGTTGGTTTAGTACCTCGAACTACCGCGATCCACTGATCTTTATCCACCAAAAAATCCTCAATCTTGAGTTTCCACAACTCAAAACTCTGACCATTAAATTTCTCGATCTCTATCTTTCCACTGCTCTCCATCTTCTTTCACCACCAGAATCGATCTCGCAGATCTCCCACTGAACAGGGTCTACCACAGGCTTGAGCAAAACCCCTCAGCAACAAAGGCATCCCCTGAAGCCAAAACAGCTTTGATACCAAATGTAGGTTTTAACCTCGTACAGAAATTACCAGCATACGAATTCTAAAACACAGAAAATAAACAATGTGAGAGCATAACACATAAAACACATATACACAGAGATTTTCCCCTGGATCCCAAAACCGAGACTACCAGCTTGATTTTTCATTATGTTCCTTTCAATGTTATAATACATATTTATACATGCCGAAGCATCCAATACCATGGACCGAAAAACCGTCACGTCCAAAACCATGGACCAAAAACCATCGCATCCAAAAACATGTGCGAAAATCATGCACAAAACCATAGGTGGGTCCGCCCATCCTAACATAGGGTCCAAAACCAAAATTTTCCGGGGCGCTGCCCCAGACCCCATAAAGTGGGGTTACGGGTATGCCTCAAACCCCCTGTGACCCCCCCCCCTCCCCAATACACAATCAGTGCAATGAAGGGGGGCTCCGCCCCCCCTCTAACCCCCCGGTTAACTACGTGGGATAGTCGTGGAAAGAATATAACACAACCCAACACCAACCTGAATGCCTTCTCTAATGAATCAAGTTCTCAAAGATGAACCTTATGTTGAATGTTATCCTTTAAATTCCCTATGAAGACATCAATCCTCTGCTTCTCTGGAATATCCTTTACCCTTATATTCAATTTTTGGAAGTCCTCAATGTTCTCTGCCATTGAACCCTTTTGTTTGAGATTTATCAATTGGCTAAAGAAGGTGTTGCTCTTTGTCTCCTCATAATGTACTATCATTTCCTCCATGAAAATTAACCAAGTGAAAAGTGGTTTACGAGAAGAAATCCCTTTATACCATAAAAATTGGTTCGGTTTTAAATATATAGATGCAATACGTACATTTTGCAATAGTTGCACATCATGTAAATCAAAATATTTCTCCATCTGTAGTATCCATGTTATGGGATCCTTGCCATCAAACTTCCTCATATCAAGCTTTGGAATATGGTGAGTCTTCAATCCAATGTTAGATTCTATGAATCATGATTAACATTTATATTTTTCTCATCATGACTTTCCTCTACTACCTTTTTGTCATTAGGAGGCCTTTCTTGTAGCAACGTTGTCCCACCTTCCTTCAAACCTTCCATGTCTTTCTTCAAATATGCTTCCATACCATCGATATTAGCTTCCATGGCACATATAAAACTATTTATCTTAGCTTTGATCGCATTCTTCAAATCATCCATCCAATTTTTCTTACTAGGTGTTTCTATTTTCTTGATTCGAGTCATTATTTTTCTTTCTTTTAGGAGCTCGATATTTAAACGACTGTAACTCTGTAATTTTAGATCTTCAAGTTCTAAAATTTTGGCTTGTGGTAGCTCTCTGAGTCCTCTTTCCAACCCCACTAGTCTGATCAATATTGGATTCTTCAATAAATAATTATGCCAAATCTCCTAAGATGACCTGACTATAGACTACTTTAGTAGAGCGAACTTGTATGACCTGCCACATGTAATTGTTTCGACCTTCAGACCTGAAAAAAATACGCAAAAAAGTACAGTCCATCTTATTTCTGTAGATTCTTACGAAATTTCAATCTGATGCTCAAAGAGAAAGTTATGATCATTTTCCCAAGGTCACATGTTTGGAATGTAATTCCGGAGTCTCCAAAAACCCTAAATTTCTTGGACCGTATCTCCTAAAATATAGCAAAACAAGATCTTAAATTTGGGCCCGAGCTTTGACCAGATTTCGGCACAAATGGGTTTTAATTTCAGAGTTTTAACCTTCATAGAAACAAAATTATAGCAAAACTTCCACGATGACCTGTTTGAGATGGAATTCTTGAGCTTGCAAAAACACTAACTTCTGTAGATCATATCTCCGAAAATATAGCGCGACAAGATCTGAAATTTGGACCCGAGGTTCAAAACGATTTTAGATCAAATGGGTTTTTTTGTTAGCTTCTGAAACTTCATAGAGAAAATGTTATAGAGAAAATTCCACGATGACCTGTTTGGAGCAGCGAAACCCTAGAATCCAAAGATCTGATACCAAATGTTATGAAAACAGCTCACAAAAATATAGAAAAGATAGATCAACGACTTAAAAATCAACCTCTTCGAGGGAGAAACCTCCTTTACATTACAAAAATGAACAATTCTTGGATGATACAAATGAAAAGGCCTCCTTTCTATATATAGGAGTCTAAGGGGTCATAATATAATCACAACCGACATAACAATAATAATGTAAGGGCACAACAATAACAATAGTGGGCTTCTATGGGGCACAATAATAACAATATGGGGACTACATGGGCACAACAATATAATAAGGGGGTTGCACTAATAACAATAAGGGGTTACACTAGTAGTATAGGGACCTAACTGATCCTCTATGTCAAGATGACGCGCTTCCATTTTTTGGTGATTGTCAATATGCTAATCTCAGTAGTGAATCAAATGCAATCAATTCTTTCAATCAATCCGTAACCTTGAGCAACAATCATTCCAATGATGATGACTTTGTTGATGTACGTGATCACGATTGCCTAGGTGCATCAACTGATCTCTTGGTTTCTCATGAAGATTTTACTTTGGATCCAGAATCTAATTTAGTCAAAGAAGATGTGCTTATCGAAGCTTCCTCTTCATCTCACTATCCCTTATGCTCTACCATCTGTGATGCATCTACTTGCAACGGGGGTACTCCATGTTCTTCAAGTATATCATCTGATGAGTCAACCTCTCAATTGGCACAAGTTGGTGAGATTATCCATGATTCAAATGAAAATAATCAAATATTTGAGTACTCTTCCCAACCCTCATCATCTCTTCACTTGCATGAAGACATGTTGGCTTGATGGGCCCTGACCCAGGTTCAGCGTTAGGCAGTCAAGTAAATCCCTACACTACTGGCCCTTTCGGCATCAGTCCGCGGAGCGCAGACCGAAGTCTCACCCAAAGCAGTATGGGGGGATGCAACAACCAAATTTCTACACCCTGAGATGGTTGTGACGTCAGTTTTCTACCTTAATCCCTTCCTTTGTGCAAATAGATAAGCCTTTAGAGCTTATTGATGTATTTCCTCTTCTCTCTTTCAGAACCTCCGCGAAGGTATCCGACTGTCCTTTGCGCAACCCTAAATAATGATCCAGACACTTATGCACCTCTATAACTATGTTATTGTCTCATTTCCTAATTATCTTAGTGGTTAGCCAACTTTATCATGTAATTAAGATTACCCTCGCGTAAGCATATATTATTACTTGCGTTCAAATAACAGATAGGAACAAATACATTCACACATTAATTGAACATTATAATGTAAACCCAAAACTCAACATATCATAATCATATGCAATAATCTGAGACAGAAAACACAGTGATTCCAAAATAATTCTCTTTATTTATGATTCAAGTTCCCTATAAAGACTCTATCTACCCTGCGAACACAACTGCAGGGGTCCAGACACTCAACTGTGGAATTCCACCCTAGGCCTCTGCGCACTCAGTTGCAGAGCCTCTTCCTACGCTAAGACTCTCTCTCTTAGCTCACCCAAACTTACCAATGACTCATGACTTCTTAATTACTTACTATACTTCCCTCTTAGATCTTCTAAGACTTCCCTTTTTATACAATCCCATGGTCCGCGGACCATGGGTAGATCTCCAAAACCGAAACAACTTATCTAGACTAAGGGCAGAAAACCCTTTTAACTTTAGACATCTTCATGCTTCACAACCACAAAATGTAGAGACTTTACATTTATTTACACAAAATTCGGGCCTTCTGCCCCAAACATTGACCCCTAGGTGACCCGTTCCCAACAGGCCCCCAACACAAACATGGTGACTCACCCTTGAGTCACTCGGCTGGCGTAGAGATCTTGTCACAAAGACCTCCCAGCTCGACCTGAACAATTGCTACCTCGCAGTGCACTGCGTTGCTGCCTGCGTCAGCTCCTCAACCAACTGTTCTGTCACTGGTCCTGCACTAGCAGTCTGTAGCTTCTGCTGAGTCTCCTACAAAGTGGCCATCCAAGGGGCCTCATGTCATCTTAGGGGTGCACCAACTCTCCAAATCAACATCCTAGCACAAAATACCAATGTCCAAGCTCTTGGTCTAGGAAGAGGGTCACATCATCAATGTTAAGTCTTGATCAAGGCCAAGGCTCCACAAAAGGGATCTAATGTTTAGCATCAAGTGTCTTGCATTACCAAAGAATGTGGTTATAAAACCTCTTCAAAGTATTGGAGAAGCATCATTTCATCCACAAAGGGTCCTAGTTGCACCTACAAGAATAAACTAAAAAATACTCAAGGAATAAAGTGAGATAAACATCATAGGTACAAGAACCATAAAAGAATCAAGGTGGACCATATTCAATTTTAAAGTCATTAAAATACTTCACACAAGTGTCGTCTTCAAATGTCTTACTAGCTTATGATTGTGCACAAGTTACCTCACTTAGGTGAGACTTATCATATAACCTTATTAGGTCCTTCCAACCCCAAGGGGAGGAACAGTTCCTAGGCCGAATCTTTCATAGCATAGGTACAAGTTATTAGTGTTATAGCTTGGAGTTTACTTCATGAAATATGTTATATTCTTATATTGGGTTATGCAAATCATTGTCTGTGAGCATGTTTGTGGAGGGAGCTCTTAGTTACTTGAGTTACCTTCCCTCGCCTTTATTTTCCCAAGACCCTAATATTTCATGTTTATTTTCTTGATTTGACATGGCATGTTTAACAAGATTTATTGATTTATCAAGTAATAATCAGGATATGATCCGCCTTTAATGATGGAAAATGTATTGCTTCATCAAGGTCGATATGTTTACTAAGCGTTCCTTTTACTTTTATAGGTGTGATAAGCATGGATGCTCTCGAAGATGAGTAGCTATGTAAGAGTGGGTAGAGCTCAAGCTACAATTGGAATTTTCTTGCTTTATATCCTTTTCCATTCTTTTAAATTTTTACAAATGGGTGCTCCTTTTTGTTTTCTTATAGTTGCATCATGCTTGGGTGTATTAAACGCTTCTTCTCATAGAACAAGGAAATAAGGAATCAATACAAGTGACTCCAAATATGTCAAGTCCACCAGCCAACCACATATTTCCAAGTTCGATCTGATAAAAAGGTACAAATATATGAATAAAGAAAGTTCATCCTTAGTAGTTGTTTGGTTCTCAAGATCTATCGATTATCAAAATTTTACAGGGAGAGAAACCAAGAAGCCTTCTTAAGAGAGAGTCTCTTAGTCCAAGAAGCAGTAGAGAAACAAGCCTTAAAAGAAGAGTCTAGCGTATTTCTAGATTTCACTTCAAAATGTATTCTTCCACTCAAATTGGCTAGTTTTAGCTACTCTCACTGGGGGTTTGCCTAACACCGAGTTGCTCATCCAACTGGGGGTAACCCGGAGGTTAATAGCTAATTGAGCATGCCATGAGGTAGTTAAGATCTCGTAAATACCTTTATCAATCAAAATATGGGATGATTGACATTAGGGAATTATGACAAGTATTAGGTTTGAATAAAATCGAGTGCTTCCATCATTAGAGCCTCCTATTTGTGCCTATGGTAAAGTAAAATTACAAGTGCGGACACAAACAAAATCCTCTAGCTCGATAATGGGTCTAGCCACAACTGATACATTCTATGGAAGATTTCCTTAGGTTAGAACCGATTAAGAGGGCCTACCTCTTAGTACACTTATCCCATTTTATCATGTCCTTGCTTGCTTGCTCCAGCTATCTCTTGCTTCCTTCTTCAAACACCTAAAACAAGTAAACAATAGCAAACAACAGTCGTGATAATAGATAAATTGTAATTCAATCTACTTAACAAGTCAAGAAACATTACATGAAATCAACCAAATGAAGAAGATAACTCTTCGAGCAACAAAGGAGAGAACCCAGACAATTATGACAAGAAGAATCAGTCAAATCAGGGGCAATCAGGCTACAAATCTCTCAGAGAATCCATGACATGCAAATTTCTCTTTTTAGTAGGTCAGTTTGTTAGGCAGTACACTAGAATTCACAAAAAAATTCAAGAAGTCCTGAAATCAAGCCTAGGAGAAGAGATTGTGTTCCTATCTCATGGCTTAGAGGTTCTTCATGGTACAGTCTTTGTAATGGGAGCTTGCTCCATCAAAGCATTTTGGTAATATAAAAACTACCCAACCTTGTTAAAAAAAAAAAAAACAAGTCAAGAAACATTAAGCCATGAATATGTAAGATGACAAATCATGTAGGAAATCAATCGATAGTTGCATATATATTGAATCAAGAAGAGATTACAACCATTTTCTTGACGTTTCCATTCTCCTCTGACAAGACGAGGTTCCCACACACGTCTGCTAGCATTCCATGATGACCTCAACAACAATAGTTTTAAGGCTCTTCCCTTTAGGCTTCACTCCAAACCAAATCCACACTTCTCCTTCACACAACTAGAGAGCTACAACTATGAATAGCTTGTTGTTTACTCCAAACTTAATTAGCACTAGCACACCCACATTAACACTCTAATACTAACACTAACACTAGCTTGTGCTTGGGAAAATAGGAAGTTTATATAGGATGAATGGATGGGATGGATCCTCTTCTCATGGGAGAAGGTATTATCCCTTGAGGTAGTTCCATTATTATAGGGTAAAGGAGCCCAAATTGACATCCTCGACCCCATTCGGCCAAACCATTTACCAGACTTCCATTACAAAGCTTCTAGAGCTAGAAGCTTCGGCTCTTTATTTAAAAAAAATTCCATAAGAGGACCAGCCCGACTAGAACAAAGCTCAGTCGCTCTGGTTGGTGCTAGGGACAGTTCTAATCCCTGCATATCAGTGTGAGGAAGCCAAGGGTCATTAGTGCCGGTCTTGTAAACTAGGCAAAATAGAAGTTTCAGGGGAAATGGTGCAAAAGGGAATTGATCTGCTAATGAAGAGGGACACAATGGGGGTTTCTTCATGAAGGGGAAGCATGTGGGGTTCACTGTAGAGGTCCTCTAGGATCAAGGAATGGGGAGTACAGGGATAGTGACAAAATGTTGTGTAACAAATGCCCCCTAAAGCATGAAGGCCGAACTAGAGTGAGGGATGAAATGCTTTATGAATCAGTGCGGGGAACCGTAGTCTGCCATTGGAAAACCTGCAAGCAAGTACAGATACATATACATAACTAAGAACTCTGTCAAATTATACATGAATTGTGGCATGGACATAGCCATCCAGAGAATGATCATGTAAATGGATCCAGGTATGGGCACAGCCATTCGTCAAAGAGGATCATAATGAAACCAAGGTATGGTCACAGCCATCCAACAATGAGAAGGATCACATATGATAACTCATGGTATGGTCGTAGCCATCCATATGAAAGAGACATGTATATCAACATAACCATGTCACATCACCTCACAACCTGGACTTTTGTGATCTGAGTCCAGGGTCTTTCGCTCCAACACTACTTGATCAGAGTACAAATTCTAACATGTGAATAGATGGGTTGATGTCGAACATGCTAGAAAGTCGCTTGATTACCAATCAATGATGTAAACTATTAACAAGCGTGAGATAAACCACCAATAATGACAATGGTCCTCAAGGTACTAGTAGCACAATCCACGGAATGTGAATAGAGGAACTGAAGTCAAACACCTCTGAAATCACTCGATCGAAAGCTAATGATGTGAACTTGTTGTCGAGTGCAAAGAACTTGTCATTAGGGCATGCAAGCTCTAAGGTACTGGAAGGTAGTCTCTCGGTCAACTTCCCAGATAATGAGCTGAAGCCGACGGGAAATGACCGTGTCAAAGGAGGGCCATAATGTTTCCCACATCATCGACACAAGACAAAATCATACAAAATGATTGTGGATGATACAGAGAATCAGAGGTAAGTGTAACTACAGAAGGACAATTTTTGAACATATTGGCGACACGACTGGAAGTTTGGCAGCCTTTGTATCCATAGGATCGGTGGTCATGATGACATGGCAGAGATCAGATGGAAGGCAAAATGAAAATCCCAACCCAGGAAGGTCAGTGATACAAAGGAGGATATCCCATCCCGACCCGAAGCAAAAAGTGTCATGTTCAAGAGTGAGTTGTTGACACAACTGATTAGATTTCCAAATTTCCCCCACCATTTTTGGTAGGTACCCCAATTATTTTTTAATCGCAATCTTGAAGGGGATAGCATTTGCTTGCACTATAAATTCATCATTCAAACGAATTCGACCTAGTAATTTTAACGAGCTCGAGGAAGGAGAACCTCATGTTCGTCATGACGACGAATCCGATGTCGTTTAATATTTTAACGAGTCTGACAAAGGTGTAACTCAGCATCTTTTTCATGTTTAAAGAGTTTGAAATGTTAGAGAATTATATATTACAGAGCAATGGAACACATAAAATATTGCAGAAATATAAACACAGAAAACGCATAAAACAAGAGAGACACAGATATATGTGGTTCACCCAGTTTGGGCTACGTCCAAGGAGAAACCTCTAGAACTTCTTTTTATATTATCCAGCAAACTGAAGAGATACAACCTACAGTAGATCCGCTGTAATTCCCTCTTCACTCTCAATCTCCTCTTTCTTCCTAACTCAGAATACAAATATGCATAGACGCAATACAATTCCCTCATATATAGCAAGGGGTTGCCTTCTAGGGAAAAAAAACCTAAATTAAACATAACTTCTACCATCAGATCTTTGCCTAATGAACGGACGAGATTGACTATGAAATTACAACATTTTACGAGGCAATTTTACATCTATTCTTAGCTTCGTGGGCACTGCCCCCGATCCCCCGCCAGGGGGGTGCTCCCAAAGGTCGTAGCCGCCCCCCCAGACCCCCCCTGCAACAAATATTTTACGGGCGGCATTGTCACCCCATTACAAACTAGGGTCCAATGCGGCGATACCTTTGAATACAGAAGATAATCATGCTCCACACCCAACATGAAAAAGAAACGGAAAAGAAAACTCCACAAGGTCCCTTTTTGTACATTTGTGTCTCTCGAGCTCGAAAAGGTAAAAATGATACATGAGAGAATTGCTTGACCATTTCAGTCAAGGAGTACCTTTTTCGTAAATAGTGCATCCCAACTCGAAAAAGGGGTAAATGTATACTTGGCGCACGATGCTTCGCATCCGTTAACGAGTTTGAAATGACAAGGGCTTGGCAATATTTTTGTGTTTAAAGGGTTGGAAAAGAGCTTGAAAGCGGCCCTCCCATTTTTATTCTTTTTAACGAGTCAAAAAGGGAAAAATACTCGGCAATATTGTCATTTTTTACGAGTCATAAAAGAGCTTAAAGGTGACTAGTACTAGAGGAACGAGTGGTATAAAGGGTAGCAACTGGTTCCGACAATGGTGAAACTTCTCAAAACATGTAATGGTCAAGAGGTTGGCTAATAAAACCACTCATAGTCACGGTTCCTTAGGAAAGGAAAAACAACCAAGTGAAAGCATATGATCGGCCAAAGAGATGGTGGCCATGGAACGAAACAACCAAGGCTCATCTAGCAGAAATTCACTGATAAAAACAGCAATCACGAGATGTAAACCAGGCATGGTTCATTTTTACACAAGCTTGAACCATGGATAACTCTGCTTGGATTCGGTTTCATGTTTACACAAGCTTGAAACGAAAAAATATGCTTGAATAAGTTCGCATGCGCCCAGCATAATGACTCACACCGAGGTACATGCCCCCAAGCTTCATTTCATTCAACTAGGTGGATGGAATGAAGGTTCACTTTCAAGATCCAAGAAAGACTCACCTGGGATTTTACGAGATCTTAAGTAAAGACTCAATTTGGAAAAGGGAGGTGTTTCATTTTTTAACAAGGTTGACACAGTAAAAGAACTATCCTCGAGACCCTTGTTTCATTTTTTAACGAGCTTGACACAAGATAAAGGGCTATGCTCACACCCTTTGTTTCATTTTTTAACGAGGTTGAAACAAGACCAAGGACCATCCTCATAACCCTTGTTTCATTTTTTAACGAGGCTGACACAAGACCAAGAACTATCCTCACGAGTTGATCATGGACCATAAGAGAACATGGCTCCCAAGAGGTCTTCACTAGACAAAAGAACTATGCTCTGGAAGTAATACATGTCATTTGGTACCAAAGACAGATCAAGTTCCAATGCCCCCAGTACATAATGTACAATACCATCTGTGTGATCATTAGCAGATGTGGAGACGGAACGGGTAGCCACATAATTGACCTGTGGCAGGGAAGGTACTGCTTGAAAACAAGAGCTGATAGGGGATGATGGTTGCAAAGGAGGTGCCTGGTGACCAATGAATGACAATTGATCAATGGTCACTATTCTCCCTTCATGCGGAAAACAAACCACACGAAAAAGCAAAGAAACAAGAGCTCCCATGACATAAACATAGTCACATCCAAGGAGAAGATTGAAATCTAACGGACCTTGGACTACCATCACATCTATATAGATGGTCTTTCCTCCCAAAGTAATAGGGAACTTCGGAAGGATCCCTAAGGGTTGACTGGTTCCTCCGTTGAAAGCCAACAGATTTTGGGTGACAGGCACAAGCTGTGGGAAACCCAAAACTCGCCAAGTAGTAGAAGACATGATGCTGACAGATGCACCTTCATCTAATATAGTGCTAGGTACTACCATATTATTGGATTGTACTACGATTTGGAAAGGCACATAAGATGGGAGGCAAAAAGCAGTCAAGTGACTCCAATCGAAAGAAACGACAGAATACTTGGTGGGGGTATCACATGATTGCCCCCATGCTCTGCAAGAATAGGAGAAGGAATCTCTTGAACAACCGGGATGGGAAGGTCACTCTTTGATTCATGGGAATCTGAGGAGACAAGAAGAACATGAGCAATATGATCACTACTCTCTTCATGAACAGAGTGAGCAACTGGAGGCGAAGCCAAGTCGACACTCTTTTCGACCAGTGGTTGGTTGGGAACAGACAAAAAAGAGTCACGCTTAGGAAGAGTAGGACGGGAAAGAGATGAACCCAAGTCAATCTCTTGACCAACCAGGAGAGGGTCAGCAGAAAGCCTCCGATAACCAACAGGGAGTTGGGGTTGAGGAGCTACAAGGTTTTCTGAAACTTTGGAAGCTTCATCCATAAGAGGAAAAAGGTGAAGAAGATGCTCTCCTTCACATAACCCACAAGGGAAACTAATCTTTCCCTTCTTCTTACCATCATTAGCTGAAGGTGTAACATCGACATGATCTCTAGAGGTCGATGGGGATGGTCGGTTCAGGTTTTGAGACCATACCTTTAAGACTCGGGGAATGCCAGGAAAGTCTCAAAGGATATGGTCACCCTTACACAGCCTGAAAGGGAATTTTACCTTCCGCGAAGGATCAGAAGGTTTGTCGATAGAAAGTGCATTTGTAGTAACAGCCGCACGGTTGGCCTCTTGCTTATCTGACTTCTTCTTCTTCGTCTTTTTCTTCTTCTTCTTAGCCTCCTGGTTACTAGATTTGAAACTTTCACCAAACGAAATAGAAGAAGAGGGTGAAGAAATGGGGGAAGAACATGAGGGGTCAACCTTAGAACAAAGGAGACGTTTGGACAGGAGTCGGGATGCTCGGGACCACCGAGGTCAAAATCAACCAGATAGGTTGACCAATGGTTAACCCAGGAAGGGACAACGTTGCCATATAAGGAGCACCAACATTTCCAAAAGAAGGCAAAGGACCAGGATTCCCATCCGAGGGGAACCCTTGGCTGGTGGACTCTGGAAATGTGGCCATTGGAATTGACCTTAAAGAATTACTAAGGAAGATAACTTTTACTAGGAATATTTCGTGGGCAGTTACTTTTAAGACACTGAAACAAAACTTTTCCTTTTCATATTTAAGAGTCGAGAAAAGGATGAAAGGTGACTCTAGTTGCTTTTAGAATTAATGAGCTCGAAAGGACAAGCGCTCATATGATCTTTTGAGTTTAAACAATCAAAAATATCAAATGACTACTCAGGGTATTCTAGACAAAAGGATTACCAAGTAATTGTGAACTACAGAATACCTCCCGGCAAACCAAGAAGTATGGGCACGCAATCTCCCCGAATGTTGTGTTTGGTATATCACGTTTACAAGGTAGTAGAATCAACATCCTATGGATAAAGGATTACAACCTAGTGGGGTCTCCCTTTATATACTCGACGGTATGAGGAGCACAAGTCCGTACTAGCGTTGTCTAGTGCCAAAGCGAACGACAACCGCTAGGTGTAAAGACGCCGGAACATGTCTCTAGCCTAGACCACTAAATGTGAGCGTTAAGTTTCAATGCTTCCTTAGGTTAATTCAGTAAATTCTAACGGTTAATCTTGAATTAGGTCTCAATTACAAGGCCCTACCGCTATCATATGACAAAACTCCTACATGAAGCTATATGAGAAAAGAGATCTTTGCTCGATGAAAGTTAACACTAATTGAGGGATAGAGAGCACACAATCAATGCAACAATCAAAGAATCAAAACTTTCGCTAATACATGTCCTAAATGCACTTAACTATATTTTAACAACAAAAGAAGTTTCATTTCATTTCCATGCCTATGATGATGCAATTCTAGCTTCTCAATGACACTACTAATGCAATATTTTCGCTTAAGTAAACTAGAATGATGTTCTTCTTTTCATAAAATGCAAAAATGAATCTTTCACATAAAGCACTTTGAATGAAAATTTTTACAATTCCGAACAAACAAGCATCGATCAAATCCAGAGCATCATAAATGAAACTAAAAGCAACTTCTTCCCTAAACCGAACAAACCAAACACATAAATGCTTCAATTAACAAACCAGGCAATGTAATCTATGCTCGGAACGAGAAAAGAGACACTTGAAATAAGAGAACAAATGAGATTCTTTCACTCATTGAATTGAAAATGAAGCAAACAGAGCATCCTAGTCACTTCTGGGCAGAAGAAGAGAGTCTAAGGGTCAAGACACACTGGCATTGGAATGGGAGAAATTCTAATTTTTCTTAACTCAGAGACCGAAGTGACTTTTGGGCCAAAAGTAGCGTTGATTGGCATGACCTTCAGGCTAAAACTAGCACTAATAGGCTTGATCGGCGTGAGTTTTTGGTCAAAAATAGCGCTAATCGAGGGATTCAAAGAAAAAATAAAAAAGAACTTCACACAGGGCCAGACTTAACACATCAGAGGGTGGGCTAAACCAAGCAAGCACACAAAGCAAGCTAAATGAAGCTCTGTAGTTAGGGAGAATACAGTTTACAAGGCTTACGGGGTCAAAGTCATGAGAGCTAAACACACTGGCCAAGATTGGGGAGGAACCCTAATCTTCAATTACATGCATCGGCATGACTGCCTAACTGACAACAAGCGCCAGAGGCTGGTTGGCGTGACTGTTTCTCAACATATCACACTGATCGGCGTGACTGTCAGCGGATTAAGCGCACTGATCGAGGGAGCCAAGAAAAAAAATAAAAAATTGAAACAGGGACCAGATCTGCTACTATGAATTTCAAACTCAAGCTAGTAAGCAGGAGAAAAGAAACAGAACCAAAGGGAAAAAGTGGAACTAGAAAAGTTCACACGAAATCATGAAATCTAAGACAAACAAAAGGATTGGATCCCCAGTGGAGTCGCCAATTTGTGGTGAAGTAAAACTATAAGTGCAGACACAAACAAAATCCTCTAACCCGATAATGGGTCTAGCCACAACTAATACATTCTATGGAAGATTTCCTTAGGTTAGAACCAATTAAGAGGGCCTACCTCTTAGTACGCTTATCCCGTTTGATGATGTCCTTGCTTGCTCGCTCCAACTATCTCTCACTTCCTTCTTCAAACACTTGAAACAAGTAAACAACAACAAACAACAACCGTGATAATAGACAAATTGTAATTCAACCTACTCAACAAGTCAAGAAACATTAAGCCATGAATATGTAAGATGACAAATCATGTAGAAAATCAATCGATAGTTGCATATATATTGAATCAAGAAGAGATTACAACCATTGTCTTGGCGTTGCCGCTCTCCTCTAACAAGACTAGGTTCCCACACACTTCTGCTAGCATTCCAAGATGACCTCAACAAGAATAGTTTTAAGGCTCTTCCCTTTAGGCTTCACTCCAAACCAAATCCACACTTCTCCCTCACACAACTAGAGAGCTACAACTATGAATAGCTTGTTGTTTACTCCAAACTTAATTAGCACTAGCACACCCACATTAACACTCTAATACTAACACTAACACTAGCTTGTGCTTGGGAAAAAACAAGGTTTATATAGGATGAATGGATGGAATATGGATCCTCTTCTCATGGGAGAAGGTCTTATCCCTTGAGGTAGTTCCATCATTATAGGGGAAAGGAGCCCAAACTAACATCCTTGACCCCATCCGGCCAAACCATTTACCAGACTTCCATTACAAAGCTTCTAGAGCTGGAAGCTTCAGCTCTTTATTTAAAAAACTTTCCATAAGAGGACCGGTGCAACTGGAACAAAGCTCAGTCGCTCCGGTCGGCGCTAGGGACAGTTCTAATCCCTGCATATCGGTGTGAGGAAGACAAGGGCCATTAGCATCGGTCTTGTAAACTAGGCAAAACAGAAGTTTCAGGGGAAATGGTGCAAAAGGGAATTGATCTTCTCATGAAGAGGGACACAATGGGGGTTTCTTCATGAAGGGAAAGCATGTGGGGTTCATTGTAGAGGTCCTCCAGGATCAAGGAATGGGGAGTACAGGGAAAATGACAAAATGTTGTGTAATAATGCCCCTCCTAAATAATGAAAGAAAGACCCTAAGGAAGGTCACACTCAACTAGCGACACATGATAACCACTAAGGTGAAGGGAACAACTACATAACAAACAACAATATATAATCGAATTTCAACTTGTGATCCATACTATAATGCCTCGAACATTAAATAAAGAACTTGAAAAAAACAAATGGTTAAAGTACCTGCCAATTAATGGCCCACCTTCATTAGATGAGTGGAATAAATATATTTTTCAAAAAATGGATAATAGACATTTGAGGATATCCATTTGTTGATCATGGTATGGATGTTGGATAACAAGCTACAATGTAGGAGAAAAATTTCTCCAAGGGTTACCCATGTATCTAGATGGTTAACATATATTTTCAACTCAAGGACATGTGCTCACCAGAGAACGTACGATCCATGTGCTTGAACAAGGAGTACATGAGATTCCTAGCAATCATTGGTGCTTGTAGACCTGTAACCTACATCACTCTAACATTTATTATATTCTACAAGAAACCATTAGTAATATAGTAGTAGGGTGATACAATCACCCTAGAATAGGGAAATTTATAAAGGCCTAAATTACCAATTTTTAATTTTTGGAATAAATAATGGAGTAACTATGCAATGAAATCAATATGATAAAAGAAAGGAAGGATGCAAAATGAATATGTCTAACACTTAGCCTACTGTAACCTACATTAACATATGAAAATTAATCAAGTATAATCATATAAACAACTAAGCCAAGTTAGCATCATATTAAAACCAACAACTTTACCCTTATCATTGATTACAAAACAAAAAAATGATATGTCAAGTATAAGTACAATGTAGGAGAAAAATTTCTCCAAGGGTTACCCATGTATCTAGATGGGTAACATATATTTTCAACTCGAGGACATGTGCTCACCATAGAACGTATGATCCATGTGCCTGAACAAGGAGTACATGAGAATCCTAGCAATCATCTGTGCTTGTAGACCTATAACCTACATCACTCTAACATTTATTATATTCTACAAGAAACCATTAGTAATATAGTAGTAGGGTGATACAATCACCCTAGAATAGGGAAATTTATAAAGGTCTAAATTACCAATTTTTAATTTTTGGAATAAATAACGGAATAACTATGCAATGAAATCAATATGATAAAAGAAAGGAAGGATGCAAAATGAATATGCCTGACACTTAGCCTACTGTAACCTACATTTACATATGAAAATTAATCAAGTATAATCATATAAACAACTAATCCAAGTTAGAATCATATTAAAACCACCAACTTTACCCTTATCCTTGATTACAAAACAAAACAATGATATGTCAAGTATAAGACGATCAAAAGTTAATATCCATCTCACACATTGATCAAGCAATCAAAATCATTATGATGGACTATAAAGGCGTTTAAATAAAACAATGTTGGTGCATCCTTGCTCCAAGCAATGTTTTCATGACACAACCCTATCGTCTTAGAAGAGTGATCCATATTTCCTAGGAAATAACTATTACCCAGGAAATAACTTCTATATCTCCCGTGAAATCATCCCCAAATTCGTGGGAAAGGATCATTGCGAATCTACAAAGGTTTCTCAACAAAAACGGGGACAAAAATGGAAGGATGATTTTGGGTCTTAAAAGAAGAAATTTCTCCAATTCTAAGGTTTGTTGCATAACTTGAAATCTTGGAAAACAATCTATGAATACAAAATAACTATGTCCCATAGCTATTTCAATCCCAAACATATCAATTTTATTTTTGTCTTCAGTGACAAGTTGAGGATAAATTGTAAGAAGAGATGGTTGAAAAATCTTTCTCTGAGAAACCTAATGTCCTTTATAAATATTAGACTTAAAATGATTCTTCAATGTTGATGTGAGATATAGATAGTCATCTAAAGTTGAGTATAGGGATGTTTAAAAATTTCCATGAGAAAGAAGTAATGATGATTGATAAATATGTGATCATACCCTCCTTAAGTTGCTTAAGATCATCATTATATGTGCAAGGCTGGAAATGGTTGAGAATTTTCCAAAATTGAACTTTTAGAGGATGGCTTCCGTAATAATTATTTAGTATCATGTCTAGTATCATAAATAGGGTTTAAATTAAAATGAAAACAATTTATATTCCACTTATGTCTTCCAATGTGTATATAATCATTTAGATCCTCAATTTGCAAAAAATATTTCATTTCAAATTTTTCAAAAGATATATCCCAAAACTCAAAAAAATTGAAAGAAAAATTGACTCACCTCATTCTTTTCCTCGTGAGGAAAAATCTTTTCTTCAACAAGATATCCTTCATGGACATAGTCCATAGTGTGAGTAGCTTCGTCTCCCATAAAATCATAGTATTCATTATGACCTTCATCAATTCTTTCATCTTTGATCAAATCAATCAAGGTTTCTTCTTCTTCATTAGTTTCTTCTTCTTCAAGGATATCATCACTATCTTCAAAAGGAAACTCTCATTCTGTACAAATGCTTCACCTTGCTAGGGAAAATCTAGAAGAACCTATTTTTGAAGAGATTTGGCCAAGTCCTGAAGGACATGTTCGTACCTTTGGAATTTGAAATCTCAATGCTTAAGAAATTCTTCAATAAGCTATGAAATGGATGATAAGCTCTTTGGGCTATAAGAACATTTATTCCAATACAAATGTTTTTCTCTTAGAGAACTAATGAAAAGCATCATACAGATGCATGTACCACATTAATTTTTGAAATGTATTTTAAGATTATTTTTTTTGACATGAGTGATATCCAAAGAAGAATTCCCATCAAATTTTGGACAATTCATGTAGCAACTTGGACTAATGTAGCAATTGGGTATCCTAGAACATCCTAGTATTGGGGCACATTACACTTAGCAGTTCATCATAACCTCATCATGACTTACACTCTGGCCATCATTAGATCCTCTTCCATACATTATCAAGGGCACATATTACCACTTTTCAGTCACTGCTACTAGACATTCCCTATCATTTGACACATTTTCTATTTTTAGGGTTTTCTATTTTTGGTAGGTCTATTTTTAGTAGGGATGCTATGTAAGATGACATGTTGTCTTGACTAGTTGGTTGGAGGATAACATGGCTAAGTCTTCTCCACTAATTCAAACTATACCATGCATAGCTCTCCTCCCGCATATTTAGTTGTGGCCACCTAACTTGTCTCACCTACTATATGTTAGTTGACTTTTAATCCTATTTTGAAAAAAATAAACATTTACATTGTATTAATTATTTGAATATAAATAAATTGAAAAAAATTGAGAATGTTTACAATAGTAGTTTTATTTCCAACCATATAACAATGAATTATTATCCAAAATAGAAAAGAAAAGAAAATCTAATAATATTTTACTTATCATTATATAACAATGAATTGTGGTTAATACATTATCCAAAAATAGAAAAGAAAATCTAATAATATTTTACTTATCATTATATAGTCTAAAATCAATCCAATAAGATATAATTTAAACAAAACATTAAAAAATTAATCACTTAAATAAATATTTTAATTAAATAATTTTTTCATATATATATATATATATATATATATATACACACACACACCATGTTGTGTTGAAACTCTAAATCAAGTTTTTCAAATTACTTGTGGCTTGTATTGAAACTCAAACTTAAATTACCCTTATGATTATATACCTTTTATTTTTAATTTTATTGTGGATAGAAGTTCTTCATTGTAGTATGGTAGAGATGTAATGTTTAACATTTTGACATATTCAAAATAAAATTTAAAGGCTAATAATTAAATCAGTCTAAATCCATTTTAACTTTAGATCCATTTTAACTTTAGATCTATCAAACACCAAGAAAAATCAAATCTCTTTTTACCTCAAAAAAATTAATCCCTTTTAACACTTAGTAAATCTAAAATTAAAATAAATCTATATTTATTAATAATAATATCTAATATATTTATGACAAAATCCAATGAATAAAAATTAAAATTAAACCTAACAACACAATAATGAAACTAGGCTCCACCACAAACCAACATTAACGATTGTGATGTACAATAATGTTAATGCCACCGCCACATTCTCTTTTCCTATATTAAATAATAATAAACATGTATTTTCTCTCTCCAAAATTTATTCCCTTTTGATATATTAAATAACAAGAAACATGTATTTTCCTTCTTGTTGGAGGCACTACCTCACCAAACTTAACTTTGCCTTTGTCACAATAACATCCATTTCAATGTAACGAAGGTCAAAATCACTTTATTATATAAAGCATTATTTTAACAAATTTCACACTATTGTTGTGATCTTGACATCACCAAATTTCCAATTGTTGCTGTTATCTCTAACATCGTTGTCACCCTAACACCCATTTCAAAGTAACGAATGTCAAAGTCACTTTATTATATAACGCATTATTTCTAATAAATTTCACACTATTGTTGTGATCTCTGTTATCTCTCACGTCACAATCATTTAATAATTATGGATTATTTATACGGTAAAGAAGATATATATATATATATATATATAAATTTATTTTAAAGATATTTTTCACCGTCTTTTTTCAAAGAGATGAATCGCGGGGATAATGAGTCCACCTGGCATAACAAAACGATGTTTAAGCAGCATTAACGAGGTGATGCTGGCCCAGAAGGCTGTCGAACACCGTCTTATGGAATGGACTCATCCCTGCACGCGAACATGGGATTTCGCCGAATCATTTCTCGAGATTTGCCGGGCCCTTTTAAATATGAAATTTTGCTAGAATTCTCAAGATTTTGAGGTCAAATAATAGAGAGGGAATCAATGAAGAGTCGTTTACGGAGGCGGAATTGTTGCGGAATTGTTACGGTTGAGGAATTGTTTGGATGGTTAAAAGTGATTGGAATTTTGATAAAAAAATTTCAAAAAATCTTGTAGATCCAGTGTTTGAATCATGTTTTTGATGGCAGAAATGAATTCAGCACCATCAAAAACTTCTAGGACACTTAAAATTATGAATTTTGAGAGCTTTTACTTGGATTTACAAAAAACCATCAAAAACTTCTAGGACACTTAAAATTATGAATTTTGAGAGCTTTTACTTGGATTTACAAAAATCCCTCCTGTATAACCAGAATTTCCATAACTTTCAAGGCAAAAAAGCATAATCGTTAGACTATAACATCAATGAATATAGAAGGAATCAATGGATGCAACCCGTGTGGACAACGACCACTGTTTGGATGTGGAGTTTCCCAAGCAGGGATTCAATTTTTAGATCTATTGGTTATCATTTCAGTTAAAATAATGGAAATTCTGATAAGGTTTTGATAAAATCTATTGAAATTTTAAAAAATTTGAGTCACGGTGTCAAATTTCAAGATTTTGAATAACCTAGTCTAAAAAAACCACAATGTATTCAATATTTTGGGTAAACTAATCTAACAAGACTTCAATAGACTTCCATGTAGGAAACTCCTATTTGAGAGGCAAATAGCGCTCGCCCTCTGAGTGACAGCACGTGAATCGAGATAGCAACATGAAGGGAGACAGCACGTGAATCGAGATAGCAACGTGGAGAGAAAGAGCGAGCACTATTTACCTCGCATATCAAACCGCATTTACTTTTCCATAAAATTAGAAATAAAAGTTTCCCTTCAATGTATTGTGATGCGTATTTATCAATCTAGTGTATATACCCATTAATGGATGAGACTGTATGAACAATGTACGAACTAGTAAATATTGGTTGACCAATATAATAGGGGTGAAGAAGTCCAAGAATTTAGATATTTTTTATTTAAATGCTCCATTGATGGGATGTCAGCAGATTCGCAGCCATTTACTTTATTTCTGGAAACTGACAATTTATGGAATTTGAAAGGCATATCGAACGTTGAATTTGAAACCCACGGTGTTCTCACCGGACATGTACTGGCAATTAGGTCGAAGCGTCATGACCCATGTGACATTTTTGTTGCCAAATACAGTAGAAACATCAACTCTGTCAAATAGGATCAGAACATTTACTCAGCCTTTCCTAAAAGTAAAGGGATTTTGTAATAAAAAGTCAAGACACCATGACACCATTTAAGCACTCAAATTAACAGGTGACCCTTGTACTTCAATTCCAAAGGTGACTGCAACCATTCAATTGGGAAGAGTTCCCAACTTCCATCATTAAGATGATAAAGCTTGAAATAGGTAATGGTAACGAAACATGATAAAGGTTGAAGTACGTAAGTTGGCAGCGAGAATTGCGTGCTTTTTCTTACAGCGATGGAAATTTCAGAACTTTTATAAATTGTAATTTTATTTTTTTACGGAGATTAAAGTGTAATGATGTGCTGTTTCTCAATAAATCACTATTATGGTGCTAATCTATTTCCACCATCAAAAACATGATTTAAACACTGCCTCTACAAGATTTTTTGAATTTTTTTTGCCCGGATTCCAGCCACTTTTGACCGTCTGGGCAATTCCTCTGCTTCATTAGAAAACTCCTTATTGTCTGTTTCACATTTATGATCAATCTTGGCCGAAATGAATTCACCCAAGCAAAAGTATGCAGTTGATTTTATGTAATTTTTTTTACATATATTTTATTAGTTGAAAATAAATAAATAATTTATTAATGAATACTAAATGAGCGAAGCTGTATATACTAAATATTAGATTTTGGTAAATTAATTATTAAAGTGTGAATATATATAACTTAACTTATTTAATATCCATTAACAAACCACATATAAACCACATATTTATTGCGCATCACTATTTTGTGTTCCCAATTACTTGACATGAATAGAGAATTTTATTGTTGACAGTGTTTTTTGCAAGAGTTTGAATCCATTGAGTTCAATCGAATTCTTGGGATTTGCTTTTTAAATAACATTGCTCTTGTTCATTGCAACATGGTGGAGAGAGAAAGTGGTGGGTAAAAAAATTGCCAAGACAAAAAGGAATGCCCGAATGAAACGCTAGGAAAAAATAAGTCAAATGGCAAAAGGGAGACTAAAGTGAGTAGCAAGGAAGAGGAAATGGTCACACTGGAAGAGCTTGGTAATAAGACAATGGATAAGAAATAGTCACTACTTCACATTTTTTTTTATGACTTGGAGCCAAAATTGGCAAGCCTTCCTATGCACAAGAAACATGAGAAGACCAAACAAATTTTGCAATTAGTTTTTTTGGGATGAACATTTTCAAAATGTTTTTGAGACACTAAAAGAAAATCTTACTAAGGCACACATTTTGAGGGGACCAAACTAGTTTCTTCCATTTCACACCTTGATGGGTGCCTTAGACACAACCCTTCAAGCAATATTGTGACAACAAGAAAATCAATCATTTTTCGCAATTTACTTTATTAGCAAGAACTTAACAACTATTGAATTAAGCTATAAAGTAACAAAAAAAGAATGTTTAACAGTTATTGATGCAATTAACAAATTTAGACATTACATTACTAGGTATGTTATTTTTATCTATACCAATCATTTTGCCATATGATACCTTATAAATAAACCTATAACTAATGGTAGGATAACTAGGTGGCTTTTGTTGTTGCAAGAGTTTAATATTACTATTCTAGATAAATGTATGAGGGAAAATTTAGTAGCAGATTTCCTTTCTAAGATTCATAATGAGGTTAAGAAACTCTTGTAGATGATGATTTTCATGATAAACATTTGTTTGCTATATCTACTAACTCTCTTTGGTTTGCAGATGTGGTTGACTATTTGGCTACAAAAAGATTGCCACAACATCTTTTGCCCAATCAATAACCTATTTTTTATAGGGCATCCATATCCTCAATAGTTTTAGGGAGGATAAGACATCTTACTAAAAAGTCATGGTTTCTCATCACTAACAACTTTTCCAACTTTATCAAATGAAAGGTCTACCTAATTGTCCTCATAAATGTCACAATGGATAAATATAGACCAGTGTGGCAGTAACGACTAGTTATTAGAAATATGACTACACTATACAAGTGTCTTTTTTTTACTATAATATAGTAGATTCAAATAACTTAATTTAATTATAGTATAATATATGTTGAAATTTTCAAAATACATTAGTTTCCATTTGTTTTTTTCTTCATTGGACTACTCATATGTTAAGTGGAATAAAATGTATGCAAAATGCATTAATTTCGGTGATGAATTTTGATATGGTTTTGGTGCAATCACATACATCACCATCATAATCATAATCATGGTGTTAGGTTTTATGGGTCTTTGAATTGAGACAAACTCTCAAAATATTAAAATACACTAACTTCATCGAAATATTAAAATTATGTTTTATGAAGTTTTGGAAAGAAAATAGATATATATTTTTTTGGTTATGTGCATTTTTCTTGACCAATATCATTAAAAAACTAATAATATTATCAATATTATTTTAAACAAAATATATAGTGTTAGTAATTATTTGGATGCCAAATTAATATTACTTTACTCACTTTTCATTGAAAGGGCTATAGTAATAATTTCAATGTCAAAATCATATTACATATATTGAAATGGGATTTTTAAAAAGACAAAATTATTTTCAAAATTAGTTTTGTGTATTGTATATTTAATTATTTCAATTCATTGTGATATAATTTATTTATAATATTAGTATATGTTATCTTATTTTTGATATTTTTCATTTTTTGGTATAATTTAAAAACATAAAATTAAAAAAAATAATTAAGCCATAGCTAATGTTAATCAATGTTTTAATTATTATTATTTTGTGGCTACAATATATTTAAAGCGATAATTTCAGCTTTATTTTATTTTTAATTTTTCATTCCATCTTGACTGACTTAGTAACATGTACATTGCTAGTTTCATGGATTTATATAAGTATCTATTGTCAATGCATTATTAGACCATTATAATCTTTTTTGGGACAATATTTATGAGTGTGAACACATGTTTTGATTAAAAAAAATGCCATTTATATTGTTAATTAATTATTTGAAATTAAATGAATTTTAAAAAATGATAATATTTATATTTCTAAATGTAAATTTTTGTTAGTTTATTTTCAATTATGAATTGTGGTCTATTGTTTATATATTATTATAGAATTTTAAAATTTCTAATAATATTTTTATTTGTCAATATATAATTTTTATTTTTTTTAAATTAGAGGAATCAACAATTGGGTCGTGGTCAGCGTTAATTTATTTCCAACCATTGATTTGGCCAATTTTGTATACATTATTAGAGAATTTTAAAAATTCGAATAATATTTTTATCTATCAATATATAATTTTTATGTTTTTTGAACAATTGGGTTGTATTCATCATCCTCTCCTTAGAACATGTTAATTCCAAAAAAAAGACCCTTAGATCTCTTAATTTACACAATATTTCATATCAAAATGATCAGAAACTGAATTATACCCTATAACCTATCAATATATAATTGGAAAAAAAAATCGCATAAATAATATTTATTCATTTAAACAAAACATTAAAAAACTAATAATATAATTAAATGCTTAATTAAATAAAATCCTATAAAAAAAAATTTAAATAGCTCGAGCTTTTAAAGATCAAATTAATACTTGTGACCTATATTCAAACTCGAGATTAAATGAAGTATATAATCATATACCTTCTATTTTTAATCTCATTCATGGCGATACTCTCCAACAACAAAAGCAAAAGGGGATACTCCAACAACGCTACAATGAAATTGGACTCTACCACAACCAAACATTAACCATGGTTATCTGCAGTAATGTTAGTGCCACGGCCACATTCTCTTTTCATATATTAACTAATAACGAACATGTCTTTTCTTTCCGTGCAAAATCTATGTTGGAGACACTGTCAAAGTCACTTGTTCATATAAACCCTTTTTTTCTACAACTCATTAACGAATTTCACATTATTGTTGTGATCTATAACACACCAAATTTCCAATGGTTGTTGTTATGTCTGGAGAGCCATATTTCGTTGTTATGTCTGGAGAGCCATATTTCTCATGCTATTGGGCTTTAAATGAACGGTCGTTCTATATGTACACTGTTCGATTTGGGCTTTAAATGAATGGCGGCTGTATATGTCCACCATTCGATTTTGACCTTAGCAAAATCGAACAGTTGGCATATACAGTCGCCTTTTATTTAAAGCCCGATAGCATGGGATTTATTGGTTGCCGTTATGTCTGACATCACAATCATTTAATAACGATAATTAAATTTATATGGAAGGAGTATGTATATATTTATTATTTTATTTTAAAAATATTTTTTTCCGTCTAATTTTGAAGAATTTTTGAAATTCGCTAGTCTAACAAAGCAAAGGAGTTGCCCGGAAAGTTATGGAAATTCTGGTCATATTGAGAGAAAATCCAGCAAGGATTTTTGTAATCCAAGTTATAGTTGTTAAACTTCGAAATTTTTGATGGTGCTGAATTCATTTCCACTATCAAAAACACGATTCAAACAGTGCATCTACAAGATTTTTTGAAAATTTTTTACCCAGATTCCAATTACTTTTGGCCATCCAGGGAATTCCTCCACCTAATAAGACAACTTTGAAATTAATTGTGATGGGCGAATCGCGAGGATAGTGTGTCCACCTGGCATAACAAGACGATTTTTAAGCATTAGCAGGGTGATGCTGACTCAGATCGCCGATTCTCTTTTTTCGGTAAATAATTCTTCAAAGAGGGTCGCAGAGAGTGGATTCATTCATGCACGCGAACATATGGGGTTTTGCCGAATCATTTCTCCAGATTTGCCGCGCGCCTTTAAACATGAGATTTTGATATAAAAATGATACGTGGAATCAATGAATGCAAAGCGGACCCGTCGGACAGTACAACTGTCCTGACGTGGAGGTTTGCATGCAAGGATTCGATTCTTGGATCTTGTACTGAGCTGAACAGTGGGCATATATATTTTCTTGCATTAATTGTTCAATTGTAAGCCAATTAAAGCCATTATTTGTGGTTTATTTTATTTATTGGAATAAAAAAAGACAATGAATATACAGTTTCTTAAACGCCTAGCGTAAGAGGGTGGAGGAGTTGCTTAGAAAGTTATGGAAATTTTGGTTATATTTAGAGCAATTGTAAATCTAAGTTATAGTTGTTAAACTTCAAAATCTTAGGTGTCCTAGACAGTTTTGATGGTGCTGAATCCATTTTCACCATCAAAAACACTATTCAAACACTGCCTCTACAAGATTTTTTATTTTATTTATTGGAATAAAAAAGGGCAACAAATATACAGTTTCTTAAACGCTTAGCCTAACAGTGCGGAGGAGTTGCCCAGAAAGTTATGGAAATTTCGGTTATATTTAGAGCAATTGTAAATCTAAGTTATAATTGTTAAACTTCAAAATCTTAGGTGTCCTAGACAGTTTTGATGGTGCTAAATCCATTTTGCCTCTACAAGATTTTTTATTTTATTTATTGGAATAAAAAAGGGCAACGAATATACAGTGTCTTAAACGCTTAGCCTAACAGGGAGGAGGAGTTGCCCAGAAAGTTATGGAAATTTCGGTTATATTTAGAGCAATTGTAAATCTAAGTTATAGTTGTTAAACTTCAAAATCTTAGGTGTCCTAGACAGTTTTGATGGTGCTGAATCCATTTTCACCATCAAAAACACGATTCAAACACTGCCTTTACAAGATTTTTTGAAATTTTTTTACCTTAATTCTGGCTACTTTTGACAATTCCTCTGCCTCGTTAAACTACTCCTTTAAATGAATTCGGTACTATATATTCACCATGTTAAGATTTAACAATAGACAGATAAAACTCGGCTCATTTAATACTCATTAACATACTATATATAAAATCTCATTCATTTAATACCCATAAACCAACTATTTCTTTTTAGCCATTAAAAAACCCAGAATTTAAATACTTTTTTTCGAATGATATTTAAATGCTGCATGAATGTCAGGTCAGACTCTTGCCCGCCAAACACGGATGCCGATGAAATTAATTGGTCGCCATTTTGTTTTCTCTCTCTCGAAATTCACAAAATATGGAACTTGAAAGGCAAATCAAACCCGAATTTGAAAGCCATGATGTTGTCACAGGACATGTACTGTCAATTAGGTCGCAGCGTCATGGGACATTTTTGCTCTGATACTGTCGAAACATGTACTGGCATGTGCAAGACTTTGAATCCTTTGCGTTCAATATTATTTTTGAGATGTGAAATTACATGGGTTTAAAACATAGTTATTAAGTTGGAATTCGAGAAAAAAATTGATTAAATTTGGAAGTATATATGTTATTATTTTTTTAATTTTTTGAATATGTCAAAAACTTTAAACGGCTTTCAATCATGTTATAAAAGTTCTAAAAAAATTAGATATTAAGATTAGTTTAAAAAACTCATAAATAAAAGTAAATGAGATAGAATAGAAAAACTAATTCTTCAACCTAATGAAAAGTAAAATATTAATATATCCTCAAAGTTGTTAGTTGATTAATAAAAAAAAATAATAGTTAATACATTATAAGATCATTTTTTAATAACTAAATGAATAAAGTATAGATTAAAGATAAAAGTAATCTAAATAAATAGAACTGGTTTCATTGTTCTCCTAATTATATATAAAAATATTAAAACCATGAATTATATTCTTATACAAAATTCTTTAAAAAAGGGTTAAATTCCAACTAATTTTATTAAGTATCAACAATTTTATTACCTATAAATAGTTTGGAATATCATTACTCATTACTCAATATTGTTAATAAAAAAGTTAATAAAGTGGAAACAATTTTTTTTTTTTTTAAATGAAATTTTAAGTATCACTGCTATTTGTTTTATTTAATATAAAATTTATAAAAACATTACATATAATGTAAAAATTATCATATACACACGTAACTTTGATCAAACAAGGACCATGAAATTTTTAATCATCAATCATAGCTATAGCTGAGTTCCCCATTCGATGAAATAGAGCAAACCATCATTGACATGTCTTCGGAGTATTAGGTTTGAAACTCCTTGTGCTCTCTTTCTTCAATGTTCTGGATGAGCTAAAATTATGTTTCAACCATTGAATATCCTTAAATGTTGACATAACAGAATAATTAAAGGCCAAAGCTATGGTCTGTAAAAGGGACAATTTCACTGGCCATCTACACTTGTAGTTTTCAAATCGCATGGCTGATGAAAGTGATCATGCGAGAAAAATGGAAGATGACTTTTTTTATGCATATGAAAAAAGCAATATATTATCATGTGTAGAATTTACATATTCTTCATAGTCTGCATCTCAATAGGAGCATATCATAGATATATATCTAAGCTAATCTGCAAACGTGCATAAAAAAGAATCCCTATAACCAGACCAGGAAACATAAAATTATTATATGCTAATTCTAGGTTGTAAGATGTATCTAGATAATTCAGTATAGCATATCTAGCAGATGTTAGGCATACATCTGTATTTTTTTCACTACATGAAGAACAAAATGAAATACAAAGAAGGTCAATCTGCTATCAAAAAAGGGTATGTCCAGTTAGAAGTTATCCTGGTAAAGGCAGTATCTCGGTCTCCAACCAAGTCTCGTCCATCTTGATCTATATGCGGAGTCCATCCAGATTTTCCATGATGCCTCTTTTGGAGAGGTTGTCCACCTCTGTATTGAAATCCCTGCTGATATGCTGTATGGAGGAGTGTTGGAGAGGGTTCCAGAGAGTAGAGATCTATTGAAGCCAGCCCTGTAGAGAGGATTTGTTGATGTTAGCTTTTCCACAGACATAGTCTATGATGACCTTTGAGTCCCCATAGATGTGGATAGAAGGAATATCCAGATAATGTATGAACCAGAGGAGTCCCCATAACGCCATGGCCTCGGCCTTTGTGTTGGTGCCCTTACCTGCCCCCTAGTGTACCTGATATGTCAACACTGGTGAATATCGGATAATGAATCCGCATCCACAAATGCTGCGTTGTGATGCTCCATCAAAAAAACCCGCAGGGTAGGTGATCTTCGAGCCAAATTTGGAATTTTTGGACATTTTATTGGATGTGCCAGCATGTATTTCAGCCGAGGTTATGCTTCGAATTATTTCCATCACCACTGCCCATCTTTCTCCGTACTCATTGAAAATTATATTGTTCCTCCACCTCTAGATCTCCCAAAGGAAATTGGGAGGTATGAAGCGCCTTGTGCCATGCTGCTTACTCCACCATTCGAGACAGTCTGGAATGTCAGAGAACAGTGGGAGCTATAGCCCAAATGAGACATTCAAGGTATTCCAATTTTTTGTAACCTCAGGGAAGTTTATGAACATATGCAGATTGTCCTCTTCCGCTTTTCTACATAAGACGCAATACCAAGGTCCAGACCAGCTTCTTTTTTGTAGATTTTCCCATGTCAAGTTTTTTTTCCACCAAACTAACCAGAGAAAAAGAGATTTTTTAGTAGGTATGTGAGAACTCCAGAATTTTGAAAATCAGCATACCTCAGTCTTGTTGGTTTCTAAACAGCATAGTCGTTGGTATGTATCTGCCACCATTATATTGTCTGCCTTCATCTTGCCATGCCATATGATCGAGTCTCTAGCCGAGTCTCTGTGGATGCCAAACTGTCAAAGTTGTAAACAAATCGAATCCCATTCCTTGGCTGCCTGTCCCTGTAGTCCCAGCGCCGTGGAGTGCTTCCAGATGGGGCAATTATTTTGCCAAATCGTAATGACTTGTTGCCAGAAGTAAATGCGCAATTCATTTAGGCCATGAAGGAGAGGGTACGGGAGAGCATCGATATCCTCAAGTCCCCAGATACAGTCTCATCCAATAGCAATGTGATGATCCGTGCCCAGTCTCCATGTAAGCATAGATATAAATAGGTGATTTATCTTCGTAAAATTGTGCCAAACCGCCGAACCGGAGTTACAGTAAATGCGCCCCCTGCGCAACCAGACCTTAAAATCTATGTCCTTCAGATATTTATGATTAATAATTTGACTCCAGATGCCAACACTAAAGATCCTGCACCATAATGATTTGAGCAGGAGAGCATGTCCAAATCTTTTTAAGTGCAGGATACCCCAACCACCCAGCTGCTTCGGCATGGAGATATGATAAAGTTTAGTGAGGTGGAATTTTTGTCGTTGCCGCATACCAGACTAGATGAAGTGAGCAATAATCCTGTTCAACTTCTTGATGATGGATATTGGCAGATGGAATAAATGTGCCCAGTACACACCCATCTAGGTAATCACGTCCTGAATGAGAATGAATTGGCCGCCCATAGAAAGACAATGGAATTCCCAACCCGATATTTTCCTATAAAATCTGTCAATAAGCCACTGCTAGTCCAAGACCCTGTATTTACAAGGCTTAATGTGGAAACCAAGATATTTTATCCCACCAGACATGTTCTCAGAAGCAATCCCAAATAGATTAGCAATATAATCAGTAATATCCCTATCACCATGAGCATGTATAATAGTTGATTTACTTTGATTCATCATAAGTCCAGTAGCATTTCTGAATTTAATGAAAATGTGGAAGAGGTGTAGCCAAGCAAACTTGTTGAGCATCCCCATGATGAGCACATCATCGACAAAGAAGTTGTGGGAGATCCGAATGTTTCTTCCAATGTGGAGTGGTTGGAAATGTCCATCAGCAGCTACATTTGATATATGGAGACTCAGGCCATCCAATGCCAAGATAAAGTGAAGAGGGGAAAGTGAACAACCTTGTCGAAGAATCCCTCCCGGCCTTAAATAAAGTCGTCGGGTATCCATTTATAATAACTGCATATTGCACATTTGAAACGCAGGCCATAATCCACTCCGTAACAGAGGACTGAATACCCACTTTGTGTAGGACCAGACACAAATAACCCCAATCTAAGCAGTCAAAAGATTTTTTAAGGTCCACTTTCATAATGGCCGCATTGAGATTCTTGGAGTGAATAGTATGTAGACATTCATGTGCAATAGCAACGACATCCTAGATCTGTCGGTTTTTAAAAAACCAAATTTTTTTGGGGTGATAAAGGAGGAGAGAGTGAGCCACAAGCGATTAGCAATGGTCTTTGAGATTATTTTGTAAACAAGATTACAAAGAGAAATGGGGTGGAAGTCAGAGAAGGAATGTGAAATGGGCTTCTTAGGGATCAAGGCAATATAAGTTGAGTTTAGAAGGGGATGAACATGTCCCAGTACCCGGGATTCTTCAACCAAATTTACCAGATCAACTTGAAAGAGTTTGAAAAAATGAGTGAATAGTTCGATTGTCCATCCATCGGGGCCGGGGCTCTTGTCACCCTTGAAATATTTGAGAACCTCTATAATTTCCTCCGCAGTGACAACTTTGTATAGATCGCGATTTGAAACATCATCAAACATGATGGAGTAGTGTTGTATTCCCCAAAGTTGATCCTCGGGACTGTCCAGAGTTCTACGGAAGTATGCTTGTTGAAAAAAGGAGATGGAAACCCTACCGATATCATTTTGCGTTTGGCATTTTTTCCCATTCGAATCATATATCTCCCATATAGAATTTGTGTGGCGCATAGAGTTAGCGAATCTGTGGAAGAAATTAGTATTGCGGTCCCCTACCTGAAGCTAGACCGCGTGACTCTTTAATCGCCATGTGGATCCCTTTATGAGAAGCAATGCCTGTCTTTGTAATTCCAGAGCCTGTATGTGATTTCTAGTGTCAACCGAGAGCGAGTGCCAGGATAGGAGCGGCTGAATCTCCCGGAGATTCTTATTAATAGCAACAAGTTTGTTATTCATATGTCGTTTTTTTCTAATCTCCCATTGCTTGGTCTCCAATCGCAAAAGTCTTAGTTTTTCAAGAAAAGTTGTAATATGGGAGGGTCGTCTATTCACTTCTTTGCCCCAAACATCCTTAACTAGTTCAATATAGGCGGGATCTTCCAACCATGTCCGGTTGAATTTGAAGGAAAATCCACCCCAAAAATTAGCCATGCGCCAGTCGAGAGCGATCAGGCAGTGATCGGATATATGACAGCTGATAATATCAGATGATACAAGCCCCAGTCTTTCAATGATATGTTCATGAAGGAGGAAGCGGTCTAGTCGCTTTGCAATGTAGTTTTCTCCCGAGCGACCATTATCCCAAGTGGGGCAATTTGTGGATGGGGTGATATCTACCAAGTTATGTTCCAAGGTTATGTCTTTAATTCTGTCCGCCATGACATCATCTCTTCTGGTTCGGCCCCAAATCTCATGTGTGCCAATAGTGCAATTAAGATCACTTGCCAATACAAGAGAGGATAGATCAAGTAACTCCGACTCAACCATTTGTTGCCAAAAATGCTCCCTATCATGGTAAGGAGCATACACATTGAGAATATGAATGCGACCCATAAGGCCACGAATATGTCCAGCAATAAGAATCCCAGCAAAACAGGAGAATGCCCGGACCTTAACCAATCTGGGATCCCAGATTGTAATCAGACCTCCCGAGAGGCCAAGTGCATCAGTGGCATCCATATGCCAGTCTGGAAGCATTTTCTGAAAATACTCAATCACCTGGGGAGTAGCGTGCATAGTTTCTTATAGTAGAATAATATAGGGGTGGGTAGAAGAAAAGAGATCCTTAAGAGCCAAAAATTTAGGGGCGACTCCTAGACCCTGCATATTTAGGGAAAGAATAAAGGTCATTTTTGTCTGAGAGCGGGCTTCCGTGCTCCAAGGGCCCGAGTTGGGATAGAATCTGCAATGGGTACATCAATAAGGGTGGGTGAATCGACAAGATTGAAAGTGGGTGGAGGGCGTGGACGTCCATGGAAGTGCCAGTTGTCGCGTGGCTTCTTGCGGCGGAAAATGATGTTGCCAGCAGATGAGGGACTAATTTGGGGGGAGGAAGGATCGGGTGACTTATGAATGGTGAGCGACCGGAGGTCCAACATTTTTTTCTGGAGAAGGAAGTCCATGTCACTGTCCACGGAATTCGTGGGGTTATTTAGTGGAGAATGAGGTGATACGGGAGATGGGTCAGATGTCGGGGAGGGAGGAGTGGGGTGAGGTGGTGTTTTTTCCGGGATATACATAATGTGAGATGCGGAGAGGGGGTCACGATGTGTCGAATGTGGCAGAGCATTTGGAGGAGGTGACAAATCATCTCTTGTGGATGGAATATGTGCAGCAACCCCGTGAAAAGTGGCATCATGTGAAGAGGGTTCTGTATCACAATATAGTGAGGGGGAGATGGGAATGGGAGCAAATTCTAACGGAAATTGACAGAGGGTTGGAATGGTTTACATAGTGAAGTTGGCATAGAATTACCTGTATACAGTAAGAAGCCAGGGCCGCGCAATGGAGTCTGAGATCCTCCATGTGACAAATCATCTGTAGTTGTTCCTATGGCCTTTTTTCTGTGAGCACCCCATGGACCTCGAGTCACCATAGGTATGGGGCCCCATTGTCGAGGGAAATGGGCCAGCAGGTGTCCAGTTCGATGACAGTTAAGACACCAGAAAGTGATGCCCCAGAAGTCCAGCCTCTTAATCATTTTAGTATCACTCCAGCTGAGTGAAATGTGATCCAGGAAGCCTCCTTTGTAATTTTTTTCGATGAGGATCCAAGCCACTCGTTTGTTTGGTGCCCTAAGACATCAAGGATCCATGTACACAAACTTCCCAATTGCATTGCCAATGTTAGTAAAGGCACGCTTCGACCAGAATTCAATGGGGAGTCCGGGCAATTTAACCCAAATCAAGTTGTTCTGGGGAGTATCCTTCAATGGGTTAAAGCCAATGTACCAGGGATATAAAGCCAGGAAGCTGCGCCCTTTAACCCAAGGAATGGAATGAATTTTCTTGAGGTCCTCCTAATAGAGAAAGTGGAAGCTATACCATCCGTTGAGCAAACGGACCACAGTCAACATATAATCCAGCAGAATACGCCATTTTGAATGTAACCATGCTCTCAAATCCAAATCCTCCATGTCTGCAAAGTGCCACTTCCCCACTAAAGCACGCTTCTGAAGGCTAATAACGCGGTCTGTGAGCACATCCTATCCAAAAACCAGAGTAGGAGCAGGTTCTGTAATTTTAATGGCGTGGGTGGGGTGGCGAGTTCGACGTGCATGTACCAAGTGTGAGTGCCCATGCAGCAGAGAGGGCACATGCTGGCCATCTCGCAGAGTGTACGGTGGAGGAGTTGGATGCCTCGTGGCCAAGTGGGGGCCCCCGCCCGAATGATAGTTCAGCTTCCATCATGGCTTTGATGAATGCATTGTGCACAGAGGTGTCCGAATCCAGGTAATCCATCTCCATGTGATGAGAATGCATGCAACAAGAAGACGAGGAGGGAGTAGAGGGCGGATAGTAAAAGAGGGGTCAGTGGGTTGGTGGGGGATAAATGAGTAGTAGTTAGAGAATGTCTAGGGATCTTCAGTTGCCAAATCTGCAATAAAAGTAACATCGAGAGAGTAATCCACAATAGGTGAAGCTAGATATGGACGTCGACAAAAATTAATACCAAATGTGGAAGGTACGTAGATAAGGGAGAAGATTAATGATAGAAAAGGAAGAATACAATGGCGGTAGATCCCAATCAGAATGATAAGATAACGACAGTCAGAAATAGAATGTGGTATGCCATGTCACAGCAGGGAGCCACGACTACACCGAAAAAATTGAATCTCAACGGATTGTGACCAAGAGGAGCCGGAAAAATATTGAAGCAGTTCAGAGCCGAGACAAGGCAGAGAGTATGCATGATGATGAAGGAGTATGTCAATACCCCTCGCAACAGCAACAACAACACCACCTAGGGCAAGTCCACCATTTGTCACAAAGGCGAAAACCAAAAGAGATGCATGGCCGAGAAATGATGAAGGAATTTAGCTAACTATGACAGAGGATGTTGTAGCTGGTTGTATGAAAACAATCAGTCCCATCCAAGTAGGACTGAGGCAGGAGAGATAGTGAATATTAGTCGTGAGGGACATGTGGGCAACGGGGAGGGTTTAGAAGGTGTAGTTGAATAATGCAAAAAAGAATGTAAGTGGCAATACAGATAAGAATGGCAATATGGAGGATCTCGGCGTGAGCGATAGATAGAAGTGAGTGGTATGAATTGAACGTCATCAGATGAAAGTGTAAAGCAAACCCGTGAGTCAATAGTTGGAGTAGTGTCTATTGTCGCGCACCAAACTAATAAGCTCCACTTCATCAGACCGTAGAAATCCCCCAGAACATGTTATTGTCGATGACCAGATTTATCATTTGACAATTGTATACCAATCCTCTACAGCAGCATCTCAACCCTCCAACAACCAAAAGCTCAAACACTCTAGGATATCCATGGTTGGGTTCCTTAAAGTTCCTTGTCATTGCAGAACGTTGTTGGTAATGTCAAAAAATGGAAGATGACTTCTCTGATAATTACAAATAAATTTCATCGACCGTCTAGACTTTTAGTTTTAATCAAATTGGATGGAAGACAAAACTGATCATGTGAAAAAAAATGGAAGATGGCTTTTCTGATAATTACAAATTACAAAAAATTTAACAAAATTTTCGAAAATTTAACAATTTTTTCGAGAATCCGTGATGCGTTCAGAATCGTATTATAGCGTATTAATGGCTGAATAGAACCGAATTGCCAAATTTTCGAATTCTTCAGCACGATTCAGCGGAATTTGGTAACTATGGTTTTATTTTTTAATTAACATTCATGTTGTTCATTGCTGCATTGAGGGAGAGAAAGTGGCTGGTCCATCCACTTTAATGTGGGATTATTTACCTCGTGATTCATTCCTCCAACGGCTTTTTGACTGGGAATGACGTTGTGTATACGGAAGCATCATTACATATGACTTTTTGTGATAGACATGGGTTGGTTTTGTCATGTTTTCTATGGAAAAAGAGGAGGTATACACAAGAAATGTATTTGAATTTGTTTGTGGGATTTTATATCAATTTAGATCCATTTTAACTTAGAATTTACCAAGTGCGAAGAGGGATAAAATCTTTTTTCACTTTAAAAGAGGTTTGCATCTCAAGAAATTTAATCTCTAGAGGTTTCGTAGATCCAGAGTTAAGATGGATCTAGGCTAGTTTAATTATTAATTTTATGTTTTTTATTTTATTTTTATTTTATTTCGACCTAGTTAAAATGTTAAAAGTTACAACATCTCTAGTATACTGGGATCAAATTACTACTCCCACCTAGTAAAAAAAATGACTAGGAGTGGAGGCAATTATTCATTAAAATGTAATATTCTTACATTTTACCTAAAATTTCCTATCACCCCTAACTTAAATATTACATTTTACTCAATATTTCCCCTCACCCCTACTAATTTTATCATTGATTTTGTTTACTTTTCAACTTCAAATATAAAGAAAAATTATAATAAAAAGTGGACCAGGGAAATATTGGGTAAAATATAATATTATAGTATTATATTTTACCCAAAATTTCTCAAAAGCTAGTAAAAAGTGGATGAAGGCAAGCATAAATATTATATAGAATGTAATAATTACATTTTACCTATATCTCTCCCACCTCCTCCCCTCACCCTAACTCACTTTCATAGTATTCATTTCTAAACTTACCATCCTAGATCTATCAAAACTCTATTTCTATAGCACATTATTACACATAAGTTAATGAGAATATATTACATCTATTATATTAAAAGTGATTCAACGCCATGATTTTCTACAACTAATTATGTATCTAAATATAACATCAAACTGAGATGGATCTAGGCTACTTTAATTTCCCCTTTAAATAGGTTATATTCCACATAGCCCCAAAGGATAGCTTAATTGGTCAAGTTCACGATACTAAGTACCTCACCAATTGGGAGGTCACGGGATCAAATCTCCTCGACACCATTAGGGTTAAGTCGTGCTAGTTTGGCCGGCGCGGCTGGTAGATCCCTATGAGTTGATCTCCCTGAATTTTGTCGTGTATGTAGAGATTATAATTCCACATGAATATCATGGGTCACTACCATAGGTTCTTAATATCATGGGTCATTTTTATTTTTTGTTGTTGTTACGTTACATTGAGTTACATATCTCTACCATATTTTATTTTTATTTTTATTAATTTCGTGTTAAAATGTTTACATTATATTACGTTACATTAAGTTACAGATCTCTACCATATTTTATTTTTATTTTTACCAAGTCAAATTTTTACATTAACGTTACACAAATAAAAAATATTCAAAATCTGGAATCCACCAACATTATTTCACCCTTTCTCACAAACAGAATTCCACTTCACTTTCCTTAAAACCAATGTTAAATTTATATTTTGTTTATACATAATAATTATAATGTTGAATTTATATTTTGTTTATACATAATGTTATAGGTCATTTTGTCACATCCGACCAATAAGCCTCCTAATGGGATCAATCAACATCTTATTCCCCCTTTAAATCATCATTACACAAAGACCTATGCATCACTCTCTCATTCGCCATAGTTTATGCCCCAAACTGCATCATCTAAGCCAGTTTTAGGACCAACGCTCACTGCCTCTTGCTAGATTATGTTCATCTACAGGTTGCTCCACTATGGCCTGCGTTGATCACCTACATGTTGCTCCACTTTGCACCTGCGTTGGTTTTACAAATTCGGAAAAAGAGAGAGAATCCCGAAGCCTCTATTTCCAGAAGCTTCCAAGATATGTTGTAACCATTTACCTCATATAAAACATTGAGATCCTATCCTATCCTACCTTGGAGTTTCCATCCCTTATCCTTAGATCTCATCCTCCCATCAAGAGTGGATCTCAATCCCAAGATTGGTAATTGGATAAGGACTCCCAACTTACCCCACTCCTCTATATATTTACAACCTTCCATATGCAAGGGATTTTCTTTTGGAGAGTGATTCTACCTTTATGTTGTTGTTCTGAAAGTAATTTCATGCATTTAAGGTGATTGGAGGTGCACTTTATGACAAAGGAAGGACAAGTCAACAACTTGGAGGAACTCTTCTACAATATCAACACATATTTATGGTTGTAACTCACTCCATTTATAGCAATGAAAAAAATTCTTTGTTTTCCTATATGTGATGTTGTTATTTCATGTATTTCAATACTATGTTGATATGTTGAATAAAGTAGATAGATGATGCTACATAGATCTCGTAGTTTCTTGCCTTGTGTTGTCTGGTTGTGCAAGTTCTAATTTTGGCAACTAGAGCTAGGATTGGAGCATTCAAGCCAAAGAAGGAGCGAAACATACGACAGATTCCAAGTAGGTTTCATCCCTTCATCTACTTACTTTAAGGAAAACATTTGGTCCTTTGTCTTTTTGTTGTTCTAGGTTAGCCACCAAACCTAGGGGAGATACTTTTGTCTGCAATCATAAATCTCGCATAACAAATCGGAGACCATACTGGGGAGCTGTGTATTCCCTTGGTGGTTTCTTTGTCCATTGTGTTTGTTTTACCTCTTTCATATACCTTTGCTGCTTTAATCACCCAAGAACAGACCTAGGAAATGACTTCATTGAGTTTTATTTACAATTTTTATGTTGGAATCCTCTTCCCTTGGACAAACGCACCGTCTGGTCTGCTGACAGAGTGTTACACCCGACCTAGGCCCTCTCTGTGCCTGCGTTACAAAGCACCAGTGCCTCTTCTACACTTGTGTTGATCCTTGTTTTTGCACAAAATTTGCCTTGTTTGCTCAGTTTTTCTTTGATCAACCTACTTCCAGTTGACCTTCCCTGAGTCTTGAGTGTCTTGTAGTCTCTCTAAAGCCTCTATTTGGTTTGCATTTGTGTGTGATTGTCTTTGGTAAGAAATGGTTTCATTTTTTCTTTGTTCTTATCATTAGGTCACTTGCAAAATTGTTTTGTTTGATCATTGATTGCTTGGATGAATTGTTGTTCTAGTCCTCATTCTGAAAAGTGCATCTGAATAAGTGATTAGACTTTGCATCTTAGTTTTCTTCATTTAAAAAATTAAGTGTGTTGAAAAGAAAAGTTTTTTCATTTGCATTTAGGGTTTTTTGTGTGAAATTGGAATTCCCTAGTGTGAAATTGCGTGCTTCTCCTTTCAATTTTGCAAAAACAATTCCCCCTTAATCACCGGGGGGGGGGGGCTGAATTATTTATGAGTGTTAATCGCCTTTGAGTGACATCTCTTTTGATTTTTAGAATTTTCACCCAATTTCAGTTTGAATCATTTGTTCATGAAATCTCATATTACATTTGCATAGTTTTCAGGGGAATCAGGCATAGATTACGTTGCATGGTTTGGCATATTTAATGCTTTGAATTGAATTGGAATAGTGAAATTGAATGATCTAGTTAGGAAGCTCTTATTTGTTGCATCATTGTTTGCACCTCTTCCATACACTAGATAACTTTCATCAAAATTGAAAAGAGTTATTTTTCTCATATTAGTTACATCATAGGTGTGTTCATATGACATTGAATTTTGAGCCTTGAAATCAAAATCTAATTCAAGATAAACTCTAAAATTCATCTCAATTAACCTAAGGAGCATTTGAAACTTAATGACACACATAGAGGTCTAGGCTAGAGACGTGTTCCGGCATCGTTAAACGTAGGAGTTGTCGTTGTTTGCCAGCATTACATCCCGGGGTTGAAATTGTTGGAAATACTAGGGGGGGGTGAATCAATATTTATTTTCAATTGTTACTTTTACCAGTTAGATCACTTATATTTAGAACAAAAAATGAACAATAAGAATAAATGCTTTTATTAATTTCTTCAATAAATCAAGTACAATATATGTAGGGCTCCAACCCTAGGTGAAGACAACGATCTTCAATCTCCCAGGCTCCAACCTGTATTTGCCAAGCACCGACTTGGACTTCCAAGGCTCCAACCTTGTCAATTTTGAGGCACCAACCTCAAGGGCTCCAACCCTATATCTAGTTCAGGCTCCAACCTAGTTTCCTGAGGACTCCGATCCTCTAGGGCTTTAAACCTATCTTATCCAAGGCACCAACCTTGAGTATAGGAGCACCAACTCCAAGGAAACCAATCCTATATTTGCCAAGCACCAACTTGGACTTTCCAAGGCACCACCTTGTCAATTTTGAGGCACCAACCCCAAGGTCTCCAACTCTATAGCTTCACTTTGTCAAGGTATGTTTGGTTATACTTCACGGCTCCCAATGTTTTCTTCAACAAGCCCTATCAATCTTCAGCTACGCCTTCACTTAGTCTCCACGTCACATCATCAATGACACCCTTGTTCCTCACATGAAGGTGTCACCACTGCTCTTCATGTTACCCAAACAAAACTTCTTCAAGGTCACCTCACAATGGCTTCAATGCATCATGGTCTTCAATGATCTCCACTAATCTTCAATACGCTGCTTCACAAAGCTCCAACTCTGCCCTATTTTATTCTCAAGAGAAGACTTCAACAAGCTCTATTTGTCCAATCCCAATAAATCCACTTCAACCACGACAACTATGACAACTTTGACCATAGCAACTTCAACCATGGCAACTACGACAACTTCAACCATGACAACTATGGTAACTTCGACCACGACAACTACGACAGCTTCAACCACGGCAACTATGGCAGCTTCGACCACGGAAACTACGGCAATTTCGACCACGACAACTATGAAAGATTCGACCACAACAACTACGACAAATTTGACCATGGAAAATACAACAACTTTGACCAAGATTTTATGCCCAAACATAATTATCCTTTTTTTTCGTCCTAAACAATAGTCTCTTTATTCTCCTCGGCCTTTTGTCTTCTCTTGTACTTCGTATCTCTGAATTCTTGCCTAAATTGCTGATCAAAATGAAGTTTTTAGACGTCTATTTATAGATATTTCGTTTATAACTGAAGGGACACGTCTATTTGAAGTGAGGCCGACTTGTATGACTGAGTGTAGGTCAGCTCACTACTAGGAATAATTTCCTTAACTTAAAAATTCAATATCTCACAAACTATTGGGAGTTTCGGGGCAAATAAAGGCTCATTAGAAAGAGGAAAAAATCCTCTTTAAGATGGTCTAGGATCCATTTTCAAAGGATGCCTCCAAGATGTCCAAAATAATTTTTCTTTGTGGCTATCCTTAAATTTTATGCATAAAAAGTTTGGGACAACATGAGGAATGTTTGGGATACTGTGGCTTCTTCATTCTTTGGCTTCTTCATCATTATAAATGTCATCATAGGATCATAGAGTCATTATGTAGGAGTGCAACATCCATGTAGCATGACGCATGAACAATGTCATCATATACTAGTGTAGTCATAGTGCAACATCATTAGGATAACTACAAAATAATCTTCCAACCGTAAAATGATCTCCAACCATGTTATCAAGACCTCATCAAGTGCCATCATCAATTGTGGTCATTCATCAAGAATATGACATTATCAAATGTACTCCCCCATATGTCATCAAGGGCTTCTACATACTTTGCACTTGGCACTTCTTAAGAATTCTTCATTAATGACTTGACATATTAATTGATGACATTCTTATGAAACAAGATTTATGACATCATCATTTGGAACTAGGCATCTCAACAATATTTTCCATCTCGGCTAGTGCCATATTGACATCAATGACAACCTAGATTAACAATCTCCCCCTTTGTCATTGATGGCAATATTCTTGCCCTTTCAACATTCTCTCCCCCCTTGACATCAATGGAAAACGGGGTGCCCAAGTACTCCCCCTGTCAAGCTACTTCTTTTCTTTACGAATAGTAGTTCTTCATAGGTATGTTACTCCCCCTGTCATGGTTCTCTTCTTTCTGGAAACGTGTTCCATGATAGATGTGCTTAAATTCCTTCATGTGATGAACCAACTCCCCCTCATGAAAGATTACCTGCTAATGATCAAGTGGAAGAGATCTTCAATAATAATCCATCAGATGAATAAGGATTATATTCTTCAAGGAGTGTTCCTGAGAGATGATCTATCAAAGAATGATTGTCCATATAGCTCATCAAGGATTTCATAAGACTCATTCATGGATGGCTTCTGTAAGAATGCCTAATCATCATAAGCTCCCCCTAACTGTATGCATGGTCTTCCTTTTGGCAGAGTTTCCCCATCAAATGCTTAGATTGTCGAAGATCAGGTCAACAACATGTGTTGTTGGCTAGAGAGTTCAAGAGATTTTCAGATTGTATTTGCTTCCTTCTCCATACTTGTGTAAATTTATTTTCTGGCATATTTCTATCTTGAGTAGGTTCCCAAGTCAAGTTACAATTATGTACCATATGTCCAATGTTATGACACTTGAAGCACTCTATTTGTTCATGAATAAGAATTCATGACTTCTTGCAAAATTACTTCCCAGATATTGATAGGGAACATTATAATTATCTTTTTGATATGCCCTGCAATCTTTTGCCATGTGCCCAAAGTTTGTACAAGAATAGCAATAACCAAGAAATATACTTTGGTACCTGGGAGAAGAAGGTTTCCTTGATGTACTTTTGAAGCCTTTTTTCCTTGGGATCCTTTGATGATAACCATTTCTTCTTGCATCCTTGACACCATCTGCATTTCTTCTTGGAGGAAGGTTTCTTCCATAGTTGTCTTGACTCTTCTCCTTGCTTTTGCTGGAATTGGGAGCATCAACATTTCTTTCAGGCTTCCTGACGTCCTTGTTTTTTGAAGAATTAGGGTTTGCATCATTCTTGCTTGAGGATTCACCTGCATAGCCAAGACCTGATTTATCAAGGGGAGACCTTTGATGATTTAAGATTTCATCTAGGGTTTGAGAGCTTTTCAAGTTCTTATTCAGCAAGTCAACTTCCTTTTTAAGAAAGACAATTTCTCCTTTCAACTTTTCGCAATCTTCATCTTTCATAACTAGTTGCTTCTTCATTTCTTCCATCATCTTGGTTGCTTCACATGATTTGGCCTTAAGAGAAGTGATTTATGATTTTAACTTGGTGATGTCATCGTCTTTTTCTTCTAGTTGGCATATCATGGTGTTTTTCTCCTTTTCTGCTTCATCAACTTGTCCTTCTATGAATGTCAAATCTTCCATAACCTTCTCAGCTCCTTGCGCTTGTTTCCTTGCTTCTTCTAGTTGAGATATAAGGGAGGAGACCTCTTCCTTGTATTGACCAATCTCTGCTTCAAGTTTGTTCAAGCTTTTGTGCCTTTGTTCAAGGTGGCTTGGCAAGGTATCTTCCCGTTTCTTTGCCTTATCCAATTGATTTGTCAAGGATATGATTTATTCATGATGCTTTCTCTTGTTTTGATGCAATTCTTCCTTAATCTTGGCGAGATCCTCATCTCTTTCTTGTACTTAAAGCTTGACAAGGTCAAATTCCTTCCTTATCTTGTCCTGGTCATCAACTTGCACTTTCTTCTTAAGTTCCTCATTTACCTTTTTCAAAATGTTAATCTCTTCCATGGTAGCCATAAGTTTAGTGAGGAGATCTTCTTCAAAATCTTTTTCATTCTCTTCATCTTCTAGGTCTTCTTTAGCCTTGATGTTATCACTCTTATCTTCACCTTCCTTGATGGGCTCTGGATTTCCTTCTTGTTTTCCATCATTTTCTTGACTAGAGATCATTGTCAATGCTCCTTTTGAGTGAAGATCATGAATTTTATCCCATATGCCTTTTGCTGATGAACATTTTTCAAAATTGGCCTTCATAGAATCAGGTAGCCCATTCAAGATTGCTTTCATTGCTCTTGTATTATGTTCCTTGGATTCTCCATCCATCATGCTATCAACAATCACCGATTTCCAGACTTCAATGCCTTGAGTCTTTGAAAGATTCCTCATTCTTGCCTCCCATATATCAAAGTTTCCATTGAACAATAAAACCTTCATAAATTGATTGACTTCAATTTCGGTGGTTGAGGGAGACACATCTTTAGGAGGATTGGAGACTTTCTTCCTTGGCTTCGCCATTTGTGTTCTAATGATCAACCTTCAAGCTGTTAGGCTTTGAGTGAAGGTACTGGCTCTGATACCAATTGTTTGAAATACTGAGAGGGGGGTGAATTAGTATTTATTTTCAATTGTTACTTTTACCAATTAGATCACTTATATTTAGAACAAAAAATGAACAATAAGAATAAATGCTTTTATTAATTTCTTCAATAAATCAAGTACAATATATGTAGGGCTCCAACCCTAGGTGAAGACACCGATCTTCAATCTCCCAGGCTCCAACCTGTATTTGCCAAGCACCGACTTGGACTTCCAAGGCTCCAACCTTGTCAATTTTGAGGCACCAACCTCAAGGGCTCCAACCCTATATCTGGTTCAGGCTCCAACCTGGTTTCTTGAGGACTCCGATCCTCTAGGGCTCCAACCCTATCTTATCCAAGGCACCAACCTTGAGTTTAGGAGCACCAACTCCAAGGACACCAATCCTATATTTTCCAAGCACCAACTTGGACTTTCCAAGGCACCAACCTTGTCAATTTTGAGGCACCAACCCCAAGGGCTCCAACCCTATAGCTTCACTTTGTCAAGGTATGTTTGGTTATACTTCACGGCTCCCAATGTTTTCTTCAATAAGCCCTATCAATCTTCAGCTACGCCTTCACTTAGTCTCTGGTGGACTCCAGTATTGTAGCAATGATGCTACAACTCTTGGGGCTTCCTATCTCTAATTTTATCAACCCGGTAGTTCGTACAAACTTGGAAGCGACGGTGCTGTATGCACAAGTACTAGCTCTTGTCGCAGCTGTCACTTGGTCAGCTGGCACAAGTCCGCTAGGGCTCAAGCCAACTTCTATATGCTCTCAGAAGAAGCTTTCTAAATGATGGACGAAGGCTATCTCAAAGGAAATTAATCTACTTTGCAAAAATGAACTGAAAGCCAACCAAAACATGGAAACCCTAGTAAACCCTAATCTGACTAGCTTAATCTCTATGATGCAATAGTGAGAGTGCAAGTGTCTAAGAATGATGCCATTACTGCTAGTGATATGAAATGCATGAACTTAAACTACTTCCATTGAAAAGAACATTGTTTTTGTATTTTTGCTTAAGTGGTCGGAGTGATTATGATTTTGTTTCTTATTAGGGTTTGGCTGTGCAGAGGTGGTGCGAAGGGAGAGAAAGCTTGGGAAAGGTCAGGAGGGCCAGGAGAGGTTCCAGAGGATCCAAAACATCATTCCATAGAAGTCCACAATGTTCAGGTGCTCGGCAACCGAGGTTACAGGTTTCTACAGGATGTCTGCAGGGGATCCTACAGGAAGCTTGGGATTTCTACAGGAAGTCTGCTAACTTCTACAGGATGTGCTGTAAGTGGAAGTTTTGGGTGATGGTGAAGTGATGGAGTGGTATGGGTGGATAGGTAAGGTGGAGATGGAGCTTGTGATGGCTCAGGGGCAGAGGAATAAGATGGAGAGAGAGTGCACGGAGTTGGTTGGTGAATAGAAGGATGGAAACAACGAAAGGTCAAATAAATCAAGCTACGTGGCAATGGATGAGTTGGAAGGTAAACGAGCTGAACAGAGGTCAAGTAGGTGGCTTGAGGAAAGGTTAAGAAGAAGAAGAAGGAAGTGGAATGATATTGAGCAGTGTAAATAAAACAAATTACTTATGTCTTGCACCAAAAACGAGAATCCCTTAACCTGTGCTACCTGTGCTATTAAACCAATGAACAGCAATGTAAATCATGAAGAAAAGTCGTGCATGGAATTGTAATGAAGAAGTATGGCTCAAGAGAAAAATGCATGGAAGGATCCACGATTAAAACGACTGTGTTGCAGCTTGCATAAAAGTGGAAAAAGACTGCGTTTTTTTGGTGGTTGGTATAGACTGCACCCCAATCCCTAAACAGAGATGGCAGTGAAGGCACTAACAACCTTTTCTTGGAGCTCCAGTGAATTACAAACCTCCTATTCTAATCTAAGCAACTGAAAGTGATTTAACCATAAGCTAATCCTACTCACTCTTATTAAAGAAATCAAATCAGCAGACTGTGTTCTTGAAATGCATATCAAAACAAGGAAACAAAGTGCTGGAAAGAAAGGCAAATAACACTACAAGAAGAGGAGATCTATTGCTCTCAGGTTGGGCCCTAACCTGAGAGCTATAGCTCCCTTAAAAGCTCAGAATTAGATCCAAATCTGCTTGCCTTTATTCATAATCAAAATTCTAATGTCATGCCAAAACTGGCTTACAAAAACAAACACCGAGCTGTGCTCAGAAATTACAATATCAGTCCAAAAGTTCAAAAAGCTCCTAACAAAGGCTACGGCCTTCATATTTATACACAATGAAGATCAAGCTGGCTTCCTCCATTCGTGGAGCTTGGCTGTCCAACTGAAAGTCAAACTGCTGTAAACTACTGATCCTGTAGAACGTGTTGGCTGCCTTTAAGCTCGGTGGGGAGAGCTGTTGGAGCTCGGAGTTAAGGTGAAAATCACGAGGAAGGTCATCAAGACTGTGGACAACCTCCCTATGAATCCGCAATGTCACCTTTGCTGTCTCCTTGTCTCCATTTGCGTGGTCTTTTGCTCTCTTTAATGCCAAAAACCTGAAATCATCATGTATTAGTCACATAGATATAATGCCTGCCCTTCTTCCTACAAACAACACGAATATACTAAGAAATGAATGCATAAGTGGTAAAAGATGAATGGTTGAGCAAGGTAAGTAGGCCAATATGAGCCCAAATTGTACCAAAAATTGGGGCTCATCATCACCCCCCAGCTAAAATATTTGCTCATCCTTGAGCAACTTTGCTCCAGCTCCTTGTCCTTGGCCGAGAACTAGGGCCCGGAGCATGCTCTTCCTTTCCTGTTCTTGGTGGCCCTGCCTCTTCTGCCCCTGGCGGTGACGAGGGTGGCGCTTCCTCCCCCTTTCCTGTTTCCTTGAGCCGGGCTTCGGAAGCCGATTGGCCTATCCTTCGTGTCCAGGAAGTTATTTTTGGGCTTCCCCTCTCGGGGGTGGCCGATGTTTTAGAGGGGGATCTTTCACTGGGTGAAGTAGGGACACCCCCTAAAATGGTTTGGCTGCTGGGTGGAGGCTGCGGCTTGCCCGTGTTTATTCTCTTACTTCTCCTAGCTTCAAAAGGTAGAGGGATCTCCCTCTCTCTCTTCTCCTTTGGCTTTGGAGGTGTACTGAGGGCGGCCAGCGCAGCTGCTGCCTCCTTTTCGAGAATGCCAGCCTTCTCTTTCTTGCGTTTTGCTTTCTCAGGGCTCCCTGTAGAGGGCCCCTTCTTTTCTGATTTCGGGCTTCCTGTAGAAGACCCTGCTTTACCCACTTCCGGGCCTTCTGTAGAAGACCCTTTCTTTACCAATTTTGGGCTTCCTGTAGAAGACCCTGTTTTAGCCACTTTCGGGCTTCCTGTAGAAGCCCCTGTTTTGGTAATTTTCGGGCTTCCTGTAGAAGCCCCTTTTTCAATGATTTTCGGGCTTCCTGTAGAAGACCCTTTCTCTGTTTTCGGGCTTCCTGTAGAAGCCTGTTTCTGCTTTCCTGTAGACACGGGTGTCACCACCTTTGCTTGCTTTGCTGCATGGGTTTTGCTTTTTGGTTTGGTTGCAGGTGCTGATGAGGTACTTGGGCTGATGTGGACCACCTCAGCTTTGTCCGTTCTGCTCTTCAACCTCTTTTCTCTTGCTGACAAGATGGGTGTGTCACCTTTTTCTTTGTCATCCTTTTTCTCATGCTTCTTCTTTTGTTCTTTCTTCTGCACTGTGGTCGGGGTCTTCTGGCCTGTTTCTTTCTTTCCCTCGGCCACTGCTTCTTTTTCCTCACTGCTGGAGGAACCCGTTTCTTCAATCAACATTCTTATGTCTCCATCTCTTGTCAAATTCCTGAATGATTCCCATGAGAGGGGAACCTTATATGAATGAAGCGCATCCTCCACAAGAAGTTTGATCAACCCATGGTGGGCTACCTGATCTGGTATGCCTTCTTTTAACTTTGTGGCACACTCAATTAGAGACTGTAGCAGGAAATAAGGAATGCTCAGTTTCTGTTCTACAGGAAGATCAATCCGGTGCCTCAATTCAGTGAGCAACCGAAAGTGATATGCGTACACGATGCTAAAACGGCCTTCACAGGTTATATACTTCATGATTTGCAGGCTGACTTCATTCCATGGTGGCAGCAAGCTGGTTCTTCGCACCCCATTTTTGTCCTCCGAGAATTCCTCCTCAGGTGGAAAGAATTCTTTCTTGGCCTGCTGGCTCAACTTCCTTTCTTCCTTATCCCATGGCAAACCCATTGGAAGTTCAGTAATTCGACTGATATATTGCGGGGTGAGCTTGAGGCTTAGACCCCTGAAGTTCACTGTGGCCAGTGTCTTGGATTTCGGCTTCAGAGCCTGCAAAAATTCTTCTGCCACTTCATCATCGTAACCCTGCAATTTGTCACAAAAAGATATCCATTGAACCCGTGTGAAGAGCTCCACCACTTCCTGGTTTTCCCTTAACTTGGTTGAATCAGTGGGTTCTCGTCTAATAAACCCACCCGGCATGATAAAACAGTTTCCTTAACCAGAGGTGGTGATTGTGGAAGAAATTTGGTTTACTGAGACAGAGCGTAGAATGTCATGCACATAATCCACAAAACTTATCCCTGAGGAACTTAACACAGTTTAATTACTCGACATCCTGTAGAATGACAGTATAGGCACAGCAGACAACAATTTCACCATTTTTCTATGACCAGACTGTGGACGACAATTCTGCCACCTTTAATAACCAGTTGCATGAAGAGTTCAGGGTTACCTTTTTAATTGGCCACCTTTTTACGTGAGGCACCCGCTTTCCTGTAGAAACTGCGTTCCTGTAGGATGACAGCGTTCCTGTAGAATGACAGCGTTCCTGTAGAATGCAGCGCGCGATTTTCGGGAGAGACTGCAGTCGGTCTGCGCCTTGGGTGTGCTTCTCAATCGTTCTGATAGCCAAAGGCTCGGCGTATCGAACTGCAGAAAGGATCAGGATAGCCGCTCGAGTTCAAAACGGTGGTTGATAAATGCATGAGTGCAATCTAGCCGATTAGATTTTGAATTCGGCGGAATCCGTGGCGCGGGGGTGAGCTGTCCCCGCCGGACCGTTGGGTGACGTCATCCCATCATTCAACTGCGCGTTCACTTGCTGCCGCATCAATTCCCGCAGATCTGCCGCCGCCTCTTCTGTTAAACTCGTTTTTTTTCGACGGGATTGCTCTCACGTGCGTGCTGCTATTCTTTTTGTCATGGCCGCCACCCAAACATCCAACTAGACCATTAACTGGCCGACGTGGCCGGCCAAATGGCCATACGGCCGCTCAACCCATTCACCTTTACACTTAGCAATCAATCAAAGTAACATTCATGCAATCTGATGGAAGGAAGGGTCGAGACACTTACCTGCGCGGCTGCACACGATGTTTCGGTTCTTTGGACGCTGATGAGTCGATTTACCTGCTGCTGGCGAACTTACACAGGCCCGGAGGTCCATGTTCACAAGCTGCCGACGATGGATGGGATGCTTTGGTTGCATGCGCCCACGTTTCATTGCATATGGCCTGCGCTGTGAATGGTATCCACTCTAGCAGGCTTAACTGTTACAGGACTCCCGCGGGATGTCTTGGAACAGTTCTTCCTCCTTGGGTGCATGCTGCACGACGATGGATGGCCTCACGATCACGCTCCCGGAGCTTCTGGATGACTGTGATGAATATGGTGTGAGATCTCTAGCGTTTTTTCATTTACAAATTGCTTTTTCTCGAGACTCATCGATCTGCTTTGCTGGTGCAGGTAACTTTGTTGCATGTCGACAAGGATGGTGGAACAAGATAACAACAATGTGCAAGGGTGACAACAGTGGCTTGCATGCGTCCAAACCGATCCTTAGCCGTTAGATCTCCTCATGAAATGAATTCTGGGCCGTTCTGAGCTTCTACAGGAAGTTTCCTGTAGAAATACAGAGCTTCCTGTAGAAAGGTTGCGTTCCTGTAGAGAGTCTGCACCTTCCTGTAGAAAATCTGCATCTTCCTGTAGAAACTCTGCATCTTCCTGTAGAAAATCTGCGTCTTCCTGTAGAAGACTCAAGCTGTAATAAAATTGCACATACCTTGGAGAAAATGAGTATTCTTGGAGGAGGTGCTGGTGAGGTGTCCTGACTGCATGATGAGGACCCTTGGCTTTGAGTTGAGAGGCTTCCTCTCCTCCATAGAACACCTGCATGCAATTTTACATAATGAATCTGCTGACCTTGTTTTTTTCTTGTTGTTTTTTCTTCTTTTTTTTTTTTTTTTTTTTGAAAGATAACAGGGGCGCCTCATTGAGGTTTTCACCCTTGCCATCTGCCTTAAGCGCCTCAAAGAGGTTTTCACTCAAGGATCTTTTTCCAATCTCTTTTTTTTTTTTTTGAAAGACAATAGGGGCGCCTCAATGAGGTTTTCACCCCTACCACCTGCCTTGGGCGCCTCAGAAAGGTTTTCACCCAAGGATCTTTATTATTATTATTATTATTTTTTTTAGATTCTTCAGGGTATGCCCAAAGCAGAGGCAGAACCCTTCTCTATGACCAACACTGCCTTCTCCATAGTTTTGATGAACTCTTGTCTTGAGAGAGGCTTCCTGTAGATCTTCAATCGATGCCCATTGACAAGCATGGGGATGGCTTCCTCATCAATGGTCCGAATAAGAACAGATCCATTGTCATGACATTTTTCCACTGAATATGGCCCTAGCCATCTGGTTCTCAGCTTCCCCTTGAAATCTTTGTATCTGGAGTCATACAACAAAGCCCAATCTCCCGGCTGAAATTGCTTGTCATGGAGATGTTGGTCATGCCACACCTTTCTCTGAAGTTGAACCACTTCTGAGTGAAGGAGGGCCTGCATTCGGTGCTCATCCAGTCCATTCAGCTGCAATAACCTTTCTTGTTGTGCATGGCTGAGATCTAGGTCCAGCTGAGCTGCCATCCTCAAAGTGTTGTATTCAAACTCAATGGACAGCAAAGCTTTCTTCCCATAGACCAGCTCATAAGGTGTGAAGCCGGTGGTGGTCTTCCAAGTGGTGTTGTAAGCCCATGTGGCTTCAACCAGGCGATCTGCCCAGTCCTTTCTGCTGCTGCTCACCACCTTAGTCAAGATCCCTTCTAATGCTCTATTGGTGACTTCCACCTGCCCATTTGCTTGAGGGTGATAGGGGGTGGAAGTCCTATGCTTGATCTTGTGATGAGCTAGTAGATCTTCAACCAGGTTGGAGGTGAACTGGCTCCCTTGATCGGTGACCAGCTCTCTTGGATAGCCAAACTTATAGAAGATGTTTTCTCTTAGGAACTCGGCCACCTTTTCTTCTGTTGCTGCTTTGATTGCTTTGGTCTCTGCCCACTTTGTCAGGTAGTCAGTGCACACAATGATGTAAGACCTTTGCCTCGAAGGAGGGTTGATTGGGCCCACAAAGTCCATACCCCACTTCTCAAATGGCTCAAGAGTCACCTGAGGTTGGAGAGGCATCTCATCCCTTTGGGTCGGTTTCCCCATTCTTTGGCATTGGTCACACTGGCTGACATATCTTCTGACATCTTGATGAAGTGTGGGCCAATAGTAGCCTGCCTGCAGGATTTTGAAGGCAGTTCTCTTTGCTGCAAAATGTCCTCCACAAGGCCCATCATGACAAGTGAGGAGGATATCAAAGACTTCCTCCTCCCTTACACAACGCCTTAAGATCTGATCGGGGCCAAGCTTGAACAGATTGCCCCCGATCCAAGTAAATGAGGCACTTTTTCTGATGATTCTGCTCTTCTCTCTTGAAGATAGGTGCGGAGGGAACTGTGCTGAAACAAGGTAGTTTGCTATATCAGCAAACCATGGAGAGAGTACTGAAATAGCAAACAGATGTTCATCGGGCATCTGGTCATCCACTGTTCCATCCTCATCTGCAGACAAATCCAATCTAGATAAAAAGTCAGCAACAACATTTTCTCTACCTGGTTTGTCAACAATGGTCAAATCAAACTGCTGCAATAAAAGTAACCATCTAATAATACGAGCATTCACATCTGGTTTATTCATTAAATATCTAATTGCAGCATGGTCTGTATGTACAAAGGTTTGATAGCCAGTAATATAATGTCGGAACTTGTTCAGTGCATGGACCACAGCCAAGAATTCTTTCTCGGTTACAGTGTAATTCAGCTCAGCTTTGGACAAGTTTTTGCTAACAAAGTAAATGGCATATGGAAGTTTTTGCTCAACTTGTCCTAAAGCTGCACCTATGGCTTTGTTCGAGGCATCAGTGTGGATGTGGAAAGGTAGGGCCCAGTTTGGACCTCTCAGGATTGGGGCTGACACCAACTTGTCCTTCAATTCATTTAAAGCCCTCTGACAATCGTCAGTCCATTTAAACTCCACATCTTTTGCCAACAGGCCAAACAATGGCGAGGCTAGCTTGCTGAAGTCTTTAATGAATCTCCGGTAATATCCTGCTAATCCCAAGAAACTCCGAACATCCCTTACCTTTTGAGGAGGTGGAACCTTCTTGATGAGAGCAATTTTGTTAGGATCCACCTGCAACCCTTGGCAAGAAATGGTATGGCCTAGCACGGTCCCTTCAGTCATTAGGAATTCACATTTTTCAGGACTAAGGGACAAGTTCATCTCAATGCATTTGGTTAGGACTTTTCCCAGATTGGACAATGCTTCCTGGAAGTTGGCCCCATAAGGAGTAAAGTCATCCATATAGATTTCCACTGCATCATGGACCAGCTCCGAGAAGATGCTCAAGACAGCTCTCTGGAAGGTAGCAGGAGCATTGCATAGCCCAAAGGGAAGGACTCGGTAGGCAAAGGTACCCCAAGGACAAGTGAAGGTGGTCTTATCTTGGTCTTCCGGGCTGATTTGGATTTGGTTGTACCCGCTAAACCCATCCAGGAAAGAGAAGAACTTCTTTCCTGCCAGTCCATCCAACACTTGATCTATGAAAGGTAGAGGGAAATGGTCTTTCTTGGTAGCTTTGTTCAGTTCTCGGTAGTCCACACAGATTCTCCATTTCCCATTTTTCTTGGGAACCAACACCAGAGGGGACACCCATTCACTATCTGAGATGGGGTAGATGAATCCGGCATCCAACAGTTTTTGCAATTCTTCCTTGACAATGTCCTTAAGGGCTGGATTCATTCTCCTCTGGGGTTGCCTAACCGGCTTACAATCCTCTTTGATGTATATGTGATGGGTACAGACCGAAGGATGGACTCCTTTCATCTCCTTATAGCTCCAAGCAAAAGCATCTAGGTGACTGGCCAACAGGCTACACAGCTCCTTTTCCTGGGAAGGAGATAGGGAGGAGCTGATCTTCAACGTTCTCTCAGGGCCGAACTCCACATTCTTGACTCTGGGAGTGACAGGGTTGGTTGTACAAAGATCCACTAAGGTGCTAGCTTGGGCATCCTCCACCAATTTCTCTAAGGATAGTGCACTGGAAGGTGGATTCTGGATCAAGGTCTCGATCAAGTCATCCTCGGTTGGGGGGTCTCTTCTAGTGGTATCTAGGGTGCACAGAGGTGCTGAGTACACCTCGTCTTCCTCTCCTTCCTCTAACCAGAGTGGTAAGTCATGCTCTAAGGAGGGTTGGGCAGGAGGGTATAGGACTAGCTGCTTGGACATAGGACCATTTTTGATGGTCATATTTCCTGCACGGCAACTTATGTAAGCATCTGCAGTGGCTAACCAAGGCCTTCCCAAAATGAGAGGATATCCAGTAAGCTTTGCCTTGGGTTGCAGAACCAAGAAATCTGCAGGGTATTCCCAAGAGTCGATAGAGACCAAGACATCCTCCACAATCCCTTCGGGAGTCACAGTGGAGCGATCTGCTAATTGCAGTACTGTCGAGGTCTTCCTCAAGGAACCCTGAAGATTGAGTTTGAGCATGGTATCCCTGGTCATCACATTAATGGCAGCCCCCAGATCAATCAAGGTGTGAGGTATGATGGTGCCATTGATGTGGACATCTACTACAGGACTTCCAGGATCTAGGTACTTTGGGCAGATGACTTGTCCTAACATAAGGTCAGACAGTTGTCCTATGACATTGATGGTTGAAGCATCTTTCTTCCGCCTGCCTGGGTGTTTGAAACACTTTTCCTTAACCAGTTTGTTGTATATTGGCACATCCTTGATGGCTTGGAGAAGTGGTATTTTTACACACAACTGCTTGAGCTCACCCAGAAGCTCATCCTCCTCTGGGTTGGGTTGTGTGGTGGCTGTTAGTCTCTCAGGAAAGGGTGGAATAGCCTTTGGTTCACTTTCCTGTTTATCTTCCTCATCCTCTGGGGGAGGAGGTTGGCGATCTGGTAGAGTCTTTCCAGATCGAAGATTGATCTCCTGGATCTCCACAGCATAGGTAGGGCATGAGGTTTCCCCAGTGTATACCTGCTGGGCCTGTCTATTGTTGGGGTTCGGGTTCGGTTGAGCAGGCATTTGAGGTTGCCTTGGAGGAGCAGGAGGTAATGGCTGAGGTTGAACTGGTGGTGGAGGCAAAATGGCAGGAGGAGTGTTGTACTGGGGCCTCCACCCCGACTGAGGTGCATTCCACTGAGGCTGTGGCTGGGCATGTGAATGATATGAATGAGAAGTAGGTTGAGTAGGGTACTGAGGTGGATAAGACCATGGAGGAGGCATGGACCAGGAAGGATGAGCAGGGGGACCCCAGGAAGGCATAGGAGTCGATTGGTTGGGGCTGTAATAAGCTTGAGGTGCCCCTTGCATCCCCTGCTGATAAGGTCTAGATCCTTGTGGCCTCCTTTGGTTGAGGTAATAGAGAGGTTCAGTGGGAGCTTCTGTCCCTTGGTACATGGCTTTAAACCCAGGTAAGGTTGGACACTGATTTGTGGGATGGTCCTCCTCACAAACGAAACATACTTCAACCGAATGCAATGGGCATTCGTTCTTAGGGTGTCTCCTTGTGCACCTAGGGCAGAAGACAGCCAAGGCTCTCTCAGCTTCTTCTTTCTTCTGCTGGATCCTGAATGTGTCCAGCTGCATGGCAATGGTCTGTCTCACCTCACTCTTAAGATCTTCTAATTGATTTGCAAGCTCATGTTTGGAGAAAGGGACACTAGTTGAGAGGAGGTTTCCTCTACCTCGTTTCCGAGCTGCCCTGGAGTGGTTTCTAAACACAGTCTTGATGTCCTCATAAGGCAGTTGGTAAATGTCCCCCCCAGCTAACATGTGAAGGGTATCTAAGAGGTCTTCAGGGACTCCTCGGAGCAGGACCAACTTGAGGGATTCAGGGTCAAGTGTGCACCTGGCCCGCTTATAGCTAAGTTGGAACCTCTCCTCATAATCCTCTAAGGACTCATCATTTCCCATGGTCATCCGAAAGATTTCTCCCTTGGTTTCCTTAGACCTACAATAATCCCTGTACTTGGTATTGAAAGCTTGCTGCATCTGAGCCCAAGTGGTGATACTATTCCCAGGTAAGCCCATGAACCAGCGTAATGCTGCATCCTTAAGAGTTGAAGGGAAGAGTTTCAGCTTTTGCTCATCTTCAGTATAGTCATAGGTTCTACAAAGGACAGCAAACTCAAACAGGAAGGTATCAGGATCTTCAGTAGTCAGTCCATGGAAGTGAGGTAAGGCGGAGGGGCTAATGTTCTTCATTTTCATCTCTCCATTGGTCTCTCGGATGGGGAAGGCACCTTCTATTCTCTCATCTTCTCTTCTATTGTCAGCCATAGCTTCAGATGGAGTGGTCTCTAACTCTTCTTCTACTATAGGATCTTTGTATATCTCAGGATGTTCACCTATAGGTTCTTCTGGATCACTGTCACCAAAGAAGAGAGAAGGGTGACTCAGTGATGTGGTGGGGGTGTTGGGTAGGAATTTGCCTGATTTATCTCGGTTCCTACGAGGCATGAAATGGAAAAGACTTTCTTTTTTGATTGTTTTTGCTTTTTTCCTTGGTACCTGCAAAACTGAAACAGATTGATCTACAACTAACTATAAAGATGCAGAATTAAACTGAAAGCAGGAAAGAACTAATCTACTTTGCTCAAATGAAATTGCAGGAATGGAAATGCTAGTCTACGCTTGCAGAATTGAAACACTAGTCTACGCTTGCAGAAATGAAATGCTAATCTATGAAAGCAGGAAATGCTAATCTATGAAAGCAGGAAATGCTAATCTATGAAAGCAGGAAATGTCTATGCTACTTTTGCAGAATGGAAATGAAATAAACTACTTAGCAGAAGGCAAGAGTAAGAAAATAGAAGAAAAGCAACAATTACTAATACTCTGACGCTTCCCCGGCAACGGCGCCAAAAAGATGGTGGGCTCCAGTATTGTAGCAATAATGCTACAACTCCTGGGCTTCCTATCTCTAATTTTATCAACCCGGTAGTTCGTACAAACTTGGAAGCGACGGTGCTGTATGCACAAGTACTAGCTCTTGTCGCAGCTGTCACTTGGTCAGCTGGCACAAGTCCGCTAGGGCTCAAGCCAACTTCTATATGCTCTCAGAAGAAGCTTTCTAAATGATGGACGAAGGCTATCTCAAAGGAAATTAATCTACTTTGCAAAAATGAACTGAAAGCCAACCAAAACATGGAAACCCTAGTAAACCCTAATCTGACTAGTTTAACCTCTATGATGCAATAGTGAGAGTGCAAATGTCTAAAAATGATGCCATTACTTCTAGTGATGTGAAATGCATGAACTCAAACTACTTCCATTGAAAAGAACATTGTTTTTGTATTTTTGCTTAAGTGGATGGAGTGATTATGATTTTGTTTCTTATTAGGGTTTGGCTGTGCAGAGGTGGTGCGAAGGGAGAGAAAGCTTGGGAAAGGTCAGGAGGGCTAGGAGAGGTCCCAGAGGATCCCTAGCATCAGTCCACAGAAGTCCACAACGTTCAGGTGCTCGGCAACCAAGTTTGCAGGCTTCTACAGGATGTCTGCAGGGGATCCTACAGGAAACTAAGGATTTCTACAGGAAGTCTGCTAACTTCTACAGGATGTGCTGTAAGTGGAAGTTTTGGGTGATGGTGAAGTGATGGAGCGGTATGGGTGGATAGGTAAGGTGGAGATGGAGCTTGTGATGGCTCAGGGGCAGAGGAATAAGATGGAGAGAGAGTGCACGGAGTTGGTTGGTGAATAGAAGGATGGAAGCAACGAAAGGTCAAAGAAATGAAGCTACGTGGCAATGGATGAGTTGGAAGGTAAACGAGCTGAACAGAGGTCGAGTAGGTGGCTTGAGGCGAGGTTAAGAAGAAGAAGAAGGAAGTGGAATGATATTGAGCAGTGTAAATAAAACAAATTACTTATGTCTTGCACCAAAAACGAGAATCCCTTAACCTGTGCTATTAAACCAATGAACAGCAATGTAAATCATGAAGAAAAGTCGTGCATGGAATTGTAATGAAGAAGTATGGCTCAAGAGCAAAATGCATGGAAGGATCCACGATTAAAACGACTGTGTTGCAGCTTGCATAAAAGTAGAAAAAGACTGCGTTTTTTTGGTGGTTGGTATAGACTGCACCCCAATCCCTAAACAGAGATGGCAGTGAAGGCACTAACAACCTTTTCTTGGAGCTCCAGTGAATTACAAACCTCCTATTCTAATCTAAGCAACTGAAAGTGATTTAACCATAAGCTAATCCTACTCAATCTTATTAAAGAAATCAAATCAGCAGACTGTGTTCTTGAAATGCATATCAAAACAAGGAAACAAAGTGCTGGAAAGAAAGGCAAATAACACTACAAGAAGAGGAGATCTATTGCTCTCAGGTTGGGCCCTAACCTGAGAGCTATAGCTCCCTTAAAAGCTCAGAATTAGATCCAAATCTGCTTGCCTTTATTCATAATCAAAAGTCTAATGTCATGCCAAAACTGGCTTACAAAAACAAACACCGAGCTGTGCTCAGAAATTACAATATCAGTCCAAAAGTTCAAAAAGCTCCTAACAAAGGCTACGGCCTTCATATTTATACACAATGAAGATCAAGCTGGCTTCCTCCATTCGTGGAGCTTGGCTGTCCAACTGAAAGTCAAACTGCTGTAAACTGCTGATCCTGTAGAACGTGTTGGCTGCCTTTAAGCTCGGTGGGGAGAGCTGTTGGAGCTCGGAGTTAAGGTGAAAATCACGAGGAAGGTCATCAAGACTGTGGACAACCTCCCTATGAATCCGCAATGTCACCTTTGCTGTCTCCTTGTCTCCATTTGCGTGGTCTTTTGCTCTCTTTAATGCCAAAAACCTGAAATCATCATGTATTAGTCACATAGATATAATGCCTGCCCTTCTTCCTACAAACAACACGAATATACTAAGAAATGAATGCATAAGTGGTAAAAGATGAATGGTTGAGCAAGGTAAGTAGGCCAATATGAGCCCAAATTGTACCAAAAATTGGGGCTCATCAGTCTCCATGTCACATCATCAATGACAACCTTGTTCTTCACATGAAGGTGTCACCACTACTCTTCATGTTACCCAAACAAAACTTCTTCAAGGTCACCTCATAATGGCTTCAATGCATCATGGTCTTCAATGATCTCCACAAATCTTCAATATTCTACTTCACAAATTTCTCCAACTCTGCCCTATTATGTTCTCAAGAGAAGACTTCAACAAGCTCTATTTGTCCAATCCCAATAAATCAACACTTCGACCACGACAACTATGACAACTTTGACCATGGAAGCTTCAACCACGACAACTAAGACAGTTTCAATTGTGGCAACTATGGTAGCTTCAACCATGGCAACTTCGACCATGAAAAATACCGCAACTTCGACCAATATTTTATGCCCAAATAGAATTATCCTTTTTTTTCGTCCTAAAGAATAGTCTCCTTGTTCTCCTCGTCCTTTTTTCTTCTCTTGTACTTCATATCTCTGAATTCTTGACTGAATTGCTGATCAAAATGAAGTGTTTAGACATCTATTTATAGAGATTTCGTTTATAATTGAAGGGACACGTCTATTTGAAGTGAGGTCGACTTGTATGACTAAGTGTAGGTCGGCTCACTGCTAGGAATAATTTCCTTAACTTAAAAATTCAATATCTCACAAACTATTGGGAGTTTCGAGGCAAATAAAGGCTCGTTAGAAAGAGGAAAAAATCCTCTTTAAGATGGTCTAGGATCCATTTTCAAAGGATGCCTCCAAGGTGTCCAAAATAAATTTTCTTTGTGACTGTCCTTAAATTTTATGCATAAAAAGTTTGGGACAACATGAGGAATGTTTGGGATAGCGTGGCTTCTTCATTGTTATCAATGTCATCATAGGATCATAGAGTCATTATGTAGGAGTGAAACATCCATGTAGCATGACGCATGAACAATGTCATCATATACTAGTGCAGTCATAATGCAACATCATGAGGATAACTAATGATCTCCAACCATGTTATCAAGACCTCATCAAGTGCCATCATCAATTGTGGTCATTCATCAAGAATATGACATCATCAATTGTAGTCCTCCATATGTCATCAAGGGCTTATACATACTTGGCACTTCTTAAGACTTCTTCATTAGTGACTTGACATATTAATTGATGACATTCTTATGAAACAAGAGTTATTACATCATCATTTGGAACTAGGCATCTCAATAATAGTTTCCATCTCGGCTAGTGCCATATTGACATCAATGACAACCTAGATTAATAGAAATCTCATTCCACGTATGTGAGTATATAAGATCGTTCTCCATGTACCTTTGGGTATATTGGTGGCGCTCCATTCACATAACGTATATGGGAATGCTCTCATCTAATGGTTACACATTAGACAACACTATTATGGACTATACTCCTGTTACACTAAAAAATGTCACCTTGACTACTTACAGTTAGTATGGCTCAAATCAACAGTCATGCTACCCTCTTAGGCAAGTCTCATGCCTCTGTTATCCATCTCAAACTCAAAGAAGAGAGAAAGTCTTGTAAAAACTATGTTTATCTCTGGGGTCGCAGGTTCTCTCTAGCCTTACCTGCGGGGACGCTGACCTTGTTCACAAAATATGCGTCCATGGACGCTCTGTATGTTAAGGGACAGGTGCGTCCCTCTGTAAAAGGCAAAATGCGCGAGTTTTATCTTGAAAAAGTTACTTGTGGTTACTTCTAGAACATTCTAGAGGTCGGTTTGATGAAATGGATGCGCCTCCAGTTGGTTCATGTATCTCTATTAAGGGGGAACTTATCCCATCAATAAGGGAGCTATCCCACCCATAGAGGGGGATGATCCCATTGATAGTGGACCTGAATAACCTCTTTACAGCACTATAAATAAAGGCATTGAGCCAGAAGGAGAGGAGGTTGGAGCTATACATTTTCTTTGGGTAAATGCTGCAGGATTTAGGTCTTCCATTAGAGCCTTTGTGAGGAGAGATTGTCTTCACTTGATTCTACTTGGGAGAGGGTGAGCTTTGTCAAAGTAGAGGAAAACCCTTGATGGACCCTGGGAGGAACTTGCACAACACCAAGGCCAGGTTGTAAGAGTTTCTTTGTTTCGTTATTAATACAAACTGGTTTATTTTTCTCAATAGCTTGTGTTAATGAGTTATTTCATGTGTTCCTTGGTCTGCATGTTGAATATATGTTTTATTATATGAAATGCAAGTGCTTGGTAATTGTTTGATTGTTTGTGGTTGCAGGAATTGACTTGAAGGAGGAGCTCATCCGGATCGTCAAGAACGGACTTCAACAACAGCGTTTTGGAATAAGGTAAGCCTAAACACTTGTAGTTTTCATGTTGTAAAAGGTGTATTTAGAGAAAGATCACTCCTTTTTGTCTTGTTTGTCATTAGAATGTCTTAGACTTCTAGGAAGGTCAGTCGTGTCCGCACCCTTGACAGATTCCGTGTGACAAATTGGCGACTCCACTGGGGATTCCATTAATGAGAGAGTCTTTTCCTTTATGTGAACTTTGCTTTGAGAAAATTGGTTTATTTTTCTGGTTTTGGCTCTGTGATTCTGTCTCTGGGTGGGTTAGCTTAGGATTAGTTTTATTTTGGTTTTTCTTGAGTTTTTTAGACGGACGCACCCTCTGAGTGCAGCACAGTGCGTCCCTGGACGCACTTTTGCTGCGTGTACAGAGCGGGCCCGCACCTATGCTAACGGGTTGCCTGCGTCCCCTGCCAAAATTTGAGAAAATTCCATTTTTTGCCTTTTTTGCTCTTAGATTTTGTTTTTTCTTAGTTTTTTCTGCCCAGATTCATTAGTCCCTTGTCCAGAATCTTCACCTAAGCTTGTTCCTGCTCTTAGCTTTCATCAATTGGGTGTTTTGAGTCTCTTTTTGAGAAATTCTTGATTTGATTTCCATTGGTCATTACTTGGCGGTTTGTCTCAGTCTTTTCACAATTGTGTATGAGTGTTAATCGCCTTTGAGTGTTTTTATTTTTGATCTTTGGAACTCTCACCCAATTTTCTCAATTTGCACTTGATTGGTTCTTAGATCACATTAGAATCGTCTTGTGTTTGAGAATTCTCTTGCATAGATCACATTTGCACAATTAGAATTCTCATTTTCAGAATATTATTGAAAAATGTGCATAGATTACATTTGCATACTTTTCATGTGAATTGTGCATAGATTACAATTGCATAGTTTACATTCTGAAAAATCAATCGTAGATTTAGATCAGCTTTCTTTGATTTGAATTTACACAAAAATAAAAATAAAAATTGGTTTGGAATTGATTTGCATTAGTTTTTCTTGATGAAATTAGTGCATTAGAGAATTTGTTAAATTTTCTCTTAATGATCAATTTTTTGCATTGTTGGAAGTGAATGGAAACTCTCTCCTTACTCTAGTTAGGATTCATCGAATTGAAAGGATTGCATTATCATATTCGATTGCATTCAGTTGAGTCGGGTCATAACACCATTGGTTTCATCTCCATTTACCCATTTGAGTAATAACAGCCTTAATAACACAGCGCTTAATTAAAATTCATCTAGTAATTTTTACATTTCTAGGGCTCTGAAACACCAACATAGCTTAGGCTAGGGTCTTGGAGTAGATGAGTACTTAACTCTCCAAGACTACAAAACCAAACAGATAGTTTATCTTGAGTAGAATAAATCCAATTGTTTCAATTGCACTCTGGGAAAGCTCCTCTTAAAGGAGAAGCACGAGCTCGTGTCCGAACCAGTGAGGGGATCATTCCCCCCTCGTTGGGAACGACGCCATACAGTACGTATTACAAACGGTAAACCTCGGATTAACCATTGTCGAGGAGCCAGGGGTCACTTATCGGTAGACCTTGGATTGTTGTCAAGAAGCCGGTATGGGGATTGAGCTTGCTACTCTGCCCTTGCGTGCTGTCGGAGTTTAGACTGTTCCCCCAGGTGTATTTGTTACTGTTGGTGACCTTAGTGACCATAATCTTTAGGGTTCTACCGAGGTGACGGTGGAGGGAAGGTCCCACTGTACCTGGAGCAGACGTCGGTTATACTCACTTGGATTTTTTTGGGGGTTCACTTCACTTCGAGACGGTTAAAGTGGAGGAACTTGTGCCGGTCTATTCATTAAGCAGGTTGCCGGGGTAACTGTTCCACCCGCCATTTCTGTACTGAATTCTGCGAGGTTGGGCTTCATCACCAACTAGTGTTTTCGGTCCGGAGAGCTTACTGTTTGTGTGTGGTTTGACTCCTAGATTTGATAGCGCGTGTTAATTTGTTTGTTTTTACTTTTAGAGACCATAGGTGTGAATTGTGAATTTTAGTTGTTAAGTGTGAATTGTGAATTGTTAATTTTAGTTTTAAATTGTTAATAAAATTCACTGAAGTTGAATATAATGGCAAATGTTCCGGAATTTATCAACCTAGGAACCCCTCCTAATGAGAATCCTAGTACTTTTCCTTACTTTGGAAATGTTGGTCCTCCTTATATGGCTACTTTGTCATTACCTGGATTTACAATAGGTTTACCGATATGGTTATTTTCAACTTCGTTGGCCCAAAATACTCCAATTGTTCCATCTCAACCGGATGCTTCACCTCAACAGAGTTCACCATCTCAACATCACCAACCTTCTGTTGACCCTTTACCTTCTTCGCCTAATTTTTCTTCCTCCATTTCTTCCTCTTCGCCTGGTAAAAGCCTTGATGCTAGTAACCAGGAGGCTAAGAAGAAGAAGAAAGGGAAGAAGAAGAAGAAGAAGAAGAAGAAGCAAGATAAGAAAGAAGTCAACCAACCAACCATGGTTGTAAGTGTTAGTTGTGTTGAGGAAAATTCCGACATGCACCGTAAACCCAAATACCCTTGCAGGCTTTGTAAGGGTGACCACTTCCTTGTCAATTGTCCTGGTATTCCAAAGGTCTTGGAAGTATGGTCAGAAAAATCTCATCAACTTTCCATTGATCCATCAACCAGTGATAGTCAGGTTCCTGGGAAAAAGGGTAAAGTTAGGTTTCCTTGTAAGTTATGCAAAGGGAGTCATCAAACTCACATTTGCCCTCACATGGATGAAGCCTCAACATTGTTGGAAAAACTTACTGTTCCACAGCAAGAATTTCCAACTGGTTATCGTAAACTTTCTCCCAACCTACCGTCAACTGACGGAGTGATTGATTTAAATTCAAGTACAGTCGATCACACTCTTCCATTGGAGAGTGAAACTCATGTCACTCAGGTTGGTGATCAATTAGTTGATCAAGTGGTCGATTCAATTTCACATTCGGTCGATCACACTCTCCCTTTCGAGAGTAAATTTCATACCGCTGATGTTCTTCTTGTTACATCAGATTCTTCTATGCCGGGGGGTATTTCACCTGTTTCTACAGAACCCCCTCCAAGCACTGAGGTCTTTTCCTTTGATTGGAATAGACTGACAGAACCTCGTCTTCCTTCCTCCATCCCTTTCCAAATCATTGTCAAGGCTGGTGGTAGGGACATACATCGTACTCAGGTAGATGAAGGTGCTTCTGTTAGTATTTTATCCTCAACTGTTTGGAAAGCTTTGGGTTCCCCTCAGCTTGCGCCTATTACGCAGAATCTGAAAGCTTTTAACAGAACCATTAGTGAACCTTTAGGGATCCTTCCTAAGTTTTCTATTACCTTGGAAGGTAAAACTGTCTGTATTGATCTTATGGTAGTTCGAGGTCCCTTGGATTTCAATTTACTCCTTGGGCGAGACTATGTTTATGCAATGAAAGCTGTCGTATCGACACTCTTTCGCGTGATGTCTTTCCCTCACAATGGCAGTATTGTGACTGTAGACCAGCTTTCGTTCCCTAGTCTTGTTTCAACTACCAATAATATGACACCCCTAAATGTTCCTGATTCTAAAGTGGTATCTACCCTGCCACGGGTTAATTATGTGGCAACTGGTCCCATGACTTCAGTTACCGATGTAAGTGAGCCTCTCACTGTTTGCTCATCTTCCTTTGATTTAGCTCCGGTAATTGACATGGAAAACTCTATGGGATTACTTGAACACGATGTTCTTATCCCTTTTGAGTCCCTTGACATGTGTTCCTTCCAAAGAAGTATTCTTCCTTCTGATGAAGACCTCTTGGAAGCCATGATCAAGGTGTGTCCATTGACATGTCTTTCTTCCAGTTGGAAGCCATGATCAGTGGATACGAGGAGAGTTTTTTCCTGTATCAACCTCGTTAAAAAATGAAATAGGCTGTAGTGAGGATAGTTTCTTCTAGTCTCAACCTCGTTAAAAAATGAAACTGGAAGTCATGAGCATAGTTCCTTGTCTTGTGTCAAGCTCATTAAAAAATGAAACAAGGAGTTCCGAGGAAAGTTCCTTGTCTTGTGTCAACCTCGTTAAAAAATGAAACAAGGATAGGTTATATAGATAGTTAGAAAGTAGAATTGTGAGGAAAGTTCCTTTTACTGTGTCAACCTCATTAAAAAATGAATCAGTATTAACGAGGATAGTTTGTTCCTCTCTCAACCTCGTTAAAAAATGAAATTGGATGTCGCGAGGAAAGTTCCTTTTACTGTGTCAACCTCGTTAAAAAATGAATCAGTGTGTACGAGGATAGTTTTTTCCTGTATCAACCTCGTTAAAAAATGAAATAGGCTAGCATGAGGATAGTTCTTTTACTGAGTCAACCTCATTAAAAAATGAATCAGGTAGATTTTAGGTTATGTAGGTAGACTGTAAAAAGTAGGGTTCCGAGGAAAGTTCCTTTTACTGTGTCAACCTCGTTAAAAAATGAATCAGTTGACGAGGAAAGTTCCTTTTACTGTGTCAACCTCGTTAAAAAATGAATCAGTGTGTGTGAGGAAAGCTCCTTTTACTGAGTCAACCTCATTAAAAAATGAATCAGTGTGTACGAGGCAAGTTCCTGTTACTGAGTCAACCTCGTTAAAAAATGAATCAGTTTTGAGGATAGTTCTTTTCTTGTGTCAACCTCCTTAAAAATGAAACAACTCCCTTTTCAAGTTAAATATTGAAAGTAAACCTTCATTTCATCCAGCCGGTTGAATGCAATGAAGCCTGGGGGGCATGTACCTCTCTTTGCGTCATTATGCTGGGGGCATGCAAAATTTTTGAGCATAGTTCCTTGTCTTGTGTCAAGCTCGTTAACAAATGAAACAAGGGTAGGTTAAGTAGGCAGATTGTAGAGTAGTTATGAGCATAGTTCCTTGTCTTGTGTCAAGCTCGTTAAAAAATGAATCAAGGTTTTTAGAGCATAGTTCCTTGTCTTGTGTCAAGCTCATTAAAAAATGAATCAAGGATTTTAGAGCATAGTTCCTTGTCTTGTGTCAAGCTCGTTAAAAAATGAATCAAGGTTTTTAGAGCATAGTTCCTTGTCTTGTGTCAAGCTCGTTAAAAAATGAATCAAGGTTTTTAGAGTAAAGTTTTTGTTAGGTAGATTGTAGAGAGTAGTTATGAGCAAAGTTCCTTGTCTTGTGTCAAGCTCGTTAAAAAATGAAACAACTCCCACAAGTCTTTCCAAGATCTTGAAAGTAAAGCTTCATTCCATCCACCTCGTTGAATGCAATGAAGCTTGGGGGGCATGTACCTTGATTTGCATCATTATGCTTAGGGGGCATCAAGCACAGTTTTATCTCTGTTTCAAGCTTGTGTAAAAATGAAACTAATTTGAAGCATAGTTTTTATCTGTTTCAAGCTTTTGTAAAAATGAAACCTATCTCGAGTCAATTTCAGTTATTTTCAAGACTCGTTAAACTCATGAAAATCCCGAGATTATTTTGCTATTTTTCATTCTCGTAAAACAAATGAAAATGCCGAGTTCTTTCCGTCTTTTCCTGCTCGTAAATTAAATTGAAAGTCGGTCATATGAGTATATTTTTATCCCTTTTTCGAACTCATTAAAATTTACGAAAAAGTGAAAACCATGAGTACATTTTTATCCCTTTTTCGAACTCGTTAAAACTTAAGAAAAAGTGAAACCTTGGAGTTCTCTTTTAAGCCCTTTTCAGACTCCTAAAACATGAAAAGATTGCCGAGCGTTTCTTTTACACTCGTTAAAACGGAATTAAAAGACGGTCCCCTTATAGCTCTTTTCTGACCGTAAAAACAGGAAAAGATTGCCGGGTTTTTGTCGTTTCAAACTCGATATGGAAATAAAACGACGTGTCCTTGATCGCTTTTTACTTTTCAGGTCAGTGGCACTAATTATGAAAGTACTCCTTGGTCGCAAGATCAAGCGGTTCCCCCAGGTATTATTTTATACTTTTTCGGGCTTGAGGGACACAAATGTACGAAAAAGTTCAACGTGGAGTCTCCTTTAGTTTTTTCAGACTCTCTAAAATTGAAAAACGCCGAGTTTGTCCTATACTGGGCTCGTTAAACTTTTACAGTAGAGGACCTGTTCAATTACAAACAGGAACGAACCACTCCTTCCTAGGGTTCGAATTTAAACTAGGTTGGACTCGTCCGAAGGATGAGCTTATAATCAAGCATATGTTATCCTCCTCAAGCTTGTTAAAAATAAAGAGGTACTTGCCAGAAATGGTGGGGGAAAAGAGAGAAGAATGAACCTGTTTGTTACCTTTTATCTCAAAAGAAACTTTATTACCACTCTTGAACACGACACTTTTTCATTCACCTGGGTTGGGAAATCTTTTACCTCACAGTTGACCAAACCACTTTGAAAGTATTTAACCGGGTTCCGGGGATTAACTTTGAGTTATTCGTCACCAAGCCATCTGTCGTGTCGTTATTTGTTCAAGAGGTCTGCAAGCAAAAACTTTCATCTGCAAAATACTTGTCATCCATTTGACCATCCCTGAGTCAGTCCTTACAGCAACATTTCTTCAACTTGAACAATGATTTCGTGTTGCGGGCTTGCCTGCAACGGGTCGCTTTCTATCGACATCGACACATTATCTAGAAAGATGACTTAGGAATCGACAGCACCTTGAAGTCTGCATGCATCAATGGCAGGTTTCTCGCCTTTGACGTCAGTTTACATCATTGACTTTCGATCAGAGGATTCTGTGAAGTGTTCGACATCAAAACATCTATTCACATTTCACGGGTTGTGCTTGGTACTTTGAGAACCATTGACATTACTGGTGGTTTCTCTCACGCTTGTTAACAGTTTACATCATTGACTGGTAATCAAGTGGTTTCTACCATGTTCGACATCGAATCATTTAATCACATGGTTAGAATCGTACCAATTCGGGAAGTAGAAGTGAAGACCCTGGATCTAGTTTCTACCATCCAGGCTGCGAGGAGTTTTGTATTCATTATCTATGTAGACTAATCATAAACAGATGGCTGCGTCCATACTGTGTCTACAAAAGTCTATAAAAATGATGTACTGCAAGATCATTCCTGTATCAGAATAGTTAGTCCATTAGTTAAAGTTTTGAATCTGAGTATGGGAATGCCTACCTCAGTGATGATATAATCTTATCCATGTATTTTGTGTTGAAAATTGCAGGTTCCAACCAGGCCATCCACAAGGCAATCCTTGAAATGATAAAGCGCTTCACCCTTCCTAGAATTACAAAACCCTATTCTATTCCAGGCTTCGCACTTTAGGGGGCAATCTGTTACACTAAAAAATGTCACCTTGACTACTTACAGTTAGTATGGCTCAAATCAACAGTCATGCTACCCTCTTAGGCAAGTCTCATGCCTCTGTTATCCATCTCAAACTCAAAGAAGAGAGAGTCTTGTAAAAACTATGTTTATCTCTGGGGTCGCGGGTTCTCTCTAGCCTTACCTGCGGGGACGCTGACCTTGTTCACAAAATATGCGTCCATGGACGCTCTGTATGTTAAGGGACAGGTGCGTCCCTCTGTAAAAGGCAAAATGCGTGAGTTTTATCTTGAAAAAGTTACTTGTGGTTACTTCTAGAACATTCTAGAGGTCGGTTTGATGAAATGGATGCGCCTCCAGTTGGTTCATGTATCTCTATTAAGGGGGAACTTATCCCATCAATAAGGGAGCTATCCCACCCATAGAGGGGGATGATCCCATTGATAGTGGACCTGAATAACCTCTTTACAGCACTATAAATAAAGGCATTGAGCCAGAAGGAGAGGAGGTTGGAGCTATACATTTTCTTTGGGTAAATGCTGCAGGATTTAGGTCTTCCATTAGAGCCTTTGTGAGGAGAGATTGTCTTCACTTGATTCTACTTGGGAGAGGGTGAGCTTTGTCAAAGTAGAGGAAAACCCTTGATGGACCCTGGGAGGAACTTGCACAACACCAAGGCCAGGTTGTAAGAGTTTCTTTGTTTCGTTATTAATACAAACTGGTTTATTTTTCTCAATAGCTTGTGTTAATGAGTTATTTCATGTGTTCCTTGGTCTGCATGTTGAATATATGTTTTATTATATGAAATGCAAGTGCTTGGTAATTGTTTGATTGTTTGTGGTTGCAGGAATTGACTTGAAGGAGGAGCTCATCCGGATCGTCAAGAACGGACTTCAACAACAGCGTTTTGGAATAAGGTAAGCCTAAACACTTGTAGTTTTCATGTTGTAAAAGGTGTATTTAGAGAAAGATCACTCCTTTTTGTCTTGTTTGTCATTAGAATGTCTTAGACTTCTAGGAAGGTCAGTCGTGTCCGCACCCTTGACAGATTCCGTGTGACAACTCCCATGTGCCATCGAGTATATTTTGGGAGTCCGTTATAGGTTGCTATCCATCCATAGGTAACCGAGTCGTCCACCTTGCATACTGTGATACATTGAACACAACATTCGGGGATATTTCCTACACGTACGTTAAGTCCTTGGTTCACTAAGCTGTATATCGCAGTTCAAAATTCCTTTGTAAAACTTTATGCCTAGTTACCCCTTTTGTTTGTTTGTGTCTTAATTCTAAAAGAAATTAATTAACCACAGAACAACATCCTCCCCATGGAACAACTCCTTAGTGGATCTTAGGTTGAGACTAATGGCAATAGTTCCAGAGTCTACCAATCAAGGGAACCCCTCTAATGGGAATCCTGGTCTTTTTCCTTCTTTTGGAAATATTGGTGCTCCTTATATGGCAACATTGTCCCTTCTTGGATTTACCATTGGTTTGCTAGTTTGGTTATTTTCGATCCTTATGGTTCTGAATGTCCAAATTGCTTCTCAATCGAGTTCTCCTCCACCTAAACAACATCAACCTCATGTTGATCCTAAAGTTGACCCTTTGTCTTCTTCACCTATTGTTTCTTCATCCCTTTCTTCCTCTTCGCCTAGTGAAAGTCTTGATTCTAGTAACCAGGAAGCTAAGAAGAAGAAGAAGAAAAGGACGAAGAAGAAGAAGAAAAATAAGTAGGGGGGAAACCAAGCAACCATTGCTACGGACACAACTAGTATGGAAAAATCTTCCAATCAACCCCGTAAAGTTAAATTCCCTTGCATGTTATGTAAGGGTGACCACCTTCTTAGAGATTGTCTTGGTATTCCCAAGGTATTAGAAGTGTGGTCCACAGGCTCACATCAACCTTCATCATCAACCTCTAGAGATCATGTTGGTGATAAACCCTCAACTAGTGATAGTAAGGTCCATGGGAAAAAGGGTAAAGTCAAATTTCCCTGTAAGTTATGTGAAGGGAATCATCCTATTCACCTTTTTCCTTATATGGATGAAGCCTCAAAAGTGTTGGAAAACCTTACAGCTTCTCAACCATGACTTCCAGCTAGTTACCAGAAGCTTTCTCCCAATCCTCCACTAGTTGATGAAGTGATTGATCAGAATCTGAATCCCATCAATCCCACTCTCTCTGAACGTGAATCCCATGAGTTTGTTCCCGACCAACCATTGGTTGAGAAAATGGTTGAACCAATTCTGCCTTCAGTCGATCATACTTTTCCTATAGAGAGTAAGGGTCGGAACACTTAATTTATTCTTATTTATTCTGATTCTACTAGACAAGGGGGAATTTCTCTCGTCCCTACGACACCCCCTCCGAGTAGTATGGTAACTTCCTTTGATTAGGGTCGACTGACTGGATATCATCTTCCTCCTTACGTGCCCTTCCGAATCATGGTACATGCTTATAATGTGGTCGTACCTAGCACAATCATAGACGAAGGCACGTTTGTTAGTATTTTATCCTCCATTACTTGGAAAGATTTAGGTTCTCTGTAGCTTATGCCTGTTACCCAGAATTTGTTGGCTTTTAACAGAGGAACCAGTCAACTGTTAGGGATCCTTCCTAAGTTTCCTATTACTTTTGGAGGAAAGACTATCTATATCGATGTGATGGTAGTCCAAGGCTCTTTTGATTTTAATTTACTCCTTGGGCGTGACTATTTTTATGTCATGGGAGCTCTTGTCTCTTTACTCTTTCATGTGATTTGTTTCCTACATGAAGTGTTACAGATCCATTTGGGCACATCAAATCCCAACATCCAAATCAGTGTTTTAGGGCTCATCAAACCCTAATTTCAGTTGATTCATTCCCTAAACAAGTCACCCCTTTAAATGTCTCCTTCCCATACAGTTTCATGACTTGAAGACATCCAGAAATAGCCTCTAGAGGGACCAACGCAGGTAAGCCCTTATGAAGGTGCGTTGCAAAGCAGTTAAGTCCACTGCCAGGGTGCTCTGTAGAGCACTTAGGCTTCCTTTCACCTGCGCTGGGTGAGAATGAGCAAAATTCACATAGGGTTTGGGGAATATTCTTATCTTTTGGAGTCATCTAGAAGTTTCCCTCACTTATCAACTCCTATGAGCTCGAAAATGGATGAGGAATGAGTTAAGTTGCATCCTGTCCTCTCATCCCTTCCTCCATGGAACTAATTCTAAGTATGGAAGGCCATTCAATGCCACCATTAATGACAAAACCTCCTTCATCTTCCTATAAATTGACCACTCATCTAAGTGATCAGGGGCTGGATTATGTTGAATTGTAAGGAGATAATGCTGCTATGAGATTTGGCTTTGAAGCAAGTATTGTGATGCTACAAGTTTGTCATGCTTTTGATGTGATGTGGATGGGATCCAAGCTGGAGGAATGGCTTTGAATCAGACACCAATGGTTGTAATTCCTTCTTCTATCTAATAAAGTGTTTGAACCTTTTCCCATATGTTTGTATTGTTTCATAATGCTTATGTGTGTGAATTGTATCTGATTCCTTTCACTTATATTCAATAGATCGTATGCTTTGATCGGTTTTTGTCTTCTGTTGTGTTTACAGGGTACTTCTCAAGTGGATTAAGTATGGGAAGGAGCGACGGAATCGATACAAGGGAGACGAGAGGAAAGCAGAACTACAGGTAGGCCTTCTATCTTCTCATCTTATCTATTTCTTATAGGAAAAGTCTAAAACACTTTAAACTGTTGTTCTAGATACAACTACTTATCTAGGGAATTAGTATTTATCCGTAGATGCTAAATTCTCCAAAACAAATTGGCGACTCCACTAGGGAACTATCACCTTTCCTAGTAGCTTATTCACCTCCTAGGACATTCTTGTAGACCCTACTTGTGTTCATTGACTGTATTTCAACTCTTTTGCATTGAATTTTGGTCAAAAATTGAGGTTAGATGACTCTTGAGTGGCCTCTCAGAAATCAGCGCAGGCTTGGTCAGGGGACAGTGCTCTGCAGTGTAGTTAGGCCCTCTTTGACCTGCGCTGATCAACCTTAGGTCAAATTCCCACCTTTGGAAAGTGTTTTTGCCAACTTTTCTCTGTTTGTTTGCTTGTTGATTGATCAATGAATGTCATGTCTCAGAGAACAAATTTTTATCTCCTTTGCGAGCCCTAATTTGATTTGATTGATTAAAGTTTCTTTAATGTTTTCTTTGTCATTATCAGTCTATAGTCGAATTTAGAATATATTTGATTAATCTTTGTTCGAAAGAAAGTGTTGGAAAGTCTTCTTTTCCTTGGAAACAGAACTGTCGTCAAAGTCTTCGTTCTTGTTAAAGATTGATTGATTGTATGTGAATTAGTTTCCTTTTTGTTCATCATAACATTAAGGGATTCGAAAAGAAAAACTTGCATCGTTCATATTGTAGTTTGTGAATTCTTGAAAGGAATAGCTAGGGAAATTGCATTAGTTGTGCTCTTTTCTCTTTGTCAAAGATTTGATTGCTCTATCCCTACTAGCTAAGGATTTTCATTGTTAAATTGAATGGAAAGAATGCTTATCATATTAGTTGCATTTTAGGAATTGCAAACATACATCATGTGGTGAACCTTGAAAGGCAAATTCTAAAGAAGATCAACTTAAAATTTATCTGAATTTACCTAATGGAGCATTGTCACCTAACGAAAAACATTTAGAGGTCTAGGCTAGAGACGTGTTCCGGCGTCGTAAAACAAAGCAGTTGTCGCTAACTTGTCTGCAATACATCCTGAGTGTGATACCTCATTCCACGTACGTGAGTATATCGTAGCTCGTCCATGTACCTTCAGGTATATAGGGCGGTGTTACAGTATGTAAAGTATATGGGAATTCTCTCACTGTGCAGTTTTGCATTAGACAACGCTTATACGGATTGGGCCTCCACATACTTTCGGGTATATATGGGAGGAAAAAACTAGGTTTCTATCCATCCTTAGGTAACTGAGTCGACCGCCTTGTACACTGTGATACACTGAACACAACATTCGGGTAGATTTCCTGCCCGTACTTCTTGGTTCACCGGGATGTATTCTGTAGTTCACAGTTGCTTGGTAAACCTTTTGCCTAGATTATCGCTCTTTTGTTTTTGTTATGTTACTTTGATTAAAAAATTAATTGACCGCGGATAACATCCTCCACACTCACTCAGTTGATCTTAGGTTGAAACATATGGTGACAAATTTGGAGTCCACCAATCAAGGAATTCCTTTTGATGGGAATCCTCGTCCTTTTCCTCCTTTTGGAAATATTGGTTCTCCATATATGGCTACATTATCCCTTCCGGGATTTACCATTGGCTTTCCAATATGGTTGTTTTCAACCTCCTTGGTTCAAAATGTCGGGATTTCTCCGCAATCGAGTACTCCTCCAAATGATCAAAATCAACCTCCAGTTGATCCTAAAGTTGACCCTTTGCCTTCTTCCTCGGTTGTTTCTTCCTCCCCTTCTTCCTCTTCGCCTGGTGAAAGTATTGGTACTAGTAACCAGGTGGCTAAGAAGAAGAAGAAGAAGCAAATTCAGCAGAGGGGCAACCAAGCAACCATTGCTTTGAATGCAACATCTGATGAGAAATCATCCATCAAGCCTCACAAAGTTTGATATCCATGCAAAATTTGTACGGGAGACCATCTTCTTCGAAATTGTCCTGATATTCCTCAGATCTTAGAAGAATGGTCTTCTCGTTCACATCATCCTATGTCATCAACTTCTGGAGATCATGCTGGTGACACACCATCAACTAGTGGTAGTAAAGTTCATGGAAAAAAGGGTAAAGTTAAGTTTCCCTGTAGGTTATGTGAAGGGAATCACCCCATTCACCTTTGTCCCTATCTGGATGAAGCCAAAAAAGTGTTGGATAACTGTCCTGCTTCACCACAACGACTTCCATCTGGTTACAGGAAACTCTCCCTAAATCCTTCACTAGTTGATGAATTGACTAACCAAAATCAACCGTCGGTCAAACCCACTCTCTATGAAAGTGAATCCTATGAGTCTATACCCGACCCAAATCAACAGGTCGAGGTAACAGTTGACCCGATTTCACCTTCAGTTAATCGTACCTTTCCCGAAGAGAGTGAATATGATACCACTCAGGTTCTTTTTGTTTCTTCAGATTCCAATGAGCTTGGGGGCAATCCTCTTGTTCCATCAAGACAAGAGGAAAATCCTCCAGTTCTCGTAACTCAAGGGGTTAATTCTCCCGTTTCTACGGTACCCCCTCCAAGTAGTCTAGTCACTTCCTTTGATTGGAATCGACTGGCAGGATTCCGCCTTCCTTCTTATGTGCCTTTCCAAATCATAGTACAAGTTTGTAATATGATTGTATCTAGCACTATTATAAATGAAGGTGCATCTGTGAGTATCCTTTCCTCAACTGCTTGGCAAGCACTTGGTTCGCCGCTGCTTATGCCTGTTACCCAAAATTTGTTGGCTTTTAACAGAGGAACCAGTTTGGGAGGAAAAATCGTTTATCTGAATGTTATGGTAGTCCTAGGCCCTTTAGATTACAATTTACTTCTTGGGCGCGACTATGTTTAATGGCATGGGAGCTATAGTTTCAACACTCTTTCGAGTGATTTGTTTCCTGCATGAAGGCATAATTGTCACCGTTGACCAGCTTTCATTTCCCGGTCCAAATATGGCTTCCAATCAACCATCTTCACTAAATGGTCCTTTTGTACCAATGTTATCATCCCCGCCATAGGTCAATTATGTAGCAACCCGTTCCATGCCTACATCAACGGACGATCAATTCCGTGATGTTGTACATCATGTACTGGGGGCATTAGAACTAGATCTCTCCTTCATGACTTCTTATGAGTTGTGATCAAAGGGTCCATGAGGATAGTTCCTTCTCTTGTGTCAACCTCGTTAAAAAATAAAACAAGGATACGAGAATAGTTCTTTTACTGTGTCAACCTCGTTAAAAAATGAAACAGGTCCATGAGGATAGTTCCTTGTCTTGTGTCAACCTCGTTAAAAAATGAAACAAGGATATGAGGATAGTTCTTTTACTGTGTCAACCTCGTTAAAAAATGAAATAGGTCCATGAGGATAGTTCCTTGTCTTGTGTCAACCTCATTAAAAAATGAAACAAGGATATGAGGATAGTCCTTTTACTGTGTCAACCTCATTTAAAAAATGAAACAGCTCCCATGAGGATAGTTCCTTGTCTTGTGTTAACCTCGTTAAAAAATCAAACCAAGGATATGAGCATTGTTCCTTGTCTTGTGTCAAGCTCGTTAAAAAATGAAACAAGGAATTTGAGCATAGTTCCTTGTCTTGTGTCAAGCTCATTAAAAAATGAAACAAGGTCCCCTGGAGCAAAGTTCCAAGTCGAGTCTTTGATTAGATCTTGTAAAATCCCAGTCGAGTCTTTCACTTGATCTCGTAAAATAACCTTCATTCCATCCACCTGATAGCCACAAGTAGTCTACTTAGGTGAATGTAATGAAGCTTGGGGGGCATGCACCTAGTGGTAAAGTTAAGTTTCCCTGTAGGTTATGTGAAGGGAATCACCCCATTCACCTTTGTCCCTATCTGGACGAAGCCAAAAAGTGTTGGATAACCGTCCTGCTTCACCGCAACGACTTCCATCTGGTTACAAGAGACTCTCCCTTTCATCATGCTGGGGGCATGTAAACCAATCTCAAGCATAGTTTTTCGTTTTAAGCTTGTGTAAAAATGAAACTAAATCCAAGCATAGTTTTTCATTTCAAGCTTGTGTAAACATGAAATTGAATCCAAGCATAGTTCCCTATGGTTCAAGCTTGTGTAAAAATGAACCCATTTCCATTTTTAACCCTCGTGATTGCCATTCTATCAGCCTCTTTCATCAGATGAGCCTTGGTTGTTTTCATCCCATCACCACCATCCCTTTGGCTGATCATACACTTTCACTTGGTTTTTTTATCATTTTTTGAGGAGCAGTTGCAATGAGTGGTCTTATTAGCCAGCATCTTCACATAAATCAACATGTTTTGAGAAGTTCCAACATCACCAGAACCAGTTGCTACCCTAGACACCAATCATTCCTCAAAGTGGAGTCCTCTTTAAGCTCTTTTCAAACTCTCTAAATATGAAAATATTGTCGAGCACTTGTCCTTTCTAGCTCGTTAAAGGATTGGAAACGATATCTCTCTTGTATTATTTTACGCTTTTTCGAGCTTGAGAGATTAATTTACGAAAAAGAACTTGTGGAGTTTTCTTTTTGTCCCTTTTCAAACTCTCTAAACATGAAAAGGATTGAGTTATCTTTGTCGTTAAACTCGTTAAAACATCAAATAGCGACAAACTTGTCCATCTAGACAAGACTGAGTTTCACCTTCGCTAGACTCGTTAAAACATCAAATAGCGATGGATTCGCCCGAAGGGTGAAATTATACAATAAGCATATGTTATCCTCCTCAAGATTGATAAAAATAAAGAGGTACTGGTCAGCAATGACTGGGGAAAATGGGAAAAGGGGAAAACCACTTTATGGTAGCAGGTCGCTCTTGAACATGACACTTTCACTCCATCACCGTGACTATTTGGGTTGGGTTATTAGCTTGATGGTTATCACACCATTGGTCTATCATACCATCCATCACTTTGTTTTGGGTCAATGCTACCAATTCACTTTAGTGTCGCCGACATGTTCAAGAGAAGTCATTCAGTCAAAATTCATCCATTGCAATACTATAAACCTTCATTTTCATGACCGTCATTCCTGAACCTTGTGTCGTCAGTCAAATTCCATCTCTAAAATCACTACACTCGTTTCGTGTCGTTGATGTGGGATACATCAAGGCCCTCCTGTGACGAGTTGCTTCTTGTCGACATCAACTCATTATCCAAGAAGTTGACTTAGAAACACCCATTTAGTACCTTGAAGCTCGCATACATCAATGGTAGGTTTCTCACTTCCGACAATAGGCATACATCAATGGCCTTCGACCGAAAGACTTTGTATGGTGTTCGACATCAAATCATTCATTCACACCATGTAGAATGTACTACAGTACCTTGGGGATCATTATCATTATCAGTGATTTCTCTTGCATCTGTTAACAACTTACATCATTGGCTGGTAATTAGATGGTGTCTTCCCATGTTCGACTTCAGATCACATATTCACATGGTTAGACTCGTACTTGAGCGAACGGTTGAACGAGATTGAAGACCCCGGATCTAGTTTCATCCATCCGGGCTGTGATTTCAGGAGTACTAAATCATATGTACAATGGCTTTACATTGATAGTCATTCCGATCATGGGTCTATATCTGTAGACGACTGTTTATGTACATGTAATGAAATTTTATAAGCTGAGCATGGGTATGCCTTCCCTCAATAATTCATGAAAAATCAAATATCATGATATATGTATTGTAATTGATGCAGGTCACCTTCCACTTTGATACCTCCTCATCACATCGTAAAGCATTTCATTCGACATTGGCATTTTTCCAACTTCATGCTTTAAGGGGCAGCTGTTATAGATCCATTTGGGCACATCAAATCCCAACATCTAGATTAGTGTTTTAGGGCTCATCAAACTCTAATTTCAGTTGCTTCATGCCCTAAACAAGTCACCCCTTTGAATGTCTCCTTCCCAGACAATTTCATGACTTGAAGACATCTAGAAATAGCCTCTAGAGGGACTAACGCAAGTAAGCCCTTATGAAGGTGCGCTGCAAAGCAGTTAAGTCCACTGCCATGGTGCTCTGCAGAGCACTTAGGCTTCCTTTCACCTGCGCTGGGTGAGAATGAGCGAAATTCAAATAGGGTTTGGGGAATATTCTTATCTTTTGGAGTCATCTAGAAGTGTCCCTCACTTATCAACTCCTATGAGCTCGAAAATGGATGAGGAATGAGTTAAGGTGCATCCTATCCTCTCATCCCTTCCTCCATCGAACTAATTCTAAGTATGGAAGGCCATTCAATGCCACCATTAATGACAAAACCTCCTTCGTCTCCCTATAAATTGACCACTCATCTAAGTGATCAGGGGCTGGATTATGTTGAATTGTAAGGAGATAATGCTGCTATGAGATTTGGCTTTGAAGAAAGTATTGTGATGCTACAAGTTTGTCATGCTTTTGATGTGATGTGGATGGGATCCAAGCTGGAGGAATGGCTTTGAATCAGACACCAATGGTTGTAATTCCTTCTTCTATCTAATAAAGTGTTTGAACCTTTTTCCCATATGTTTGTATTGTTTCATAATGCTTATGTGTGTGAATTGTATCTGATTCCTTTCACTTATATTCAATAGATTGTATGCTTTGATCGGTTTTTGTCTTCTGTTGTGTTTACAGGGTACTTCTCAAGCGGATTAAGTACAGGAAGGAGCAATGGAATCGATACAAGGGAGACGAGAGGAAAGCGGAACTATAGGTAGGCCTTCTATCTTCTCATCTTATCTATTGCTTATAGGAAAAGTCTAAAACACTTTAAACTGTTGTTCTAGATACAACTACTTATCTAGGGAATTAGTATTTATCTGTAGATGCTAAATTCTCCAAAACATGAAGGAAAAATCGTGACCATTGACCAACTTTTGTTAGTTGGTCCTAATTTGACTCCCAATCAACCAACTTCCCTAATTGGTCTTTATATGCAAGCGGAATCCCCCTCGCCACAAATTAATTATGTGGCAACATGTTCCATACCCGCGTCTACTGATGATATAGTAGGTAATGTAGTGCATAATTTACTAGGGACATTAGAGTCTGATCTTTCCACTGGATCCCTTAATATATATCCCTTCCAGATCGTTTTTCTCCCATCTTATGAGAATCTCTTCGAAGCTTGGTTTCTTGGTGGTCATAATCAAGGTCCTCGAAGCAAAGTTTGTTTTCTTGTGTCAAGCTCCTTAAAAATGAAACAAGCTTCTGAAGTAGAGTTCCTTGTCTTGTGTTAAGCTCGTTAAAAAATGAATCAAGGTTCTTCAGAGTAGAGTTCCTTTTCTTGTGTCAAGCTCGTTAAAAAATGAAACAATCTCTTGTGAGGATATTTCTTTTACTATGTCAACCTCATTAAAAAATGAAAAAGGTTTCTGGAGCAGAGTTCATTTTCTTGTGTCAAGCTCCTTAAAAAATGAAACAAGGTCCTGGAGCAGAGTTCCTTTTCTTGTGTCAATCTCCTTAAAAAATGAAACAAGGTCTTGGAGCAGAGTTCCTTTTCTTGTGTCAAGCTCCTTAAAAAATGAAACAAGGTTCCCTAAGCAGAGTTCCTTGTCTTGTGTCAAGCTCGTTAAAAAATGAAACAAGGTTTCATGAGCATAGTTCTTTTCCTGTGTCAAGCTCATTAAAAAATGAAACAAATCCCCTTCCAATTCGAGTCTTTTATTAGATCTCGTAAATTCCCAGTCGAGTCTTTCACTTGATCTGTTGAAAATGGCAACAAGAAATGCTAAAAATAGCAGTTTGGGTACCAGTGCTGGATTGAGAAACAGGGAATGAAAAATGGAAGTGCTAAAAATAACATTGCTATTTTTAGTAGTTCAGGATGGATTCCAATTTTAGTCAGTCCCTGGACTAAAATAGGAAGTAAAATTCGAATTTGAACTTAACAGTCGTTTGAAAATAAATTAATTAATTCACCATGAGTTTAATAGTTGTGAAAAATCAAACATGAAGTCTATGTGAGGACATGCAACAATTTCTCCATTAATTCAGGAATTTATCCATCAGTTAAAGAGATAAGGATGAGTTCTAATTTGAGTTGTAATTAGTTGGCTCAGTTAACTGAGTCAAGTCCAGTTAGATTGATTTAAACAGTTTGTTTAAATTAATGTGAGTTCAGTTAGTTAATGCATGCTTGCATATAACTGCTGCACTTCAGATAACTGAATATTCTCTCATGAATAACTCATGCATGTCAGTTCAGACAGAGACCCAGTTGAGATTAGAGGAGGGACAATGTACTATCAGTTGGATGGATTTTTCCTATAAAGGAAGCTCATCCATGGAGAAGGATTTATCTCCTTCAGGATTGTGCAGTTGGATCAGAGGTTAGTGAGTGTGTGAAGAGGCCAATTCACACAAGTGGCTGCACTGGACCCCAAGGAAAATTGCGCAAAGAAATAGGAGGCTTGGAGAGCAGAGGAGAAGGTTGTGAGAGCCTTTGACTATCAATGAGCAGTATTGTTTGATTGCAGAGAGAGCCGGATAGCTTGAGAGCTGATTCCTTTTGTAACTCGAACAAGATTTCCACTTGTATGATAATACAGAGTTTGGGGTTTTAGGCTGAGGCTTTTCCCGGGTTATTTCTTCTATGTTATGTGTGATTGATTTCTCATTCTCAGTTATATGTGTTCTCTTGATCTTGCTCAATTCGATTAAGCTTCCGCAAAGTGTTGTAGAAGTAGATCTTGTATTGTGTTTTAGTATATTGCATAATCTGTTGATCTACAGTGGGAATTTCTACATGGTATAAGAGCAAAGGTGATCAAGGAAGAACAATATACAAGAAGGAGAAGTTCAAAGTTTGTGATTCCTGAATATAGAAATCGAGTTCTTACCACATCTCTATTTCACCTATGGCGTTCAATGGTTTAAGACTCGAATATGCCCTTGATGGCAGTTTGAATTATATAGCCTAGAAGGATCGCATGGAAGCAGTATTGGAGGATAACGGTCTAAAGGACTTAGTTGACCAAGAAGTCCCCAAGCCGACCAATGCTACTGAATTGGCTGAATGGAGGAAATGTGTGGCTAGAGCAAGGAGGATTCTTCTAGAGGGAGTTCGAGATCACATAGTCTCGAGTCTCCATGGGAAGGAGACACCATTTTCAATGTGGAAAACATTGAAAGATCTATATCAAAACAGCAACGATAAGAGGAAGCTAGCACTAAAAGACAAGCTTCGGAAGATCAAGTGTGAAAAGGGCGACACGATCTCTACGTATCTGAACAAGCTCACCACATGCAGGGATGAGCTTGGAAGTGTAGGGATCGTGATAGCTGATGATGACATGGTGAGTCTTGCACTCCTCGGTCTTCCTAAGAGCTGGCATAGCTACCAGGACTCGGTTAATGGAAGAGAGAAATTGCCAGATTGGGAACGACTTTGGTCAGATCTGATGTAGGAGGAGATAAGAAGAAGCACCAGAGATGGTTCTTCATCCATGGAGGATGAAGAAAACTGCGCCTTAGCGAGTAAGGCGAAGAAGGGGAAGGAGAAGGATTCTCTTTCCCAATCCAGTTCTTCCCAAGGTGGGAAGAAGTTTGACAAATCGAAAGTGTGATGCTTTCATTGTCATGAGGTGGGCCATTTTGCTACAAATTGTCCACTGAGGAAATCCAAGAAGGGATTCGTGGAAGGATCATAAGGTGAGGCACTAGCCTCACAATTTGAGTTGGATTTCACACTGTTCGCATGCATGGTTTCATCCATGGTGGGAAGTGGTTGGTTTCTTGACAGTGGAGCTTCTTTCCACATGACCAGTGATAAGAGTTTGTTCAATACCTTGGAGGAGAAAGATCTCCAGATACTCATAGCGATGGGTAATGATGAAAAGTATAGTGTCTCAGGTGTAGGCACAGTTGCTTTTCAGAGGGAGCATGGAGCTCGCATTACCTTGACCGATGTCAAATATGCACCAGGACTGAAGAGAAATTTGGTGTCGATCACGATGCTAGAAGATAAAGGCTATGATGTAGTCTTCAGTAAGGGAAAGGTTTTCCTTAGACACATCATCACTAGACAGGTGAAGCAGATTGGTTCACAGGTCAAGAACCTGTATGCTCTTGAGGTTCAAGATGCATACAAAGTCTTGAGGAGCAAGGCAACTGATGGAGACTTGGTGGTTGAGAGGGAGAGTACATTACCTCTCAACATGCAGTGCTAGAAGAAGTCTCAGACGATTGTGGAGGAGCCACGATTGGTGAAGCAGCTTCAGGAGGTTGTGGAGCAGCCACAACTAGAGAAGCTAAGAGGAGATCGAGTAGAGACATCTACTCATGCAAAGACCTCCAGTAGGGGGAAATTTCGAGCCAGGTGGGCAGAGGGATCACATGCATCCATACCTCCAGGTAGGAGGTGGGGCGATGTGGAGTGATCGTCCCAAGAAGGCTGGAATAGGGGCAAGATCCTTGAGGTACCCAACCTCTTTGATTCGAATTTACTACAGGAGCCCTGACGAGGAGTAGCAAGACTGGCTGAGTGGGTAGAGACATATGCTGATGGAGTGGCAGAGAGAGCTACTGTGCAGGAGTGATAGGACTATGTAGAGCTAGCAGGCTGCAACAATGCAAGAGGCACAGGAGTGTTGCACCAGTGCAGGATGGCATAGAGAGGTGTGCAACGGTGTGAGATGCATGGAGTGTTGTAGCAGATCAGAGGTCAGAGAGGGAGAACTTGTCAGCAACAGGTAAAGCTTCAGCATCAAAGTATGTTTCTAGCCCAACAGAAAGGTCAGTTGGGAGTTTTTTTTGTTTCTAGAATTGCTGGAGCAACCACACTTGGTAGAAGTGTTGAATGCAGAACATTCCAAAGGTATAGGATCGGGTTCGAGTTGAATGCCTTTCTTGTTGAGAGGGAGTGTTGAAAATGGCAACAAGAAATGTTAAAAATAGAAGTGCTAGAAATAGAAATGCTATAAATAGCAATTTGGGTACCAGTGCTGGATTGAGCAACAGGGAATGAAAAATGGAAGTGATAAAAATAGCATTGCTATTTTTAGCAGTTCAGGATGGATTCCAATTTTATTCAGTCCCTGGACTAAAATAGGAAGTAAAATTCGAATTTGAACTTAACAGCTATTTGAAAATAAATAAATTAATTCACCATGAGTTAATTAGTTGTGAAAAATCAAACATGAAGTCTATGTGGGGACATGCAACATTTTCTCCATTAATTGAGGAATTTATCCATCAGTTAAAGAGATAAGGATGAGTTTTAATTTGAGTTGTAATTAGTTGGTTCAGTTAACTGAGTCAAGTCCAGTTAGATTGAATTAAACTATTTGTTTAAATTAATGTGAGTTAAGTTAGTTAATGCATGCTTGCATATAACTGCTGCACTTCAGATAACTGAATATTCTCTCATGAATAACTCATGCATGTCAGTTCAGACAGAGACCTAGTTGAGATCAGAGGAGGGATAGTGTACTATCAGTTGGATGGATTTTTCCTATAAAGGAAGCTCATCCATGGAGAAGGATTTATCTCCTTCAGGATTGTGCAGTTGGATCAGAGGTTAGTGAGTGTGTGAAGAGGCCAATTCACACAAGTGGTTGCACTGGACCCCAAGGAAAATTGCGCAAAGAAATAGGAGGCTTGGAGGGCAGAGGAGAAGGTTGTGAGAGCCTTTGACTATCTATGAGTAGTATTTTTTTATTGCAGAGAGAGCAGGATAGCTTGAGAGTTGATTCTTTTTGTAACTTGAACAATATTTCCAGTTGCATGATAATACAGAGATTGGGGTTTTAGGCTGAGGCTTTCCCCGGGTTATTTCTTCTATGTTATGTGTGATTGATTTCTCATTCTCAGTTATATGTGTTCTCTTGATCTTGCTCAATTCGATTAAGCTTCCACAAAGTGTTGTAGAAGTAGATCTTGTATTGTGTTTAATATATTGCATAATCTGTTGATCTACAGTGGGAATTTCTACATGGTATCAGAGCAAAGGTGATCTAGGAAGAACAATATACAAGAAGGATAAGTTCAAAGTTTGTGATTCCTGAATATAGAAATCGAGTTCTTATCACATCTCTATTTCACCTATGGCGTTCAATGGTTTAAGACTCGAATATGCCCTTGATGGAAGTTCGAATTATATAGCCTAGAAGGATCGCATGGAAGCAGTATTGGAGGATAACGGTCTAAAGGACTTCATTGATCAAGAAGTCCCCAAGCCAACTGATGCTACTGAATTGGCGGAATGGAGGAAATGTGTGGCTAGAGCAAGGAGGATTCTTCTGGAGGGAGTTCAAGATCGCATAGTCTCGAGTCTCCATGGGAAGGAGACACCGTTTTTAATGTGGAAAACATTGAAAGATCTATATCAGAACAACAGCGATCAGAGGAAGCTGGCGCTGAAAGACAAGCTTCGGAAGATCAAGTGTGAAATGGGCGACACGATCTCTACGTATCTGAACAAGCTCACCACATGCAGGGATGAGCTTAGAAGTTTAGGAATCGCGATAGCTGATGATGACATGGTGAGTCTTGCACTCCTCGGTCTTCTTAAGAGCTGGCATAGCTACCAAGACTCAGTTAATGGAAGAGAGAAACTGCCAGATTGGGAACGACTTTGGTCGGATCTGATGCAGGAGGAGATAAGAAGAAGCACCAGAGATGGTTCTTCATCCATGGAGGATGAAGAAAACTGCGCCTTAGCGAGTAAGGCGAAGAAGGGGAAGGAGAAGGATTCTCTTTCCCAATCTAGTTCTTCCTAAGGTGGGAAGAAGTTTGAAAAATAGAAAGTGCGATGCTTTCGTTGTCATGAGGTGGGTCATTTTGCTACAAATTGTCCACAGAGGAAATCCAATAAGGTTTCTGTGTAAGGATCAGAAGGTGAAGCACTGACCTAATAGTTCGAGTTGGATTTCACACTGTTCGCATGCATGGTTTCATCCATGGTGGAAAGTGGTTGGTTTCTTGACAGTGGAGCTTCTTTCCACATGACCGGCGATAAGAGTTTGTTCATTACCTTGGAGGAAAAAGATCTCCAGATACTCATAGTGATGGGTAATGATGAAAAGTATAGTGTCTCAAGTGTAGGCCCGGTTGTGTATGTACCAGGACTGAAGAGAAATTTGGTGTCGATCACAATGCTGGAAGACAGAGGCTATGATGTAGTCTTCAGTAAGGGAAAGGTTTTCCTTAGACACATCATCACTAGATAGGTGAAGCAGATCGGTTCACGGGTCAAGAACCTGTATGCTCTTGAGGTTCAAGATGCCTGCAAAGCCTTGAGGAGCAAGGCAATTGATGGAGACTTGGTGGTTGAGAGGTAGAGTACATTACCTCTCAACATGCAGTGCTAGAAGAAGTCTCAGACAATTGTGGAGGAGCCATGATTTATGAAGCAACTTCAGGAGGTTGTGGAGCAGCCACAACTAGAGAAGCTAAGAGGAGATCAAGTAGAGACATCTACTCATTCAGAGACCTCCAGTAGGGGGAAATTTTGAGCCAAGTGGGTAGAGGGATCACATGCATCCATACCTCTAGGTAGGAGCTGGGGCGATGTGGAGTGATCATCCCAAGAAGGCTAGAATAGGGGCAGGATCCTTGAGGTACCCAACCTCTTTGATTCAATTTTGCTACAGAAGCCCCGACGAGGAGTAGCAAGACTGGCTGAGTGGGTAGAGACAGATGTGGATGGAGCAACAGAGAGAGCTACAGTGCAGGAGTCCCAGGACTATGTAGAGCTAGCAGGCTACAACAATGCGAGAGGCACAGGAGTGTTGCACCAGTGCAGGATGGCACAGAGAGGTGTGTAACGGTGCGAGATGCATGGAATGTTGCAGCAGCTCAGAGTCAAGAGAGGGAGCACTTGTCAGCAACAGGTAAAGCTTCAGCATCAGAGTATGTTTCTAGCCCAACAGAGAGGTCAATTGGGAGTTTTTTTTGTTTCTATAGTTGCTGGAGCAACCACACTTGGTAGAAGTGTTGCATGCAGAACATTCCAAAGGTACAGGATTAGGTTCGAGTTGAATGCCTTACTTGTTGAGAGGGAGTGTTGAAAATGGCAACAAGAAATGTTAAAAATAGAAGTGCTAGAAATAGAAATGCTATAAATAGCAGTTTGGGTACCAGTGCTGGATTGAGCAACAGGGAATGAAAAATGGAAGTGCTAAAAATAACATTGCTATTTTTAGTAGTTCAGGATGGATTCCAATTTTAGTCAGTCCCTGGACTAAAATAGGAAGTAAAATTCGAATTTGAACTTAACAGCTATTTGAAAATAAATAAATTAATTCACCATGAGTTAATTAGTTGTGAAAAATCAAACATGAAGTCTATGTGAGGACATGCAACAGTTTCTCCATTAATTGAGGAATTTATCCATCAGTTAAAGAGATAAGGATGAGTTCTAATTTGAGTTGTAATTAGTTGGCTCAGTTAACTGAGTCAAGTCCAGTTAGATTGATTTGAACAGTTTGTTTAAATTAATGTGAGTTCAGTTAGTTAATGCATGCTTGCATATAACTGTTGCATTTCAGATAACTGAATATTCTCTCATTAATAACTCATGCATGTCAGTTCAGATAGAGACCCAGTTGAGATCAGAGGAGGGACAATGTACTATCAGCTGGATGGATTTTTCCTATAAAGGAAGCTCATCCATGGAGAAGGATTTATCTCCTTCAGGATTGCACAGTTGGATCAGAGGTTAGTGAGTGTGTGAAGAGGCCAATTCACACAAGTGGCTGCACTGGACCCCAAGGAAAATTGCATAGAGAAATAGGAGGCTTGGAGGGTAGAGGAGAAGGTTGTGAGAGCCTTTGACTGTCTATGAGTAGTATTGTTTGATTGCAGAGAGAACGGGATAGCTTGACAACTGATTCTTTTTGTAACTTGAACAAGATTTCCACTTGTATGATAATACAGAGATTGGGGTTTTAGGTTGAGGCTTTCCCCGGGTTATTTCTTTTGTGTTATGTGTGATTGATTTCTCATTCTCAGTTATATGTGTTCTCTTGATCTTGCTTAGTTCGATTAAGCTTCTGCAAAGTGTTGTAGAAGTAGATCTTGTATTGTGTTTTAGTATATTGCATAATTTGTTGATCTACAGTGGGAATTTCTACATGGTATCATAGCAAAGATGATCAAGGAAGAATAATATACAAGAAGGAGAAGTTCGAAGTTTGTGATTCCTGAATATAGAAGTCGAGTTCTTATCACATCTCTATTTCACCTATGGAGTTCAATGGTTTAAGACTCGAATATGCCCTTGATGGCAGTTCAAATTATATAGCCTAGAAGGATCGCATGGAAGCAGTATTGGAGGATAACGGTCTAAAGGACTTCATTGATCAAGAAGTCCCCAAGCCAGCTGATGCTACTGAATTGGCTGAATGGAGGAATATGTGTGGCTAGGGCAAGGAGGATTCTTCTGGAGGGAGTTCGAGATCACATAATCTTGAGTCTCCATGGGAAGGAGACACCGTTTTCAATGTGGAAAACATTGAAAGATCTATATCAGAACAACAGCGATCGGAGGAAGCTAGCACTGAAAGACAAGCTTCGGAAGATCAAGTGTGAAAAGGGTGACACAATCTCTATGTATCTGAACAAGCTCACCACATGTAGGGATGAGCTTAGAAGTGTAGGGATCGCGATAGCTGATGATGACATGGTGAGTCTTGCACTCCTCGGTCTTCCTAAGAGCTGGCATAGCTACCAGGACTCGGTTAATGGAAGAGAGAAACTGCCAGATTGGGAACGACTTTGGTCGGATCTGATGTAGGAGGAGATAAGAAGAAGCACCAGAGATGGTTCTTCATCCATGGAGGATGAAGAAAACTGCACCTTAGCGAGTAAGGCGAAGAAGGGGAAGGAGAAGGATTCTCTTTCCCAATCCAGTTCTTCCCAAGGTGGGAAGAAGTTTGACAAATCGAAAGTGCAATGCTTTCGTTGTCATGAGGTGGGCCATTTTGCTACAAATTGTCCACTGAGGAAATCCAAGAAGGGATCTGTGGAAGGATCAGAAGGTGAGGCACTGGCCTCATAGTTCGAGTTGGATTTCACATTGTTCGCATGCATGGTTTCATCCATGGTGGGAAGTGGATGGTTTCTTGACAGTGGAGCTTCTTTCCACATGACCGGCGACAAGAGTTTGTTCAGTACCTTGGGGGAGAAAGATCTCTAGATACCCATAGCGATGGGTAATGATGAAAAGTATAGTTTCTCAGATGTAGGCACGGTTGTTTTTTAGAGGGAGCATGGAGCTCGCATTACCTTAACCGATTTCAAGTATGTACCAGGACTGAAGAGAAATTTGGTGTCGATAACAATGCTGGAAGACAGAGGCTATGATGTAGTCTTCAGTAAGGGAAAGGTTTTCCTTAGACACATCATCACTAGACAGGTGAAGCAGATCAGTTCACGGGTCAAGAACCTGTATTCTCTTGAGGTTCAAGATGCCTGCAAAGCCTTTAGGAGCAAGGCAACTAATAGAGACTTGGTGGTTGAGAGGGAGAGTACATTACCTCTCAACATGCAGTGCCAGAAGAAGTCTCAGACGATTGTGGAGGAGCCATGATTGGTGAAGCAGCTTCAGGAGGTTGTGGAGCAACCACAACTAGAGAAGCTGAGAGGAGATCGAGTAGAGACATCTACTCATGCAGAGACCTCCAGTAGGGGGAAATTTCGAGCTAGGTGGGCAGAGGGATCACATGCATCCATACCTCCAGGTAGGAGGTGGGGCGATGTGGAGTGATCATCCCAAGAAGGCTAGAATAGGGGCAGGATCCTTGAGGTACCCAACCTCTTTGATTCGAATTTGCTATAGGAGCCCTGACGAGGAGTAGCAGGACTGGTTGAGTGGGTAGAGACAGATGTGGATGGAGCGATAGAGAGAGCTACAGTGCAGGAGTCCCAGGACTGTGTAGAGCTAGCAGGCTGCAACAATGCGAGAGGCACAGGAGTGTTGCACCAGTGTAGGATGGCACAGAGAGGTGTGCAATGGTGCGAGATGCATGGAGTGTTGCAGCAGCTCAGAGGTCAGAGAGGGAGCACTTGTCAACAGCAGGTAGAGCTTCAGCATCAGAGTATGTTTCTAGCCCAACAGAGAGGTCAGTTGGGAGTTTTTTTTGTTTCTAGAGTTGCTGGAGAAACCACACTTGGTAGAAGTGTTGCATGCAGAACATTCCAAAGGTATAGGATCGGGTTCGAGTTGAATGCCTTTCTTGTTGAGAGGGAGTGTTGAAAATGGCAACAAGAAATGCTAAAATTAGAAGTGGTAGAAATAGAAATGCTATAAATAGTAGTTTGGGTACCAGTGCTGGATTGAGCAACAGGGAATGAAAAATGGAAGTGCTAAAAATAGAATTGCTATTTTTAGTAGTTCAGGATGGATTCCAATTTTAGTCAGTCCCTGGACTAAAATAGGAAGTAAAATTCGAATTTGAACTTAACAGCTGTTTGAAAATAAATTAATTAATTCACCATGAGTTAATTAGTTGTGAAAAATCAAACATGAAGTCTATGTGAGGACATGCAACAGTTTCTCCATTAATTGAGGAATTTATCCATTAGTTAAAGAGATAAGGATGAGTTCTAATTTGAGTTGTAATTAGTTGGCTCAGTTAATTGAGTCAAGTCCAGTTAGATTGATTTAAACAGTTTGTTTAAATTAATGTGAGTTCAATTAGTTAATGCATGCTTGCATATAACTGCTGCACTTCAGATAACTGAATATTCTCTCATGAATAACTCATGCATGTCAGTTCAAACAGAGACCCAGTTGAGATCAGAGGAGGGATAGTGTACTATCAGTTGGATGGATTTTTCCTATAAAGGAAGCTCATCCATGGAGAAGGATTTATCTCCTTCAGGATTGTGCAGTTGGATCAGAGGTTAGTGAGTGTGTGAAGAGGCCAATTCACACAAGTGGCTGCACTGGACCCCAAGGAAAATTGCGCAAAGAAATAGGAGGCTTGGAGGGCAGAGGAGAAGGTTTTGAGAGCCTTTGACTATCTATGAGTAGTATTGTTTGATTGCAGAGAGAGCAGGATAGCTTGAGAGCTGATTCTTTTTGTAACTTGAACAAGATTTCCAGTTGCATGATAATACAGAGATTGGGGTTTTAGGCTGAGATTTTCCCGGGGTTATTTCTTCTGTGTTATGTGTGATTGATTTCTCATTCTCAGTTATATGTGTCCTCTTGATCTTGCTCAATTCGATTAAGCTTCCGCAAAGTGTTGTAGAAGTAGATCTTGTATTGTGTTTAATATATTGCATAATCTGTTGATCTACAGTGGGAATTTCTACATGATCTCATAAATGAACCTTCATTCCATCCACCTGTTAGTACCCAGTAGTCTACTTGGGTGAATGAAATGATGCTTGGGGGGCATGTACCTCGAATCAATTCATTATGTTGGGGGCATGCAAACTTATTTCAAGCATAGTTTCCCATGTTTCAAGATTGACTAAAAAGGAAACCAATTTCAAGAATAGTTTCCCATGTTTCAAGCTTCTGTAAAAATGAAACCATTCCCATTTTACCCCTCGTGATTGGCATTTTTATTAGCTTATTTATGCCAGATGAGCCTTGGTTTCCTCATTCCATTGTCACCATCTCCTTGGCCGATCATATGCTTTCACTTGGTTGTTTACCCTTTCCTAAGGAACCGTAGCGATGAGTGGTCTTATTAGCCATCCTATTGACCTTTGCATGTTTTGAGCAACTCCATCATGACTGGAACCAGTTGCTACCCTTTATACCACTTGTTCCTCCAGGTGGATTCCTCTTTCAGCGCTTTTCAAACTCCCAAATTATGAAAATATCATTGAGCACGTGTATTTTCTAACTCATAAAAGTAAATGAAAAGACGTCTACTCAGTCTAAGTTTAACCCTTTTCCGAAATGAGATAAACTATTTACGAAAAAGGAAAACCTTAGTCGAACATGGCTAAGAGGTTCTCTTGGGTATTGTTTTCTACCTTTTCAGACTTGAGAAACTATTTATGAAAAGGGACATCTGGAGTTTTCTTTTTCGCCTCTTTTTTAAACTCTCTAAACATGAAAAAGATGTCGAGTTTTACCTTCGATGGACTTGTTAAAACTTCAAACAATGATGGACTTGTCTAACATTATTGGGTCGAATTACTCCTTCTCAGGGTTTGTTAAATATACTCAGAGGGATTCATCCAAAGGATGAACTTACAGATCAAGCATATGTTATCCTCCTCAAGCTTGTTAAAAAATAAAGAGGTACTGACCAGTATGGTTGGGGAAATTGGGAAAACAAGGTAATCTGCTTATATTTTGGTTATCATACTGTTTTCAGAACATCCATTTCAATTTTGGGTCAATGTTTCCAACTCCATTCAGTCTCGTCGGTGTGTTCAAGAGAATTCATTTAGTTGATATCTATTACAATACTCTTAAGCCTTCATTACATGTTTACCTTTCCTAATCCAGTTCCATATCAGCATCATTCTAATCATTCTGTCTCAATAATCATATATGTTTCATGTTGTTGATGGGGGATACATCAAGGCCCTTCTACGACGGGTCGCTTCCTATCAAAATCAGTGCATTATCCAGGAGGTTGACTTAAAAACACCCATCGGTACATTGGTGCTTGCATACATTAATGACAAGTTTCCTTGCTCTCGATGACAGGTTTACATCGCTGGCCTTTGACTGAAAGATTTTATGTGTTGTTCGACATCAACTCATTTACTCACGCCATACATATTGTACTTGAGTACCTTGAGATACACTAACATCATCGGTGCTTTCTCTCGCATCTGTTAATGGCTTACATCATTGGTTGGTAATCAAATGGTGTCTACCATGTTTGACCTCAACTCATTGATTCACATGGTTAGACTCATACGTTGGTTGGTCGTGTGAACGAGATAGAAGACCCCAAATCTAGTTTCCACCATCCGGGTTGCGATTTCAGGATTATACAAGATCACTATGTATGATGGCCATGATCATACTGACAGTCATCCAGTCATGGGTCCACCATCAGTCATCAGTGGACATGTATTTTGATCATTGTACATGTAATGTTAGCTTATGTGCTGAGTATGGGTATGCCTCCCTTAGCAAAAGGATTTCATGATGTAAATGTATTGTAATAGAAGACAATCTCACTGGTTGTTCTTGATCCCAACTTGTCACAAGGTAAAGCACTTTAGTCATCAATCATCATCTCTAACTTTGCGCTTTAGGGGGCACTCTGTTATAGTCCATTTTGTCACATCCAACTAATAGGCCTCCTAATGGGATCAATCAACATCATATTCCCCCTTTTACATCATCGTTGCACAAATCCCTATGCATGAATTTCTCATTCCCCATAGTTTCTGCTCCAAACTACATCATCTGAGCCAGTTTTATGACCAACGATCTCTGGCCTCTTGCTGGACTACATTCACCTAAAATTTGCTCCATTGTGGCCTGCGTTGATCACCTCCAGGTTTCTCCCCTTTGCATCTGCGTTGGTTCTAGAAATTCAGAAAAAGAGAGAGAATCCCAAAGCCTCCATTTCCAAAAGGTTCCAAAATCTATTGTAACCATTTACCTCAGATAAAACATTCAGATCCTATCCTATCCTACCTTATAGATTGCAACCATTATCCTTAAATCTCATCCTCCCATCAAAAGTGGATCTCAATCCAAAGATTGGTAATTGGATAAGAACTACCAACTTACTCCACTCCTTTATATATTCACAACCTTTCATATGCAAGGGGTTGGCTTTTGGAGAGTGATTTTACCCTTATGTTGTTGTTGTGAAAGCAATATTTTCATGCATTTAGGGTGATTGAAGTTTCACTTTGTGACAAAGGAAGGACAAGTCAACAACTTGGAGGAGCTCTTATACAAGATCAACACCTATTTATGGTTGTAACTCACTCCATTTATATCAATACAAAGAGTTCTTTATTTTCTTATATGTGATGTCATTATTTCATGTATTTCAATACCATGTTGATCTGTTGAATAAAGTAGATAGATGATGCTACATAGATCTCGTAGTTTCTTGGCTTGTGTTGTCTAGTTGTGTAGATTCTAATTTTGGTAGTTGGAGCTAGGATTGGAGCATTCAAGCCAAAGAAGGAGCGAAACATACGACATATTCCAAGTAGGTTCCATCCCTTCATCTACGTACTTTAAGGAAAACATTGGGTCCTTTGTCTTTCTATTGTTCTAGGTTAGCCATCAAACCTAGGAGAGATACTTTTGTTCGCAATCGTAAATCTCACAAAACACATAATAATTATATCATTTTTTAATTAGGGTCGACATTTACATTAGATTAAATTTGTTGAATGTTAAACATTTATGCTTGAGATCTACCTCATAATGGATTGTATAGCGCCCCTTTTCTTACGGAGTACTTCCTGTGTGCTGAGTTAGTTAGGGATTACTTTGTTGCATTGATCACACACCTCAATTGGTTTGGTAGTGTAGATATATATATATTTATGTAGTCTGACTTCAGTCTTTTACATCCAATTTACCAATGATCTCAACTTTAATCATTTGGCATTAATCACACAACAAAACCTCTGAGCCACACACCCTACAAGTGTAATAGTTCTCAATCAGGTGGTCTTTATAGTTCTCTAGTTTGAATGCTACAAAAACCAACCAATCTTCCCTACTGTGTCATGCCCTACATCTTTTTTTTTATTACACGTTGACCGTTTCTAGCACACACTCCTTCTACTTGATAGTAGTGCGCTCTCATTGTGTTTCCACCCATGAAAGAGCTGACTCTAACCAGAAATCCCTTCTGAGCATCACTACACCTTAAATATGATCCCACACACACAACCTAACACAATTATAGTAGTTTGTGCATTGTTCCCTTATTACATCCCTTACAAATGAAGTTGTAGAGTTTTTCGACCAAGATATAAGATAGTTGTCTCACCTTTCTTAGTTGAACGATGACTAGGCACAAATATCGAACGAGATTCACTTATGCCTAGTCTTTCACTTCATTCATTGCACCAAGAATATTTCCAAGCAAAGTTGAAGGGAATTCTCTCATTAAGCAAGTTCTCAACTATGTAGAGAACTAATACACAGAGCAGACAAAGAAACCATATTCATTTCTTAATTAATTATATACAATGATCCTTATGAATCTCCTGGCAGAATCCCTTCTGGAAGTGCACTAGGGAGTCACGCTCCTTTCCTACGCACAAATTTATGTGCATCAACACTACTCAGAAAAATATCTTTTTAGAAAAATAGGATTTGGACAACTGTCCAACAAACTAAAAATTACCAGATTCCTAGCTCTACACATGTTGCTACTTAGAAAAATATTTGTATAGATAAAGAGGATTTGGAAAAAATTTCAACAGACTAAAAACTACCAAATTCCTAGCTCCACACATGTTACATTGGAAAAGGCCCACCTGGCCAACCATTAAAACAACCTAACAACCTAACCTATCAATTGGTTCTATTAGAATGAACCACATAGCAAAACAAACAACCTAGATTCCCTACTACAGTTTCCTAATTTATACGCAAAACAAAATCTAATTTTCTAGAATGTACATGGCACCCTTGGGGTCTTAAAAAAATGGATTTCCTAGGGTGATGCTCCTGCATCAAACTCCCTAGGTGAAAAAGAAAATTGACCTCCTGGCTAAAACCTCTAGGATCACAAACGAAGTGTTGTTGTTGCCCACGTATATGATCATGTTGTTTCTCCAATCCTGACTTCAGTCTTCCAGGATCCCATACTTGATTCTACAATGTGGCACTTGCTTTGTTGAGGAAATCTTGCACAATCACCCTGATGTTGGTTGTCCTCTTCCTTCCTCGATCCCAGATTCTACTCTGCAATTTCTTTACCTCTTCCATGTTGATGCAATTACCTCCAGTCAGCTAAGTGTTGAAATTGATCATTCTTTCCTTGCTATTGTACCATACCTTAGGTACTCCCTTTATCAACATCATTATTTATTCAACCTTCATGTCCAATCTTCCTTGTTGTTGATACATACTGTGTCTTCCTTGCTAGTTCAAACTGTTGATACCAGTCATACTCATAAACATTTCCCCAGATTGTAGGACTTCGTTATTCACATCATTACATCCTTTGGTATTGATGTATTCCAATATTGGTCATATTTTCTCTATGCAAAATAAATACAGAATATGCTTATCACATAAAATCTTTTTCCCATTACTTCCCTCAATAAAATGTGTCATTGCAAAATATTGTCCCATACCCTTTGTTTACAGTTGAACTGAATTGTCATGAGATAGACTTTTCCCATGCTCCTTCTCATCTTCTTGTAACAATATTTGTTGTCCTCCCTTTGCATCTTCAATTATTCTTTCAGCAATATGTTTTCTATACAAATCCTATGAGGATTTAAGCACCTCAACACCCTTTAATTCATTCTTCCCACAAATTTTTCTTCCTCAACAATGTTCTATACAAGAATTGCAAGATTCTTCTCCCGCCTTTCTTCATTTATCTCGACAGTACATGGTTGTCATGCCAAATTCTCTATGATCCTTATGAAAGGCTTCCTACTACTACCTTTTAAATTTTGAACTCTTGTCAAACCTGCACATACAACAAACATGTTATGGAAAACCTTTTCTCTCTCTCAACTTTCGATTGCAAATGTATGGGTCTTTGTCTCATTGGGAAATTAAGTTTTTCCTTAAACCCTTTAACTATCTCTTGCAACTTCTTGGATGCCATTCTTGTCATTGTTCCATGGAACCATGGCTTGCTCTATATAAGCCTTCTCATACATGTCTAGACATGCTTCTCCTCCTTGAGTTACTCCTATGTAACCTGCTTCGTAATTGTCCTCCTAATCCAAAATTTTTCTCTCCTTTCCTGCATGAGACAATGGTGTCTCATCTTTGTCAATAACAATTTTTTGATTTCCTTATTGTCCTTGGGTTCTTTTGACCTCCATTGGATTAGCTGAATTGTACTGTGTTGAGGGCTTCTCTCCAACTCTCCCTCCATCACAAGCCTGTAAAACATGTAGTTTCTTCTCTTCTCCCAATTTCCATTTATCTTCAACCCATGAAAAAATATTTTCAAATATGACCCAATAAACACTCAATAAAAGAATACATAACCAGTAAATTATACCTATAAGGTTACTCTTTCTCTCACTAGCTTGGAGAGCTTCAGCCTGCGCTTCTTCATGGTCTTCATCCATTATGTCTTCATGAAATAACTCTACACCTCCTTCCTTTGTGACAGTTCCTTGAGGCTTTCCACCTTATAAATCAACTTCCTCTTGCTGCTCCTTATCAACATAATTCAACTCTTCCGGAGTTTCAACTTCCTCCATAATATTTGGCACCTATTCAAATCCATGGTGCTTTGTTCCTGAAATTTCAAACTCATGCAAATAGTTAGCTAGAAACATATCTATTTCTTCCTCTTCATCTAATATTGTTGACATTATTTCCTTGTGATGAAAAAATAACGTCATCATTTCATCATCCATGTCATCCTCTCCTAAGACTTGTCCTTGCTCTGGTTCACATAAGTGAACCTCCACTCCATATTCAACAAACTTGAGTTTTTCTCTCATTAAGAAAGCATTCATGACGTGATTCAACCTCATTTGCAATAGAGACCACTTCATCTTCTTCCTCACTTTCAACTTCTAGCCACCTCTATGGGCTTCTTGGAGAAATATTATCTTCGTGTCCTCCTTTTGGGAAAATTTTCCATCCCTTCAATCTGCAAGAGTCTTTAATGGTTGCTCATCTTACTTGGTTACGAAACCTGCATGCACACATAATTTTTTAGTTTTAAAAACACAAGAACCTTTAGCCTCTTCCTCCATCAACAAATCCTTTTGTTGTTTTGGACGCTTCTCACGATTCATGAGACTTCCACCAGTCTCCTCTACTTATCTCCAAGGAGTGGCCTTCCTTCTGGTTTGTAGAAATGAACTGCTCCTTCCACAAGCTCAACTGCTTTGAGTTATTCTTCTTCCATCCAAGCTTTTATTAATGGTTTCATCCTCTACTTCCCTAGATCTTTGGCTTTTGGGGATTTCCTCTTAAAACTCTTCTGTTTGACAGATACTTTTAACCTCCTTATTAGGTTTCGTTTTTAGTCTTCTTCAATTGCTTGTAGTAGTTGCATTAGCACATTAATTTGTGCCTTCAACTCAGTCATATCCTTTTCAAATTCCTCCTGGTTTAATTTCCTCATGCCATCTCTCTTGCTATCCTTCTCCCCTATGCTATGGCTTTTACTCGACCCTTTAACTTGACTAGAAATAATCATCTTCTTCCTTCTCTACATGTGCTCCTCCATATTCACCGTGAGCTCCAACATAGCCCTATAACAAACCTCACCTTACTTGTTACCCGAACACCTCACCTCCTCTAAGTTATTGGTGTTACTCTAGTTCCCTCCTCTTGAAACTCTTGAGCACTCCTGGCTTCTCTCTACTCACCTCCTGAGAACTTCTCTTTTTTTATTTTCCTTTCCAACCCCAGCTAGAATGTGTCTCTTTGTTTGCATTTTCTCTGCTGCAAGGGTTTTATTCTACCATAATCTTCTATTCTTCAACGATTTTCTTCTACCAGCTTGTTCTTTTTCCCACAAAACCTTCTCCAAAATCATCTTTCTACTATAGTCTTCCTCAATCTACATTTGGCTTTGTTTTGTTACTCTCTTCCTCAATTTGGTTCTCTGATTTGTAGAGCTCTGATACCACAATCATAGCAGGACCTTTATTGGTCTGCACTTTCAAACCTAGGATTCTTTATATTATGTGAATGGCCTTTTCTTTCTCCAGACGACTTGCTGTGCGAAACCACAATTCTAACACGTTTTAAAACCTAGTCAAAGACACCTCTGAAATTTTCAAGCCTCAACAATTTTTGTTTAATATAGTGGATCGGTTTGTTGAATAAGTCGATATCATTTTCTCCAAAACAAAATTGAAAACCTCGCCTTTCACTCACTGTGAACTATGGAGTGCAACCCTCTGTTTTATTTTCTTCATGGAATTATACATGAAGCAAAAATTTCAACAACCATTTATTAACTCTATTCCATACATAAAATTCCTTGCAGGGTCCACCCACAGTCAGGAATCAAGCCTCCCTCTATTGTTTCTTTCATTCAAACTCTAACCAACTCACTATGGTTGACTATGGCCCCACTTTCACCTACATAATTTTTTCGTTGGTAGACCTTGACCAAGTCGGGGGTCGAGACAAATAGAGAGGTCATATTTCAACTTCTTTTGGTCATGAACTTTAAACTTTGTTGACAACCTGATTTCCCATTTTCTTACGGAGTCCTTCTCATGTGCTAAACTATTTAGGGTTTAATTCACTGCATTGATCGCACACCTCAATTGGTTCGACAATATAGATATATATTTATGCAATGTGAATTCATGGTTTTACAACCAATTTAGAAATGGTATCAACTTTAATCCTTTAGTGTTCATCACACAATAAAAACTTCGATCCACACATTATGCAAGCAAGTTCTCAATCAGGTGGTCGTTGCAGTTTTCTAGTTTGAACACTACAAGAACTAGCCAATATTCCCTACTGTGATGTGGCATACATCTTTTTTTTTATTACATGCCGACCATTGCTAGCACGCATTGCTTCTAATTGATAGTAGTGCACTCTCGTTGTGTTTCCACCCACGATAGAGCCAACTTTGACCAGTGATCCCATTTGAATGTCGCTACACCTCAAATCTGAGCCCACATGCACAACCTAACACAATTCCAATAGTTTGTGCATTGTAGAGTGACTGTTTTCATGTCTCTTGACGGAGTCGTGGAAATATTTCCGTGAAACAGTAAAAGAAGCTCTCACCCATCTCTTTAAGGGATTTCCATTTAGGGAAGTTCTCATCTATCTCTTTAAAGGAATCTTATAGATGGGCATGTCTTCTAAGCCATAGTTGTCTATCTCTTTCTATTAGATTTGCATGAATTGTAAGCCAGAGGCTTGGGGAAATCTCTGTGAAAGGAAAAGCCAGATTCTAAAGCATAGGCTTCGAAAACTAGATCCCTAGATTTCCATTTCCATCTAGGAAAGTTCACATCTCTCTTTCGAGCAGTTTCACAGATTTATGTATCTCATAAGCTCCCCTTATTACGTCCCTTACAAATGAAGTTGCAAAGTTTTTCGACCGAGACAGAAGATAGTTGGCTCACTTTTCCTAGTTGAATGATGACTAGGTACAAAGATCAAACAAGATTCATTTATGCCCTATCTTTTACTTCATTCATTGCACCAAGTGTATTGCCAAGAAAATTTCAAGGGAATTATCTCATTAACTGAGCTCAGAACTACACAGAGAATTAATGCACATAGTAGACACAAAAACCATATTCATTACTTAATAAATTATATACAATGAGCCTTATGAATATCCTCTCATAATTCCTTCTCGAAGTGCACTAGGGAGATGCGCCCCTTTCCTACGCACAACTTTATGTACATCAACACTACTCAGAAAAATATATTTTATAAAAAAAAAAGGATTTGGACAACTTTCCAACAGACTTAAAACTACTGGATCCCAGCTCTACACATGTTACATTAGCAAAGGCCCACCTGGCCAACCATTAAAACAACCTAACAACTCAACCTACTAATTGGTACTATTACAATGAGCCACATGGCTATACTAACAACCTAGATTCCCTACTACAATTTCCTAATTTATACACAAAATAAAATCTCGTTTTCTAGAATGTACATGGCCCCCTTAGGGTCTTAAACAAAATGGATTTCCTAGGATAATGCTTTTGCATCAAGCTTGTACCTTGAATTAGATTTTGTTGATATTAATAGACTTGAACTATTAGATTAGATCTTGTATCATGCTATATTCCACTTTTATATCATGAAGGTATGAGGAAGGTCTTGGTTTTTTAATTGTTGTGTAAGTTAACAAGTGGAGCATCTTCATTATTTGGGCTAGATCTAGAACAATCCATTGAATACATTGGATAATTATCGATCTAAGGTATGTTTCCCTCATATTTTTCATTATCATATTAAATTGTATGATTACCTTAGGATAAATAGGTATTGATATATCCCATTATCTATCATTAATCGATATTCAATCAATGACAAAATTTTCTTATCCATAAGGGTGACTACATGGAGTTGGGTTACACTTTTTAGCAAAAGGAGGGCACATTTAGGTGGCAAAAGGGAGCTTGATTGAGTCATTTTGAGCGCTTGATTGAGCCACTTTTAAGCATTTGATTGAGCTTCTTGAGGGCTATGAGATAACTCGATTGAGGGTTAAAACAAACCCGCAATAGAGCTAGAGTCTTGATTGAGGTTTAGGGCTCGATCGAGCGTTAAGTTTTATTAAAAATCTCGCCACAATCTACGCAACTCATTTTGCGCAGATTGTGAGGGATAAGGAGCTTGACCAAGGGTTTCAAACTTGGCCAAGGGATTTTAAACAATGGAGCCGATGAACCCAACTGCCCAACGACCTTGCCAACATCCCAGAGGATCAAGCCAAGGTAGGTTTCCTATCTTTTTTGTCTTTTTTATTTAATTATTTTTGTAAAATAAAATAAATTAATTTGAAATAAAAACCCACCATACAAAAACCACGAAAACCACCAAGAAAACCCTTGAAAACCACAAAAATCAACCTAGAAAACTACAAAAAATCATCATAAAAAACTACAAAATATCACCAAGAAAACCCTTGAAAACCACAAAAAAACTATAATTTAGGTTTTAATTTTTTTTCATTTCATTTCAATAATTGCAATGGTAGCTTATTTATTATGATTTTTTTTCTAATTTTGAATGTAAAAACTATATTTTCTAATTATTTTAGGTTTTAAAGTTTTTTCTTAGGAATTTAGTAAAATAATTTTTCAAAGAAATCTGATTTTTTGTTATTTAAAATGCATTTTAAATTTCGAACAAATTTGACCAAAAATATGCCCAAAAAAACTCCAAAACAGAAAACAACCAAACTATAACCAATAAATAAATAAATTAGGAGTTTGAGATTGACATGATGAATATGGTTGCTCATGGTGAAGTTACTTCTATTTATCAAATAAGAAATTTTATTTCATTCTTTTATTTTAAATATAAATTAATTTATACTTTATTTTTTTTAATAATAAATATAATTTAATTTGTTTTAAAAAAGTAATTGTACTTAAATTATATATATATATATATATAACATGAAATTATATATAATATAACTAGTATATAACTATAATATAACCCCCCCTCTCTCTCTAACATAACTCTAGATAACTATGACAACATAACTATAACTATAGTTCATAACATAGCTATAACTATATAATTATATATAACATAACTATATATATCTATATATATATATATATATATATATATATATATATATATATATATATTTATAGATATATTTATTTATTTATTTATTTATTTATTTATATATAATATCGTATAGATATCTATATATAGTTCTATAATTATTTAACATAATGTGCTCTTCATAATAACATAAGATGGGTGATGCTCAACAACTTTTTAAGACTCGAGTTTAGATCTATAAATTGTAATTTTCCTTAAAATTTCCACTACTCATATTTGTAGAATTATTTTAATTTAATGATATGACAACTATATCTCTTAGTTCTCACCCTTATTAAATTTATTAGTTGAGTAATGATTTTGTAACTTACACTTCCTATATTAACAATAGATTTTATTTAATTAGACCCTACATCAAAATAATCCAATGTGACCGAGGTATAGAATAACTAATCATGAACTATAAGTAATTATGGTAGACACTAATAAGACACTTGGAGTAACAATTCCAAAGCAAAAATTGTAATCTAAAGCTATATCTAGTTATATGTTAACTAAAGTTAACATAACTAACTTATATATAGTTATGTTATGTTATATATATATATATATATAGATAGTTATATACTAGATATACTTATGTTATTGTTATATAATAATTTAACATAACTATATATCTTAAATTATATTAGATATATAGAATTATATACTAGTTATGTTATGTTAACTATATATATGTGTGTGTGTATATATATATATATATATATATATACTAAAGGTGTTCCCCTTATGGAGTTCGTCAGGCAAACACTGTTCATCTTGGCCTATCACAGTGTCTCATTTTCATCATCTTTTCTTCAAGTTCAAAATTGACACGTGTAAAATAAAAGTTTTTCATAGGCCATTACTCTGTCGCCCGCCCCTTCGCCTGGTACATGGTTCGAGTCTATTGGAGCCAAGAAATGAATTAGATTATTGTCTACTTCTGCTTTTCCTCATGCAAAGCAGCACTATAACTACTGATTACGCAGCTGCAGAAGGTTGATATTGTGTTTTGGCATTCCTTATGTTAATAAAAGGAAATACTATAGTTATATCAGTAGTACGAGATTGTTTTCATGAAGAATGTGTGCTTTAGTAAGCCATTTTGACACCCCTCCTCCTCCTCCTCTTCCCCATGCCTATTAGGCACACCTCCTCCAGCGGCAACAACAGAGGGTGCCATGAAGGGAAAAGGCAAAGTGGATTGGCTCAACCTTCCATGCCCAATCGCTTATGATGAGATTCAATGGGAAGTTATGATGTCACTGAAGCCTGATCTTTTTGAAGGGTTGTGCTTTGATTTCACAAAGCCTCTTGATCATAAATTTTTTTAAATCCACAATGTATTCATGGGTTCCACGGAGGTTCCTTCTCAGTCAACTGATACAGTAAAGTTCCATCTATGCATTACGAGTTTGGTGCCAATTTCCTAGGCCTAAAGTGCATGCTTGTTGGATGGATATTGACTGATGGAAAGCTCAGTGCAAGAGTTAAGTGGGACTTGACAAACAATCTGACGATGAAAATCAATGCACAACTAACTAATGACCTTTCCAATACAACAAATTATGTTGGCAATTTGACCTTAAGTATGGAATTCTGAAACACTGAGCTCGCGAAGGACTCGAAAAATACAACCTATCCTTCAATGACGACAAATTGAGGAAAAAACAAAATTGTAGAAATTTTGAATAATTAATCACTTATTCACAGAGATTATCCCGATTATACACTATTGCGGAATACATGCACAATACATAACCTCCTCTACGTTGATCATCAATTTAGCAGCATCAAAAACAATGAAACATCAATCGCATGCACACATTAACACAGTATGTAACCCGGGGAAAGCATACAGTTGAAAACCCCACACTATCTGTATATTATAATGATAGAGAACATGTAACAATACATAGTACAATACTCCTCACAAGTACTCAGTACTATCTCCACCTGTTACACACAAAACTAGCTCAGATCTTATCAATCACAGCTCAAATCTCCTCCACTGCTTTGCCTGCCTCCACTGCGCAATCCTGCAAGGGAATCAATCACTCTGTGAAATTGAATTCCTTTGGTTATACTACGCAAGCCTCATGGGAAATCTCCATCCATGCATGTGCAAATCTCATGCACAACTATAGTCACACTGTAGTCACAACTGATAGCAATCTCAACCTCTAACACCTATCTCCACTGAACTATACATGCACTGAGTTAACTGATGTATTCTTCAGTTGCTTTATGAGTTAATAATTAGTGAATTAATTAATAATTTAATTCACACAACTCATCACTAAAGTATTCTTTAGTTAGACTAAAATACAACTAGTTCAACCAAGTCAAACTGAACACAACTCCATCAACTCCACAATCAACTCCACCAAACTCAACCACATGAGTTCTAACTGAAGTCTTGCATGCAATAGCTCAACTGACCCACAAGAAAAGTGTATTTCCTTCTGACAGCTGCATGTGCCACATCTGTAGCTCAAACTGAAGTGCTCCAAGAGGATAAGATAATGTTTATAGTCCAAATATTATTATGAGACAATAATATTCGACTTTTCTATTTTTAGCCTGGCAGTCTAAAAATAGAAACCGCCCATATGTCTAAAAATAGAAGTCCATCTATTTTTACCAACATGACCAATCATCCACAAATAGCATCCTGCAACTCATAGACCATGATCCATATGTCTAAAAATAGACATAGTCTAAAAATAGACTTTGCGCCAAAAATAGCTTGCGGGCCCACTTAGTGAAGGCGACTTCTTTCCACTAAGCTCCATCATCTTGTTGCATTCTCAACACTCCCTCTCAACAAGATATGGATTATCAGAAACCCCTATCCTGCCTCGGTGGTATTCGAATTTTCTCCTGGTGAGCGCCTTCGTCAAGATATCAACATCCTGATCCTTCGTTGGAATGTATGAAAGTAACATGACTCTCCGCTGCACACAATTTCTGATATGATGGTACCTGATGTCAATATGCTTGGATCTATCATGGAATACTGGATTATCCGAGAGTTTAATTCAACTCTGGTTATCACAATAAATCACTGTAGGCTCCAAGTGAGAACCGAACAACCCGACCAGGATCTTCCTCATCCATATAGCCTCGCATGCAACCAAACTTGCTGCCATATACTCGGCCTCTGCTGAACTGAGTGCCACGGATCTCTGCTTCCTACTGTACCAAGAAACTGCTGTCGACCTGATACTAAAGACCCCTCCTGATGTGCTCTTTCTATCTGTTGGGCTCCCTGCCCAATCTGCATCCGTGAAGCCACATAGCTTCACCTCATCCTCCTGTCTGTACCACAAACCATATCCCGATGTGCCTCTAAGATAACACAATACATGCTTGCCTGCCTTCCAGAAGAGCTTGGTTGGCTTAACCATAGCTTGTGAAAGCTGGTTAACAGCATAGCATATATCGGTCGTGTATTGACCAGATACATAAGTGACCCCACCAACTACCGATAGACAGTGGCATCCACTACCTCCACCGAAGTAGCAACCTCCTTCCTCAAACCTCCAGGAAGAGGAGTATCAACAGGCTTGCAGCCATGCATGTTGAACTTCTCCAGTATCTCCCGAGCATACTTACCCTAAGAAACAAATAGTCCATCACTACGCTGCCAAGTTTCCAATCCCAGGAAATAATGAAGGAGGCCCAAGTCCTTCATCTCAGACTCAAACTCCTTAGCAAGATCATCCTTGCATGAAAGTATCAACAGCTCATCACCCGTTAGAATCAAATCATCTACATAAAGTACAATGATAAGCAACTTACCCTCCACCACAATCTAGTATAGGTTAGGATCCGCCTCACTCTTGGAGAATCCAAGTCCGGTGAAATAACTGTCTATCCGCGTGTACCAAGCACGTGGTGCTTGTTTCAACTCATACAACGCTCTCTTGAGCCTGCACACATGCGACTCGCTGCTGAAGATCTCGAAACCTTCGGGCTGCTCAATGTACACCTCCTCCTCAATGACTCCGTTGAGGAACACAGTCTTCACATCCATCTGATGAATGTGCCACCCCATCTGCGCTGAGAGAGCAAGAATCGTCCATATGGAAGAATACCTTGGGACAGGTGCAAAGGTCTCCTCATAATCGATCCCCTCTATCTGTAAAAAGCCTAGGGAAAAAAATATTGCCTTTTACTTCTCCACACTCCCTTCAACTGCCTGCTTAACTCTGTAGATCCATCTCGAACCCACCACTGATTTTCCTTCCAGTCTTGGGACAATCTCCCATGCACTGTTTCTGACAATCGAATCATACTCTTCCACCATGGCATCTACCAATGCGGGATCCTCCACAGCTTCCTCGAAAGAGGATGGCTCAATCGCAACACATTTGCTCACAGGAGCCATGTATCCAGTGTACCGATCAGGTGACTGTCTCTGTCTACGTTGAGCTGTAGGTGGTCCTACAACCTTCTCTGCATCTTGAGCCAGTCGCTCAGCTTCTGTCAAGCGCTTTCGCCCTCTGATGGTTGGTGCTGCGTGAGTGGTCTCTTCCACTCCATGAACTTCGTCCTGTGGCTGATCCACGTCCTGAAGCTCATCCTTAGGAACTAATAGCTACTCATCTGCATGAAAGTGTGGCTCCCTCTCAAGCGAACACTTCATGGCTTTCTCATCCTGAAATTTTATATCCCGTCGCACAACAGTCTTGCCATTGTTTGGCAAATACACACGATAGTTGTGGGGCGTATCAGTGTACCCCACAAATATCCCAACCTCTGCGGTCGGCTCCAACTTCTTCCTGGCATCCTTTGTCACATGCATGTAAATGTTAGCACCAAAAATCCTCAAATGAGAAAGATCAGGCTTCTTACCAGAATAAGCCTCCTCGGGTGTACTCATGCCAAGTATCCTATGAGGACAACGGTTCTGCACATATACTGCAGTATTGCATGCTTCCGCCCACAAGTGAAGGGGTAAGCCCTGATCATGCAACATCGCCCGTTCAGCCCCCACGATCGTTCTATTCTTCCCCTCAGCAACCCCATTCTGCTGTGGGTTATGGGGAGCTATGAGCTCTCTTCGAATCCCTTCTGCACTACAAAAGTCCTCGAACTCGCCAGAGATGTATTCACCACCATTATCACTCCTAAGAGCCTTCACCTTCTTGCCCGACTCCTTCTCGACCAGTGCTTTGAATTCACAGAACTTAGAGTATGTCTCGCTCTTCTTCTGCATGAAGAAGATCCAGCACTTTCGAGAGAAATCATCAACAAAGATCACATAATACCTATGTTTTGCTGTCGAATCTACTGAGAAAGGTCCACACACGTCTGTGTGAATTCTCTCAAGGATCGTCGTGGCGCGACTATCCTTCTCGTGAAAGGTGGCTTTCACAAACTTTCCCAAAGTACACCCCTTGCACTAATCTGACTGCGCAAGAGTGCCTTTAGGAAGCCCTATAGTTATCTGCTGTAGTATCTTCAAGGCTCCATGGTGAAGGTGACCCAATCTTCTGTGCCACAGCTCGCCATCATACCGGCTCACCAATCCTTCTGCCTTGCATGCCATTGCTGCGCAGCCATCTACATGCAACTGATAAAGGTTCCTCACTCGAACCCCTATCTTTCGGGTTTCTCCAGTTGTCTTGCTGCGCAGGAAAGCCTTTCCCTCGTTGAAAACAACATCATATCCCTTGTCTTCTAACATCGCCACAGAGATAAGATTCTTCTTCAATCTTGGAACATGCATCACTTCCTTCAATACGAAGGGTTTACTAGACTCCCTATCAAAGGAAATGGTACCGATACCGGTCGCATTGTATCTACCATCATCGCCCATCTCAATGTGCACTCCAAGATCTTTCTCCTCCAGATCAGAAAACAAATCTCGATCTCCTGTCATGTGAAAAGACGCACCACTATCCAAGAACCACACCGATCCCATCACACTTGATACCAAGCATGCGATCAATGAAAAATCAAGCTCAAACTGCGAGGCTAGAGCCTCTCCTGCTGCAGATCCAGCAGCTTGCTTGTTCTTCTTCTTCTGCGGACAATTAGTGGCATAGTGTCCATGCTGGTGACAGTGAAAGCACTTCACCTTGGACATGTCCTGCTTCTTGCCTTTCGCACCGGAATGAGAAGCTTTCTTGTTCTTCCCCTTCTTTGCTTTGGCAGCCAAAGCGCAATTTTCTTCATCAGGTCCCTTTGATGAAGATCCGTCCCTGGTATTCCGCATGATCTCCTCCTGCACAAGATCTGACCAAAGTCTCTCCCATCCTGGCAATTTCTCCCGACCATTGATAGAGTCCTGATAGGAATGCCAACTCTTTAGAAGACCAAGGAGAGCCAAGCTCACCAAGTCCTCATCATCGACAGTCACCCCCACACTTCCCAGCTCATCCCTGCACTGAGTGAACTTCGTGAGATACTTGGGCATACTGTCTCCCTTCTCGCATTTAATGTTTCTAGATTATCCTTGAGCGCCAGCTTCCTCTGATCGCACTTGCTTTGGAATAGATCTGTCAACGCTTTCCACATCAAGTATGGAGAAGCCTTTCCATGCAGGTTGGACACAATGTGATCCTTCACGCCCTCCAACAGAATCCTTCGACACTTTGTTGTCTTCTTTTTCCAAACCTCAGCTTCGGCAGCATCAGTACGCTTTGGGACCTCAGCCTCTATTAACTCCTTTAGCCCATTATCATCTAACACCGCCTCCATCCTGTCCTTCCATGCAATATTGTTCGAGCTGCTCTCAAGAGCATACTCCAATCGCAATCCGTTGGAAGACATTGCCACGTTGATACCAAGAAAACACTGCTGCAAATTCGAATTCCACCAGCTCAAAACTCAACCGCTTCTGATCTAAAATTCGTGAGAACAAAGTATTTCTCGTACAAAGATTGACTGTATGGGCTTTTACCAGATATCTCACCTTCCAAAGGAAGGATGAATCCAGAGGCTACCTGGCCCGATTACAGACTCTGCCTGAAGAAATAAAATGTAAACACTTTCCGAATAATAGATCTGATGATCAACAGCTCCGATACCATGTAGAAATTTTGAATATTTAATCACTTATTCACAGAGATTATCCCGATTATACACTATTGTGGAATACATGCACAATACATAACCTCCTCTATGTTGATCATCAATTTAGTAGCATAAAAAACAATGAAACATCAATCGCATGCACACATTAACACAATATGTAACCCAGGGAAAGCATACAGCTGAAAACCCCACACTATATGTATATTATAATGATAGAGAACATGTAACAATACATAGTACAATACTCCTCACAAGTACTCAGTACTATCTCCACCTGTTACACACAAAACTAGCTCAGATCTGATCAATCACAGCTCAAATCTCCTCCACTGCTTTGCCTGCCTCCACTGCGCAATCCTGCAAGGGAATCAATCACTCTGTGAAATCGAATTCCTTTGGTTATACTATGCAAGCCTCATGGGCAATCTCCATCCATGCATGTGCAAATCTCATGCACAACTATAGTCACACTGTAGTCACAACTGATAGCAATCTCAACCTCTAACACCTGTCTCCACTGAACTGTACATGCACTGAGTTAACTGATGTATTCTTCAGTTGCTTTATGAGTTAATAATTAGTGAATTAATTAATAATTTAATTCACACAACTCATCACTAGAGTATTCTTTAGTTAGACTAAAATACAACTAGTTCAACCAAGTCAAACTGAACACAACTCCATCACTCCACAATCAACTCCAAAACTTCAAAAAATGAATGTAAAAGATTTCCATTTGTTCATTCTAGAGGTCGCCAAATTGAATTTGACTAGGATAGCAGGGTTTTGGGTCTCATCTTCGAGGATGGATGGATTCCATATCCCATTTATTTACAGTTACCAAAGGGAAGATTGAATGGAAAATCTACTTACAGGCCCATGGACTCAAACCATAACTGTAGTGCTACCAACAACATCCAAGTTGTCCTTAACCTCCCCCATCACTCACTACCTGCTTCCCTCCCAAAATCAATCAATCAATCTGCTTGTTATTGTTCTCTTCACCCCACCTCAACACTTAATAACTCTCATTGCACCAACTAGTAACTCTCACTGCACCAACTAGACTTGGACACTACTTCTTCCTACCAGATACCCAGATCCAACCCCCTCCCCACAAAACATACTTGTCCATCATCAACAAGGTAACAAAAACACACCATTCAATCTCGATCCCAATCTCCCCTCTCAAGTTTAGAATGCACGGTAGCTAATCCATCTTGCTACTCTGTTAATTTTTCTCCATTGAACTTGTAACTATGATAATTTCAGCACAATGAAAAACTTTCAAAACAAACATAGATTTTACATAGAATTGCACAAAGTGATAGACTTGTTAGGCCATGCAGGGTCTCTGTTATCTCTAATACATGTGTAAAAGAAGGAATAAGAAGGGAACCACATAGCTTCCTTGGGAATTGTCAACTGTGCCACGTTTTCTCTCGTCTCTTCAATTTATTTGGTAATTTGAAACAAATTTAAATATGCTTATTGTATTCCATTCCCATCAAAACCGTTTTTCAAATATTGGTTTGAACATAATGCCAATTCTCTTTAATTCATTAGAGCCTTAAATATTATTTAAAATTGTGTTTAATTTGATTATGTGAAGTATTTCAAATTTAATGATTAAATAAATTGTTAACTTTCTCACTTTGATCCTAAAAAGTTTAAAAGTTTAAAAATATATATGGGGTTGTATAACATAATACTTATGTATTTTTAAAGTGATGTTGTTTGTTTGTTTATATATATATATATATATATATCTATATATCTATATATATATATATATATATATATATATATATATATATAGATATATATATATATATATATATATATATATGTTTTTATTTTTTAAAAATTGAGGTTATTTTATGATGCTTATTTATTTATTGTAAGGTTAGGTGGTTGTTTTCTTTCTTTGTCTTGTTTTTTAGATTAATTCATTTAAATTTAAATAGATAGAATATATACATTAGTAGATTTTCATGGTAAATTGTTTTAGTGGAAGTTAGTCTCTTGTCCCACAAATAAGGATATCTCACACATCAATTTGGTGTTTATTATTATTATTATTATTTAATTTAAATTAAGATCTACGAGGCACCTAAAAGTGAGTAGGTGTGGTTCTCTCTAAACTTCTAATACTAAACAAGAGTAAGTGAGAGAGATTTTAAGGGAGAGAGTAATGGTGGTAAAGAGATGTGAAGGAAAGGATAGAGGTGGGAAAGAGAAATAGGGGACAAGGGGAGAGGGGAAGATGGAGAAAGAGAGAGGGAGTGAGAGGGAGTGAGGGAGAGATGAAGCTTGGGGGAGGGGGTGGAAGGGAGATTGTTGTGAAGGAGGGAGTGAGAGAGGGAGGTAGAGAGAGGGGAAGATGGAGGGAGTGAGAGGGAGTGAGGGATGTTAGCACCTAAATCTGCCTTAGGCTGAAGGAAGGCAAAATTCAGGGTAACCACAAACCACGCTCAGTCTGGTAGCTAGCCCTACCAGAACAGGAGAGGGCTCTCTCCGAGTCACGCTCAATGAATAAGTAAACGGAATGGTCTGAGATGACTAACAGTGAAATATTGATCTTAGGCTAGTAAGTAAATATGGATACAAGAAGCAATTTTTTATGAATGACTGAGTTTCTGGGATGGTATGGGACCAACGGACAACAATGAGCAGAGAATTTAATACAAAGGCACAGATTACTTCGTGAGGCAAGACAGGCGAAAAGTCTAGCAATTTAGTTTGAAATAACGCGGAATGGAGGAATTTCTTAGGAGGGTGAAAAGGAGATAAGTACATGAATCCTTTTCAATAGAAGAAGAACAATGAACATGAAATTTTCCCACAGGCAGAGATTTAAAAATGAATTCTACCTTATCTAACTTAGAAAAGTTCACTGGAAATGAATATGAAATGAACTGTGAAACATTACGAAATGCATATGAAACACAAGAGACACATTTTCTACACTCACAACCACATGAATCTCATGAAACAGAGCCGCTGCCTTTCATTAATCCTTTGTCAAAATATAAAATGAAGAACTGAGTTTCTCTCCCACAGTCTCCCAGAAATTACAAGCCAACCCTTTGCAAAAGGTTTGCATACAATAAATAGACTATGCCATGAGGAAATAGAATGACCAAGAGTTGGGGAGTTTTTTGAATCATTACAAAGTGGAAGTGGAAAGCCAACCATTAGTTACAGGTGCAGCGTTACAAAAATGACAAATAGCTTGGGTGACTGCGCGCCTTCCTTTTCCACTTGGATAGGAGTCCACCTTTAGTGAAAATTCTTTTTAAAAATTGCCTTATTTGCTGAGAAAAATATAGTGTAAATGAGCGGGCCCACTTGGAGAAAGTCGCGAATCGAAATTTCGCGAAGCGGGCGCGATTTTGGCCTTTTTCTCTATATGCGTCGCGCCCAAATCTATATGCGCCGCGCCACTTTGGAGGCTGTTTTGAGGCACCTGCAGGAGTCCAAAATGTACTCAAGTGTGCTTGTTGGAAATCCTGGCTTGTCTACTTTCCAACCCAAGTGGAATTTCTGAATTTGGTGCTCATTTTCCCCTCCAAATCTTCATTCTCCCAAGACTACTTCCTGTGTGTCAAAATAGGGGCAGAGAGGTCATTTTTTGATTGTTTTTGACCTCCTGGAGACTCAAATCATGCCCAAACTTCTTGTCCAAGCACCAGAAGTCATGATTTTTCATGCTGAATCCAAAAATTCAAACCATTTGTGATTTGGAGCTCCCAATCCTAAGTGTCGCGCAAAAAAAACCTGTGTTGTGACAAAAAATTTGCCATGTGACCAAAATTGCCCCAAATTTCTTGAAATTTGGGCTGGAGCTTCCTTATCAAGTGTTATGCTGGGCCACAGAGGCTTCAGCTAATATCTGAAGTCGATCGAGCTCCCTTTGCCTCTTTTTCTTCTTGATTTCCTTCCTCAATTTCACCTTCAAATTCCTGATTCGGGCCTTGCACACTTTGTTTCGCGCCATGTAGTGGAAAGCCATGTGTCTCAGCAATACATGGTCCTTGTCAGCCTTGTCCAGCAGCCTCTCTAAGTGCATGCTAACTCTCTTGAGGTTGGCCTCCCGATCCTCATTAATCTCTTGCTCCAATGACGTGAGCTCAACTCTTCTCCTTTGTGCAGCTTGGCGATGCTCACAAATGTTTTGTAGCTCCATGATCACTTGCTGATCCTCAAGCTGTTTGTTCCTCTGCTCCAGATATTTCATGTTCCACTTAGCCCTCTCCAAGTCAAGGGATAAGGCTTCGATCTCTGATTGCTGCTCCTGGATGATCTCTCTAAGCTATGCACTTGGCGGATCTGTATCTGTATCATCATCATGAAGGAGAACGAATTCGGTCTCTCGTTCACCTGAAGGCCCCTCATCCTGCATTGGCTCCTTGCCTTTGTCATGTTCCTGTGATGCTGATGGAGGAAGCGAGGCCCCTTCCACCTCGGGTGGAGATAACACTCGCTTTGCCGCTGCAAACAAACGTCTAGTGCCTTTTTGATATGTGATGAAAACCGGCACACTAGCAGTCTCATGGCGCTCATACCGATGAGAAGGTTCACCCTCATGCTTAACCTCTGATAATACCTGTGAAGTGCTGAAGAGGTCACAGGAGATGAAATCATCCCAAGTAATGCCCTGCAATCCCAGCTGATGAACCACCAAAATCTTAATAAGAGCAAAGTGATAAACACTGTTAAGTTGCTGCTGAGGGGTCTTGTGCTGCATGAAGGTGTTCATCCTCTCTATGTTCCTGCAAATGAAAAATGGGATGTTCATCATCCATACCCTGGTAAAGTGCATGAGCAACCTGATGTGATAGGCATATAGACGAGAGAACCTCCCCTCACAGCTGAAGTACTTCATGATCAACTTCATGAGTGGAGCATATTCATCTTTCAAATATCTGAATGGAAAGACTCTTGTGAGCTGCCTCAAGCAACTAGCCTTAATGTAAGGCTCATAATGTTGCCGATCAACTTTCTATTTCTTGTGCCATGGTTCTCCAACATTCGGTATACCGGTTGCTAATGAGACAGTTTCGGGTGTCAGTGTGAAGGTGACCCCGGCCAAGATAGAGTGATCTCCATGTAGGTGAAGCACAAAAAGACGGGCCAACTCATGATGAACTCGAACATTAGCCACTCTTTGACAAAACTCAAAACATGATAGATGCTGGAAACATGACATAGCAAGAGGGCATGCCTGCAATTCTGTGAGGGTGGTTGGCTCATCCCTAACATGTTTTCCACTTTTATGATGTCTCCGGGGAGCCTGTTCTTCCGAGGATGAATCACTTTGTGTTTCCATCTCATATTTGGATGAATGTTCAGATGCCATGACTGCTGTATGTGTACTGTGCTTGGACTACCCTTTGATGATGGTAGTGAAACTAGGTGCTGTTGTGATATCTGCCACCAAGGGGGAACAATGCAAAAAGGGAGTGTTAGGAAGGGGAATAATATGATGGGAATAGGGGTTATGGGGGGGAATTTTGTTCAAGGATATGTAGGAGGGTTTGGGGATTTCATAAGGTAGGGTTTTGGGGTTTTATAGTTGACAAATGTGTGGAGGGATAGGGAAAGGGGTTTAGTAATGTTTTAGGGTAGGGAAAATAGGGGAAAATGGGATAGGGGGGAAGGGAACAATGGAAAGGAGTGAAAAAATGAGAGGTGAAAGAGGAATCTTAGCATCAACACAACAAGTCTTCATCCCTAGAGCAATAGCCCTGATACTTTCAAGAGGTAGGGTTTAGGCGTTTTTTATTGCAATTATACATAGCCATGAACCACCATATGTTCACAAAATTAGATGAACAAGCCAAGAGATAGACCCTACCTATCGATTTAAAGGGTTTCAAAGAGATTTGTTGCAAGTTTGGCACAAATTCGGGCCTCTGTGGGTGTGTGCCGCGCAGCAAACCCAGTGCGCCGCGTTTGGTATATGCGTTGCACCCGTTTTAGTTTTACACTACGGGGTCACGCTCTTTGCGCCGCGCTCCCTATGTGTGCCGCGCCCCTCTGTGTGTGCGCCGCGCTCCTGAAACCGACCCCAAACTTACTCCAAACGCGTGCTTGCGCCCTCAATCACTTTGCTATGTTTCTCTATGACCTTGGTGTGCACAATGATTTGGTTGCTTGTGGAAACTTGTATATAAAGACCTTGGAGTCATAGGTTTAATTTTTGCTTCTTCAAAACCCACTTTAATAATGTTTCATTTTGACACTTTTCACTGATTTAATGCAACACTGAATTTCACTTTTCCCTTTGAATTTTTAGCTAAAATGATGAAAATTTTTTGGCACTTTTGCAGGGGTCGCATAACATGGCGCTTGGCCAAGGAAACCATGACTGCACCTGAAGAAATCAACTGGAGACTTTTTGAAAATTATCACAAATGACACACTGTTTGACTTTTCTTCAAAACAGAGTTTTGAAGAACAGTCGTAATCTGTCAACATGACGATGAAAATATCTGAATCATAACTTTGTAAGGGCCTCCCTCTGGCCTGCATGGCTTTATTGGACATGTTTGAAGACCAATTTATCTGATCCCTAGACCTAATGAGTGAAAATGACTCTCGTCCATTAAAAGATCAAACATTGACTGTCATGGACTTTAGTGAACCTTGACAAAAGACTTGAGCCAGCAAGTGCCAGACATGAGGGGAACTGACTAACAAGACCTTTTTCGTCAGATTATGGCATGCCCCTAGCGGAATGCAGCTGAGTGAATGGAGTGAGACACTTAAAAATGAGATGCAGAAAGAGTTTTGATCTCTAACAGAGGATTGACAAGACCGACTCTAACATTGGCTCCAATGGGGGATGGTAGCTCCAGTTCCTTGGAGGTGCCAAGAACTGCAGATCTTTGGGTGAGCAGACACTGCCTTCGTCCATTGGGCTATGGAGTCATTATTTCGACAAACAACACAAGACTTTGACACATTTATTGACTGGAACTTGACTTAAACCAACATTAATTATGAAACCAACATGACTGAAAAACTGACTCAATGCAAAAGGAAATGACTCATGACCGACTTAACTAAAACAAGAACTGACAAAAATTATTCAATGGCATCAGTCCATCAAGATTCGAGGGTTTTAAATTATGATGACAGCCACCTGCATATTAATGCAATATGTACAATCATGTGTAATGTGTCTTCCAATATAACCAATCAAGCAGATGCCTTCTTGATTGATTCTCCTGATCAGATCTCCTGGTCAACAACAGATACTGGACACTGGGCATCCAAAAACACAGTCGACCATGATCTCCTTCATCACTGAATACTGCAATAATCACCTTCACTGTTGTCTGCAACAGATTTGCCATTGGATCTTGAAAAACATGAAGATTGACCTCCTGCTAAAAGAGCAAGGTGTCTTTCTCCTTTGATACTGATCTTTCTTCACACTGTACTTCAATAAGAGTATGTCCCTGGTCCTCAAAAAATTCTGAACAAGTAGATGAGCAGATCTCCTCTTCAAAGAACACTTCAAAACATGAGACATATGAGGAAGAATCTGAAAGAGAATCCCGAATGGTCTGATCTTCTGAAGTCTGAATATATGGTAGGTCATCTTCATACGATATGACAGCCAGATTCTCATTATATTCATCATATTTATCAATCATGAGAAAAGCAACTTCAGATGTTTCTTGAAACCTAACACTAACATTTCTATCATCTACCATAAATTCATCCAGAGGAACTCTTTCACTTGCTTGAGCAAAGATCTCATCTTGCTGTTCATGAGCTGACTGGATTACCTCTTCATGAAGACTGTGTTCTGATGACATGAGAACATTTGGATCCAAAACTTTGTCTTCTTCATCCCAGATGATTTCAGCAGCAGAGTTCTCTTTCATGGGACTTAGTACAAGGTTTTCTTGGTCATCACAATCTGAATCTACATCTGAAATGGCTGTCTTAACATTATCACATTCTGAATTTGAAACTTGACTTCTCTGCATGCTGTCTTCTTTTATGGACAGATCTGAAACGACACTTTCTCTTTCATCACTTTCAGCCATATGGAAATCTTCAACCTGCTGATCTATAAAGCTGCTTACAAGACTATCATCATTTTCACCAGAGGAAGAAGTTCTACCGTCACCTTCTTGACCATGTGCACACTGCAGATTTGCGTTAACTTGAGCTGTAACCTGACCGTTCAAGAGTTGATCTATCTCATTTTCAGACAGAGGAGATAACACTTTTTGTTTTCTCTTGCTCAAACAGTGATTGTCTTCATTAATTTCAAGTGAAGGAGTATACAAATTTTCCTCATATAGCTGATCCATTTCATGTAATTCCTGTTGACTGTCAAGATGCAAAATTCCTTCATCTTCCACCGTACTAAGATCTTGATCCTGCTGCAAATTTTCATGATCGTCTTTATGCTGCTGAAATGGATTTTCATACAGGGCTTCCATGATCTCTTCATCCATGAAATTATCATCCTCATAATATTTCTCAAGGCTTTCAATAAAACCATAAGCATGCTTGCAACAATCCTGAACTAAATTTAATGATGGATAAGATTCTTTATATCTCTCAATGAACATGGCATGAAAATCCTTTAGACAGTAAATACAAGCAGCGGGCAAATTTTCATACCAAGATTGGGCTTCACCTTCCAGAGTGGCCAGGAATATCTTCATCAAGCAATCTTCAGGAATATCAACCTTCAACTTGCGAATGTGCATGTGAAATCTAACCAGATGTAAAGCCGCATCCTTCCTACCATCATCTTTAAACGTAGGCAAATTCCTTGACCAATCTACCTTCGGAATTTTATTTGGAAAGCCTGGAATGTGATCTCGGCTCATAGGAGCATACCTTCTTGCAACGCGTTCCATCTTGAAAATCTCAAAGCTACTGATCTCTCTGCAGTGGAGTCACCATGAAGGATTGATTGTTGGATTCTTCAGTGAATGGAGTCGCCAGGTGAATGATTTCAGCCTTCTTATGTCTGATCGTTGTTCACCATCAACAATCAGCTCTGAACTTGAGATATGTACTGGGGCAAAACAATCTTCAAGCAAACCATTTTCGTTCCCCAATGGAGTCGCCACTATGTTAGCACCTAAATCTGCCTTAGGCTGAAGGAAGGCAAAATTCAAGGTAACCACAAACCACGCTCAGTCTGGTAGCTAGCCCTACCAGAACAGGAGAGGGCTCTCTCCGAGTCACGCTCAGCGAATAAGTAAACGGAATGGTCTGAGATGACTAACAATGAAATATTGATCTTAGGCTAGTAAGTAAATATGGATACAAGAAGCAATTTTTTATGAATGACTGAGTTTCTGGGATGGTATGGGACCAACGGACAGCAATGAGCAGAGAATTTAATACAAAGGCATAGATTACTTCGTGAGGCAAGACAGGCGGAAAGTCTAGCAATTTAGTTTGAAATAATGTGGAATGGAGGAATTGCTTAGGAGGGTGAAAAGGGCATAAGTACATGAATCCTTTTCAACAGAAGAAGAACACTGAACATGAAATTTTCCCACAGGCAGAGCAATAAAAATGAATTCTACCTTATCTAACTTAGAAAATTTCACTGGAAATGAATATGAAATGAACTGTGAAACATTACGAAATGCATATGAAACATAAGAGACACATTTTCTACACTCACAACCACATGAATCTCATGAAACAGAGCCGCTGCCTTTCATTAATCCTCTGTCAAAATATACAATGAAGAACTGAGTTTCTCTCCCACAGTCTCCCAGAAATTACAAGCCAACCCTTTGCAAATGGTTTGCATACAATAAATAGACTATGCCATGAGGAAATAGAACAACCAAGAGTTGGGGAGTTTTTCGAATCATTACAAAGTGGAAGTGGAAAGCCAACCATTAGTTACAGGTGCAGCGTTACAAAAATGACAAATGGCTTGGGTGACTGCTCGCCTTCCTTTGCCACTTGGATAGGAGTCCACCTTTAGTGAAAATGCTTTTTAAACATTGCCTTAGTTTCCAAGAAAAATATAGTGTAAATGAGCGGGCCCACTTGGAGAAAGTTGCAAATCGAAATCTCGCGAAGCAGGCGCGATTTTGGCCTTTTTCTCTATATGCACCATGCCCAAATCTATATGCGCTGCGCCACTTTGGAGGCTGTTTTGAGGCACCCGCAGGAGTCCAAAATGTTCCCAAGTGTGCTTATTGGAAAGCCTGGCCTGTCTACTTTCCAACCTAAGTGGAATTTCTGAATTTGGTACTCATTTGCCCCTCCAAATCTTCATTCTGCCAAGACTGCTTCCTGTGTGTCAAAATAGGGGCAGAGAGGTCATTTTTGAGTGTTTTTGACCTCCTGGAGACTCAAATCATGCCCAAACTTCTTGTCCAAGCACCAGTAGTCATGATTTTTCATGCTGAATCCAAAAATGCAAACCATTTGTGATTTGGAGCTCCCAATCCTAAGCGCCGCGCCAGTGGCACGGCGCACAGGGAGAAAAAACCTGTGTTGTGACCAAAAATTTGCCATGTGACCAAAATTGCCCCAAATTTCTTGAAATTTGGGTTGGAGCTTCCTTATCAAGTGTTATGCTGGGCCAAAGAGGCTTCAGCCAATATCTGAAGTCGATCGAGCTCCCTTTGCCTCTTTTGCTTCTTGATTGCCTTCCTCAATTTCGCCTTCAAATTCCTGATTCGGGCCTTGCACACTTTGTTTCACGCCATGTAGTGGAAATCCATGTGTCTCAGCAATGCATGGTCCTTGTCAGCCTTGTCCAGCAGCCTCTCTAAGTGCATGTTAACTCTCTCGAGGTTGGCCTCCCGATCCTCATTAATCTCTTGCTCCAATGACGTGAGCTCAACTCTTCTCCTTTGTGCAGCTTGGCGATGCTCACGAATGTTTTGTAGCTCCATGATCGCTTGCTGATCCTCAAGCTGTTTGTTCCTCTGATCCAAATATTTCATGTTCCACTTAGCCCTCTCCAATTCAAGGGATAAGGCTTCGATCTCTGATTGCTGCTCCTGGATGATCTCTCTAAGCTGTGCACTTGGCGGATCTGTATCTGTATCATCATCATGAAGGAGAACGAATTTGGTCTCTCGTTCACTTGATGGCTCACCTGAAGGCCCCTCATCCTGCATTGGCTCCTTGCCTTTGTCCTGTTCCTGTGATGCTGATGGAGGAAGCGAGGCCCCTTCCACCCCGGGTGGAGATAACACTCACTTTGCCGCTGCAAACAAACGTCTGGTGCCTTTCTGATATGTGATGAAAACCGGCACACTAGCAGTCTCATGGCGCTCATACCGATGAGAAGGTTCACCCTCATGCTTAACCTCTGATAATACCTGTGAAGTGCTGAAGAGGTCACGGGAGATGAAATCATCCCAAGTAATGCCCTGCAATCCCAGTTGATGAACCACCAAAATCTTAATAAGAGCAAAGTGATAAACACTGTTAAGTTGCTGCTGAGGGGTCTTGTGCTGCATGAAGGTGTTCATCCTCTCTATGTTCCTGCAAATGAAAAATGGGATGTTCATCATCCGTACCCTGGTAAAGTGCATGAGCAACCTGATGTTATAGGCATATAGACGAGAGAATCTCCCCTCACAGCTGAAGTACTTCATGATCAACTTCATGAGTGGAGCATATTCATCTTTCAAATATCTGAATGGAAAGACTCTTGTGAGCTGCCTCAAGCAACTGGCCTTAATGTAAGGCTCATAATGCTGCCGATCAACTTTCTATTTCTTGTGCCATGGTTCTCCAACATTCGGTATACCGATTGCTAATGAGACAGTTTCGGGTGTCAGTGTGAAGGTGACCCCGGCCAAGATAGAGTGATCTCCATGTAGGTGAAGCACAAAAAGACGGTCCAACTCATGATGAACTCAAACATTAGCCACTCTTTGACAAAACTCAAAACATGATAGATGCTGGAAACATGACATAGCAAGAGGGCATGCCTGCAATTCTGTGAGGGTGGTTGGCTCATCCCTAACATGTTTTCCACTTTTATGATGTCTCTGGGGAGCCTGTTCTTCCGAGGATGAATCACTTTGTGTTTCCATCTCATATTCGGATGAATGTTCAGATGCCATGACTGTTTTATGTGTACTGTGTTTGAAATGCCCTTTGATGATGGTGGTGAAACTAGGTGCTGTTGTGATATCAGCCACCAAGGGGGAACAATGCAAAAAGGGAGTGTTAGGAAGGGGAATAATATGATGGGAATAGGGGTTATGGGGGGGAATTTTGTTCAAGGATATGTAGGAGGGTTTGGGGATTTCATAAGGTAGGATTTTGGGGTTTCATAGTTGAAAAATGTGTGAAGGGATAGGGAATAGGGGTTTAGTAATGTTTTATGGTAGGGAAAATAGGGAAAAATGGGATAGGGGGGAAGGGAACAATGAAAAGGAGTGAAAAAATGAGAGGTGAAAGAGGAATCTTGGCATCAACACAACAAGTCTTCATCCCTAGAGAAATGGCTTTGATGCTTTCAAGAGGTAGGGTTTAGGCGTTTTTTATTGCAATTATACATAGCCATGAACCACCATATGTTCACAAAATTGGATGAGCAAGCCAAGAGATAGACCCTACCTATCGATTTGAAGGGTTTCAAAGAGATTTGTTGCAAGTTTGGCACAAATTCGGGCCTCTGTGGGTGTGCGCCGTGCAGCAAACCCAGTGCGCCGCGCTCGGTATATGCGTCGCGCCCGTTGTAATTTTACACTGCGGGGTCGCGCTCTGTGCGCCGCGCTCCCTATGTGCGCCGCGCCCCTCTGTGTGTGCGCCGCGCTCCTGAAACTGACCCCAAACTTACTCCAAACGCGTGCTTGCACCCTCAATCACTTTGCTATGTTTCTCTATGACCTTGGTGTGCACAATGATTTGGTTGCTTGTGGAAACTTGTATATAAAGACCTTGGAGTCATAGGTTTAATTTTTGCTTCTTCAAAACCCACTTTAATAATGTTTCATTTTGACACTTTTCACTGATTTAATGCAACACTGAATTTCACTTTTCCCTTTGAATTTTTAGCTAAAATGATGAAAATTTTTTGGCACTTTTGCAGGGGTCGCATAACATGGCGCTTGGCCAAGGAAACCATGACTGCACCTGAAGAAATCAACTGGAGACTTTTTGAAAATTATCATAAATGACACACTGTTTGACTTTTCTTCAAAACAGAGTTTTGAAGAATAGTCGTAATCTGTCAACATGACGATGAAAATCTCTAAATCATAACTTTGTAAGGGCCTCCCTCTAGCCTGCATGGCTTTATTGGACATTTTTGAAGACCAATTTATCTGATCCCTAGACCTAATGAGTGAAAATGACTCTCGTCCATTAAAAGATCAAACATTGGCTGTCATGGACTTTCGTGAACCTTGACAAAAGACTTGAGCCAGCAGGTGCCAGACATGAGGGGAACTGACTAACAAGACCTTTTCCGTCAGATTATGGCATGCCCCTAGCGGAATGCAGCTGAGTGAATGGAGCGAGACACCTAAAAATGAGATGCAGAAAGATTTTTGATCTTTGACAGAGGACTGACAAGACCAACTCTAACAAGGGAGAGAAGAAGCTTGGGGGAGGGGGTTGAAGGGAGATTGTTGTGAAGGAGGGACTGAGAGAGGGAGGTAGAGATAGGCAGGGAAAAGTTTATCTTAGAGTTTAGAAACCTTGGCGAATCTTACTAGTCCCTAATATGCAAATTGTAAAATTTGTACTGATATTTTGTAGAAATGTTAGGCCCCTATAATACTAGTGATTCCCCCATTACTATTTTCATTGTATCCCTTATTGTTATTATTGTGCCCCTATTGTCCCCATATTGTTATTTTTGTGCCCTTATGTTATTACTGTTATGTCCGCTTGATTATATTATGACCCCTTAGACTCCTCTATATAGAAGGGAGGTTTAGTCATTTGAATCATCCAAGAATTGTTCATTTGTGTAATTTAAAGGAGGTTTCTACCTCGAAGAGGCTGAATTCTAAGGCATTGATCTATCTTTTTATATTTTTGTGAGCTAGTTTCCTAACATTTGATATCAGAGCTTTGGATTCTAGGGTTTCACTGCTCCAAATAGGTCATCATGGCATTTTCGCTATAACATTTTTTCTGCAACGTTTCAGAAGCGAAAAAAAAACCCATTTGGGACAAAATCACGCTGAACCTTGAATCCGAATTTCAGAGCTTCTCTCTCTATATTTTCGGAGATATGATCTGAGGAAGTTAGAATTTTTGCAAGCTCCAGAATTTAAACTAAAATAGGTCATCGTGGAATTTTCACTATAACTCTTTCGCTACGAAGTTTCAGAAGCTAAAACAAAAAACTAGTTGAGAAGAAATCGGTCTGAACCTCGGTTCTAAATTTCAGATCTTGTCTCACTATATTTTCGGAGATATAGTTTGAGGAAGTTAGGGTTTTTGCAAAACCCCGAATTACATTCCAAACAGGTCACCTAGGGAAAATTGCCATAACTTTGGTTTTGAGCATCAAATTGAAATTTCATAAGAAGTTTCAGAAAGAGGATGGCCTGTAGTTTTCTGTGTATTAGTTTCAGGTACTAAGGTCGAAATAGTGACACGTGGCACGTCGTACAAGTTTGCTCTACTGAACTAGTTTATAATCAGGTCACCGTGGGAGATTTGGCATAACTCTTCCTTGGAGAATCCAATCTTGATAAGACTTGTGGGGTTAGAAAGAGGACTCAGAGGGCTACCGCAGGATGAAATTTCAGATATTCGAGATCCGCAGTTACAAAGATACAACAGATTCAATATTGAGCTCTTACAAAGTGAAAAAAAAGGTGTGTAGTTTTTTTTAAAATTTTGCATAAGATTGGTTTGAAAAATTAGTTTGAAGGAATTCAAAGGGAATAGTGAAGAATTATTAGCATTAATTAATGCCCCGAAGAAAGAAAATGGAAATACCTAGTAAGTAACCTAAAATCTCTAGCATGACTAGTGAAGAAGAGGAGGAAATGCAACATGATATATCAAAATTATAAGACCAAGTACAACAAATTTCATTCTCACTAAAGGTAAATGAATTCAAGATGAATGGCATGGAAACTAATATGAATGGCATGCACATTAAGATGGAAGCTAAGATGGATGGCATGGAAGCTAAGATGAATGGCATGGACGCTAACATGAATGGCATGGACGATAAGATGGAAGAATTGAAGATAAATTTGAACAAGTTGCTACAAGAAATGGTCACTAAGGGTGAAAGGGTAGTAAAGGAAACTCATGATGAGAACAAAATAAATTTTAATCATGATTTCATAGACTGTAATGTTGGATTGAAGACCCACCATGTTCCAAAAATTGATATGAGGAAGTTTGATGGCAAGGATCCCGGAACATGGATACTACAGCTGGAGCAATTTTTCGATCTCCATAATGTGCAAAACACACAAAAGGTATGTATTACAACTTTATCTTTGGAACCAAATCAGTTTGTATGGTATCGATGGCTTTTCTATCATAAACAAATTTTCACTTGGGCAATTTTTATGGAAGAAATGATAGCACATTATGAGGATACAGAAAGCAACACCTTTTTTAGCCAACTGATAAATATCAAACAAAAGGGTTCAATGATAGAGCACATTGAGGACTTCCAAAAATTGAACATAAGGGTAAAAGATATTCTAGAGGAGCATAGGATTGATGTGTTCATAGGGACTTTAAAGGATAATATCTAACATGAGGTTCGTCTTTGGGAACCTGATTCATTGGAGAAGACATTCAGGTTAGCAAGAAAAATGGAAAGCAAAATTATGGCAACCAAGAAGCCTACCACTCACAACTATAAAGATGGAAGTGTTGTTGCCCCTAGCCTTCCACAACCTACAAGGTTGACACCACAACAATTGGAAGAAAAAAGAGCAAAAGGGCTTTGTTACAGTTGTGATAGCAAGTACACTAAAGGTCATAAGTGTGCTGAGAAGAAATTATTCTACATAGATTGTGAAGAGGAGGAAGAAAATGAACAAGAAATGTCAAAAGAAGAGGATATACTGTAGGAACAAACCCTAGATAAAGAAGAAATGAATCCAACCATATCTTGTAATGCATTGGCTAGAATTACCACTCCTCAAACTATCAAGATAGAAGGACATATCAAGAAGAAAAAGGTAATAGTGTTGATTGATTCGGGAAGTACCCATAATTTTATCCATTGTAAAATAGTAGAGGAATTGAATTGCTTCCTATATCCAGCACCTGAGTGTGAAGTGATGGTTGGAAGTGGAGGAACCATAAATTGCTCTGGAAAGTGCCATAATATCAAGCTATCCATGGGAGAATGTGTATTGAATAGCCCAATGCTTTCCATTCCAATGGGTGGTGATGATGTTGTACTAGGAGTCCAATGGTTACAATCCTTGGGTACAATAGCTTTTAATTTTCAAGAACTTTTCATGAAATTTTGTGTGGAAGGAAAGGAAGTTGAATTAAGGGGTATTACAGGGAAACCGGGAAAGATAATTAGCTCTAACGGTATGACAAAGCTTCTAAAGAAGGAACAACGAGGTGTAATTGCACAATTATGTTCGCTAGAGGTTCCCACATCGAAATCATCTATTTCTCCAGATCTCCAAAAAGTCTTGGACAATCATTCCATGGTATTTGAGACTCCCAAAGGTCTCCCACCTATTCGTGATCATGATCATGCTATTCATTTGATTCCAGGAAGTGTTCCTCCAAACATCAGGTCATACAGATATCCCTATGCCCAAAAGAGTAAAATTGAACGTATGGTTGCAGAAATGCTAGAGGCTGGTATAATTCAACCTAGTCAAAGTTCTTTCTCTGCTCCAGTAGTATTGGTGCACAAGAAGGATGGATCATGGCGCATGTGTCCAGATTATAGGGAGCTCAACAAGCTCACTATTAAAGATAAATTTCCCATTCCTATCATTGATTATTATTGGATGAATTTCATGGATCAATTTACTTCACCAAGTTGGATCTTCGTTCAGGATGTCATCAAATCAGAATGAAGATCGAAGACATTCCGAAAACAACATTTAGAACTCATGAGGGTCATTATGAATTTTTGGTCATGCCTTTTGGCCTTACGAATGCACCTTCTACACTTCAAGGTTGATGAATTCCATTTTCAAACCCTTCCTTAGAAAATTTGTGTTAGTATTTTTTGATGATATACTAATCTACAACAAGTCTTGGAAGGATCATGTTGACAGGGTGCTCAAACTATTGGAGGAGAAACAATTATATGCAAAAAGCTCCAAATGTTTCTTTGGAGTACAAGAGGTGGAATATCTGGGTCATATTGTATCTCATGAAGGTGTTAAGGCAAACCCTAGCAAAATTAAAGCTATTAAGGAATGGAAAATCCCCACATCCATAAATCATCTGCGAGGATTTCTCGGGTTGATAGGGTATTATCAAAAATTTTCTAAGAATTATGGGAGAATAGTAGCACCTCTAACAAAATTATTGAAGAAAGATGCATTTTCATGGACTCTATAAGCAACAAAGGCCTTCGAACATCTTAAAGAGGCAATGTGCCAAGCACCAGTCTTAGCTACTCTAGACTTCACAAAAACCTTTATTGTGGAATGTGGTGCTTCAGGAAATGGAATTGGTGTGGTTTTAATGCAAGATGAAAGACCCGTTGCTTTCAAAAGTCGTCCAATCAAGGGAAAGTATTTACGCAAAACTATTTATGAGAAGGAAATGTTGGCAATACTACATGCACTTAAGAAATGGCAACCCTACCTAATGGGAAGACACTTCAAGGTAAAAACAGATCATGATAGTCTTAAATACTTTTTAGAACAAAGATTATCCTTTGAAGAGCAACAAAAATGAGTCACAAAGATGTTGGGTTATGACTTTTAAATCATCTACAAAAAAGGCAAGCAAAATGTTATGGTTGATACACTCTCAAGAAAGGATGAGGATGTGGAAGCATTGTTGTGCGCCATTTCTATTATCCAATCAGAATGGATAAACGAAGCAAGGGAGGAATGGAAGAATGACAAATAAGTGTGGGCACTCATTCGAAAGATACAAGAAGATCCCAGTACATCTGATTCATTTAGCTAGAAAAATGATTCGTTATGGTACAAAGATCGCTTATACCTATGTGAGAATTCCCAACTCAAACAAAATATTCTTATGGAATTGCACACTTCTCCCTTAGGAGGGCACTCAGGATTTTTAAAAACTTACCACAGGGTTAAGAAGGAATTTTTTGGGATGGCCTTAAATCAGATATTCAAAAATTTGTGGCGGAATGTTTGGTTTGCCAACAAAATAAAGTTGAAACAATTAAGACCCTAGGTTTATTACAACCTTTATCCATTCCAAGCCAACATTGGGAGGAGGTTTCAATGGATTTTATCACAGGTTTACCCAAGTCGAAGGGAAAGAGTGTCATCATGGTGGTAGTTGACAGACTTACCAAGTATGCACACTTTTGTGCATTATCACATCCATTTAAAGCCAGTACAGTTTCTACTACATTTATGGAAATAATTCAAAAGCTACATGGAAACCCAAAGATTATTGTAAGCGACAGAGATCCCATTTTCACTGGAAATTTTTGGACAAAATTGTTTTCTTGTCTCGGTACTCAGTTATCTCATAGCTCATTTTATCATCCTCAATCTGATGGGAAAACTGAGATAGTAAACAAATGTTTGTAAGGATATCTTCATTGCTTTGTATCTGATAAACAGACACAATGGGTCAAATGGTTGCCTCTGGCTGAATGGTGGTATAACACTTCCTTCCATACTGCAGCAAAAATGACCCCATTTATGGCACTTTATGGATATCATCCACCATCCATCACATCATATTTAAGAGAAAATTCTAAGGTTCAAGCAGTGGAACATCACATCGAGCATCAAAAACAAGTTCTCCAACTCTTAAAGGATAACCTCACGTTGGCGCAGAATAGAATGAAACAACAAGCAGATCAACATCGCAGCGAAAGAAGTTTTGATGTAGGTGATTGGGTATTCCTACAGCTACAACCATATAAACAAATGTCCCTCAAGCAAGCTAAGAAGGATAATAAATTATCACCAAAGTATTATGGTCCGTACAAGGTGTTACAAAAGATTGGTACTATGGCATACAAATTGGAGCTTCCTGCAGCTTCCTGAGTGCACCCAGTTTTCTATGTTTCATGTTTAAAGAAGGTTATAGGTGACAAGCTCCCAGTTCAAACAATATTGCCAGAACTGGACGAGGAAGGAAAATTCATATTGGAATCGGAAGCAGTCACAGAAACAAGAACTCGACAACTACGAAATCGATCAATTTCAAAGTATCTCATCAAGTGGAAGAACTTATTTGCTGAAGATTCCACATGGGAGGATGAGAATTTTATACAGAAGCATCCAGAACTACTCAAGTGTTGAGGACAACGCTTTTTAGAAGGAGAGGGGCATGTTAGGCCCCTATAATACTAGTGATTCCCCCATTACTATTGTCATTGTATCCCTTATTTTTATTATTGTGCCCCTATTGTCCCCATATTGTTATTAGTATGCCCCATAGAAACCCACTATTGTTATTTTTGTGCCCTTATGTTATTACTGTTATGTCGGCTTGATTATATTATGACCCCTTAGACTCCTATATATAGAAGGGAGGTTTAGTCATTTGAATCATCCAAGAATTGTTCATTTGTGTAATGTAAAGGAGGTTGCCCCCTCGAAGAGGTTGAATTCTAAGGCGTTGATCTATCTTTTTATCTTTTTGTGAGCTACTTTCCTAATAGGAACTGAGAGAGGGAGGTAGAGAGAGGGGAAGATGGAGGGAGTGAGAGGGAGTGAGAGGGAGTGAGGGAGAGATGAAGCTTGGGGGAGGGGGTTGAAGGGAGATTATTGTGAAGGAGGGACCGAGAGAGGGAGGTAGAGATAGGCAGGGAAAATTTTAAGTATGAAAATTTATCTTAGAGTTTAGAAACCTTGGCAAATCTTACTAGTCCCTAATATGAAAATTGTAAAATTTGTACTGATATTTTTGTAGAAGTATTTATATTTCCAATTATTTTATATTAGTCGATATAATATTTTGGCGATTTTTAAGGTAAAATAATGGTGTACTATAAAATTTGGGCAAATCATTTTAGAAAAAAAATGGAAATTGGCGAACCTTTTTTTGGAAAATGCATGGAAAATTAGCCCATATGTGAATATTATCCCCTAAAAGTTTCCCTGGAGATAGGGAAAGAGAGGGTGAAAGGTGGAGAGAGAGAGATGAGTGGGGAAGAGTGAGAGAGTGAGGGGGAGAAGAAGAGAGAGAGGAGAGATAGAGAGATAAATAAATGAGGAGAGAGGGAGTTTGTGAGAGGTGAAGAGTGAGAGGGAGACAAAGTGAGGAGTTAGAGAGAGATAGAGATGAAGAGAGAGAGAGAGAGAGAGAGAGTTCCCTAAATTCGATGGTACTGGAAAGCTATAATGAGATGGTTCTATTTCCCATGAACAAGCCGGTGCTTGGGACCAAAAGGAAGTTATAGATACAAACTTATCTAGAACATAATTAGGGCCCCAAATTGCAACATTTAGTTTTCATTTGCTCTAATATATTCTCTATGCTAAAGGAGATGCACTTGCACCATGAGATTGGAGGGTTTGAGTTCATGCCCAAGCCTCCTCCCACATATTACAAGAATCTCATAAGTAAAGCAACATATGTGTTGAGCGAGAAAGAGATGAAGGAGTGGGAGGAGATTGGGGTTTTCGTGGATAGGCATGATCATAGAGTGCTCTTGCACACTTTAATTATTTATTTTTGATTGAAAAATGTCTGCCCATCCCACTCACCTAGAGTTTTTTTATTTTTAATTAAAAATACATTTTTATTCTATTAGAATAAGGGTTTTCAAATTTAGTGATTTTGTTTTTCAAGATGATCTTCCCAAATCTTCTATTCCTTTGATGTATCTTTGCACCTTTAGGGAAAATTTATAGTTATATAAATACATATGTCTTCAAGTTTCAACAATGTATCATTAATACATACATTACATCCATGACTAAAAGTGCATTTAAAGTGAATAAAAGAATTTTGACTCTTTTCTAATTTGTACCATATTGTTTCATTATGTAGTGTGTTTTACTAGAAACATTGTCTTCATGTGCTTGCACCTAATACATGTCATGTGTCAAAGTTAAACTTTATAATAACTTTCCTTATGGAGTATTTGGTTAGCATTAAATTTTATTAGGTTTGTAAATGGGTTTATTTTATTTTTTTACATATATTTACATATTTATGCTCTATGAATAAAATGCTTTATTTAGAAATGGGAAAAAGTGTGAAGTTATATTTGATTACCTCTTTTGATTGTGTTTACATGGAACTCAAAACTTTGGTTGATAAATTATCGAAAAAAGGGCTCTAAAGTTTAGGACTTTAGGCTAGATTATTCTACTTGAGTTTAGAAATGGTTTTCTTGTCAATACTCTTTCTAAATCAACATTTTTTTCTTGTATTAGTTTATATGTATTATATGTAATAGTTTAGTCAACATTTTTTTATTGGATTAGTTTATATGTATTGTATGTAATATGTAGAGGCATCTCCTGTACACCCCCCAACCGCAAGTTGTCGGAGTGTGAGGGGGATCTACTATACATGGTCAGACTCGTGATAGATCATGTAGCCCACCTAGAGTTTGTTTTCCACTCATGGATCCTTCCTCTGACACCATTCGAAGTGTCATAGGAAGTGTTTCTAACTCTACTGATGATCATACTACCGATAGTGGACCTTATTCACCTATTGCAAGTACACCTCATCAATTTTTAAATCCTCTTTTATATTTATGTGTTTATGTCTTGAAATTGTCTTTAATTTTTAAATCATTTTCAATTGATGTCTTTGAATTTAATGTATATGTTATTATGCTTATTTTGTTATATATGCTATTAAAATATGTTTATGATTTGCAGACCCTCAACTCGATCCCTCCATGGAACAATGCTACAACCACAATTACGTTGGATGATTTTAGGGCCCATCATACATGGATCACACGAGAGCTAGGTAAAATCCCTGTTAGTTTGCCTACTAGGCGTAGTTTGAATTTGATGTTGGAGAGCATTGAGAGGTTGATCGGTGCATACCAGAAAGCGAGACCACAAAGCCACCTCCTACATTCCATATAAAGGATGTGGAGGCTAGAGGTTAGAGGCCCACATACTTAGGAGGCAATGAAAACTACCACCAAGGACCTTGATGTTCATGGGGAATTGTTTGACATCCCTCTGGACCTTCGTGCTAGACATTATGGTTCGATTCCACTCAGATTCTTTAGAAATGTTGATGTAGACCCCTATGTTTATGATAGATTCATTGGAGATTGGGGCCAGTTCCTCCACCATGACTAAGTCCCCATTTACTTCGGAAAACATATATATGCAGAGTTTGTGCTACATTTGAGGCCATATTACATTGATGCTAGATCTCAGTATTATGGATCCAACTTGGAATGTAGCTATGATCATGTCGGGGCTTGTAGGGACCCTGCACATGTACCACAACCTTCGAGATTGTTTCCATTACCGTCTCGGAGCGTGGTATTGACGATAGAGCTAGAGGACTCGTCGCAACTTTGAACTGTGACTAGGCATACCATTGAACATAGCATGCAGATGACATTAACCAATGCGCAGGTCACATTGCGTGGAGAGATGAGTAGACCACCATCGTTGCTTCCTGACCTGCCAGTTCCATTATATGATGATGCATATCTCACGATTCTACCAGCCTACCAAATTTTGCCACATGCACGTATGTGTCGTGATGTCATCTGTGACACTTGGAGGGTGTACGAACCACATGACCTAGGCCAGGTACATCATATATACAGAACTTTTGACTCTTATCGTCAAATTATAAATTATTTATATTAATTAATAAGTTCATATAAGATTGCATTTATATTAATAAGTTCATGATAACATGTAGACACAACTTGGCTACATGGACGAGGTTATGAGGTTATCCAAGGGGGTAGTTGATCAACCAAAGAAGCTTCCACCAATTTATATTTCCATGGATTCTCCTCCACATCCACCTCCACCTCTAGTGCCTCAAGACACTCATGTGGAGGTAAACTTTTTTATTCTTAAGATTTCAAAATTTTATTTTTTTAAGTTACATGCATGCTAATTAATTCGTAGAATAATTATAATTTGTCTTTGTCATTGTGTACACAGACCCATATGTAGAGTGGTGTCGATGTCGTAGTTATGTGGACGCATGAGTGGGATGTTGGGTATCTCCACATTAATGATGCGGGTCCATTGACACAAGCCCCAATCATTGAGCCACAGGCATGGGAGCACCAAACCCAGATTGATCAGACCCCCATCCTACCTGAATTGCATTTGGACTCGAATGAGGTTAGTAGATTCATATGTAATTAAATGTGGTTCAAAGTCATTTATTTACAAATTGTTTATTTTGTACAAATAATGATATAATTAATTTGAATTTGAATGTGTTATATTGTAGTACCAGATTATGGACGCTTACTTTGGGCTGCAGAGCTCACATAGGAGTTCTAATGAGAGATTCTAGAGTGGATAGTTTGTATAATTTTAGGCCCATTTCATAGGGCACATTTACATGTGATATGTACAGACTTTGTATATTTTCATAGATGGACAACTTATGGGTATATTTGTATATATTTTCATATGGACAATTTAATGATGCATTCATTATATTTTAGTTTATGGAATTTTATTAATCTTTTTTACGGATGTCCATTAAATTTCCATTTTTGGATCTATTTTATTATTTCACTAGTTTTAAAAAAATTATATATAGTATAACTTTTATTAAAAAAATAACAATTTTGATTTCTAGTTTCATAGACTATGAAAATAAGTACAATCTTACTATGATGCAAGTCACTTTGATACTTAAAATGAACTAAAATATATCATGGTTTAATTAAAAAACACATATTATAGAATTAAAATTTAAGTTTTAAATTCAATTTTAAAAGATGTCTAGTAAACAGTTCAAATAAGTTTTATTTAATTTTATTTCTTTTGAGGTCATCTACAAGAGCAAATGGTCATAACATGATATAATTCATATGTAAATTGTAATTTAATATACCAAAAAACATTTAATGATATGTTTCTATAATTTTATGAACTCTCCGAAATTTACTTGGCTATCCAAATATTTCAATCAATTCCTTATCTTAAGACCTTCAATTAAGAACATTCAAGAAGTAAAATTTTACATTTAATAATAATTTTGATTTCTAGTTTCATAGACTAAGAAAATAAGTACAATATTAATACTATGATGCAAGTCACTTTAATACTTAAAATGAACTAAAATATATCATGTACATTAATTTAATATTGAACATGGAAAGAATTACAAATATGCTTCATATTGGCTTGTAGAAAGTGTCTTTTAGTGCAATCAATGTATGTTAATTTAAACAATTAATTATATGTTTCTATAATTTTATAATTTTATGAATTTTCCTAAATTTACTTGGCTATCCAAGTATTTCAATCAATTCCTTATCTCAAGGTTCAATTAAAAAACAAAAATATGATTGAAATTTAAGTTTTATTCAATTTTAAAAGATGTATTGTAAACTATCAAAATAATTACAAATAGGATGCAAGTCACTTTGATACTTAAAATAAACTAAAATATATATCATTTATCAATTTAATATTGAGCATGGAAAGAATTACAAATATGCTTCATATTGGCTTGTAGAAAGTGCATTTTAGTGCAATCAATGTATGTTATTACAATGATTTTAATAATAAATTATTTGAATTCTAAAGTCATCCATATTATAATAAAAAATCTATATATATGGAAATTTTTGTGACCCACCCATATACCATTGCATGGTCAACTCTTGTAAGTATTTCAATCAATTCCTTATCTCAAGGTTCAATTAAAAAACACAAATAGGATTGAAATAAGTTTTATTCAATTTTAAAAGATGTCTTGTAAACAACAAATAAGTTTTATTCAATTTTATTTCTTTTGAGATTATCTACAAGAGATTAGTCATAACATGATATAAGTCATATGTATTGGAATTTAATATACCAAAAAACAATATATGATAACGTTTCTATAATTTTATATAATGTTATGAACTTTCCTAAATTTACTTGGCTATCCAAGTATTTCAATCAATTCCTTATATCTTAAGGTTCAATTAAAAAACTCAAATAGGATTGAAATAAGTTTTATTCAATTTTAAAAGATGTCAAGATGTAAAGTTCTACAAATAAGTTTTATTCGATTTTATTTCTTTTGAGGCTATCTACAAGAGTTTAATCATAACATTATATATATACCAATGTTGTTCATAGCCTAGATAATTGAATTTCCATTTTAAGTACACTAATATTATATCAACTTGGTTGTTAGATACTAGAATGGATTTCCTAGATCCCATTATGATGTACATACCTATAAAATTTCTTCCATGCTCAACATGAATACTATAAATGACATTAAGAAAAATTAATATCAAATTTTTTAATTAAATCTAAATCTAAATCAATAGCAACGACTCGATCGAGCTATAAGCTCGATCAAGTCGTTGATTAACCACGTAAATGGCTCAATCGTGGATTTCTTTAACCCTCGATCAAATTATTTGAATTATATATTTATAGTGCTCGATCGAGTGCTTAAACGTCCGATCAAGTCTCTGAGGTCCTTAAAAAAACAAATTTGGCACCTTTTACGCAAATTTCTCTACAACACCATTTTGTACCTTGACATACTTAAGGTAAAATTTGTCCTTAAGTGGCAAAGTTGATCATGTTGGATTCTTGAACGAATCCTCTATCCAATGGCATATGAGTTTGACATTTTCGAATTCATATGATATTTTTCATCTAATTTCTTTTAAACATAATGCTTGAAATTTTTGTGGGCAGTTTCAAAAGCGCTGAATAAAAAATCAATAACATAAAATATACAAAATGAAAATTTTCAAAAAATATCAATCTCTTCATTTTTGAGTCCTCTTCAAAAGGCTACTCTTGGTTTTTGAATTTGTTTAAATAGTAGAAAAAAATCTTACATGAACACAGGTGTTTGAAAAATGCAATTGAAATATTAATTTGCCAACTTCGAAAAATAATAAAATATATAATTTTGCATAGAAAAATAAAATTTTAATATGCATGCCTTAGTTCTCTCCACGTAGATCATATATATATATATATATATATATATATATATATATATATATATATATATATATGCACACACACACACACACACATACTCCTATTAAGATGTGCAAAAATTTGCATGGACAAGTATTTCATTTAATGGAAAATTGACAAATTATACGATCCTAAAATATTTTGTAAAAAATATCATTAGGAAAAAAACATAATTCTCCACAAATTGTCCTTTTACTCTGAATCAAAATTCACAACACTTGTATGAATTTTGAGGGCTTCAATTTAATAAAAGAGAAAAATATTGAAATTTCATTGTCACATTTGGCCCAAAAGTGTAACCCATCTTCATGCATTCACCCATAAATGAATTTCTCTTTAATTAAATTGGTGGCTCCACTAGGGATAACTCCTTGAGTTCTTCCTATTGGGGTTTTCCTTGGTGGTTTTCTAGTGCTATTTAAAGTAATTTGGTATTCCTTTCAATGCATACCTTACTTGCTTGTAGTTCAGCTTTAAAGAAAATTTTGGGTTTTTTTTTTTTTTTTTTGTACCTTTTATGAGACTATATGCACTTTTCCCTCACAAACAGAGCATGTACATCCCCCTTCATTCCATAAGAGATGCATGTATGTGCTCCTTTCCTTCACAAAAAGAGCATGTACTTCATGTAGCTCAAATTTTATATTTTTTTACTTGTTTCCTACTTTTTAGTAGGTTTTTTTTCCTTGTTAAGAGAGCTTAAGGCATGTAGTAACTATGGTTTTTCTTGTTTTTATCCCGTATCAAATTCATTTAGGATCATTTGTAAGAAAATGGAAAAAAAAAAAACATGTTGTTTCCCTCTTTTCCTTGTTTTCTATGTTTCTTTTTCTTGTTTGGATTGTGAATGGACCAAAAAAGAAGTGCACCTCATCTTCTATATTGGGTTATGGGTGGGTGAAAGCTCATGACGGTCTCTCATGATGATTTAGTGGCAATGCAAACTGGTAAAAAAATAATATGTTAACTTGGATAGATAATTAGAGGTACTCACATGATGAATTTGAATATGGTGTAAAAAGATGAAATGTAGGAAAATTAGTTGAATTTTCGAACATATAATTTTTATTTATAGAAAATGTGTCTAACTATGTGAATTTTGATTATTTTGAACATTGATATGTTATTTTTCAAGGAAAATATAATGCATATGTTTCATTTAGTGCAATATTTGAGTATCTAAATGATGGAATCTTGGTACATAAACTTGTGAAGTTGTAGAGAATAGATTGTTCTTATGCACAATTATTTTTCTAAAAATTATTAATCTTAATTTTGTATAGATTTTTAAATTATAAATGTCATTATATCCTTGAAATTACAAGACCTTCTGTTGGTGCAACCTAAAAGGGTCTTACCATTATCAATTTTTCTTTTTTTTTTAAGATTGTAGCTTTTAATGTCCTCTAGTGCATTGTACCATTTTTTCCCAAATGGTTAAGGACCCAAAAAGTTATAGAAAAAATAGATGAGGGATGTATTCTAAGATTTTGATATATGTCAAGAGAAAAATGTATTAAAAATAGTACAATCTATACAGAGAGAGAGAGAGCGAGAGAGAGAGAGAGAGAGAGAGAGAGAGAGAGAGAGTTTCACGGACAACAAATTTGTCTATCTTGTAGAAAAATAACATCAAATATAGAGATATATATATATTCTGTTTCAAAAATTGATGTTTTAATGTATTTATAGCTGAAATCATTAGGCTAGTGAGCCTAAACCTATATCTGAAGCAACCAAGTCAATGTGCACATAAACTTCCTACTAGGAAAAATTTAAATTCAAAAAAACGTGTGTGCATCAATAATGTTGTTGGGAAAATTATATTCGTATATTTTCACTATTAAATTATTGGACTAGGATCATGAACTTAGATATGTAAACAAAATATATGCAATATTAGAGCCCTAATCTATCTTAGTCTAATGTCGATAACTAATGAGAAATCATGCAAACTTTCAAATTCCACTTATGGAAATCAACAACTAAAGAACATGTGCATAAGAGAAGACTTTATGTTGATGAATGCACATTGAATATAAATACCAATTGATAGTCCTCGTCTTAGATCCCCTAGCGAAGCTCCAAAGTGAAATCTTTCACTCTGTAAGATGGTGTTCATGCAATCAATAGTAGGTTAGGTTTAAAGAGTCAAAGAATTCTAGTTCTGGTTTTAGTTCCTCAAAACCAAATAATAGAAATCAAATACAAACCACCAAAAATTAGACAAAGAATTGAAATTACAAAGAAAAGCATCTATGTTAAGCTTAGCAATAATTTCTTGAGCAAAATATCTAACCCAGGTGTAAGATCTATGATAGCCTACTACTATTCAAATACCATTCCAACAAAGTATAAAAGATATGAAACAAAGTTTAGAGGACAGAGTAATTATACTTCAAATGGAAATAAATCAAACTCATATATACAAAGTAGAATTGGGCTAATACTCACCAAGCCTTATGGAAACAAATTGGTATGAGTTATGCACAAAGTAACTATACTCAAAGAGGTCAAAATATGATGTAGGAATAGAATCTGTATGCTATCCAAATAGAGAATCAAACCTGAGTAGAAAAGTCATACTATTTGATACTAACTAGTATACTATTTAATCAACAAATCGATCTCAAAGGTAAAGTTATGAGCAGGGTAATACTAATCAATTACTTTGTATTTTACTAAAGTTTTGTACCAAAAACTTGGTGTTGCCAACAAAAGTGCCAAGGAAACATGACAAATGCCCAAATGAATCGTTAGGCAAAGAATAGGTGGAATGGAAAGTTGAATACCAAAGAAAGCATCAAGGAAGACAAAACAACCACACTTGGGTTGAACTAAGAAGACAAAAATAGTTTCAAATAAGGAGAAACATTAGTCAACACTTAACTTTTATGAGGTGACCTGGGAGCTAGAATTTGCAATCCACTCACATATAAGAAACATGTATGAATACCAAATGAATTTTTGGGTTTCCCACCTTTCTTGACATTGATGGCATGGAGTAAACGAAATAACATCCATCAATGTAATGAAAACTTGTGGTTTTCCGAGAAATGTGCCAAGGAAAGAAGGCATATGCCCAAATGAAATGTTAGGTAAAGAACAAGTGAAATAGTGAGAGAATGACTAAAGTGAGTAGAAAGGAAGAGGGAATGGCCACATGATCCAGGTGGCTCCAGGGACACACACAGGACAAAGAGGGCTTATGGAAGCTTGAAAATAAAAGTGATCAGAATGATTTCGAACTAGGACTAGAGCGTAGATCTCGTCATCCTGACCGTAGCGGCGTGAACAGTTTGTCAATCCGAGCTCGTATGAGGGAGAACGAGCCAGTCAAAGTTTTGGTCAAAGTTGGGTTGTGGGCCAGGTTTAAGTGTCCTACAATTTGATCGACCCCAGGGCATGAAACCTAGCTCCCGAAAATGGGCGAAATTGTTGCCTCTTTAATTTGTCTAATAACCCTTATGTTAGACAAAATAAAAAAATGGCCTATTATATATCTATATATATATATAAAAAATGATCCATTTTAATAAAAAATAAAAAAAAATTATATATATATATATATATAGATATATATAAGTGAGGTGGCGGGCCACCACCCCCGCCACCCCAAACCACATTACATTAAAAAACCCAAAATTTTATGGGGCCGACGGGCCATGACCCCCGCCGACCCTCCCTCAACTCCCGCAACCACATAAAAAAATCAATTTAAATTTGGCTCGGCAGCCATTACCCCGCCGAGCCCTCCAACCAAACCCACCGCACAAACAATATATGACTTAATATGGGGTGGGCGCAGGCCACCTCCGGTGGACCCGACCCACACCCCAACATAGCCACCATGAATTAAGTGCGAAGCCGGCGGGGATCGAACCCACCCGGCCCACGTGGGCCGACCCCCACCGGGCGACCCCATATATGGTGCGTACACCATGAACCAACGTACCACCTCTCAAATAAATTAACGCGCCTCCCAAAAAACGAACGACCGTTAATACAACCCAAAATATAATGCGCCACATTTAAACTTAAAACGGTTAGTGTAACAACGCCTCTATTTACATTTAACGCGCCAAGTTTAGCATGGTCGCGAATTGATCCCCCAACCCCATGCTTTTTATTTCTAATTTTTACCATTAGGCCAACGATGTATTCCTTGGTAAACTCCGCCATATTTTGACATATAAAATCAGCATTTGCCCAGTGCGCCCAAGCATGGAGGAACCAAGAACGCGCACAAAAATCGAGGATAATTTTAATGAATTTATTTGCAGGTGGAACCATGAGCCCAGAGAAGAGACAGGGGGAACCATGATTGGGCGAAATTCTCAGGAGGGTGAAATTTTTGCAGTGTCCAAATTGGACAAGTTTTATGTTGATCTTACACCTCTCAGCGACACGAACACGATGGCGCAGTCAGTTTCCTGATCTAAGCAGTAGATTTGCAGAGAACCCTGAGGAGGGAATCTTTGAGGAATCTAGGGGGAATCTAAAAGATTCCTTGAGCCCCAGATTTTCATTTTCTCAAAATAATTTGACAGTTTATTTTGCACTATTTGATGCCACAAATCTGATGGTGCATTCAGATTTTCCATTTGCTCATTTCATTTTTTGGCCACTTTTCAAAGTGGAGTGTAGGTGTAAGTGTTCAATGTGCGAGCAGTCATTCCATGAGATTTGACGCTATGAGATAGATGGTACGGCCAACTTCAGTATTTTGACATCCTTTTCTTCCGATGGCCTCAGGATGTGAGGTATATGCAGTGTTTTCATGTACTTCCTTTGTTATGCATTGTGCTGCACAGATCTCTGTTTGATGTTTGATGTGGGATCTTGTTTTCTTACTTGTTTTCATGATTCCTGCTTCATGTGATGTGGAATCATTTGTGGTATGTACTTGTTGTCATGATTCATCATGTTTTATTTGAGATCCCTTTGTCGTCATTTTGATGGGATACTCATGTTGCCGCCATGTATGTTTGCATTGAGATCCCTTTTATGCCATGTCAGTGGGATGCTCATTATCATCATGCATGAGTTTAGGTCATACTGATAGGAGTCCTTTTTGGATGAGAGTTCCTACATCGGATCATCTCTTGGAGCCACTCCTGCGTGAGGGCATTTTCCTTGTATGATAGAAACATCACCTCTTATGTACATCATCACTATTGACAACACTTAATGCAGCGGCCTACACCATCTTGACATCGGGGCCCGGAGACGTAGTCCCTCCTGGATGAACTCCATTATCAACGGCTTATGTTTTCATGTGTTGATGAATGTCATGTTCCTCTTCTTTACAGTATGCAGATGTATTCATTTGTGTTCTTTTAAAAATGAAATTTAACGCATCACGGAAGTAAAAGGTCTTGGAAGGGTCCTTTGTCACACTCGGACCCGGATCAAGTGGTATCAGAGCGGTCTTTGTGTAGATGTGAGTTGCAAGCGCAAACAATGGAACGTGCAGCGACAAAGGATGAAAAAGCGATGTACGAGAACATGCTCAAAATTTCCCAAAGGGTGGAAATAATGTATGAAACTCTACAAAGAGAGACAACAGAAAAGGAGCGATTGCAGCTTCAGTTGCAAGCCATGGAAGAGGCCCTGGAAGAACTGAAGCACAACAACCAAAGCCTTCAAATAGATAACATTGAATTGAAGATGCTTCTACATGAAGAGAAAGAGGAGAAACATAGTTTTCTACGACAGCTGCAAGCTAAGGACGAGGCCTTGGAAAAGCTGCAGCGTGACCCATGTGAGGTAAAAAGTAGTTCTCCATCTTCATGTATGTGTCCTGATGATGATTTCACTGTTTTTGAAAATCATACCACAGGAATTGGCTCCAAACTATTGAAGAGAATGGGGTATGAAGGAAAAGGCTTGGGTGTTAATGGCTAAGGCATTGTTAACCCCATCAAAGTAGAAGAATTACCTCGTCAGGCAAGACTAGGTATGTCAGGAAGGAAGTTGGGGAATGCGCCAAGACAGCTAGCAAACCACCAACAACAGATGATGAGCAGCCCTCATCAGTTCGTTCCAAATCGACAGAGGAGGTAAAAGATGTTGATTTCCTTTCGGTTTCGTCTTCACATGGTATGATTTCTGTTGGAGATTTGGAGATCCCAATTACAAGGAAAAACATGAGGCTCCTTACCAGGACGAGGCACGAGGAGGAAACAGAACTTGGTGTTAATAACCAAGGCATAACTCAACCTTTGGTGTTTGTACATAAACATCGATTTGCAGGCATGGGATACACCGAAGGAGAATGCTCGAAGGTGTCATATTCTTTCGAGACATCGTCGAAATCTTCGAAGAAAGAGAATGATGGGAACACATCCCCTTCATCCCATGGCAGTTTCCATTGTAGGGAAAGAGCCGAGGAAAGCTCTCATCGCCATACTTACACTAGAGACAACAAGGAAAGGTATAACTAGTTTCGATTTTCAAATGCTCATTTCGATTATAATCATGTTTTTAATGATGAACGTAAAACATGGCATCGAAAAACATGTACCTTTTGTGGATTACATAACCATACATTTTCTAAGTGTTGGAAAAGAATAGCAGCACACAAAAGGATGAGGCGTGAAAGACCCTCTCAACAACAGGTAAAGAAGATCTGGAGGAAGAAGGTCTATTGCAATCATTGCAACAGAAGTGGCCATCAAAGAGTCAAACAAAAAATATATATAAGTGAGGTGGTGGGCCACCACCCCCACCACCCCAAACCACATTACATTAAAAAACCCAAAATTTTATGGGGCCGATGGGCCATGACCCCCGCTGGCCCGCCCTCAACTCCCGCAACCACATAACAAAATCAATTTAAATTTGGCTTGGTGGCCATTACCCCGCCGAGCCCTCCAACCAAACCCACCGCACAAACAATATATGACTTAATACAAGGTGGGCGCGGGCCACCTCTGGTGGACTTGACCCACACCCCAACACAACCACTGTGAATTAAGTGCAAGGTCTATGGGGATCGAACCCGCCTGGCCCACGTGCGTCGGCTCCCACTAGGCGGCCCCATATATGGTGCGTACACCATGAACCAACGTACCACCTCCCAAATACATTAACGCGCCTCCCAAAAAACGAACGATCGTTAATACAACGCAAAATACAATGCGCCACATTTAAAATTAAAACGGTTAGTGTAACCGTGCCTCTATTTACAGTTAACGCGCCAGGTTTAGCATGGGCAAGATTTGATCCCTCGACCCCATGCTTTTTATTTCTAATTTTTACCATTAGGCCAACGACCTATTCCTTGGTAAACTTCGCTATATTTTGACATATAAACTCAGCATTTGCCCAATGTGCCCAAGCATGGAGGAACCAAGAGCACGCACGGAAATTGAGGCGAATTTTTAATGAATTTATTTGCAGGGGGAACCATGAGCCTATAGAAGAGGCAGGTGGAACCATGATTGGGTGAAATTTTTGCAGTGTCCAAATTGGACAAGTTTTATGTCGATCTTACGCCTCTCAGTGACATGAACCCGATGGCGCAGTCAGTTTCCTGATCTTAGCATCAGATTTGCAGAGGACCGGGAGGAGGAAATCTTTGAGGAATCTAGGGGAATCTAAAAGATTCCTTGAGCCCCAGATTTTCATTTTATCAGAATTCAGAAATTTGACAGTTGATTTTGCACTATTCGACACCACAAATCTGATGGTGTGTTTAGAATTTCCATTTCCTCATTTCATTTTTCAGCCACTTTTCAAAGTGGAGTGCAGGTGTCAGCGTTCAACGTGTGAGCAATCATTCCATGAGATTCGATGCCGCGAGATTGATGGTACGACCAGCTTCAGCAGTTTGACATCCTTTTCTTCCAATGGCCTCAGGATGTGAGGTATATGCAGTGTGTTCATGTACTTCATTTGCTATGCATTGTGTTGTACTGATCCCTGTTTGATGTTTGATGTGGGATCTTATTTCTTACTTGTTTTCATGATTCCTTCTTGATGTGATGCAGAATAATTTGTGGGATGTACTTGTTGTCATGATTCGTCATGTTTTATTTGATATCCCTTTGTCGTCATGTTGATGGGATACTCATGTTGTCGCCATGTATGTTTGCATTGAGATCCCTTTTATGCCATGTCGGCGGGATGCTCATTATCATCATGCATGAGTTTAGGTCATACTGATAGGAGTCCTTTTTCGATGAGAGTTCCTACAACGAAACATCTCTTGGAGCCACTCCCGTGTGAGGGCATTTTCCTTGTATGATAGCAACATCACCTCTTATGTACATCATCACTATTGACAACACTTAATGCAGCGACCTACACCATCTTGACACCAGGGCCCGGAGACATAGTCCCTCCTGGACGAACTCCGTTATCAACGGCTTATGTTTTCATGTGTTGATGAATGTCATGTTCCTCTTCTTTACAATATGCAGATGTATTCATTTATGTTCTTTTAAAAATGCAATTTAAGACATCACGGAAGTAAAAGGTCTTGGAAGGGTCCTTTGTCACACCCGGACCCGGATCACCACAAGGGGGGGATTGGTATGAAGATAAAAATACTCTTGAATAAGGAGGAGCATTCGTCATAAATTAACTTTTTGATATGACCTTAGACACAAAATTGGAAAGTGCGCCCCATGCATAAGAAAATGTGAGAATACCAAACAAATTATGGGTTTGGCATGGGTAGGATGGAGTAAATAAAACACCATCCATCAACACACTGAAAACATGGAGTTGTTAAGAAAAGTTCTCAGGCAAGAAGGTAGATGCCCAAAATAAATGCCAAATAAAGAATAAGTGAAACGATAAGAGGAAGACCAAAGAAAGTAACAAGGAAGAGAGGAAAACCACAAAGATTAGTAAGAAGACACAAAATATTATTGAAAAAGAAGAAGCATTACTTACCACTTAATTTTTTTGAGACGATCTGGAAACCAAAATTATTAATCCCAACCATGCACAAGAAACATGTGTGTAGACCAATTTGTTCTTAGGTTTCCTGCCTTCCTTGTCATAAGTGGCATTGTGTACGTGAAACAATAAAACACTATCCATCAACATAATGAAAGCATGAGGTTGCTAAGAAAAGTGCTAATGCAAGAAGGAAGATGCCAAAATGAAATTTCAGAAAAAGAACAAGTGAAATGGAAAGAGGAATACTAAATAAAATAATGATAAAGACAAATTACAACACAAGAGAGAATTCAATAAGAATAAAAAAATATTCTTAAATAAGTAGAAGCATTGGTCATCACTTTTGAGATGACTTGGGAGTCATAATTGGAAAGCCTACCCACATACAAGAAACATGTGAAGATACCAAATGAATTTTGGGGTTTCCCATTTTCCTTGGCATATGTGACATGTACTAAATGAAACTCCATCCATCAACATACCAAAAATTTGGGGTTGGTAAGAAAACTACTAAGGAAAGAAGGAAAATGCCCAAATGAAATATTGGGAAAAGAACAAGAAAAATGGAACAATGGAAACTAAAACAAGCATCAAGGAAGAGGGAATGATTACACTAGGGAGATCTTGGAAATAAGACAAAAATATGGTCGAATGTGGATAAGAAGTAGTCACCACTTAACTTTTTTGAGACAACTTGGGAGCCAAAATTGGAAATCCCACCTATGTTCAAGAAACATGAGAGGATACCAACAAATTTTTGGATTTTCCAACTTCCTTAATACATATGACATAGAGTAAATGAAATGTCATCCATCAAGGTACCAAAAACTAGTGGTTTCCATGAAAAGTGCCAAGGCAAGGCAGATGCCCAAAGAAAACACCAAGTAAAGAAAAAGATGAAGACCAATGTGAGTAGAAAGGAAGAGGGAGCAACCACACTAAGGAGATTTGCATTAGAAGACAAAAATATTTTCAAATAAGGAGAAACATTAGCTACCACTTAAATCTTTCAAGGAGACTTGGGAACCAAAATTTTCAAGCCTACTTGCACATAGGAAACATGTGATGAGACCAAACGAATTTTGAGGTTACCTGCCTTCCTTGGCATATGAGGCATGGAGTAGATGAAACACTATCCATCAATGTACCAAAAAATTGGGATTGCCAAGAAAAGTGCCAAGGTAAGAAGGTAGATTCCCAAAGGAAACACGAAGAAAACAATGAGTGAAGAAGAAAAAGGAAGATTGAATCAAGCTACAAGGATGATGAAACACCTACACAATGTAGAGATCAATTATAAGAACAAAATATTATCAAATAAGGAAAAGAATTGGTCACCACTTAACATTTTTAAGACAACTTGTGATATGGGATCTTTTCTTCAATGATATTTTCATAATTTCATGAAAGAGCATGTAACAACCATATATGAAAACACTTAAAGAAGAAGCAACATAAAAGGAGACCATAAAGACAATGCAAATAATATTTGATAATGGAGTTTGTCCAATGTGGACTATATCTTTGGGCCTTGCTTCAATAGTGGGGAGGTTACTTCATTCATCTCAACAAAAGGAAAGGCAAGTATATGGAAAAATATATCATTATACCTCCAATTCTGGGAGTGGCCTAAAAATGGGCTGCTCAAATCCCAAATTTGATTACACCAGTGAAATCCTTGTGAAATTCTAAGATAAATGAGTATAAACTCAACTATATTATGTCACTTTCAAATCTGGACCTTGAGAATATTTCATATTCTACAACATAATAATTTTAGAATATTCTAGAGAATATTTCATTGAATATACCCTTGAGAAGATTCCCTTGGGAACTACACCCACGAGGTTCTACCACAGGTTTCTTGACCTACGTCCTAGTTCTAACCCACTCTGAGTTCCTTCGCCCATCAACCCTCTCATGGCTTGTTTGTCGAACGAGAAAGGGTGAGTTTAAATGGTAATGGCCCGGTGGATAAAACAAAGCCCAACAACTTGGTGGGTTGGCTGGCACAATATATTTAGAATGTTGGGTGTCGATGGGTTGAGGGTTCACAACCTGATAGACCCTTATTTTATATTGAAACAATATAATATAAACCACTGTCATTAACATTCAAAGACCGCCGATAAATGTTAATATATATGGTTAAACCATTGGATTTTAGCAGTGATTTTGGTGGATCTGCTAATTTTTGGTGGGTTTTCCATTTTTAACCATGATAAAAACCTCCTCCAAGTTTATGAAGTTGCTGCTAATTTTGGCTGTTAGTTTGGCCAGACCACCAACTTGGAAACGACCCAAATTTATCTGGCATCAACTAAGACTGTCATTTTTCCAAGTTTGACTATAACTTTGATTGGGAATAACTTTCACATACAAATTCGGATTGAGGCTTCATTTGTGCTGTTGGATTCCTTGTGATGATATCCATGATTTAGTCCTAGTTTCACTAATTTTCAAGGACTTTTATTTTTGGGCAATTAGGGATCCTCCTGGATCATTCCTCCCCACTCAAAATCTTTTGGTCCTCCAAAAGTATAAAGAGGAACTGCAATTTGATGTACTTCCCTTGATTTGTATAAGAAATGTCTTTGATAGGCCACAATTTCCTTTCCTTCACCATTGTACTTTAGAACTAGAATGATGAAGCCGACACCAGTATGAATATGCAAATATGTATCTGCCTATGCATGTATCACAACTTGCAAGACCTTACATGCCAAGAGTTTATAAAACACTCATGGTCAAGTTCTTACAAATAAACCCATACCCTTTGATATCCAACTAAAGGCCAAAATATCACTATGTTGCATACTCAAGTGATGTTATACACTTCATCATTTTTACAAGTTTTTTCCTATCTATGGGGTCTTAAAAAAAAACATGTGATTTACAATGGTGACCATACTCAACTACTTAAAAAGGCTACCCATATCTTACCTAACCAAGCTAATGGATTATCTTCTTGTGGTTGGCTTCCTCAATGAATTGCTTCATTGGTTGGTTCCTTCAAAGGTGCTTTCGTAGGCTTCTAGTCCTTCTTTCGGTGTAGCTCTGGATGGCGATTCTAACATGTGGATTTCTAACGTCCACCCTTGTTGCAATGATTTTTCTTCCTCCAGACTTTCCTGACCTTCTTTTGTGTCTCCTTCCTAGGAGACATATTCTTCCTTAAATGGTTGTCTTTGGTGCAGCTTTGGCAAGGCGAAATTGACTTAGCTCTTATTTTGAAATGAACACTATCACTGGAAGGTTTTAATGTGTTCTCAACATCTTGCACTGACTCAAATTTATTTCTTAAATACTCTCCTGTCTATGTGGGTTTGGAGTGTTTTTCTTCATCTTCCTCTCTAACATAGCCCAATCCTACATATTGAGGTAGTTCCACCACTTGGATGGGATTCGAAATTCCCTAGCCATTAAATCCTAGGCCCTTTCCTTCATATCCCATATTCTTCATTAGCTTCAAACCAATCCCTGTAGTGTGATTTTTAAAAGCACCGAAATCATCATCATAATGAGAACATGAAACTAAAGAATCACTAACATTGTTTACCTTAGTTACAGATTCTGAAGTAAGTAATGATGGCTTTGATAAGCCTTCACTGCACTCAAACCTTTCCAAGGCCTCTTTTGTGGCTTGTAATTAAAGTTGCAATCCCTACTTCTCCTCTTCTGCTTCTTGTAGTAGTCTTATTATTTCAACATCCTTTGCTTGAATTCTCTAGTTGATCTCCTCAAGTTCTTAGAGCCATGTATTTTTTGATGTTCTATTTGAATAATAATAAGAAGATGATGAAGAAGAAAATTCACTTTAAGATGGAGATGGATGTTCAAGAGGTTCTCCTCCATTTCCCTAATTTACCAAAGCATTGTCCTCTACTTTTTCTTTCTTCTTATTTTCCTTCTTTGCTACTCTCTTCTCATAATCTGCAAACAATTTGTCTACCATGTATGCCATCTTGTAGAAATATTTGTGAAAAGATTTGTCATTCTCGGTGTGATCATCGTCATCCTCCATTTTCCTTCTTCGTGTTGCACATCCAATCTCTAGATAAAAAGGCTTGAGTTTTCCTTCACCCTTTTTGAGTTTGACCCTAGTTATCATCCACACTCACAATTTACATAAAAAAGAAGACCTCTCTGATACCAACATGATCCAGGATCTTTTCTTTGATGTTTTTAGAATTGCATGAAAGAGCATGTAAAAACCATATATGCAAACACTTAAAGAAGAAGCAACATAAAAGGAGACCATAAAGACAATGCAACCAATATTTGATTATGTGGACTACGTCTCTGAACCCTGCTTCAATAGTGGGGATGTCTCTTCTTTCATCATAGAAAAAAGAAAGGTAAGTACATGGAAAAATACATCATTATACCTTCAATTTTGGGAATAACCTGAAAATGAGCTACTCAAAATCCCAAATTTGACTACACCAATGAGATCCTTACGAAATTCTAAGTAAAATGAGTATAAACTCAGCTATATTCCTCCACCATCAACTCTGGACCCCTAAGAAAATATTTAATATTCCATAATAGAATCTTTTAGGAATATTTTAGAGAATATTATAGGGAATATACCCCTAGGAATATTCCCTTGGGAAAACCACACCCATAGCGTTCTGTCGTAGGGTTCCTGGACTGCGTCTTGGTTCTGACCCGCTCCGAGCTCCTCCGCCTATCGGCCCTCCCGTGGCTTGAATGTCAAATGAGAAAGGGTGAGTTTAAATGGTAATGGCCCGACGAATAAAACAAAGCCTATCATGTTGGCGCTATATATTTAGAACATTGGGTTCCAATGGGTCGGGGGTTCAAAACCCACCGGACCCTTATTTTATATCGAAATAATATAATATAAACCATTGTAGTTAACATTCAAATACTGCCGATAATTGTTAATATATATTGATAAATCATTGGATTTTAGCAATGGTTTTAGTAGACCTGCTAGTTTTTTACGGGTCTACCATTTTTAACCATGAGTAAAACCTCCTTCAATTTTATAAAGTTTCCACTAATTTTGGTTTCCAAATTGTCCAGACCGCCAACTTGGCGACAACCTAAATTTATCTAGCGCCAACTAGGACTTTGTCATTTTGCCAAGTTTAACTATAACTTTGACTAGGAATAACTTTCACATACGAACTTGGATTGATGTGTCATTGGATTCCTTGTGACAAGATCTTTGATTTGGCCCTAGTTTCATTGAGTTTCAAGGACTTTTATTTTTGGGCTATTAGGGATCCTCTTGGATCAACTTGGAAGCCAAAATTGGCAAGTTTTACCATGCATAAGAAAGATGTGAGGAGAGTAAGTGAATTTTGGGTTTCTTACCTTCCTTAGAATTAGTGGGAAGGTTTACATGAAAGTCCATCTTTTCACGTACCAAAAAATTTTGGTTTCTAAGAAAAATAGCAAGGTAAGAAGGAAAATACCCAAATCAAACCCTTGGTAAAGGACAAGTAGAGCAACAAAAGGAAGGATGAAGTCAGAAATAAGGAAGAGGGAATGACCACATAAAGGGGAGCTTTGCAAGAAGAAAAAAAAGTATTGTTGAATAAGGAGAAGCATTAGTCACCACTTAACCTTTTTTAGACAACCTAGAAGCAAAAATTGGCAAACTAAATGAATTTTGGGGTTTCCATCCTTCCTTGGCATGGGTGACATGGTGTAAGTGAAACACCTATCAATTTACCATAAACTTAGGGTTTCCAAGAAAAGTGCCAAAGTAAGAAGGTAGATGTCCAAATGAAACTCTAGGTAAAGAAAAAGAGAAACAATAAGAGGAATACCAAGTGAAGCAGCAAGGAAGAGGGAGTGACCACATGAGGGAGAGCTTAGTAATAAGAAAAAATAATGTCAAATAAAGAGAAGCATTGGTCACAAATTAATTTTTTCTAGATGACTTGGAAGCCAAAACTAGCAAGTCCATCTAAATACAAGAAACATGTGAGAAAACCAAACAAATTTGGAGACTTTTCATCTTCCTTAACACAATTGGCATGGAGTAAACAATATTTCATCCATAAATGTACCAAAAAATTTGGGTTTCCAATAGAAGTACCAAGGAAATAGGATAGATGCCCAAACAAGACATCAGGAAAGTAACAAGTGAAATAAGAAGAGGAATACTAAAGTGATCGACAAGGAAGAGGGAATGGCCACACTAGGGAGAACATGGTAAGAAGACAAAACATTATCAATTAAGGAGAAGCATTTGTTACCACTTAACATTTTTTATATGACTTGGGAGCCAAATTTGGCAATCCCACCCATGCAAATGAAAAATGTGAGGAGAAAAAATGAATTTTGGGTTTCATGGTTTCCTTGGCAGGGGTGGCATAGAGTAAACAAAGAAATGTCCAGTAGCTACTAAAAACTTGGGGTCACCAGAAGTTAGATTCCTAAAATAAATGCCAAGAAAAAGACAAGCTAAATAACAAGGAAGACTAAAGTAAGAAACAAGGAAGAGGGAACAACCACACTAGGGAGAGTTGCATCAGAAAACAAAAATATTGTTAAATAAGGAGAAGCATTGGTCACCACTTAACTTTTTTTGAGACAATTTGGGAGCCAAATTTGTCAAGCTTTACAACACACAAGAAACATGTGAGGAAACCAAATGAATTTGGGGGTTTCCCACCTTCTTTCACAAGAGTTTCATAGAGTATATGAAATTCCATCCATCAACATATTGAAAGCTTGGGATTGTTAAGAAAATTTCCAAGGCAAGAAGGTAAATGTCCAAATAAAGCCCTAGGAAAATACCAAGAAAAACAGCAATAGGAAGAATGAAACTAATAGCAAGGAAGAGGGAACAACAACACAAGGGAGATCTCAATAAAAATAAAAATAAATATTATCGAGTAAGGAGAAGCATTGGTCACCACTCAACTTTTATTTAGACAACTTAAGAGCCAAAATTTGCAAGCCTTCCCATGCACAAGAAAAAGGTGAGGAGACCAAATTAATTTTGGGTTTCCCACCTTCCTTGGCACAAGAGGGAATGTGTAAATGAAAAGTCATCCTTCTATGTACCAAAAACTTTGGGTTGCCAAGAAAAATGCCAAGGAAAGAAGGAAATGCCCAAACAAAAGCTCAAGAAAAGAATGAGTGAAATGGTAAGAGGAATACTAAAGTAAGGAACAACGAATAGGGATTGACCACATAAGAGGGAGTTTGGCAAGAAGATAATAATAGCATTGAATAAGAAGAAGCATTGGTTACCACTTTAATTTCCAAAAAGACGAGATCTTATATTGGGAAGCTCACTCAAGAAAATGAAACATGTGTGGAGACAAAATTAATTTTGGGGTCTCCCGCCTTCCTTAGCATGGGTGGCATGCAATACCTGAAATCCATTAATATACCAAAAACTTGGGGTTGGCAAGCCTTCAATAAGGTACATGCCCAAATGAAACATTAGGTAAAGAACAAGCGAAATAGCAAGAATAAAATTGAAGCAAGAAATAAGGAAGAGGGAACAACCACATAACGGAAAACTTGGTAAAAAAACAAAATGTTGTTGATTAAGAAGAAGCATTAGTCACCACTTAATTTTTTTGAGATGATTTGGGATCCAAAATTGGGCATTTGACCTAGGCAAAAGTTGATGTGAGGAGACCAAATGAACTTTGGGTTTCCCACTTCCCATGGCACAAGTAGGATGGAATAAATTAAATGACATCTATAATGTACTAAAAAATTGATGTTTCCAAGAAAAGTGGCAAGGCAAGAAGGTAAATACTAAAACTAAATGTTGGGCAAAGAACAAGTGAAATGACAAGAGGAAGAGTGAAGCATGTAGTAAGGGAGAGGGAACAACCACACAAGGGAGAGAGATCAATAAGGAAACAAAAATATTGTTGAATATATAGAGACATTAGTCAACACTTAATTGTTATGAGATGACCTCGGAGCCAAAATTGTCAAGTCCACCAGTGCACAAGAAACATGTTCAAGGAGAACAAACAAATTTTGGGTTTCCTACTTTAGTTGGCATGAGTGGTAAGAATTAATTGAAACACCATCCTCCAATATATATTGAAAATTTAGAGTTTCCAAGGGAAGTGGCAAGGCAAGAAGGTAGACGCCCTTAATAAACAAGTGGAGTAGGGTCCCATCAATTACATTATATTTCTTACTATATTAATTAGTGTCTCGCAATTAATGTCTCAATTATTATTGTTTCAATGGCTGAAATATATTATAATTATCATTTATTTGCCTAAGTAAGTGTCATTTCATGTGAATAATAGTGATAAACAAGTTGATTGTTGGGTTTGTTGCACATTTAACAATGGTCGACAATAAGGCTGTTTGTTTTCAATTTTTCATTCCATCTCTACTTAGTAACATGTGCATTGTAATGTGTTAATTTCAATGATTTATAGGGGTCAATAATTTTCACTTTTTCATTCAATCTCTACTTAGTAACATGTGCATTGTAATGTCCTAATTTCAATGATTTATAGGGGTTAATAATTTTCACTTTTCTATGCATTACTAAATGATTGAAAAAGATTGACAACATTTATGCTTGTCACCACATGTTTGAAAAGAAAAAATATGGTAATCTTTACATTGTTAATTGATTATTTGAAACTAAATAAATTGAAAAAAAATGAGGATGTTTACATTGCTAGTTTTATTGTCAATCATATATAATAAATTGTGGTAAAAAAAATTACAACACATTTTGATATTTTAATCAATAATAATAACATAATTGTATAATTTTAAGATCACGATTAAATATCAAATTAGTGTTTGTGAAACAAATTACCTGAGTAATAAAATTTATATAAATATACATAACCTACCCACCTCTAAATCTAAACTTATAACCTCTCGAAAAAAATAACGCACTCTTAATCATTAAACTTACTTATGCATAATATTTAAAAATAAGATATATCTATTAGCTTAAATACCATGCTATAAACTTAAGTAGTAAATGCTCAAAGGCACTTATAATTAATCTCATTGATAGTCATATCCTCCAACGACAAAACAAAAAGGACAGGCCTCCAACACCAACATTATAATGAAACTGGGCTCCACCACAACGAAACTTTAATGATTTGTATTTATAATAATGTTAGTGTCATTGTCACATTCTCTTTTCAAATATTAAATAATAACAAACCTGCCTTTCCTTTCTCTACAAATTTATGTCGGAGGCACTACTTTACCAACCTTGACTTTGCTTTGTCACAATAAAATCATTTTTAATGTAACGAATGTCAAACTCACTTTATCAAATATAGCGACTTTTGTTTCAACCACTCATCAACAATATTTCACATTATGGTTTGTGAGGCAGTTCCTATATCCAACTCCATAGGAAAGTAATTGCGCCAGACATGCGCTGGAGATAGCCATATAACACCGTGGGTCTTTTTTTTTTCTTCTCTAATCATTACGGCGCGCCTGTTATATGGCTATCTGCTGCGCAGGTCAAGGCGCAATTACTTTCCTATGGAGTTGGATATAGGAACCGCCATGGTGGTGACCTATAACATCACCAAATTTCCAATTGTTGCTATCATCTCTGACATCACAATCATTTAATAATTATTTGATTATTTATATGGATGAGTGTAGATTTATTTATTATTTTGAAGATTTGTTTCTATCTATTTTTAAGATTTTTTAAAAATATTTTTTACTGGGAGCCCGGGATAGTAAATCCACGTGGCAAAACAGAACGATTTGGAAGCGTTAACGGGGTGATGCTGACTTGGCATGTTGAAACAGCTTCGCAGTGGATATATTCATTTTTTCCGGAGTTGTTTTTAGTGTCATTTTTTGGAAATTTTTATGGTGGGTTTTTCTAGTTTAATTTCTCTAAAATCCAGCAAGAATTTATTGAAATCACAAGTTTGATGGGTAAGCTTGTGCAATCGAAGTGTCCTAGAGATTTTCCTGGATGCTGAATCCATATATATAGTCAAAAAAACTAGTTTAAATAACACAAATCAAGATTTCACCTCAAAATTTTCCACCAGATTTTGGCACCGGAAAATCCAAAAAATCACACTCAAAACAATTCCATTGTTGCACGCTAAAAACTCGGATCATTATATCATTTATGTAGATTGATCAGGTTAAACGCCGAATTTGAAAACCAACGTTATTTTTACTAGATTGAAATTTCAAAACAAATTCACCCATTCGATTATTTTCACATTTCCTTATTATTCACAATTTCAATAAAATATTTTTTTAATATTTTTATAAAAAAATTAACTGTTTTGGATCAGCAAATCACTTTATAACAACCCGTCAAATTCCATCCCTGTCCTGTCACGTCACGTCACGTCACGTCACGGTAAAATGAGTAGCAACTACGGTCGAAGCATCCGGGGACAATTTTGCTGTCAAATACAGTCCAAACATTTACTCTGCCCTTTATTGAAAGTAAAGGATTTTGTCAAGAAAAGGTCAACGATATCATTCAAAAAGTAACTACAACCATTCAATTGGGAAGAGTCTCCATCATTAAGGTGATAAAGGTTGAAGTAGGTGTTCAATTCCAAATGTGACCGCAACCATTCAGGTCGGAAGAGTTTCCATCGTTAAGGTGATAAAGGTTGAAGTAGGTAAGTTGATAGCGAAAGATAAAGACTGAAGTAGGTAAATTGGCAGCGAGAATTTTGTGCATTTTACAATGATGCGTATTTTACAGTGATGGAAGGAAGTGTTATAAATATAATATGAGATTAAGGTGTAACAACGCCCACTAAGTTGATTTGTTTGTTTCAAAGGTAAGGAGTTGTTTAATGGATTTCTGCGCAGTTCGTAAGGTTGTATGCAAAAGTAAATTTATAGATTTAAACTACATTTTACACATGAATCGACCACCCTATCTAAAAAAGTTTGCACAAAAATTACTCAACAAAACATGATTAACATTAAATATATCATGGATATTGTACGAGACAAAAATATCTCACAAAGAAGCCATGGTCCATGACCCTCCTTGACTCTAAGCCTAAAAAGGCTATATCACTAGGAATATGGTATCACTATTCACATAGTATCATGATTATTTAATATAATAAATTAAACTATTTAATTCTAATTAATGTTATATTGAGTTTTTTAATGTGGAATCTTTGTATGATCACAACATGAAGTATACTCCTAATTGTTTAGATTTATTGGACAACTATGGTATCACTATTTACCTAATATTATGATTATTTAATATAATAAATTAAACTATTTAATTTTAATTTATATTATGTACGGTTTTTTAGGTGGAATTTATGTATTATCATAATATGAAGTACACTCTTATTATTTAGATTTATTGGACAACCATTAATGTCTCTAGGTTATTTGATCGATTGGAAAACTATTAGTGCCCCTCACTATTTGAATATTGAATAACATGTTGATACATTGTACAAGTTATTTGTTTCTTGAAGAATATTAACACGTATTTGTGGATATTTTATGGCCATCAAAGGGTTTGGCCAACATCTCACATCTCGACTTATTAGGTCTCCATAAGTCTCATTTTCTTATTGATCGTGCAAGCATTCATTGTGCTTCCTTCTTCATAAACAAAATTATCTACACGTTGGAATTGAGCATTCAAGAAGACTCAATTCCTACACCTATTGGATCTCATTCTCTTCATCAATGTCAAATCCCCATTTAGGTAACTGAGCCATGTGAGTATCCACATTACTTTTAACAATCTCTTGAATAATTCATTCCTTATTAACTTATTGAAATAGAAATTATTGTTATTGTCAATAATTATTGGAGCTAGGTAGTCCTGATTCACAGTTCATCAACTAAGATTCAACACATGACATAACTCATACCTATTGTTATACTTGTATTTTCCATAATAGGCCTTACAAGGTTTCTATATGATGATATCATTATGGAAATACATAATCAGGCATAAAACTCATCATAATTTCATCATAACTTCATATTATGAAATACGATTATTTCATAGTTGAGAAGACGATTCATAATGGGTTGGAAAAGGCTCATAATCTAGCATGGTACTTGTGCATGACTTGTAATTACTTAGTCTCATAATCTAGCATGGTACTTGTGCTTGACTTGTAATTGATTAGTTTGAAGTCTATTTTCAATCTCCTGAAAGATATTATAAGCAAGAAACAAGCTAAAGGAACATGACATCACAAAACAAAACATCTTGATGTTGATATATTAATGGACGAAGATCCCTTGGTCTTAACTTTGCTATAGATTTTCAAACACTAGGCATCAACATTAGTGTGAATAAACCCTAGGTAAGAGACAAATCTACTTTTTTATTGTGATATGGTGATGGGTTATGCTTGCTTAACAAAGTGAGCCTATGGCTAAGGTGTAGAGTCTCAGGTTTTTGTGCTAGGAATATGCCAATAGATCTCAAGTTAACAATCATTTATTGTGATAATCTCTTTCATTTAATGTAGATTTACACTATCCCCCAAACCCATGACTTCTTCGTATTAAGTTTTTCCTTGTTGATTTTCTAGCTATCTTTATGCTATTTCAGTAGTCCTTAGAGTTCATACATTGCTTGTTTACTTGTAATTTTTTTTTGGGGAATTTTTATGTTTTTGTTTTTGTTTTTGTTTTGTTTTGTTTTTTTTTTCCTTCGATAAGACTACACACTTTCCTCACAAATTGAGCATATACATGCTCCTTTGCTTCATAGTAAATGCATGTGCTTCCTCCTTCACAAAAAGAGCATGCACTTCTTATAGCTCAAATTTTACATTTTTTCTCTTTCTTTTTAGCCTGTTTTTCTTCTGTTATGAGAGCTTAAGGTCTATAGTAAGTAGGGTTTTTCTTTTATTTGTCTTTTAAGAGTTGGATTTATGATCATTTGTAAGAAAATGACCAAAAAAACCTCATTTTGCTTTCCTTCTTTTCCTCTTTTTAACATTTCTTTTGCTTGTTTGGATTATGCACAAGTAAAAAATCATCTAATTCACACATTTTTTTACTTCTAATTACTTTACAACATATTCATATTTTTTAATTATAGTAATTATTATTTTTCTATTTAGAACATAATTTTTATTTTTACACATCATAATCATGACACCAAAACTTTTATAAACCTTTAAATTAAAATAAATCGTAGAAAATATTGAATAACAATAAATAAATATATTTATATATATCTATATATAAATATAAAATCGAAACACCTTTTCCTTCGTTATATATATATATATCTTTGTTTAAGAAGAAAATCTTTACTCTAGTTTAAAGCATAAACATAACATTTATCAATATTATCTTAAACAAAAGATATATAAATATAGTAATTATTTTGAATCGAAATTAATACTAGTTTAATTTATTCACATTTCATGGGAATGACGATAGTAATCATTTCAATGCCACATTCATATTAAGTTGCTCAATTCGAGATGTTTGTGAAAAAACATAAATTAATATGAATTTTTTTAAAAGATAGAATCACTTTTCTAACTTATTTGTGATATTTTTCAAAGTTACGGTATAATTTTAAAATACAAAATTATAAAAGTAATCCATAGTGCATGTTAATTAATTAATGAGCATTAATCAAGGAGTATCAATGTTTTAATAGTTACATTATAATCATCATTTCTTTGTTGAGGTGAATGTTTTTTCACGTTAATAATTATGATAAATAAGTTGATTATTGGATTTGTTTTGATAAATAAGTTGATTATTGGATTTGTTTTGTATTCACTATAGTTATTAATAAAGTTATATTTTTTCTAAATTTTTGTTTTATTTTTATTTAGTAATATGACATTATGATGTCAAAAAAACTTGTAGAGGAAGTCTTTGAATCATGTTTTTGATGATGGAAATGGATTCAACACCATCAAAAACTTCTAGGACACCTAAAATCTTAAAATTTAACAACTGTAACTTGGATTTACAAAAATCCCTCCCGTATGGCTGGAATTTCGATGACTTTAGGACAAAAAACAGTCTTGTTAGACTACGACTTATATATAAAGGTTATACATTCCTATACAATTGGAAAAAATGAAAATAATGGATAATATTTATGTTTATTAATATATGTTTGAAAAATGGTAGTTTTTACATTATGAATTGATTATTCAAAATTATTAAATTTAAAAAAAATTAATAATATTTATATTTTTGTGTTTATTTTTTAATAGAACTGCCAAAACTTTAATTTACTTATCCATAATTATTAGGTGGATGATAGGGATTTAACCTCTACCGAATATTCTTATTTTAGAATATCCTTAGTAGTTTTCACAAATTAATGGTTTAGATTTACCTTAAAAGTAGTTATGCTCTTTTCGTCTTTTTAATTAAATTGATTAATTACAGGAATAAACATGTGTCATATCAACATGAGTTATGGTTTTTTGGGCATGTGGTACTAGTAAATCAAAAAGCCTATTTATAAGTTAGGAATCTCCATGATAAAGTGAGAGTGAATCCCGATAGCATAGAGATTTGTCGGAACAGTGAAGAGCGAACAGCGTTCAGCGCAAACAGGGGCAGTCAGAGAGCTCTATGAAGGGCGGTAGAGGAGGGGGCTCCACTCCCTCCTACAAGGAGGCCGTGGCCAGCAGAGGCAAGAAGCCTCTAGAAAATGCTAGGGAAACAGGGGTGGAAGGAAAAAGAATTACAGAAGAGGGAACAAAAGAACCCATAGAAAAGGATCAATATAGCACAAAAGACAAAGAGGTAGAAGACAAAAAATAGGAAACTAAAGACAAGAGAAGCAAGGGACCCTGCAAACCCAAAACAAACATAACTCCCAGGGTTATTTTAAATAATCCAGAGCTGCAGGTGCACAGGGAGCACATGGGGACATATGCCATCATTTGTAAGTTCATGGGACTATGGCCCACTGAAAAAGCTTTACAGTCGTGGATTAAATACCACTGGAAACCTAAAGGGAGCATAGATCTTCATCTCGGGTCTAAGGGTTTCTTTACGGTGGTGTTCACAAATATTGAAGACAAGGACAAAATATTTGAAGGAGGGCCTTACTTCTATGCTACTGTGGGGCTCTACATGAGACCATGGATGATGAACTTTGTTCCAGAAAAGGAAACTTTTACTTCAGTGCTAGTTTGGGTAAGGCTCTACTCTTCACCTCTTGATTACTGGCAAAATGAATCGTTAGCGGCCATAGGCAATAAATTAGGTCGCTAGGTTAAAGCCTCTGAAGCCACTAGAAGGGGAAAATATACTTCCTTTGCTAGAATCCGTGTGGAAATGGACCTATCAGGAGCTCTACTAGAGGAGATAATCTTGGAAGTTTTTGATGAAGAATGGGTGCAAACAGTAGATTATGAGCACATTCCATTCAGATGTCGCAAATGCCATGAACATGGACATCTTTTCAGAGACTGTTCGCTCAACAAAGAAATAAACAAAAGCGGAATCAACACAATGAAAGAATCAAATAGCTTCCAGAAAGTGGTTAACCGAAGTAAAGGAAGTAAAAGAGGACCAAAAATCAATAGTGCGAAGGACAACAGTTCAGGCAGAAAAGTTTGTAGGTGCTTCAGGAAGCAGAAGAGATTACTAAAGAAGATCAAGCAATGGAAGGGAGTTCTGTAGAAAAGGAGAAGGAAAAAAACCTGGAACACACACAAAATAATGAGTACTAGAAAGAAGCCACTATGAGCGATGTTGAATAAGAAATGGATCAAGAAATGACCTAGAATCATACGGAACAAGAGGACCATGAACTACCAGAAATTCTTGTCAAAGAAAACCTAGACCTAGAAGGATTCTTGAGGCAGGGTACTACAGGGGGAGTGGATTCACTACCTCAAGAAGAACTCAGCAGAATAAAACAATTGTTTCTATGGAAAACGCAAGATGGGAAGTTAGAGCGAGAGAACAACATAGATAAGCAGGACAACCGAGGGGTGAAAACGATGAAAACTACGCTGGGATTAGCTACTAGAAACCTAGGCAAGAAAAGAGGGAGGAAAAAGTAGAATGAACTCTTGATGGAGTGTGAAAAGCTGATGATTGATTCAGGTAAGATGAAAGATCTAACCAGCTACTCCTTTACAAATATTTTATAATGAAGTTGACATCTTGGAATATTAGAGGTCTAGGGAGTAAGAGAAAGTAGAGAATGCTTAGTAACATAATGAAACAAGAAACGCCAGATATAATGTTCATCCAAGAAATGAAATGTTCCATTCAAAAGGTAAGACAAATCCATAACAAATGGCTCAGCAGCTATGAGTTTCTAGAAGTAAAAGCAGAGAATATAGCAGGGGGAATACTCACTTTATGGAATCCCCACAAAATTGGCATTCTAGAAGCTGAGGCTTCCAGAAATTACTTATCGATTGTTATTCAACCGGTAGGAGAAAGGGACACCTTTCTGGTCACAAATGTTTATGGTCCTCAGAGAATAGATGACAAACTTAAGTTTCTAGATACCCTGGTGGATCTCAGGAACAGACATGCAGATATACCCTGGATCATGGGAGGGGATTTCAACATGATTAAATCCCTTTCAGAGAAAAAAGGAGGAACAAGATCTCTAAGTAAAGACTCCATGGCTTTCCAAACCTTTTTTGACAACATAAATCTTGTTTACACTAATTGGAATACTGGCCTCTTTACTTGGAATAACAGGAGGGGAGGAGATGCCCTTATTGCCTCAAAGCTAGACCGATTCTTCATCTCTGAGAATCTTATGTTGAATGGTAAAGAGGCAACAATGCAAGTTCTTCCCTTTGGAGGCTCAAACCATTGGCCAATTCAATTGGAAATCAAGGGTATAGGCACTCCTAGAAATAAACCTTTTAGATCTGAAAATATTTGGCTGTCACACCCAGACTTCTCAAGCAACATTGAGAAATGGTGGTTAGAGGACTTGTAGATTCAGGGGACCAAAATGTATCTTCTTCACAAAAGACTAAAGCAAATCAAATTTCGGCTTAAGGAATGGAACAAGAAGGATTTTGGTAATATTTTTCAAGAAAAGAGAGTAGTTGAAAACAAAACGCAGGTCCTTAACCAAGCTCTAATCAAGGAAGGCTTTGATAAAGATATCAATGAGCAAGTGGATAAACATTATCAAGAATGGGAGAATCTATGTAAACAAGAGGAAATATTTTGGAGACAAAAGTCCAGAGTTCAATGGCTAAAAGAAGGAGAGCACAACACTAAGTTTTTTCATAGAACCACCATGGCCAATAGAGTTCACAACAACATCTCTTCGATCAAGAATGAAGCAGGGGAACTGCAGATCTCCCATAAAGCTATAGAAGTTGTGTTAGTCCACCACTTCCAAGGTATAACACAGGAGAACAATTCAGATAGAGAGCAATCCATCAGGGAAATAACTAGTAATGTACCGAAACTGGTATCCAGAGAGGACAACTTCAACCTTAATAGACCAGTAACAGAAGGGGAGCTAAGTGATGTCCTCAAAGACATGCAGAATGGCAAAGCACCGGGCCCAGACAGTTTCAATGTGGACTTTTTCAAAGCTTGTTGGAATATTGTTAAGCAGGACATTTTGAATGTTGTGGAGGATTCCAGGTCAAACAAAACCATTCTGAAAGCCCTCAATACATCCTTCATCGCCCTAATCCCCAAACAGGAGATTGCTCAGACACCAGATAAATACAGACCCATAGCCCTATGCAACGTAATCTATAAGATTATATCCAAGGTTGTGGCTAACAGACTCAAACCTTTGCTTCCGGTCCTGGTATCAGGGGAGCAATCAGGGTATGTGGAAGACAGAAAAATTCCGGAAAACATCATTCAAGTGAAAGAAGTGGTGCACTCTTTAACTAGAAAGAAGTAGGCGGGTATGATCATGCAATTAGATATTTCCAAAGATTATGACAAGGTAAATTGGGTCTACCTTAAGAAAATGCTGATTGCATTTGGATTTGATCACATTTGGGTCAGATGGGTAATGGCACTGGTGACCTCCTCCAGTTTTTCTATATTGGTCAATGGCTCTCCCTCAGAGATTTTCAGTCCCTCAAGAGGCCTCAGACAAGGTGACCCGCTCTCCCCCTTTCTTTTTATCATCATGATGGAAGGACTGGGGAGAGCTATAAAGCAGGCGAAATCATCAGGAAATATTAAAGGTCTGCAGCTTACTGATAATGGGTAGGCCCTGACTCACCAACAATTTGTAGATGATACCATGCTACAGGGACTCCCCACAGTCCAAGAAGCTTCAAATTACAAAAAAATTCTGAATCTTTTTGCCTCGGCTTCAGGTATGGAAGTTAATCTCTCCAAATCAAAAATATTCTTCTTCAATACCAATATTGCTATTCAGAAAAACATCTCTAGAATTCTTGGCTTTCAAAGGGATTCCCTTCCTTCAAAATATTTAGGAGTCCCTCTAACTACAAAACCAATGCTCAAAAGTATATGGGAACCTTTGATCAACAAGTTGCAGGACAAAGTCAGTAAATGGACCATCAGATCTTTAAACCTTGCTGGCAGGTTAGTTCTTACAAAAGTAGTGCTTCAAGCAATCCCTATTTTCATGTTATCAGCCCTCCCAACTCCAAAAGGGGTCCTTCAGTAATTTAGAAATATTCAAAGAAACTTCCTTTGGGGCAAGGAGGAGACTAAGAGGAAATGGGCCTTGGTGTCTTGGGATAAAATTTGTAAGCCCAAGAACCATGGAGGGCTAGGATTGGATGATCAGGAGATTCTCAGTAAGGCTCTAGGGGCCAAACTTTGGTGGCGCTGGGTCCAGCATCCAGAGACTCAATGGGAAAATATCTGGAAAGAAAAATATGCTAGTTCCTGGCAGAACAATGATCTTATAAGAATGTCAGGAAATATAAAGGGTTCTTATATTTGGAACAAAGCCTGGGAGAATAGAAGACTAGTACAAGAGAATAGCTTCTGGGAAATCAGAGAAGGAAATATTGCTCTTTTCTGGGAAGATAAGTGGCAGCAAGAATCAATTCTGGTAAAATAAGACTTCCTTGATCTTAAACAGGAGTCAGATTCCCAAGGTTTAATAAAGGTTAAGGATTTCTGGATACATTCTCATCTTACAGATAAGTGGAGAATCCAGAGAAACATAGATTGTAGAAATAACAATCTCTTGAAAATTAAAGTAGAGGAGCTCAGGAAAATAGTAAAGCAAAGGAAGATCTTGGTGGCAGAGGGACAAGACCAACTAAGATGGGGAAATAACAAAGAGGGCACCTTTAATCTTAAGGAAGAAAAAAACATTCTCCTTGAGTTGGATCCCCTGGTTCCGGACAAAATTTGGCAAAACCTTTGGAGGCGTCAAGGATGGATGAAAATCAAACTCTTCATGTGGGTTGTATATCACAAGAAAATTCTGATTTGGGATAACATAAGGAAGAGATGTGTTTAGGGGCCTTCAAGATGGCTGCTCTGTGAAGCTCAAGAAGAAACCTTGGAACATTTACTCAACAACTGCATTTTCACATCCTGGTTATGGGACTTTTTTGATACCATCTTTCAACAATCTGATAGAGACAGAGGCATCATCATTAGTACCCTCATCCACTGGAGGAAAAAAATTTCGGATAATGAAATTCTTAACTCAACGTGGGCTCTTACACCAAGCTTCATCATATGGAACGTGTGGAAGGAGAGGAACAAAAGAATTTTTAAGGAGGAAAAAAAGCCCCCTCAACACCTACTGGAGATAATCCTGAAACAACTCAAGGAGACTGTGAGAACCACTGTTCGTAACTTCCCCCCCCCCCCAAGAAGCATATTTAAATATTCTCAGGCAGCTGGGGATGCAGGGGCTCACCCTCCTAGGCCTTGACAGGAAGATCATCTCGTCGGAAACGAAGAAGGAATTTTGGCATCCTCCTCCGAAAGGCTATTTAAAATACAACATTGATGGGGCTTCAAAAGGGAACCCAGGAACAACAGGGTATGGAGGTGTCCTCAGAAATGCAGAGGGAAGTATCGTTTTTATCTTCCATTGCCACCTAGGTACAACCACCAATAACATGGCTGAACTAATGGCTATGGAACAATGCTTGGATTTACTGAAGCGGGACAACTGTCTAAACGTCATGATAAAGGCAGATTCTGAGTTAATTATCAAGTTAGTGCAAAAAATTCATAATGGAACTGCATCGGATAAAGTCTCTAAGCATTGGAAACTAATTCAGGTTTTCCAAAGAATTCAAAGCCATCTTCAGGGCCTGCGCACTATCAGTTTCCACCATGTTCACAGAAAGGAAAATAAGCTGGCGGATCTTCTGGCCAACCAGGGAGTCATCTGCACAAAGAATAATGTGTCGATGAAGTGGCAGGAGTTGAGTCCAAGCAGACTGAGAGCTCTATGCTGCGAACAGGCAGAAGAAGATAGGGATGTGTTTAGACTCAAAACCATAGAGACTAGCTCGATTTGATTTTCCCCTGGATGTGTCTTCATTTTGGGCAAATTTTGCTGAAGAGAAGAGAACCATGTCTGGTCGCCCAGACTCAAGGTACAAGCATGATGAAGATCTCAGATAATTCCCATAAGTCTTTGCTCGATGGAACACTCTCACCCTTACAATATCCCAACCAAGGCAAGGAAGTTTTGCATTTGCAAGAGGAACCAAGTCATTCGGCAACTGGTGGTTTCAAATTTCGGGGTCCAGATTGCAAAACCACCTCCCAGGCGGTTTTCGACTGATCGCGCTGCCCTCAGAGTGGTAATGGTTTTGGCGTTTTCACAGCGATCCCATTCATCCTGCGACACGTGGTAGGGTGAGGGTTCTGAAAACCGCCCTCCATCGCAGATTAACATTCCTCCTTCTTGTCCTACGTGAAATCTTCCTCATCCGTTGGATTCGGTTGTTGCGAATCAACGGTTGTCCGGGACAGAGCAACTTGGTGGGGCAGGACAGTTAAACTTCGGGCTCTTTAGCTAGGCGTCTTTCTCCTCAGCTGTCGATCTTCTTGATTTGATGGGTCGGTTCTATGGGTTTGGGTTTACCGGAGGGAGGCCACGCGAAAGTTCGCAGGCTTTCCGAGGGTTAGTCTGGAGTCATGTTAGTTATTTCTTAGGCTTGAATTTTTAGAGGTAAAGCTGTACGGTGTAGCCCTTGGAGGCTTAAGCTTTTATTTCTTTTCTGTTTCTTTGACGTCGGGTGGACGTTTGTATATACTGTACACTATTTTTTGACTCAATGATATAGAAGGATCCATGCTTGCTTCAGCAAAAAAAAAAAAGTGAGAGCGAATCTCCCAGTGGTAGCATCCCACTGTGGGTAGATCATTCTTCCATCCAACTGACAAGCTAGCTCGACCTAAGTTCAACCTAGCTAAAATAAAATTTAATATGTATCATAAAGTAATTGTCTTAATGTGTATTGGAATTTAAAAGCCATTTAATTTATACAACTAAGCTAATTTATTTCTGACCATATATAAATAAACTATCATCAATACTCTATATAATATATATCTTATAATTTTTTTTTTAAAACTCTAATAATTTATTTATTTTTAACATACACTAAAAATAAAAAAACCAATAAAATAAATAATGTTAATTAATATGATTTAAACCAAAAAAAACATTAAAAATCTAATAATATAATGTAATTTTAATTTAATTAAATCTCTTCGTACATGAGATTTCCAAGGAAACTTATATACCATACAGTGCTAAAACCCTAATTCAAACTTTTCAAAATACTTTTGACCTATATTCTAATTCAAGATTAAATTCTAATTTAAAATTTTCAAAATATTTTAAACCTATATTTCAATTTAAGATTAAAATAAGTATACTGATATAGATCTATTTTAAGTACTGATCTAATATAAGTGGAGAAAGATTAATTTTTTTTCTTGTGCAAATTTTTTTGGTGCAAAACACAATGTTATTTTTCATTGTTTAAATTGTATTTTTAAATGCTAAATAAAATATATATAAGACCAAATAAATGTTTTAACTATAAAAGAATATTTTTTTCATATTATATATATATATATATATATATATATATATATATAATAATTTGCATTAAAATATTTTACATAACATGTAATCCAAATTAAAATGGTTTTTTTTATTATTAATGTACTTTTAGATATATGCCAATATTAATTAGTATTAAAATATTTTATTTTAACAATTTTTTAATGTGTATGAAGCTAATATCTACATAAATTAGTTAACATAGATCTTCAAATAGTTTATTTAAATGTCTTCTTGAAATATTTTTGAAAAGTATTCTATATAAACATTTTAGTGACACATTTTTTTTTTTAAATTCTAATTACTTTACAACATATTCATTTTTTTATTATAGCTAACATTATTTTTCTATTTAAAACATAATTTTTATTTTTTGTTTTCATTTTAAAAGAAAAGACTATAGAGACAGACTTACACATCCCCTGATATTGTGCTTTAGAATGAGCCTCTTTGATCAATAATATTTTTTTATCTCATTGATAGTGATATTGTCCAACAAAATTATGGAAATTCGGATTTTTGTAAATCTAGATTACGGTTGTCAAACTTCGAAGTATTGAATGCCCGAAAAGTTTTTGATGGTGCTAAATCGATTTCCACCATCAAAAACATGATTCAAACACTACTGATGCAAAATTTTTTGAATTTTTTTTACCGGATCCCAACCACTTTTAACAGTCAGAGCAATTCCTTAGCCTTCGTAAACACTTCCCAAAAATAATATACCATTTAATTTTAATCTCTTTGATAGTGATATCCTACAACAATAACTATAATGAAATTGGACTCCGCTGCAACCCAGAATTAACAATTGTTTTATTCCAGAAAAAAGAAACACCAGATTTCTATTAATAATAGAAAACAAAATGTTATGTACAAAAATGATTTCTGATTAACAATTGTTATTTAAAAAAATGTTAGTGCAACTGCCATATTCTCTTTTTATATATTAAGCAAGAACAAACATGTCTTTTCTTTCTCTGCAAAATTTATGTCGGGTGCACTTCTTTACCAACCTTCACTTTGCGTTGTCACAATAAAACCCATTCAATGTAATGAATGTCAAACTCACTTGTTCATATAACCCCTCTTTTCAACAACTCATCGACAAAAAATCACATTATTATTGCGATCTACTGTTATCTAAAACATCCCCATCATAAAATAATTATCGATTATTATAATTATTGATTATTTTAGTTAATTTTATTTTCCATCTGTTTTTAAAGATCTTTTAAAATTATTTCTTAGTGAAGCGCGAGGATAGTAAGCCTACCTGGCACAGCAAGACGATATGGAAGCATAAACAGGGTGATGCTGAGTCAGCGAGCCGATCGGTGATGCTGAAACAGCGTTGCATAGAATTCGGATTCATTGCTGCAAGCGAACATGGGGTTTCTCCAAATCATTCTTCAGATTTGGCGGGCACCTTTAAACATGTGGTTTCAATATAAAATAAAATAGGGAATCAATGGATGCAACGCGGAGCGGCCGGACGGTAGCGACTGTTTGAACGTGGAGTTTGGCATAAAGGCATTCCATCCTTGGATTTCTGCATTTGATTTATTGGAGTCAAGAAGTCCAAGAATTGATATAATTTTCTTCAGTGTCTTTCAATGCTCTGGCACGTCAGGTTGCCCTCTAGACACCACTATCAAGATTTCTGGAGCTATTTATTCATTAATGCACGAGCAAGATTTAAATAAATACAAAATCCAATACTACCCTGTACATTAATAAATAAATAGCTACAGATATTGTTGGCCACCAGAAACTAATGCCCACTAAATTAAATGGTTGTCATTTACTTTTTATCTCTCGAAACTCACAAATTATGGAATTTGAGAGGCATATGAAGCGCCAAATTTGAAAGCCACGTTGTTGTCACAGGACATGTACTGGCAACTACGGTCAAAATGTCATGGGACATTTTTGCTGTCAAATACAGTCGAAACATTTACTCTGCCCCTTCCCGAAAGTAAAGGATTTTATTAAAAAAGGGCAAAAATATAATTGAAACAAACAGGTGACCCTTGTTCTTCAATTCCAAAGCTGACTGCAGCCATTCATTCAATTCGGAAGAGCTCACATCATTAAGATGCTAAAGGTTGAAGTAGGTGAGATGGTAGCGAAACATGATAAGCTCGAAGTAGGTAAGTTGGCAGCGAGCACTGCCTGTATTTTACAGCAATGGAAGTTTCAAAATGTTTATACATGATAATATTCTTTCTTTAGCATGAGGTTAATGTGTAACAACGCGCTGTGTCTAATATGACTCTCTGCTGATTTAAGGAGTTGTTTCATGGATTTCTAGGTAGTTTGTAAGTTCTGCATGTATTTTACAGCAATGGAAGTTTCAAAATGTTCATACATGATAATATTTTTTCTTTAGCATGAGGTTAATAGGACTCTTTGCTGATTTAAGGGGTTGTTTCATGGATTTCTAAGTAGTTTGTAAGTTATATGTCTAAGTATATTTATAAAGTGAAATTATATTTTTAAATTATAAATAAGTTTTGTTACAATATTATGGATTAAGATCATATACTCAAAAAACCATAATTCATTTCATATGATATTTTTTTAATTAATAAATTTAATTTAAAAAAATAACTATATTAAAAATAAATCTTAACTTTTAATTTATTTGTATCATTAAAAATATTTTATTAAAACCAAATCACTATGGTCATAAAAATCTTATTCCAAACTATACATATATATATTAATGCTCTAGATTTCCCAATACCTAGGCCAACCCTTTCAAATGATAAGTGCAAGTGATATGTGTTATGTTCTTTGGTTTACTTCATGAAAGGTGTTATAATATTATGTTAGGTTATGCAAACCATTTTCCATTAGTGGCTTTGTAGAGGGAGTATTTAGTTGCTTGAGTTACCTGGCTCACCATTATTTTTCCAAGCCCTAGTGCTTTGACATTGCTTGTTTAATAAGAGTTATAGATTTATCAAGTAATAATTATGCTATAATACCCCTTTAATGATGGGAATCTTATCATTTCAATAGGGTTGAGAGAGGTTTACTGAGTTAATTTTATGTTGATAGGTGGGATATGCATGGATACTCTCATAGACAAGTGGCTATGTAAGAGTGGATAGAGCTTAATCTATAATTGGTTTTTTCTTGGTTTACATCCATTTACATTCTTTTTCATTTCTACAAAGGGTTGATTCTTTTTATTTTCTTATAGTTGCATGAATCTTGGGTATATTCAACCCATTAGCCTTATAGGATAACACCAATAGGGAACAATACAAGTGATTAAACAACCAATGAAAAAGATGGGATGATGGACACCAAGGAATGATGTCAAGTGTTAGTTATGAACAAGATGGACTGCTACCATCTTTAGAACCTCTTATTTGTTCCCCTCCTAGATAGTGAAAGAAATACCCTAATGAAGGTTACACTGGACTAAGGGCATGTGATAACACCAAGGTAAAGTAAAGGAACAAGTACACATCCAATAAAATTCTATAATCTAATTTCAACTTGTGGTCCATACTAGAATTCCTCAAACATTAAATGAAAGCACTTATTTCTCATATGAGTAGGATAGATGTATTTCTTAACAAATGAATGATAGACATCTAAGGCTATCCATCTATGGATTGTGGTAGAACCACTAGATGGAAAGCTACAATGTAGGAGAAATTTTTCTCCAAGGGTTACCCATGTAACTAGATGAGTAACATTTGGCTCAAACTCGAGGACACATGATCACCATAGAATGTATGGTCCATGTGCTCAAATGAGGAGTGAATGTGAATCCTAGCAATCCCTAGTGCTCATAGACATTTAACCTACATCACTCTCACATTTTATAGGTCTAGAAGAAACTATTAGTGATATAGTAATAAGGTAATCTAGTCATCCTAGAATAGAAAATTTTTAAAAGCAACATATCAAAATGTAAACTAAATTACCATTTCTACTTTTTATTTTTTGGAAAATATAATGAAATAATTATGCAATGAAATCAAAATAATAAAATCAAAGAAGAATAGAAAATCAATATGCATGACACTCATCTTATCCTAACCTACTTTAACATATCATAATCAATCAAGTATGATCATTGAACCAATGAAGCCAAAGTTAACATCATATCAAGCCAAGAACTCTACCCTTTTTGTTGATTATAAAACAAAATAATAATATGTCAAGTATAAGGTGATCAAAATTTAATATCCATCTCACACACTAATCAAGGAAGGAATCAAAATCACTAGGATGCTTTATACTAGTGTTGAAATAAAACAATGTTGGTTCATCATTGCTCCAAGCAAGGTTTTCATGAGGCAACCCTATAATCTTTGAAGAGTGATCCATATTTCTCAATATATAACCATTAGGTCTCTCTTGACATCATCTCCAAAGTCTTGAAAAAGGATCACCAAGAATCTGCAAAGGTTTCTCAACAAAAATAGGGACGAAAAGGGAAGGATGAATTTAGGTCTTGAAAAAGAATTACTCTAATTCTAAGTTTTGTTTGGTCTTTCTGCATAACTTGAAATCATAGAAACAACCTACCAATTGGAAACAATTATGTCCCATAGTTGTTTCAATCCCAAACATATAACTTTTATTTCTATATTTAGTGATAAGTTAAGGATAAACTATAGGAAGAAATGGTTGAAAAATTTTGCTCTAAGAAACCTATTATCATTCAAAAATATCAACCTAGCTCGACCTAAGCTCAACCTAGTTTTAAAAAAAATGTAAAATGTATCATAAAGTAAATGTTTTGATGTGTATTGGAATTTAAGACCCATTTAATTTATACAACTAAACTAATTTATTTCCAACCATATATTAATAAATTATGATCAATCTTCTATACATTATCAAAAAAACAAAATCTAATAATTTATTTACTTATTAATATATAACTAAAAAAAACCAATCACGTAAATAATGTTAAATGATACATTTTAAAAAGAAAAACATTAAAAATCTAATAATTCAATTAAATATTTTAACTTAATTACTTTCTTTTTTCGTAAATAGTCAAGTCTCACAAGCACAACCAATTGAGGACGGTACTCATTAGCAAAGCTACCTAGGATCAAATCTCATGGAGGGTGGTTATGCCCTGTGCTAGGGGAGGAGACATGCTAAAAAATCTAGTCAACTAAGGGTTTTACTTTTTTTTCGTAAATAGTCAAGTCCCACTAGCACAACCAATTGAGGACGGTACTCGTTAGCAAAGCTACCTAGGATCAAACCTCATGGAGGGTGGTTATTCCCTGTGCTAGGGGAGGAGACATGCTAAAAAATCTAGTCAACTAAGGGCTTGTGTGGACTAGGCCCTGGTGACTTTCACGACTTTGATACCCCTGATCGCAGCTCCTCAAGCCATAGATTAAGCTTAGAAAATCACAAACAACTTGACAAACAAACAAAAAAAATCTTCCCATACATATATGGAAATTTATATACCATATAATAGTAAAACTCTAATTCACTTTCTACTAAAATGTTAATTCAAACTTTTCAAAATACTTTTGACCTATATTCCAACTAAAGTTTAAATTAAATATATAATATTTTTAATCTCATCGAAAATGATATCCTCCAACAAAAAAAATAATATCCCTTTTATTTTTAATATCCTTAATTGTTATATCCTACAACAATGACACTATAATGAAATTGGGCTATACAACAACCCAAAATTAACCTATAATGAACTTGGCCTCTAGTACAACCCAAAATTAACAATAATTTTGTTTTATTTCAGGAAGAAAAAACACCAGATTTCTATTAATAATAGAAAACAAAATGTTAGGTACTAAAGGGATCTATGATTAACCATTGTTATGTGCAAAAATGTTAGTGCAAGTGCCACATTCTCTTTTCATATATTAAGTAATAACAACCATGTCTTTTCTTTCTCTGCAAAATTTATGTCGGATGCACTTCTTTACCTACCTTGACTCTGCGTTGTCACAATAAAATCCATTCAGTGTAACGAATGTCAAACTCACTTTATCATATACCGACATTTTTTTCAACAACTCATCAACGAATTTTCACATTATTATTGTGATCTACTGTTATCTAAAACATCCCAATCATAAAATAATTATTGATTGTTATAGTTATTTATTATTTTAATTAATTTTATTTTCCATCTTTAAAGATCTTTTAAAATTATTTTTGAGTGAAGCGCGAGAATAGTATGCCTACCTGGCACAGAAAGACGATTTGGAAGCATAAAGACGGTGATGCTGAGTCAGCGAGCCGATTGTGTTTTTCCGGTCAAAATAATTGTTGAAACAGCGTTGCATAGAATTCGGATTCATTGCTGCACGCGAACTTGGGGTTTCTCGAAAACATTCTTCAGATTTGGCAGGCGCTTTTAAACATGCGGTTTCATTATTAAATAAAATAGGGAATCAATGGATACAACGCGGAGCGGTCGGACGGTAGCAACTGTTTGAACGTGGAGTTTGGCATGCACGTATTCCATCCTTCGATTTCTGCATTTGATTTATTGGACTCCAGAAGTTCAAGAATTGGTATAATTTTCTTCAAAGTGTCTTTAAATGCTCTGGCACGTCAGGTGGCTCTCTACAAACCGCTATCGATATTTCTGGAACTATTTATTTCATAAAAATAAATATTATATTTACTGGTATATATATTTTTTTTCTTTCATAAAAATTTTAATTTTTTTATTATAATAAAAAGTTACATACCAGTAACATATGTTATATATTTAAACGAACCATATAAATTACTCATTAAATTTAAATCCAATACTACCTTGTGCATTAATAAATAAATAACTACCTATATTGTTGGCCACGAGAAACTAATGCCCACTAAATTAAATGGTCGTCATTTACTTTTTATCTCTCGAAACTCAAAAATTATGGAATTTGAGAGGCATATGAAACGCCAAATTTGAAAGCCACGTTGTTGTCACAGGACATGTACTGGCAACTACCGTCGAAAAGTCATGGCACATTTTTGCTGTCAAATACAGTCGAAACATTTACGCTGCCCCTTCCCGTAAGTAAAGGATTTTGTTAAAAAAGGGGCAAAAATATCATTGAAACAAACAGGTGACCCTTGTTCTTCAATTCCAAAGCTGACAGCAACCATTCATTCAATTCGGAAGAGCTCACATCATTAAGATGATAAAGGTTGAAGCAGGTAGCGAAATATGATAAGTTAGAAGTAGGTAAGTTGGTAGCGAGTATTTTATAGTAATGGAGTATGTCAAAGTATATTTATAGATTGAAATTATAAATAAATTTTGTTACACTTAATTTTTAATTAATATATATATATATATTTTAAGACATCCACGGTAAATATTGGGGCAGTTCCATTGCTCCATCGGAAGGAATCTGTCCGTCGATCAATCTTAACAGACCTAACCCCGAGGGCATGGAGGAGATTTGACCCCGTGACCTCCCAACTGAGAAAATGTTTGGCAACGAGAACTCGACCATTTGAGCTATCCCTTAGAGCTTAATTAATTTATATTATTAAAAATATTTTATTAAAATAAAATAACTACTATCATTTAAAAAAACCTATTCCAAATTATACATGCCTATTTTTTTTATATAAAAAAAAAAATTATTTCTCCCGACCACAAAACAAACAAAATGGGGACAGGCCTCCAACAACAACATTATAATGAAGCTAGGCTCTACTATAACCAAACATTACTGATTGGTATTAATAATAATGTTAGTGCCACTGCCACATTCTCTTTTCAAATATTAAATAATGACAAACTCGTTTTTTTTCTCTGCAAAATTTATGTGGGAGACACTAGTTTACCAACCTTAATTTTGCGATGTTACATGATGATTTAAAAACATTTCAATAAATTATTATTATTATTATCTAATTTTAAAATCCTGCATCCAAGCACTATTTAATATATGAATTAATAAAATTTCTCAGCACTATTTAATATATGAATTGATAAAATTTCTCAGCACTATTTAATATATGAATTGTTAAAATTTCTCGGCATTTTACAGGGGTGAAGTTTCAATATAATATAATTTGAAGAATCAATGGATGCAACGCGGAGCGGTTGGACGGTAGCAACTGTCTGGACGTGGAGTTTCGCATGCACGGCTTCGATACCTGTATTTCTGCATTTGATTTACTGGAGTGAAGAATTCCAAGAAATGAAATAATTTAAATGCTCTATTAATGGCACCTCAGGTTGCCTGCCAGAAACAGATGTCCACGAAGTTAAATGGTTTTCATTTACTTTTTGTCTCTCGAAACAGACAAATTATGGAATCTGAAAGGGCATATGGAGGGCCGTTGTTGTCACACGACGTTCACTGACAACTACGGTCGAAACGTCATGGCACATTTTTGCTGTCAAATACAGTAGAAACATTAAAATGCAGTCGAAACATTTACTCTGCTCCTTCATGAAAGTGAAGGATCTTGTTAAAAAAAAGTCAACCATATCATTCAAACACAACCATTCATTCACTTCGGAAGAGTTCCCATCATTAAGATGATAAAGGTTGAAGTAGGTAAGATGGTAGAGAAACATGAGAACTGCGTCTTTTGTTTTTACAGCAATGGAAGTTTCAAAATGTTTATAAATTATAATATTTTTTCCTTGGTATTAATTTGAATTCTAACAACAACGTTGGGTCTAACACCCGTATATTTAGAGGATTTATTTATTTATTTATTTTCCTAAAAGAAATTTACACCTCAAGTGATTTTATCTTTAAGTTGTCAATAAATCTAGTTAAAATGGATCTATGCTGGTATATATATATATATTTTGTCTAGATAAAATTAGTATTGGCAAAATCATGAATTGTCAAATCAAATGTTAGGCCGGAGTCATTACATTCTTCTTCTTCTTTGAAGGCAACATTCTTGAAGAAGTAAATGAATACAAGTACTTCGGGATTGATTTCAACAAGCAGCTTAATTGGGAGAACTGCACAAAGAAGAGAATTTTAGCAGGGTGGAAAGCATCATATGCTCTTCAAAAGAGAGGCAAAATTGTGAGATTGGAAAATGATTAAAGTGTCTTTTGGGCTCGTAGTTTGTCTAGTGATATTATATGGGTGTGAACTATGGGCTAGTAGCATCCATGTCTCAAAATGGAAGCAAATTGAGAAAATCCAAAAATGTTTGATCATGAGCAAGTTCAAAATAAAAAGTTTGGTTCCTTATGAGATAGTGTTGAGTGAAACAGGAGAGCTCCCATTGAAGCAATTGCTATGGTGTGTCTCATAAGGTACCTAAAAAGAATTGAGCAAATGAGAGTCCGCAGATGACCTAAATTTATCTTCAATAAAGGCATGAGTGAAAGAAATAAATCATGGATGAGACAAAACAACAAATGTATGTAAAAATGTAATATTTGCCTCAATGCATGTCCCACACATAGCAAAGAGTGAAAGAATTTCTGAAAAAGTGTTGAAAATTAGCCCACCTGTGAATATTAACCCCTAAAATTTTGTGTGGTCGATTCCTTGACATTGTCTTATGAGTGAGGGAGTGAGGGGACAATTAGAAGGTTGGGTTGATTCATCATTAATTTGAGTAAGAAAATGATTGAATTATAGAAAGTGAAAAGAAGGGAGATTGGTGGTCCCATAGACTATTTTTAGTCTCATAGATGTTAAAATATCATTCATCCATTCATTTACTCTCTGTTTCACATTGATGAGGCTTGGTGTGACTAGAACCTAGGTGAGATCCAAATATACTTTATCATTGCAATATAGTGATTGGTCATGATTGCTGAACAAGGTGAGATCATGGTCAAGGAGAAGAGTTGCATGTAGGGGAGCTAGGAGGATGACTATAAATATTAAGCTAACAATTATCTATTATTATAATCTCTTTTATTTTAAAAAGGTTTACAATCCCGCCCTTAAAAATAATTAATATAATCCTTTTCATGTTAAAAAAATCTACAATCTCACTCTCTCTAATCAAAAAATTCAAATTTATTGATGTAGCTTGTACCTTGAATTGGATTTTGTTTTTGATCTTAATAAGATTAGATTTTGCATCATGCTATATTCCATTTTTTATATCACGAAGGTTTGAGAAAGTTCTTATTTTTCGTTTAAGTGAACAAGTGAAGCATCTTAATTAGCACTGGATTTAGAAGAATCCATTGAATACAATGGATAACAGCCGATATAAGGTATCTTTGCCTTCCATTTTTCATTATGGTATGAAATTATATGGTTAGCTTTAGGAGAAATAGGTAGTGATCTGTCTTACTATCTATCATGGGTGCATATCCAATTAATGAGAGGATTTGCTTATCAATAGGTGAGTTTCATTTCAACTAAATTGGTGTATCTATTAGGGAGAAGTCCTTGAGTTCTTTTTATTAGGGTTTTCTGGGGTGTAATTCATACTTTTCTTATTTATAAATAAACTTTAGTTTTTTGGTAAAATTTTACCTTCTACAAGACTTTACACATTTTTCCATCATAAATAGAGCATGTACATTTATGAGCATGTACTTCATGTAGTTTAAATTTTAAATGTCTTTTTAACTTGTTTCTTTATTTTTCAGTAAGTTTTTTTTTTCTTGTTATGAGAGCTTAAGGCCTTTTCTATTTCTTTTTCTTTTTTGGATTGTAAACGGACCAAAAATGAAATGCACTTCATCTTCTAGATTGGGTTATGTGTTACATTCCTTATTTCCTTTGAATCACAAGTGAAATTTAGAAGAATTTCATATCATAATCAAATTGTTTTAGGCATTTTTTATTCCTTGTGAAAGTTGCATTGGTTAAATTATTTTTACATCTAAAATTTCTTTAGGAACATGATTTGGTAGTTTTCAATTATAAAGTGATTGCTACATTGATTGTTTTACTTTGTTAAAAGAAACCTCTTGCACCCTTCCATAGATAGAACTAACATTTGCACCAAGAGGTGCCAAGGCATGCTGATAGTGTTTTGGGGTTTTTTTTCACCCTTCCAATATATATACAATAAAATTTGAAATAGAAGGGTTTCTAATGTCTTACTAGAGGTCGAGGATCGTTTGGTAGAATGAGCTTGAAATTCAACTGGTCGAATGGACTCAAAGGTCACGTATCTCTTCAAAGGTCCAGTGTGCTAAGGGCCCTGACTATGTGGGATGTCATTGTGTCATGTCCTTTGTTCCAATGCCAAGAAAGAAAATAAAGATGGATAGTAAAAGGTGAACAAAAATGGTGGTCATCAGATATGGAAGATATTCAATCTAGTATAAGAACAAGTGGTGAGGTAGTAGTGCGGTTAGAGTTTGGATTACACCATTGTTTAGAGTGATCACTTTAAATAGTAATAAATATAAATGACCTACATGGGAAACAAATCATTTAAAGTTGCATAGAGTATTCAAAATGTTGCAATATGTGAGTTGTGTTAATGTGAAAATTAAATTCCATCATAATAGTTAAACCAATAAAAAATTAAATATATAAATTTAAAATATTCAATAAATGTTTTTTTCTTTACATAAAAATGAGATTAATATATAATTTTACAAAACTTCAAAAAAATGTTTCAAAAAATTAGTAATTAATACAAATTCAAGAAGCATTCACTTTGTGTCCATGCGATCTTGGATAGACGGTGATCAGGTGCGATGTTAAGGCACTTCTAGATGTTAAATCACTGGTTCAATTCAACCAAAGTTCTTATAAACCACTAAAAACCAAAATTTTTATAAGGTTGATTTTAAAAAACAAGAAACTAACATAGTCTCAATCATTGCATTTTAAGTAAGAAATTTTTAACAAGTATAGATCATCTTCCAATATGCTACTTAGTTACAAGAGAGCTTTGGTTAAAAGTAAAAATAATGTAAAGGGTGAAAGCTATTTGGTAAGGGAATACTTTGGAGAATACTTTGAAGGGTTGTCTTAAAAATAAGATTCTCGAGGAATTAAAAGTTATCAACGCTATGGTCGTAGTGACCTCTTGGTGAATATGGCTTGCAAGGAATTCTGAGTTTTTTTAGAATCTCGCGTTAATGCAACTCATGAGCTAAGCTAATATGTGAAATCTTCTCTTGCGCTACAAAACCATATTAGTGACAAGATTCTAGCTCATCCTCCAATTCAGATTCTCAAGGATGGATAGAAAATGTTGTGGGTGTAGTTTGCACACTATATAATCATTTTGGTGACAAGATTCTAGTTCATCCTCCAATTCAAAAGTCTCGAGAATGAGACTAGCCAAAGAGAAAATGTTGTGGGTGTAGTTTGCATATTGTTTTTCATAATTTTTGAGATTTAAATTTGGCTTGGAGATTGTTGAACTTTAGGTACTCAATTTTTTTTATAAACAATGTGATCGAAAGAGTGAATAATAAGACTTTAGAGGCATTAAAAACATAGTTATCAATCGAAAAAAATACACTATAATTATTGCAAGATAAATAATTCTTTAGATTTTTCCCAGTTTATTTTATTGGAAATTAGATTGTCATAAATCTTCATTAAAATGTACTTTTATCTTTAAAAAAAACGCTAAACTAAGTTGTTGATCAATTTAACCACCAGATCAAATTACTCCTTTATTAGAATGGACCATCTCCACAAATTGTTTGTGCTAATCAATGGAAATTGTAAATTGTTTTTAACTACCTTCTCAAAATGGATTATCTCCCCAAATTCTTTGTGTTAATCAATGGAAATTATAAATTGTTTTTAACCACTTTCTCAGAAGGTTGTCTTAGGCATTTCATGCATTGTGTAGGAATTGGAGAAAACTTCTGAAAATTATTGGGAAACCATCCAAGAACCTTTGAATTGGGAAAAACCATCTAAGAACCTTTGAACCTTTTAAATATCGAGAATTTATTTATAGAAAGAGGCTTACAATTACAAAACATTGAATCATTATTTACAACTTGTTACACATAATAAATATGTTATGCAAGCATTAAAACTACTATATACACATCCACCATCTCCACACTATTTTACAGCATGCAACGACATATTTTCTTACCAAAACTGTTTGGAAATATCACTAGCAAGAGTCGAGTTAAGATAAGATCTTGAGGTATGATGAGAGATAGACAAGGTGCCATGTAAGAGATGCCAGACATACCATTTTCAACGTTGATGAATACAAGTGAAGAAATTTCAATCTCTTGTTCACCTTTGCGAATTTGCAACTCACATCATCGCCAACCAAGAAATTTCTAATGTGCACATGAAGATCATTAGTAGTGGTGGTGGTGCTCATAATGAGAATATTTGCTTTAATATTCATATCTCCCAAATATATGCCTCTTCCCTCTTCCTTCTCCATCCCTAGCCTCTCAAATAAAGTCTGTGCATGAATTATCTCATTAGTAATCCTATTTACCATTAGAGCATAAAGATGTACATGCTTGATCCCTACATAATTGTGTCATTGAGGAATGCATTGTTGAAATAACTCTGATAAAGAGTTAATCTACAATCTGACACCATCAATATTGTATAGACACAAAAAGAACCCAACAAAGATTAAGTACCAAACAAATGTTGATGCCATGATTAAAATGAACCAAGGAAAAAAAATGGGAATTGGGAAATTGAAGAATTAAATAAAAAGATTTGCAAGATGAACCAGAAGCGATGGAAATTTTATGTAAAAGAAGGTAATAAAGAAATTATGGCAAGAATATAAAGATTAAAGAACCAAATATGGAAGAATATTTTCCCTTCTAACCATTAGGTAGGGAGAACTTGGTACAAAAGAAGGTAGTAATGAAATTGTGACAAAATCCTAGTGAGGTCTAAAATTTTGTTAGCTTGAAATCAACTCAATGTTTACTTACAAATAAGAACAATGTCTCACACTAGACAAAATCTCACACAAAAGAAGAGTACCTCAAATTTTGATCAAATTTGAAGAAAACATCAACTTTTGATCAAATAAATTATAATACTCAATATCATACAAATTGTAAGCATGACAATCAAAATCGTGAACATGTCAACTATATAATAAAGACACTTTGCCCAAGGGGTAGCTCAACTATTTTTGCCCAATGTTGTTGGGTATTTGCTTAGTGAAATACCAGTTGATGCCTGGATCATATTTCCCTGGGTGAGGTGTAGTGGTCTATGTTGAGTGGTTTACTAGGGATGCTATCCATGAAAGTGCTGAAGTATCCCTTGTGTTTCACTGCAAGGTTTTCATTGGAAAAAATATTGATAGAGAATCGAGATACTTACATGGTAAAAAGATGAGTTTCAGACCCAGGAAAAACACAAAACAAAGATCTCCATAAATGTACTTCCATCCTGTCTCCTCCTGGTCATTAGTCAATTACATGTCATGATAATATCTTCATGATAATAAAAGAAATAGATATATCATCCTCAGATTAGAATTACCATACATGAATGACTTGGAGAAGTTAAGTTTTTCTAAACTATCACTGGATTATGCCAACATAAGATCTTAAGTAGAAGAGAAGACAATAGGTGAAAGAGATAACTTTGCAAAGTTGTAAAACCAAAACACTTCTTACTTAATGAAGTCATTCTTTAGAACATGCATGAGATTGTGGTGAGAAATCTAGTTAGAAGAAGAATTGTTACACAAGAATTTATAATGGACAACCAATGGATTTCCAAATGTTGGGGCAAGGATGATGTCAGGTCCCTATAATACTAGTGTATCCCCCTTATTGTTTCGTTAGTGTAGCCCCCTATTCTTATTGTTGTTCCTATATATCCCCAAAATTTTTATTGTTGTGACCCATAGAAGCCTACTATTGTTATTGTTGTGCCTTTACATTGTTATTATTATGTAGGCTTTGATTATATTGTGACCCCTTAAACTCCTATATATAGCAAGGAGCTCTTATCATTTGGATCATCCAATAATTGTTCATTTATGTAATGTAAAAGAGTTTCCCCCCTCAAAGAGGATAATTTTAATTCATTTCTATATCTTTTCTTATGTTTTGGGAGCTGGTTGCATAACATTTGGTATCCGAGCTTTGGATTCTACAGTTTCGCTGCTTCAAATAGTTCATCTTTGCATTTTCGTTATAACTTATTTTCTACGAAGGTTCAAAAGCTAAAATTTTGACCATGTGGAACTGAAATCTTGATGAAATTCTTGTAAAAATTTTGAACTTTGTTTCACTATAGTTTCTGAGATATGTTCTGAAGAAGTTAGGGTTTTTGTGTGCTCCAAAATTCATCTCAAATAGGTGATCTTGGGAAAATCATCATAACGTTCGCTAAGAGCATTAGATTTGAATTTCGTAAAATGTTACTGAAATTCCACAGACTATAGTTTTTGGTATATCATTTTCAGGGCCGAAGGTTGAAACAATGACATGTGTCATTCCTTACAAGTTCTCTCCACTGAACCAATCCATAATCATGTCATCATGGGAGGATGGGCATAACTTTAGTTTGAATAATACAATTTTGGTATGACTTGTGGCATTGGAAAGAAGACTCAAAGGGCTACCATAGGATATAATTGTTGGAAACCTTCGATCACTACTAAGTGGGGGAGGGGTGAATTAATAGTGTGTATTATTATTATCAAATTTTACCACTTTAAACTTTTCTACTGAATCATGCACCATTAACCAACATCATATAATATAAATCATAAAAAACCTAAACCATGTAAGCAAATAAATCGAAATAATTTGAGAGAAAAAATAATTAACACATCAAAAATACATCTATACAAGAGACACAAGATATCTGGTGGACCACCCTTGATGCTGTTGCGCTCCTTTGAATCTTTTATTAAGAAAAATGTGTCTTTTACATAGATTGTTGACTGCCATCATCTAGGAGACTCAACCTCATATACAATAAGCTAACACCAATCAGCTAGGAGACTCAATTCTACTAATCAGATTAGAAGACTATGTTCTCACATGGATCTACGAGCTACCATCCACTGAAATCCACCACGATCAATGATCCTTGCCCAACTTTGATTGGACTATCCAACTCTGATTGGATGGAGAAACTGTTCCTTTCGTTGAAACTTTGTACTCACTGCTCCACACCCATGAATTCACTACTTCTCTACTCTATGCAGACCTCGTTTCACCTATTTTGATATTAGATCCCAAGACTTAGCTTCTCAACTTGATTCAACTTTGTAAGAGGATCTCTAGCAGTAATTCATCATCAAAAAATCAAATAAAATCACCACAATCATATGCTCTCCACTCTAGAAAAATAATAGCTACAATGCATGCATCAAATATGAATAGCATAATCACCAACAACTAAAACAAACTCACACTCAGCCATCCATCAAACCCTCACTCCAAAATATGATTACTGCATAATACATTCAACAAGATAAAACACAATGGATATGTACCAAATGCATCAGCAGCACTTGAAAAAGTGAAAGTATCAAATATGGAGCTATACCAAGCTATCCATCTCTACCAACACCTTCTGCTATAGCTCTTTACTTCTCTAATTTGCTATCTGAAATTATGAATCAGTACATTGCTTCAACAAATAGATATGCTCATTCTGTTGTCATTAGAACTCATACATTGAAGCAATCTTGCTCACCAATAGGTCTAAAGCATACTCACACAATGCAACCCTTTCTAAATCACACTATCAACTCATCCAACCAACTAACAACACTATTTTTTTCACATAAGTAAAAGCCAAAATATCCTCAACAATTTTCCAAGTCAATACGACATGCAAATACCATGGTTATGCTAATACCCAGGAAACCTATACCATGTTAATATCCAAACTAATACCACGAGAAAATACCTTGGTTATGTCAATTCTAAGGACACCTATACCATGGTAATCCCCATACCAATACCATGGGAAAATACCTTAGTTATTCCAATGCCAAGGACACTTGTACCATGGTAATCTCCAAAATCAATACCACGAGAAAATAGCATGGTTATGTTAGTACCAAGGACTCATGTACCATGGTAATGTTAGGTCCCTATAATACTAGTGTAGCCCCCTTATTGTTATTGTTAGTGTAGCACCCTATTTTTATTGTTGTGTGCATGTAGCCCCCATATTTTTATTGTTGTGCCCCATATAAGCCCACTATTATTATTATTGTTATGTAGGCTCTGATTATATCGTGACCCTTAGACTCCTATATATACCAAGGAGGTCTTGTCATTTACATCATCCAAGAATTTTTCATTTATGTGATGTAAAGGAGGTTTCCCCCTCGAAGAGACTAATTCTCAAGTCATTGATCTATATTTTCTTATATTTTATGAGATGGTTCCATAACATTTGGTATCAAATCTTTGAATTCTAGGGTTTTGCTTCTTCAAACAGGTCATCTTGGAATTCTCGCTATAACCTTTTTTATACGAGGATTCTGAAGTTGAAATTTCGACCATGTAGAGCCGAAATCGTGGTGAACATCGTGTACTAATTTCAGATATTTTTTAGCTATATTTTGGATATATGATCCTAGGAAGTTAGGGTTTTTGTAGGCTTCAGAATTCAATCTCAAATAGGTGACCTAGAGAAAATCATCATAACTTTCTCTCTGAGCATCGGATTTGAATTTCATAAAAAATGACTGAAATTTCACAAACTTTAGTTTGTCGTGTATCATTTTCAGAGTCAAAGGTCTAAATAGTGACACATGGAATTTTGTACAAGTGTGCTCTAATGAACTATTCTATAATCAATTCATCGTGGGAGATTGGGCATAACTCTTTCTTGAAGAATCCAATCTTAGTCTGACTTGTGGGGTTGGAAAGAAGACTTAGAGGGCTACCATAGGACAAAATTGTAGACCTTGCAGATCCGAAATTACAGAGCTACAATAGATTCAATATTGAGCTCCTATAAAGCAAGAAAAAGGTTTGTATTTTTTTAAAAATTTGCATAAGTTTTGTTTGTAAAATCAATTTGAAGTGATTCAAGGGGCATATTGAAGCAGAAATATCATTGTTTGATTCCAAAATGACTTGAAGCAAGAAACTTAAAATACCTAGTAAGAAAATTGAAAGCTCTACTATGATGCATGAAGAAGAGGAATAAATGCAACATGATATATCAAAATTATGAGACCAAGTGCAACAAATTTCGCTCTTGCAAAGAGTAACCAAAAAGGCATTGGAATCTAATATGGATGGTTTGAATAATGGTTTAAAATCATACATGAAAGGTTTGAAGGATGGATCAAAAGCATACAGGGAAGGTTTGAAGGATGGATTAAAAGAAGACATGGAAGGTTTGACGAAAGGTTTGACAAAGTTGCTACAAGAAATGTTTCCTAGTGGCGAAAAGGTATTAGATGAAACTCATGATGAGAAAAAAAGGAATATTAATAATGATTCTAGAGACACTAACTTTGGATTGAAGACCCACCATATTCCAAATATAGTAATGAGGAAGTTTGATGGCAAGGATCCAGTAACATGGATACTATATGTGGAGCAATATTTTGATCTCCATAATGCAACACACACAAAAGGTATGCATTATAACTTTATATTTAGAAACCAATCAATTTTTATGGTATTGATGGATTTTTTCTCCTAAACCACTTGTCACTTGGTCAATTTTTACGGAGGAAATGATAACACATTATGAGGATACAAAGAGCAACACCTTCTTTAGCCAATTGATAATTTTCAAACAAAAGGGTTTAATGGTGGAGCGCATTGGTGACTTCCAAAAATTGCATATCACGGTAAATGATATTCCAAAGGAGCTTACGATTGATGTCCTCATAGGGACATCAAAGGATAACATCCAACATGAGTTTATCTTTTGGGAACTTGATTCATTGGAGAAGGCATTCAGGGTGGCAAGAAAAAATGAAAGCAAAATTATGGCAATAAGGAAGTATACCACTCACAACTATAAAGATGGAAGTGTTGTTGCTCCTAACCTTACACAACCTACAAGGTTGACACCACAAAAATTAGAAGAAAAAAGAGAAAAAGGGGTTTGTTACAGCTATAATATAAAATACACAAAAGGTCACAAGTGTGCTGAGAAGAAATTATTTTACAATAGATTGTGAAGAGGAGGAAGAAAAGGAATAAGAAACGTTAAAAGAAGAGGATATACACCAGGAACCAACCCTGGCGAAAGAAAAAATGAATCCAACCATATCTTGCAATTCAATGGTAGGAAAAACCACTCCTCAAACTCTCAATATAGAAGGACATATCAAGAAGAAAAAGGTGATATCATTGATTGATTCGAGTAGTACCCATAATTTTATTCATTGAAAGATAACAAAGGAATTGAATTGGTTCCTATATCCAACACCAGAGTGTCAAGTGATGGTTGCAAATCGAGTAACTATAAATTTCTCTATAAAGTGCCATAATATCAAGCTAACCATGGGAGAATGTATTGAATAGTCCAATTCTTTCTATTCCAATGGGTGGTGCTGATGTTGTACTAGGAGTCCAACGGTTACAATCTTTGGGGATGATAACTTTTAATTTTCAAGAAATTTTATTGATTTTATTTTGGGAAGGAAAGGAAGTTGAATTAAGAGGTATCACAGGGAAACCATGAAAGATAATCAACTCTAATGTCATGACAAATCTTCTAAAGAAATAACAACGGGGCATAATTTCACAATTATGCTCACCAAAGGTTCAAACTTAGAAATCATTTATTTCTCTAGATCTCCAAAAAGTCTTGGACAATCATTCCAAGGTATTTGAGACTCCCAAAACCCCCCCACCTATTCGTGATCATAATCATGCTATTCATTTGATTCTAGGAAGCGTTCCTCCAAACATCGGACCTTACATATATATCCCTATACCCAAAAGAGTGAAATTGAACGTATGGTTGCAGAAATGCTAGAGGTCAGTATAATTCAATCTAGTCAAAGTTCTTTCTCTGCTCCAATAGTATTGGTGCATAAGAAGGATGGATCATGGCGCATGTGTCTGGATTATAGGGAGATCAACAAGATCACTATTAAATATACCAATTCTTGTCATTCATGAATTATTGGATGAATTACATGGAGCAATTTACTTCACCAAGTTGGATGTCCATTCAGGATATCATCAAATTAGAATGAAGAATGAAGATATTCTAAAAACAACATTCAGAACTCATGAAGGTCATTATAAATTTTTGGTCATGCCTTTTGGCCTTACTAATGCACCTTCCACATTTCAAGGTTTGATGAACTCCATTTTCAAACCTTTCCTTAGAAAATTTGTGTTAGTATTTTTTGATGATATACTAATCTACAACAAGTCTTGGAAGGATCATGTTCAACATGTTTACAAGGTGCTCAAACTATTGGAGGAGAAACAATTATATGAAAAAATCTCCAAATGTTTCTTCAGAGTACAGGAGGTGGAATATTTGGGTGATATTGTGTCTCATGAGGGTGTTAAAGTAGACCCTAACAAAATTAAAGCCATTAAGGAATGGAAAATACCCACAACCCTAAATCTTCTTCAAGGATTTCTTGGGTTGACATCGTATTATCTCAAGTTTGTTAAGAATTATGGGAGAATAGCAACACCCTAACAACATTACTAAAGAAATATGCATTTTCATAGAAATTTAGAAGCAACTAAGGCCTTTGAACATATTAAAGAGGCAATGTTCCAAGCAACGGTCTTAGCTACACCAAACTTCACTAAACCTTTATTGTGGAATGTGATGCCTTAGGAAATGAAATTGGTGTTGTTTTAATGCAAGGAAGACCCATTTCTTTTGAAAGTCACCGAATAAACAGAAAGTATTTACACAAACTTATTTATGAGAAGAAAATGTTGGAAATACTACATGCACTAAATAAATGGTGACCATACTTGATGGGAAGACACTTCAAGGTAAAAATGAATCACGATAGTCTTAAATAGTTTTTGGAACAAAGATTATCTTCAGAAGAGAAAAAAAATGGGTCACAGAGATGTTGGGTTATGACTTTGAAATCATCTACAAAAAAGGAAAGAAAAATGTTGCTGCAGATGCACTCTCGAGAAAGGATGAGGATGTGGAAGCATTGTTATGTGCCATTTCTATTATCCAACTAGATTGGATAACTGAAGCAAGGGATGAATGGGAGAACGATGAAGAGGTTTGGACAATTATTCAAAAAGTTACAGTAAGATCCTAGTATGTCTGATACATTTATATAGAAAATGATTCATTATGGTACAAAGATCACTTATATTTCTGTAAGAATTCGCAACTCAAATAAAAGATTCTTTTGGAATTGCACACCTCCCCCTTAGTAGGGCATTCGAGATTTTTAAAAACTTACCACGAGGTCAAGAAGGAATTTTTTGGGATGGAATTAAATCTAATATTAAGAAGTTTGTGGCAAAATGTTTGGTTTTCAAACACAATAAAGTTGAGACAATTAAGACCCTAGGTCTGTTACAACAAGTCTGGTTGCATAACAAGTAATTTCCAAAATAATACCACATGAAGATTACCTTGGTTATGGCAATACCAAGGACACCTATACCATGGAAATATCCAAACCAATACCATGGTAATCTCAATACCAAGGACTCTTGTACCATGGTAATCTCCAAAAAAATACCACTGGCAAATACAATGGTTATGTCAATACCAAGACTATTTTCACCAAGGTAATATCACGTGCCAATCTACTCCAGACACACATACCAATACCATGGTAATGCCAATACCATGGTAATGCCAATACCAAGAATAATTGCACCATGGTAATGCTCTTGCAACATCATCATCAAGCCAACACACCATTGCAACAAGTCATCTCTAGCATGAAGACCTAGATGAAGACCTAGCACTCATCAAGTGTGCCAACTCAACAACATATATCACTTGAGCAATCATATCCAACTCTTGTAGCAACAACATCTATCTATAGTAGCAACAACAATGCCTCTTAATCATAATTCATATTCTTGCAACAACTTTTTCAAACCCTCCTCTTAATTTTGATTATATTAATAATTCATGGCAACAAGAATCTTCATATTAATTCAAGTCATAATTTATATTCATGGCAGCAACAATGCCTCTTAGTCATGTCAACACAAGCCATGAAAATCATGATGAGCATAAAGGAATACGAATTATTATTTTAGAGACTCCAAATGTTGGGTTTAAGACCCACCACATTCCAAATATCGATATGAGGAAGTTTTATGACAAGGATCCAGTAACATGGATACTACAGATGGAGAAATATTTTGATCTCCATGATTTGCAGCACACACAAAAGGTACGAATTGCATATTTATATTTAGAACCCAATAAATTTGTATGGTATCAATTGATTTGTTCTCCTAAACTACTGCCACTTGTTCAATTTTTATGGAGGAAATGATAGCACATTATGAGGATACAAAGAGAAAAACTTTCTTTAACTAATTGATAAATATCAAACAAAAAGGGTTCAATGGAGAAGCACATTGAGGACTTCCAAAAAATTGAATATCAGGGTAATTGATATTCCATAGGAGCATAGTATTGATGTCTTCATATAGACTTTAAAGGATAACATCCAACATGAGTTTCACCTTTGGGCCTGATTCATTGGAGAAGGCATTTAGGGTGGCAAGAAAAGTTGAAAGAAAAATTATGGCAACAAGGAAATCTACCGCTCACAACTATAAAGATGGAAGTGTTGTTTATCCTAGCCTTCGACAACCTACAAGGTTGATACCAAAACAATTGGAGGAAAAAAGAGAAAAAGGGAATTTTTACATTTGTGATAGAAAATACACTAAAGGTCATAAGTGTGCTGAGAAGAAATTATTTTACATAGATTGTGAAGAGGAAGAAGAAAAGGAACAAGAAACATCAAAAGAGGAGCATATACACCAGGAACCAACCATAGAGAAAGAAGAAATGAATCCAACCATATCTTGTAATGCATTCGTAGGAATTACCACTCCTCAAACTCTCAAAATAGAAGGAGATATCAAGAAGAAAAAGGTAATTATGTTGATTGATTCGGGTACTACCCACAATTTTATTCATTGTAAGATAGCCAAGGAATTTAATTTCTTCCTATATCCAACGCCATAGTGTCAAGTCATGGTTGTAAATTAAGTAACTATAAATTTTGTTTGGAGGTGCCATAATATCAAGCTAACCATGGGGGAATATGTATTAAATAGTCCAATGCTTTCCATTCCAGTGGGTGGTGTTGATGTTGTACTAGGAGTCCAATGGTTACAATCTTTGGGGACATTAGCTTTTAATTTTTAAAAACTTTTCTTGAATTTTTTTTGGGAAGGAAAGGAAGTTGAATTAAGGGGTATCACAGGGAAACCATGAAATATAATTAGCTATAATGGCATGAAAAATCATTTGGAGAAAGAACAACAAGGCATAATTGCACAATTATTCTCACTAGAGGTTCAAACATTGAAATCATATATTTCTTGAGATCTCCAAAAGGTCTTGGACAATCATTCCAAGGTATTTGAGACTCCCAAAGGCCTCCCACCTATTTTTGATCATGATCATGCTATTCATTTGATTCCAGGAATTTTTTTCTCCAAACATCAGGCCTTACAGATATCCCTATGCCCAAAAGAGCAAAATTGAACATAAAGTTGCAGAAATGCTAGAGGTTGGTATAATTCAACCTAGTCAAAGTTCTTTCTCTACTCTAGTAGTATTGATGCACAACAAGGATGGATCATGGCTTGTGTGTCCGAAATATAGGGAGTTCAACAAGCTCACTATTAAAGATAAATTTCTCATTCCTATTATTAATGAATTTTTGGATGAATTACATGGAGCAATTTACTTCACCAAGTTGGATCTTCGTTCAAGATATCATCAAATTAGAATGAAGACTGAAGACATTCCAAAAACAACATTCATAACTCATGAGGATCATTATGAATTTTCGGTCATGCCTTTTGGCCTTACTAATGCACCTTCCACATTTCAAGGTTTGATGAATTCCATTTTCAAACCCTTCCTTAGAAAATTTGTGTTGTTATTTTTTGATAATATACTAATCTACAACAAGTCTTGGAATGATCATGTTCAACATGTTCACAGGGTGCCCAAACTATTGGAGGAGACACAATTATATGCAGAAACCTCCAAATGTTTCTTTGGAGTACACGAGGTGGAATATTTGGGTCATATTTTATCTCATGAGGGTGTTAAGGTAGACCCTAAAAAAAGTGAAGTCATTAAGGAATGGAAAATCCCCACAACCATAAAGCATCTTTGAGGATTTCTTGGGTTGATAGGGTATTATCTTAAGTTTTTTAAGAACTATGGGAGAATAACAACACCTCTAACAACATTATTGAAGAATGATGCTTTTACTTGGACTCCAGAAGAAACTAAGACCTTTGAACATCGTAAAGAGGTAATCTGCCAAGCACCAATCTTAGATACACTAGACTTCACAAAAACCTTTATTATGGAATGTGATGCCTCAGGAAATAGAATTGGTGTTGTCTTAATGCAAGAAGGAAGACTCATTTCTTTTGAAAGTTGTCCAATCAAAGGAAAGTATTTACACAAACCTATTTATGAGAAGGAAATGTTAGCAATACTACATGCACTAAAGCAATGGCGACCTTACCTAATGGGAAGAAACTTTGAGGTAAAAACATATCATGATAGCCTTAAATACATTTTGGAAGAAATATTATCTTCAAAAGAGAAGCAAAAATGGGTCACAAAGATGTTGGGTTATGAATTTGAAATCATCTACAAAAAGGGAAAAAAAATATTGTTGCAGATTACTCTCAAGAAAGGATGAGGATGTGGAAGCATTGTTTTGTGCCATTTCTATTATCCAACCTGATTGGATAACCGAAGTAAGGGATGAATGGAAGAATGATGAAGATGTGTGGATAGTCATTCAAAAGTTGCAACAAGACCCCAATACATATGATACATTTAGCTCGAAGAATGATTCACTATGGTATAAATATCGCTTATATATTTGTAAGAATTCCCAACTCAAACAAAATACTCCTTTGGAATTGCACACCCCCCCTAAGGATGACACTCAGGATTTTTAGAAACTTACCATAGGGTTAAGAAGGAATTTTTTGGGATGGCCTTAAATCTTATATTCAGAAGTTTGTGGCGAAATACTTGTTTTTCCAACAAATTAAAGTTGATACAATTAAGACGCCGGGTCTATTACAACCTTTAGCCATTCCAAGTCAACGTTGGGAGGAGGTATCAATGGATTTTATTGTAGGTTTACCAAAGTCTGAAGGAAAGCGTTCCATCATGGTGGTAGTTGATAGAATTATCAAGTATGCACACTTTTGCACATTATCTCATCCTTTTAAATCCAGTACAGTTGCTGCTGCATTTACGGAAAAAATAAAAAAGCTACATGGAAACCCAAAGATTATTGTAAGTGACAGAGATCCCATTTTCATTGGAAATTTTTGGACATAATTATTTTCTTGTCTTGGTACTTAATTACATCATAGCCCATCTTATTATCCTCAATCTGATGAGAAAACTGAGATGGTGAAAAAATATTTGGAAGGATATCTTTGTTTCTTTGTATCTAATAAACAAACACAATGGGTCAAGTGGTTACCTCTATCTGAATGGTGATATAACACTTCCTTCCATATTGTATAGAAAATAACCACATTTATGGCACTTTATGGATATCATCCACCATCCATCACATCATCTTTAAGAGAAAATTATAAGGTTCAAGAAGTGGAAGATCACATCAAGCATCAACAAGAAGTTTTCAAACTCTTAAAGGATATCCACACTCTAGCGTAGAATCTAATGAAACAACAAGCAAATCAACATTGCAATGAAATACTTTTTGTTGTAGGCGACTGGGTATTTTTACGGGCACAACCATACAAACAAATGTCCCTCAAGCAAGCTAAGAAGGATAATGAATTATCACCAAGTACTATGGTCTTTACAAGATGTTTCAAAATATTGGTACTATGACATACGAAGTGGAGTTTCCTGCATCTTCCTGAGTACACCCAGTTTTCCATGTTTCGTGCTTAAAGAAGGTTATTGGTGACAAGCTCCCAGTTTAAACAGTGTTGCTAGAACTTGAAGAAGGAAAAATCATATCTGAGCCCGAAGCAGTCACATAAACAAGAACCCTACAACTATGAAATTTATTAATTTTAGAGTATCTCATTAAGTGGGAGAACTTACTTGCTAAAGATTCTACATGGGAGCATGAGAATTTTATACAGAAGCATTTGTAACTGCTCAAGCATTGAGGAAAACACTTTTTTGAAGGAGAGGGTCATTTTAGGTCCCTATAATACCAGTGTATCCCCATTATTTTTATTGTTAGTGTATCCCCCTATTCTTATTGTTGTGCCCATGTATCCCCATATTGTTATTGTTGTGCTCCATAGAAGCCCATTACTGTTATGGATGTGCCCTTACATTATTATTGTTATGTAGGCTTTGATTATATTGTGACCCCTTAGACTCTTATATATACCAAGGAGGTATTATCATTTGGATCATCCAATAATTTTTCATTTATGTAATGTGAAGGAGGTTTCCCCCTCGAAGAGGATAATTTTTAATTCGTTGATCTACCTTTTCTTCTGTTTTGTGAGTTGGTTGCATAATAAATGAAGACTTTGAATATTCATCCATTCATCGTTCAAATGGAGTCTGAGTATCCACCCACTTAACTGAGTATGTGAAATCAACTTCAATCTCCTTGTCCTCAGTAATTTCAACAGTAAAATTTGGATCTATACGAACAATAATTTCTATGACACGATCATTGTTGTACAGGATTTCAAAGTGGAGGTGTTTGTACAGTAAAATTGGATCTGCATTATTTTCTTTATCGGTTTTTCCTATAAAACCTTAGATAGGCAAGTCATCATAATACATTTGAAAATAATAATCCTTCTTCACTACTTCTCTAAACTTCACCAAATCCTCCTTAGTTAATTTTTTCTTGCAAAGAAGTTCAAAATTTTTGTCTTCCTGGAAATCAAGCTTATATCGAGCACCAACCATTCGGTCACCATTTAACACTTCTCCAAGATCTTCCCTCTTCTCAGTCACCTTATCTGCAATATTTATAGAACATTGCTTATTAATAATATGCCACAACAAACATGCTTGTTTCTTCTACAAAATACATAGTCAAGAAAGTCAAATATGCAAAATTTGTACAAACCTGGAGGACAAAATGGCAAATCAAAATACCGATATGTTTCACTGCAAAACAGATATAGAAGAAATGAACATTTGATAATTGATAGAGAAATGCCTAAAAACAAGGATAAACTGATAAAATTGAACTGTAGTGACCCTCGTTGATTCTGGTAGCATACATAACTATCATATCATCATTGTATCCGCTCCACAACTATTTGCAACAGGTTGTCTAGTCTATGGGCAAGTTTGATACATAAAGCCAAGCTCTTCTTTTGTCATGTAGGTTCTTTGATAGAGTATTAATGATTCCTCCACTCCCTTCACAACCAATATATATGTCTTTTCCTCCTTAAATATCCTTCAAGGAAATCATGGTTTCAGGGATTTCTGTTGACGAAGCCTCTCACCCCAAGTGAGTGATTATGCCTAGGAAAATTATGTCTTGTTCTCCTCATGAAAACAATTTGTGGCCCGTCAAAGTTCTTCATACGAGTATATTGCCAAATTTCCTATCTTACACCCAGGGAGTACAGGTGGCTCCATGTCCTTTCTCTCGTATTCGTTGAAACCAGTAGCATGAATATGGGTACCAAAAGATTTCCTCCTCTTCACACTATGTTAAGAACAATACCATTTTCCTCATGCTCACTGCTTTACTCTTCTCTTCCATTAGAGATAAAAAATTAATCAGTGTTGACTTGAAGTTGAAACAGGAGGCCAATATCAATAGGCTTTATATGAATGGATTTGTAAACACATTAACAAGATGAAGGATATGGAAATGGTGAGAGTGGACATGAGGGAAACAACATGGAATTTCCGTGTAGAAGAAACTAAAGTGAAGATGCGAAAAATTCTAATGGTGTTTGCTAGAAGACACCTTAGATTCCACATGGCTTTTTGTCTCTGTCTGTAGAAAATTGTGCAATGATTTGACTTTGAAAGACTAATAAGGTGACTTGATATTAAACAGAGGAAGCTAAAACGAAGGATAAAAAATTATGAAGTATTCCGCAAATACATCAAGGCGATGGAAAAATGAATTACAGTGCAGAAGACTGCATAGTCAACACGCCAATCAGACTTTTCCACTCAACTTATTAAATTTTAATTTACAAACAAGTTACAATAAATGACATGAAATTGTGGGACATGTGTTAAATATTGTGTCGGGGATGATGAATATGAACAATGTCACCATGATAAACCTCACCATAGAAATGCATATTGGTGTAATTATTGAAAGGAAACAAAATTGAACTCTTGCAACTTTATTTCCTTTGTTAATTATTTGGATTCGAAGATTAAAGAAGATAATTATAGTCCAATACATATCTGTTGACGGTGCTAGACCCACCAACATGTAAGGGGATCTCCCCTGTAAGAAGTCCCAATCAGACCTTAGATAATTTGGTGTAGGATTCCCAGTAGTGGGTCGTATAGTAATGCCTTGACTGTGATTTCGCATAGAGGCAAGTAAGATAACTCTGTCAGTAGCAAGGGTGTGACCACTGCAGTGAGTCAAGGAAGGTGCATGAGAGGTTCTAACACAAGTGGGTTGAGATGAGGGTGAAGGTGAGTTCCAGGTTGAAAGGGATTAGTCCCAACTCGGCTAGGAACACACAACACACAGGACATACATAGCTTCTGGCGGAGCAGTCCACTCGAATGCGGTAGTCACAACATACAAGGTAAGATAACACGTACAACACTCACATATCAGTTCGAATGAGTGCAATGGTTGTTACAACAAGGTTCATGTGAAAGGTTTGTCTGATGTCTGACAGAGCAGTCGACATGGACGGGACAACATTAACAACATATACAACACATTTCCATTAATAGATTATGCATTACAACAAATGAATCAGTTTAGATGTAGAACACAAATTAAAGCAACATACATGACAAGTGTTAAAGATCAGTCATACAACTAATACAATACATGTGTGAAAACGTGTTGGCTCTTATTATATAAAGAAGTGTAAGTTCCAATCATACAATACATCCATGTAAACCCACTAGCCCCAACAATGGAACATTACAGCCACATCCGCCTGCTCCTCCAAAGAGATGAACTAGCTCTGTGCAGTGGAGAAGCCAAGGCGCGTTACAATACTGTCCAAGCTCTTTCAAAGATAGTCTTATCAGAATCTTGGCTGACCAAAAGCCCATACAATGAGTTATGAGGGACTATTTATAGCAAAGGTTGGGGTGACCGTTGACATTCCCCTTTGTGATAGTTCAACTACCCTCATGACTCTTCACCTACTCTATGACTGTTACATCCAACTATTGACACTTGACTTACACTTGAAATGACTCAACATTACAATGCACATGTACTCATGTGAGACAACATGGCTTAAGCAAGCCATGCAAGACATCATTGACACTTGGTCCGCTGTGATGAGACCAACTCTTTGACATGCTTGTGATGGTGAAGGTGGTGAGTTGATGCCAAGATTGGTTGTCTGTGATGGTGTGCATGCACCTCATGGTGACATCTTGCTGAAGCGAACTCTTGCCTCCGTTGCAACTGGTGCATTGGTTCATACCCTTCATCCAACTCGTCTGCTAACATGCGCATGGTCTTCTTGGGTGTGGATAAACCAGCAACACATTGATGCATAGTGTCTATGCTAGTCTTCAAGTGTGTGTTGGCGGTCATGCGCATCAACTTGCCGAAGTACATGTTCAGCTCCAATTGGACTTGTTTCTTGTCTATAGATGAAAATAGTAATGACTATAGACTTCTGATGGCTTTTGAAGATGATGATTTCTTGGATGCTTTTGATGAAGATGGTCTTTATGAAGAAATCTCTAAACTTAAATTTTTTTTTATAAGAAAAGAATATGATTATAGATACTCTGACATTCCAACTTGCTGAAAGAGAAAAACACAATGAAAAATTAGAATGTGAACTTGTGGGTCTAAGAAAGGATATTGAGAAAACAAAAGCTCTCAATCTTAGATTTGCTAAAGGATCAGAGACCCTAAATGAAATTATCAAAGTGCAGCGTTCTCCTCTAATAAAGACAGGTCTTGGATATACTAAAGAAGCATAGAAACCGTCCACCTCCACTAAAAGCTATCTTGATGCAGTAAAGAGCAGTGAATAGTTTGACAATCGTCAGCAAAGGCATAAAGCAGATCACCAAGTAAATCGGGTTCAATCTACTTCAAGGATGAACAGAAGCTACAACCAACCTCAGGTAAATCATACTCAATTTGCTTCAAGGATGAATGTCAATGGAAACTACAATCATCAGGTCAGTAGGTTCGATAATTGCAGAAATTTCTTTAATGGCCAATGTTTTTCATGTCATAACTTTGGACACAAAGCTGCTCAATGTGTTGCGTACAAGACCATCATGACTAGAGAAGCACGAAATCAAAAGAATGTGACAGGGATCATGAAAAGGACCTATAGTAACATTCTTGAAAATGAAATAGAATGCTTTATCTGTAACAAATTTGGTCATGAAGATTCTGAATGCAGGAGTAAATTTTGGCAAACATCTCAGAAGGAGTAAACTTCATTGGGTCCCAAAACTTGGAGAAAGAAAGAACTGCAAACAAAAAGATGTGGTATAGCCTTGTACGCAGAAGGACAAGAAAATCAGTGGTACATCGACAGTGGATGCTCAAAACACATGACAGGTGATAAAGAAAAACTTCAATCATATAATGCCTTAGAAAAAGAAAAGAAGGTCTCATTTGGAAATGACACTCCTGCTGTCATAAAAGGTAAAGGTTCTGTTCTCTTAAAAGAAAAGGTTAAATCTAGGAATGTTATGTATGTTGATGGTCTAAAGCATAATCTATTGAGTGTCAGTCAAATGTGCGATCAAGGAAATGAAGTAGTATTTCGATCAAATGGATGTGTTGTTCGTGAGCTTGATATAGGAGAAACAGTGATCAAAGGTATAAGAACTCCAAACAACCTATACATACTCAAGGGAGGACAACAACAGTGCTACCTAAGCAAAAATGATGAACACTGGCTATGGCACAGAAGATTGGGGCATATAAGCTTCTCTCAAATAAGAAAAGCATGCAGATTCCAGGCTATTCATGATCTTCCTAATATCAGCATTCCAGAAAATACAATATGCAAATCATGTCAATTTGGTAAGAAAACTAGAGCTCATTTCCCTAAGAAGGAAGGATCAGCTAGTAAGCCTCTTGAACTTGTTCATACTGATTTATGTGGTCCATCAAGGAAAAAGTCACCTCGTGGAGAAGAATACTTTATATTGTTCATTGACGACTTTTCCAGAATGTGTTGGATAGGACTTCTAAAGCATAAAGATGAAGCATTTGAAAAGTTCAAAGCCTTCAAATCTTTGGTTGAAAATGAATCAGATCGCAAAATCAAATGCCTCAGGTCTGATCAAGGAGGGGAATTTACCTCAGATGAATTCTTCGACTTTTGTGAAGAACATGGAATAAAAAGGGAATTCTCTACCGCAAGGACTCCTTAGCAAAATGGAGTGGTAGAAAGGATGAACAGAACTGTTCAACAAATGGCTCGTGCCATGCTAGATGAGTCTGGAACTCTTGCAACCTTCTGGGGTGAAGCTGCATTTGCTGCCATCACTATTTTCAATAAAATAAGCGTTCGGGTAAACAACACTCAAACTCCACATGAACTTTGGTATGGTAAGACTCCTACTGTAAGATACTTCAAAGAATTTGGAAGAAAATGTTACATCAAAAGGACCGATGAAAAACTTGGCAAGTTTGAACCTAGAGAAGATGAAGGCATTCTCCTTGGTTACTCTTCTTGAAGTAAAGGATATAAGTGTTATAATAAAAGACTTGGGAAAATTGTTGAAAGTATTAATGTTGTGGTTGATGACGTAGGCAAAAATCCAAATCTGGTAAAAACCGAAGATTATGAAGAAGGTGAGGATTATCCTTCCAGATCAAATCAGACTAATTCTGAAGAAGAAACCAATGAAGCACTAGAAGAACAGATAAAAGTAGAAGAAAAGACTCCATCCAGGTATGTTCAAAAAAATCATCTAGAGACTCAAATTTTGGGACAGAAAGAGGCAGGTGTGCAGACAAGAAGAACTATTACAGAAGCTTCAAGCTATCTAGCATTAATTTCCACCGTCGAACCTCAAAATGTACATCAAGCATGCAAAGATGAATGTTGGGTCAAGACCATGAATGAAGAGCTTGAGCAAATTGAAAAGAATAATACTTGGGAATTAGTTCCTAGACCTCATGATAAGAATATCATAGGAACCAAATGGATATTCAAAAACAAGCTGAATGAAAATGGAGAAGTTATTAGAAACAAGGCTAGACTTGTTTGTAAAGGATACACTCAACAAGAAGGTATAGATTTTGAAGAAACTTTTGCACCTGTTGTTATCACTCAGGTTGTTCCCTTTGACTCCCAAGGGAATACGGCCGAGGTAACCACTAACCAATCTTTGGACTGCAGGTTCTAGCCCACCTGCAATCAGAGAGGGCTCTCTCTTAATGATTTAGCTTTGTTGATGATGATTTTAGGCTAGTTATTGAATTCAAGCGGTTTTTTTTAAGTTTTGGTGGGAAGGATGATGCTTCCAAGTAGAGAGGTAGGTATAGCATGAGAATTTCAAACCATTGGGCATGGAGTCAAGGAGTAGGACTGCTGGTGCGTTTTCTTGGTCATAAAAGGAATATGGAGCAAGATAGCTACACATGAAACAACATTCAAGCTAAATGGAGATGGATTGAGGGTTAAGGAATGAGAGGCAATTAAGAATCTCTCGTTCAGCTTAACAGAGGGAAGGTGAATGAGCTCTATCTAGGAGCAGTAAAGAATCCCTAGATAACTGTCAAACATGGGTGAATTAGGGGAAATATGAGCCAAAGGGAATTCATATTCATTACCAATTCAGATGAAAACATAAAGAAACAGAAGAAATTGAGCATAGAGTGCGGTTAAACAAAGTCTACGCTATTCATTTTTCCTGCTATTTTAGATGGTGACATATGTATGATATGAGCATATATCAATGGAAAACAGAGGTAGGAAACACTTATTGAGTCATGTTGCAGCACAAGAATTCCATAATTCACTCTTCAAAACATTAATAACACAGCAGACAGTCCATCTTCCAAACTTTCAGCAGTCTTTGATTAAAGAAATCATCAAACATACAGAGTGAGTCTCTAGTGGAGCGAATCAACCAACCAACCCTCTAAATAGTAAATTAGGGTGGTTTATATAGAGAAAATTTCAAAAATATCTATTACAGCAGACCTTAAACAGGTCTGAGGGAAACGAGTTTTTTAACCTAATCTTGTCCTGAAATTAATGCAAGAAAATATCTTTGAGCTGCGCTGGAGGCAGCTGTATCAAAATGAGTTAATATGGTGTCCTTATGGCTCTGCGCTGTTCATTTAGCCATAACTGTGCTTTGGATTTTGATCCCCTGCTCTTGAGTGGTTTTGATGTGCATTAACTATGATTTGAGAGCCTTAAATGGCTTCACCGCTTTCTTTGACTTTGCTTGGGGGCCTTTAATGTTCACCTGCTTTGGTATTTCCAATATGATACTCTTTGCCGCTTCACTGATACTCTTTGATTTGAACAGGGCATCTTTCCTCTGATACTCTTTCACAGTCGAATCGGGCCGCTTTCACTCCCTTGATGTGTTTGAAACTGTCAAATCACCCTTTTTCTGCCCTTTCAAGGCAAAAATGGCTGCTGCAAATGCTTTTTGTGGCCTCTGGAATGACATTGGCGCTGGCCGATCTGAATATGAATATAAATGAAGAAATCCTGTCAAATTGCGAATTTTTGGGTTTTGCAGGTAGCCGAGCCATAGGAGGCCCTCCATTTTGACCAAACTTTCTTGGCGATGCGCGATTAGAAAACTGCCTCAGTATTTCATTCCGGGCATCCTTTGCTGCGATTTTCACCTTTCGTGCCTTTTTCGGTGATGACGTCAGCAGTGGGTCCCAGTACGACAGGGTGATATGGCAGGGTGACGTGGCAGTACAGCAGGGTGATGACGTGGCGGTACGGTGGCAGCGACGTGGCACAGGACACGGTGGCAGGAGGCCGACGCAGGTTGATGATGTCATGAAGACGTGGCGCTGACGTCATTTGGCGGAGGGCGGTATCCGATTTTCCCCGCACCACCTTTGAGCATGGGCGGTATTGGGAGAGGGGGCTCCGAACACGCCTGGAAGGCGACACGTGGCGGGGGTACGGCAGGGAAAACTGCCCATCCCCCAGACGTTAACCTTCAGCGTATCGGTATTAAAACACCCGCCCACCGTTGGATCTGAAGTGCTGGGCATCGGACGGCTGGCGGGTTAATGGGGGTGGCGTGCAACTTTGGAGCGGGGCCCGCGCGAATATTAAATGATAATATGCCGCGGGGGGTCCAAAACCTTGGTTAATGTGGGTTTTATGTGTTATGCAGGGGTAACGTTCAATGTTTAATTGAAACTTTTTAAACAACGAACCTTAAACAGTGAGCGCGAAATGGGAGAACAGTAAGGTTTTAAGGTTAAAGGGGTGGGCGATGGTTATTAATTTAACCAGGGGTTAAACTAACTCCAAGTTTTTAGGATGCTGAAGGGTTAATAGTAGTCCCAGATGGACTATTATTTCCCAGAACTGTATGTACATAACTATAGTGCTATAGGGTGGGATATGTAATATTTTTGGGATTTTATATAGTTTTTGTAGCAATTAGGGATGGGAAAGTAGCTAGGGAACTATATAAATAGAATTAGAAGTTAATATGGGTTTGTGAGGTGAAAGGGTAGAGGAGAGGCTAAGTTTATGAAATGAAACTCAGACATCAGAATGGGAAGGGATGTGGAAGAGTGTTTTTAATACAAGAAATGTGGCTTCTTTTCATTGAAGAAAGTCAAAGCTTGACTTAGTATTTTTACAAAAATGAAGTGAAAGCAGGACTGGTTGGGCAGATCCCAAATTCCTCAAAGGGGTGTTAGTAAGAAACTTTTGAGGGGGAGGGTGAAAGGGAGTTAGACATGCTTCCAAAGTTCTGCCATTAGAGAACTGCTTCAAACTTGTGATATGAATAGATATGACACTTGAAAATATGAAATGGATCACAAGCCATGATTCTGCAACCACGAAACTACTTACCCGACCCACTTGCCTAGCATTTCTCTTCTTTTTGGTTTGGGTGCACTTGAACTAGCATACCCAGCTTTTCATTCTTTTCTTCTTGCTGTCCTCCTATCTAAATCTACACTTATTGCATCCAAGGGCTCAGATTAAGCTGTTGAGCACCCAAGATTCTCTACCTATCTACAAATCTGCCAAGATTAAATAGTTTGGACAGATATTCATCTCTATATTCTAAAACAAGAAATTTAAACCTAGGGAAGCCAAGATTAAGCTGTTGGGCCTTCCCTTAACTGTGAAATCTTTCAAAAATGGAACTTTTGCAGCATGGAAAAGATGAACATTTTTGGCACTTCCACTGTTAATCATGAAATATGAAACTTATTGGTATAGGAAGCTAACAGTGGCTCCACTTGGGGATGGCTTTTCCTTGTGAAAAGTCAAGAACAGCAGGTCAGATTGCCTTGATCTTCAATTGTTGCTGTACTCTGAGAACCTCCCTTTGCTGGCTGCTATATATATATATATATATATATATATATGACAGCAGACTTGAAGAACTTAGGGCCTTCACTTCGGGCTTCAACTACAGGAAGCTGCTATCCAGACAGAAAACTGAAATCCTACCTACCTACTCTAATCAGCACTTTCTTTGCTGGTTAGGTGAAATGAAATAGCCAATGCAGCCACTTAAGCATTATAAACATCAGTGCTCTGTGCTGCCTGTATTTGATGGTGTTTAAAACTGAGATCTTACAATCAAATCTGGCTTTGTTAAACTTTGAGAAGATAAGGAAACTCCTGATCTCCTTTGCTGAATCTAGAAACTGTACAAAAGGATCTTGCAAAATATATACACTACTCCTGAGCTGAATCAAACAACTGTGCAAATGTTCTGGATAGCTTTCATGCCATGAACCTGAAATATCATCCTTGTCTTCACCACCCTTCATGCTTTCAACTGCTGTTTGTGATGATATTTTAACTGACTGTAGGGCCTGTCTACTGCAACCATTATCATCTTGATTTGGACCTTCATGGTCTGTTAATGGAGAATAATTCTGATTTCTCTCCTCATTCGACCTGTCAGATGTTGGATCTGTTAGCCTCCTGTTGCAACAGGTGTTCATTTTTCATGATTGACATTTTTACAGGCCAAATATGTCATACTTTGCAAGCTGCAGTGTTCCATATTTCCAGAAGAGACCAAAGAAGAAAGCCATGAAGGGTGCTAGTCCAAATGCCACTGCTATATTCCAATTTTGATGAATTGTTCCAATTTTGAAAAGTTTTTAAAGGGAGGTCCAAATAGTCTAATCTTGGTCTCCCTAGGTTTCAATTTCCTGTTTTAGAATATAGAGAATGATATCTGTCCAAACAGTTTAATCTTGGCAGATCTGTAGATAGGTAGACAATCAAAGGAGCCCAACTGCCTAATCTGGGTCCCTGGCAAAAATAAGTGTAGATTCAGATAGCAAACATTCAAAAGAAAAATTGTAAAGCTGGGTCTGCAAGTCTAAGTGCACCCAAACCAAAAAGAAGAAAAAATATTAGGTGAGTAGGCTGGGTAGGTAGCTGTAAGGTGGAAGAATGATGATTTATGATCAATTTTGTGTTATAAAGTGTTTTATCTTTTCAGATCACAGTTATCAGGCAGTTTTCATCTAGAGGAGCTCAAGCTGGACATCACTAACTCCCCTTTCTTCTAATTCCCCAAGTCACTCACTAATTTCCCCAAAGAGGTCAAGATCTGCTTGGTTCCTCTTAGTTTCATCATTTTCCATGTCACTCGTCTTAGTGAGGATCTGCCTCACTCAAGGATTCTTTATTTCTCATCTATGAGTCACTTTTCCCTCGAAAATTACCCTAAGGTCCCCCACCTTAGCGCCTGCTTATCATCTCCATATTAACTACTAACTCTAGTATATAACTCCCTATCAGTTTTCCCCTTCCCCTACTAAAACTATGTATATAAAACTTCCCTATGTAAATATCCCCTCCCTGGCAATATAGCCATATTTCTTCTTAGTCAGGGAAAAAGCAGTCTATCTGGGGCTGTTTTTAGCCCATCCGTGTCATAGCAGGAGTTAGATGACACCTGGTCATGCTAACAACCTCCCCCCTAGCCCTAAAACCTTCAAAAAACCCATATTTCGCCCCTATCCCTAAGTCCCAAGTGTAAATATATTAACCCGCGCTCATTAAACCCATAAACCCATTTTCCTAAGTCTAAACCCCCACCAGCGCGCATATTAAAACAGGAATATTCCCCAGATCCCCGCCCTTATACCTCCGCCGTTTCACATTCGCCGCCAACCGTTAGATCGCCCGCCCCACAGATCTACGGTGGGCGGGTCCGTCCCATCTCCGAACCGCCCGAAGGTTAGCGTCCGGGAGATGGGCGGTATTGCCGCCGTACTCCCGCCACGCGTCGCCTTCTGGGCTGTGGCGGAGCCCCCTCCCCCAAAACCACCTCTGTCCAAAGGCGGTGTGCCCCAAAACTGGAAACCGCCTCCTGCCCAGTGACGTCACCTGCTTGCGTCACCCCCCTGCCCAGTCACCATGACACATCATCCGCCTGCGTGGCCTCCTGCCATTGTACCGCCGAGTCACCCTGCCACGTCCCTGCCACATCATTAGACCTGCCGTACTGCCACGTCATCTCCGTACATGCTGACATCATCATCGCTGACATCACCTGCCGTACGAGTTCCCACCCGCTCACGTCATGTTGACGTCATCAGCAACTTTGGCGCGAAGGGCGAAAATCGCACTCTGGAGCCCCGGAATCAGTTTCTGAGGTAGTTTTTGATGCGCGATTTGCGCCTAGCTGGATAAAATAGGCCTGAATGGGGAATCTTTTCATCACGCAGCCCCCAGCAAGCTCGAAAGGCGCCGAATGACCCGTTTTTCTTCGCGAAGCATGCAGAAAGGAGCAGAAGACAGTTTTAGAGGAAACAGAGGCCAAACAGTGGCCATTAATTTTTGATTAGACCCACAGCAAAGGAGAGAAGCGACCCAATTCATTTGTCAGAGAGTATCAGAGGAAAGAGAAGCAACAAAGTGTACCAGTTAAATTGTTTAAAAGAAACCTTTAGTTCCCAAAGCAGGTTAACATTTAATGGCCGCCAACAAAGTCAAATCAGGTGGTGAAAGCCCATCCCACCTCTCAAATCACAGTTGAAGCATTTAAGGACACCGAACTACAATGGAGCAGAGACCCATGCACAGTTATTGCAGAGACAACTGCACCAAGCCACCGAGGACAACACATTTACTCAGTCCCCATATGGCAGCCCTCAGCGCAGCTCAAGATATTTTATGCATTTATTTCTGGATGGGATTAGGTTAAAGTAATCATATTTCCTCCAGACCTGTTTAGGTCAAACTGTAAATAAGCAATTTTGAAGAGTTTTCCCTATATATACCACCCTCTGCACTGTTTTAAGGGTTGGTCGATTAATAATTCTCACTAGAGACTCGCACTGTATACCTGAGAATTTTTCTATAATCAAAGACTGCTGAAGAGTTTGGAGTATGACTGTCTGATGTGTTGATTTCTGAAGACTGAATGTGGAATTCCTGTGCTGCAGCCTGGAACAATAAGTGCATCTTACCTCTGTTTTATTGTTAACCACTATCTAAATAGCAGGAAGAAAGATTAGCTTAGAATTTGTTTACAGCACTCTATGCTCAATTTCTGTTGTTTATGTATGTTTTCATCTGAATGAATTGGTAATGAATGTGAATTCCTTCTGGCTCATATTTACCCTAATTCACCTGTGTTTGCTAATTATCTAGGGATTCTTTACTGCCCCTGGGTAGAGCTCTGTTATCTCCTTCTGTTAAGCTGAATGAGAGATTCTTGATTGCCTCTCATTCCTTAGCATTCATTCCATCCTTTAAACCTGAAACGTTGTTTCATGTGCAACTACCTTGCTCCATATATCTCTCATGTGATCAATAAAACACACCACCAATCTTCCTCCTCGACTCCATGCCCAATGGTTTGAAACTTATCAGACTATGCTTTGCCTCTCTACCCGAAGACATCAATTTTCCCACCAAAATCAAAACAAAAACCCTCAAGCCCAATACCTAGCCTAAAATCAATTTCAACAAATCTGAATCATAAAGAGAGAGCCCTCTTTGATTGCAGGTTGTCTAGAACCTGTAGTCCAAAGTTGGTTTGTGGTTACCTCGGCCGTATCCCTTTATTACAACCTGAGGGACAACCTGAGTGATAACATAATGGCGACTCCACTGGGGACTCTCCTCAGTTAAATTCACAAAGAAGGTTGTAAAAAATCCACAGGAAAAATTGATTTTCTAATTGCTGTATATCCCTTAAAACTACAGATGAAGCCTGAATGTCAGCCAGGAAACCTTTGAAACTGTTTTTGTTTTACATTTACAGGAGTAGATAAAAGCTGCTTCAGTCAATCTTCATGTTAGTCTTAAGCTATACACAACCATTCCAAAATCTGATCAGTTCCTTGCTAATCACAAAAATATTCCCAGAGAAATACCAAAAAACAAATTCGGAAGCTGGCTCCTAAGAAAAATCCATGATACACAAGGTCAAATCCAGACCCGAATCCCCCAGCTGTTTTTGAGAACCCTAACATAATCCCAAAAATCCTTAGGAAGCAAGAAAGACAGGAAAATTTTGCTGATTTGAGTCCTGAAACAGCTTACCCTAGCTGTATTCCGACTCCTGTCAAGGTTTTATTTCGTTCAACCCCTGTTTCCCCTAATTCATCATCCACATCTCATAGCACTCCTTCTACACCTTCATTCACTGCACATACTACCACTACTGTTGTTCCCACCGTTCCAGTTGTTCCTGTTATTCCATTAATCCTCGTTGTTCCACTTATCCCTGCGAATATGGCTAATAGATATGCACCCCTACAACTGCCTGCTAATCCTGGGGCTTTACCTCAAGAGTACCAATCTAAGATCACATATTTTGATAGTACTGGCCCTTTTACTGCCCTTCAGCATACTAAAAAGATGCAAGATTATTTTGAAAACTACGAAATAGATGATGATAGCGTGAGAATGAGAATTTTTGTTTAGAGTTTAACGGGTGATGTAAGAACTTGGTTCAGATCACTCGCTGCGAATTCCATAACCACCCCAGATGAGCTTTACCAATCCTTTACTAACAGATGGGAGAAAAAGAAAGACCCCTTGCACATACTAGCAGAATATGATACAATTAAAAGAGGTCCTCAAGAGACTGTTTTGGAGTACTGTGCAAGATTCAATAATGTATATAACACAATACCACAGAACCTAAGGCCTCCCCCTGATCTGGCCTTGTATAAATTCCCTGATGGATTCGACCCGGATATGGCATACCAGTTAAAAGAAAGAGCTCCTCAGACCCTTGCAGACATGCAAAACATTGCTGTTAGCGTAGAAGCCAACTTAATTGCCAAAAGAAACAGAGCTAGAATGGAAAGAAGAACCACCTTTAAGGAAGAACCCTCAGCTTTTGATCAAAAGCTTGATGCTATCATTAGTGACCTGCAAAGGCTGGGAGAAAGAGTAGAAAATGTCGAAAGGAAAGCATCATGGGAAGGACAACAGTCTAATACCATAAGGAACCCAAATTTTAGGAAAACGCAGAACACAAATGCTGGTAGGTCTAACCAAGACCATGACATAAGACCCCCTTTTCAAGACAACTATGTTGAAGGATCTACTTCTAGTGAAACCATAGAGGACACTCACATGAACCTGATGGATCTAAAGGGTGAGCACAAAACATTTCTGAGCCAAGAAGCCCAAAATGAACTCGACTACAATCAGTTTCAAACTAAGTCTGGCGAGTCGTTTGATTTTAAACAAGGTTACGATACTACTGTGTATGAAGTACACAAACAATATAAGCTGAGAACTAGGACCATTGACATTTCTGAACCTAGCAAAGCAAAGGATGGCAAACAGCCCAACAAGATTAAAGGCAAAGCTTTTGCAACAGAACCAGCTGATCCAACTGTCCCGAAACCGCAACATGTCACTGTAGAAGACATAACAGACCTGCAGCCTTCCAAAGATCAGCCTTTGCCACCTTTTTCCTCGGAAGAAAGCTCGAATAGTGTTCCAAAAAGCCCTCCTAAAATTGAAAAACCGCAAGAAATCAAGTCCCATAACGCTGATAAAAAAGAGCAAATCGCAGATAGTTCAGAAGAAAAAGAAAAAACTGTCATTATCAACACCAAGACTCCATTGGAAAAGCCATTTAATTTAGAGACAGAAATAGCTAAGTTGAAGATATCCATCCCCCTCTCAGAACTTGCCAAACATGATGTGTATAGACAACAAATTCAAATATCACTTCAAATGCCAGAGGTTAGGGATGATGTAAATGTTTTAGATGACACCCCAGAGCTGCTGTTTGGCCCAGAAGTTAACGGAAAATCAACACATGGACCTGTCCCACCCTTTTATATCAGTTTGCATATACATGATAAAGTTTTGCACAACGCTATGTTTGACTCAGGGGCCTCACACAATCTTATGCCCAAAGCAGTTATGGAAAAACTGAATCTTGATGTTACAAGACCTTACAAAGATTTATACTCATTTGACTCAAGTCAAGTGAAGTGTTTAGGCCTCATCAAAGACCCGTGTGTCTCCTTAGTCCAATATCCCAACAAGACCATCCTCATGGATGTAGTAGTTGCTGACATTCCACCAAAGTATGGTATGCTCCTATCAAGATCATGGGGAGCAAAGCTCCAAGGATCCCTTCAACTAGACCTCTCCTATGCCACTATTTCAGTCTTTGGGCAACCAAAGAGACTGTATAGAGAAACGCTCATGAAATATGTGGTAAGTAGTGAGAGCAAGCCTGAAAATTTTCCCATTTATTCAATCCACTCTGATATGGATTCCTTTATTTTGTTTAATGATGACACAAATTCTCCAAATGATAATGAGCCCTTCGCTCAGGAACAACAAGCACACATCAATGAAGAATCGGCTGCACATACTGATGAAACTGTCACAATAATTAGTACAACCAGCATACTAGAAGAAACTCCCCAAACAAAAATTTCAAATCTGCCCAATCCTAAGTTGACTGACACTTTAGGCATCAACCACAAGCAGGAAATCACATGGTATTTAGAGTTTGATGGCTCTGTTAACAAGTTAGGAGCAGGGGCAGGTGTCTGGATTCACAATACGTATAACAACCATGCAGAAGGTCATGCCTACAGACTGAATTTTAAATGCACAAATAACATGGCGGAGTATGAGGCTCTGCTGCTAGGCCTTAAACTGCTCAAAGCTATAGGAGCTGCGAAAGTGTCTATCCTAGGAGACTCTGATTTAATCATACAACAGATGAAAGGTAATTTTGTAACCAATGACAATAGAATGAGAGCCTATAGGACTGCTGCCACTAATATACTCAATGCATTCACTGAATTCAAGCTGGCCAAAATTTCAAGAGAACATAACATTCATGCACACAGCCTAGCAACCTTCGCTAGTACATGCAAGCTTCCTTTTGAGCCAAACCATCACTTCACAGCTGAAATAAAACATAGGCCTGCTGTCCCAAATAACGTTAAGGATTGGAAAGTGTTCGAAAATGATACCCAGATTAATAATTTCCTCGCTCTTGAGCATGAGTTTTCAAATATCAACATTGACTTAGATGCTATGACAGATTCAGAACAGCAAACAAATGAAGATCAGCAAACTGTAACAGCTGCAACAGCCAAGCAGATCCTAAACCCAACTGTTTTTGACAAAGAAAACATAGAACAGCTGAAACAAATGCATTTGGAAGACATTGCCAAAGCAGAGGCTGAGATCATTGACTTAAAGGATAACTTTCTGCCTGCTAGCCTAACCCCATTAGAAGACATGTTTGACGCCAATGATGTTCCTAGAAAGCCAAAATTGCAACCCATTAACACTGATATAGAAGAACACAACATTCGAATAAAAGAAAATCCGAAAATGATCAAATTTTCCAGAAATTTACCTCCTGATCAAAAGCCCAAGTACATTGATTTGTTCAAAGAGTTCCAAGATGTATTTACTTGGAGTTATGAGGATTTGAAATCCTATGACACCTCGGTGATCCAGCACACAATCCCCTTAAAACCAAACCAGAAACCCTTCAAACAGAAATTTAGAAGAATTAACCCTATGCTTCTTCCCCCAATTGAAAAGGAAGTAAAAAGGATGTCGGAAGCAGGTATAATAGCACCTATCAGATTTTCTGAATGGGTGTCCAATCTTGTTCCTACGAGAAAAAAGATAGGTGAAATCAGACTTTGTGTAGATCTCAGAAATTTAAACCAAGTCTCCTTAAAAGACCACTATCCCTTGCCCAAAATGGACCACATCCTACAAAGGGTAGTGGGGTCATCTAGAATCTCTTTGCTAGATGGTTTTTCAGGTTTCAACCAAATACTTGTTCACCCAGACGACCAAGACAAATAAGCCTTTACCACACTGTGGGGAACATTTAAGTATGTCAAGATGCCATTCGGACTTAAAAACACTGGTGCAACCTTTCAAAGAGCAATGGATATTGCTTTTGCCAAAGAAATACATGACTTCCTAGTTGTCTACCTTGATGACTTGACCCCATTTTCCAAATCTGATGAAGAGCACCTCAAGCACCTTAGGCAAATATTCATGACGTGTAGGAAATATGGCATTTCCTTGAATCCCAAAAAGTCTCTCTTTGGCCTTGAAGAAGGCAAATTACTTGGCCACATCATATCAAAAGATGGGATCAGAATTGACCCTGAAAGAATCTAAGCCATCCTCCAAATCCCATATTCAAGAAACATAAAAGAGTTGCAAGCATTCCTTGGAAAAATCAACTTCTTAAGAAGATTTATTCCAAATCTAGCTGAGCTGATAAGATTGTTAAGCAACATGTTAAAAAAGGATGCCAAGGTAAAATGGTCTCTTGAAACCAAGCAAGCATTTGAGAGTATAAAATCTGCCTTAACCCAAACCCCTGTCCTAACCAGCCCACAGTTTGACAAAGATTTTATCATATTTTCTTTTGCATTTGATCACACTATAGCTGTTGTCCTTTTACAAAAGGATGAACAGGGAGCTGAAAAGCCCATCGCTTTTTTCAGCCGAGCCTTAAGAGACGCCCCTTTGAAGTACCCAATCATGGAAAAGTAGGCCTACGCGCTGGTTAAGGCCATCAAGGATTTCAGAGTGTACATTTTATATTCACATGTGATTGCCTATGTCCCACACGCTGTTGTAAAAGATATATTGACCCAAGAAGGATTAGAAGGCAAAAGAGGCAAGTGGATTGCAAACATCCTTGAATATGACATAGAAATAAAACCAACCAAGCTGATAAAGGGACAAGGTTTAGCTAAACTGATGTCCGAAACAAATTTCCAAGCCTTAGACATTAACTAGCTGGACAATGAACCGGAGCTGGCGACTCCACAGATCAGTGAAATCTTTTTGCAATCCTCATGGTACGCTGATATATGTTTTGTATTGTTAAACCTGTGTGCTCCCCCAGGATTGTCCAGGACCAAGAAAAGATTTTTGAAAATGAAGGCTTTAAAGTTTTGTGTTATAGATGGTGCATTATTTTGGAGAAATCATGAAGGTATACTGCTTAATTGTTTAACCATGAATGAAACTAACAATGTCATGAAAGAATTCCATGCAGGTGATTGTGGAGGACATCTATATTGGAAGTCCACTGCTGATAAAATTTTAAGGGCTGGTTTCTATTGGCCCACTCTTTTTGCAGATGTAAAGAAGTTTGCCATGTCATGTCACAAATGCCAAATCTTTGAGGGCAAGAGAAAGCTGTTACCCCTGCCCCTGAAACCTATCTCAACCGAAAAACCTTTTCAACAATGGGGTCTTGACTTCATTGGAGAAATCCATCCTTCTTCCTCAGGCCAGCACAAATGGATCCTAATAGCCACTGACTATTTCACTAAGTGGGTTGAAGCCACTCCCTGTAGGCAAGCCAATGACACCATCATTATCCAATTCCTTGAGTGCAATATCCTTTCTAGATTTGGCTGCCCTGAGAAAATCATCACTGACAATGCCGCTGCCTTTAAGTCCAAAAAGATGATCAATTTCTGCCATAGATTTCATATTACCTTGGGCCACTCTACAGCCTATTACCCTCAGGGTAATGGCTTGGCCGAATCATCTAACAAAATCCTCATCAACATCATAAATAAAATGCTGGAAGAAAACAAGAGGAACTGGCATAAAAAGCTGGTGAATGCCCTATGGGCAGATAGAGTTTCAAGCAAGAGATCCATTGGAATGAGCCCTTATGAGCTAGTGTATGGCATGGAGGCCAGATTTCCTTCATCCCTGGGCATTCCTACTATCAAGCTGTTACAGGAAATTCAGGCTGAACCAAATGACATTCAAAGAAGAATCAATCAGACCATTCATCTTCAGCAAACCAGAGAACAAGTTTATGACAGAGCTCAAATTTTGCAAGAAAAGCTTAAAAAGATGTTTGATAAGAGAGCCAAGGCTGAGGATTTCAATATGGGTGACAAAGTTCTAAGGTGGGACTCAAGAAGAGAAGACAAGGGAAAACATGCCAAGTTTGATTTTTTATGGAAAGGGCCATTTGTTGTTTCTGCTGTTCAGGGAAATAACACTTACTTTCTCAGATCTATAGAGGACGACACTGCTGAAGAAGGCCCTGTTAATGGCCGTATGCTGAAAAATTACCATGATACCTTTTAAGGGATACAGTGCAGCTTTGTATATATCTTTGTACAGTCTTATTTGTATATATCAGCACTCTGTTTTTATTTAGTATAAGCAGGCCGATTGTTTAAAGAAGTAGCAGTAAATTTTGGGAAGACACAGCCAAAGCAAGTGTTCCAGTTTTAAAAGCTCTGTCTCTGTACTAATTTCGGCAAAGAAAGCAATGCTGCACAGTTCACAGTACCCCAGTGGTTGAGAGATGTTGTTCAGGTTTCCGAACTTTCAATTACCTAAACAGGCAGCACAAAGAAGTTTTACAGTCTACAGCAACAAACAGAATGTTAGCTACCTATACCAATAGGTTTCATTTTTCATGATTGGCAGGGGAAGTTCCAATATGATCTACTTTGGTGATGCAAAGATCTCATATTCTTGTGGCAGACACATATTTACAGTTGGTTGATGCTGTCCTACTCTTGAATGGATGATCCAACAGTCTAAGCTGGGTCATGCCATGTCTCAATTTTGTGTTGTAGATTAGAGAAAGAAATCTGTCCAAACAGTTCAATCTTGGCAGATAAATTTGTTAGGTAGAGAATGAAGGTTCCCAACTGTTTAATCTGGGGCCTTGGAAGCAATAAGGTTAGCCTTAGATAGATAATCAAAAGAAAAAGCCAAAGGAAAAGAAAAGGCACATAAGGGTTTGCAATTCTAAGTGCACCCTCCTTGGAGTAACAAAAAATGCTAGGCAATAGAGTGAGTAGGTAGATGGGGTTGCAAAAACATGATTTCTTTCATATCCCTGGCCCAAGCAAAGGAAATACATGGTGCCAGTGCAGATTTCTTATTCAACAGTGTTACAGCAATACAATGAAGCATGTCTAACTTCCTGATTATCCCCCATCACATTCCTTGCTAACATCCCAATACCACCTATGTTCATGAAAGAAAGTCAAAGTCTTTTGTTGATTCTTGTTTTCATTAAGAGCCACATTTCTCGTGTAAAATTCTTTTCATTTTGATCTACTTCCTAACTAAGTTTGTTTCCTAAGAGCTTAGTATCTATCACTTCCCATTTCTATTCCCCTCCAAAACTAACTACTAACTCTATTTACACTTAATTCCCTGTGTTTCCCTTTCCCTATTATTATAACACCATGGTGTATAAAACCCCAAGAGATGTATATTCCCTCCCCTTTGGCATTATAGACATATGCTCAAATATTGGAAAGCCATGCAGAAATAAAGTCTGGTTGCGTATGGTTGTGTGAATTCAGGGATTAAATTGACCTCTAATCAATTTAATAACCTAAGCCCCACCCCTTTTTCCCTTTGCAAACCTTTGAAAAGATTTACCCACTTTACTTGCAAAAAGGCCTTGTAAAAACCCACTTTTACCCCTAGCCCGCGCTATTTGCAAAAATACATTGAAAAACCCATTTTTCCGTTGGTTTCCAAAGTCCCCGCTGGGCGCGCATTTCAAGGAATACAATAAAATATTCCCCGCCCCACTGCCGTATCGTCCTTTCGTTTTATCGACCCGTCGACCGTCGGATCTCGGCTTTCCCATCCGACGGCCCATATCCATATCGGGCGGCCCCCGATGACCGGACGTTACCTCCCGAAAAGTGTCAGAGGGTGACGTCAGGCCTCTGCCACGTGTCGCTCCCAAATCTTATCGGGAGGCCGCCTGCCAATACCACCACCGTACCATAAGCGGTCCGATGGAACCGCTTACCACCCTTCATATACCGCCTGCCCACGTCGCCGCTACGTCACGCCCACGTCATGCCACTCAGCGCCGCGTCAGCGCCCGGCCCGCCACTACTCTGACCTGTCCGCCACCTCACCAGTCCCCGTGGACCACTCACAGGCCGCCACGTCACCCTTCCGTACCTGACCCCACCTGATGACGTCATGCTGACGTCATCCAAAAAAAGCGCCAATAACCCAAAAAGTCCATATTTTCGCCAAAATTCACGGTTTTTGTCACTTTTACCATAAGAACTGTTTTGCTCTCCTGCATGCATATTACGACCATTTCGCCGCCAACCTGCAAAATTCGACTTAAAGACTGTGGGCGCCTGCAAATCCGCCTGCATTGGTCACCATTGCCAAAGTTTTACCAGGTATTTATCCGAGTTTCCCCTCCGCGCCTGGTTTGTGCATAATTCTCCAAAGCTAGCGTAAGAAGAGTAACAAACAGTGTAATTACCGACAAATCCCTGGTGACCAGCATTTATTTTCAATTGTTGGGTCGAAATTCACCTACAGAGCCCACATTTAGCCAAGTTTCCACCAATTAATAGTTAGTTCGCGCATTCGTGGACTTAAACCTTGCTACACTAATTCACTGTGAAAACAATCTTACTAGGCCCGGCATTTACTCTTTCAACTCCCTTGGGGAGCATTTCAATTGTTCTCACCACAATTTACCCTGTTTTTCCCTGCAATTTGCCTTACTTTTGCAAAAGTACCCCTCTGAGTTGCTCTGTCCAGTAAAACAAGTCTTAGTACAATTCAGAGTACTATTTAACCATGGAAACACCAGTGGCACTGAACATTCCACCTTTGAATGCCCCTCACAGAGAATTAGAATGGAAAGCCTTGGGTGATAAAGATTACCAGATGACTGAGTCAGTCTCAATGAATTCCAAGTTTAACATTCATATGCTAAATGAGTTGAAGGCCCAACACCTCAGTGGAGCTGATATCCTAGGAATTTGGGATTCCAATTTACCCATTTTTAACCTTCCTCAAGTCAATGTCCTTCCAGACTTGATCCATCGATGCTGTTCCAACTATGACCCATGTCAAAGAGCTGTTCTCAGCCCCTCAGGATCAGTTCTGTTCCATATCACCCCTGAGGCCATAAATGAGATGCTGCACTTTCACACTGCAAAGCCTCTAACTCCTCTCTCTATGATGGACTTGCTAAAGAAAGGGGGCAAGCTGTCCAGTGCCCAGATCATCAAGATTAATCAGCTGTTCGTTCAACCAAGCTCTGAAGCTGTCAGAACCCCTCCTATAGGGAATCAATATCTCAATGACTTGGGCAAAATGCTGGTGGATTTGATCAGTTATGTCCTGGGGTACAGGTCATGTGAGGATGTTGATGATACCATTATGGCTATGCTGTCCATATTTTCCCCTGGGATGCCTCCTGCTGCGCACTATGATTATGCTGCATACATTGCCAACAAGATTCATGAACAATTGATGAATCTAGAAAGGGAAAAGGTGTTTAGATACACTTCATACATCTATCACTTATTCTTATTCTATCAACCTGATGCTTTCCCTATTCCTCTCAAGAAGTTTGATGCTCAGGGAAACCCAAGGTCTGTGGTATTTTGGACTTCAGTCTTTCATCACATCTCCTTTTCACCATACAGCTACTGTGAATTCATAGACCTATTTATCCATCCAGCTATGACCTTGTTATTGGGTGTTCCTCCTCCAAGATTGACAGATGAGATGCAAAGGATACTCCAGCTCTCAAAGGCCTACAACATTGGTGATTGGTACTTTTACCAACACCACACAGTAATCAGAATATATGGCTGTGAGTTGAACCCTTATAGGCTGCCAAGATATGTCCCTATGAGACTCTTTGCCTTAGAGTATTTCAGGCAGTTTGGAAATGCAGACCAAGTCCATTTCCACAGCAAAAACAAGAAGGTACAGCTCAAAATCAGAAACCAGCTAGGCCCATTTCTTTACAACAAAAGGGAGGAGGGATGGAAGGAAGCAGATAGGATCCTAGAGGCCCTCCGATTGCAAACCAGTTTCCTATGGTCACCCTATGACCCTAATCATTTCATTAGCCTCAGAAGGGTTAAATATAAAATGGCCACCTATGATCACATCAGATTGCCTCATATTGAGCAATATGCCAATATGTTAAGTTGGAAAGAGGGCACTCTAGAAGAGGCTAATACTAGAGAGGAAATACTACAAAGACAGGCAAAGAATCTTGAGAAAGAAGCTGACTTGGAAACTTGTGGACAGGTTTCCTCTTCTCATCAAAGGCAACTTGGAGCAGCTGCCTCATCCTCTACAGTCCACCAGCAAGCAGCCAAAACTACTCATCAGGCTTCCAGCAAGGGTAAAGAAAAGGAGATGGAGCAGGAACAACCACCTCCTACAGCAGAACAACAAAAAGAGAAGCAAGAACAAACAGCTGAGGCCCCAAAATCCAAAGAGCAGCAGGCTCAAGAAACTGTGCCTCCTAGGCAAGAAACGACAGTGGAGGCCTCGGTGCTCCAAACTCCACAAAATGAGGAAAAAAGCAGGAAGAGGGATAGAGAGCAGGAGACTCCCCTCACCACATCCACAAATCAAGGGGAGAAAAGACAGAGAATAAATCCCCTTTCAGAAGAAGAGATGCCTATTGGGCAATCCTTGGGCATGGGCCCACCAAGCATGGAGGCATCTGCCAGTTCCTTTCAGCAGGAACAAGAAAGAACCCTTGGAGGAGAGGTCAGCTCCTCAAGTCAGCAAAGGAGAGCTGAAACAGGCATCAAGCAACAATTCATTGACATCAAGAAGAGAAATGAGCCAGTCAGGCTCCAGCTCTACAATCACTTGCTTAAGATGGCCCCTACCAACTAGTAGAGGCTTATGTTAGCTTATGACATAACAGAGGGGAAGATGACCATGAGTCATTTCATGCCCACCATGCTGCAGCCACAATCAGCTGCAGACTATATAAGAACCAACCTTGAGGTTCTTGCAAAAGACATCCACCCTATAGACCAGATAGAACTTCACAAGCAAACGGGTGAGATGGTATATTCAACACTTGTAGACAAGACCTTCTTGGCACATAAGTTGGAAAATAGCCTGAACAATACAACTGCCCAACTTGAGTTGGAGAAGGCATCCTCTCAGGCCAAAGACAACAGGATCAGGTCTTTGGAGGATATAATCATAGAGCTTGGGCATGACCCCAAGGATCCCAAAGCTATACAAGAGCTGCTAAAGCAAAGGGATGCAGCTATTGCAGCTTTAAAAAAGATGATAAAGCTCCCAGCAACCCTTCACCCTCAAACAGAAGAGGTTGCCCAGTAGAGAAAGGACCAGGATGTAGCAGCCATGCTGGTAACACTCCACAAGCAACTGGTACAGACAGAGGGAAAATTGGTAGAGACAGAGGCTGCATTACAGGCAGCCCTACAGCAGAAAGAAGGAGGCCAAACATCTCAGCCCCCTCAGCAAGTAATCAACCTTGAGGATCCCCCTCAAATTGTCACTCCTCCCACAGGGCAGACAGTGGAGACAACGCCATCAACATCGGCACCAGCACCAACATCAGAGCAGGCTCCAAGCCTTGACATGCAGAAGTTGATGAATGAAATTCAAGTCCTAGAAGCCCAGATGGCAGAGCTGAATGAAGCCAAAGAGAAATTAGCTACTCTGAATGAAAAATATGACAAGTCTAAGCAAAGTGTAGCTGAAAAGGGGAGAGAAGTGAAGGCCCTTAAGGAGAAGATAAAGGAGCTGGAGAAAGAGCTCACCCTTGACAAGGTGGTGGCTGAGGTCAAGAAAGTTTTATGGGCCAACATTGGCCAATCAATAACAGACCAATGGCAGTATATAGAGACTATTCATGAGCACATGGAGCTCATAAGCAGAGCACACAAGGAAGTCCAAAGAGCAAGGGCATCTCTAGGCAATATGCCTGAGATAGCCAACAGAATGATCAATGTTCTCAATAACCGCACAGGTCCTCAACTAGCAGCAATGGGAATCCCCAATAAAACTGAAACCATCCTACTGATAAAGAGGGTCCTCACATTGAGAAATCTGGTGCAGACCTTGGATAGAAGATGTTAGGACATGCAAACAGAAGTAAATAAGTTTGTGGAAAAATTCACAATATTGCATGATAGAGGCCTTCCCAGCTTACTGAACAGCGCAGGAAGGCTACTATCACATGAGAACTATGCAAAAAGGGTAAACACATTTGCCACTAATCAGATCACTGCAGGATCAAGCACTCCAGAGGAAGCAGGGCCTGCATCTGGGCAGAGCCTTTATGAAAAAGTAGAAAATTTGTTTTTTATTATGAATGAAATTGGACATCTGTTCGAAGTGCCTCCAAACTACTACAAATATACAGAGGCAGATGAAACCTTAGGCGCAATTTTGAGGCATCAATTGCCTACACAGGAGTGGTGGACCAGCATGATACAGTTATTACTGTAAACATCAGGCTTTCATCAAATTTTTTCATCAAAATATAAGTCATCATGTTCAGAAAATTTGATGCATTCAGTATGACTGGAAAAGACTGGGCTGAGCCAACTCAGCAAAGCAGATTCAGCCACCAAAGCAACACTGACAGCTACAGGTGACAGGGCCGAGAATGCTACAGCACGACAGAGCCATAAAAGCACTTCATTTAGAGTTAAATGCAGAACGCTCAACCGACTCAGTGGCCTCCAAAGGTCAAAAAGACTCCTGACAGAATTAAAGAGTATTCATTTTTGTATTTAGAGCAACAATAACTTCCTTATCTGCTTTCTGAAAGTCGGTAGACGTATTTATTAATCAAATGACTCAGCGGTTCAGATATTTTTGTAAAACCGATTATATATATTCCCCCTCGCATAAGCTTGCGGGGGTTGTTGATTTTCTTTTCAAGAGATCTTATGCTGTAATTATTCAGAGTTTTAATACAAAGAGCTGATGGAATTTCCAAAGTTCTGGGTTGTTTGAAGCGTTGTGGTGTGTTTGCAGAATGCTACAGGATTCCTGTATATTTCATGACACAATAAGTTTTCTTTAACCTCTTCGTTATGTATTTCATTCTTTCATCATCCATTCATGTTCTATGTTTCTCACTTTGATAGAAAAGAAAAATAATAGCTTCAAGATTTATTCATGGAATACCCTGAACTCAATCTATGCTGTTATGAATGTTTTCCTCAGTTATAGTTATGATAGTGCAATTCTTAATTGCTGCACCTTCAGACTGTAATTTTCACAGTGATCATTGTTCAGGAATTCAAGCCTGCTCCTGTGCAATATATCTCATTCTCACACCACCAGTTTAGTGGAAAACTCTTGATTGCCTTCCACTGGCTAAACATAGTTCATCATCACAATTTCAAGTTTGTTTCATGGAATATTTAAATGGCCCTGCAGTTTAAACAATCCCACTCAACATTTCAAACAACCTACAGCCACAGACTCCATTGCCCAATGGACTAAGACTGTCTGAAGATCTCATCTCAGGTATTGGAAGACATCACTCAACCAAAATTTTAAACCAAACCCTCATCACATAACTAGCCTAAGATCCTCAAGAACAAAGTTAAAAATTTTAAAGAGAGAGCCCTCTCTGATTACAGGTTGGCTAGAACCTGTAATCCAAAGCTTGGTTAGTGGTTACCCCGGCCGTATTCCCTCAGGAGTCAAAGGGAACAACCTGGGTGTTAACATGAATGGCGACTCTGCTGGGGACTGAATAAACTTTATAACCTTCTGTCTGATCCTTAATACTGTACATAAAGCTTGAACGACAGCTACACAACCTTTTGCAGAAGTATATGAAAGCTGCCTCAGTCAATCTTTGTCCGGTCTTAAGTTCCATACAATTGTGTCGTACCTGATCAGTCCTTGTCACATATCATTAGCCTCCTTGAAAATTCTCCTAAAAAGAAATTACAGAAACTGGCTCCTAAGAAGAAAACTCGTTATACAAGATCTAACCCAGACCCTGACCCATCACCTGAGTTTCAGAACCCAAACTTGATTTCAAGAATCCTTAAGAGACACAAATCAAAAGGGACTTTATCAGATTCTAGTTCAGAAGCAGGTCTCCCAACTGATATTCCAACTCTTGCTAAGGCTTCTCTACATCCTCATACCACTGGTCCACAATCTACTAGTTCTTCATCCACTTCACAAGGTATTCTTCCAACCCCCCCATCAACCACATATACCCCTGTCATCCCCTTTCCTCCACTTGTCCCATTCATCCCTATTATTCCTGTTGTCCCTCCAAACATGGCTAATAGATATGCTCCACTACAGTTACCGGCCAATCCAGCTCCTATGCCTCAAGAGTACCAAAGCAAGATTTCATATTTTGATGGTACTGGCTCTTATCCCGCCCTTCAACACACTAAGAAAATGCAGGACTACTTTGAGAACTATGAAATAGATGATGATGGGGTTAGAATGAAAATTTTTGTCCAAAGCCTAACAGGAGATGTAAGAACATGGTTTAGGTCACTTCCAGTAAACTCTATAGCTGACCCTGAAGCCCTGTATCAAACATTTATCAACAGATGGGAGAAGAAAAAGGACCCACTTCATATTTTATCTGAATACAATACAATCAAAAGAGGTCCACAAGAAACTGTCTTGGACTACTGTGCTCGGTTTAACAATGTCTACAATGCTATTCCCCAAAATCTTAGACCCCCACCAGATCTGGCCCTATATACCTTTCCTGATGGATTTGACTCAGATATGGCATATCAATTAAGAGAAAGGGCTCCCCAAACTTTAGCTGAGATGCAGGACATAGCAGTCAGTGTAGAAGCCAACCTGATAGCTAAGAGAAATAGGACAAGAACTGAGAGAAAGACTACCTTTAAAGAAGAGCCTTCAGGCTGGGATCAGAAACTGGATGCAATAATCACTGGTATGCAGAGATTAGGTGATAGAGTAGAATCAGTTGAGAGGAAGTCATCATGGGAAGCACCACAGAATAATCCTATCAGGAATCCCAATTTCAGAAGAAACCAAAATCCTAATGTTGGTAAAGCAAGTTCTGAACCAGAGATTAGACCTCCGTTCCAAGAAAATTATACAGAAGCATCCACTTCAAATGAGCAGATAGATGACACCCACATTAACCTGATGGGCCTGAATGATGATCAACAAGTTTTTCTGAGTCAAGAAGATCATAAGGATGATGACATTAAGCAGTTCCAAACCAAGTCAGGTGAGTCATTTGACTTTAAACAAGGCTATGACACAGCTGTTTATGAAGTTCATAAGCAATACAAGCTAAGGAGCAGAACTATAAATGTGACACAGCCTGAGAAAACAAAGGACACTCCACTGCCTAAGAAAGCCATTGTCACAAAGCCAATTGACAAAACTGATTCAATTACAAATGAAGTAACAATTGAAGAAATAACTGAAGCATCTCCCTCAAATCAACAACCAATGGCTACATCACCCTTGCAGCCTAATCCAAGCAATACTTCTCAAAAGATGAGTAAAAAGGACAAGCCTCAAGATCAAAATGAGACTCAAGAAGAAAACTTAACTAACAAAGAAAAGGTTGTTAAGCAAGACACCAAGACCCAACCTGAAAGACCTTTTGATTTAGAAGCTGAGATTGGAAAATTGAAAATAGCCATTCCTCTTTCAGAGCTAGCTAAGCATAACATTTACAAACAACAAATCAAGAAGTCCCTTCAACTTACTCATAATAAAGATGATGTCAATGTGTTGGATGATACCCCAGAACTGCTTTTTGGTCCAGAGGTTGATGGAAAGACAGCAGTTACAGGGATCTTACCTTTTTATGTCAGCTTGCATGTTCATGATAAGATATTACACAATGCAATGTTTGACTCAGGCGCCTCTCATAACCTGATGCCTAAATCAGTCATGGAGAGGTTGAATCTGGATATTACAAGACCATATAAGGACCTATTTTCATTTGACTCCAGCCAAGTTAAGTGTTTAGGCTTGATAAAAGATCTATGTGTGTCCCTAGTCCAATACCCAAATAAAACAATTCTAATGGATGTTGTGGTTGCTGATATCCCACCCAAGTATGGAATGCTGTTATCGAGATCATGGGGGGCTAAACTTCAAGGTTCCCTGCAATTAGACATGTCATATGCCACCATCTCTGTCTTTGGGCAACCCAAGAGGTTATACCGAGAGTCACTCATGAAATACATGGTGAGTAGTGAAGAAAAGCCTCAAAATTTCCCTATTTATGCAGTCCATTCAGATATGGACTCCTTTATTTTGTTCAATAATGATGTAAGTCCAATGGGTGATAACAAATCTATCATGCTTGAACAAGATCTACACATGAGTGAGCAATCAAGTTCCCAAGAAATCAAGATTGAGAAGACAATTGATGAGGCAATCCCAAAGGACAAACCAGATAACAAACAAGAACTCCAACTTATAAATCCAAGTCATGAACAAGATGTGGAAAATCCCCTAAATCAAGAGATCCTATGGTTCCTTGAGTTTGATGGATCAGTCAACAAATTAGGGGCAGGGGCTGGAGTGTGGATTCACAATAAACAAAGCAATCATGCACAAGGCCGGGCTTTTAGGCTTAATTTCAGGTGTACTAACAATATGGCAGAATATGAGGCCCTTCTGCTAGGCCTCAAACTGGTAAAATCATTGCAGGCCACAAAAATCTCAATCATGGGAGATTCAGACCTTATTATCCAACAAGTGAAAGGCAATTTTGTAACCAATGACAAAAGACTAAGGTCATACAGGTCTGCTACTATTGAAATACTTAAAACTTTTGCTGAATTTCAAATAACCAAAATACCCAGAACCCACAATCTTCATGCACATAGTCTAGCTACATTTGCTAGTACATGCAAATTTCCTTTTGAGCCTAACCATTGTTTTACAGCTGAGATAAAACACAGACCTTCTGTCCCAAACAATGTTAAAGACTGGCAAGTATTTGAGGATGACACACAAATAAATAATTTCTTGACATTGCAGCATGAATTTTCAGGTTTGAACATTGATGCTGATTCTGTGAAAGACACACAACCTTTGAGTGAACAGGATCAAACAACAGTATCACCCAAAACAGCAAATCAAATACTTTGTCCAACAAACTTTGACAAGGAAAAATTACAAGAACTTGAACAATGGCAGTTTGATGAAGTAGCTGGTGCAGAGGCTGAAATTATAGAGCTAAAGGATAACTTTCTACCAACAGGCCTAACTCCATTGGAGGACATTTTTGACTCAAATGATGTGCCCAGAAAACCAAAAATCCAGCCTCTTAATGCTGCCATTGAAGAATGCAACATTGGAACTACTGAAAAACCCAAAATAATAAAATTGTCTGCATCTTTACCTCCTGACCAGAAGCCTAAATACATTGACCTTTTTAAAGAGTTCCAAGATGTGTTTGCATGGAGTTATGAGGATTTAAAATCCTATGACACCTCGGTTATTCAACACACCATCCCTCTCAAGCCTAATCAAAAGCCATTCAAGCAGAAGTTGAGAAGGATCAATCCTATGCTTCTTCCCTCAATTGAGAAAGAAGTGCAAAAAATGTTTAAAGCTGGTATCATAGCACCAATCAGGTTTTCAGACTGGATTTCAAATTTGGTGCCCACAAGAAAGAAAACTGGTGAGATTAGGCTTTGTGTTGATCTAAGGAATTTGAACCAAGTATCCCTCAAAGACAATTATCCCTTACCTAAAATGGATCATATTCTCCAAAGAGTGGTGGGGGCTTCGAGGATCTCATTACTTGATGGATTTTCAGGCTTTAATCAGATCCTAGTCCACCCTGATGATCAAGACAAAACAACATTCACAACCCCATGGGGAACTTTCAAATATGTCAAAATGCCTTTTGGGTTGAAGAATGCAGGAGCTACATTTCAAAGAGCAATGGATATTGCGTTTGCTAAAGAGATTCATGACTTTCTTGTCATTTACTTAGATGACCTTACACCTTTCTCAAAATCTGACCAAGAACATCTGAAACACTTAAGACAGATATTCATAACACGTAGGAAGTATGGGATCTCCTTAAATCCTAAGAAGTATTTATTTGGTTTGGAATAAGGTAAGCTGTTAGGTCACATCATTTCAAAGGATGGCATTAGAATCGACCCAGACAGAATACAGGCCATCTTGCAAATGCCCCATCCAAGAAACATCAAAGAATTACAAGCCTTCTTGGGAAAGATCAACTTTTTAAGGAGGTTTATCCCAAACTTGGCAGAATTGATAAGATTACTAAACAACATGCTGAAGAAGGATTCAAAAGTAAAATGGACAGTAGAAGCAAATCAAGCTTTTGAAGGTATAAAATTGGCCCTTACCCAAACCCCAGTCTTAACAAGTCCTCAATTTGACAGAGAATTTATCATTTTCTCTTTTGCCTCCCAGCATACCATTGCTGCTGTCTTATTACAGAAAGACGACCAAGGAAATGAAAAACCTATTGCTTTCTTTAGTAGAGCCCTTAGAGATGCACCTCTGAAATATCAGATCATGGAGAAGCAAGCTTATGCTTTGGTCAAGGCCATCAAAGACTTTAGGATCTACATCTTATACTCCCATGTTATAGCCTATGTACCAAGTCCCATTGTGAAAGATATACTCACTCAAGAAAACTTAGAGGGTAGGAGAGGAAAATGGATTGCCAACATTTTAGAATTTGACATTGAAATAAAACCTACAAAACTGATAAAAGGGCAAGGTTTGGCTAAACTAATGTCTGAAGCAAATTTCCAAGCCTTGGATATAAACCAACTGGACAATGAACCGGAGCTGGCGACTCCAAAGATCAATGTAGCCTTTGAACAATCCCCTTGGTATTCTGATATCTGTTATGTGTTGCAAAACCTGTGTGCTCCCCCAGGATTGTCCAGAACCAAATCTAGATTTCTAAAAATGAAAGCTTCAAAATTCTGTGTTATAGATGGTAATTTACTATGGAAAAATCATGAAGGTATACTGCTGAACTGTCTGAATATGGATGAAACTAACAATGTGATGAAAGAATTTCATGCAGGTGATTGTGGTGGACATTTGTACTGGAAGTCCACTGTGGATAAGATATTAAGGGCAGGTTACTATTGGCCTACTCTGTTCTCTGATGTTAAAAAATTTGCCACTACATGTCATAAATGTCAAGTGTTTGAGGGAAAAAGAAAGTTACTTCCACTTCCCTTAAAGCCTGTTGCAACAGAAAGACCCTTTCAGCAATGGGGCTTGGACTTCATTGGGGAAATTCATCCTTCATCCTCAGGCCAACATAGATGGATTCTAACAGCCACAGATTACTTTACTAAATGGATTGAGGCTGTTCCATGTAGACAAGCAAATGATTCAACTATCATTCAGTTCCTTGAGAACAACATTCTGTCTAGATTTGGTTGTCCTGACAAGATAATAACAGATAATGCTGCTGCTTTCAGATCCAAGAAAATGGTGAACTTTTGCCACAAATTCCATATCACTTTGGGTCACTCCACAGCATACTACCCTCAAGGCAATGGTTTGGCTGAATCATCAAACAAAAGTCTCATCAACATCATTAAGAAAGTATTGGAAGAGAATAAGAAAAATTGGCATAAGAAGCTTGTAAATGCTTTATGGGCAGATAGGCTAACAACCAAGAGATCCATTGGGGTCAGCCCATATGAATTGGTTTATGGAATGGAAGCCAAATTCCCTTCATCCCTAGGGATCCCTGTCATGAAACTACTTCAAGAAAGCCAAGCTGAACCAAATGACATGCAAAGAAGAGTAAACCAAATTATATGCTTGCAGCAAACCAGAGATCAAGTGTTTAACAGAGTCCAAGTCCTATAAGAGAAGCTGAAGAAAGCCTTTGATAGAAGAACCAAGGATGAAGATTTCTTTATTGGTGACAAAGTGCTTAAATGGGATTCAAGAAGAGAAGACAAGGGTAAGCATGGCAAGTTTGACTCCCTTTGGAGAGGACCCTTTGTAATTCAAGCAGTACAAGGAAATAACACTTATTTCTTGGAAAATCTGGATGGCACTGAGGCTGAAGAGGGCCCTGTAAATGGCCGGATGTTAAAGCACTACTTTGATTACTTTCCATGTATATAGCATGGCTGTTCCCCTGTACATAATCAGTTGTATATACTATTTTCTTTCAGCATGTGAATAGCTCAGTTTAAGAAGTGTTGTATATAAGCAGAAAAAGGCCTTTATTTCAGCAAGTTCCACAATGATGGCAGATTCCAGTTCTGAAGTCCAAAGAGGAAGTTTTCAGGTTTTGAGAAGAAGTCAAAAGCCAAGGCATTCTGACCTGCTGTTCTTGGTCTTTCAAGAAGAAAAACCATCCCCAAGTGGAGCCACTGTTAGCTACCTATACCAATAGGTTTCATTTTTCATGATTGGCAGGGGAAGTGCCAATATGATCTACTTTGGTGATGCAAAGATCTCATATTCTTGTGGAAGACACATATTTACAGTTGGTTGATGCTGTCCTACTTCTGAATGGATGATCCAACAGTCTAAGCTGGGTCATGCCATGTTTCAATTTTGTGTTGTAGATTAGAGAAAGAAATCTGTCCAAACAGTTCAATCTTGGCAGATAAAGTAGTTAGGTAGAGAATGAAGGTTCCCAACTGTTTAATCTGGGGCCTTGGAAGCAATAAGGTTAGCCTTAGATAGAAAATCAAAAGAAAAAGCCAAAGGAAAAGAAAAGGCACATAAGGGTTTGCAAGTCTAAGTGCACCCTCCTTGGAGTAACAAAAAATGCTAGGCAATAGAGTGAGTAGGTAGATGGGGTTGCAGAAGCATGATTTCTTTCATATCCCTGGCCCAAGCAAAGGAAATACATGGTGCCAGTGCAGATCTCTTATTCAGCAGTTTTACAGCAATACAATGAAGCATGTCTAACTTCCTGATTATCCCCCATCACATTCCTTGCTAACATCCCAATACCACCTATGTTCATGAAAGAAAGTCAAAGTCTTTTGTTGATTCTTGTTTCATTAAGAGCCACATTTCTTGTGTAAAATTCTTTTCATTTTGATCTACTTCCTAACTAAGTTTGTTTCCTAAGAGCTTAGTATCTATCACTTCCCATTTCTATTCCCCTCCAAAACTAACTACTAACTCTATTTACACTTAATTCCCTGTGTTTCCCTTTCCCTATTATTATAACACCATGGTGTATAAAACCCCAAGAGATGTATATTCCCTCCCCTTTGGCATTATAGCCATATGCTCAAATATTGGAAAGCCATGCAGAAATAAAGTCTGGTTGCATATGGTTGTGTGAAGTCAGGGATTAAATTGACCTCTGATCAATTTAATAACCTAAGCCCCACCCCTTTTTCCCTTTGCAAACCTTTGAAAAGATTTACCCACTTTACTTGCAAAAAGGCCTTGTAAAAACCCACTTTTACCCCTAGCCCACGCTATTTGCAAAAATACATTGAAAAACCCATTTTTCCGTTGGTTTCCAAAGTCCCCGCTGGGCGCTCATTTCAAGGAATACAATAAAATATTCCGTGCCCCACTGCCGTATCGTCCTTTCGTTTTATTGACCCGTCGACCGTTGGATCTGGGCTTTCCCATCCGATGGCCCATATCCATATCGGGCGGCCCCCGATGACCGGACGTTACCTCCCGAAAAGTGTCAGAGGGTGACGTCAGGCCTCTGCCACGCGTCGCTCCCAAATCTTATCGGGAGGCCGCCTGCCAATACCACCACCGTACCATAAGCGGTCCGATGGAACCGCTTACCACCCTTCATATACCGCCTGCCCACGTCGCCGCTACGTCACGCCCACGTCATGCCACTCAGCGCCGCGTCAGCGCCCGGCCCGCCACTGCTCCGACCTGTCCGCCACCTCACCAGTCCCCGTGGACCACTCACAGGCCGCCACGTCACCCTTCCGTACCCGACCCCACCCGATGACGTCATCCAAAAAAAGCGCCAATAACCCAAAAAGTCCATATTTTCGCCAAAATTCACGGTTTTTGTCACTTTTACCATAAGAACTGTTTTGCTCTCCTGCATGCATATTACGACCATTTCACCGCCAACCTGCAAAATTCGACTTAAAGACCGTGGGCGCCTGCAAATCCGCCTGCATTGGTCACCATTGCCAAAGTTTTACCAGGTATTTATCCGAGTTTCCCCTCCGCGCCTGGTTTGTGCATAATTCTCCAAAGCTAGCGTAAAAAGAGTAACAAACAGTGTAATTACCGGCAAATCCCTGGTGACCAGCGTTTATTTTCAATTGTTGGGTCGAAATTCACCTGCAGAGCCCACATTTAGCCAAGTTTCCACCAATTAACAGTTAGTTCGCGCATTCGTGGACTTAAACCTTGCTGCACTAATTCACCGTGAAAACAATCTTACTAGGCCCGGCATTTACTCTTTCAACTCCCTTGGGGAGCATTTCAATTGTTCTCACCACAATTTACCCTGTTTTTCCCTGCAATTTGCCTTACTTTTGCAAAAGTACCCCTCTGAGTTGCTCTGTCCAGTAAAACAAGTCTTAGTACAATTCAGAGTACTATTTAACCATGGAAACACCAGTGGCACTGAAAATTTCACCTTTGAATGCCCCTCACAGAGAATTAGAATGGAAAGCCTTGGGTGACAAAGATTACCAGATGACTGAGTCAGTCTCAATGAATTCCAAGTATAACATTCATATGCTAAATGAGTTGAAGGCCCAACACCTCAGTGGAGCTGATATCCTAGGAATTTGGGATTCCAATTTACCCATTTTTAACCTTCCCCAAGTCAATGTCCTTCCAGACTTGATCCATCGATGCTGTTCCAACTATGACCCATGTCAAAGAGCTGTTCTCAGCCCCTCAGGATCAGTTCTGTTCCATATCACCCCTGAGGCCATAAATGAGATGCTGCACTTTCACACTGCAAAGCCTCTAGCTCCTCTCTCTATGATGGACTTGCTAAAGAAAGGGGGCAAGCTGTCCAGTGCCTAGATCATCAAGATTAATCAGCTGTTCGTTCAACCAAGCTCTGAAGCTGTTAGAACCCCTCCAATAGGGAATCAATATCTCAATGACTTGGGCAAAATGCTGGTGGATTTGATCAGTTATGTCCTGGGGTACAGGTCATGTGAAGATGTTGATGATACCATAATGGCTATGCTGTGCATATTTTCCCCTGGGATGCCTCCTGCTACGCACTATGATTATGCTGCATACATTGCCAACAAGATTCATGAACAATTTATGAATCTAGAAAGGGAAAAGGTGTTTAGATACACTTCATACATCTATCACTTATTCTTATTCTATCAACCTGATGCTTTCCCAATTCCTCTCAAGAAGTTTGATGCTCAGGGTAACCCAAGGTCAATGGTATTTTGGACTTCAGTCTTTCATCACATCTCCTTTTCACCATATAGCTACTGTGAATTCATAGACCTATTTATCCATCCAGCTATGACCTTGTTATTGGGTGTTCCTCCTCCAAGATTGACAGATGAGATGCAAAGGATACTCCAGCTCTCAAAGGCCTACAGCATTGGTGATTGGTACTTTTACCAACACCACACAGTAATCAGAATATATGGCTGTGAGTTGAACCCTTACAGGCTGCCAAGATATGTCCCCATGAGACTCTTTGCCTTAGAGTATTTCAGGCAGTTTGGAAATGCAGACCAAGTCCATTTCCATAGCAAAAACAAGAAGGTACAGCTAAAAATCAGAAACCAGCTAGGCCCATTTCTGTTAGTTTGACAACGAACTTCAACCGTAGTTTAGTTTTTAGTTATGTACAGTTTTCTTTGTAACGAATAGTTTTTGGTTATGTAACGGTAAATACATGAATATATCGAATGTCATGTAGAGGATATTGATCATCGAATAAAACAGATTCACATATTCAGTTTATCTTTCTTGGTCTTTGGTCTTCTCTCATTCTGTTTCTTGCTGTTCCTTCTTTCTTCCTCTGCTCTTAATTCAAGAATTTCTTTACAACAAAAGGGAGGAGGGATGGAAGGAAGCAGATAGGATCCTATAGGCCCTCTGATTGCAAACCAGTTTCCTATGGTCACCCTATGACCCTATTCATTTCATTAGCCTCAGAAGGGTTAAATATAAAATGGCCATCTATGATCACATCAGATTGCCTCATATTGAGCAATATGCCAATATGTTAAGTTGGAAAGAGGGCACTCTAGAAGAGGCTAATACTAGAGAGGAAATACTACAAAGACAGGCAAAGAATCTTGAGAAAGAAGCTGACCTGGAAACTTGTGGACAGGTTTCCTCTTCTCATCAAAGGCAACTCGGAGCAGCTGCCTCATCCTCTATAGCCCACCAGCAAGCAGCCAAAACTACTCATCAGGCTTCCAGCAAAGGTAAAGAAAAGGAGATGGAGCAGGAACAACCACCTCCTACAGCAGAACAACAAAAAGAGAAGCAAGAACAAACAGCTGAGGCCCCAAAATCCAAAGAGCAGCAGGCTCAAGAAACTGTGCCTCTTAGGCAAGAAACAACAGTGGAGGCCTCAGTGCTCAAAACTCCACAAAATGAGGAAAAAAGCAGGAAGAGGGATAGAGAGTAGGAGACTCCCCTCACCACATCCACAAATCAAGGGGAGAAAAGACAGAGAATAAATCCCCTTTCAGAAGAAGAGATGCCTATTGGGCAATCCTTGGGTATGGGCCCACCAAGCATGGAGGCATCTGCCAGTTCCTTTCAGCAGGAACAAGAAAGAACCCTTGGAGGAGAGGTCAGCTCCTCAAGTCAGCAAAGGAGAGCTGAAACAGGCATCAAGCAACAATTCATTGACATCAAGAAGAGAAATGAGCCAGTCAGGCTCCAGCTCTACAATCACTTGCTTAAGATGGCCCCTACCAACCAGCAGAGGCTTATGTCAGCTTATGACATAACAGAGGGGAAGATGACCATGAGTCATTTCATGCCCACCATGCTGCAGCCACAATCAGCTGCAGACTATATAAGAACCAACCTTGAGGTTCTTGCAAAAGACATCCACCCTATGGACCAGATAGAACTTCACAAGCAAACGGGTGAGATGGTATATTCAACACTTGCAGACAAGACCTTCTTGGCACATAAGTTGGAAAATAGCCTGAACAATACAACTGCCCAACTTGAGTTGGAGAAGGCATCCTCTCAGGCCAAAGACAACAGGATCAGGTCTTTGGAGGATATAATCATAGAGCTTGGGCATGACCCCAAGGATCCCAAAGCTATACAAGCGCTGCTAAAGCAAAGGGATGCAGATATTGCAGCTTTAAAAAAGATGGTGAAGCTCCCAGCAACCCTTCACCCTCAAACAGAAGAGGTTGCCCAGCAAAGAAAGGACCAGGATGTAGCAGCCATGCTGGTAACACTCCACAAGCAACTGGTACAGACAGAGGGAAAATTGGTAGAGACAGAGGCTGCATTACAGGCAGCCCTACAGCAGAAAGAAGGAGGCCAAACATCTCAGCCCCCTCAGCAAGTAATCAACCTTGAGGATCCCCCTCAAATTGTCACTCCTCCCACAGGGCAGACAGTGGAGACAGCGCCATCAACATCGGCGCCAGCACCAACATCAGAGCAGGCTCCAAGCCTTGACATGCAGAAGTTGATGAATGAAATTCAAGTCCTAGAAGCCTAGATGGCAGAGCTGAATGAAGCCAAAGAGAAATTAGCTACTCTGAATGAACAATGTGACAAGTCTAAGCAAAGTGTAGCTGAAAAGGGCAGAGAAGTGAAGGCCCTTAAGGAGAAGATAAAGGAGCTGGAAAAAGAGCTCACCCTTGACAAGGTGGTGGCTGAGGTCAAGAAAGTTTTATGGGCCAACATTGGCCAATCAATAACAAACCAGTGGCAGTATATAGAGACTATTCATGAGCACATGGAGCTCATAAGCAGAGCACACAAGGAAGTCCAAAGAGCAAGGGCATCTCTAGGCAATATGCCTGAGATAGCCAACAGAATGATCAATGTTCTCAATAACCGCACAGGTCCTCAACTAGCAGCAATGGGAATCCCCAATAGAACTGAAACCATCCTGCTGATAAAGAGGGTCCTCACATTGAGAAATCTGGTGCAGACCTTGGATAGAAGATGTCAGGACATGCAAACAGAAGTAAATAAGTTTGTGGAAAAATTCACAGTATTGCATGACAGAGGCCTTCCCAGCTTACTGAACAGCGCAGGAAGGCTACTATCACATGAGAACTATGGAAAAAGGGTGAACACATTTGCCACTAATCAGATCACTGCAGGATCAAGCACTCCAGAGGAAGCAGGGCTTGCATCTGGGCAGAGCCTTTATGAAAATGTAGAAAATTTGTTTCTTATTATGAATGAAATTGGACATCTGTTCGAAGTGCCTCCAAACTACTACAAATATACAGAGGCAGATGAAACCTTAGGCGCAATTTTGAGGCATCAATTGCCTACACAGGAGTGGTGGACTAGTATGATACAGTTATTACTGTAAACATCAAGCTTTCATCAAATTTTTTCATCAAAATATAAGTCATCATGTTCAGAAAATTTGATGCATTCAGTATGACTGGAAAAGACTGGGCTGAGCCAACTCAGCAAAGCAGATTCGGCCACCAAAGCAACACTGACAGCTACAGGTGACAGGGCCGAGAATGCTACAGCACGACAGAGCCATAAAAGCACTTCATTTAGAGTTAAATGCAGAACGCTCAACCGACTCAGTGGCCTCCAAAGGTCAAAAAGACTTCTGACAGAATTAAAGAGTATTCATTTTTGTATTTAGAGCAGCAATAACTTCCTTATCTGCTTTCTGAAAGTTGGTAGACGTATTTATTAATCAAATGACTCAGCGGTTCAGATATTTTTGTAAAACCGATTATATATATTCCTCCTCGCAGAAGCTTGCGGGGGTTGTTGATTTTCTTTTCAAGAGATCTTATGCTGTAATTATTCAAGTTTTAATACAAAGAGCTCAGATGGAATTTCCAAAGTTCTGGGTTGTTTGAAGCGTTGTGGTGTGTTTGCAGAATGCTACAGGATTCCTGTATATTTCATGACACAATAAGTTTTCTTTAACCTCTTCGTTATGTATTTCATTCTTTCATCATCCATTCATGTTCTATGTTTCTCACTTTGATAGCAAAGAAAAAGAATAGCTTCAGGATTTATTCATGGAATACCCTGAACTCAATCTATGTTGTTATGAATGTTTTCCTCAGTTATAGTTATGATAGTGTAATTCTTAATTGCTGCACCTTCAGACTGTAATTTTCACAGTGATCATTGTTCAGGAATTCAAGCCTGCTCCTGTGCAATATATCTCATTCTCACACCACCAGTTTAGTGGAAAACTCTTGATTGCCTTCCACTGGCTAAACATAGTTCATCATCACAATTTCAAGTTTGTTTCATGGAATATTTAAATGGCCCTGCAGTTTAAACAATCCCACTCAACATTTCAAACAACCTACAGCCACAGACTCCATTGCCCAATGGACTAAGACTGTCTGAAGATCTCATCTCAGGTATTGGAAGACATCACTCAACCAAAATTTTAAACCAAACCATCATCACACAACTAGCCTAAGATCCTCAAGAAAAAAGTTAAAAATTTTAAAGAGAGAGCCCTCTCCGATTACAGGTTGGCTAGAACCTGTAATCCAAAGCTTGGTTAGTGGTTACCCTGGCCGTATTCCCTCAGGAGTCAAAGGGAACAACCTGGGTGTTAACACAGAAGATCAAGGCAGTCTGACCTGCTGTTCTTGGCTTTTCACAAGGAAAAGCCATCCCCAAGTGGAGCCACTGTTAGCCTCCTGTTACAACAGGTGTTCATTTTTCATGATTGACATTTTTACAGGCCAAATATGTCATACTTTGCAAGCTGCAGTGTTCGATATTTCCAGAAGAGACCAAAGAAGAAAGCCATGAAGGGTGCTAGTCCAAATGCCACTGCTGTATTCCAATTTTGATGAATTGTTCCAGTTTTGAAAAGTTCTTAAAGGGAGGTCCAAACAGTCTAATCTTGGTCTCCCTGGGTTTCAATTTCTTGTTTTAGACTATAAAGAATGATATCTGTCCAAACAGTTTAATCTTGGCAGATCTGTAGATAGGTAGAGAATCAAAGGAGCCCAACTGCCTAATCTGGGTCCCTGGCAGAAATAAGTGTAGATTCAGATAGCAAACATTCAAAAGAAAAATTGTAAATCTGGGTCTACAAGTCTAAGTGCACCCAAACCAAAAAGAAGAAAAAATGTTAGGTGAGTAGGCTGGGTAGGTAGTTGTAAGGTGGCAGAATGATGATTTATGATCAATTTTGTGTTATAAAGTGTTTTATCTATTTAGATCACAGTTATCAGGCAGTTTTCATCTAGAGGAGCTCAAGTTGGACATCACTAACTCCCCTTTCTTCTAATTCCCCAAGTCACTCACTAATTTCCCCAAAGAGGTCAAGATCTGCTTGGTTCCTCTTAGTTTCATCATTTTCCATGTCATTCGTCTTAGTGAGGATCTGCCTCACTCAAGGATTCTTTATTTCTCATCTATGAGTCACTTTTCCCTCGAAAATTACCCTAAGGTCCCCCACCTTAGCGCCTGCTTATCATCTCCATATTAACTACTAACTCTAGTATATAACTCCCTATCAGTTTTCCCCTTCCCCTACTAAAACTATGTATATAAAACTTCCCTATGTAAATATCCCCTCCCTGGCAATATAGCCATATTTCTTCTTAGTTAGGGAAAAAGCAGTCTATCTGGGGTTGTTTTTAGCCTATCCGTGTCATAGCAGGAGTTAGATGACATCTGGTCATGCTAACAACCTCCTCCCTAGCCCTAAAACCTTCAAAAAACCCATATTCCGCCCCTATCCCTAAGTCCCAAGTGTAAATATATTAACCCGTGCTCATTAAGCCCATAAACCCGTTTTCCTAAGTCTAAACCCCCACCAGCGCGCATATTAAAACGAGAATATTCGCCGGATCCCCGCCCTTATACCTCTGCCGTTTCACATTCATCGCCAACCATTAGATCGCCCGCCCCACAGATCTACAGTGGGCAGGTCCGTCCCATCTCCGAACCGCCCAAAGGTTAGCGTCCAGGAGATGGGCGGTATTACCGCCGTACTCCCGCCACGCATCGCCTTCTGGGCTGTGGCGGAGCCCCCTCCACCGAAACCACCTCTGTCCAAAGGCGGTGCGCCCCAAAACCGAAAACCGCCTCCTGCCCAGTGACGTCACTTGCTCGCGTCACCCCCCTGCCCAGTCACCATGACACGTCATCCGCCTGCGTGGCCTCTTGCCACTGTACTACCGAGTCACCCTGCCACGTCCCTACCACATCATTAGACCCGCCGTACTGCCACGTCACCTCCGTACATGTTGACGTCATCGCTGACATCCCTCGCCGTACAAGGTCCCACCCACTGACATCATGCTGACGTCATCAGCAACTTTGGTGCGAAGGCCGAAAATCGCACTCTGGAGCCCCGGAATCAGTTTCTGAGGCAGTTTTTAATGCGCGATTTGCGCCTATTTGGATAAAATAGGCCTGAATGGGGAATCTTGTCATCACGCAACCCCCAGCAAGCCCGAAAGGCGCCGAATGACCCGTTTTTCTTCGCGAAGCATGCAAAAAGGAGCAGAAGACAATTTTAGAGGAAACAGAGGCCAAACAGTGGCCATTAATTTTTTATTAGACCCACAGCAAAGGAGAGAAGCGACCCAATTCATTTGTCAGAGAGTATCAGAGGAAAGAGAAGCAGCAAAGTGTACCAGTTAAATTGTTTAAAAGAAACCTTCAGTTCCCAAAGCAGGTTAACATTTAATGGCCGCCAACAAAGTCAAATCAGGTGGTGAAAGCCCATCCCACCTCTCAAATCACAGTTGAAGCATTTAAGGACACCGAACTACAATGGAGCAGAGACCCATGCACAGTTATTGCAGAGACAACTGCACCAAGCCACCGAGGACAACACATTTACTCAGTCCCCATACGGCGGCCCTCAGCGCAGCTCAAGATATTTTATGCATTTATTTCTGGATGGGATTAGGTTAAAGTAATCATCTTTCCTCCAGACCTGTTTAGGTCAAACTGTAAATAAGCAATTTTGAAGAGTTTTCCCTATATATACCACCCTCTGCACTGTTTTAAGGGTTGGTCGATTGATAATTCTCACTAGAGACTCGCACTGTATACCTGAGAATTTTTCTATAATCAAAGACTGCTGAAGAGTTTGGAGTATGACTGTCTGATGTGTTGATTTCTGAAGACTGAATGTGGAATTCCTGTGCTGCAGCCTGGAACAATAAGTGCATCTTACCTTTGTTTTATTGTTAACCACTATCTAAATAGCAGGAAGAAAGATTAGCTTAGAATTTGTTTACAGCACTCTATGCTCAATTTCTGTTGTTTCTGTATGTTTTCATCTGAATGAATTGGTAATGAATGTGAATTCCTTCTGGCTCATATTTACCCTAATTCACATGTGTTCGCTAATTATCTGGGGATTCTTTACTGCCCCTAGGTAGAGCTCTGTTATCTCCTTCTGTTAAGCTGAATGAGAGATTCTTGATTGCCTCTCATTCCTTAGCATTCATTCCATCCTTTAAACCTGAAACGTTGTTTCATGTGCAGCTACCTTGCTCCATATATCTCTCATGTGATCAATAAAACACACCACCAGTCTTCCTCCTCGACTCCATGCCCAATGGTTTGAAACTTATCAGACTATGCTTTGCCTCTCTACCCGAAGACATCAATTTTCCCACCAAAATCAAAACAAAAACCCTCAAGCCCAATACCTAGCCTAAAATCAATTTCAACAAATCTGAATCATAAAGAGAGAGCCCTCTCTGATTGCAGGTTGGCTAGAACCTGTAGTCCAAAGTTGGTTTGTGGTTACCTCGGCCGTATCCCTTTATTACAACCTGAGGGACAACCTGAGTGATAACAGGATCATAGAGAGTTTGGAAGGTCTGCTGTAATTTATCACATACAGGTTCAAATGGAACTTGACAGATTCCTACCAGCTCTTCTTCTTTTTCTTTGAATAATTCAGATGATTCAAAACAAAAGGGCAAGGAACCAACTTGGATTTTTGATCATATGTTGCTGCTTCCACGCCTTTTTCTGCTATCTGATGTTCAATGGGATTCTGGGACTGCAAATTTATATATGACAAATTTTGAACAAAGGTTTGATTGCTTTCCAGATGGTCAATACCAAGGCTTGTTGATATTTGATTTTTTGTAGCATGATAGTTATCTCTGTTAAACTGAAAAGACTCAAAACAAAATGGTAAAGTTCCTTCACTTATTTCAAAATTTTCTGCACTTTCCTCCTCATTCTTATTGCTGAAGTGAACGAGCTAATTAGTACCTTGAATCTGTTGAACCTGAATCTCTTTGTCTTTGCCCAAATTATCTTCTGATTCGTCTACAAGGTTATTTTGGATCTGAAAAACATAGTCATCATCATATTGATCATATTTGGGCACATTATTAAAAGAAGCCATATTATCGAATGCACATAGTAAATTAGGGGATTGCTCCTCCACACATTGTTCTGTGAATCTGTCTTCTAATCTATGGTTGGTTGAATTGGTAAAAATCTGTTCAGAAATGTCAACCCTTTCTTCTTGTGGAGCAAAAGTGTCATGGTGATCTAAACATTCAACTTTCATTGTGATCTTCTGCTTTAATTCCTCTGCTTTCTTTATCAAGATATCAAGTTCTTCCTCTTTTTTTGCTTTCAGCTTCCTCTCCCTAACTTTTAGATTAACCTCTACATCCACTGCCATGTTCTACATCTGTTGCATAGTGGAGGGGTTTCTCTCTCTCAAATGAAATTCTATCTCTGGATCAAATGCTGTTGGATAATGCAGTAGAGCCAAATTAGGGGGAGGTTTTATATTTAATGGCATTGAATGAAAAATTTGATTGAATCTGTCTGAAAATTGTTGTACTGTCTCATCTGGATGTCTTTTTAACTGATTATATTCTTCTATGATCATGAGGAGATTGACTTTGATTATCCATCTATCAAGGAAGAGTTTGAGAAATTGTTCAAGATTTGAGATGCTTGCGTGAGGCAGAGTTTTGAACCAACTCCTGACTTTGCCTTGCGAAGAAAGAGCGTAAAGCCTAATACTAACATTCTCAACATCCACTTCAAATAAGTTAAGATAATCTTCAAAAACTTGGACATGCTTTTGAGCAGTAACTCCATTCTCTCCATCAAATCTTGGGAGATAGTCAGGATGATTTTTAGGCAAAGGATTGAGCATGGGAGGCAAAATGAGAGGTTTATATCTATCAGGAACTTTATGAGGCACAGGAGTATGTATAGGGATTGAATGGTTGGGCTCGATATGAACAGGGGTAGGATGATTTGCTTTGATACTTGTTTCCTCCTTGGCTGTATGATGATGTTCAACAGCATTTAAAGGCTGCTATTATAATGTGCAAGGAGGGATTTCCTCAACATTTTCAAAAGGCAAATCATAAAAATCAAATTTAAACTCGTACTTAAAATACAATATACACAGCAAAATTTTATGGAAGAGAAAGAACATGACCTCTTGGATAATAATCTGGGTCAACAGCCTGATCTGCTCATATATTTCTTTTGGGTTCATTTCTCCAGTGGATTCTTTATTATGAGGATGATGTGGAGTCGCCAGGTGGATAAACTAACTTTGAAGGGTCTGATCTCTGTCCACCAACACAGACCAGAGCTAAATATGGAATAAACTAAAAAGGGGAATTTTCTTCAGGAAACAAAATATTTTGAGATTTTATGAGAATTTTTGATTTTTTGGGATTTTTCAAAACAAGTTTAAGATTTATTCGAAAGGAAAACTGATCAAAAATGGGGATTTACAGCAATAAACAAATGATTTTCCCCAGTGGAGTCGCCATTATGTTATCACTCAGGTTGTTCCCTTTGACTCCCAAGGGAATACGGCCGAGGTAACCACTAACCAATCTTTGGACTGCAGGTTCTAGCCCACCTGCAATCAGAGAGGGCTCTCTCTTAATGATTTAGCTTTGTTGATGATGATTTTAGGCTAGTTATTGAGTTCAAGGGGTTTTGTTTAAGTTTTGGTGGGAAAGATGATGCTTCCAAGTAGAGATGTAGGTATAGTATGAGAATTTCAAACCATTGGGCATGGAGTCAAGAAGTAGGACTGCTGGTGTGTTTTCTTGGTCACAGAAGGAATATGGAGCAAGATAGCTGCACATGAAACAACATTCAAGCTAAATGGAGATGGATTGAAGGTTAAGGAATGAGAGGCAATTAAGAATCTCTCTTTTAGCTTAACAGAGGGAAGGTGAATGAGCTCTATCTAGGAGCAGTAAAGAATCCCTAGATAACTGTCAAACATGGGTGAATTAGGGGAAATATGAGCCAAAGGGAATTCATATTCATTACCAATTCGGATGAAAACATAAAGAAACAACAGAAATTGAGCACAGAGTGCAGTTAAACAAAGTCTAAGCTATTCATTTTTCCTGCTATTTTAGATGGTGAAATATGTATGATATGAGCATATATAAATGGAAAACAGAGGTAGGAAACACTTATTGAGTCATGTTGCAGCACAAGAATTCCATAATTCACTCTTCAAAACATTAATAACACAACAGACAGTCCATCTTCCAAACTTTCAGCAGTCTTTGATTAAAGAAATCATCAAACATACAGAGCGAGTCTCTAGTGGAGCGAATCAACCAACCAACCCTCTAAACAGTAAATTAGGGTGGTTTATATAGAGAAAATTTCAAAAATATCTATTACAGTAGACCTTAAACAGGTCTGAGGGAAACAAGTTTTTTAACCTAATCTTGTCCTGAAATTAATGCAAGAAAATATCTTTGAGCTGCGCTGGAGGCAGCTGTATCAAAATGAGTTAATATGGTGTCCTTATGGCTCTGTGCTGTTCATTTAGCCATAACTGTGCTTTGGGTTTTGATCCCCTGCTCTTGAGTGGTTTTGAGGTGCATTAACTGTGATTTGAGAGCCTTAAATGGCTTCACCGCTTTCTTTGACTTTGCTTGGGGGCCTTTAATGTTCACCTGCTTTAGTATTGCCAATCTGATACTCTTTGCCGCTTCACTGATACTCTTTGATTTGAACAGGGAATATTTCCTCTGATACTCTTTCACAGTCGAATTGGGCCGCTTTCACTTCCTTGATGTGTTTGAAACTGTCAAATCGCCCTTTTTCTGCCCTTTCAAGGCAAAAATGGCTGCTACAAATGATTTTTGTGGCCTTTGGAATGATATTGGCGCTGGCCAATCTGAATATGAATATAAATGAAGAAATCCTATCAAATTGCGAATTTTTGGGTTTTGCAGGTAGTCGAGCCATAGGAGGCCCTTCATTTTGACCAATTTTTCTTAGCAATGTGCGATTAGAAAACTGCATCAGTATTTCATTCCGGGCATCCTTTGCTGCGATTTTCGCCTTTCGCGCCTTTTCGGTGATGACGTCAGCATGACGTCAGCGGTGGGTCCCAGTACGTCAGGGTGATGTGGCAGGGTGACGTGGCAGTATGGCTGGGTGATGATGTGGCAGTACTGTGGCAGCGACGTGGCACAGGACACAGTGGCGGGAGGCTGGCGCAGGTTGATGACGTCATGAAGACGTGACACTGACATCATTTGACAGAGGGCAATATCCAGTTTTCCCCGCACCACCTTTGAGCATGGGCAGTATTGGGAGAGGGGGCTCCAAACACGCCAGGAAGGCGACACGTGGCGGGGGTACGGCAGGGAAAACCGCCCATCCCCCGGACATTAACCTTCGGCATATCGGTATATGAAAACACCCGCCCACCGTTGGATCTGAAGTGCTGGGCATTGGACGACTGGCGGGTTAATGGGGGTGGCGTGCAACTTTGGAACGGGGCCCACGCGAATATTAAAAGACAATATGCCGCGGGAGGTCCAAAACCTTGGTTAATGTGGGTTTTATGTGTTATGCGGGGGTAACGTTCAATGTTTAATTGAAACTTTTTAAACAACGGACCTTAAACAGTGAGCGCAAAATGGTAGAACAGTAAGGTTTTAAGGGTAAAGGGGTGGGCGATGGTTATTAATTTAACCAGGGGTTAAACTAACTCCAAGTTTTTAGGACGCGGAAGGGTTAATAGTAGTCCCAGATGGACTATTATTTCCCAGAACTGTATGTACATAGCTATAGTGCTATAGGGTGGGATATGTAATATTTTTGGGATTTTATATAGTTTTTGTAGCAATTAGGGATGGGAAAGTAGCTAGGGAGCTATATAAATAGAATTAGAAGTTAATATGGGTTTGTGAGGTGAAGGGGTAGGGGAGAGGCTAAGTTTATGAAATGAAACTCAGACATCAGGATGGGAAGGGATGTGGAAGAGTGATTTTTATACAAGAAATGTGGCTTCTTTTCATTGAAGAAAGTCAAAGCTTGACTTAGTATTTTTACAAAAATGAAGTTAAAGCAGGACTGGTTGGGTAGATCCCAAAGTCCTCAAGGGGGTGTTAGTAAGAAACTTTTGAGGGGGAGGGTGAAAGGGAGTTAGACATGCTTCCAAAGTTCTGCCATTAGAAAACTGCTTCAAACTTGTGATATGAATAGATATGACACTTGAAAATATGAAATGGATTACAAGCCATGATTCTGCAACCATGAAACTACTTACCCGACCCACTTGCGTAGCATTTCTCTTCTTTTTGGTTTGGGTGCACTTGAACTAGCATACCCAACTTTTCATTCTTTTCTTCTTGCTGTCCTCCTATCTAAATCTACACTTATTGCATCCAGGAGCTCCGATTAAGCTGTTGAGCACCCAAGATTCTCTACCTATCTACAAATCTGCCAAGATTAAACAGTTTGGACAGATATTCATCTCTATATTCTAAAACAAGAAATTTAAACCTAGGGAAGCCTAGATTAAGCTATTGGGCCTTCCCTTAACTGTGAAATCTTTCAAAAATGGAACTTTTGCAGCATGGAAAAGATGAACATTTTTGGCACTTCCACTGTCAATCATGAAATATGAAACCTATTGGTATAGGAAGCTAACACCTGTTGTTAGACTTGAAGCCATAAGAATGTTCCTTGCTCTTTCTAGCTTTCAAAAATTCAAAGTATACCAAATGGATATAAAATCTGCCTTTCATAATGGAGACTTAGAAGAAGAAGTATATATTGAGCAACCAGATGGATTCATCCTTGGAAATGATCCAAAACTTGTATGCAGATTCAGAAAGGCTCTCTCTGGTCTAAAACAAGCTCCAAGGGCCTGGTATTACCATCTTGACAAATACCTCCATCAACAAGGTTTTTCAAAAGAATCAGCTAATAGCAATCTATATACAAAGATTGACAATGATAAATTGCTAATAATTGTTGTGTATGTTGATGATATCATTTTTGGTAGCAATGAAGAAGCCATGAGTCAAAAATTTGCTTTGGTAATGCAAAAAGAATTTGAAATGTCTTTGCTTGGTGAGCTCACATATTTTCTTGGTTTACAAGTTCAACAAAATAAAGATGGTATTTTTCTATCACAAACCAAATATCTCAAGCAGATCTTGAAAAAATATGGCATGGAAGATTATAAACCAGTATGTACCCCTATGGTAACAGGATGTAGTCTCAGTTCAAATGATGAATCAACAACAGTACATCAACCTACCTATAGATCCATGATTGGCAGTCTGCTTTATCTAACAGGTACTCGACCAGACATCATGCATGCAGTGGGAATAGTTGGAAGATTCCAAGTGAATCCAAAGGAATCACACCTTCAGGCAGTCAAAAGGATTTTCAAATATCTTCAAGGAACACAAAACTATGGTTTATGGTATCATAGAGATACAGATCTTACACTTCATGCATATACAGCTGCAGATTTGGCAGGAAGTGTGGATGACAAAAAAAGCACTAGTGGTGGTGCATTCTATATGGGTTCCAGATTAGTTTCTTGGTTCAGCAAGAAACAAAGTTCAACTGCATTATCTACAGCTGAAGCAGAATATGTGGCTGTTGCATCTTGCTGTACACAACTCCTTTGGATGATGTAAACATTGCAAGACATTCAGATTACATGTACTCCACCCATCTTCATTTTATGTGATAATACAAGTGCAATCAATATTTCAAAGAATCTAGTCACACATTCCAAGACCAAGCACATAGCTATCAAATATCATTTTCTTCGTGAACAAGTGCTTGAACAAAAGGTCAAATTGGTGTACGTTCCCTCCAAAGAATAGGTTGCTTATATATTCACCAAACCACTACCCAGAGAGACATTTGAATATCTCAGACATAAGTTGGGAGTAGTTGATGCATCATCTTGCTGTTGAAACATATCTGTTTCAGAGAAAAGTGGTTGTACGCGATTTTCATGAAACGTATCTGCGTACATATGCAGGTTACTGTGAACACAGTTGCGTATATGTTGGTTTGAAGAAAAATAGTGGGCCAGACTCAGGATGAAAGGAGTCTGATATGGGTCTGACAATAATCTCTGGCACAGGTTCAGGGGGAGCATATACTTCTAATAATGCATTGTTGGCATTATCTTAGAAGATCTTGGTACAAATTCACAGTTGTTTTGTTTCAGGTGGAACAGGTTCAGGGGGAGATCATGGTTGCTGGTCTGGATGGTGATTGACAGATGCTGCTGATGATAGTTGCTGATAACTATCATAGTCTTGTTTTAGATATTTTGTCTCTATGTCATGTATGTCTTTTATTATCAAGGTCATGAAACGACCTATTTTGTTTCCCCACTATGCATGGGATGGATGATGTAATGTTCTTGTTTTGTCATGTATAAACATTTCGTATATCCCCACTTGGTTGGGAGATGGATGTATGTATGAGCCTTTGGTGATAGGAAGGTCATTTATGATGTATAGAGCCATGTTCTTCTTGTAGAACATATTTTTGCAGACCTTGCTTATAGTCAAGGGGATCATGGAAAACACACTTTAGCATATCAAAGATTTCAGCATGTACTCAGGGGAAGCATAACCCTTTGCCCTTGATGAAAAAGCGGGAGAGTGACTTGGGGTTGCCATCAAGTCCAAAGGGGGAGATTGTTGACATTATGACACATATTGGGTGCTATGACACAGGTGTTGTCCTTGATGGAAACTCACTTAGATGACAGATCAGTTCAGGCTCACAAAATGAAGAAAGAAAAGAATATGCAGGTTCCCCATTGACCAAGTCACGTATACACGCGTGTTCACTGACCAAAAAGTGCGTATAGTGTACAAACGCACTTTCACGGAAGGAAAGGCGCGTACATGTTGGAAAACTTGGTTTTGGCCCATGGTATTTGGTCCATGGTATTGTGATCCATGGTATTGGTCCAAGGTATCTTGTCCGAAGTGTTGACCTTAGGTATTTGGTCCAAGGTATCTTGTCCGAAGTGTTGACCTTAGGTATTTGGTCCAAGGTATTGATTCTAAGTGGTTTTGGACCATGGTATTGTGTAAGGCCTAAGATTATAAAAGGAGGAGAATATCATTAGGAAAAGGCACTCAATTATTGAATATCTTATGAAGAGCAAGATCGATAATACACATTATTAGGCATAGCTGGATCTGAATTAAGGATGAACCTCATTTCTTGAAGAAGGATAAGATCTATTGATGGGTCAAGATCTTAAGGCTTGAAGTGAAGTATCTTTGTGTGGTTTTGATCTTTTATCTGAATAATTAGCGCATGTCGTAATCTATAAATATGATGATATGGGTATAACTGATGTCTGAATAGTTGTAAAGGTTAAAACATCTCTTACAGATCTGTATGCAGGTTCACTATAGCAAAGGTGCATATACATGCTGGTTCTGCATATCAAAACAGCGTATACGCAGGTTCTCCTTGTGTAAAGTGCGTATGCACGCAGTTTCAACACATTGAAGTAGCGTACACCTCATAAAATATATTTTAGCTACTTATGTTTGTTGTTGCAGTGTTCTGGGTTCTGGCTTGGGTTCTGGTTACTGTTACTATATTTTGGTTACAACATTATGAGAAGTGATTGTTTGATTCAGTTTTTATTGGTGCAAAGGAGATTGGTTGATGCAGATATATTTGATGTTTGATTGATGTTATTGATGGATCCAGTCTGAAAATTTATGAAACGTGGTCCCTAGAAGAAAAGAGAAGGTTGTAGCCTTTTATAGGTCAACACCTACGTACTAGTACATCAGCTGGTACAAGAGCTAAGGGGGTTGTAGCTCCCTTCCAAGAGAAGCTGGAGAATGAGAGAAGGTTGTAGCCTTCTGCAGGTAGAAGCCTGCGTACTAGTACAAGACTGCACCAGTACAAAATATTGTAAAAAGAAGTTTCTTATTAAAAGGAAGATAGAGACAATTGTAGCAGGTGGTTTTCACCCACATTGGGTTTCCACCTTATATCTTGTGTTCATATGTGTGATTGTCTGCTCTGTTTTTACTGCTCCTGGTTACTGTTTATATGGTTCTGATGCACAGATTAAAGATCAACATATGAAGAATTAACTAAATTATAAGTTTACAGGATATACGCTTGTTGCCTTATATACAGTTGCATATACACGCAAGTTTCATTAACTGAAGTAGTGTATATGAATCAGAATATGGAAATGAAATATTATTAACTTTCTAATACTGATTCACCCCCCATCTCAGTATTATTTCCAACACGGGGTCCATAATTAGTGGTTTTGGACCAATTACGTGTCACACTATCGTGATTTCGCACCCCCCCACTCATTCCACTTACCACTCCATAGGCCCTTCGAAAAGTGGTTTTCACTTTCCAATAAACCACCCCTCCATTGTGACCGTTCACTAATCCCACTGCTTAGCGACGCCACCTTGTCCCATCCTCCTATCACCTCCATTCCCACGCTATACCGTTGCACATTTAATTCGCTGGATCATTAGCCAACGAACCCATGCCACTTCAGGCCACTCCAATGGGGATTCTCCGAAACTACAAATGCATCATCTCACCCATTTACCTATTTTTGAATATGTTCTCTTTTTCTCACAGGAGAAGGTGAAGGCCCGCTCAAGTATACACAGTGAAACAATAACACTGTTGCAAAAAGTTGCACTTCTCTGTGTTTAGAAAACATCCCCCTTCTTGAATCCCATTTTCTATTCATCCCCTTGCTATTTTCCCTCTCTGACTTCCCTTTTCTTCTCATTCCTTTTCTGTTACAGTTCACCTGCAAATTCAAAAAACAGACCAAGTTTAAAAATTTGCAGAAGACAACCATGCCACCGAAGAGGAAAGAACAAGAGTTGTTCAATCCAATGGTGCACCCACTAGTGGACTTGGACCATATTCCACTTGCAGACAGAGATTTCAAGATACATGAAACCATATCTGAATTTGATCTCTTTGACATCTACTACTGGTGGGAGGACAAATTTGTTGATGAAATGGATGATATAGGACTTTAGGATACAAATTTGCCTTTCTATATTTTTGCCAAAACCTATAGCTGCCTAGAATTGATTAGAAAATGTCAGTAATGTTATAACCCACAGGAAAGGGCAGTAATAGCCCCAACAAGAGACATATTGTTTACCATTGATGCTAAATCTTGATGCAGGAGCATCCAGCTCAGCAATTTCATTGTATTCTAGTTAACTTAGGGGGTCTTGTGTTTTCAAGGAAGTTGGTTTCCTGAATATTAAATTAATGTAATTATTAAGGTTTTGAGTAATTTTAATGAGAGATATTAAGAATAGGATTTAATTAAGTATTGTGAGGCATATTTGTAAATGTTCTCGAATGTTGGGGAACATGAGAGAATTAGGACAGTTGAGAGTTCATAGGGATTGATAGGTCTGGAAATTAATTGTAAAAGCTTAGATTAGGAATTAGTTGATGATTTTGTGGATTAGAGAGGATCCTTAGAGATAAAGAAGAGATTTTAGGATTTTGTTGAGAAGGTTATGGATCTAAACCAGGAATTGGTTATAGAATCCTTTTGTATAAATGTAAGCCTAAAAGGCATAGAAGAGGGTTAGCTAGCTAGGAGTTAGAGAGTGAGTTAGTTAGATAGGGTTGATTGTAAGCCTATGGGTAGGAAAGGAAAAGGCCACTGATAGTGAAGATCAGGCCAGAAAGGAATCCTTTTGTAATTATTTGTTTATTAATACAGATAACTCGATTTCTGAGTTTGTGTGGTGTGAATGGAGTAATTGAATGAATTGTGTGTGAATTAGAAGTAATTCTGCATAACATAGGTTTGCAGGTGTGCAGAACTAGAGATGAAGTGCAGAGAAGTGTGTTACGAGTTTATACACAGACAGTATTGGAGAAACCTTAATGTTACAATGAAGGTATACTGTAAGGGTTCTTAAAACCTAAAGGAGTTACGTAACAAACACGTAAAGGTGCAAAGGAATGAAGAACGAAGCTGAAGATCAGAATCAGAACAGTTGAAGATCAGAAGGTGAGAACAAATACAAAGGCATAAACTCGAACAAATGGACTATTACATAGTAAGAAACAAAAGAATGTAGTAGCAAAGCACAGTCATTGGATCAATCAGATCAATGAATGAGAGTGATGGAGATAGACAACTAGGATTAAGTTGCGTAGAATAAAGTTAAGAAGATGGATGGTGGAGATTAAAACCACGTGCAGAATAGTGGAGCGGTATACGCAAACAGTAAGCAGTATCTCGCGCAGTCTACGGAAATAGTAAGTGGTATCTCATGTGGTCTCAAAGCGGTAAGCGGTATTTATAAAATTCACGCAATTACCTTCAGCAGGTGACACGTAGCACATGGTGGAAAGAGAAAACCACTTTTCTCATGTGCTATCGGTCTAATATTGATCGTGCATGTGATATGCGCAAGATTACACGATCACCGTTAGATTAAGGTAGAAGGAATAAACAGTGGAGATTTAATGCGCTAAGGAGTCAGTCTGAAGAAGTGAGCAGACAATGTGATAACCATCAGATCGAGGAGACAGATCAACAGTGCGGATTGAATGCGATAAAGGGAGCATTGGTATACGTGCAAAGGTCCGTGGAATGGCGGAAAGGTAAGGTTTAAGTTGGTTTATGGAATATTTCTATTATAGGAGAGTTATAATAGAAATGAGCAGAATAATGTATTATGGGTTAAGTTGAGTTTAACCAAAGTCTAAAGACCATGGTATGGTTGATAAGTGCGGTTGACTAAAATCAAAGTCAAAGCTTATATGATATTTTGTTACCGTGGGTAATAAAAGAAATAGAAGGGTTGAGTTATAAGGATTAAGAATTAACCAAAGGTTATGAAGTGTTTTGCTCAAAGGTTTATTAAAGTTAAGACTTTGGATAAGTTAAATCAAACATTTCCGCATAGAGTTTAATTAAGAACATTAAACTTTGGTTATAGAGGGTTTTCACCATGGATCACGTGATTAATCTTGGGACACGCATAGTGTGACATGCAATTTGAATTTGCATACTGTTGGTATATGCGGCTTAGGCTGCATCATTATGGTGTTTGCAGCTTAGGCTGGCATCATTTGGTATCAGAGCAAAACAAGGAGATTCTATGTGTAAAATTTCTTTGAGAAACTTAGAATAGAGTTATGTTTTGAAGGTGTGTATATAGGTGAATGGTGATGAAAGTAGGCAAGAGGACATGAGATTTTAAATTTGAAAAATAGTAGACACATGGAGATAAAGTGTAGCAAAATAATGTGAGAATTCGCAGATGCAAAGAAACATAGAACAATCCATTCAAAGTGCAGAAGAATGGTAGAACAAGATCATGCAGAGAACCTAGAGCAAGGAGTGAGCAACCTAGAGCAAGGAGTGCTCAATTGGTTCCAGAAGAGAGAACGAGAGAGATGCCAAAAGACTAAGCTCAGAGGAGAGAAGATTAGTGAGGCATGTGTGGCAAGAAGGAGACTTGTTACTGCAGAGGTTTTGTTGCAACTCACAAAAAGATCATAAAGGAAATTCCATAGAGGATGTGGGTAGAATTGCTAAGGGATGAAGGAAGCTGGTAAGAGTTTTTGAGTGAATGAAGAGGTGGTCAGAACCTAGTATTTCATTTGTGATTTAAGCACAAGAGGACAATTGTGTTCTTAAAAGGTGCAGATGAGTTGAAGCCTAGAAGGAGAAGAGAGAAGTGCTCAAAGAGGTTCTAGAGAATAGAGAACCAAGTGCTTGCCAAAATACCAAGTACAAAGGAAAGCTTGGTGAGGTAAGTGGCAGCAGGGAGGACTTGCTGTTGCAGAGGTTTTAATGCAACTCATAGTAAGTGAGTGAGGAACTCATGAAGATAGAGAAGGAGATGACTACTAATAGTCATAACAAAGGTAACAAAGGTTCTGAGGAAGACCACAGCAGAAGAAAAGTGAAGAAGGAGGATGCCAAGGCAAACGACAAGAGGATGAGTTAAGAGGAGCTTGACAAGGAGATTGTAGAGTTAAAAGAACAACTCGATGTATTAAGGATGCTACTAGAGGAAAACCAAAGATAAGGTTGGGTCTTGAGGAAAAAGGCAGTGAAGTGGCATAAATTACAAAGAAGGCTACAACAAAGGCATGTGAAGTGGCTAGTGGAAAAACTTAAAGAAGCTGAGTTGGAAATGGAAGTTTCTATTTGTGAAGCAGAACAGGGGGAAGTTTTGGGTGAAGATGAAGAATGGAGATTAGTGAACTATTGGGATAGTTCAAAGCAGCATGAGAAAATGGGGACAAAGGTAGCATAAGAGGCTATAAAACCTTGTATTTTTTAATCTAATAGTTTTGTTTTGTTTGCAGGTTTTACAAAGGATTGGCAGTGTTATGAAGTTGTCATAAAAATTGATAAAAGTCACCAGAGTTCAGAGGAGAACTTGGATCGGCATACTGATGTACTGACAAAGGATGAAGAGTACTTCTTAGAAGATAAGTATTCTAGAGAAAAGTATGATGGTGAATGTCTCTTGTATGAGGAAAATATTGAATTGTTGTAGCAGAAGAAAATTATTGATATATTGATATTTGGAGTTGTTACAAAACAAGGACAATTCCTTGTGGAAGAAGGATGAAGTTCAGCCTGAAGTGCTGATATGTGAAACATTAGTTGAGGCCGTTGAGCCTTACATTTTTCAAACTAACAATCGTTGTATGAATACAGGGATTATAAATGTTGAAGGAGGACAGTTCTTAAATACTGTTACACATCATGGAGTTGAGAAAGTACTAATTTTTAGAAACATAAGGAGAGAATAGGAACTTATTTATGTGAAGATGAATGAGACAAAATTGTCAATGGAAGACAATCCGATTGAATCATTGAGCAATAGTGACCATGTAAAGGATGAAGCTGGACATGAAGAGCACTGTGATAAAACACTTGCTAAATGTAAAGAGGAAATTGAATTGATAGAGAAGTTGCTAGGAGGAAATGGCAATAGAAACCAAATGGTTACAACAACACTTGATAGTAGTAGAGTGTCTCTAAAAGACATGGAGACAGAAGAGTGTTTTAATTCACAAACCAATAGTTTGTTTGCAAGAATAGTGAATAGAATGAATGAGTGTGGTGTTGTGATCGAAGAAATTGAACAGAGGCTATTTGGAGATGAGATGGAAGTTTAGAAGAAACAAGAGGGTAAGGATGTAAGGGTAGTAGTAAGGATTCAACAACTCCAAAGTGAAGGTAACCAGCAGAAGATTAAAGGAAAACTTGAAGAAGAGAATATTTTAGATGAAAACATAGTAAAGGATCATCATTCCATCATGATGATAGGCACAATGAAGATAACCAGGGAAGCTGTTGAGGAAGTGAATAAAGAAGAAGGACTAAACTCTCATTAAAGGATCAGTGGATGGGAGAAAGAATTAGAGCTCCTAGAGAAATGGATGAAAGAACCAGTAGGGAAGAAAGAGCTTGATGAAGTTTGCAAAGGATATGTAAGCGAGGAAGAGAAAAAAGGCCGACAAAGAAATGAGTTGGACACAGAAATTGAATTGATGAGAAAAGTGTCTTAAAGGGAGAAGACAACATCAAGAAAGCAAAGCAACAACAAACTGTGAGAGCATAGCTACTGGGGCAATGCGGCATAAAGTTTGGAGACCTGGAGAACAACCAAAAACAACAACAACAACCAAAGACAGTCTACAGAACAAAGTATGGGGTCCAGGAGGACAAAGATCGGAAGCACATGATCAAGAGATCATGATTATTTTAACCTTGGGAGTCTGATGTAGGAGCATCCAACTCAACAATTTCATTGTATTCTAGTTAACTTAGGGGGTCTTGTGTTTTCAAGGAAGTTGGTTTCCTGAATATTAAATTAATGTAATTATTAAGGTTTTGAGTAATTTTAATGAGAGATATTAAGAATAGGATTTAATTAAGTATTGTGAGGCATATTTGTAAATGTTCTCGAATGTTGGGGAACATGAGAGAATTAGGACAGTTGAGAGTTCATATGGATTGATAGGTCTAGAAATTAATTTTAAAAGTTGAGATTAGGAATTAGTTGATGATTTTTTGGATTAGAGAGGATCCTTAGAGATAAAGAAGATATTTTAGGGATTTGATGAGAAGGTTATGGATCTAAACCAAGAATTGGTTATAGAGTCCTTTTGTATAAATGTAAGCCTAAAAGGCATAAAAGAGGGTTAGCTAGCTAGGAGTTAGAGAATGAGTTAGTTATATAGGGTTGATTGTAAGCCTACAGGTGTAGGAATTTACAGGGTAAGTTCCTCAGAAAGAACACCAAAAGGACACCGCTCACAACCAGATCACAGATCAATACACCAGTATTTTTGACGTGGTTAAAACCCTCAAAGAGGGAAACAGTCCACGGCCTGCGCCAACGTGGCTACTACAGGCAATTTATTAATCAAAGAATGAAAATTTACATAAGCTTCTCTCATGCACGGATTACCCGAACAATGACCCTCCATGCGCTTTAAATAGAACTCATGGACCAATCGAATGTCAAGCCACGGATCAAGTGTCGGTAATACCGAGGAGAGAGTGAACTGTCGGATCACTACATATCGTGACCGTCGGATTGTAAGTTACAAAATGTACAACGGTAAAGAAACACACTTTACCTAACTCTATACCTAACTCTATACTAGACCAAGTTGAACTTAACTATTTCCTATGTGTCAGAATATCCTAACATCCCCCCTTAAGAACAACTTGGGATAGGATTGAAGGATTTACAAATATGACACAATAGGAAAAGGAAGGAGGCACTAGAGCCTATCCCCCCTTAGTGACAACTTCCTGAACTCCAAGCATATATCGAAGTTTAGTGAACTTCACCTCTGTGAGAGCCTTTGTGAAGATGTCTACAACCTGATCATCTGTTGAACAATATTGCACTTCAAGAACATGGTCATGAATGAGCTTTCTGATGAAGTGCATGTGTAGTTCAATGTGTTTGTTGCGCTGATGCTGGACTAGATCTTTGCATAGCTGAATGGCACTTTGATTATCACACCAAAGTGTGGTTGGATGTTGCTGCTCAAAGCCAAACTATGATAGGATCTGACAAAGCCACAAGGATTCCTTACTAGCTTCCACGGCACCACGATACTCTGCTTCTGCTGACGAAAGAGAAATGGCAGCCTGTTTCTTACAAGCCCATGTAATAGGTCCTGAACCAAGAGTGAAGACATAACCGGCAGTAGACTTCCGATCATCAGGGTCACCAGCCCAATCAGAATCAGTGAAACCAACTAATAGAGGAGCTGCTTTGGCACTGTAATGAATCCCAAACTGTACTGTACCTCGAACATAATGAAGTATTCTTTTGGCTGCTTTCCAATGACTTTCACGGGGGTTTTGCATAAAACGAGCAACAAGGCCAACAGCAAAGGAAAGATTAGGACGAGTATGGGTTAAATACAAGAGTTTTCCTACAAGTTGACGGTATAAGGTAGCATCAACTTCAGGAGAAGTACAAGAGACTGAAAGTTTGACTCCAGACTGAAAGGGAGAAGGGGCTGGCTTACAGTCTTCCATGTGAAAATGACGAAGAATATCACAAGCATACTTGGACTGGGAAAGGGAAATACCCTCCTTGGATTGCAAGACTTGAAGACCGAGAAAATAGTGTAAGTGTCCTAAGTCTGTCATTTCAAATTTCTTTGTAAGGTTGGACTTCACATGGTTTATAAGGTTGGGATCACTACCAGTAAGAATAAGATCATCAACATAAAGAACAAGGATGATAAGAGAGTTGCCCACTTTCTTGGTGTAGACAGTATTGTCAGAATAACACCTAGAAAAGCCAGATTCTAAAAGAAAGCTATCCATTTTGGCATACCAAGCCCGAGGAGCTTGCTTGAGACCATAAAGAGATTTCTTAAGTCGACATACAAGGCTGGAGTCTGTTTGGATGAAGCCAATGGGTTGTTCCATATAGATTTCTTCATGCAAGTCCCCATGCAAGAAGGCAGATTTAACATCCATCTGATGGACTTCCCATTTTAAAGAGGCAGCAAGGGAAAGAACAAGGCGGATAGAGTTCATTTTGGCAACAGGGGAGAAGGTTTCAGTGTAGTCAATGCCTTCAACCTGTGAAAAACCCTTAGCAACAAGACGAGCTTTATGTTTATCAACTTTCCCATCTGGTCCATACTTGGTTCTGTAAACCCATTTACATCTAACAAGTTTGCGTCCCTTTGGTAGAGGAACAAGATCCCATGTATCATTTGTCAACAATGAATGATATTCTTCATTCATAGCTGCTTCCCAATGTGGATGGCCTGAAGCTTCTGCAAAAGTGTCAGGATCATGATTTACTGGAGCTTGAGCCAGTAAAGAAGAGGCTCTTTCAAACTGAGAACGTGTACGTCGCTGATCTGTAGGATCACCGGCAAGATCACCTGCTGCATCCCGAGTAGCACGGACCCATCTTGGAAGTTGAGGATCCTGAGAAGGTGGGGGAGGATTGTCATCCTCACTTTCATCATCTGAAGAAGAAATGTTTTCAAAAGTAGAAGAGATAGGAAGAGGTGGCACATCCGCCGGACTAGGCTCGCAGGCCGATTTATTTTCATCAAATTTTACATCTCTTCTAATGATAACATTTTTGGACTTAAATGGAATAAGTCTATAACCTTTTACATCTTCAGAATATCCAACAAAAGTACATTTCTCACTCTTAGGTTCTAAAGCTTTATGCTTTTCATCTGGAATATGGGCCCATGCTTCACTTCCAAAAACACGAAAGTGACTTACATCTGGTTTAATGGAACTCCAAGCTTCTTCTGGAGTGATATTCTTTAGAACCTTAGTAGGAGTGCGATTGATTATATAATTTGCACAATTAATTGCTTCGGCCCAAAAACTAAGACTGAGTCCTTTAGATTGCAGCATACAATTAGCCATTTCCTTTAAGGTGCGATTTTTCCTTTCAGCTACACCATTTTGTTGTGGAGTGTATGGAACAGTATGTTGCATTTGAATTCCATTTTCGGTGCAAAAGTTGATGAATGTGTTTTTAACATATTCTCCACCATTATCAGTTCTTAGCTTAAGAATTTGATGTCCAGATTGTTTTTCAACAAAGGCTTTGAAGGCCAAAAAAGTGTTAAATACTTCGCTCTTGAGTTTTAAGAAGTATACCCAAGTGCGTCTGGAGAAATCATCAATGAAAGTTAAGAAATACTTGCAGCCAGAGAATGAAGCAACAGGAAGTGGACCACATAAATCACTGTGCACAAGCTGTAAAGGGGCTGAGGCGTGCCAAGAGGCACGTTTTTCAAAACTGTCCCGATGATGTTTTCCGAGTACACATCCGGAACAAACACCATCTCTGCAAGATACCATAGGAAGACCTGTCACCATATTTTCTTTACATAGATGCTGAAGGGAGCGATAGTTTAAGTGACCAAATCGCTCATGCCAAAGTTTGCTCACTTCATCATTATGAGCAACAAATACTGAGGGAAGATTTGATGACCCAAAGTTGTGAAACTTATACAACCTTGTGGAATCATCAGCAATACCAGTAGCAATACCTGAATGAGTTATCTGATATACATATAGAAGGTTGCAGGATAAGGTTGGAACACATAATACATCATTAAACTGACCATTGTCTAGATGAACAGTTCCAGTCCCTACAACATTAAGAGATCTATCATCACCAACATATATATTTTTGGTGTTACAATCATTTAAAGAAGAAAACATGGCTTGGTTTTTGGCCATGTGATAAGAGGCTCCAGAATCAATGAGCCACTCATGAGAATGAGAAGAAGAAGATACATTTAATGCATAACCAGACTGAGATGATTGACAACGACATGCAGAAAGTGCCATTCCTGAAGATGAAGTTGAAGAATGCTCCACATGGATGTTATGTTTCTTCATTGCTGCTTCCAAGGCTTCCATCTTCTTAAAGCATTTAGATTCTAAGTGGCCATCTCGATTACAAAAGTTACAATGTCTATCAGTCTTCTTCCATTTGTTTTTATTGGTCTTATCATTTTGCTGAAATGATATTTCATTTTGAGGCTGAGTTTGCTTAGGACCCTTGTTTGGTTTAGGACCATTCTTTTTAGGATATGACTTCTTAGTATTCTTTGAATTTGGTTGCTGCTGGGCGGCTAACGCTTTCTTGGAAGAGTTTCCAAGATTAAGAAGACCAAGGTGTAAGAGTTTTTCTTGTTCTCTTATTAAAGAATCGCAAAAAGAGTCAAAGGAAGGGGCCTTGTAGTCTTTTCCTTGACAAATGAAAGCTTCCCTTGTAGAATGGAAGGTGGAAACAAATACAGAGTAGGCTGGTCCCAACTTAGTAAGGATGGAATAAATAAGGTTACTATCTTCTTTCTTAACCTTAACACCTTCCAAGAGATATCTAAGGGTCTTGAATTTGGACAAGAAATCTTCAATGCAAGAAAAATTATTAGGATCCAATGTAAGCAACTCATTTTCAAGTTGATGGGCTCTAATTTCATTTTTAATCCCAAAAACTTTAGTGATTTGTTCCAATGCTTCATGAGGAGTTTCAAGTTCTGCAATATGGAATCTAAGATCTGGAGAAATAGACATCCCTATGAAACCACGTGCTTGATCTTGTCTATTTTCCCATTTTGCAGCCTTGTCTTCATCTTTTGGTTTCTTCTCTTGGCCTGTGGCTATTCTGTAGAGACCTTTACTTCTAAGTAAATCTTCCATGTAGGATATCCATTGGAAGTAGTTAGTGCTGTCAAGAATGTCTTGGCATGAACTTTCCATTTTAAAAAAACTGAAGCTGAAGATACTGAAAGTAAGTGTTCCAATGGATAGATCTCGAAAAATTAGGCGGTTTTAAAAAAAACGGCTCTGAAAAAGGCTTCCGGATGAAGAAGTTATGGCTTTTTGAAAAAACATTGTTGAAGTTGCCGGCAAAGTGCGCGAATGTGAGGAAATGAAAAAATCCGCCCCCACAAAATGGAGACTTGAACCCAAGACCTCTACTATCTTAAACTAGCTTTGAACCAATTGATCTATACAAAAAATTTGAGAGAGAGAGAGAGAGAGAGAGAGAGAGGGGGGGGGGGGGGGGGGGGGGGCTTGGCTTGCGTGCTTGCCTTGAGAAAGCTCTTTTTCCCTACAAAACACAAAACACAAAACCCAACACGGACATGCAAAGAAAACGAACCTTATGGCTCGAAGTTAGCTTTAGCCAAAAACTAGATATTTTAAAAAATGGACCTTGCGGCTCAAAGTTAGCTTTAGCCGGAAACTAAATATTTTTCTCAATGTTTCTGATTTTCCAAGATCACACTAAGGTGCAGGGAAAAGAGCATACGCATGAGAAAAAAAACTTTCTTTCTGTTTCTGATTTGCCCAGATCGCACAGAGTCGCAGGGCAAAAGGCATACGCAGAAATGAAAGGTATAGATCCGGTAATAAAAAAGGCTAAATAAACAGAAACCGAAATAAGCAGAGAGAAAATAACAGTAAACTGCAAATAAAGACTGTATACCTCTAGATCTAAAAAATGACGCAGCTAGGGCTACTGGAAACCTTTTCACGTGAAACGAAAGGGGTTCCTCAATAGAACAGATGCTTCGAACACAACAGAGCAGTCCTCTCGGCCCGAAAGCAGTCAGAAACAGCAGATCTAGGAAACGGCAGTCGGATGCAGTTCTACCGGCTTCAGATTTGGATCACCAACGGACGCGGCCCTCAAATAGCTCTGATACCATGTAGGAATTTACAGGGTAAGTTCCTCAGAAAGAACACCAAAAGGACACCGCTCACAACCAGATCACAGATCAATACACCAGTATTTTTGACGTGGTTAAAACCCTCAAAGAGGGAAACAGTCCACGGCCTGCGCCAACGTGGCTACTACAGGCAATTTATTAATCAAAGAATGAAAATTTACATAAGCTTCTCTCATGCACGGATTACCCGAACAATGACCCGCCATGCACTTTAAATAGAACTCATGGACCAATCGGGTGTCAAGCCACGGATCAAGTGTCGGTAATACCGAGGAGAGAGTGAACCGTCGGATCACTACATATCGTGACCGTTGGATCGTAAGTTACAAAATGTACAACGGTAAAGAAACACACTTTACCTAACTCTATACCTAACTCTATACTAGACCAAGTTGAACTTAACTATTTCCTATGTGTCAGAATATCCTAACAACAGGCAGGAAAGGAAAAGGCCACTAATAGTGAAGATCAGGCCAGAAAGGAATCCTTTTGTAATTATTTGTTTATTAATACAGATAACTCGATTTCTGAGTTTGTGTGGTGTGAATGGAGTAATTGAATGAATTGTGTGTGAATTAGAAGTAATTCTGCATAACATAGGTTTGTACGTGTGCAAAACCAAAGACAAAGTGCAGAGAAGTGTGTTACGAGTTCATACATAAACAATATTGGAGAAACCTCAATGTTACAAGGAAGGTATGTTGTAAGGGTTCTTAAAACCTAAGGAGTTACACAACAGAAGCGTAAAGGTGCGAAGGAATGAAGAACGAAGCTGAAGATCGAAATCAGAACAATTGAAGACCAGAAGGCGAGAACAAATACACAGGCAGAAACCCGAACAAATGGACTATTACACAGTAAGAAACAAAAGAATGTAGTAGCGAAGCACAATCGTTGGATCAATTAGATCAACGAATGAGAGTGATGGAGATAGACGGCTAGGATTAAGTCACATAGAATAAAGTTAAGAAGATGGATGGTGGAGATTAAAACCACGTGTAGAATAGTGGAGTAGTCTATAGAAACAATAAGTGGTATCTCGCGCGGTCTCAAAGCGGTAAGCGATATTTATAAAATTCACACGATTACCTTCAGTAGGTGACACGTAGCACACAGTGGAAAGAGAAAACCACTTTTCTCACGTGCTCTCAGTCTAATATCGATCATGCATGTAATCTGCGTGAGATTACATGATCACCATTGGATTAAGGTAGGAGGAATAAATGATGGATATTTAATGCGCTAAGGAGTCAGTCTGAAGAAGTGAGTAGACGATGCGATAACCGTCGGATCAAGGAGACAGATCAATGATGCAAATTGAACGCAATAAAGGGAGTATTGGTATACGTGCAAAGGTCCATGGAATGGCGGAAAGGTAAGGTTTAAGTTGGTTTATGGAATATTTCTATTATAGGAGAGTTATAATAGAAATGAGCGGAATAATGTATTATGGGTTAAGTTGAGTTTAACCAAAGTCTAAAGACCATGGTATGGTTGATAAGCACGGCTGACCAAAATCAGAGTCGAAGCTTATATGATATTTTATTACCGCGGGTAATAAAATCAATAGAATGGTTGAGTTATAAGGATTAAGAATTAACCAAAGGTTATGAAGGGTTCCACTCAAAGGTTTATTAAAGTTAAGACTTTGGATAAGTTAAATCAAACATCTCCGCATTGAGTTTAATTAAGAACATTAAACCTTGGTTATAGAGGGTTTTCACCATGGATCAGGTGATTAATCTTGGGACACAAATGGTGTGACATGCAATTTTAATTTTCATACTATGGGTATATGCAGCTTAGGCTGCATCATTATGGTGTTTGCAGCTTAGGTTGGCATCAAATCTATAATGCAGATGATGCAAGCTCCTATCATTGAAGGAGCCTCTTCTTTTTCCCATGAAATCCTTAGTGAAATGTACGAGAGACTAGAATTTTCCAAAAGAGATAAAGCCCTGGAACTCTTCATCACTGAGCAGACTCCAATGCCTGGAAAAAATCCTTCGTATTCCTCCTCTGCTTTCCCTGATAGAACTAGGCATATAGTCACTATACTTTCATATCTACTAGGCTATTATTCAGATCAGTGGCTTGATGAGGCCATAATAGGTTTCCTTGTCCATATTGTCATCTGATGCAAAGCCCTCTATCTTGTTTAATTTCAGTCAGTTCCTAGCAGATGCCATCCATGAGAAATTCATAAATTTCACCACAGAGGAAGTGTTTCAGTATTCTTCAGTATTAGTGTACATGTTTGTTTATTTTCAGGCAGATAGATTTCAGTTTGCAATGACCAAGTTGAATGAAGAAGGAGAACCCCAATCTGTCATCTTCTGGACAACCTTAGTAATGAAGGATCAAAGGAACTTCACATACAAAACATTCATAGAGATGTTTGTCCATCCAACTATGAGCCTCCTCAGTGGAACAATAGAACCTAGAATAAGTGAAGAAATTAAAAGGATTATGCAGCTAACAGATCAAGCAAGAATAGGAGATTGGTACTTGTACCAAAACTACACAAAATTGAGGGTATATGGGTGTGAATTGGCCCCTTACAAGCTGCCAAAGTTCCTCCCCATGAGGATCTTTGCACTTGAGTATATCAGGCAGATGATCAATGTAGATGAAGTACATTTTGTAGCAACAAAGAAGAAGTCTCAATTTAGGATCAAATCCCAGATTGGCCCTTTTATTTGCAACAACAGGGCAGCAGGTGGGGAGGCTGACAAGAAATTGAAAGAAATGAAATTCACTCACAGCTTCACATGGTCCTATGACCCATGGGGCATCATCTCTAAGAAAAGGGTGGAGAACAAATCAACACCTTACATTCACACTCACAGGCCTGAGATAGAAAAATTTATGAACCAGATTGAGTGGATGCCTGAAACCCTACAAGAAGCTGAGGAACAAATGCTTTCTTCTTCAAGTGCACAGACTCCTGGGCATTAAGAAAGGCAAAGTACAGAGGATAGACCAGACAAGGGTAAGGAACATGAAAAATAAACAACTGGGAAAAGACTAAGAGAAGATCAGTCACCAGGGATTGATACTTCTATGAAAGAGTTCAAATTGAAATTTAGGAAAAGGGAAAGGATACACATGGAAATAGGAAAGGAATCACCACAACAAATAGTCATTAATCTCAGTGATATTCCTGATTCATCTCCAGTAGGAGGTCAATATTTTCCTACCACTCCAATCTCAGAAAGGCAACAAACTCTCCAAGTTTCCACATCTGCCAATGTAACAGGAGAAAAGGAGGAGACCATCTTTGATACTTTCAGAGAGATAAAGATCAGAAATGAGATGTTGAAAAAGAGTACTTATGCTCAATTCTGGAAGAAAAGTTCTACTTCTCAAGGCAGGCTTCTATCAACTTTTGATTCAGAGAAAGGAAAAATGCATATGGCATTCCTTGAGGCACAAATAGTAGAGCCTAAAACTCCAGCTGATTATAAACAAACTTCTTTTGAGTTTGATGCCAGAAATGTTCATCCTATTGATCAGCTGGAAATGCATAAGCAAACAGGTGAGATGATTTCCTCCACTCTAACAAGTACCTCCATGAATTTGTTTAAAATGCAGGTGGCTTTATCAAATGCCCAATCTCAGCTGAAGATGGAAAATATTTCATCACAATCAAAAGATAATAGGATCAAGTCCTTGGAAGACTTAGTGGTGAAAATTGGATATGATCCATCAAATGTGAAAGCAGCAGAAGAAATTATTAAGAAGAAGGAGATGGATATAGCAGCCTTGAAGAAACAACTCAAAATGCCTGCCACACATGATCCATTGACCAAAGAAATAGAGGAAACAGAGAGTCAAAAGGCAGAAATGATGAAATTGATTATGGAGCAGTCACTCCAAATAAGACAAATGGAAACAGAGATGGAGAAGATGGTACAAGAGAAGGAAAAAGCAACACAATCAACCATCCCTACTATGGAGGCTCTTCCTCTTACAGTTGTTCCTACAGCTACTCTAGCAACTACTACTACAGAGATAGGAAGCAGTACAAAACAGCTAGCCAGATCCATGGAGAGCATGAATCTTCAAACAGAGGAAATCAAGAGACTTGAAACTCAAGTCAACGTTCTGCAGGACTAGATTAAAAGAACTGAAAGTGCACATTTAGTAGAAATGCAGAGGGCAAGAACATTAATTGAAAAATTGCAGAAATCTGAAAAGGAATCATCAATTGGCAACACTCTAGGAAGGGTGAAGGAAATCATCTGGAACAATATCATCAATGGCATGAATGAGATCCGTCCCATCATCCAAATTATATTTGAACATAAGGAGCTAATTGAAAAAGCTAAGGAAGTTAGTTCAACTACTAACCTAGAGCTAGGAGACATGCCAACAATAGCCAATAGAATCATCAAATTTCTGAATTCAAAGAACATGTATGAGCTTGAAGAACTAGGAGTAGCAGACAGGATAGAGACCATCCTACAAGTGAAGAAGGTATTAACCAAAAAGAACTTGAATATACAACTTGAGGAGAAATGTCAAAATTTAGAGCTGACAGCGAACAAATTTTTTAACAAAATTGAGCCTTTAACACAAAAGGGTCTCCCTTCTCTGTTTGTCATTAATGACAAACTCATGACTAGAGAAGATTATGTCAAGAGGCTAAAAGACATAGAAAAGGATGCTATCAATATCTCTAATATCAGAGGCAGCATAACAAGAAAAGAAATGTTGGAGGCTATCAGCAATCCAATCTATATTGAACATGAATTGAAGCATGTTTTTATAGTAAAGCCCACTTTTTCAAAGTACACTGAAGCAGATGAGGTATACCACAGGTTGATCAAAGTCAAAATCCTAGATGAAGATCAATGGAGTGACTTGTGTGACTACCAAGAAGAATAGTACAAGCAGGACTAAAGGAACAACACAGAGCTGAGTCAGCGCCCAACTGAGTCAACAAAGCCAACACACCATGTTAAAGAGCTGCTGAATCAGCCACTACAACAAAATTAATTACCCAGCAACGACATTAAAAAAAAAGGGACCAGATGTCCAAGTTACCTCATCATGGCCACTTCGTGGTTACATTAGTCAAATTTTAGTTTTGTTGTAATTAATAACAAACTTCCAAGTGTATACGGTAGTCGTTGTAGATTTTAGTTAAATACTTCATGCATTGGAAGTATTAGGGGTTGGACCCTAGTAATTGAAAGACTTTCTTTTGAAGCACTGTAATTTTGGAGCTAGAGCATTGATAATAAAGACCGTTTGCAAGACACTTGAGCTATTTTTATCTGGTGATGTTCTTCTTTCTGTGTTAAATGTTTTGTTGTTTTCTACAGTATGCATCATTTAAATCTTGTGGTAAAACAAAAAGTTTAGAGTAAGATATGCTGTTAGAGAACCTTATTTTTGTCTGTGTTTACCATATACATGTTTTCCTCTGAAGTTTGGTTAAAAAATACTTAATTTCTTTTTAACCACTACTGATTTCACCATTTCTATCATTTCATTCCTTATTGTGCTTTAAAGATCCAGTAGAGATAGTTAGCTAGCCTTGTGAATGCTCTAAAAAATTTGATGCTACAATCCAGCTATTGACTCCATAGCCCAATGGAAAAGGTTTAAACAAGATCTACCCCAACCAACCAATCAATCAATTAATCACTCTTTTATCTATATAACTAGCCTAAAATATTAAAATACTAAGAAGAAAAATCAAAATCTCAAATATACAGAGAGAGCCCTCTCTGAGTCTAAGATGGCTAGATCCTAGACTCCAAAGTGGTTTGATGTGTCCTTTATGATCCTTTTTCTTGCCAATCTTAAAAATCATAGAGAGATAACATAGGAAACCTCTCTGGATTGTGCATTGTGTAGATCCCAGACAAAAGTCAGCATCACTGGCAACTGGGACTGCGCAATGCACAGTTTCAGCTGACAGTCTCCCCGCTTCTAGAAGTCAGTGTTGTGCAGTCTTGCCCAGCAGTCACCAATTCATTGCATGAATGTTTCCCAAAGTTGTTTGATGTTTTTAGCTGACATTGTCTCGCCATGAGTGCCTTCTCTGTCTCTAGGTACCACAAGTTTTTGAGCAGCTCCTCAGTAGTACATGTATCATGGCCTCCAAGAAAGTTGGATCAAAAGACACAGTTGAAAGTAGTACTGGGGATGTGGTTGAAAAAGGGTCAATGAGCTTACCCATGTACATAGAAACACACCTGTTCATCAAGAAGGACATCAAGATCACATGGAAAGACATCAACACCATCTTATCAAGTAGCTTTGAGGAGAATCTAAAGGATCAACATGTCTATGTGAACATCCATAAGTCAGGAATATACAAAGTTTCATGTCGGTTTCTCATGTTCCCTTGCGTAGATGTGATCCACTGGATTATCTCACACACTGATATTGACACATTGATAGTGAGGAGTGTCAGTGGAGAAAGGCTTGCTTCCTTTAGGATGGAGGATTATAAGGAGATATATCATTTTCCATTCCTAATGAGCACCATGGATGCACCGTTCTACACTCCCAACAACAACATGAACAAAAGAGACATCTTGAAGTATTGGGTAAAGGATCAAACCAAGTTCAAGATGACACCCAATCCAATATATAGGACGAAGACACTCAGGAAGGCATACCAATTCTTGTTCATCTTCACATGCCGCTTGTATGGCCAAGGGAGTACAGAGACCTTCCTGCAGAGTTGGTTTGCTATGTTGGATCAACTAGAAAGTGAAGGAAAACCGTTCAACTGGTCTGACATGTTGGCTCTCCAGTTGAAATTCCATCTATCCAATGCTCGGAGTCCGCCCAAGGATCGGCAAGCAAAATTCTTCATGTCTTCCTACCTGCTCGATACAATTTGTGCCCGTCAACAGTTTCTTGGAATGGGTTGGGCATGGACACCTTCAAAGAGTGTTGTGAACATATATTGCAAGTTTCTCTCAAACTGCAGCTACCAAGGAGTCATGGCTAGAATATGTGACCATTTCATCGCCCTTCTCTACACGATGATGTTTGAACAATATTTGCCCTGCATGTCACATGCAGCAATGGAGGCATTGCTGAACATTGAAAATTGGTACGCGTCACTCGAGAAAACCTTCATTAGGATTTACATCACGGAGAAAGCTCAGCATGTGTTGTTGAGGTTTTCCATGGACAAGTTAGTCATGTAGGAGGTTGCATACCACATCTTGACAGGGTTATCAACTGGATTGCACAAGAAGAAGAAGGCACCATGGCCCACGCTTCCTGAGAAAATTGGATTATACTCAATCGGGAGTTTGAAAGAAGCGAATGTCGAGGCGGTATATTTCAAGAAGTTTAAGTTCGACACTTGTAGTTTCAACCCATATGACCCACATGGTTTATGCAGGGAAAACTGTGTGAGAGTGTGTCGAGTGATAAAAGGTGTCTTTTTAACTCATAATTATCTTCACATTAATTGTCAACCCAGGGACGATTTTCTATTTCAAGAGTGTACTCAGTCTGAGGCGGCTATTTACTCAAGAGTAATGTTTTGCAGTATAGTGCTTAAAAGTAAATGGATGCTTGAAAATAAATCTAACTACAACAACATAAACTCAAATGCTCTAAAATCCAACTATTCACTCAGTAAACATCAATCGAGGATACAGTAGCAATAACTCATTCCTCTAGAGATTGATACAATTGAAATCAAACTAGAACAAGACAATCAATCTGAGAACAAGGAAGCAGTAACCAATGTTCTCTACATTTGACAGCCCTATTGCACACCAAAGCAAAGATAATGCGAATAACCGGAAATGAAACAATAGCTAGGAAATGTAACGACAACTAATTCTTATAAACAACACCACCTTAATCTACGAAAATAAGTGTATCCTACAGAAATCAGATAGCAATCTTTACTCTAAGAATAAATCGAACAACACACGGAAATAGAACAGAGACTAATTAGCAATAGCACTCAGAGCCAAAAAACCAAGATGAATAACACACACGGTGTTAGCACCTAAATCTGCCTTAGGCTGAAGGAAGGCAAAAATTATGGTAACCACAAACCACGCTCAGTCTGGTAGCTAGCCCTACCAGAGCAGGAGAGGGCTCTCTCCGAGTCACACTCAGTGAATAGATAATCGAAAACGGTCTGAGATGACTTACAATGAAATATTTACCTTAGGCTAGTAAGTGAATAGGGATTCTGGAAACAATTTTCATGAATGACCGAGCTTCTGGGATGTTATGGGACCAGCGCTTAGCAAAGAACAGAGAATTTAATACAAAGGCACAGATTATTCCGTGAGGCAAGGTAGACGGAAAATGTAACAATTTAGTTTGAGGTACCACGACATGAATATATTGCTGAAGAAAGTGAAAAGGGCATAGTGACATGAATCCTTTTCAACAGAAGAATAACACTGAACATGAAATTTTCCCACAGGCAGAGCAATAAAATTGAATTCTGCCTAATCTCACTCAAACAATTTCACTAGAAATGAACATGAATTGAATTATGAAACATAAAAAAATACATATGAAAACATAAGAGACACATTTTCTACACTCACAACCACAAGAATCTCATGAAACAGAGCTGATGCCTTTCATTAATTCTCTGTCAAAAATACACAGTGGAGAAACAAAGTTTCTTTCCCACAGTCTCCCAGAAGTTACAAGCCAACCAACCCTTTGCAAATAACTTGCATACAATATATAGAATGTGTGAGGAAGAGATGGAACGCCCAAGGGTTGGGGAGTTACTCGAATCATTACAAAATGGAGATGGAGAGCCAACCATCAGCTACAGGTGCAACGCTACAAACATGACATTTGACTTTGGGTGACCGTTTACCTTCCTTCACCAGTTAGATAGAAGCCAATCTGGAGAAAAAACACTTTAAATGCCGCCTTTGGTGCCAAAAAACCAAAGTGTAGATGAGCGGGCCCACTTGGAGAAGTCGCGAACCGAAATTTCGCGAAACGGAAGCAAATTGGCAATTTTTCCTCTGTGCACTGCGCCATTTTCTCTGTGCGTCGCGCTACTTTGGGGCCTGTTTTGGGGCACTTGCAGGTGTCCAAAATGTTCCCAAGTGGGCTTGCTAGAAATCTTGTCCTGTCTACTTTCTAACCCAACTGGAATTTTCAAATTTTGTGCTCATTTGCCCCTCCAAATCTCCATTCTCCCAAGACTGCTTTCTGTGTGTCAAAAAAGTGGCAGAGAGGCCATTTTTGGGTGTTTTTTGACCTTTAGGAGACTCAGATCTTGCCCAAATTTCTTGCCCAGACACCAATAGTCGTAATTTTCCATGCTGAATCCAAAACTGCAAGCCATTCCTCATTTGGAGCTCTATAATTTTAGCGTCGCGCCAATGGCGCGGCGCACAGGGAGAAAATCCCTGTTTTTTACCCAAAAAATTACCAAGTGACCAAAATTTCCCCAAATTTTTTGAAATTTGGGCTGGAGGATCTCTATGGGGTGTTATGATGGGCCAAGGAAGCCTCAGCCAAGATTCGAAGCCGATCTTGCTCTTTTTCCCCTTTTTCCCTTCTTGTTGCTTTCCTCAATTTTGCCTTCAAGTTTCTTATCCAGGCCTGTGCACTCATGTTTCGCACCCTGTAACGGAAAGCCATATGTCTCCATAGAGCAAGGTCCTGGTTGGCTTTGTATAGTAGCCTCTCCAAATGCATGTTGACCCTCTCAAGGTTGGCCTCCTGATCCTCATTGATTGCTTGCTCCAAAGATGTGAGCGCAACCCTTCTTTGAGCAGCTTGGCGATGCTCACGAATGTTTTACAGCTCCATGATCGTTTGTTGGTCCTCAAGCTATTTGTTTCTCTACTCTAGGTACTTCATGTTCCACTTGGCCCTCTCCAAGTCAAGGGATAAGGACTCAATCACTGACTGCTGCTCCTGGATGATCTCTGTAAGCTTCGCATTCGTTGGTTCTACATCTGTATCATCATCTTGGAGGAGAACAAACTCGGTCTCTCGCTCACCTGATGGCCCTTCCTCCTGCACTGGCTCCTTACCCTTACCCTTCTCCTGTGATGCTGATGTCAGAAGCGACGCCCCTTCCACCCCGGGTGGAGATAACACTCGCTTTGCTGCTGCAAATAAGGGTCTACTGCCTCTCTGATAGGTGATGTATACTGGCATAGTAGTAGTCTCATGTCACTCATATTGATGAGATGGGCCCCCTATCTCATGCTCTGCCTCTGAACCACCTGTGGAGTGCTGAAGAAGTCACGGGAGATGAAGTCCTCCCAAGCAATACCTTGCAATCCCAACTGATGGCCCACCAAAATCCGGATAAGGGCAAAGTGATAAACACTGTTGAGCTGCTGTCGAGGGGTCTTGTGTTGCATGAAATTCTTCATCCTCTCTATGTTCCCGCAGATGAAAAATGGGAGGTTCATCATCCGCACCCTAGTAAAGTGCATGAGCAACCTGATGTGATAGGCATAAACGTGAGAAAACCTCCCCTCACAACTGAAGTACTTCATGATCAATTTCATGAGCGGCGCATACTCATCTCTCAAAAATATGAATGGAAAAACTCTCGTGAGTTGGCTGAAACAGCTGTCTTTGATGTAAGGCTCATAATGATGCCTCTCCACCTTCTTCTTCTTATGCCACTGCTCTCCAATGTTTGGTATGCCTGTTGCCACTGATATGGTTTCGGGTGTCAATGTGAAAGTGACCCCAGCCAAGATAGACTGTCCTCCATGTAGGTGAAGTGCAAAAAGACGGGCCAACTCATGATGAACTCTGACATTTGCCACCCTCTAACAAAATTCAAAACATGCTAAGTGCTGGAAACAAGACATAGCAAGAGGGCATGCCTGCAACTCGGTGAGGGTGTTTGGCTCATCTCTAAGATGTCTGCCACTCCGGTGATGTCTCCTATGGGCCCTTTCTCCTGAAGTTGTATCACTATGGGTCTCTTCCTCATATTCTGATGAAACCTTGGATGCCATGACTGCTGTTTTGTACCCTGCGTTTTAGGCTACCCTTTGATTCCGATGAAGCTGGTAGTTGCTTTGACAATCTGCCACCAAGGGGACAATTAAACAGGGAGTATTAGGAAGGGAATGATGTAATGGGAATAGGGGTTAAAGGGAGAGATTTTTTGGTAGGGTAAGGGTAGTGATTATGGAGACAATAGCATAGGGGAATGAGTAATAGGGGTAGGGTAGGAAACACCTTGGCAGCACTGTCACTGTAGCACAAACCCTAGGATCATGGTTTTCTTTGTGTCTTCTTTTGTTTGCTTTATAAAAAATTTTGCATTTGATTTATAATCCTAAAACCATGCTATTCCTTTCAAGTTTGATGCAAGAGTGGAGGTAGGTTGCCTACCTTTCAAATTTGATGAGCATCCACAAAATTTTTGGGCGAATTAGTTGTTTTCTGGGCTTTATATCCCTGTGCGCCGCGCGTAATGCCTAGTGCACTGCGCCAGTGGCAGATTTACACAGTGGACGGGCTCTATGTGCGCCACGCCCAATGAGTGTGCCGTGCTCCTTTGTGTGTGCGCCGCGTGCTCTGAGATCACCCAAAATTGCTCCTAATCGCTTCACTCTTCAACTCTTCAACCTTGCACCTTTCTTCCACCGCCTTGCTTGCACAATGAGCTTGTCTTATGGTGATTTTGTGTTGACCGAATAGGGGAGGGATAGGGAGAGGGTTTGGTAGTAATTTTAGGGCAGGGGTTTTAGGAAAAATGATAAAGGGAGGATGGGAAAAATGATAGGTGAGGGGAAAAAGGCGAGTGGAGTGAAACCTTGGCACTGACAACACATTTTAACAACCCTAGCCATCATTTTCTTGGTGATTTCTTATGGTTGACCTTATGCATTTTGGTGACATTCAAACATCTCTATAAACACCATATCATTGATAAAATTTGACGAATAGGTGATGTCGTAAGGCCTACCTCTCAATTTGATAGCATTCACCAAAATTTGGAGTGGTTTGGCAATGTTTTTCAGCCCCTGGTCTGTGTGTGCCGCGCGCAAAACCTAGTGCGCCACGCGCTGGGTATGCGCCGTGCCTGTGGAAACTTTCAACTGCGGGCTGGCTCTGTGTGTGCTGCGCTCCTGGGTATGTGCGCCATGCCCTCTAAAAACAACTCCCACTCACTCAAATGCTCACGATTTTGCACTCACACCTTTGTAATGTCTCTCCAAGGCTTGTAATAGCATAATGCCCTTGATTTGGATAAAAACATGTATATATAGCCTTGGAAGAGATGGGTTTAATTTTTGCTTCCTTGAAAACCCATTTTTCTAATGTTGTGTTTTGCACTTTTTCACTGACTTTAAAACACACTGATTTTCACTTTCCCTTTGAAATTTTGGCTCAAATGATGAAATTTTCGGCGCATATTTGCAGGGACTATATGACAGGGCATTTGGCCATGGAAACCATGACTGCATCTGAAAAAGTCAACTGGCGATTTTTTGGAAAATTTTGTCATAAATGACACTGTTTGACTTTTCTTCAAAACAGAGTTTTGAAGAAGAGTCGAAGTCTATCCACATGACGATGAAGCTCTCTGAACCATAGCTGTGTAAGGGCCTCCCTCTGGCCTGCATGGCTTTACTGGACATGTTTCAAAGACCAAATTGATGAATTCCTAGACCTAAACATAGAAAATGACTTTTGTCCTTTAAAGGACCAGACCTTGATTGTCATGGACTTTGGTGATTATTGACAAAATACCTGAGCCAGTAGGAGCCAAACATGAGGGGAAATGATTAGCATGACTTTCTCCGTCAGATCATGGCATGCCCCTAGCGAAATGCAGCTGAGTGAATGGAGCGGGACACCTAAAATTGAAATGCACAAAGAGTTTTGATCTCTGACGAAGGGCTGACCAGACCGACTCTAACATTGGCTCCAATGGGGGATGGTAGCTCCTTGGAGGTGCCAAGAACAACAGATCTCTGGAGGAGCTAGACAGTGCCTTTTGTCCATTGGGCTATGGAGTCATCATTTCGATAAACAGCACATGACTCTGACTTATTTATGAAACTGAAATGACCAAGAAATTGACTCAAACTTGACATTGAAATAACTCAAAAACTAACTTTACAAATTGAAACCAAACTGAAATAAAAATGGTATTTACAATGACAATGGAAGTAGCGTTAATAAATCAACAGTGATATTGCTTGAGCAGCCGACCATTGATCGGCCCTCCAGGACAATCTTCCCCGCTCATTTCCTTCAGAAGAAAGGCATTCTGACCCCTATATGCTGCAATCTTGAAAGGACCTTTCCAAAGATTTTCGAACTTTCCGTGCTTGCCTTTCTCTTCATTCCTTGCATCCCACTTCAGCACCACATCATCCAACTGAAATTTATCTGCCTTTACTTTTCTGTCATAGATTTTCTTTATTTTCTCCTGCAATTTGGATGTGTTCTTGAAAATGTCTTCTCTTGTTTGCTGCAAGTGGATCATTTGATTCAACCTTCTTTGCATGGGATCTTCTTCACTGTCGGCCTCCTGAAGAAGTCTGACTACTAGGGCAGCAAGAGAGGCGGGAAATACTGTGTCAACTCCATAAACAAGCTCAAACGGTTACATACCAATGGACTTTTTCTGACTGATCCGATCTGCCTAAAGCGCATGGACCAACCTCTTATTCGAGCTCTTTTTATTTATTTCCAGTAGCTTCTTGATGATGTTGACCAATGATTTATTCGAAGATTCCGCAAATCGATTGCCTTGCGGATGATAGGCAGTTGAATGACCCAAAATGATGTGATATTTATGACAAAATTCTACCATCCATTCCGATTTGAAAGCTGCTGCATTATCAGTGATTAATTTGTTTGGACAACCAAAGCGAGACAAGATTTTATTTTCGAGGAATGAAATGATTACCGTGTCTGTAGCTTATCTGGTGGGAGCTGCTTCAATCCATTTTGTGAAATAGTCTGTCACTGTAAGGATCCATCTATGTTGTCCGGAAGAGGCGGGATGAATTTCCCCAATGAAATCGAATCCCCACTGCTGGAAGGGAGCGCTCACCTCAATAGGCTTAAGTGGCAAAGGCTATAATTTCTGTTTTCCTTCGAAAATCTGACATTTATGATAGCGCTTGACCATCTTATACACATCAGTAAACAAAGTAGGCCAGTAGTACCCTGCTCTCAAAATTTTGTTCGCTGTTGACTTCCAAAAAAGGTGACCACCACACTCTCCTCCGTGGAAATCCTCCATGACTTTCTTTGCCTCCTCTTCCACCAAACAATTTAACAAAATGCCACCGAGATCTTTCCAATACAGTGCAGAATTCAAAATACAAAACTTGGTAGCCTTCAATTTGAGTGTTCTCGCTTTGTTTCTAGTCATGCCGGGCGGTGGTGACAGATTTTTCAGCACATATATTATATCTGAATACCATGGGGACAAAGAAAACATTTCGGATACCTGAATTGACATTCCTTCCTCATTCTCATCGGACATGGCAGTGATCAGATTTATGTCCAAGGCATGCAAGTTTGATTCGGCCATTAGCTTCGCCAACCCCTATCCTTTGACCAGCTTTGTGGGCTTTATTTCCACATCATATTCCAGCAAGGTTGCAATCCATTAGCCTCTTCTCCCTTCCGGATCGGTCTGCACTAAAACATCCTTTACAGCAGTATTAGGAACATAGGCTAGAATGTGAGAATGCAAGATATATACCCGGAAATCCTTCAATGCCTTCACCAATGCCAAGGCTTGCTTCTCAATGATGTTGTACTTTAAAGATGCATCCCTTATAGCCTTGCTGAAGAATGCAATGGGTCTTTCATGATCATCTCTCTTCTGCAATAATACCGCTGCCATAGTGTGCTCAGAAGTAAATGAAAACAATATGAAATCCTGAGTGTAGTCCGGGCTGACTAGAACTGGAGCTGAAGAAAGGGCCAATTTGACCAAGCTGAAATATTTTACAGCCTCCTCTGTCCATTTCACCTGGCTGTCCTTCTTAAGCATGTTGGTCATTTCTCTTAAGTGTTCTGCAAGATTAGGCACAAAGCGACGCAGAAAATTCATTTTACCATTGAATGATTGTATCTCTTTTTTGTTCCTAGGCAGATCGATTTGCTGAATTGCTTGCACATGTGCTGGGTCTATACGAATGCCATCCTTTGAAATGATGTGCCCAAGTAATTTGCCTTCCTCCATGGCAAACAATCTCTTCTTAGGATTCAGCGATAGACCATATTTCCTGCACTTTTGAAAGACAATTTTTAGGTGATGCATGTGCTCTTCATCAGATTTGGAAAATACCATCAAATCATCCAGGTACACCACCAAAAACACATCCTTCTCATTTGCAAAAGCCAATTCCATTGCCCGCTGAAATGTGGCACCTGCATTCTTTAAACTGAAGGGAATTTTGGCGTAGTGAAAGGTTCCCCATGGAGTGGTGAATGCTGTCTTGTCTCTATCATCTTCATGGACAGAAATTTGGTTATATCCGGAATAACCATCAAGCAGTAACATACGAGATGCCCCCACTACTCGCTGAAGTATATGGTCCATTTTCGGCAGTGGATAGTTGTCCTTCAATGAAACTTTATTTAGATTTCTGAAATCAATGCACAAGCGGATCTCACCGGTCTTCTTTCGTATGGGCACTAAGTTAGAGATCCAATCTGAAAATCTGATGGGCACAATGATACCTGACTTGTACAACCTGTTTACCTCCTTTTCGATAGATGGCAACAACTTTGGATTTATCCTTCTCAGCTTCTGTCTAAATGATTTTTAATTGGGCTTGATGGGTATTGTGTGCTGAATAATATTGGTATCATAGGTCTTTAAATCAGAATAGTCCCAAGCAAACACATCTGCAAATGAAGCCATCAAACTGATGTATTTGTCCTTGATCTTTGGTGGTAATGCTTTGGACAATTTTACCAACTTTGGATGGGCAGCTGTACCGATGTTGACCTCTTCTACACCCTTCTCTGTTGGCTGCAATGTTGGCTTGCGGGCTACATCATCCTGATCAAAAAGTTCCTCTAGAGGTATCAAGCCTTTAGGAATGATGTTATTTTTTAGCTGCAACACGTCCATTTCATTGATATGCACTTCATCTATACCATTCCCTTTGCCCTCATCATTTTCTACATCAATTGAGGTTTCTTTGAACTTGCCTTTGTTTAGCAGAAAATCCTTAATCTCCTCATCATCTTGAAACACTTGCCAATATCGCTGATTGTCTGGAATGGTTGGACGATGCTTGACATGGATTTCAAATTTATTGCTGGAGTTCATGGGGATCTTCAAACTACTTGTTGCCTTGGCAAGAGCATCAGCAATACTATTTTGTATACGAGGCACACATGTCAAGGTGTATTTTGAAAATAACTTCAAGATGTCTAAAACTGCATTACAATAGGCCCGCATCCTAGGATGTTTTGCTTGATACTCACCTCTGACCTGCTTTATTACCAATTCGGAGTCGCCATATACCGAAATCCTTTTTGCATTCAGCTTTCTAAGAATCTTCAGGCCAGCAATCAGAGCTTCATACTTAGCTTCATTGTTTGAACACTCAAAGGCCAGCTTGTAAGAGCAAACCCTCACGCTGCTAGGCACTTTGTTTGGGGCGGAGAAAGGACTGCGTACCCAAATACCAATTCCAGCACCATCATTTCCTACTGCTCCATCGAAATCCATGGTCCACAAGCCTTCTTCCTCCTCTTGTAAGTGCTAGAAATCTATTTTCCGTGCCTTGTCTACTTGCTATCCATTACTTTCAGCTACTTGCCCAACATTTTCCTGCCTTTTTTGTCCTTCTTTCTTCAAAATTTCTTTGAAATTTTCTGTTATTTTTGGAATGTCATCTGCTTCTACTATCTGACTATCTATATCATTTAAACTATCTGAAAACAAAACAAAAGACTCTAAATCTGTATGTACATAGTTAATAGGATGATTTATAGGTTTCTCCTTGCTGGTGATCATATATTTCATTTTCTGTTCCCGATATAACTTCCTCATTTGTCCAAACACCGGGATTGTTGCATAGGAGAAATCCAGCTGTAGTGTCCCTTTCAATTTCGCTACCCAAGACCTAGAAAGAAGCATGCCAAACCTTGGAGGAATATCTGCTACCACCACATCCATCAAAACATTTTTCATAGGAAGCTGATCCAAACTCACAACCAAGTCTTTGATGAGTCCTATCTGCTGGAATCGAATGAATAGAGATCATGATATTGCCGGGTGATGTACAGACCAAGCTTATCCATGATAGCCTTGGGCATGAGATTGTGAGAAGCTCCGGAATCGAACTTGGCATTGTGTAACACAAAATCATGCAACCGTAAACTGATATAGAAGGGTGGCACATCACTATCAGGAGACTCACCATTCGATGCTGGTACAAAAATCATTTCGGGCTAATCATCTTCTACATTTACCATGTCGGACATTGGGTCCAATTTAACATTTTAGAAATCTGTCCTCTATAACTGCTATTCTTCATTATTTCAGTCAAGGGGATGGATACCTTTAACTTAGAAATCTCATTCTCTAAGCTAAAAGCGGGAGTCTTTTCTACCTCTTTGACTGGGATCTCTTTCTTTTCCTTTTCTCTTGATGTAGCTTGTTACTGTGATTGTTCTGCTGATTTTGATTTGCTGCTCTTCGGACCAACCGCCTCCTTTCCTTTTCTTTGTGTAGCTAATGAATCGTTCTTTTCTGCTTCAACCTCCTTGTTTTTCTGAATTGGTTTGTCCGGCACATCTCTGTTTCTAAGTGAATATCATTGCTGTTGTGCGGACAAAGCATTCATATATCCCCTTTGATATTCTTCCGATTCTTCTTCCAAAACAGTGTCGCTAGCTAGAATAAAATCTGTGTCTTGGTGTGCAGCTGAATTCACTGCACATTCTTCTTCTTCGGTAATGTAAGTAGGCAGCTCATCTGGAGTAAAGAGGTGGTTTTCTTCACCTATTACATTCCCGTCCTCATCTGACTCCGGTCCATGCACAAAATTCTGTTGCAAAGGTGTTTGTACCGGCTGTTGTGCTGTCTGCTCTTGAGTTCGCTGATCTCTCTGTCTTATTCTATATTGTGGCTGCTGCTGGCCACGGAAGTTAGGATTCCTAACTTGTGGCTCAGGCTTGTCAAGTTTTACCCTTTCAAGCATCTGCTCTACCTTTTTGAGTAGTTGATCCATTGAAGAAGACTCTTCTTTTATTGTGATTTTCTTTTCTGCTTTCGCTCTAGCTCTTTTGGACAGCAGATTTGCTTCAACGCTGACCGCGATTTTCTGCATATCTTCCATTGTGGCCGGTTCTCTCTCTCTTAATTGGTATGCCATGTCAACATCAAAACCATCTGGAAACTTCATCATTGCTAGTCCCACAGGTGGTTTTAGATGATCTGGAATTTCGTTATAGACTGCATTAAATCTAACACAATAGTCTTGGACCGACTCACCAGCGTTTTGTTTGATTTGTTCATATTCGGCCAGAATTTGAAGGGGATTCTTTTTCACTTCCCACCGGTTCAAAAATTGTCTTTGTAATTCAGCCAAGGTAGTGATACTTGCTATCGGCAAACCTCTGAACCATTTCCTCACATCACCTACAAATGCCTGTACAAAGAGCCTCATTGCCATGTTCTCTGCATCAATCTCATGAAGTTCATAGAAGTCTTCCATTTTGTCTACATGTTGCTGAGCAGTAATGCTATTAGGAGTGCCATCAAAAAATGGGATTTTACTTTGATAATCCGTTGGCATGTCATCTAGAAATTGGGGTAGAACAAGGGGTGCGAAACGGGCAGCCATCATTCTCAGTGGATTTGGCCTTGGAGGTGTTGGAGGAGTGTGCACAGTTTGTAAGGGGCTAGCAATTGGAGTTTGGGGCTGTGTTGCAATGTAATTATCAATTAACCTATTAGCTCTTTCTGTTTCGAGGTCTACAAGAAATTGCAAATTGGGGACAGTATAATCAATAGCCCTTTCGGATTTAGACTCAAACAATGATATCTCAAACCGTTCGTCAAACTCAAGCTCTTCAAGATACTCAAAAATGTCGGGACATGAATGGGATTTGAACACGGGAGTTATGGTGCTTTCTTGACGAAGGAGTCTTGGGATAAAATTAGGGTTTTTGTAAATATGAGGAGGATCCGGGTCTGGATTAGCTCTGGTATATCGTCTCGAAGCCAGCATGCTATTGAGAAAAATCACAGGACACAACCAACTTACTCAGCCTTTCCAATCCTAAGCTCATCATCCGGAAGCTTAGAATTATTATGAAACAAGGGGATTTGATTTCAGTTTGTCCCCCAATATGGTCGCCACTATGTTAGCACCTAAATCTGCCCTAGGCTGAAGGAAGGCAAAAATTATGGTAACCACAAACCACGCTCAGTCTGGTAGCTAGCCCTACTAGAGGAGGAGAGGGCTCTCTCCGAGTCGCGCTCAGTGAATAGATAATCGAAAATGGTCTGAGATGACTTACAATGCAATATTTTCCTTAGCTAGTAAGTGAATAGGGATTTTGGAAATAATTCTCATGAATGACCGAGCTTCTAGGACGCTATGGGACCGGCGCTCAACAAAGAACAGAGAATTTAATACAAAGGCACAGATTATTCCGTGAGGCAAGGTAGGCGGAAAATGTAACAATTTAGTTTGAGGTACCGTGGCATGAATAGATTGATGAAGAAAGTGAAAAGGGAATAGTGACATGAATCCTTTTCAATAGAAGAATAACACTGAACATGAAATTTTCCCACAGGCAAAGCAATAAAATTGAATTCTACCTAATCTCACTCAGAAAATTTAACTGGAAATGAACATGAATTGAATTATGAAACATAACGAAATACATATGAAAACATAAGAGACACATTTTCTACGCTCACAACCACAAGAATCTCATGAAACAGAGCCGCTGCCTTTCATTAATTCTTTGTCAAAAATACACAGTGGTGAAACAAAGTTTCTTTCCCACAGTCTCCCAGAAGTTACAAGCCAACCAACCCTTTGCAAATAACTTGCATATAATATATAGAATGTGTGAGGAAGAGATGGAACACCCAAGGGTTGGGGAGTTACTCGAATCATTACAAAATGGAGATGGAGAGCCAACCATCAGCTAAAGGTGCAGCGCTACAAACATGACATTTGGCTTTGGGTGACCGTTTGCCTTCCTTCGCCCCTTGGATAGAAGCCAATATAGAGAAAAAAAAATTAAATGCCGCCTTTGGTGCCAAAAAACCAAAGTGTAGATGAGCGGGCCCACTTGGAGAAGTCGCGAACCGAAATTTCGTGAAACGAAAGCAAATTGGCGATTTTTCCTTTGTGTGCTGCGCCGTTTTCTCTGTGCAGAGCGCTACTTTGGGGCCTATTTTGGGGCACTTGCAGGTATCCAAAATGTGCCCAAGTGGGCTTGTTGGAAAGCCTGTCCTGTCTACTTTCTAAACCAACTGGAATTTTCAAATTTGGTCCTCATTTTCCCCTCCAAATCTCCATTCTCCCAAGACTGCTTTCTGTGTGTCAAGCAGTCTTGCCCAAATTTCTTGCCCGGACACCAGTAGTCATAATTTTCCATGCTAAATCCAAAACTGCAAGCCATTCCTCATTTGGAGCTCTAGAATTTTAGCGTCGCGCCAGTGGCGCGGCACACAACACAGGGAGAAAATCCCTGTTTTTTACCCAATTACCGAGTGACCAAAATTTCACCAAATTTTTTGAAATTTGGGCTGGAGGATCTCTATGGGGTGTTATGATGGGCCAAGGAAGCCTCAGCCAAGATTCGAAGCTGATCTTGCTCTTTTGCCCTTTTTTCCCTTCTTGTTGCTTTCCTCAATTTTTCCTTCAAGTTCCTTATCCGAGCCTGTGCACTCATGTTTCGCACCCTGTAACGGAAAGCCATATGTCTCAATAGAGCAAGGTCCTGGTCGGCTTTGTCCAGCAGCCTCTCCAAATGCATGTTGACCCTCTCAAGGTTGGCCTCCCGATCCTCATTGATTTCTTGCTCCAAAGATGTGAGCGCAACCCTTCTTCTTTGAGCAGCTTGGTGATGCTCACGAATGTTTTGCAACTCCATGATCGTTTGTTGGTCCTCAAGTTGTTTGTTTCTCTGCTCCAGGTACTTCATGTTCCACTTGGCCCTCTCCAAGTCAAGGGATAAGGACTCAATCACTGACTGCTGCTCTTGGATGATCTCTGTAAGCTCCGCATTTGTTGGTTCTGCATCTGTCTCATCATCCTGGAGGAGAACAAACTCGGTCTCTCGCTCACCTGATGGCCCTTCCTCCTGCACTGGCTCCTTACCCTTACCCTGCTCCTGTGATGCTGATGTCGGAAGTGAGGTCCCTTCCACCCCGGGTGGAGATAACACTCGCTTTGCTGCTGCAAATAAGGGTCTACTGCCTCTCTAATAGGTGATGTATACTGGCATAGTAGTAGTCTCATGTCACTCATACTGATGAGATGGGCCCCTTATCTCATGCTCTGCCTCTGAAACCACCTGTGGAGCACTGAAGAAGTCACGGGAGATGAAGTCCTCCCAAGCAATACATTGCAATCCCAACTGATGGTCCACCAAAATCCGGATAAGGGAAAAGTGATAAACACTGTTGAGCTGCTGTCGAGGGGTCTTGTGCTGTATGAAATTCTTCATCCTCTTTATGTTCTCACAGATGGAAAATGGGAGGTTCATCATCCGCACCCTGGTAAAGTGCATGAGCAACCTGATGTGATAGGCATAAAGGTGAGAAAACCTCCCCTCACGACTGAAGTACTTCATGATCAATTTCATGAGCAGGACATACTCATCTCTCAAAAATCTGAATGGAAAAACTCTCGTGAGGTGGCTCAAACAACTGTCTTTGATGTAAGGCTTATAATGACGCCTCTCCACCTTCTTCTTCTTATGCCACTGCTCTCCAATGTTTGGTATGCCTGTTGCCACTGATATGGTTTCGGGTGTCAATGTGAAAGTGACCCCAGCCAAGATAGATTGTCCTCCATGTAGGTGAAGTGCAAAAATACGGGCCAACTCATGATGAACTCTGACATTTGCCACCCTCTGACAAAATTCAAAACATGCTAAGTGCTGGAAACAAGACATAGCAAGAGGGCATGTCTGCAACTCGGTGAGGGTGTTTGGCTCATCTCTAAGATGTTTGCCACTCCGGTGATGTCTCTTATGGGCCCTTTCTCCTGAAGCTGTATCACTATTGGTCTCTTCCTCTTATTCTGATGAAACCTCAGATGCCATGACTGCTGTTTTGTACCCTGAGTTTTAGGCTTCCCTTTGATTCTGATGAAGCTGGTAGTTGCTTTGACAATCTGCCACCAAGGGGACAATTAAACAGGAAGTATTAGGAAGGGAATGATGTAATGAGAATAGGGGTTAAAGGGAGAGATTTTTTGGTAGGGTAAGGGTAGTTATTATGGAGACAATAGCATAAGTGAATGAGTAATAGGGGTAGGGTAGGAAACACCTTGGCAGCACTGTCACTGTAGCACAAACCCTAGGATCATGGTTTTCTTTGTGTCTTCTTTTGTTTGCTTTATAAAAATTTTTGCATTTGATTTATAATCCTAAAACCATGCTATTCCTTTCAAGTTTGATGCAAGAGTGGAGGTAGGTTGCCTACCTTTCAAATTTGATGAGCATCCACAAAATTTTTGGGTGAATTAGTTGTTTTCTGGGCTTTATATCCCTGTGCGCCGTGCGCAATGCCCAGTGCGCCGCGCACTCTGAGTGCACTGCGTCAGTGGCAGATTTACATAGTGGACGGGCTCTGTGTGCGTCGCACCCAATGAGTGCGCCGCGCTCCTTTGTGTGTGCACCACGCGCTCTGAGATCACCCAAAATTGCTCCTAATCGCTTCACTCTTCAAATCTTCGACCTTGCACCTTTCTTCCACTGCCTTGCTTGCACAATGAGCTTGTCTTATGGTGATTTTGTGTTAACCGAATAGGGGAGGTATAGGGAGAGGGTTTGGTAGTAATTTTAGGGAGGGGTTTTACGAAAAATGATAAAGGGAGGATGGGAAAAATGATAGGTGAGGGGAAAAAGGCGAGTGGAGTGAAACCTTGGCACTAACAACACATTTTAACAACCCTAGCCATCATTTTCTTGGTGATTTCTTATGGTTGATCTTATGCATTTTGGTGACATTCAAACATCTCTATAAACACCATATCATTGATAAAATTTGACGAACAGGTGATGTCGTAAGGCCTACCTCTCGATTTGATAGCATTCACCAAAATTTGGAGTAGTTTGGCAATGTTTTTCGGCCCCTGGTATGTGTGCGCCGCACCTGTGGAAACTTTCAACTGCGGGCTGGCTCTGTGTGCGCCGCGCTCCTGGGTATGTGCGCCACGTCCTCTAAAACCAGCTCCCACTCGCTCAAACGGTCACGATTTCACACTCACACCTTTGCAATGTCTCTCCAAGGCTTGTAATAGCATAATGCCCTTGATTTGGATAAAAACATGTATATATAGCCTTGGAAGGGATGGGTTTAATTTACGCTTCCTTGAAAACCCATTTTTTTAATGTTGTGTTTTGCACTTTTTCACTGACTTTAAAACACACTGATTTTCAATTTCCCTTTGAAATTTTGGCTCAAATGATGAAATTTTCGGCGCATATTTGCAGGGACTGTATGACAGGGCATTTGGCCACGGAAACCATGACTGCATCTGAAAAAGTCAACTGGCGATTTTTTGGAAAATTTTGTCATAAATGACACTGTTTGACTTTTCTTCAAAATAGAGTTTTGAAGAAGAGTCAAAGTCTATCCACATGACGATGAAGCTCTCTGAACCATAGCTGTGTAAGGGCCTCCCTCTGGCCTGCATGGATTTACTGGACATGTTTCAAAGACCAAATTGATGAATTCCTAGACCTAAACATAGAAAATGACTTTTGTCCTTTAAAGGACTAGACCTTGATTGTCATGGACTTTGGTGATTATTGACAAAAGACCTGAGCCAACAAGAGCCAGACATGAGGGGAAATGATTAGCATGACTTTCTCCGTCAGATCATGGCATGCCCCTAGCGAAATGCATCTGAGTGAATGGAGCGGGACACCTAAAATTGAAATGCACAAAGAGTTTTGATCTCTGACGGAGGGCTGACCAGACCAACTTTAACACACGGCATGCCTTAGTGTTGAGAGAAATAGTAATTTGACCTTGGTACCACAAATATCAATCTCAGTTGTAAACAAGAACGATTGTAATTCGTAATGGAACAACAATGTCAGTTGAACAACAATCGCGATTAAGTGTAAACCATAGACGAATATAGTAATACCAACTTATGAAGGTCACAACACGGTTATGTTGTAATTGAACAGCAATAACATTCTGTAAGGATCAGCAATGTTATATCAATGATTAAAAGAACAACAATGTGTTACCAAGTCAAGATGAATCAATACGACATTCCTGGCATCGAGAACGATATTACTCAGTTGAACATAAATCGAATATAACAGAACCGTGATGTAAAATAACAAAACACATCAGATTACCGAACAAAACTGATAATGAAAACCACGCATGAACTACAGATATAATATACAGCAGTAGCACAATCCACCAGAGGCTGGGCCCTTAGCTGCCAGTGGATGCTACTGGGCTTCTTTAGATGAGAAGAATGAACAACAACCCTTTTATTTATTCATCATCAAACTATGAAATCATTACAACAGCAGAAGCATTGAAGATTACAATGGCAATGCAACAATATCTTTTTCCTCCTATTCTATCCTATCCCATCATCATTCTTGAATCTCCAATTCTGAATCCTTAATTCTCCATCATTTTTCCATCCCCATCTCTGATCTCTATTTTCATTTAAATAGAGAGGGATCAGAGAGCAGTTACAATAAAAATAATTAAAACATGATTTATATTACAAAATTGGATTGTTTCTAACCAATTTATCAATAAGAAAATATATTTCCATCTATCTTTCAACAAGAGCAAGGCGAATTTGGCTTTGCAGCTGAGATTTGGAAAATGGCCACACAACAAATCTGAGAAAATCGTGCTCAAAGAACCCTGTGTTTCTCTCAATACAAGCCGAATTTGGGCAAACCGTTCTTTACTAAAGTTAATTTGGTCCGTTTTGGACAAAACCCATGTTCCGGATTTTCTAGATTCTTCTTCATTTGCCCAGAATCTCAACCGAAAAACTGTCACTTCTTATTCCAGCGAATTTCTGAGTTGGAATATTTAATGATCAAATCTTCAATCTGGAAATTGTATTGGAGGCTAAAAATGGTGAATAATGTTACAACCAATTTATTAAAACTATCATTGATAAAATCATGCATAATCATCAATTTATTAGAAATAAAGGAGAATAAATAATATTTTTACATAAGAGCATAAATCATTGTAAAATAGAATTATATGATAAATTATGATAAATAACGCGATGAAGAATGGTAGAAATGGGTGGAATAAGCGTTCAAAAGTGATAATAATAATGACATATTAACGGCCCAACATACCCCCACACTCAATATGTTGCATGTCCTCATGCAACAAAAACTGAATATATTGCATGTCTTCATGCAACAAAAAACTGAATATATTGCATGTCCTCGTGCAACCCAAAGACAAAACCCATGTGTTAACCAAGCAATAAAAGAAATTGTTCATCCTAGCTCATGAAATGGATAGAACAAATGAATTCTTCCTTAATTAATGAATATTCAATTTTAGCAATCTTGATGAAGGCATAACAATTTTTACATTGACATTCAACTATATGTATATATGAAGTTGCAACAAAATATGATATAAGTAACATCAAACTTTATTAACCATTTTCTCAAAAACTACAAACCAAATTTTGTTGAAATTTGGCAAGTAAATTTATAATATATGAATGCCTTTATGATCCAAAAATCAGACTGTTTTGATGCACGGATCTTGAGATATAAACAAAATGGCTGTAGGTGAGAGTGCATGATTTCCGAAATATTACGAACTAATATAACTTGCAATGGTCTGGGTTTGTGTATTTTAATAATACGTCTATGTTTTCTAGAGATTACAAGAATTGAGTTCATAGTTTTAAAAGTATTATGGAAATCAATTTCTTCACTGAAATTGTATGCCTTAAATGAGAAAGAAAGTAGAAAACATCTATCATGCATAGCAATTCCTCCCCCTCTCTGAAGAATTAACATGCCCTCATGCAATGCTAGCAAAATAAAAAATAAAAAAAATTGAGGTGGTTGCTACCATCTATTGAATTCTATGCTTGGTGTAAAACAACATGGAATAAGGGAGGTGTTGAGAATGAATAAGAATAGCAATGGATGATAAAGATTATGAATAACATGGTCATAAGAAAGAAATGAAGGAAAACAACACTCCCCCAAACTGAAAGATGATATGTTGCTAAAAAATGGGGAGTGGTAAAGATGTGGAATGAACGATGATAAATAATGCTCAAAATCGATTTTCATTAAATTCTCCTAAATTCGTAATAAATTAGAAAATTATGCTATTTTACCTCAAGTTTTACCTCCAAAAAGAAAAATGTGGAATGACATATATGTACTGGGAATTGTTGAAACTGATGTAGGCAGAGTTGGTGTTGAAAGTGATGCAAAAGGTGGAATCCAGGTAAGCACATCATGTCTGAAGAATTGTTCACGTTGTGAGTTGCTCGAGCCTCTTCTGTTAGTTGCAATAGTTTGGTCATGCTGCGAATAGAGTTTCTCTCCCATATTTGTCATTCTCCTGCAAACAAATCACTATTTTTCATACACTGTTCTTGAATCCATAGTGTTAGTTTTGAATAACAACAGATAAAATGCATGCAAAAATTTCAATCAGAAAAACTTATGTATACATGCAATACTAATATTTTATCAAATCAACAAGTGATGGCAGAGTGCAGTAATCATATCGCATGCTATCCCATAAGGCATACATTCCCCCCTCCAATTGGAAAAGGGATTCCATGACCATAAAGCTTATGAAAGGTGTTATGCTGACAACAAAGCAAGGGAATGAACGATATAGTAGTAAGTGAAGCAGAGTACATATATCAATGATAGGACGGCAAGAGTTATGGTTATAATGAGAGCAGAGTGTGTAAAGATAGTTATGAATAAAAGATAGGATGCTTTGGATTGATGATAAGTTATGAGAAAAAGAAAAAGAATAACAATATGCCAAAAAGATGCTTTACTGACGGTATTCTAGCTGAAAAATGATGTGATTGATCAGAAAACAATTTCTCATGCATAAAGGTTCAAAATAGGGAAAAAAATTAAGGAAATAACTTCTCCGATAAAAAGAAAAAATAAGAAAAGGGTATTATAGTAATAATTGACGATAAGATATAACTTCAATACCATAAGCAGAGCCTCTGCTACCAGCAGGCGTCCATAGCCCCGGCAAGGTTGCTTTTTTAACCCATATGAGCCAAGATCCTCAATTTATAAATGGAGAGTTCCAGTGCTGTTCTACAGAAGAGATCAGTGTGTTGGTGTGGTAACCAGATAACCACACTGCCATTCACTAGGATGTAACAAAAGTGATCAGGTCGGCTCGTGATGAGACCTCCTGTTCCAAGGATAATTTGGCTATCCAATGGATCATAACCCTGGTGTGGTGGCCATAATGGGAATGTCACTTTGTTACAACCTTATGAACATGGTAGGCTGGGTCGTAATGAGACCCCCTATCCTCCATCTGCGAACAAGATTTTGTTGTTATTACACATTTTTTATGATAAAAAGAGGGAGGCTCAGTACTCCTTAAGAGCAGGGATGACGGAAGAAGTTGAACATGTCAATAGAAAAAAATATGCCCATAATCTCATTTATTACAGACAGAGAAGATTATACCCAGGAAGGGTGGAACTAGCATGGTATTAAGATGATCAATCAACATCATGTTCAATACAAAACAATGCAGTAAAGTAGTATATAAATAATTATGTCCCTTTTGAAAAGAATCTATCATCAAGGAGCTGTTCTGTTAAAGATCATAATGTCAATGATATTAACTCGCTTCAATAGAATCCATAATTCTTGTCTTCATAAAAGTAGTGTACTTCATGCCATGAAAGGGAATCAGTAAAATGTGGTTGAGATGAACTAGGAATAATCTCACAAGAGGAAGAAAGGGTTGCTCTCAAAAATACTCCCAAAGTGTTGTTTCTTTGAAGGAATAGCAAAAACACTCAAAAAGTGGTGTTCTGTGTAGGGAACAACAAAGGAAATGCACACCAAAAAGCAAAAATACACACGAAAAAGTGTTGTTCCCTGTAGGGAACAACAAAAAATGCATGTGAAAAAGTGTTGTTCCTTAAGAGAAACAAAAAAATGCGAAAATGTTGTTCCTTTGAAAAGGAACAACAAAAATGTGAAAGTGTTGTTCCTTTGGAAAGGAACAGCAAAAATGTGAAAGTGTAGAAGTGCTGTTCCATTTGGAAAGGAACAGCAAAACGTGAAAGTGCAGAAGTGTTGTTCCATTTAGAAAGGAACCGTAAAACGTGAAAGTGCAGAAGTGCTGTTCCATTCGGAAAGGAACGGCAAAAAGTGAAAGTGCAGAAGTGCTGTTCTAGTCGGAAAGGAACATCAAAACATAAAAGTGCAGAAGTGCTATTCCATTTCAGAAAGGAACAACAAAATGTGAAAAAGGAACAGCAAAATGAACCGTGGAAAACGAACAGAAAAATGAACCGTGAGAAAGGAACAACAAAATGAACCGTGAAAAAGGAACAACAAAATGAACTACTGACCCAAAAGGTGTTGTTCCTTAAAATGAAAATGCTGTCCCTTTTAAAAAGGAACAACAGAAACGACAAAAGTGCACACAAATGCTGTCCATTCAGAAAAAGAACAACAAAATGCACAATCATAAAATGCAAACACGCAAAGAATGAATTAGCTGTTCACTGCATTGATGCTGAGGATGGGTTATAGTTTGAATGAAGCGACACCTGAAACACAATATATAAGAGAAATGAGAAAAGAAACAACATTTTATTTAAAAACAATATGTAAATAAATAAATTAAGTTACAACAGCTATGATGTTATGTAAAAAAAAATGATCTCTTTGAAAAATGTTTTGGCAGCAGTGACAAGACATGAATCTTCAAATGGAAATCAATTCTTCATTTTTTCTATTATGAATCCGTTGGGTAATGAGTTGGATGAAATTCCTTTGCTTTATTAAAATTTCTTTCAAAAATCACTCATCCATAAATTGACCTTCTTTATTTTTCCAAGACCTGCAAAAAACGAGTATCTACCTGCAATAAAACATTAAATCATGGAGAAAGAGAGGTGCGCGGGCTCCCCTAATATAAGAATTATGCAAAAAATTAACAAGTAGTTACTCTGTAGAACAAATCCATGGAGGAAATAACAAAGTAAAATTTATTTGTTACCTGCGGGAGAGCAATGGTCGACCATACTGACCAGCAGTGTTTTAATCACAACTTCTTTGTTTTTTGTCCAAATTGAGTGATTCCAAGCCAAATGAGAGCTAATTCAAAGGTGTATCTCCAATAGAAACGGGTTTTAAAAATTCAATGATATGATATGTCAATTTTAGTTAGAACAATCTGCATAACAGAGTCATTTTCGATTACCCAGCTTAGACCAACAATTGATATTTCAACCATAGATTCTTCGTTTGATGTTGCATTCTAATGATTCAAATTGGAAATGAAATTAGATTCATTTATTTATCTCCAATAGAAACAGGTTTTGAAGACAAGAAGAATTGATAGGTCAAGTTCTCTAAGGAACAGCCAGAAAAACAGAGTTTTAAGGGTGTTGATTTACGATAGACAGTCAGTATTTTGATCATAACTTCCCCATACGATATCGACAATGAGTGATTCCAATTTCCTTGTAAACTATATTCATAGGGGAATCTACCATAGAAATATGTTTTAAAAATTCATTCATTCAGACCTCTAAAAACCAACTGTCCCAACTCTGTTCCTGAGCTTCCCGCTAGACACCCTGTCAATGTTTTGGTTCTAACTTTTTCGTTTCAAATCCAAATTGAGTTATTAAAATTGGGTTGGAAGGTAGACATCAAGGGATACTTAGGATAGAAACAAGTTTTAAAAATATTCCCTTTTGGTCCCTCAAAACATGACTGTCCCGACTGTTTTTCCAGACATTTCATCAAGCCCGTGAGCCAAAAAATGATATTTAAGAAATTTTTCATATTGATGATAGAAATAAATATAAGTGTTTGTAGAATTGTTATTTGCAATATAATTCATCTACATACACAAATAAATTTAAGCATTTATCACTGATGTTGATTTCGATAGCGTGTTGTAACAAAAAACAACTAGTTTTACATAAAAACAAAATGTATTTTTTTATGTCCTTATTTATTTATTTTCTACACTAACCTATTTTGATTCGAAAAACGAATATGACTACGTATATGAGTACTTCCAATGAAACCATTTTTGAAATAAGGCTTCAAGTATGCACATACCCAAATTTGAAAAATGCATGTTAATGAATATTAGGGTATGAGAAGCCAACTTCCCTTGAAAAAATGGTGTCAAAAATTGTTGAAGTATGGAGTGATGCTGCAAACAAATGATGGAGTGAAACCAATCTTAAATATATCCTTTACTTTGTCGATTTCCCATATCCATCATATCATGAAGTTCTTGAGCTTTTAAAATGACTTGTTGATGCAGACTAAAGGAAACCTCATTTTTTCCATAACTTCTACAATTTTTGAATTTGAAATACTTTGAATCTCATTGAAAGTTGTCTCTAATGGTGCATATGAGATAGAATGGGTGGGAAGGGTGGGTAAATTTTGCAGTTCAACATTGTAAGAATGTTTTACTGGTTTATTATGGTGAGGGTGTGGAATTAGTTGAGCAGGAAAATGTGTAAGGAATGGAGCATTGTGATGATGTGGTTGGTTGGGTTGAGTGGATGAATTTGATATGCAAGTAGGATGTTGTGGAAGAGATGGTGAAAAATATGGAGAATATGTTTGTGCTACAAGATGAGGGAGAGTAGTCATGCAATCATAATGTGAACCATGCCCAACTTGTAGATAAGATTGGTGGTTATATTGAAATTGACATGGCTACCCTAACACATTAGTATTCCATAATGGATTATGCAAGTAAGAGAATGAAGAGGAAGTATTTTGAACCATACCTATTGACCTTGTTGCAGCTTCCCCATCTCTTTGATATGCCACTTCCAAATTAGATAAGGAAGAACAACCATCTATGGTATGCTCCTTTCGGTCATGAGTGAAAAACACTTCATCAAATTCTTGATTTTTATGAACCTGCAAAACATCCAATTTTGCATTTAGAGAGCTAATAAAATCAACTTTAAAATTTTCAAATAAAGCATTGATTTTAGCTCTTATGTCTCTTGTTCTTATATCAGATTTGGAAAAGAAAGAACAAACATCTTTAGAATTCTTACCAGCCTTGGAGGTTCCTCTTGAATACCTTATGCACAACTCACAAACATCATCATATGATAACTGAACATCACCTTTTCCTATCAGATTTAAGAGTTCTAAAAATTCATCTTTGATTCCTTTGAGTAAGAGTGTTTTTAAGATCTCTTTTTCCAAATGCTTATATTTTGATTTTTGAAGGTTGTAATGAAATCGATCCACATAGTCCTCCAAGCTTTCATCTTTCCCTTGTATCATATTGAAAATATCTTCATTGGATTTGCAATAGTTTTGGTACTTCTTCAAGAATATTTTCTTCATGTCCTCCCATGTTTGGATGCAGTTCCCACTTAGGCTCATGAACCATCGGAGAGCTGCTCCTTTTAGAGTAAGAGGAAACACTTTCAACCTTTGATCATTAGTACAATAATTATATCCTCTACAAAGTATTTTGAACTCAAATAAGAATGTATCTGGATCTTCATTTGCTAAACCATGAAAATTTGGTAGAGAAGATGGGGGAATTATGTGCATTTGTGTCACTCCTCCTAGATCTTTGATAGGAAATTCAAAAGTAGAAATGTGAGCCATTTTTTACCATAATATAAGATGTTCTTCATGTGTTTCTTCGAGGCTCCTTCTTCAAATGTTCCTGTCAATCGGTTAGTGAAATGGGTGGTGCTTACATCACCACTTGAGTGAAATCATGAGATTTGTTTTTTGAAATTTTCTATTTTTTTTTTTTAGTCATTCACACAAAAATTCAAACATTTACCCTAAGTTCGTTAACAATTCTGTTGGAAAGTGGGTGGGGGAGCAAGGCTTCTACATGCTCCGTACGCAGGTTCTTACCTTCCGTTTATAATACCCAATTCTTTCCTAATAGGCACTCATTAGATGCACACTACTCTTAAAAAATGGCTACACTCTCCCCGGCAACAGCGCCAAAATGTCGCGCGATAAAAATGTGTCTTTTTAACTCCTAATTATCTTCACATTAATTGTCAACCCAGGGACGACTTTTTATTTCAAGAGTGTACCCAATCTGAGGCAGCTATTTACTCAAGAGTAATGTTTTGCAGTATAGTGCTTAAAAGTAAATGGATGCTTGAAAAGAAATCTAACTACAACAACATAAACTCAAATGCTCTGGAATCCAATTATTCACTCAGCAAACATCAATCGAGGATACAGTAGCAATAACTCATTCCTCTAGAGATTGATACAATTGAAATCAAACTAGAACAAGACAATCAATCTGAGAACAAGGAAGCAGTAACCAATGTTCTCTACAGTTGACAACTCTGCTGCACACCAAAGCAAAGATAATGTGAAGAACCGGAAATGAAACAGCAACTAGGAAATGTAACGACAACTAATTCTTATAAACAACACCACCTTAATCTACGAAAATAAGTGCAGCAAGTGTATCCTACAGAAATCAGATAGCAATCTTTACTCTAAGAATAAATTGGACAGCACACGGAAATAGAACAGAGACTAATTAGCAACATCACTCAGAGCCAAAAAACCAAGATGAATAACACACACGACACGCCTTAGTATTGAGAGAAATAGTAATCTAACCTTGGTACCACAAATATCAATCTCAGTTGTAAACAAGAACGATTGTAATTCATAATGGAACAACAATGTCAGTTGAACAACAATCGCGATTAAGTGTAAACCATAGATGAATATAGTAATACCAACTTATGAAGGTCACAACACGGTTACGCTGTAATTGAACAACAATAACATTCTGTAAGGATCAACAACGTTATATCAATGATTAAAAGAACAACAATGCGTTACCAAGTCAAGATGAATCAATACGACATTCCTGGCATCGAGAACGATATTACTAAGTTGAACATAAATCGAATATAACAGAATCGTGATGTAAAATAACAAAACACATCAGATTACCGAAAAAAAATGATAATGAAAACCACGCATGAACTACAGATATAATATACAGCAGCAGCACAATCCACCAGAGGCTGGGCCCTTAGCCGCCAACGGATGCTGCTGGGCTACTTTAGATGAGAAGAATGAACAACAACACTTTTATTTATTCATCATCAAACTATGAAATCATTACAACAACAGAAGATTTGAAGATTACAATGGCAATGCAACAATCTCTTTTTCCTCCTATTCTATCCTATCCCATCATCATTCTTGAATCTCCAATTCTGAATCCTCAATTCTCCATCATTTTTCCATCCCCATCTCTGATCTCTATTTTCATTTAAATAGAGAGAGATCATAGAGCAGTTACAATAGAGATAATTACAACATGATTTATATTACAAAATTGGATTGTTTCTAACCAATTGATCAACAAGAAAATATATTTCCATCTATCTTTCAACAAGAGCAAGGCGAATTTGGCTTTGCAGCTGAGATTTGGAAAACGGCCACACAGCAAATCTGAGAAAATCGTGCTCAAAGAACCCTGCGTTTCTCTCAATACAAGCCGAATTTGGGAAAACCATTCTATATTAAATTTAATTTGGTCTGTTCTGGACAAAACCCATGTTCCGGATTTTCTAGATTCTTCTTCATTTGCCCAGAATCTCAACCGCAAAACTGTCACTTCTTATTCCAGCGAATTTCTGAGTTGGAATATTTAATGATCAAATCTTCAATCTGGAAATTGTATTGGAGGCTAAAAATGGTGAATAATGTTACAACCAATTTATTAAAACTATCATTGATAAAATCATGCATAATCATCAATTTATTAGAAATAAAAGAGAATAAATAATATTTTTACATAAGAGCATAAATCATTGTAAAATAGAATTATATGATAAATTATGATAAATGACGTGATGAAGAATGGTAGAAATGGGTGGAATAAGTGTTCAAAAGTGATAATAATAATGACATATTAACGACCCAACAAAGTATACTATCCATGGATCCATGGAAAGTGTCATTGGCCAGAGGAAGACCCATGGAGATATTGTTACAACCCCTCTAGGCTCAATGAACCGGTCAGCATTGTAGTGGAGTGGTTAGCATAATTCAAGACAGCAGCACCACAGGGAGCAGCAACAACAGCAGTAGCAAGCAGAACCTATACAAGACAAAGGCAAGAGTAAGATTGTTGAAAGCATAGAGACAGAGAAAAGCTACAAGTTTAAGGAAGACCCACTTGTGGAAAAGGTAACTTTGGAGATAGATGTTAAGAGGCGACAATGTGACAGGAGGATAGCGCAAAGAAAGATAGAGAAGAAAAGGTTGGAAGATACATAGAGGATGTTGCAAGAAGTCCAACAGAAGCTTAATGAAGAATAAGGGTTGTGCAAAAGAGAGAAGGAAGAAAAACATGAGCATGAGCAAGAACAAGAACAAGAACAAGAGGAAGTGCAAGGCAGAAAGACAATGCAAACTGCACCGATACATGTTGAAGACTTTGAACCAGTAGCAGATGAGGAACAGGGTGAGTAGTCGTAGGAACAGGAACTTGCTCTACATGATGAACATATAGTAGAACACATGGACATGGATATGGAGAAACCGAAACAGGATCAGGATACCGACCTCATGCCAAAAGCAACTGAGGTCACTCCGCAGGCTTCACCAGCTCCAATAGAAGAGCAAGTCCCCAGTGAACAAGGGGATACCATTCTCTTTAAGGACCATCTAAGAAAAGGGGTGTACAACATAGCCCTTTATGAGTCGCAACAAAGTGTTGTACAAGCATGTAGAGCGCGCACCTCAGATGAGCATGCATGACATGCACACTTGGAATAACAAGTGATTGTGTTAGATGTACGAAGACATCCAGCCACCTTGGCCAATGCTACAAAGGCTCATGACGAAGCCACCAACTCGAGTGTTAAATTCTTGATAGTAGAAAATGAGCACATGGCTAAGGAGTTGCAAGCAGCTAGGCAAAGAGAGGAACAATCAACAAGATCCGCCAAAGTAGCGATGAAGATGGCCATACTTGCTAAAGTATCGACTCTTGAGATAGTCACACGGAGACTGTATGACAGGTTCATCATCGTGCACAAGGCAACTTTCCACCTACATGGCCATCAACAGCGCTGCACCAAGATAGTGCGAACACTCGCATACATACATGCCGCAGTTGATCATGTAAAGACATGGACAATGAACTACAAGGGAGCCCCGCTTCACTTGCACAAGATGATGAAGTTGTAGGTAGAGTTGGACAAAGCATGCATCCTGATTAAGATCTGAAGCTATGAGGAACTCCCACCACTCATCACTAGTATCGAGGCTTTGTATGCACGAGTGTACATGAGTTTGGATGTCGTGGTGAGAAAGTATGGCACCCCATCAATTTATATGCTCACTGGGGCCAAAGAGAAGAACCAAGCCGGACTGGAGCATGATGTGTACTTTGATCAGTTGATGCTCACAACCAGCAATGCATATTTTCAAGTCAACGTGGATAACATGCATATGTACATCGTCGGTCCGGCCTTGCTCAGGACTAAGTTGTGCGTGTTACATGATGAGTTGGACCGAGGTTCCAAATCAGTATACTCGGAAGCAATGGAGGAAATAGTTTGTTTCCAGAAAGACATCATCAAAGAGTATGCGAACACCATTGCACACTATCAATCATGGCATTTATTTGTCATCGAGGATCATGGAGAGCAGGTTGATTAGCTAGTCTTTCCACAACCATCCAAGTCTTAGTGTTGTCTTGTCTGGCTGACTCAAGCCAATTTTATCCCACCTGGGTATATGTAGAAAATGTATCATTTTGGTAAACATGATGTAAAGTTAAATTCCATGTGTCATTAGTGGAATACAAAAAATCATATGTAATGTAAAGAGTCACGAGGGTAGTCTAAGAGTCACAAAGGGGAATGTCAAGGGTCATCACACCCTTTGTTATAAATAGAACCTCATAACTCATAGAACATGATTTTGGGGGCCAAGATTTTTCTAGGCATTACTTAGAGAGGCCTTGGAGAGTATTGTGATAAGCCTTGGCTTCTCCACAGTGCATAGCAAGCACATCTCTTTGGAGGAGTAAGCACTGTTGATTGTAACGTTCCACTATTGGGGCTAGTGGTTGTCATGGTTGTATGTATGGATGTAACTTTCACTTTATATAATATAACAGAGCCAACATGTTTCATGCATATGTTTTTATTGTAGTTAAACTATTCTTCTTACTATAGAAAAGTATTTAGTTTTACCTACGCATTGACGTATGGACTATTATGTATGTGATTGTATGAATATTATTGAAGTGTGTTGTTGGTTTAACTCATCACTTTGGATTATCGACTATTCTGATTTCCAGTTTGTGATGTCATTCAACTTGTGTGTTCCTCACAGGCCGCATACTATTACATGCTTCTAAGGGATATATTTCTTTTCCTCCTCTGTGTGTTAGAACCTCCCCATGAATCTCTCTTGACTTGTTACAAGGTCACACACTTGCTTCTGACAAGGATATATTGCTTACCTCTGTTCACTATCATAGTCAAGGCATAACTTTACTGCTCACTGCTGGGACTCCTACTCCAAACGGTATGAGGAATAGTTGGTACTTCTTACCAGGGAGATACCCTGACATGTTGGCGGGTCCAACATTGTCAACAGGTACTGAGGCTAGAAATGTGCATTCTGAATTGGATTGTAGTGAGGATAATGTGCATCTTGCATGCCTTATTCATATGGCCGAAGTCCTGGGGGTCTCCTTTGGTTTATTAAGCACAAATTTTCTGACCCACTCTCCACTCCTCCCTTGTATACATCGTTTAGGCCTAGCAGAGAGGGACATTTATCTGTTGTGTGATTCTCTTCACAGACTAGGCATAATTCTATAACATTCAGTGGGAATTCATTCCTAAGATGTCTTTTAGTATGTTTAGTGCAAAAAATAGTTAGTCCCTTTATGCTTCCTCTTGTTTTCTTTTTTTTTGCATAGTAACCATTTGCAAGGAAAAGGTATGAAACATTTCACTCTGTTATGAAACCAGCTCAAGAAAAGATAGAAAAGATAGATCAACGCCTTAGAATTCAGCCTCTTCGAGGGGGCAACCTCCTTTACATTACATAAATGAAAAATTCTTGGATGATACAAATGACAAAACCTCCTTTCTATATATAGGAGTCTAAGGAGTCACAATATAATCCAGCCGACCTAACAATAATAATATAAAGCCACAAAAATAACAATAGAGGGATTCTATGGGGCACAGAAATAATAATATGGGGGTAATAGGGGCACAACAATATAAATAAGGGGTATAACTACAATAGTAATGGGGTAATCACTAGTATTATAGGGACCCAACACACTCCCTAAATCCTTCAAAATATTCCTGTTGATGGTCCAAAATGACCTCATCAACATGTAAGGGAGACCACCCAATCAGAGCCCCAACTAAACTCTTATTCATTTGATGTAGTGGTTCAAATTGGTTCAATTGGGTCCAATTACCCTTTCTCCCTCTTTGTTGGATTATAGTATGTCTATTACTTGCCAATAGAAAAAGAGAAATGAGCTCTTGCCTCTTGCATATCTCTTTCAAGAAATTGATCCTTAAGCTAACTCTATGGCTCAGCCAAACCACAACTAATGTTTTCCCTTGCTTAAGGGGACTTCTAGAAATGCATAATTAAATCTAAATGCAGATTTAATCTAATATGCAAGTAAAACTAATCTCATCTCGAATTGACAAAAATGATAGCCCTCTCTTAATTCAAGAGCAGATGGACTAACTAACCATGGGAAAAGGACTGCTTATATGATTAAATTCATTATATAATTTTCATTAATTAAAGTAGTTCATTCAATTAATGAAAGAGAAAACAAAATGGGAATGTATTTAAACAATAAATAGTTACTGCTAAATACATTCATATTTCAATGAATTTGTAATAATTCTAATTTTATTTTGCTCCTCGGAGATAACTCTTACAAAACTTCAATAGCATAAAACAATTGATATGACAATAGTGCTCAATATCAGAATATAATACACTACTTAGAACAAGAATTAAAACCAATTGCAGAAATTTTGATAACAAAAGGATTAATTTACATCTCAGACAACAGTGCACATGAAATGAAAATTAATGAAAATGATTCCAAAATATCATTACAAGAATTTGAAGTCATTGAGCACCTTTAGCTCCTTGGAGAAATTGCTAACAACAGTGCAAAACAACCTTCTCTTTCAGGGCTCAAAATTCTTTGTCTCTCCATAATTCAAATCACAGTACACTATACAAGTGAAAATGCACAACAAAAAAAATCAGACTTTTCCCCAAAACTTAGATCTAAAGTTTTTGTCTCACCTACAGTTATAATATCCTATTACAATAGTGCTTTAAGGGCCTCTAGTTGTAGAGAAAAGGAATCCCTTCCTCATTCTCAAAATTGTTATTTAATAATTACAAGAAATCTCCAAAATAAAAAATTGTTGAGATTAGTTTCCAAATCCTGAATTAGACCCGCAAATACCCCATTTTTCTCTTTGTTGGTCTCTTTCCATTTCTCCAAAGTGTCTCATATTTGAAATTCTCCCACTAATCTCTTGCTACAAACCAATTCAAACCAATATAAAAAAAAATTAAATTGCAAATTATAAATCAGAAAAATAAACTCTCATGAAATTGCTAAATTAAAATAAATAAAATCTAAAGAAATTTCATGCTATGATTGCTTCAAGTGGATCTAATTAGATTTTGAATATTGTTGGGGAATGAATTAGTTGCAGTTGTTTTCCCAAGCCAATGAATTTTGCCCAAATAAAAAAATCAATTGTTGTTGCAAATCTGTCACTTTGTCTTCTGTTGAATTTTTGGGTCATTAAATTATTAAATCTGCTAAACTTATCATTCTTAGATTATTCTCCTCAGTCTTAGATTTCCAACGAGCTATTGTGAGCTTCATTTGGCCAAGTAAATCTTGAGATATGCCTTTCCAAAGATAAGTGTTAAAATTATCAGAATTTTGGAAAAATGCATGCCTAGGCCAAAATTAGGAAATTTTAATTAAAAATTCGAATCTAAACTAAATTGATAATTAACTAAATAATTAAAATTAATTAATTATATTTATCAATTAATTAAATATATACAATTTAATTACAATTATAATATTAATTAAATATATACACGTTAGATCTAAGACTTTGTGATCCATATAATAAAAAAAATCTTAAATTAATTACGTATTATATAAATTAAATTAATTAAAATAATTAAAAATATAAATTAATTTAATATTAAAAAACAAACCTGGTAAAATGTGCCAAGGTATTAGTGCCTATTGGCTCCGTGTAATGGACCATAAGGAGAGACTTAAACGAAGAGTGGATGGGAGTCATAAGGAGGAGGGAGGTATGGATTTCATAGAATTTTTAAAATGAGTTACGAGAAAGTAAGTCAGGATATGGGAATGGTGAAGTATGGTGAGGGAGGTAGAGTGTCGTACATCGGAGGATGAGGCTTTTAGAGTAATTAAAAATAGGAGTTGCGAAATTGTAAAGCGCCAAGGTGGGATGAACCCGACGTGATAGGCTTTGTGCCATCGGAGGTATGGGTATGAGGGGTCATAACAAATATGCCTCGATAAATATAATGTCCCAAAATGCTTCTGAAGAGGAGGAATTATTTTATAAGGCATATCAGAGCTTGGGATTTCGGAGGTGAAATCCAATAAAAAATAATGTTAATTTTTTATATAATCTCAGTTGTGAGGTTTTGTAGGATTGTTAAAAAATAAAAATAAAAATAATTAATAAAAATCAATATTTACAAATAGTTTACAAAAAGTTAATATAATATACATTTTGTACATTTTTTAGTTCACTCGGTAAAAATCATTAAATTTTTTATAAGCACCATTTGTAAACTGTACATTCAAATGACATGAAATGAGAATCGATGAAAAACTATCTAAAAATCAAACACAATGAATCAATAAAAAGAGAAATTCGACGAAAACAAAAATCTCTCAAAATTATCGGACACTTAACTAAAAGAAAATATTAAAAGGTGATTTAGCCAAAATTTATGAAAATGGTCTCCATTATTATTATAAAGATAATAAGTTAAAAATTGTGGTGTTGTGATTTCACCATAAAAATGGCGACACACGAGGAAGAATCAATTATCTTTGGTTAAAGATGATGAACTTCGCTTTACCTAAATGTTAAAAATGAGGAATTTTATTAAGTCAATAGATAGTAAAACATTTCCCATGGGTTCCACAGTAGTCATTCAAGAAATATAAGTTAAAAAAGATAAGTACTCAAAGCAGACTGAGTTTAAAGTCATGAATCCGAATTTTGAGAATAATTTAATATTTAAGATTACCTCATATGAGAAATAGAAAAGGTACAGATAGGAGTTTTTTGATAAAGTATATATTCATCAATATGTCTCTTGAATGGCTTCACTGCCAATGAACTTGGTTATTACGCCGACGAAGTTGTCTTTTATGCCATACAAGCATAGCCCAGCTGCTTGCGAACATTCATAGCTCCGATGGGTTTACAATATTTCCCATGCTTCCTCTTTTGATCACCCTTTTGATAAGCACATTTTTGAGCTATATTTATGATGTACCTGAGTGAAAGAGGTGGGATGGTAAAAGAGACTTAAGAAAATGGATATAATACTTCCATAATGTTGACTCCATATCCTTCCCCATGACTATTCATTCAAAGGCTTTTATAAAGTGGAGGGATGGGAGGGATCCATTGAGTTAAACTCAAGTCAATTCTTTCCTTGAAAAGATGAACTATATCACTTAGAAAGGATGCATGTTCCTCCATGAAAAATATTTAAAGCAAGAGGGCTTTAGGATTCCATAAAAATATACTTTTAAGGTAAATGAAACCCATTAAATTGACAGAGTAAAAATTTCCCATGTATGCCAATCAATGTTGGGTGAGAAAAATTCCTTCCAAATAAATCTTGGCGGTATCACCAAAATCAAACTATAACTAATAGAAAAAAGGAAAAATAAATCCAAACTGAAGTGAAAGAAGAAATAAGCAAACTCCAAAAATGTCAAATAAGGAAAGGAAATTGAAAGAAAAACCGATAACCCCAATAAGGCTAATTATAAAATGTCTCAGCAAAAGAGTAAAATAAGACAAGCATGTGTGTCTTCATCTTATGTTAATATTTTTATGAATCTTATCTTGTAGAGTTATAAGCAATTACGCTCTCAAACCTTAAGGGGAATAACAATCATGAGATAAAATTAAGCCAAAAAGAAGTTTGTCCTTTTGCAAATTTTTTGGTTTGAAAACAAAGTCTGCATGAGAACATCTTAACAATTTTCTAATAAATCAATGTTTGAGAAACAAATTAAAGGTTCTGTGACTCCCCAATTTAGTTATTTTGATTAACATCATTACTGCCCGTCCAAAACTTAAAAGCAAACAACAAAGGGAATGAATACCAAATCTGAGCTGGTAGGGGTGTGAATAAATTCTTGAAGTCCTAGAAAATAGAGATTAAGATCAGCAAAACTAAAATAAAACTTAAACAAAAATGTAAAGAAAAGGAAAAGGATAAAAATGGGCATATGAGGCTTACCATTTGAATAATTTCATTTAATTTTACCTGAAAGATGTCAATTTTATCCAACAAAGATAGCCACTTCTTTTGATTGGAATTAAAAGCATGAAGAAGTTGTACTCTTTGAAGTTCTCATTGATTCAAACTCATAAATTATTAAATCTAAATTAAAGCAAGTAGTTTAGCTAGAAAGATGATGTCTCATGTTCAAGGAATCTGAAGTAAATAAAATTCATCAAAAATGAAAACGAAAATTGATCTTTGTCTTTTAGATTTCATATCAACTCCAATATTTTCATAAATTCTGAAAAATCAAGACCAAGTCCCATCTTATGTAACTCTGATGTGTATATGGAGAGGACTTGAATCTTTGCATGATAAGTATGGAGCGATATATAAAAAATAAGAGGACCACAAGGGAATTTGAAATTGACTAGGATCCATTACCTTTGCATGTTCCAAATTTACTTACCAATTTGTCATGTTAACATAATGAATGCTTTGAAATGACAATTATGGAATTAAACTTGAAAAATAGTATGAAGCGATAAAAATGTATGAATATTAACATCATTAAAGCATACACACATAAACATGAAAGGAAATAAGTGGAGCTAAAATCCCGTAAGTATGAACAAGGTGAAAATGACGTCACTCAGAGTTCGAGTTCTTGGAAAGACTTCAAAATTAGATTTAAATCACACTTACAATATTCTAAGATTTTGAGATGATATAGTGAAAAGAGGAATTTGTAATGAAGCAAGATTGTGGGCCATATCAATTAAGTGGGTGATGTCGAATTCGTAATCTCAGATCTCAGCTAATATTTAAAATTGAGTTTGTAAAAATGTTCCGAAACTGCGAGAAGATTCGAGGATTAAAGAAAAATGTATTTAAAGAACAACCATGGATCCAAGTTGAAGGAATGCATACCCAACCATAGTAATCCATGTGCACACACCATGTAGAATGGATATCTCAAAAGTCACTTAGTCACCCCGAGGAATAAATTATTGGAAATGTGTCAAAATTATAATTAAAAATGCATCCAAGCTCTCAAACATCATGATAACATGGGATTCGGTGTAGAGATACAAAGATAATAAAAAAGGATTCCATGTGAACATAGTGATAGGTTGGACTGTCAAGTAATGAATGAATTGACCAAAGGCCTATGAGGTTACATTTGTCTGATATCTCACTAATTCGAGATATTAAGAGGCTCAGTATAGAGGGAAATAGGAATCTCGTATAGAAATCTCCGAAACCATTTTTTTATTTAAATCATCTTATGAGATTTCAATATCGCAATGTCCAAGTGAAGAAAATGAAGTGGGGGCCATTTTATTAATCAAGCATAATGGCATGACAGATGAGGAAAAATGCCATGTAGACCTTAGGCTAGAAATATCATAATGTATTTTAAAATGTTTCCAATAAAATGTGTTTTCGAGGTATTGAATCTCAGATGATAAATCTCATAATATTTTAAAATACCCTTGATATAATACAGACCGAGAGTATGATAAGATTGAAAGTTTTAATCCTCAAGGAAAATATCTCGAAAAATGAAAAATAGAGGATCAGGATTTCAAGATTTACCAGTTAAAGGGTCTGAATCATCTCAGAAGAATGAAATGTGACTAAAGGAGATGTAAGATAAATGAGTGTAGTGCAAAGGTTCAACTCAACTCGACAAATGTAAGATTCAGAATGGGTAGAGATAAAATCATGGATATGATCCTTTTATAACTTGCTGCAATATTTTTTATGCAATTTTCCTTTGCTTATAGGCCTTATTTAATTAAACATTTAATAATGCGAGAAGTTGTAAACCCACGAAAAATATGAACAAGAAGGAGTTAAGAATTCCATTTCAGCTGCATCATCAAGAAGTGGAATATGATTATTGACTCATCTCACAAATTTGCAAAGAAAGGAAATATGAAGAGAAGCATTAATAAAAAGTACAAAAATTCTAATAAGAAAGAAAGTACTTCCCTAAACATGTTTACGACTCAGAAAATGTTGGTTGTTTGCTTTATTCTTCTACTTGTGTTATTAAAGTAGAAATAAACAGAAAACAACAAACTAACTAAACTAATACTACTCTATTGTAGCGGCTACAACCACCCTCAAAAATTTTGGCTCACATGCAAATTTCGGAGCCTACCTTGGGTCCTTAGGCCGATCATCCTTGGTCAAGCTCCCCTCCTTGATCTTAAGATTTTTTCGTGTTCTCATTTTTATGCAGCATGTGTCATCTTTGGGCATAGGGGTTGTTGTTTTTCATGCAAAGGGAATGTTGTTTTGCGTCAAGGGAAAGCATGTGCACATGAGTGGTTGTCATCACATAGACATGTTTCACTCTCACTTCACGCGCTCTTGTCCCAAAGGCTGTTACATCAAGCAAAGTATGTCTTATGCATTCTGGAAGGTCTATGTTGTGTCACTAAGTGTCTGTGCGCGATCACAGTCAAGTCCTATCTATGCTTACATATTTTTCACTGATCTCACAATTAGCCATTTTCCCAAGAAACCTAGCCTCATCCAGCTTCTTGGAACTGTGCGCTTTGCTTTTGAAACCATCATGCTTCCTACCTTGCCTTCTGAAACCCCACAAATCGCAAATACCCCAGCTAGCACTACTCTCCAAAACTTTGCAAAGGAGTTAGGAAACCAACACTGCTCTCCAGAAATGCGCAGAGCAGTCAGACAGCCAGCACTGCTCTCTAGAAATGTGCAAAGTAGTCCAACTTCAGTGCACTCAAAAATTGCACAGAGGTGTCCTCCCAGGACCCCCATTCCGCAACATTGTCCTATGCCTCAAAACTACACAATGTTTTCCAAGATTCCCTGTCTGTCTTGCATGCATAAATTGCACAAACAGGTCTCCCAAGGCCTCATTCCAGCAGTAGTCACTTTTTGTTGAAATTGTGCAGATCTACCTCTCAGTGACTACAGGAAAATATGACATGCTGAGATCACTCCCAAGGAGTTGAGGAGAAGAACCAAGGAACAAAGTAATGGAAAATGTCAGAACCGCATGAAAACTCTGTCGAATGCATGATCATCATGAGGGTAAGTATGGTAAGTAAAGAACACCTTTCGAAGTACACCTCTTAGTTGAGTTTATAGGACTTCTTGTCATTGTCATGTCATCCTGTCCACAGTAACATGCATGTGTGCAAACACGAAAAGTCATTTTGTGTGTTTCTTTTACATGTCTTGCTTCCTCTTCACATGTTCGACTAACTGTCGTCTTCGGCATGTTGATATCTATGTCATGCTTGCGACCTTGTTCTAGTGATGTTGAAGGTTTGTCTTTGAGTTGTGTTCGCTATGTAAGCATCTATCGCACTCACACACTATGTTTCAAGCACTGTCGCATAAGGTTTTTCATGGTCATCCGAAGTGTTGCACTTGTCGCTTTCACCATTTGACAGTCCTGTAGTCAGTCACACTAAGCATATGTTGTCTTGTTGGTTCGAGATGTCTTCTCATCAAGTCATGCTGAGTGTGTGTTCGCAAGGTCATGTATACACGAGTTCACTCACTCACACACACAACCATTTTTTCCAAATATCTGTTGACCGGTACCACCCTCCACTAGTCGGACCTCCACTGAGCTACACTACGGAGTATCAGCCCTCAGTAACCAAGTACTGTTGCCCAGAATTGCACAGAGCTTGAGGTTGCCTCCTAAACAGTTTGCATTGTACAATCCTAAAATTGACCTGGCTGACTGTCACCCAGAACAATGTAGAAGTTTCTCAGTGAGCCATCTCAATCTGCGCCTCCCGCAAGAAAATCTATCAAGCTTCCCACTGGTCAACTGGAGAGTTTGACTTGGCAGTGACCCTGAGCTTCACTCGTCCAAAAAATTGCGCAAAAGCTGTGAGTATGCCCACCTCCACTGACTAAAGAAATTTCACAGACATGAAGGAAAGGCATTCACTGCTCGTCATTGCATTGCCCATGAAATTTGTGCAATTCTGTCAGCCAATCCCCTTGTCAGCCGACCTGCTGCTCCTCCTAAAAACTGCGCAAATTTCATGGGTCGTCCTCTAGTTGCCCGACACCCCGCTCAACCCAAAAACGGCGCAGAGATGTCCTGTAGGTCAGCCTCCCAGTTCTGCATAGTTTTGGACAGCAAGCTCTAGTAACCCGTTGTGAGCCTCCCCGGAGAATCTGCGTAGTTTTCACTGCCAGTGTCCCCCCCGCTCCATGCACTACCTCCCTGGAAAATTTGCGTAGATCTACCTTTCAACCAAGCCAGATCCCACAGATAGACACTGGTGATATGGAATGCCCATCTCAGCCTCCGTGTGACCTTTGCACAATTTTCCTTGACAATGCCTAGAGCCCACATCCTCGCCTAAAATGTGCTTTGTGCAGTTTCAGAGCCTTTTCCACTCTCCTGGTCACCTGCACCCGAAAAATAAAGATGATGCATCATGGTAGACTAGGAGATTTATGTATTTGATGTTGTCTCTTCATGAGTGATAGCAGATACAGGTACATGGATGAGACATGGCATGACGACGAATGAGATGAACAAGGAGCGCATGCTAGGAGACTTGTTCGCGAATGGATGAACACACAAAGTGTACCAAGTAGCAAGCGAAGGAGACACATGTGCATCCATGAACTATCAAGCGAATACCAAGACCATCGAAGACTCTGCACACCTTGCCATGCGGAGTTGAATCTATGATACACCAAGAGCATACTCATCACTCAGCAGCACTGCAACTCGACATGGACACCACCAACAGAATGAACATACCAGCTCTATCGTGTCAAGTCATGTCATGATTCATCTCGTCCACATCACTATTGTGGGCCATAGTGTTGTAATCAGACCCACATGGTAAAGTTGAATAGTCATGTAAGTCAAACAGTCAGAGGGTAGTCGAACAGTCACAAGGGTCAGTTTCACCCTTGGCTATATATACCCCTCATTTGTACATGCAAATGACTTTTCATGTTGGCTCCTCCCACATAGCCTTGAGAGTCTAAAATATTTTCTTTGAGGAATGAGTAGTGGCTCCAACAACCCGTTATCGGGGTTAGTGATGTAATGGTGTATGGATGTGTCTTTGAACTTTCACTTAATTAGAAAGACTATTAACAGGCCAACACTTTTTCATACACGTATTGTATTTGTTTGTAAGACTAATATTTGGACACTTGTAATGTATGTTGCTTTAACCTATATTAAGATAATTGAAATATTTTGGTTGTTTTAGTACATATGTTGTTGGAAATGTGTTGTATCATTTGTTAACGTTGTCTCACCCATGTGGACTATTCCGCCGAACACTTGACAGATTCATTCTCGTAAACTTATTATAACGATCGTCGCACTCATGTGGACTATTATGCTGGGTCTTGTATGTACTATCTGTTCACTATGTGTTTGTGGCTATCGCTTTCGAGTGGACTACTTCGTCGAAAGTTGCGCATGTCCTATTGTTTTGTGTGTCTCTAACAGAGTTGGGACTATTCCCTTTCGACTTGAGACTCACTCTCACCCTCTCTCTCTGCAGTGAAAGAACCTTGACACAAGAGACACTAAGCACTCACCAGGCACGCAAACCTCGTTGTTCGAAGACTAAGTAAACCACTCTCATGTGCTGACAAGAAATAGCTAAGGCATATCTTTAAGATAATGGCAATTGGGTCATCGTACCGGACTCCTACACCAAACGGTGTGAGGTCTAGTTGGGACTTCATACTAGGGAGATCCCCTGAATGTTGGCAGGTCTAGCACCGTCAACATTTCTGGCGCTAGAAGGAGGGCTAGATCACATGTTGAGTCCTCACATCCTGTTTTGAATCTTCACACATCTATCATGGATATCGTTGTAGTTAACCCTCCGTGATGTCTGTCCAATGCACATTCCTTTGAAATCACGAAGGAGTTTTTTTATCACTTGTTGGAAAACATGTATGATGGTGAAGGAAAAGTGGCCTAGCCTGGGCACTTAGATGACTTCCTTGAATTCCTAGGGAATGAGGAAGAGTTTGATGAAGTAGAGGTCAGTGTGTTATTTTCATACACACTTCGTAAATCCCTAGGACGACGATCCCGCAACCTTCCTCACAATTGTGTGCACTCATTTAAGCACTTCAGTGATCTAATCGAATCAGTTTTCCATCACTTTGATCCTGAGGCTGTTGACAAGAAAAATGTTAAAACAACGGAAGCCCCCGCATGAATCGCCTATGGATTTTTGGCAGCGCTTCCATTTACTCATGTTTGAAGCTCTGAAAATTCAAATGGAATTCCAATATCTCATGGACAGATTTGAATATTGCCTTACCAAATCACTCTGTCCCAAGGTGAAGATGAAGTTCAAACCCCACTGAGCATAATTCGGTGATGGAGTTGTGAAATCACAAGCGAACATAGTTGTTGTCACAAGTGATTGTCTGCGTTCCCCTCATCAAACAGCTCCTCCCTTGCAGAGTGATGTGGGAGAACATGCACACACATTTGTCCAACTGTCACATCCTCCCACCCTCGCTACTCTTAATTTCTGCGCAGATTTGGTTGGGAAGCCCATGGGTTGTCATACACACTTGTTACCTCAACCTTTCTCACTGCGTTCTGCTAATCCTCCGAATTGCACTATCTTTTGTTCTTCCATTATGGACTCCATGCATGTTGCGAACAAGGATCGAGCTATCAACAGAGTTAATGTTGTGTAGCCAACCTGCACTATCATTCATGATGAGTGTGTGCGGGAATATGAACATGAACCTGCAATAAAGGATGACCTCCTTCTATCTAGGTACCACAAGTTTTTTAGCAACTCCTCTGTAGTACATGTATCATGGCCTCCAAGAGAGTTGGATCAAAAGACACAGTTGAAAGTAGTACTGGGGATGTAGCTGAAAAAAGGTCAATGAGCTTACCCGTGTACATAGACACACACCTGTTCATCGAGAAGGACATCAAGATCACATGGAAAGACATCAACACCATCTTATCACGAAGCTTTGAGGAGAATCTAGAGGATCAACACGTCTATGTGAACATCCATAAGTCAAGACTATACAAAGTTTCATGTCGACTTCTCGTGTTCCCTTGCGTAGATGTGATCCACTGGATTGTCTCACACTTTGATCTTGAGACAATGATACTGAGGAGTGCCAGTGGAGAAAGGCTTGCTTCCTTTAGGATGGAGGATTATCAGGAGATATATCATTTTCCATTCCCAATGAGCACCACGGATGCACCGTTCTACACTCCCAACAACAGCACGAACACAAGAGACATCTTGAAGTATTGGGTAAAGGATCAAACCAAGTTCAAGATGACACCCAATCCGATATACAGGATGAAGACACTCAGGAAGGCATACCAATTCTTGTTCATCTTCGCATGCCGCTTGTATAGCCAAGGGAGTATAGAGACCTTCTTGCAGAGTTGGTTTGCTATGTTGGATCAGCTGGAAAGTGAAGGAAAACCGTTCAACTGGTCTGACATGCTGGCTCTCCAGTTGAAATTCCATCTATCCAATGCTCGGAGTCGGCCCAAGGATCGACAAGAAAAATTCTTCATGTCTTCCTATCTGCTCGATACAATTTGTGCCGGTCAATAGTTTCTTGGAATGGGTTGGGCATGGACACCTTCAGAGAGTGTTGTGAACATATATTGCAAGTTTCTCTCAGACTGCATCTACTGAGGAGTCATGGCTAGAATATGTGATCATTTCATCTCCCTTCTCTACAAGATGATATTTGAACAAGACCCGCCCTGCATGTCACATGCAACAATGGAGGCGTTGCTGAACAATGAAAATTGGTACACGTCACCCGAGGGAACCTTCATTAGGATTTACATCATGGAGAAAGCTCTGCATGTGTTGCTGAGCTTTTCCACGGACAAGTTGGTCATGTAGGAGGTTGCATACCACATCTCGACAAGGTTATTAGCTGGATTGCATAGGAAGAAGAAGGTACCATGGCCCACGCTTCCTGAGCAAATTGGATTGTACTCAATCGGGAGTTTGAAAGAAGTGGATGTCGAGGTGGTATATTTCAAGAAGTTTAAGTTCGGCACTAGGAGTTTCAACCCATACAACCCACATGGTTTATGCAGGGAAAACTGTGTGAGAGTGTACTATCCTTGGATCCATGGGGCATGTCATTGGCCACAGGAAGACCCATGGAGATATTGTTACAACCCCTCTAGGTTCAATGAACCAGTCAACATTGTAGTGGAGTGGTTAGCATAACTCAAGGCAGCAGCACCACAGGGAGCAGCAACAACAGCAGTAACAAGCAGAAACCTATCCAAGACAAAGGCAAGAGGAAGATTGTTGAAAGCACAGAGACGTAGAAAAGCTACAAGTTTAAGGAAGACCCACTTGTGGAAAAGGTAGCTTTGGAGATAGATGTGAAGAGGCGACAACGCGACAGGAGGATAGCGCAAAGAAAGATAGAGAAGAAAAAGTTGGAAGATACATAGAGGATGTTGTAGGAAGTCCAACAGAAGCTCAACGAAGAATAAGAGTTGTGTAGAACAGATAAGGAAGCAAAACATGAGCATGAATAGGAATAAGAACAAGAGGAAGTGCAAGGCAAAAAGACAACGCAAACTGCACCGATACATGTTGAAGACTTTGAACCAGTAGCAGATGAGGAATAGGGTGAGCAGCCATAGGAACAAGAACTTTCTCTACATGATGAACAGATAGTAGAACACATGGACATGGATATGGAGAACCCGAAACAGGATCAGGATACCGACCTCATGCCAAAAGCAACTGAGGTCACTCTGCCGGCTTCACCAGCTCCAATAGAAGAGCAAGTCCTGAGTGAACAAGGGGATACCATTCTCCCTTCGGACCATCCGCGAAAAGGGGTGTACAACATAGCCTTTGATGAGTCGCAACAAAGTGTTATACAAGCATGTAGAGTGCGCACCTCATATGAGCATGCATCACATGCACACTTGGAATAACGGGTGATTGTGTTAGATGTACGAAGACATCCAGCCGCCTTGGCTGATGCTACAAAGGCTTATGATGAAGCCACCAGCTTGAGTGTTAAATTCTTGATAGCAAAAAACAAGCACATGGATAAGGAGTTGCAAGCAGCCAGGCAGAGAGAGGAACAATCAACAAGATCCGCCAAAGAAGTGATGAAGATGGCCATACTTGCTGAAGTATCGACTCTTGAGATAGTCACGTGGAGACTGTATGACAGGTTCATCATCATGCACAAGGCAACTTTCCACCTACATGGTCATCAACAACGCTGCACCAATATAGTGCGAACACTCACATACATACATGCCACAGTTGATCATGTAAAGACATGGACAATGAACTACAAGGGAGCCCCGCTTCACTTGCACAAGATGATGAAGCCGTAGGTAGAGTTGGAAAAAGCATGCATCCTAATTCAGATTTGGAACTATGAGGAACTCCCGCCACTCATCACTAGTATCGAGGCTTTGTATGCACGATTGTACATGAGTTTGGATGTCGTGGTGAGAAAGTATGGCACCCCATCAATTTATATGTTGACTGAGGCCAAAGAGAAGAACCAAGCTAGACTAGAGCATGATGTGTACTTTGATTAGTTGATGCTCACAGCCAGCAACACATATTTTCAAGTCAACGCGGATAACATGCATATGTACATCGTCAATTTGGCCTTGCTCAGGACTAAGTTGTGCATGTTACATGATGAGTTGGACCGAGGTTCCAAATCCGTATACTCGGAAGCAATGGATGAAATAGTTTGTTTCGAGAAGGACATCATCAAAGAGTACACGAACACCATTGCGCACTATCAATCATGGCATTTGTTCGTCACCGAGGATCATGGAGAGAGGGTTGATTAGCTGGTCTTTCCACAACCATCCAAGTCTTAGTGTTGTCTTCTCTGGCTGAATCAAGCCAATTTTATCCCACATGGGTATATGTGGAAAATGTATCATTTTTGTAAACATGATGTAAAGTCAAATTCCAAGTGTCATTAGTGGAATACAAACAGTCATATGTAATGTAAAGAGTCACGAGGGTAGTCTAAGAGTCACAAATGGGAATGTCAAGGGTCACCACACCCTTTGTTATAAACAGAACCTCATAACTCATAGAACATGATTTTGGGAGCCAAGATTTTTCTAAGCATTACTTAGAGAGGCCTTTGAGAGTATTGTGATAAGCCTTGGCTTCTCCACAGTGCATAGCAAGCACATCGCTTTGGAGGAGTAGGCACTGTTGATTGTAACGTTCCACTATTGGGGCTAGTGGTTGTCATGGTTGTATGTATGGATGTAACTTTCACTTTATCTAATATAACAGAGCCAACATGTTTCCTGCATATGTTTTTATTGTAGTTAGGCTATTCTTCTTACTTTAGCAATCTATTTAGTTTTACCTATGCATTGACATATGGACTATTCTATATGTGATTGTATGAATATTATTGAAGTGTGTTGTTGGTTTAACTCATCACTTTGGATTATTGACTATTCTAATTTCCAGTTTGTGATGTCATTCAACTTGTGTGTTGCTTACAAGCCGCGTACTATTACAGGCTTGTAAGGGATACATTTCTTTTCCCCCTCCGTGTGTTAGAACCTCCCCATGCATCTCTCTTGACTTGTTACAAGGTCACACACTTTCTTCTGACAAGGATATCTTGCTTACCTCTACGCACTATCATAGTTAAGGGATAACTTTACTACCCACTGCTGGGACTCCTACTCCAAACGGTATGAGGTATAGTTGGTACTTCTTACCAGGGAGATCCCCTGACATGTTGGTGGGTCTAACACTGTCAACAGGTACTGAGGCTGGAAAGGTGCGTTATGAATTGGATTGTAGTGAGGATAATGTGCATCTTGCATGCCTTATTCATATGGCTGAAGTCCTGGGGGTCTCCTTTGGTTTATTAAGCACAAATGTTCTGACCCACTCTCTACTCCTCCCTTGTATACATCCTTTAGGTCTGGCAGAGAGGGAAATTTATCTGTTGTGTGATTCTCTTCACAGACTAGGCATAATTCTAGAACATTCAATGGGAATTCATTCCTAAGATGTCTTTTAGTATGTTTAGGGGAGAAAATAGCTAGTTCCCTTTATGCTTCCTCTTGTTTTCTTTTTATTTTCATAGTAACCATTTGCAAGAAAAAAGTATCAAACATTTCACTCTTGAAATCCTTCAACATATTCTTGTTGATGGTCCAAAATGACCTCATCAACATGTAAGGGAGACCACCCAATCAGAGCCTCAACTAAACTCTTAATCGTTTGATGTAGTGGTTCCAGTTGGTTCAATTGGGTCCAATTACCCTCTCTCCCTCTTTGTTGGATTATAGTATGTCTATTAGTTGCCAATAGAAAAAGAGAAATGAGATCTTCCCTCTTGCATAGCTCTTGCAAGAAATTGATCCTTAAGCTAACTCTATGGCTCAGCCAAACCACAACTAAGGATTTCCCTTGCTTAAGGGGACTTCTAGAAATGCATAATTAAATCTAAATGCAGATTTACTCTAATATGCAAGTAAAACTAATCTCATCTCGAACTGACAAAAATTATAGCCCTCTCTTAATTCAAGAGAAGATGGACTAACTAACCATGGGAAAAGGACTGCTTATATGATTAAATTCATTATATAATTTTCATTAATTAAAGTAGTTCATTCAATTAATGAAAGAGAAAACAAAATGGGAATGTATTTAAACAATAAATAGTTACTGCTCAATACATTCATATTTCAATGAATTTGTAATAATTCTAATTTTATTTTGCTCCTCAGAGATAGCTCTTACAAAACTTCAATAGCATAAAACAATTGATATGACAATAGTGCTCAATATCAGAATGCAATACACTATTTAGAACAAGAATTAAAATCAATTGCAGAAATTTTGATAACAAAATGATTAATTTACATCTCAGACAATAGTGCACATGAAATGAAAATTAATGAAAATTATTCCAAAATATCATTACAAGAATTTGAAGTCATTGAGCAGCTTTAGCTCCTTGGAGAAATTTCTAACAGTAGTGCAAAACAACCTTCTCTTTCAGGGCTCAAAATGCTTTGTCTCTCCATAATTCAACTCACAGTACACTACAAAAGTGAAAATGCACAACAAGAAAAATCATAGAGTTTTCCCCAAAACTTAGATCTAAAGTTTTTGCCTCACCTACAATTATAATATCCTATTACAATAGTGCTTTCAGAGCCTCTAGTTGTAGAGAAGAGGAACCCCTTCCTCATTCTCAAAATTGTTATTTAATAATTACAAGAAATCTCCAAAATAGAGAATTGTTGAGAGTAGTTTCCAAATCCTGAATTAGAGCTGCAAATTCCCCATTTTTCTCTTTGTTGGTCTCTTTCCATTTCTCCAAAGTGTATCATATTTGAAATTCTCCAATTGATCTCCTGCTACAAACCAATCAAAACCAAAATAAAAATAAATTAAATTGCAAATTAGAAATCAGAAAAATAAACTCTCATGAAATTGCTAAATTAAAATAAATAAAATCTAAAGAAATTTCATGCTATGATTGCTTCAAATGGATCTAATTAGATTTTGAGTATTGTTGGGGAATGAATTAGTTGCAGTGGTTTTCCCAAGCCAATGAAATTTGCCAAAATCAAAAAATCAATTGTTGTTGCAAATCCGTCACTTTGTTTTCTGTTGAATTTTTGGGTCATTAAATTATTAAATCTACTAAACTTATCATTCCTAGATTATTCTTCTCAGTCTTAGATTTCCAACGAGCTACTGTGAGCTTCATTTGGCCAAGTAAATCTTGAGATGTGCCTTTCCAAAGATAAGTGTCAAAATGATCAGAATTTTGGAAAAATAACTGCATAAGCCAAAATTACGAAATTTTAATTAAAAATTCAAATCTAAACTGAATTGATAATTAACTAAATAATTAAAATTAATTAATTACAATTATCAATTAATTAAATATATACAATTTAATTATAACTATAATATAAATTAAATATATACACATTAATTAAATTTTATTATAATTAAAAGTTATATAAATTTAATTAATTAAAATAATTAAAAATATAAATTAATTTAATATTAGAAATGAACATGGTAAAACGTGCCAAGGTATTAGTGGCTATTGGATCCATGTAATGGACCATAGTGGGAGGCATAAGGAGCGACTTAAACGAAGAGTTGATGAGAGTCATAAGGAGGAGGGATGTAAGGCCTTCGTATCCGCGGTGCGGTTGGGCATGCGATGTGCGACGGACGTGCGATGTGCAACGGGCGTGCGATGTGCGACGGGCGGGCACGACATAACCAACATGCGGAGGAAAAGTGACGAACAATGCGACGAAAGCTGAACGATATACGACACTTAGTGAAAAATGCGTGGAAGGCAAGGGAGTTTATACCTTGGCTTGGAGAGCTTTGCACGATGGCAAGGCCAACCACATATGTGCGCATTTGGGGGTGCGTTGTAACATGTTTGGGGGTCGGCTGGAGTGCCACCACCCATGATAACATGTGTATATATAAACTTGCGTTGAGGTTCATTTGAGCATCAATCAACTCGCACTCAAGAGCTCGCACTTCTAAGGAGGAGCAGAGGTAAAGTGCGCATTCCTCTTGTGGATGCGCATAACTCATGCGCAGTTCTAGTGCGCAGGTTGGGTTGTGGTAAAGGCCGGTTGTAGGGTGGACGAGGTGCGCCCAAGGGGCCATTCTAAAGTGCAGATTGTGCCGGGTTTTGGGTAGAGTGTCTCGGTGACTCGTGCGAGCACCCACTCTCGTGCAAGACGTGAACATACACTTTGTAAAGGATGGTTGCTTATGCTGTAAAATATTCTAAGTATTGGCTTGGAGCTTGCCAAGCAATAATTGTACTGTATTATTGAAGAAAGACTGATTATAATATATTGTTGGGCAGACTTGTTCGGGAGTTGCCCCTCCCCTTTATACTTGTTGCAATTGTTGATGTTCTTGTTATAATTGCTATGGATAATGAATGAGTATGGGCTTCATTAAGTATAAAGGATAATTGCATGTTTACTTGGTTGCAAAACACAAGCTAAGTAATGTTAAAGTGGAAGTAGGCGTAGTCCACGAATGTTAGTATTGGTGAAAAGAAAGCGTTCGGTGGTGCCGCACCTCGCTATAAGAGGTTGAAAGACTACCGCAGGTGTAGGGGCATGACATGTGGTATCAAAGCTCGATCTAGAGCTGGTGAGCAAGGTTTGCTCATGACAGGTTGAAGCTTGTGAATAGGTTCAAGTGTTGAAGCATTGAAGCCGTTATACACTTGACAAGTGGGAACAAGACTTCGGTTTGAAGCTATTGAGCAAGGTTGCTCGTGACAGCGGAAAGGGTGCTTGTAGGTGAAGGAAACCATTTCACACAAGTGGAACAAGGGTTGGTTCTAATTGCAGGTGACTTGGTGAAGTTGTTGGATGGTCGAAACTAGATTGCAAAGGAGAAAGAAGCTGTTAGAGATGGCAGTCGAATCTCAGGCTGGGTCTAGTCACGTTGTGAAGGATACTACTATTGGGTTCATTGAAAAGGTGTTGGAAAAGATGGAGGATATGGAGACTTCTTGGGATAAGAAGATGGACTTGTTCGCTAAAGAACAAGAGGCCAACTTGAAGACGAAGGAAGAGCTCGATGAACTCCAAACACAACATGATGAACTCCGGACACAGTATGAGTACACTGATCTTATGTGTACACAATTTGAGGTAAGGGTCAAGGAGCTTGAAGAAGCAAGGGATCAGGGTCTTGCAGAGATCGTGAACTTGAAGAAAACTCTTGACGAAGCCAAGGATGAGATAGCGGTGTTGAAGAAGGCCGTGAGGCATAACTCAGGTGGAGGAGTGCCTCATGTGAAGGTCAAGGAACCAGAATCTTATGATGGCACAAGGAATGCAAAGACTCTTGGTAACTTTCTATGGGACATGGAGCAATACTTGGAACGGTTGGGTCTATCTGATGATGAGACAAAGGTCAAGGTAGCTGCTCAGTTCTTAACAAAGGATGCTAAGATGTGGTGGCGAAGGAGGTTGGATCAGATTGCCAATGGTAGTGCTAATGACATCACTTCATGGGATGACATGAAGAAAGCTTTGTAGACTCATTTCAGTCCTCAGGATGAAACATGGTAAGCAAGGACGAAGATTAAGTACATAAAGCAGACCGGGAGCCTACAGGCATATTGTTACAGGGAAAAGTGTCTATATAGAACTGCTCTATCCCACTAAGGTGTGACAGCTGCCTTAGAAACAAACATAGAAAAGCTACTTTTGTTTTTCCTCTATGAATTATAGATAGAGAGGAACAGAAAGACCAACCTCTGTCTTACGCTAATCTCCTGATTTGATCCCTCTCTTCTTTGATAGTCCTCAGCTACCTGCTCCCTTGCACGCCCAGCTCCACAAAGTACCTGTAAGATCACAGAAGCATAGCACTATACAAAGACATGGATCTATAATCATAAACAATCTAGGATCAGATGTAAATTGACCATACAGATGTAACAAGCATCAATGACACAAAAGCATGGAGGAAAACTCAAATAGCTTTTATTGATAAACAAGAAAAGCGCCAAGAGGAGTTACAACCAGTTTTTCTGACCCAGCATCAACTTCCCAACAAAGAAGCCCCTCTTCACCTCAAAAAAAGCTTAGATCACCCAACAATCTGATGTTTGTCTCAAGAAACCAACAACAATTCCTTACAATATGCAAAATTCCAGCCTCTGGATCTCTGGGATGAGGGATCCATATATAGATATCTGTAAGGGGGATGAGTCAGCTTGTGATTTGATTAGTGTCTTCTCTCTAATAGTTCTTGCTTCAACTTGGAGACTGATGGCCTCTTACTCATCCTTGGTCGAATTCAGTGAGGCAAGTGTCACAGGAGAAGATTCTGGAAGCTTCCATTGCCTCTCCACCTCGCGGAATGACACTGCCATTTGTCATTTCTTGCCCATCGCACCCCACAAAAGGGACTTTTGAAATGCAACGCACCCACACAGTGTATTTAGGCGAGATGCAACGCACTTAGCCAGTGGAGCAGCTGCAATGATCCTGTTTTGACCAATTCTGAGCAGTTTCTCATGGAGAACTTCCGGTAGAAGCTGTAATCTGTTGACCTTGTTCCTTTAGGGGTTAGAACAACACTTTTAGGGACTTAGGAGCCCTTGGTTTATGGACATTTCATGCTTGGGGTTGTAGGGCCCAAAAATGTCTATAACAGTTGCCCCCTAAAGCATGAGGTCGTTAATCTTTTGATGTCGGGTGAAATTATTTATTATGAGGATTCGAAGTTCTTTCAATGCTGGGAGGAGACCTGTAATAAGATACAATACAATACCTTATCTTCATAATATTTTCATGATCTAGCTGAGGTGGGCATTCCCATGCTCAGCTTTATAATTTCATTTTCATGTACATAGGACAGACAATCGTCTGAGTGTAGACTGATGATTCTGATAGAGCCATCATCTTTATTTCCCTAAATATATATCGCAGCCCAGATGGATGAAACTAGATCCGGGGTCTTCAATCTCGTTCGATCTTCACTCGAAGTACAAGTCGATCCATGTGAGAAATGTTCTGAAGTCGAACATGGAAAGACATCGCTTGATTACCAGCCAATGATGTAAACTGTTAACAAGCGCGAGAGGAATCACCGATAATGATAATGACCCTCAAGGTATTGCAGTACAATTCATATGGCGTGAATAAAGGACTTGGCGTTGAAAACCACGCAAAATCTTTCGGTCGAAGGCCATTGATGTAAACCTGTCGCCGGAAGTGAGAAACTTGCCATTGAGGCATGCAAGCTTCAAAGTACTGAATGGGGTGTTCCTATACCAACTTCTTGGATAATGAGCTGATGTCGACAAGAAGTGATCTGTCACAGGAGGGCCTTAATGAATCCCACATCAATGACATAGAATGGAGCAAATGATTTTAATGGAGGTGAAAACGATCTGGTGATATAAGGTTCAGGGTGGCGGTCATGAAAGAATGGAGTATAATGTATGGTAATGGGTGAGACACAGGTGAATTCTCTGAATGACTTCTCTTGAACATATCGGCGACACTGATGTGATGGATTGGTAGCATTAACCCCAAATGTGGATGGTATGGCGTGACCATGGTGATGTGACCGTTGAATGAAACAACCCAACCCGACTCGGACACAGAGTGGAAGTGTCATGTTCAAGAGTGACTTGCTACCAACAAAGTTTCTTCAAGTTTTCTTCCCAATTTTCCCCAGTCATTGCTGACCAGTACCTCTTTATTTTTGTCAAGCTTGAGGAGGATAACATATGCTTGTTCTATAATTTGCCCTTCGGGCAAACCCATCGCTATGTTTTAACGAGCCTAGCGACAGTGAAACTCGTTCTCGTCTATAGACAAGTTTGTCGCTATTAATCTTTTTAACGAGTTTAATGACAAAGATAACTTGGTCCTTTCCAATTTTAGAGAGTCTGAAAAGGAACGTAAAGGTAACTCCAAAATTCCTTTTTCGTCATCTAATTCCTTAAGTCCGAAAAAGTATAAAACAATACAGAAGGGATGAATTTTCGATACTTTTAACGAGCCGAACAAAACAAGCGCTCGATCTTTTTGTGTAATAATCCCTCAGGTCCAAAAAGATTCAAATCTAGAGGAGGGATATCACTTCCTGTCCCTTTAACGAGCTGGAGAGGCCAATGGCTCGACAATGTTTTCATATTTTACGAGTCAGTTGAAAAGAGCTTAAAGGAGACTCATCTTTTGAGGAACGAGTGATAATATGGGTAGCAGCTGATTCCAGGTAAGGTTTGGAATTTTCCAATCATGGCAGTGTTACAAGGATGGCTAGTGAAATCACTCTTCGCAGCTGTTCCTCAAAATGGGTAAACAACCAAATGGGGGTGAATGATCAGCCAATGAAAAAGTGGAGGTGATGGTGCAAACACGACCAAGGCTTTAATGGCTGAAGTACTACATTCACGATGGTTATTTACTGGGGAATAGTTCATTTTTTAACGAGCTTAAACACGGGGGGAAACATTTGCTCATGGCTTATGTTTATTTTTTAACGAGCTTGAACTATGTGCTAAAACTGCTCGATTAATCTAGTCGTGTGATAAGAATGTCTCATATAAACACGGTAACTTTTAGAGTTTTGCCCCACATCCTTTCTTTATGCAAGCTAGGAAACGACCAATCCTACGAGTTTAAAGGGTTAGAGGTCCTACAAATCTAAAAAATAAATAGTCGCTCTTCGCTTGCACTCCAAAAGGTTTGCATGTCCCCAGGTATAAAATATAGTTTCAAGGTTACCCCTTCTTTAGTCCGTTAAAACATTTGTTTTACCGAGAGAGGCCTACCTCTTACAGGTTACCCAAAGATTGTTCTATTCACAGCGCAAACAAAACACTTCTTCGGCGATGTCTACCGAGATAAACAAAGGTGAGTGAAGGAGGCTACTCCACTCACATAACTTTGACAAGAGAATCTTGTTCTAGAATAACCCCCTCTTCCAATCACGGACGGGAGTACAGACTAGTCATATTCTCTCGCGGAAACCTACCCTATACCCAGAGTTTTCCTGCTGAAGCAGACCAGGGTGCATGCCCCCTGGGTTTCAGTCATGTCCCTCCGAATCACTCGCGCTCATCGGGTGGACGGACTGGAGATTGAGACATTTCTTGCGTGAAAAGACCATTCAGGGATGGTATATGACTATTTGCTCTGTATGATCCGGGAAATGAAAGCTGGTCTACGAGCTTGACCACTCTTCCTTCGTGCGGAAAACACATTACTCTAAAGAGTGAGGAGACAATTTCTCCCATGCAATAAATATAGTCTCGTCCAAGGAGTAGATTGTAATCCAGGGGTCCTTGAAATACCATTACGTTCATGTGAATGGCTTTCCCTCTCAATGTTATGGGCACATTGGGAAGGATCCCTAACGGTCGACTGGTTCCTTTATCAAAGCCTGTTAGATTTCTCATCTCAGGCAAAAGCGATGGTGAACCAAGCGCTTTCCAAGCAGTTGAGGAAAGGATACTCACAGAAGCCCCCTCATCTATGATGGTACCAGCCATAACCATTCTATATATTTGAACAATAATTCAGAATGGTACACTAGCTGGTAAACGAGGTCTGCCTAGTTGGTTCCAGTCGAAGGAGACAACTAGGTTGCTTGGAGGTGGGACCGAATAGACGGCCGGGTACAACTCTAACGAACTTCCTTCCTGCGGTAAAGGAACGGGTAAATTGCCCCCATGTTCGTTGGAGTCTGTGCTTATGAAAAGAATTTGGATGGTGTCATCCTTGTTCTCTTCAGTGACTGTATCATCTGAAGATGGAACCTCTGAAGGCAAAACCGGGTCAACTGCCGCCTCGACCTTTTGAATTTCGTCTGGTATGGATTCAGATGGTTTATCTTCAATGATAGATGCTTCAGCCAACCACCTGAGTGGGCCAGCCGGATTTTCAACCAGTGATGGACTCGCCAAGAGTTTTTTATATCCAGGAGGAAGTCGTAACGGTGAAACCGGACGATCGTCCAAAACTCTTTTAGCTTTGTCAAAGAAGGGACAACGGTGGACGGCATGATTTTCCTTTTTGTCCTGGGGCTTCACTTTCACTAGTTGACGGTGTGTTTTCAACATGATCATCAAAGGTTGACGACACCGGGTTGTGCAAACGAGGAGACCAGTCCCTTAAGATCCGAGGGATGCAAGGACAATCTCTGTGATAGTGGTCTCCTTTGCAAATGACACATGGCGATTTAGGCTTGGTCAGTGCAGTGTGTGGATTTTCATTAGACGACACTCGTTTACCCCCATTTACTTTTGGCTCCTTCTTCTTCTTCTCTTTCTTCTTCTTTTCCTTCTTCTCCTTAGGTACTTGACTTTTGGCTTTACCAGCCCCATCAAGCGAAGAGGAAGGAGGAGAGGAAGAATTAGAGGAAGTAGAAGGTTGGTGGTTAACTCTGGACTCGTCTAGTTACTGATTCGATTGTTCAGGAATAGTGGTGTTCTGAACGACAGAGGTTGAGAAGAGCCATACAGGCAAACCAATTGTCAGTCCTGGAAGCGACAATGTGGCCATATGGGGTGCACCAACATCTCCCCAAGAGGAGAAGGGACTAGGATTTCCTCCAAGGGGAATTCCTTGGTTGGTGGATTCCATTTTCTCAACCCAAGATCAACGTAGGAAAGGGTAATGAATATTCCGTTTAAAATAAATTTTAGATGCTTTGACACAACTTGTTTTTTCAATTTTTAAGAGTCGAGAAAAAACAAAAGATGACTCTAGTCTCCTTCGATTTTTAATGAGCCTGAAGTGACAAGTGCTCAGATGGATCTTTTCCGTTAACGAGTCTGAAAAGGAACGAAAGGGACTGCTCTGGAAATCTAGGTAGAGGGATTACCAAACCAATCGCAAAACTGCAGAATACTTTTTACGGTATGGCAGTCAATCTTCCCGAATGCTGTGTTCAGTGCATTGCAATCGATAGGGCGGCAGACACGACTTCCTATGGATAAAGGATTAAGCCTATTGGGGTCTCCCAAAATATACTCGATGGTACGTGGGAGCACAAGTCCGTACTGGCACTTATCGTCTCAAAGTGGAGGAATCACCCAACCATCAGTGAGAACAACAGTTACCAGGCTTTACGACGCCGGAATACGTCTCTAGCCTAGACTTCTAAATGTTGTGCGTTAAGTTCCAAAGCGTTGTTAGATTCATTGAATTTATTTTAAGTTGATCTTGTTTATGAAGTTTGCCTTTCGGGTTCACCACGAGATGTAGATGTAATTCCTAAAATGAAATCTAAGATGATAAACAAACTTTTTATCTCCTTTATTCAATGAAAATCCTAGCTACTAGCGAAAAGAAAGACAGAATCTTTTCACAAAGAGCAAAGAGCACACTCTAAATGCACTTTCCTAAATCAAGCCAATCAGACTGTCTATATGCAAATGCACATGCATGTATTTGTTTTCGACTTTCTTAGTATATGAATGCTAAAAAGAAGTTGATGCACAAATCTGAATTTCTTTTCAAGCGACAAATATCAACAAGTTTCTTTTCGAAATCAAAAAATGGAGATGATCACAACACTTTACGATTTTGAACTGAATACTTGTTCTCGACACTAGAAAATTACAAATTCAGACCAAAAGCAATAGTAACAGGATAATCAACCATCAACATCAATTAAACTCTTTCCTACGATTGAAATCGACACTTGCGACAATTTCAAATCAAAGGACGACAATACGATTACGCTACTTTTGCAAAGGAGAACTGTAAATGACTCAACAAACACACAAAACATCTACAGTTCTTTTGTGCAAAGGAGGCAGAATAAAAACAAGGAAAAGGGGTTTCAAACGGACATATACTGATCACAGGCAGCAAAATTCAGGAATAGAACTGGAAAGAATGAACCACAGAAGCCACAACTACACAGAGCTAGTCTGATCAGCGCACCTGTAACACAGAGAATCTAAAATGCAGCGCAGGTTGTCCACTCGAGAAGTGCGCTGAAATTCAGAATCTCTGAATAGTACCTGTGCTGGGCCAGAAACGAGACTCTGTTCGGGTTTCGGGTCACAGTTTGCAGTTCAGTTCTTGGGTTTTGGCCGAACAAAAAGCAATCAGTAATGCAACAATCAGGGGTAGATCTAAGGAGGATCTAAGAGCTATCACAAGGGCAATCAGATAGTTTGTGAATCAGTTGTTTAAATCATAAACATATCTAGTAGATGGATTGAAGTAGCAGTTGTCTACTTTGCATTTGTTATGGCAAATGCAGTTCGAATGCTACTTGTAAGTTTATGAAACAAACAACAAAGAATGATAAACAAACAAACTAATTAGTCCCCAGTGGAGTCGCCATTTTGTTACAGGGAAAAGTGTCTATATAGAACTGCTCTATCCCACTAAGGTGTGACAAATGCCTTAGAAACAAACAAAGAAAATCTACTTTTGTTTTTCCTTTATGAATTATAGATAGAGAGGAACAGAAAGACCAACCTCTGTCTTACGCTAATCTCCTGATTTGATCCCTCTCTTCTTTGATAGTCCTCAGCTACCTGCTCCCTTGCACGCCCAGCTCCACAAAGTACCTGTAAGATCACAGAAGCATAGCACTATACAAAGACATGGATCTATAATCATAAACAATCTAGGATCAGATGTAAATTGACCATACAGATGTAACAAGCATCAATGACACAAAAGCATGGAGGAAAACTCAAATAGCTTTTATTGATAAACAAGAAAAGAGCCAAGAGGAGTTACAACCAGTTGTTCTGACCCAGCATCAACCTCCCAGCAAAGAAGGCCCTCTTCACCTAAAAAAAAGCTTAGATCACCCAACAATCTGATGTTTGTCTCAAGAAACCAACAGCAATTCCTTACAATATGCAAAATTCCAGCCTCTGGATCTCTGGGATGAGGGATCCATATATAGATATCTGTAAGGGGGATGAGTCAACTTGTGATTTGATTAGTGTCTTCTCTCTGATAGTTCTTGCTTCCACTTGGAGACTGATGGACTCTTACTCATCCTTGGTCGAATTCAGTGAGGCAAGTGTCATAGGAGAAGATTCCGGAAGCTTCCATTGCCTCTCCACCTCGCGGAATGACACTGCCATTTGTCATTTCTCTCCCATCGCACCCCACAGAAGGGACTTTTGAAATGCAACACACCCACACAGTGTATTTAGGTGAGATGCAACGCACTTAGCCAGTGGAGCAGCTACAATGATCCTGTTTTGACCAATTCTGAGCAGTTTCTCATGGAGAACTTCCGGGAGAAGCTGTAATCTGTTGACCTTGTTCCTTTAGGGGTTAGAACAACACTTTTAGGGACTTACGAGCCCTTGGTTTATGGAAATTTCATGCTTGGGGTTGTAGGGCCCAAAAATGTCTATAGCACATATCAGCGGGAGTTTGCAAGTGCAGCTCTAGAACTTCCTGACATGGCGGAGAGGGACAAGGTGTTCAACTTCATTATTAGGTTGAAGCCTTGGGCACGCAATGAAGTGAAGAGGTAGAAGATTAGGACACTTGAAGAAGCTTTTGCTGCTGTTGATAGGTTGCTGGAGCATTATGATGAGACTTCTGATGATAGGAAGAAGAAGTCCGATAAACCGAAAGATAAGAAGAAGGAAGATGCTTCGAAATTGAATGATAGTTCGAAGACGAAGAAAGTCTTGAAGTGTTGGATATGTGCTGGACCACACACGGTGGCTGCTATTGCACAATCTGATGTGAGGAATGAAGGTGCTTCTGTAGGGATGATGCAGATATTTGGTGCTTCTGCTACTACGAAGGAGGTCTCTAGAAGGGATCCTGAAAGGAACAAGTTCGAGTATGTTCGAATGAAGGTTGGAGGTGTTGATGTGCTCACTATGGTGGATAGTGGGGCTTCTCACAACTTCATGGGTGAAGATACTGCGAGTAGAATTGGGCTGAAATTTGTACCGGAAAAGGCACAAATGAAGACAGTGAATTCTCCTCCTATTGAGATTCTTGGTATAGCTGAGAGGGTGGACACTACACTTGGTGAATGGACCGGGAAGGTGGACTTCACTATAGTGCGGATTGATGACTATGAAGCTGTATTGGGGATGGAGTTTATGAAACAATTTGATGCTATGATCGTTCCACATTTGAAGAAGCTCTACATTTATGATGGAAGGGAAGATGTACCCATTGGTGTTCCAACCATTGGTTTGACCAGGCCTGATTGTAAACTGGGAGTGATGCAAATGGAGGATGAGAAAAGAACGGGAGACATGAGTAAGCGATTGTCTACTGTTGAGGCAAAGCTTACTGAGCAGTCATTGGTCATTAGATCACTTTCAGATAGCATCCTGGATTTGGCAAGAAGGCTAGAGTTAGTTGAGCATGATGATGATGATGAGGAGGTATATGTGAGGCCGGATGTCTAGAAGGAAGACCGGGTTGCTTATCTACAAAGGATGGAGATTGAGGATCCTGATGGATGGATTGAGTTGATTAGTGAGGGGGAGCCTCCAGGCTCTACTCCTTCTACATCTTCTTAGATGGAGAAGATGGGGCTCATTGTTAGCTGCTCATGGCAGTGAGTCCCTTAGGCATATGGAGCAGGTATGGCTGATGGTGTAGGGATGGCTTGGCATCAAGCATCATGGCATGTTGCAGATGGATGGAGTTTCCATGGACCTGAGCATGGATTATGGAGATAGATTCTTGATGAGTCAAGGATGTGGTAGATGTTTGAGGAACAACGGATGATGGCATGAGGATGTTCACTCTCATGATTTGAGCGTGACAGTTGGATTAGATACCCAACTAGTTCAGACATGGGGTCGCGAAGTGTGCAGAAATGTGTTAGCATTTTGTTGGAGTATCATGACAGAGGTTCACATGGGGACACATGATGAGGTCGACACGAGATGTTGCAGTGGAGATTGTGGCAGAGGAGTCGATGGTCATGGATCGAGATGATATCTGATGGAGAGCATACCGTTGAGGTGCATACCTTGGTATGGTGAGCTTGGTGGCAGTTGGTCACTAAGTCGAGATATGATGGAGATGAGGCTCTACATATGTTGCAGGGATGTTTGCCTTATGTGGAGGAGTTGACCTCATGGATAGTGATGATCTTGGTGGATGGCTACCGGGATGATGTGTTGTCGAGGACGACAACGATTTCAGGTGGAGGAGGATGTAAGGCCTTTGTATCTGCGGTGCGGTTGGGCATGCGATGTGCGACGGGTGTGCGATGTGCGATGGGTGTGCGAAGTGCGATGGGTGGGCGCGACATAACCAACGTGCGGAGGAAAAGCGACGAACAATGCGACGAAAGCTGAACGATATACGACACTTAGTGAAAAATGCGTGGAAGGCAAGGGATTTTATACCTTGGCTTGGATAGCTTTGCACGATGGCAAGGCCGACCACATATGTGCGCATTTGGGGGTGCATTGTAACATGTTTGGGGGTCGGCTGGAGTGCCACCACCCATGATAACATGTGTATATATAAACTTGCGTTGAGGTTCATTTGAGCATCAATCAACTCGCACTCAAGAGCTCACACTTCTAAGGAGGAGTAGAGGTAAAGTGCGCATTCCTATTGTGGATGCGCATAACTCATGCGTAGTTCTAGTGCGCAGGTTGGGTTGTGGTAAAGGCCGGTTGTAGGGTGGACGAGGTGCACCCAAGGGGCCGTTCTAAAGTGCAGATTGTGCCGGGTTTTGGGTAGAGTGTCTCGGTGACTCGTGTGAGCACCCACTCTCGTGCAAGACGTGCACATACACTTTGTAAAGGCTGGTTGCCTATGTTGTAAAATATTCTAAGTATTGGCTTGGAGCTTGCCAAGCATTACTTGTATTGTATTATTGAAGAAAGACTAGTTATAATATATTGTCGGGCATACTTGTTCGGGAGTTGCCCCTCCCCTTTATACTTGTTGTAATTGTTGATGTTCTTGTTATAATTTCTATGGATAATGAATGAGTATGGGCTTCATTAAGTATAAAGGATAATTGCATGTTTACTTGGTTGTGAAACACAAGCTAAGTAATGTTAAAGTGGAAGTAGGCGTAGTCCACAAATGTTAGTATTGGTGAAAAGAAAGCATTCGGTGGTGCCGCACCTCGCTATAAGCGGTTGAAAGACTACCACAGGTGTAGGGGCGTGACAAGGGAGGTATGGATTTCGGGGATATGAATTTCAAAGAAATTTTTAAAATGAGTTACGAGAAAGTGAAGTCCTGAAATGGATCATAACAAATAGACCTCTATAAATATAATGTCCTGAAATGCTTATGAAGAGGAGGTGAAATAAAATGACAGTTACAAGATCTCAAGATTCCGAGATGAGGAGAGGGATTGAGGTGATGAGGTGTAGGTTGAAGGTTAAATGAAATCAAAATAACTGCAGCCACTTCAATAAGTCTCGAACTTATGAAAACTACAACCACTGTGTAATTTTAGAATTTCGGGAGTTCTGAAAATTTGGAATTTTAATTTGCTTACGAAATCCAACAACAAATAATGTTAACTTTTTATATAATCTTGGTTGTGGTGGTTTTGTAGGGCTGTTAAAAAAATAAAATAAAAATCAATATTTACAAATAATTTACAAAAAGTTAAAATAATATACATTTTTTAGCTTATGAGGTAAAAATGATCAAATTTTTTATAAGCATCATTTGTAAACGGTACATTCAAATGACATGAAATGAGAACTGATGGAAAACTATCTAAAAATCAAATGCAATGAATCAATCAAAAGAGAAATTTGAAGAAAACAAAAATCTCGCAAAATTATCGGACACTTAACCAAAAGAAAATATTAAAAGGCGATTTAGCCAAAATTTATGAAAATGGTATTCATTATTATTATGAAGATAATAGGTTAAAAATTGTGGTGTTGTGATTTCACCATAACAATGGCCACACACGAGGAAGAATCAATTATCTTTGGTTAAAGATGATGAACTTCGCTTTACCTAAATGTTAAAAATGAGGAATTTTATTAAGCTGACAGACAGTAAAACATTTCCCATGGGTCCCAAAGATAAGCACTCAAAGCAGACTGAGTTTAAAGTCATGAATCCAAATTTTGGGAATAATTTAATATTTAAAATTACCTCATATGAGACATAGAAAAGGTACAGATAGGAGTTTTTTGATAAAGTATATATTCATCGATATAAATGGTCTCTGACATGGATTCACTGCCAATGAGCTTGGTTATTACCCCGATGAAGTTTTATTTTATGCCATACAACCATAGCCCCGCTGCTTGCGAACATTCATAGCTTCAACGAATTTACTAGTATTTCCCATGCTTCCCCTTTTGATCACCCTTTTGATAAGCACATTTTTGAGCTATGTTTATGATGTACCTAAGTGAAAGAGGTGGGATGGTAAAAGAGACTTAATAAAATGGATATAATACTTCCATAATGTTGACTCCATATCCTTCCCTGTGACTATTCATTCAGAGGCTTTTATAAAGTGAAGGGATGGGAGGGATCCATTGAATTAAACTCAGGTCAGTTCTTTCCTTGAAAAGATGAACTATATCACTTAGAAAAGATGCATGTTCCTCCATGAAAAAAATTAAAGCAAGAGGGCTTTAGATTCCATAAAAATATACCTTTAAGGTAAATGAAACCCATTAAATTGATAGAGTAAAAATTTCCTATGTATGTCAATCAATGTTGGGTGAGAAAAATTCCTTCCAACTAAATCTTGGTGGTATCACCAAAATCAAACCATAACCGATAGAAAAAAGGAAAAATAAATCCAAATTGAAACGAAAGAAGAAATAAGAAAACTCCAAAAATGTCAAATACGGAAAGGAAAATGAAAGAAAAACCGAAATTAAAAAGATAACCCTAACAAGGCTAATTATAAAATGTCTAAACAAAAGAATAAAATAAGACAAGCATGTGTGTCTTCATCTTATGTTGATATTTTTATGAATATTATCTTGTAGAGTTATAAGCAATTAGGCTCTAAAACCTTAAGGGGAATAACAATCATGAGATAAAATTAAGCCAAAAAGAAGTCTGTCCTTTGCAATTTTTTTGGTTTCAAAACAAAGTCTACATGAGAACATCTTAACAATTTTCTAATAAATCAATGTTTGAGAAACAAATTAAAGGTTCAGTGACTCCCCAATTTAGTTATTTTGATTAACATCATTACTGTCCGTCCAAAACTTAAAAGCAAACAACAAAGGGATTGAATACCAAATCTGAGCTGGTGGGGGTATGAATAAATTCTTGAAGTCCTGGAAAACGGAGATTAAGATCAACAAAACTTAAATAAAAATTTAAAGAAAAGGAAAAAGATAAAAATGGACATATGAGGCTTACCATTTGAATAATTTCATTTAATTTTATCGGAAAGATGTCGATTTTATCCAACAAAGATAACCACTTCTTTTGATTGGAATTAAAAGCATGAAGAAATTGTACTCTTTGAAGTTCTCATTGACTCAAACTCATAAATTATTAAATCTAAGTTAAAGCAAGTAGTTTAGCTAGAAAGATGATGTCTCATGTTCAAGGAATCTGAAGTAAATAATATTCATCAAAAATTAAAATGAAGATGCACTCTTTTATTAATTGCAGAGAAAATTGTTCTCTTTCTTTTAAATTTCATATCAACTCCAATATTTTCATAAATTCTGAAAAATCAAGACCAAGTCACATCTTATGTAACTCTGATGTGTATATGGAGAGGACTTGAATCTTTTTATGATAAATATATAGCGATATATAAAAAATAAGAGGACCACAAGGGAATTTGAAATTGACCAGGATCCATTACCTTTGCATGTCCCAAATTTACTTACCAATTTGTCATGTTAAAATAATGAATGCTTTGAAATGACAATTACGGAGTTAAACTTGAAAAATAGTATGAAGCGATAAAAATATATGAACATTAACATCATTAAAGCATGCATGCATCAACAAGAAAGGAAATAAGTGGAGCTAAAATCCCGTAAGTATGAACAAGGTGAAAATGACGTCACTCAAAGTTCAAGTTCTCGGAAAGACTTCAAAATTAGATTTAAATCACATTTACAATATTCTGAGATTTTGAGATGATATAGTGAAAAGAGGAATTTGTAATGAAGCAAGATTGTGGGCCATATCAATTAAGTGGGGGATGTCGAATTCGTATTCTCAGATCTCAGATAATATTTAAAATTGGGTTTGTAAAAATGTTCTGAGATTGTGAGAAGATTCGGGGATTCAATAAAAATGTATTTAAATAACAGTCATGGATCCAAGCTGAAGGAATGCATACCCAACCATAGTAATCCATGTGCACACACCATCTAGAATGGATATCTCAAAAGCCACTTAGTCGCCCCGAGGAGTAAATTATTGAAAATTTGTCAAAATTATAATTAAAATGCATCCAAGCTCTCAAACATCATGATAACATGGGATTCAGCGTAGAGATATGAAGATAATAAAAAAGGATTCCATGTGAACATAGTGATAGGTCGAACTTCCAAGTAATGAATGAATTAACCAAATGCATACGAGGTTATATTTGTTCGATATCTCACTAATTCGAGATATTAAGAGGCTCAGTATAGAGGGAAATAGGAATCTCGTATAGGAAATCTCTGAAACCATTTTTTTATTTAAATCATCTTATGAGATTCCAATATCACAATGTCCAAGTGAAGAAAATGAAGTGGGAACCATTTTATTAATCAAGCATAATGGCATGACAGATGAGGAAAAATGCCATGTAGACCTTAGGCTAGAAATATCATAATGTATTTTAAAATGTTTCCGCTAAAATGTGTTTTCGAGGTATTAAATCTCAGATGATAAATCTTGGAATACTTTAAAATACCCTTGATATAATACAGACCAAGACTCTGATAATATTGAAAGTTTGAATTCTCAAGGAAAATATCTCCGAAAATGAAAAACAGAAGATCAGGATTCCCAGATTTACCAGTTAAAGGGTTTGCGTCATCTTAGAAGAATGAAATATGACTAAAGTAGATGTAAGATAAATGAGTGTAGTGCAAAGGTTCAACTCAACTCGACAAATGTAAGATTTAGAATGGGCAAAGATAAAATCATGGATATGATCCTTTTATAACTTGCTGCAAGATTTTTTCTGCAATTTCCTTTGCTTATGGGCCTTATTTAATTAAACATTTAATAATGCAAGAAGTTGTAAACCAACGAAAAATATGAACAAGGAGGAGTTAAGAATTCCATTTCAGCTACATCATCAAGAAGTGGAATATGATTATTGACTCATCTCACAAATTTGCAAAGAAAGGAAATATGAAGAGAAGCATTAATAAAAAGTACAAAAATTCTAATAAGAGAGAAAATACTTCCCTAAACATGTTTACGACTCGGAAAATGTTGGTTGTTCGCTTTATTCTTCTACGTGTATTATTAAAGTAAAAATAAACAGAAAACAACAAACTAACTAAACTAATACTACTCTGTTTTAGCGGCTACAACCACCCTCCAAAATTTTGGCTCGCATGCAAATTTCAGAGCCTACCTTGGGTCCTGCGGCCAATCATCCTTGGTCAAGCTCCCCTCCTTGATCTTAATATTTTTTCGTGTTCTCATTTTTATGCAACATGTGTCATCTTTGGGCATAGGGGTTGTTGTTTTTCATGCAAAGGGAATGTTGTTTTGCTTCAAGGGAAAACATGTGCGCATGAGTGGTTGTCATCTCACATGCTCTTGTCTCGAAGGTTGTTGCATCAAGCGAAGTATGTCTTATGCATTCTGGATGGTCTACGTTGTGTCACTAAGTGTCCGTGTGCGATCACAGTCAAGTCCTATCAATGCTTACATATGTTTTATTGATCTGACAATTATCCATTTTCCCGAGCAACCTAGCCTCATCCAGCTTCCTGGAATTGTGTGCTTTGCTTCTGCAACCATCATGCTTCCTCCCTTGCCTTCTGAAACCCCACAACTCGCAAATACCCCAGCTAGCACTGCTCTCTAAAAATCTGTAGAGGATTCAGGCAACCAACACTGCTCTCCAGAAATGTGTAGAGCAGTCAGACTACCAACATTGCTCTCCAGAAATGCACAGAGTAGTCCAACTGCAGTGCACTCAGAAATTGCACAGAGGTGTCCTCCAAGGACCCCCATCCCACAACAGTGTCCTGTGCCTCAAAACTACACAGTGTTTTCCAAGATGCCCTGTCTGTCATGCATGCATAAATTGCGGAAACATGCCTCCCAAGGCCTCATTCCAGCAGTAGTCACTGTTCGCTGAAATTGCGCAGATCTACCTCTCAGTGACTACAGGAAAAGATGACATGCTGATATCACTCCCAAGGAGTTGAAGAGAGGGACCAAGGAACAAAGTAATGGAAAATATTAGAATTGCATGAAAACTCCGTCGAATGCATGAACATCATGAGGGTAAGTATGGTAAGTAAAGAACACCTTTCGAAGTAGACCTTTTAGTTGAGTTTATAGGACTTCTTGTCATTGTCATGTCATCCCGTCCTCAGTAACATGCATGTGCGCAAACATGAAAAGTCATTTTGTGTGTTTCTTTTAATTGTCTTTCTTCCTTTTCACATGTTCGACCAACTGTCGTCTTCGGCATTTTGATTTCTATGTCATGCTTGTGACCTCGTTCTGGTGATGTTAAAGGTTTGTGTTTGAGTTGTGTTTTCTATGTAAGCATCTATCGCACTCACACACTATGTTGCAAGCATTGTCGCACAAGTTTTTTCACGGTTTTCCAAAGTGTTGCACTTGTCGCTCTCACCATTTGATAGTCTTGTAGTCAGTCACATTAAGCATATGTTTTCTTGTTGGTTCGAGATTTCTTCTCGTCAAAGTCATGTTGAGTGTGTGTTCACAAGGTCATGTATACACAAATTCACTCACTCACACACTTAACCATTTTTCTAAATATTTGTCGAATGGACCACCCTCCACTAGTTGGACCTTCGCTGAGCTACATTGCGCAGTATCAACCCTTAGTAACCAGGTATTGCTGCCCAGAATTGTGTAGAGCTTGAGGCTGCCTCCTAGGCAGTCTGCACTATGCAATCTTGGAATACACCTAGCTGGCTGTCACCCAAAATAGCACAAAAGTTTCTCAACAAGCCATATAAATCTGTGCCTCCTACAAGAAAACCTAAACCTATCAAGCTTCTCACTGGTCAACTAAAGAGTTTGACCTGGCAGTGACCCTGGGATTCACTCAAAAAAATTGCGCAGAAGCTGCGCGAATGCCTGCCTCCAATGACTAAATAAATTTCACAGACATGAAGGACAGGCACTTGCTGCCCGTCATTCAACTGTCCCAGAAATTTGTGCAATTCTATCAGCTAATCCCCCTATCAACCAGTCCCCCTGTCAGTCGGCTTGCTGCTCCTCCTAAAAACAGCACAAATTTCATGGGTCATCCTCTAGCTGACCGACACCCCACTCAACCCAGAAACTATGCAGAGATGTCGTGCAGGCCAGCCTCCCAGTTCTATGTAGTTTTGGCCAGCAAGCTCCCACAGCCTGCTGCCAGCCTCCCCAGAGAATCTGCACAGTTTTCACTGTCAGTGTCCTCCCTGCTGCCTGCACTGCCTCCCTGGAAAATTTGCACAGATCTACCCTTCAGCCAAGCCAGATCCCACAAACAGAAACTGCTGATATGGAATGCCCATCTCAGCCTCCGTGTGACCTCTGCGCAATTTTCATTGATAGTGCCTAGAGCCTGCTTCCTCGCCTAAAATGTGCTCTATGTAGTTTCAAAGCCTTGTCCACTCTGCCGGTCACCTGCACCTGAGAAATAAAGATGATGCATCATGATAGACTAGGAGATTTTTGGATTTGATGTTGTCTCGTCATGAGTGATAGCAGATACAGGTAAATGGATGAGACATGGCGCGATGACGAACAGGATGGACAAGGAGCGCATGCTAGGAGACTTGTTTGCAAATGGATGAACACACAAAGTGTACCAAGTAGCAAGTGAATGAGACACATGCACATGCATGAACTATCAATCGAACACCAAGACCATCGAAGACTCTGCACACCTTTCCATGCGGAGTTGAAGCTATGATACACCAAGAGCACACTCATCACTCAGCAGCACTGTAGCTCGACATGGACACCACCAACAGCATGAACATACCAGCTCTGTCGTGTTAAGTCATGTCATGATTCATCTTGGCCACATCACTATTGTGGGCCATAGTGTTGTAATCAGACCCACATGTAAAGTTGAAGAGTTATGTAAGTCAAACAGTCATGAGGGTAGTCGAACAATCACAAGGGTCAGTTTCACCCTTGGCAATATATACCCCTCATTTGTACATGCAAATAACTTTTCACCTCGGCTCCTCCCACATAGCCTTGAGAGTCTAAAATATTTTCTTTGAGGAATGAGTAGTGGCTCCAACGCCCCACTATCAAGGTTAGTGATGTAATGGTGTACGGATGTGTCTTGGAACTTTCACTTAATTCAAAAGCCTATTAACAGGCTAGCACGTTTTCTTTAACCTATATTAAGACAGTTGAAATATTTCAGTTGTTTTAGTACATATGTTGGAAATGTGTTGTATCATTTGTTAACATTTTCTCACCCGTGTGGACTATTCCGCCGGACACTCGACAGATTCATTCTCGTAAACTTGTTATAATGACCGTCGCACTCATGTGGACTATTCCGCTAGGTGTTGTATGTGTTATCTATTCACTATGTGTTTGTGACTGTTGCTTCCGAGTTGGCTACTCCACCAGAAGTTGCGCATGTCTTATTTTTTTATGTGTCTCTAACAAAGTTGGGACTATTCCCTTTCGACATGAGACTCACTCGCACCCTCTCTCTCTACGGTGAAAGGACCTTGACATAAGAGACACTAAGCACTCACCAGGCATGCAAACCTCGTTGTTCGAAGACTAAGTAAACCACTCTCATGTGATAACAAGAAATAGCTAAGCCGTATCTTTAAGATAAGAGCAATGGGATCATCGTACTGAATGGGACTCCTACACCAAACAGTGTGAGGTCTAGTTGGGACTTCATACTAGGGAGATCCCCTGAATGTTGGAATGTCGAGCACCGTCAACATTTCTGGCGCTAGAAGGAGGGCTAGATCACAAGTTGATTCCTCACATCCTGTTTTGAATCTTCACACATGTGCCATGGATATCATTGTAGTTAACCCTCCGTGATGTCTATCCAATGCACATTCCTTTGAAATCACGAAGGAGTTTTTGATCACTTGTTGGAAATCATGTATGATGGTGAAGGCAAAGTGGCCTGGCCTAAGCACTTAGATGACTTCCTTGAATTCCTGGGGAATGAGGAAGAGTTTGATGAAGTAGAGGTCAGTGTGCTACTTTCATACACACTTCGTAAATCCCTGGGAAGATGATCCCACAACTTGTCTCACAATTGCGTGCACTCATTTAAGAACTTCAGTGATCTAATCGAATTAGTTTTCCATCACTTTGATCCCGAAGCTATTGACAAGAAAAATGTTAAAACAGTGGAAGCCCCCGCATGAATCGCCTATGGATTTTTGGCCGCGCTTCCGTTTACTCATGTTTGAAGCTTCGAAAATTCAAATGCAATTTCAATATCTCATGGACACATTTGAATATTGCCTTACCAAACCACTCTGTCCCAAGGTGAAGATGAAGTTCAAACCCCACTGAGCATACTTCGATGATGGAGCTGTGCAATCACAAGTGAACACACTTGTTTTCACAAGTGACTGGCTGCGTTCCCCTCATCAAACAGCTCCACCCCCCCAGAGTGATGTGGGAGAACATGCACACACATATGTCTAACTGTCACATCCTCCCACCCTCGCTACTCTTAATTTATGCGCAGATTTGGTTGGGAAGCTCATGGGTTGTCATACACACTTGTTACCTCAACCTCTGTCTCTGCGTTCTGTTGATCCTACGAATTGCACTGTCTTTTGTTCTTCCACTCTCGACTCCACACATGTTGTGAACGAGGATCGAGCTATTGACGAAGTTAATGTTGTGTAGCCAACCTTCGCTATCATTCATGATGAGTGTGTGCGGTAATATGTACATGAACCTACGGTAAAGGATGACCTCCTTCTATCCGTGCCTCCTCCATGTTTTCTTGACATCTCTGGTGATTTTGCTATCACTGATTTTCCTTGTGTAAATCCATCCATGGATGCATCTACTTCCGATCATTTGTAGAACACACCTGATGTTAGTCCATCATTTGATAGCGGAGAGGACAAATATTTCATTGAGAATCCACTTGACTTTTCATCTACTTTTTTCGGAAATGCAGAGGGTGTACATTATTTCTTCTCATCTACCCCTCTATATGATTCATCAAATCATGAGGATGCCAAAAAACATCCTAAAACTTTTTATCATGGTTGTTGTGATATCTGTACTTCTTCATTTGATCATGATGTTGATTCACTTGCTGTTAATCTGTCTAAGCCACTGGTCTTCAATGATCTATCTATTGACGGAGTGGAAACCCCGTAGGCTATCGAGGCACTTCAGCCTGGGTTGATGGTTATATCAAGCCCTCACTGTCCTGAGGTTAGTTCCACTTCCCATCAGAAAATTTTTGAAACACTCAAGGCTCCTCATCACTCATCTGTATGCACTGAAGATCAATCCAACACACAAATTTCACTTCCTCCACTGGAATCACATGATCCCATTGCTTACACACTGGAGGAATCATTCACAACAAGCACACTTGCAAGGCGTAAGTTGTCTCTTTTTCTCATGTTTGCTTGTCTGTCACAGTCAAGAGAGTGCATATGCTTATCATCTATATGCAATGTGTCACAACACCATGGTAAGTCCACAAAGTGTTTGTCTTGTGCTTTCACTCTTTTCTTTTCTGTGGACATGTTTAAACTCGAAGTGTGTTGGTATTCATTGTTATATCTTTCATGTTTGTTGGTTCACTTGAATGTGCTTCTCGTGAACCTTTCCTTCACCAACATGGGCCAGCCAATGCATCGGTGGTTGCATTATAAATATCACTTCACATGAGTAGGCCCATGCTCTGTTTAGCATAGTAGTAGGAGTAGTATTTGCTTCTTTCTTTACTTCACTTTCTGGTTTGCATGTTTGTTTGCTTTCTTACTTGGTTTGGTGTCCTTTCTTGCTTTCTTCGCTTACTTTTTTGCTCTTGTTTTACTTCTACTTTTTTATTTTTTCTTTCTTGTACCTATAGGTTAGCCTCTTGTCAAACCGTATTTGGCTGTCAAGACAAGATGGGAAAATATAAGAGGACTTGTACAACTAACAACATTTGGTTATCTTTTGTCCTCTCTCTGTATGAATAACTTGTTGTCTTCAGTCGATGATGCCTTGATGGAAAATACATTCTATTCAGAGTGAGTCTTGGTGAAAACACAAAGCTTGCACAGTTAACTAGTACCATGGTTCTTTTGGGTTAACCCTTGTCAGCTCAGTCAAGTAGAGTAAGGTGAGGGGGAAACTTTAACAAGTATGTCAGAGGTATATATAACATACTTCTCTGAAGGAAAAACCTCTCCTACTCTCAATAAGTCGGGATCCCTCTACCACCTCTGAAATAAATAAGTGCCTATGCACAGTTTTTAAAAAATAAAAAATGAAAAATGAATAAGGCGAAAGAAGAGAAACAATTCATGCACAAAGAGGTGATACAAGTAACTTCATTGGGGTACTGACCATGCTCGCTGGCAGTGGAGGGATGCTTTTTCTCCTGCGTGATTCCATTAGGGCACTGACCAGGCTCGTTGGCAGCGGAGCGATGTTTGTGTTCCTGCGTGACTCCGTCAGGATACTGTCCAAGCCTGCTGGTAGCATAGCAACGCCAGAGATGAAACTTAAACTTTGACAGTTATATTACTTGTGCATCAATATACTCCTCATCCCCAACCAAAACAACTAAGTTGAATTGGCTTGGAATGTGTGCTGACCGATCAAGAGAATGGTAGGTACTACATCTTTCACACAAGCTAGTGCAGAAGCCATCATGATCAAGGAATCGAACAATACTTCCAGAAAAGTTAGACTTGCTTTTCATGAAACAAGGTCCATACAGAGAGCTTGAGTTCCACCAGTGTGTCGTAGGGAAAATTGTAGGGGCTAATATTCGCAGGTGGGATAATTTTTCTTGATTTTTGCAAAAACAAGATTTGCCAAATTCCATTTTTTCTAAACATGATTCGCCCAAATTTTATACTATAAAATTATTTTACCTTAAAAATCACCAAAAATATATAGACACTATATGTAAAATAATTATAAATTTGAGTATTTCTACAAAGATATCACTAAACATTTTAAAGTTTCCATATTAAGGACTAATAATATTCGCCAAGATCTCGAAACTTTCATATAAAATTCCATCCTTAAAATTTTCCATGGTGTGTCACCAATGTTGTAGCGGTTACAACCACCCTCCAAACTTTTGGCTCACATTCAAATTTCAGAGCCTACCTAGGGTCCTATGACCGATCATCCTTGGTCACTTGTTGGTAAGATGATGACTTCAAGCTCTCCTCCTTGATCTTAAGAGTTTCCAGTGTTCTCATCTTTATGTAGCATGTGTCATCTTTGGGCATAGGGGTTGTTATTTATCATGCAAAGGGAATGTTGTTGTGCGGGAAATCATGTGCGCATAAGTGGTTGTCATCACATAGAAATGTTTCACTCTCACTTCATGTGCTCTTGTCACGAAGGTTGTTGCATCAAGAAAAGTATGTCTTATGCATTCTGGATGGTCTATGTTGTGTCACTAAGTGTCTGTGTGCGATCACAATCAAGTCCTACCAATGTTTACATATGTTTCATTGATCTCACACTTCGCCATTTTCTCAAGAAACCTAGCCTCATCTAGCTTCCTAGAACTGTGTACTTTTCTTCTACAACCATCATGCTTCCTCCCTTGCCTTCTAAAACCCTGCAGCTCGCAAAGACCCCAGCCAACACTGCTCTCCAAAAATGCGTAGAGAAGTTAGGAAACCATCATTACTCTCCATAAATGTGTAGATAAGTCAGGCAGCTAGCACTACTCTCTAGAAATGCATAGAGCAGTCCAACTATAGTTCACTCAAAAATTACGTAGAGGTGTCCTCCCAAGACCCCTATCTTGCAGCAGTTTCTTGTACCTCAAAACGACACAGTGTTTTCCAAGTTGCCATGTCTGTCTTGCATGCAAAAACTTCGGAGACGGGCCTCCCACGGCCTCATTCAGGTAGCAGTCATTATTCACTGAAATTGCACAGATCTACCTCTCAGTGACTCCAAGAAAAGGTGACATGTTGAGATCACTCCCAAGGAGTTGAGGAGAAGGACCAAGGAACCAAGTAATGGAAAATATCAGGACCACATGCAAACTCCATCATTAGGGGGATTTTGAGGTCTAAAATGGGCCTCCTAAGAAAAATGTACAACCAAAATAATTTTTATAAGAACCAATAGGATTCAATATGATGATGTCAACCGTGGGGGATGATTCACCACTTTTGGAGTAAAAAATTAAAAATATTAAAAAATAATAAAATAATAAAACTACTTTTCCAACTAGTATTTTCAACTTATCTCCCTAAGTTTTTACTCAAATTTTGAGCGAGAGTACTCATTGGATGCAAAATCTAATTCCTCATCCAAGGATTACCCATGTTGCATACTTTCGATGGACCCTACTATATGAAAAATGAGAAATACATGAAAAAACGTGATTGCAATAATGTTTTTCATGTATTTCTCATTTTTCATTTAGCAGGGTCCATTAAAAGTATGCAACATGGGTACTCCTTGGATAAGGAATTAAATTCTTCATCTAACGAGTGTTTCCACTCTAAATTTGAGTAACCCCATAGGGAGATAAGTTGAAAATACAAGTTGAAAAATTAGTTTTGTCTTTTTTCCCTCTAAAATTTGATGATGTAATCTAATATTATTTTATTATTTCCACTATTATTTTATAATTTCCTAAGGAGACCCATTTTAGACCTCAAAAATCCCCTAATGTGGATGCATGATCATCATGAGGGTAAGTATCGTAGGTAAAGAACACCTTTCGAAGTACACCTCTTAGTAGAGTTTGGAGCACTACTTGTCATTGTCATATCATCCTATCCTCAATAATATGCATGTGCACAAACACAAAAAGTCATTTTATGTGTTTCTTCTACATTTCTTGCTTCTTTTTCACTTGTTCGACCAAATGTTGTCTTTAGCATGTTGATTGCTATGTCATGCTTGCGACCTCATTCTGCTAATGTTGAAGGTTTGTGTTTGAGTTTTGTTTGCTATGTAAGCATCTATCACTCTCACACACGATGTTGCAAGCATTTTCGTGTAAGTGTTGTCATGGTCGTCCGAAGTTCTATCTGAAGTGTCACACTTTTCACTTTCACCATTTGACAGTCCCTAAGTCAGTCACATTGAGCATATGCTGTCTTGCTGGTTCGAGATGCCTTATCATCATGTCACGTTGAGTATGTGTTCGCAACGTCATGTATATACGAGTTCACTCATTCACACACTTAATCATTTTTTCTGAAGATCTGTCGACTGGACCACCCTCCATCATCTGAACCTCCGTTGAGCTGCACTGCACAGTCTCAGCCCTCAGTAACCAAGTACTACTACCCAGAATTGCGCAGACCTTGAGCCTGCCTCCCAAGCAGTCTGCACTATGCAATCCTGGAATCGACTTGGCTGATTGCCACCCAGAACAATGAATAAGTTTCTCAGCAAGCCATCTCAATCTACTCCTTCCGCAAGAAAATATATCAAGCTTCCCGCTGGTCAACTGGAGAGTTTAACCAGGATCTGTCCCCGAGATTCACTCCTCCAAAAAATTATGCAGAAGCTACCAGAATACCCACCTCCACTGACTGAATAAATTGCATAGACATGAAGGGTAGGCACCTGTTGCCTGTCACTGCACTGTCCCCTAAATTTGCATAGTTCTGTTAGCCAGTTCCCCTATCATCCGACCTACTAGTCCTCCTGAAAACTACGCAGATTTCATGGGCTGTCCTCTAGCTGCCTAACACCCCGCTCAACCTAGAAACTGCGTAGAGATGTCCTGCAGGCCAACCTCCCAGTTCTGTGTAATTTTGGCTAGCAAGCTCTTGTAGCCTGCTGCCAGCCTCCCTCGAGAATCTCCACAGTTTTCACTGCCAGTGTCCCCCCTACTGCCTGCATTGCCTCCCTAAAAAATTTGCGTACATCTACCCTTCCGCTGAGCCAGATCCCACTGACAATCACTACTGACCCAGACTGCCCATCTCAGCCTCCCAGTGACCTTTGTGTAATTTTCCTTGACAGTGCCCGGAGCCCGTATGCCGACCTGTAATCTACTCTGCGTAGTTTCATAGCCTTTTCCTCTCTCCCTATCACCCGCACCCGAAAATGAAAGATGGTGCATCATGGTAGACTAGGATATTTATGGATTTGATGTCGTCTCGTCATGAGTGATTTCATGTCCTGTTGTGTTGTGTGTCTCTTACAGAGTTGGGACTATTCCCTTTTGACTTGAGACTCACTCTCACCCTCTCCCTTTGCAATGAAAGGACCTTGACACAAGCGACACTAAGCACTCACCAAGCACATGAACCTTGTTGTTCGAATACTAAGTAAACCACTCTCATTTGCTGAGAAGCAAGAGCTAAGGCATATCTTTAAGATAATGGAAACCGGGCTATTGTACTGGATGGGACTCCTAGACCAAACGATGTGAGGTCTAGTTGGGACTATATACCAGGGAGATCCCTTGAATGTTGGTGGGTCTAGCACCGTCAACATACTCCTAACTGAATGGAAGGAAACATGACTAAGTATAGTCATACTTCAAATGTAACCATTCAAGCATTTTTTTTCCTGCATGTATGTACAGGTCAAACATTAGTAACAAAAATGCAATTATAATAAAACCAACATAATTTTTTTGAATGTAATATGTACACTTATTGCTAGCATATTTATAAAAATTAGTTTATTTACAAGCACTTTCAATTGAATTTTTTCCTCCAACCAAATCTCTATGTGATCATAAAAATATGGATGAACATTTAATAGAGAATGAAAGAGGTTAAATGAAAGAGAGGTTGAACAACCATTAGTGTTATGTACATAAGACAAACTATTAGCAATCTTCTATGAAAATGAAGCTTCCAAACAACTTTGAAATGAATCAGTGAAGTGTGGATGGAGGCTTAGTGCATATGTCAGAAGATCTTCAATTGGGTTAGATAGCTGGTCATATTGGATCAATGCACTCACAAGTGTTGATTCGTGACCATCAAATAAGCTAATAAGATATTACCATCAAATGAAATTGGAAGATCAAAAGCCCTTGGTGATGATAGTTTACCTCTTGTGATTCATTTTCACATTCTAGTAATGTATATTGCAAATATTGGTCATTTAATTACTCAATTTGCCAACAAATAACATCTAAAAATTGAAAAATGCAAATAGAAAACAAATCTGAAATCAAACAAAATAGATGAAGGAAAAACAATGAAATGAACTCATAATTCACACTATTGTTACAATTAATGTTATAACACAATTGGGACTGATTTGAAACAATTTCCTTCTCACAAGACCTAGCTAAAATAGTACAATTAGAAAGGTCACTGTCATCAACTTGTGAAAGAGCGAAAAGGTCAAGACTATGAATAGGAACGAGAACTTGATCAACATAAGAATTAAAAATTGGGATGGATTCTTGAATGCTGAAATCATGACAATGATTAAATTTTTGAGAATGAGAATTTATTGAAACAATTTCTGAATTAGGGTTTTCTTTATTCTCAAATATGATTTGACTTTGATCATGAGTATTTAATGAAGAGTAAGATAAATCAACATCCTCAATGTCAAATTAATCATCATAAATGACTTCACGACATTCACTAGAATTCTCTTCATTCCCATACAATGCATCAAAATAAGGAGTATTGAGCACATTTTCATCAATGTCAAAAGAATGATCAATAATTGTCTCTCTACCTTGATAAAAACTAATTAGAAATTCATTTATATCAATCTCTCTATTTTCTGGAACAACATTAATGAAAAATGAAGATGAATTGCTATCAAAAAAAATATCAAGATAAAGAGAGAAATGAGAATTTAAAGAAATGAACCTGAAAATATCTTTGTTTGCATATTCTTGTGTGTTTTCTCCATTACAAATTTCATATTCTTGATCATTCATTTGGCTACTTATGCTTTCTTGAAGACTGTTGCTTGGCTGCCTTGCATTTTGTATTTGATCATCATGATAAAATTCATAAATTTCTGTATTTGATTGCACATTATTGTAATCTTCAATTTCTTCTTGTGCTTGTTGATTTATTAACTGATTTTCTGAATTTATTTCATGTTGATTTTTAGATTTTGAGGCAGCTAGTTCTTCAAGTTTGTTACTTGTATCTTCTTGAAATTAATTATCAAAATTTTCCAAGATTTGTGATAGTAATTTATCATTATCATCATTAATGTTATAAGAGGTGTGCACTAAATGTAGGAATTTATCATACATGGCCGAGGCAACTTCATCATGATTAGTATGCACCTCTATATCGGAATTTTCAATCATGTTAATATAAGTTGAAGAAGATTCATCAAAGGTTGAAATTATCTCATGTGGATTAGGAATGGAAGGAAGAGAACAAACACATTCAAAACATTCACTCAATTCAATATCTAAAGGCTTATCTTCAACTTTCAATCCTAAGTAATTTAATCGAAATGTAATGGTAAAATATATTAAAGATTCATTTTCAAAATTTCGTAAACCTTCAAGATCATCACATACCTATTCATAATCATAATCGTTAAATTCATAAAGGAAATTTGTGATAAATTGATCCCAACTATAAATAGAGGCAACTGGAAGATATTGACACCATTTTTTGGCTTTTCTCGAGAATGTATGAGTAAAAATCCTACATAAAATACCTTCATCAATATCATGAAAAGTAATATTTGCAAAATTTTGAATAAACAGTAAGACAAGATCAATTGGAGGAGCATTATTCTTACCATTCAATTTTACCTTTGACAAGTGTCTTACTATTTTCGGTGGAGTATTTACAGATGCACGTTCAAAGATACAACTTCAAAGGGGATGTTTGGGAGGAGGCATTGTGATTAAATAAAACTTTAAAATACAAAAAATCCAAAAGAGAAATAGTTTTTTGACCCTCTTTCTAGTGCCAAAGATGTTTACGGTCAAAAATGACTTCATCAACATGTAAGGGAGACCACCCAGTTAGAGCCCCAACTAAGATCTTATTCGTTTGATGTAGTGGTTCCAACTGTTTCAATTGGGTCAAATTACCCTCTCTCTCTCTCTCTCTCTCTCTATTGGCTTATAGTATGTCTATTACTTGCCAATAGCAAAATAGAAATCAAATCTTCCCTCTTGCAGAGCTCTTGCAAGAAAGTGATCCTTAAGCTGACTCTACGGCTCAGCCAAACCGCAACTAAGGTTTTCCCCTGCTTAAGGGGACTTCTAGAAATGAAGAATTAAATCTAAATGCATATTTACTCTAATATGAAAGTAAAACTATTCTTATATCGAATAGGTAAAAAAGATAGCCCCCTCTTAATTCAAGAGCAGATGGACTAACTTGTAGAAAATTTCTACAAATTTAGCTCTGATACCATGTAGAAAATATGTATGTAGGTTAACCCGATAATGCAATATAAATCAAAGCAGAATACTATAACCTACTTCTACTATCAATTTGTGGAAGCTTAAAGATCGAGCTGAACAATATAACCAGAAGAAGAAGAATCAATCCACAATACACATGAATATACTTTGGGGAAAGCCTTAGCTAAAAACCCCACTATCTATATTATCATACAAGGTGGAAATACATAGGAATTATACAAAGCCTTAGCTCTCATAGCTAGCCAACTCTCTGTACAATCCTCACAGATGCTCACAGGAAATCTTGGCTTCTCTCAAGCCTTCCTCTCTACCCTCCAAGCTCCTATTTCCTTGCATTGCTCCTTTGGGATGATTCACCTTCAACCAAGTGGAACACTCTGATTTCACACACTGTCAGAACTGTGCAATCCTCAAGGAATGATACCCTGACTGCATGCATGAGTTTTCTTTATAAGAAAACACATGCAACTGATAGTACATTGTCCTTGACTTTAATCTCAACTTGGTATTTCTCAAAATAGACATGCATGAGTTTCTTATGAGGGAATCTTCAGTTAACTGAAGTACACTAGTTGAGTGCATGCATGCATCAACTGACTGTTAACTCTCTATTAGTTCCTCAAACAATTTTGAACTAATTTAACTAGACTTAACTTAGTAAACTGAGTTAACTAATTACAACTCAAATATAACTCAATATTATCTCCTTAATTTAAGGGATAACTATTGCATGACTTCAGAAAGACTTTCAAGTAGATGTTAAGACTAAATTTGATTTTAATTCACAATTTAATTCAAGGACAAATTAAATTGGAATATTCTTGTTGCCACATTTCAACACTCCCTCTCAACAAGAAAGGGATTATCTGCCACCCTGATTATCTCTTTGTTGTCTCCATCAAACCCCTGCATAATAAATTCCTCAAAAATGCCTCTTTTTCCTACAATTAAATCACATTAGGCCTCACAATATGACAAACACATTTTAATCTTCTTACTAAGCACATTATGACAAAAAATGCGAATTAATGTGAGAAAAGGATAGTTTTAAGGGATGCAGGATAGCATAATGAACTTCAAAATATACCTATTAATGGGACCCATCAATCATGCCAATGTTTATATACATATATGAATGTCATTGTGATTGATAGAATTTGTTAGGATTCATTCTCGTGGAATAATGATGGTTTATATTTATTTAATGCAAATATAGATGGCATGAAAAGATTATGAGTTGTGTTAGGAATATATTGCGAAAAAGTAGCATTGGCTTATTGATGATTTTAATGTCGTAAGAATAAGACTTTTATATATTTCTTAGGATGACAAGGAAGTGTTGATGGTATATTAACTAATAATAAAACTCCTTGATCGCAAGATTGGTCATGTGCTCCACTAAGCACCATGATGATGCCAGAAGAGAGTTCAGTGGAGTAGAGAAAATGATATCATAGGTGATAAATACATGAGGCTTGTTGGATGAAAATCACATAGCATATCTCTGATGATAGCACAACTGAGAAACCCATGAGGCTTATTAGATGATAATCATAGATCAAGCTCAGTTGATAGCCTAGTTGAGAAACCCAAGAGGATTGTTGGTTGATAATCACTAAGCAATGGTTTTACCTCACAGGGTTGATAAATCCAATGGATACTATTTTGCTTTACAACTTCTAGGAGGTTGATGCACCCAGGGCTAGTGGGCTAAAGGCGGAGAGAAGTTGTTGGAGAGTGAACTCGTATTCCTTCAAGAGCAATGCAACTAATAAAACCTCCTCACTATTAACTATATCTCTCTCTCCAAGGTTGAACTGAGATTATTTGTGCTCTTCATGAACCTTGGCATTGATTTGTAGCCATTGTAGTGTAATAGCAAGGCGTTGTTGAGAACACCCGATAAATGGGCTTGTTATTGACTACTTTGTAGCCATTATGGTGTAATAACTATGATTTGTTTATAACACCTGATAAATGGGATTTGTTAAAGACGTGTGTATGAATGATTGAGAAACCATTCAAAGGACAAGACAAGAGGTATAATCCATTTTTTTCAAATGCTGTATGATGAATCTGATGAGAGATTGTATGCCATGTTACATGAAAACATGGGCATTTCCTCGTATGGGTGAATGAAGCTGACTGAAAAGTGGATTGCAACAACTTAAAGATATCATAGTGCACAACAAAAGCACCAAGAAGATTGTAAATAGCCACTAAAATATGGTTGAGTTAATGGGTATATATATGTATGTATGTATGTATATATGTATGTATGTATGTATGTATGTATATATGTATATGTATATGTATATCTATATATACATATATACATATATATATATATATACATATATATATATACATATATATATGTAGATATATATATATATATATATATATATATATATATATATATATATATATATATATATATATATATATACTATACTATACATCCATTGAGTTGTTGAGCAAGTGACTATATGTGTGAACTGTAATTGTAATCGAGTTGTAAATATAAAGCTATAAATCAATTCTGCTTAGTTTAAGACATGTTTTATTTTGTATTCAATCATAAAACACTAAGGATGGTGTTCCTTCAAGGGGGTGGGGATTGTGACATCCTTTGGGAGTTAATTTCCCTTTTAAACATTTAAAATAATTCCTTATAATTATGTAACTATAAAATTTAAAGTGGTTGAGAGAGGGACACAAATTCCATTGCTTGAGGAGGGATATTGCTTGAGGAGTTGGTTGTTTTAAATATCAGTCATGGCTTGAATAAATGGGTTTAATGGGGTAATTACTTATTAAATTTAGTTGGAAATGAAGGATGTGCTCGTGTTCTCTTTGGGAAACAATTACGAGAAAATAAAGGACAAAAAATAAATGAGAAATATGGGTTGTGTTGTCAAGCGGGTTGGTCTACGTAGACCACTCAAGAATGGGGAGGACTATCAAGGCCGAGATGGAAAAAGTCATGCATCATTCTCTATGGACACTTTGTCAGGCGTGGGAGGCAAAGGGACCCTATGCGAACAGAGAAAGGGGACTATGAGAGTATGCCAATAGATCCTATTGAAACAAGCAGAGGGAGGTCGAGAGGCTCATGTTAAAGGAAAGGCGGTCATTTAATAATTTATAAACACAAACAATAAGGAAAGTGCAAGTCGAGAGGATTAGATTGGAAAGAAATAATTATACATGATTCCTACCTATAGGTAGAGAAGGGAGAACAAGGAAAAGAGGAGGTCAAGAGGCTCTTGAAAGTCAATCATAGTTGTTGAGAGGTAGAGAAAATATTAGCACTGAGAGGATTTAGGGAGAAGGGAAGCTTAGATGATAGTCTAGCTAAGGAACTTAAAGAGTTTTCTTGTTGATAATAATTGTGCAGTGGTTGTGCCTTATAGGGATAATAAATCCATCAGAGACTGTGTTGGTTGATGAGTTCTGAGAGGTGGAGGCACACAGGGCTAGTGGGCTGATAACACCTTATGGTAGTTTCATGGGATTGGGCTAAGAACATAGTTGGAAGGTCCACTAATATGTTGGTGAGTGCACCCTTGTTCCTTTAGAGATAACACAACTAATAAAACCTACTTATCATTAATATTATCTCTCTCTCCACATTTGAATTGAGACTCTCTATATCCAAATCCCTAGAGATATAGGGGTGTCTCAAGTCCCTATGTATAAAATACAATGTTCTTTGCCTGATGTGAGATCATTGAATAGTTAGTGGGTGAAGGAAGTGTGGACTTGAGACACTCTATTTCAACGAATGATATTGGTCTAATCCCTTGAGTGGATGATGGTTATATGTGAGTGAAGTGGTTCACTGTGTTTATTTGTTTTGATAACTGGTTGGTGGAGGTGAGGAAACCTCGAGACACCCTAATTAAGTTGACAATATTGGTTTAAAAACTCCTCTAAAAGCACTCTACCTCAAGCTTTGGAATCTGGATCAGGGGTGACAACTACAAGAAAGACTTGGTTGTAGCTTGTCTATGGTTTGGTGGAGAGTTAGAGTCTCAATCTCAGTTGCTAGATGTTTTTATGCTTGTGGTTATTATTATGTCTTTATTATTTGCATCAAAATAATCTTATGCTAATGTTGAGTGTTGTTTTCTGCATAAATGAGAAATGGAAATGTTTTGTGTCAAAATCATGTGAAATGGGATTGACTTGTGGAAGTTTCGAGCTTGAAATAACTTAACACCACCTGAGCATGAGGAGATTGAAATATTTATTAATGGATAGATTATTTCTAATGACATGTTGGTAAAGTTGGCCTTTTTGTTAATGGCAGGCACACATTGACAATAAGGAATGTGGAATTCCTATGTAGAAATGCTCTTGAATGTCTTCCTTCCGAAATCGTTATTCTTGTGATTATCCTAAGTCTGCAAATTGGTCTATGTGACATGAGCATGAAGAGGTAGATGAATTTTGTTAATTAATTGAATGACCATAAGCTCATTTGGGATAACACTAGTTATATATATATATATCTATATATATATATATATATATATATATATATATATATATATATATATATATATATATATATATATATATATATATATATATATATATTTATATTTATATATTGTTATATATGTATATGTATATGTATATATGTATATAATTTGTTTGCAAGCTGCAAGCCAAGGGGCCTTATAATACTATATATGCCAAGTCAAGTTGGGAACAGAGCCATCACAGCTAAGACTAGGATGAGTTCCTTTGGAAAACCATCGGATATAAGCTTATGCATATAGATTGAGTGGAAGCCAATCCTTAGTATTCATAGGTCCCAGGCGCTAAACTGCAAAAGGTTATATATGATAGAACCACCATGATCAAGTTCAGAGGACTGAAGGGCCCAGGTACTTCACCTTTTACTTAAGCCACAAGGCTAGCAATTTAGGGATCATAAGGGGTGGGTAACACAAGCCTAATAGGCCAAGTGACCAAGAACCATAACCAAGCTTGTAATCATGGGAATTCTAGGTCGTTGATGGATGATCATCCATGGTCATTGGATGATCCCAGAGGTTTGGTACCCCTAAGGTTTTAAGTGGAGCACCAAGGGAAACTCTTGGGGTCAAATTACCCAGATTATGTGGAAGTGGGGCCCATTGAATGCCCAAAACGAAGAAGGCATCCCTAGTCATATAATACGAAAAACCCCTTGGTGGGATCCACGGTTGCATGGCATACAACATGGAGGATGCAATGAGGGATGAAGTTTCCTGGAGGTTGGGGTCGGTGACATCACCCTAGACCCTAGGGCATTTTTATGTAAAGCATAGTAGAACACACAAGATTTAAGTCCCAAGGTGGCCTATCGTAAAGGACCCATTAGTGAGGACAAGAACGTGTGGCATGGATGAGTTTGCTTGATAGTTAAATGGGAGGTTGCGTTGTGAGGCATAATTACAATGCCAAAGAGGTTGTCCCTAGAAGTTTGGTGGGGAGTAGTGTGGAGACTCACTAGGCTTAATTGCATTAGGGTGATGTGGATATAGAGGGCCCACACCTGTATGCACCCAATATATAGATATATATTTGGTCCATGTGGACCATAATATTTGCAATTTGTTCGTGACCGAGTATAAGTGAGTTAGCAATTGCCACTTGGCATGACATGGTATATGATTTGGTAGACATCTGGGCACTATGTGGCAAGTTAAGTTGATGTGGATCAATATGATTGGCCAAGACTTTAATTGACCATATCTCTTAATCTAGGAGTCATATTTGGAAAAGTCTTATATCATTTGAATTAAGGCTTATGTGATCCATATATTGAATAATGAGAAGACATTCAGTGAAAATCACATCATAAGAACTATGTCGATGTGTTTCGAACCATCTAGTGTGGTTAATCATTAGGACAAGATCAACCACACGGGATGTCTTGAAACACGTCGACGTAGCTCTTATGATGTGATTTTCACCGAAAGTTTTGTCATTATTCAAGTCTTATATCATTGGAAAGGTCTTAATGAGATGAACACAATGATGTTATCTATTTCACATTTTTTATGAAAACATAAGAGACCAAAAAATTTAGACACCATTTCCATAACAAGACATTGGATGTCGGGTCAGTTCAGTAACTTCCTCCTCCTAACTTTGCTTGGGGTTAGGGTTAGTAGGGGGTATGTTAGATAAGGAGCAATAAGGAAAAGAAGAAGGAAAAGAAGATGTGATGGCAAAGGAGAAAAAATAAGCATGTATGGTTATGATCAAGGCAAATACGCATCAAAATATGAGATGGAAAAGGATCAAGAAATGAAAAAGAGTAGAAAAGAAAAAGGAAAAACAGGAGTAGTAAGGCATGTCTATTATGTTTTGATGTCTTGGGTATTGTTATGCTTTAGAGGTGAAGGAGAACAACTTGTTAGAGCATGCTTTCATATGTTGTTGCACGTTGAGTTGATGTTGCAATTGTTGCTAGTGATGTTATACTTTTTGGTTGCATATGCTAGTGATGTTGTTGAGATGATGACATAATGTTGCAAAGGGTATTGCTGAAAGGTTGCTTGTGCTATTGATTAATGTTTTCTTATGTTGTGATGTATGCATATGATGGTTGAGTTGTTGTGACACAAGGAAAAGGCATGAAGAATATTGTGATGCAAGGCTATGGCAATGGTAAATGTGTTGTAGAAAAAGTTGTAGAGATGTTGGCTTGCATATATTTCATGTGTAATGCTGATTTGAGGTTGATTTGTGCATTGTGTAAAGTTGATTAAAGGTGCTTAAGATGTTGTGATGCAAGAGGACTTTTACTATTGTAATATTTAAAGGTGGCTTATATTAATATTTTAGATTTCATCATATGTATTTTAATATTTAAAATGTTGAAAGAATTTGGAAACGAATGAGTGGAATGCAAAGAGACAAAGTTGTTCATTTCAACTTCTTGTATGGAATACTAACAACTGTCAAATCTTTCTTATAAAATGTGTGAACTTGCAAGACTATATATATATATATATATATATATATATATATATATATATATATATATATATATATATATATATATATATATATATATATATATAGATATATAGATATATATATATATATATATATATCTATATATATATATATATATATATATATATATATATATATATATATATATTCTGAATGAGAGAATGTGAGAGCTTATTTGAGTTTTTTATTACTTAGCACATATAGAGAAAAAGTGAAGAAGATTCATGAAGGAGAAGAAGCAGACACTGAGATGAAGGCATGCAAATTTATAAACTAGGTAACTAGCACATAGCTTTCTCTATGTATGAGGGGATTGTAGTGTCCCTTCAATTTGTATCTTTATAGATAACAGGTTGGATCCTGTTGAGGTAGGAGCCCCATATAGGTTGTAGCCTACATAAAACTTATGGGAGTTGAAGCTTCTTGGCATGTTGTAGCTTGCACAATTTTGAGGTAGAAACCTCCTATAGGTTGGAGCCTAAAAAAAATTCATATGTAATAAGGGAGTAGGAGCTTGCCTTTGCATCACAACAATACCAAAATTGTGTTTTTCTCCCTTTATGGGTTTCCACTTATATCTGGTGTCCATATGTGATGCTTTTGTGTGTTGATTTTATGCTTCCATGAAATTTGTTAAGTTATGGTTCACATATTACATATCGTTCATATATTAAAGCTACATTTTATATCGTGTTAAATTTCTCATTGAATAGTTGAGATAAGAATTAAGAATAAAAGAAAAAAAAATTCATGAATGTACTAAATTGGTCCCCCCCAGTTTAGTTAAGTTTCCATTAGGTGGTATCAGAGTCGGTTCCTTTGGTGTAAGCCTAAAAGCTTCAAGGTAGACCTCGTTAAGTCATGGACTATCAAATTGTTTTTGTGCTAAGTGCAACAAACTTTCATGAGTGGCAAGATAAGGTAAAGTATGAACTGATAACTTATGGACCTAGTGTATGGAAGCTAGTATGTGAAGGATACAATAAATACTTCCCCTCTGTGCAATAAAAACAATGGAATGCTCAAGAAAAATGTGTAATGTATAACAATATTCATAATAATGATATTGATATAGTAGTAGATTTAAATTCTGCAAAATAAATATGGGATAGATTGCAGCTCATGCATGAAGGAGAGACTAGTAGCTATGGTGCAGAAAAAAGAAAAGAGAAAGAGAAAGAAGAAGAAACCTAGTCAAAAGGAAAGTGTCCAACTAAATGAAACCTCTAGATGTGTGCATGTACCTAATTCTCATGAAGAAAATACAGATGAACATCAAGCTACGCTTGACTTAGCATTGGAAAAAATATATAGACTGAACATTGAAAACAAAGACCTGAAGAAACTTGTGTAGATATGTGATGAGAGAGAACATGAGTACAAGGAAGAAATTATTAAATTGAAGACACATCTTGAAGAGGAAAGGAAAATATAAGAGATGGTGAATAGTCAACTGAAGCATAAATATGTATAGTGTGAAATATTAGAGGTTGAGATTGTCTCAGCTGGAAGTGAGCGAGATGACAAGAATACATTATATAGAAGGATAGAAGAGGAGATTATATCCATGAAGACCTCAAAATAAAAAAGTAGTAGCTCAAAATCATCCCTGCAAAGACCTATAGAAGAATGTACAAGTAGCGTGATTAGCAAGGAAATAGATAAAAACAAGCATCAGGGCCTGAAGTAGAAGAATGAAACAAAGAAAGTCTACATTGCAAGGATGCTTTTGCAAGATTTCAGAGGAGGAAATATGTCTCATGCTTCCATTGCAATGAACCTCAACATATAGAAATTGATTGTAATAGAAACCAAATCAAGACTGTTCAACAAAATATGTAGCAAACAAGAAGGCTCCCTCAAGCAAGCAAACAGAGAAAAAACCATACATCAAGAACACAAATCACTTCCATGGTTATTGTTATTTGTGAAATGAATTTGGACATAGATTTTTTGAATGTAAATTGTATGCAAAGAAGAAAACATGAAGCCACACACCATTTCAGCCTTACATTGTTCAAATAAGGTGTTATTTATGTAGCAACTTTGGACACAAAACCAATGACTACAGGTTTCCATATACCCTAAATAACTCTAGACAGATGATGGAAGCTAATCAAAGCATACCAAACTATGAATCAAAAAATAAATGCAGACAATAGAAGGAATCCCAATAGAGTGTGGAAGAGGAATAAAAAGGAACTACCCATTACTTTAACGACATAATAATTTCATCATGGTTTCAAGGGGAGTTTCTCTAAGAAGTAAGGCAATCATCCAGTCAGTGTTATAAGAGAAACAACATCCTAGGGGGAGAGCATCCCATAAAATGTCCTAGTATAGATAATAGATATGGTGAAACCAAAGTTAGATGTTGGTATTTAGGCATTACTTGTGGATTAGTTAAACAATGAAAAGGGGTTATTTTCTTATTTATAGAGCTAAAAGGGAAATAAACCAAGACACTATATTAATATTAAATAAATGAAGCCAAATTTGAAAAATATTTCACTACGACTGAAAAATTAAGGAAAGAAGATCTATACTGTGATTAGAATTATAATTGTTGCCACTTCAACCTTGTTGGGTTTACAATTCAAAAGAGATGAAATTTTCTACACCACTTTCCAAACTATATATATATATATATATATATATATATATATATATATATATATATATATATATATATATATATATAGGTATATATATATGGAAAACAAGAAGAAGAAGGAGAGGGGAAAGGATGGAGATAGAAGTTCAAAGGTTAGTGCACGAGCTAATTCAGAAGGAAATTGGCAAAGGATTATTACCTCAACACGCATGGAGACATGAAAAATTTAGCATTCGATTCACTTTATAGATTGGCTCTTGTTGGTTACAGGCTACCTGACTAATGGAGTACTTATCTCTGTCTGATTTTATCTCTTGCTACAAGGCTTTAGAAGATTATATTCCTTTGCATCAGGATCCTATCAAACAAAGATCAACATAATGAGTTGGAATCTGCATCAAACATGCTCTCAAATATTGGTGAGCATAGTTTTTAACAATGACTTTGTCTCTGTATTCGTTCGAAAGAAGGAAGACAAAAGTGTATCCAACACTAGAGATCGAGGATAGTTCCAACATTGAATGGACCAACATTTTGTGTCATTAGAACCCTCTTACCAACAAAGCTACATGTAGAATCATAGAGGAATGAGAAACATAAAGAGAACCATGTTATCATCAACGATCTATCAAACATATGATGGTCTAAGGAGACTTTATAGACTGACATCAAGGATATTTGAAATCTAGGTGAAATGAAATGGGTCTTGAAGGGGAATCGTAAGTGTAACTATCACGTGGAAAAATGGACAATTTTGATAAGGACGCAAAGGGGTTGTGCTTGAATAAAGAATGTTACAGTATAATTATGTCATTATAATGATGGTGGGTAGGTAAAGGAAGGATGAAAAAATTGACAGCAAGAATCACAGGTAATGCATGAGGGTCAGAGGTATGCCATTGGTCCTAATCTTTATCAACGATAGAGAGACTGTTAGAGGGTTGTTTGATAGACAAAATCAATAGAGGCAAGAGGACTAGAGGAACAGTGGGAAGAGTGCATTACATGGAATTTACTTATGGTGCATTATTATAGGTAGATTGAATTTTATCTTCATCCACTTGCACAAAACTAGGATTGATTGTTATTCATTTCTCTCAGTCCAAGGTTTGTGACAATCTTCATCATATCATTTGGTAGAAATTGTCAGGAAAAATAATGTAAAATACAAGTCTTTGTATTGTTGATTATAATATTGAGTGGGAGAATTTCATCATCAATTTCTTGAGTCTGGAGAACATATTTTTTTATTTATTAAGCTTTCTTCTGGGTTAAAGTTTTATTAATAGTTGGTTGCTTCAGCAAGGAATATACTCTAGCATTAAATCTTTTGATTTTATCGAGTCATTCAAGCATTCCTAAAGTTTTTAAAGTTCTTGATGTGTGATAGGCACTTGAAATTTAGCAAAAATATCATAATATGAAGGTTCAAAACTAGGCTTGGCACAATGAATAATACATTGGAGAAGAAACAACATATGCATTATTTCAACAGTCTTCACGAGACTGTGTTTATTCACAAGTTTTGTCTTCTTTCCAATCGGGCCATTGTATTGCACACCACTTTTGCTTAACTAAATTTCAATAAACATGTATGATTTAGTTACATCTAGCCCCATGGTAGTTTTGGAGTTCTCTTTTAGTGATAATATCAAAGAGAGAGTGTTCAGTGAAGGCTTCCCTATTAATCTTGTCTATTAGGAAAGCACGAGGTTATGAGCCAACGTATTACCAATGTGGTGTGGGAAATGGCCAGTGTGTATTGTGTTATACAATGGGAAATGTATTGCCAGTGTTTATATAATGAGAAGTCTATTTGTTAGGTCCCTACAATACTATATATTCCCCTTATTGTTATTGTTAGTGTAGCCCCCTATTGTTATTTTTGTGCCCATCTATCCCCCATGTTGTTATTATTATGCCCCATAGAAGCCCACTATTATTATTGTTATGTGCTTATATTATTATTTTTATGTAGGCTCTAATTATATTGTGACCCCATAAACTCCTATATATACCAAGGAGGTATTATCATTTGAATCATCCAATAATTATTCAATTATGTAATATAAAGGAGGTTTCCCCCTTGAAGAGGCTAATTTTTAATTCGTTGATCTAATTTTTCTTCTATTTTGTAAGTTGGTTGCATAACATTATTGGACAATGCATACACTAAGAGACAACAAACACAATGCAAGACACATATATTTCGATACGCCTTATACCGACAGTTATTCTAATAATAACATCAAATAATTTTCCAATCGGTTGTGGAGGACGTCCATTGATTTTATTTAGCTCCACCATTTTTTAAATTTCAAATGCAATTGAAATATATGTTATAACCCATTTGTCAAAAGTGCATATTATTGGTTATTATTGGTTATATTATTCATATATATATATCGGTTATATTATTCATTTCTATTTGTGGTTGTCATGCATATTAATGTTGTGAGAGGAGATCATTAAACAATGAAAAATCATGAAGCACAATGACATGGGAAGTCACATATTACAATGAATATATATATCAAAGGTTGTGCTATTTGTTTCCTGTGGAAAAAGTCGTAATTTCCTTTATTAATATGAAAATTACATTTTGTAGATGCAGAGCATATACATATGGTGAGGCCAGGCCTGTCAAAACAAAAATGATTCTGGAGTACTCCACACAGTGGAGGAACTGTTCAAAAAAGCATTAATATGTTGTTGTTCTCTTCGCAGAGAGACTAGTTCTGAGATAAAACAAGTAAAATTATATATAAATATTTACATATGATCATTAAATTAAAAACTGTTCAAGTTGTGCCTGTATTAAACTTCGGGGTCTATGAACGACCTGTGATAGTGTTGATATATATTGTCGTCCCTTTCCTCCTGTATCAACCAAGTAACATCATCCCTGAGCATTGCTTCCTTGGATAGGTGGTCGGCAACTGAGTTGCGCTCCCTGTAAATGTGTTGACAGGTAAAGGAGTCAAAATTTGAGATGAGTCTAAGAGCTTCATCCAAAATATGCCTTAATGAATATGCATTACATTGAGATTTTTTGTTTATCCAATTGCATACTATTTTAGAATCACCAAATAGTTGTAGGTTCAAACACTGTTTGTTCAATGCAAAATGTATGAGGTTTTTGGCTGCTAAAAGCTCAACATAGTTATTAGTCCCTCTGCCCAGTCCCATTTGAATTTTGAAGGAGTGGGTTTCAGATAAGTGTAGTATTGCACCCCCTCCACATCCTGTCTCCTGTGCCGATCCATCGAAGTAAGCCCATGGCTGAGAGGTGTTGATGGTTTCTAGAGTTAGGATCCTATGGGTCGGCTGTGTGCCCTCGTCAAGGATAGAATTGTAGTCGGCTAAGATTTTGGTCAATATAGAGGGCCAGTATGGGTCCTTCTGCTGAAAAATGATTCAATTTCTGGCTATCCAAATAGCCCAACATATGAGAAGAGGGATGTTCCTCTCCTTGCCAGAAGCTTCCGTCCACCAGTGTTTCCAGGCATCTGCAATGTTATTTCCATGCCATCGGTATGTAATAGGAAGCGAAATAAGGAGGCTGTTCCAAAGCTCTTGTGTACTGGGGCAATTTAGGAAGAGATGATCCATATCTTCATTGCAGTTCTTGCAAAGGTAACACCAAAAAGGGCCTAAGTAAGATCGTTTCATTATATTTGCACCGGTTGGGATCTTGTTGCGCTGTATAGACCACATGAGAAGCCTCGTTTTGGGGGCCGCCTTTAACTTCCACATAAATTTCCACCACGACTCAGTAATTGGTGGCTTATAGGGTTCCATCAGCACCTGATATCCTATCTTGGGTGTATATGTGCCGTGTTTGGCGAAAGCCCAAATAAGTTCGTCTTCCCCCTCTGTAATTCTTATGTGGGCCTCGGTTAATGCTTTTATGAAATCTCGCCACTCCTGTTTCCAACACAACGGTATGTTAAGACAGTGTCCTGATTTCTAGGCCTGTTGTAGCAGAGTGGAATGAGCATCATCAGCAATATGGCAGATATGCGTGATGCCTTGCTCAGTGAGATATGTTCTCAGCTCCCCAGATAACCTGTGAGCATTGCCACACCTAACCCAGGGGTCTACACCTAAGCGCACCTGTGCTCCAGACCAGATTCTCCATGTCAGTCCATTTCGGATGAGTTCCTTGGTATTTATTACAGCCTTCCAAATGATGGATATGTTAGCAGAGTTCCTATGATTCTGTCTAATCCAGTCGATGGTATTGGAAGGGGTTATGTACTTGGAGACAGCCACCTTTGTCCATAAACTGTGATTATTGAGTAATTTCCATCCTAACTTCACTGCCAAGGCTTTGGAGAATATGTCCAGTCTCTTGATCCCCCAGCCTCCCCATCGCTTTGGTAGAGCAAGAGATTCCCAGTTTTCCCATGCAAATATTCTCCCGGGCTGCTTCCCCTTCCATAGGAAGCGACAATAGATATTTTGCAGACGGGCCAAAATGCCTCTAGGAATCCATGCCAATGACATCCAGTATATCGGCGTTGCTTCCAGTACAGCCTTGATTAGAACCAACCTCCCTGCTCTGGACAGATATTTGTGATACCAAATGTTTAGTCGCTTCTCTACCTTGGTTATAAGCCATGTCCAATCTACGATTTTATACCCATGTGGTTTTAACCTGTAGCCTGTGGAGCTCTGGAAAGGTATGTTTTTGACAAAAAATTTAGTGACTTTTCGGTAGCAATTGTAACCCTTTCTGCATAATGAACTTAAAGAGATAAAGCATTTTTAGTAGAATATGTGAGAATTAGTATGAAAAGCTTAATCACTGATAATTGTTATTTTTTCATGCAGAAAAGGGTGGAAACGAAGGATTACTATTTAAGAGAAAAAGACAAAGGAAGAGTAACTGCTGTCCCTTTGGAAGGGAACCGGATGCGAACGAGATCAAGCGGATCGAAGCAGAACGACCCGGGAAAGAAAGAAGAATTATCGATTCGGCGGAGCAGGGAAAGGAAAATCAAGGATTAACGGCTTGGCGAATCCCTTAGGATCTTTGATGCTGAGGGATCGCTGTCTTGCTTATTTTTGCTACCTAGATACCTCTGCCATTACTCTTATAAAAAGGGGCATCAGTGTTAAGCTCAGGAGACCTTCTTTCATATATGTAAATTTAAGTCTCAGTTTGAACTTTGATCATCGAGTCTCGTTAAGACTTGTTTTGCTGTACTTTTGTTGATGCATTAATACCAAAGACTTGGTGCTTTATTTCATCTCTGCGTCTGGAGTAATCTAAGGCGGTGTATCCTTGGAAGCTAAGGGCCCAGCTCCAAAGGACACTTGCTTTTGTATCATTATAATTTGATTTCTGTGTGGATTGTTTATATAGTTTGGTAATCTGACATGTTTGTCATATGCTGTTCCATGCTCTGTTACGACTAATTCATTAATGGTTTCATTCGAGAAATTTATGTAAGTGACTCTGTAATGTGTGAATGAATCTTTTCAGAGTTGATTGCATGTTCACTATTTAAGCCAACTGTTTCTGTTACAGAGCCTTCATATTGAATATTGTTGTATTGGATTCATTTGAACTCTTATTTGTGGGAATCCGGAAGTAATATTATTCTATCTGGAAACATAGTCATATTCTCTGGAATCATCAGATTACTATAGTAAGTGTGTTGTGTATATATGATAAATGTTGTTCCATAATTCATTTGTGAATATCGCCTCATAAAGTAAAGTTCATTGGAATTGCTTTTGAAGATTGTTATTTGGGAGTTTAGTTCAATAGAGCAAGTTCAGTTCTAACTCGCGAGATCTAGTTTACTGAGTTGTTGTTCCATTTATTGCCGTTCCATTTACTGCTGTTCCATTTCAGATTTGCTGTTCCACTTTCCGTTTGCTGTTCCATTTTACTTTCTGCTGTTCCATTTCCTTGCATTTACTGTTTTGGTGTGAGAGAAGGTCTAAAGCTATAGTGAGTCAGCAAGTCGCTGCTTAGCTCCCAGATCTTTGGTCCATACTCTATTTTTCTTCCATCAGTTTCTAGAGGGATGGGTTATCGCTTCCGCACCCTTGACTGATAAATCGCCTGGTGTGATTCCTTTCTTTTAAAAGAAAATTAGTTATAGTTTAGCATCCATTTACTCTTGTATTTTCTAGACACTGTACTACGAAGCATTACTCTGACGAATAGCCTCGGATTGAGCTACTCTTTGCAATAAAAAAATGTTCCCGGATTGACTTATTAATGTAGCATAACTAGAGGTGAAAGAGACCCTTGTTACAGCTCTACATTTTGGCGTCGTTGCCGGGGAAAGAGTACAGCCATTTGTCTTTTACAGAGTAGTGTACGAGTCTTCTAGGGGAGAGTTGGATTTTAAAAACGGAAGGTAAGAACCTACGTACGGAGCATGTAAAAGCCCTACTCCACCGTCCGCTTTCCTGGCAGAATTGTGGGTTGAATAGAATTTGGTAGTTTATAGAATGCATGACTAAGCAGAAAAAGCCAGAAAAAATTATCAAACCTCCATTCAAACCCGAAAAAGCCAAAGGGCCGGTAACCCTTGGCCGAACGACCTTCATAGACGAAATCTATAAGAAAACTGAATCTCAGCCATCAGTAGGTCTCAGAAAAACCAATTCCAAACAGCCTACTGGTTCCCTTCAGGCCAGAGGATCACCATCTGTAGCCTTCGCTGAGGTGCGTAGTCAGACTGATGAACAGGACTTTCAAGAAATTGAAAATTCTATTCCAGAACGACTGCAGGAAGGGAATCTAAGCAATCTTTGTGAAGGAGAAGGGGAAACAGGAGAAGTTGAAGAGCCAAGATCTCCTAGGATAATCCATTCATTAGAAAGCCCAGATAAAGGAAGCGCTGTAAAAATCATTGAAGGGATTCAATCTCCTCAAGTAACAGGAGCTTTCATTATTCCGGACAAAGGAAGTGCTATTAAGACAACCAAAACCGTACCTTCTCAGCCTAAGAATACCCTTTTAGAAATCCCGGAAGGTTATTGGCACATATTCAATCCTATGGCGCAGAATCAGCCCAATACTCAAACTTCTACATTACAATATCCTATAGTGGATTCCGCAGCAAATGCTCCTATGAAAGCAATTCCCCTTCAACACATTCCTACATTTCATGGACTTACATCAGAAGACCCGGACGCATTCTTATTTGAATTTGATGTATTATGCAGTGGATATGATTACACCACTGACCCACAGAAATTAAAGTTGTTCCCCTCCACTTTGAAAGGAGCAGCCTTAAGATGGTTTATGGGTTTAGGTGGTGGGGTTATAAATAACTGGGAGCAGATGAAGGAATCTTTTCTAAAGAAATATCAAGACTACTGTAGGTCTATAGAATTGAAAGACGAAATATTCCAAATGATAGCTAGACCGAATGAAACATTAGAAGAATATGTAGAACGTTTTCAGTATAATTTACAAAGGTCGCCTTATGCATCATTACCACTGCCTGATAATGTGTTAAAAACTGCATTAATCAGAGGCATGAAAGAGCAGTGGATCGAAACATTAAATATCATGGGAAAAGGGGATATTTATCAAGAAAATTTTGCTGACATCATTGATCTATGTATCAGAAGTTTGAGAGGCAGCACAAGGATAAAACCAGCAGAATATGATCGGTTTGTCAGAGATAACAAAGCACCAACAGAAGGAGTAACACGTGTAGAACTTGGCAATTTATTAGAAAATTTTAAAACTGATATTATGGGGACATTAACTACACAACTTGATATTGTGCAGGCTAAACAGAAGCAGATTGAGGCAGAACAGAATTTGGCGATCTTCTGCCCCCGATGTAGAAGAAAGCATAGCCACAAGGAATGTCCGCTAGATACAGTTCAAACAGGTGCCATCTGTACAAAAGATCACCTTACCGAAAGTTGCCCCTCACTTCCTGGATTGAAAGTAGTATATAAGGAAGCAGAAGAAGAACCAGAATCAACATACTTTGTTAACCAGCGTCTCCAATGGCAACCAAGGCAATCATGTATGTTTTCAGACCCGACTTCTTCTTTTCAGCCTCCACAATATAGTATGTGGCAAAATCAATCTCAACCCCCATTTCCGAACTGGTCATCACAACCATTTCCTTCTCCAAATCCATGGATGAATCAGCTAAGCCAATTTGGTTGGCCGAATTTTCCTTACACTCCACCATATTGGCAGAATAACTCATACCCTCCGCAATGGACCCCCCCTACTTCACAAAGTTCACCCTGGCAGACAAATTGGCCAAGATCGACATATCAGCCAACAGGAACTATTCCGCTCCCTCAACCGACTCTGCCAGCTTTGCAACAAAATCCCCAGTCTAATCTGAGACCGCAACTCCCAGCCCAACCTAATCCTAATCCTAATAATAGGCCGGTCCAGTCTCTCCAAATCATAGAATCAGCAGAAATCGGACCTGAACTGAGGGAGTGCAATGATCTTCAGTTAAGATCTGGACGAATAATAGAAATAGAGGGAGATAAAACAATGCACATTGAAGATCAGTTACCAATAGAACAACCGTTACAACAAGAGAGCGTAAATAAGGAGCAGACTCATCATCAAATAAATGCACCCGCTCCTCCCTTCCTAGAACGATTAGTCATACCACGACCTGTACAACATCCAGACTTTGACATTCTGGGGGAGTTACAAAATCTGTACATAAGAATTCCATTCCTCCAAGCCATTCAAGACATCCCTATATACGCAAAAACTATAAAAGAATTGTGCATAAAGAAATCAAGGAGGAATCCAACCACAAACCAAGAGTCCAAGTAGTCGGTACTTTATCTGACTTGTTATCAGGAATACCCATTAAATATGAAGATCCGGGAAACCCAATAGTAATTATTCAAATTTATGGACAGACTTTGACTAATGCTTTAGTTGATTTAGGAGCTGCAATTAATATTTTGACAACTTCTACGTGCCAAAAGCTTGGGATTACATCGGTAGAACCCACTTCTACTTTGTTAGAATTGGCTGACCGATCTGTAGTGCGACCAGAAGGAACTCTATACGATGTCATGGTCTCTGTAGATTCTTGGGAATACCCGACTGACTTCCTAGTAATTAATCCAAAAACCCGACTGGATGGACACCCTCTAATTTTAGGTAGACCCTGGCTGGCCACTTCCGATGCGTACATTGGTTGTCGGTAGGGGAATATGACAATAACCAAAGGACCAAATATCAAAAATCTAGTCCTATATCCTCCAGCACAGCCAAGTCTTACAATGATAAAAACTAACCAGCACCCTGTATCATACCTTACTGACAACATCAGATCACCATTGACTATACAGAAGGCTCTAGACTTTAAACATCAAACAGAAGATGATGCCATCAATAACTTCGTTAGTCAAACTGAATCTAGACCTCATGCACAGTGTTTTATGATAGAAGCTGCATTCGAGAACGAACTGGAAGAAGACCCCTTGAAAGATACACATGACCAAACGATACCTGTGACTTATGTTGCTAATAGTAAAGTAGTGGAAATTGAACTAGGAAAAACACTAAACATCAATGCCAACCTTACATCGGACCAAGAAATAAAACTCATCCATCTGTTACGAAAATATCAAGAAGCATTTGCATGGGACTACCCTGATATGAAAGGGATTGATCCCCAATTATGCACCCACCATATTTACATAGAAAAATATGCAAGACCTGTCCGTCAACCGCAAAGAAGACTCAACCCCCATCTAAAAGATGTTGTGAAAGCAGAACTTCAGAAGCTTTTAGATGTTAATTTTATTTATCCTATTTCTGATAGTAAGTGGGTCTCTCCACTTGTGGTTGTACCCAAGAAGAATGGGAAATGGAGGATTTGTGTGGATTATAGAGAGCTAAACAAAGCCACACAAAAAGACCATTTCCCCTCCCATTCATAGACCAAGTACTGGACACGTTAGCAGGAAAGAAATTTTTTTCTTTCCTAGATGGCTTCAGTGGATACAATCAGATTCAGATTGCCCCTGAAGACCAGGACAAAACTACCTTTACTTGTCCTTGGGGAACGTTCGCCTATAGAGTTCTACCCTTTGGCCTATGTAATGCCCCTGCCACATTCCAAAGGGCCATTCTTAGCATCTTTGCAGACTTAATAAATGATGGGCTTGAAGTCTACATGGATGACTTTACACCATATGGAGATGATTTTGATCCAGCTCTAGACACTCTAGAAAAAGTCCTACAGCGCTGCATTGCTACCAGGCTTTGCTTAAGCCATGAAAAGTGTTATATGATGATGACAGAAGGGCTTATTCTAGGGCACTACGTCTCAGCAGCCGACATTCAGGTAGATCCGGCTAAAATTCAGATTCTTTTGCTTATTCCCACCCCCACTACTCAGACGGAGGTACGCAGCTTTCTTGGATTTTCTGGGTATTACAGACGATTTATAGAACATTATTCACACATTGCTACACATTTATATGCACTAACGGGTAATGTTGATTTCATGTGGACAGAAAAATGTGACTGCGCTTTCCAGGATTTAAAGAAGCTTGTATCAACAGCTCCATTCCTTCGAGGACCAAACTGGAATTTACCATTCCAAATCTCATCTGATGCCTCAGACACAGAAATCGGTGCAGTCCTTGGACAGGAGGAGGATAAAAAACCTTATGCTATTTATTATATCAACAAAAATTTAACCCATGTTGAATTAAATTACACTGTCACCGAAAAATAATTCCTCGCTGTAATACATGCTGTCAATAAATTTAGACATTATATCACAGGCTATCCCGTTGTTTTATATACAGATCTTTCTGCTATTAAATATTTAGCAAATAAGCCTGTTACAAATGCCAGAGTAACAATATGGTTGATCTTATTGCAAGAATTTGATATCACAATCAAAGATAAACCCGACAAGGAAAACCCTGTAGCTGATTTTCTCTCACGGATACCAAAACCAATTGAAGCAGCAGCAGTAGAAGACCAATTTCCGGATGAACACCTGTTTGCTGTTGTTGCTCAAACACCCTGGTATGCTGATGTTGCCAATTACCTTGCAGCAGGTAAACTACCAAAGCACTTAACCCCTAATGAATGTAAGTAGATTGTTCAGAAGAGCACTCGATTTTCGTGGATTGGGGGCTATTTGTTCCACACAGGGGCAGACATGCAAATCAGGAGATGTATTCGAGAAGATGAAATTTTTGACATCTTAAAAGCCTGTCATGACGGACCATGCGGGGGACACTTTGCAGAAAAAAGAACAGCACATAAAGTACTGCAGACAGGATACTACTGGCCTACAATTTTTAAGGATGCGAAGAAATTCGTTCAAGCCTGTGACAGCTGCCAGCGAGTAGGACGACCTGGTCAACCTGACGAGATGCCTCTGAGGCCACAATTGGTCATTGTACCATTTGAACGGTGGGCTCTTGACTTCATTGGACCCATCAACCCATCATCAAATCAGAGAACATATATCTTGGTAGCCACAGAATATGTTACCAAATGGGTTGAAGCCGAAGCGTTACCTAGAGCTACAGAAGATTCGGTAGTTCAGTTCCTATTCCATTTGTTTGTACGATATGGCCTTCCGAGAGAAATAATTACAGATGGAGGACCTCAATTTGCCGGAAACAAATTAGCTGCAACACTTAACAACTATCACGTCCAGCACAAAATTACTACCCCATATCACCCACAGGCGAATGGGCAAGTAGAGAGTAGCAATAAGGTAATAGAATCAATTTTAACAAAAACCATTGCTTCACATAGGCGTGATTGGGCCGCCCGACTACCTGAAGCTCTCTGGGCCTATAGAACCACCTGGAGAAGTACCACTGGTTATTCACCCTATCAATTAGTGTTTGGGAAACAACCTATTTTCCCCATAGAATTCGAAATCCAAACCCTACGAACTGCACAGGAAGTTGGCCTAGATTTAAGTGAGGCACAAATCAATCGACTACAGCAGATTAATGAATTGGACGAAATAAGGCTCTCTGCATTACAGAATACAACACTTATTCAACAGCAGCGAGCTAAATGGCATGATGCACTTATCAAGAACAAAGTCTTTCACGAAGGGGACTGGGCTCTGTTATATGACTCTCGATTTCAGGATTTCCCGGGGAAACTGCAGACTCGATGGCTGGGGCCATATGAAATCCAGAAAGTACATGATAATGGGACCCTTACTCTCATTACAATCGATGGTTCTGGATATGCATTCAAGGTAAATGGCCATCGAGTTCGTCTCTATCGCAGGCCACTCACTCGAGAATCCTTCTGTGAGCAGCTACGTCAAGATACTGACATGAAAATTTTAGGAGAGGAAGTAAAATCTTCCTCACCTACAATTCAGTAAGGAACTCATTCTTTTGACTTGTACATAAGTTCTTGTATATACGTTTTTTAATATTTCTTTGATCTCTCTTTCTTAAGATTGCTCTTTACAGTCAGTGTGTTTTTGCTGTTCCTTTTTTTCAAACGGAACAACATTTTTGAGTTTTTGTTGTTCCTTTTCTAGAAGGAACAACAGTGGTTTGTTTTTGTGTCTTTGTTGTTCCTTTTTTCCAAAAGGAACAACAGGTGTGAATTTTTGCTGTTCCTTTTCAGAAGAAACAACATTTTTGGGGTTTTTGCTGTTCCTTTTCAAAAGGAACAGCAGTTGCGAAGTTTTGTCGTTCCTTTTTCAAAAGGAACAGCAGTTGCTTGTTTTCGTGTTTTTTGGCATTGTTGTGTTTTTGCTGTTCCTTTTTCAAAAGGAACAACATTTCGTGTTTTTGCTGTTCCTTTTTCCAAAAGGAACAACATTCCGTGTTTTTGTTGTTCCTTTTCCAAAAGGAACAACACTTCGTGTTTTTGTTGTTCCTTTTTCAAAAGGAACAGCATTTCGTGTTTTTGCTGTTCCTTTTTCCAAAAGGAACAACATTCCGTGTTTTTGCTGTTCCTTTTCCAAAAGGAACAACACTTCGAGTTTTTGCTGTTCCTTTTTCAAAAGGAACAGCAGTTCGTGTTTTCGCTGTTCCTTTTTCAAAAAGGAACAGCATTTCGAGTTTTGCTGTTTTAAGTTTTGCTGTTCCTTTTTAAAGGAACAACGTTTTGAGTTTTGCTGTTCCTTTTTAAAGGAACAACGTTTTGAGTTTTGCTGTTCCTTTTTAAAGGAACAACGTTTTGAGTTTTGTTGTTCCTTTTTAAAGGAACAACGTTTTGAGTTTTGCTGTTCCTTTTCAAAGGAACAACAGTTGTGAGTTTTTGCTGTTCCTTTTCAAAAAGGGACAGCATTTGCGAGTTTTTGCTGTTCCTTTCCAAAAGGAACAGCAGTTGACAATTTTTAGACAGCACTCATGATCTTAGGAGAACGGCATCCCAACTATTTGCTTGCATGGATTCTTCTCTTTCAAAAGGAACACCATAGTCATATCTTTGTCTCAGTGATGATTCATATTGAGGATGCTTTTTCACCCATCATCTCTCCAGTCTTTAAGATACAGCTATACACTTATGCAATGAACATCAATTACAACACGCCGAAGTTAGGATATCATAAAATCGCTATCTTTATAGAGCCTAGTATTGATAAGAGGACAAGAGGGGGGACATACTTACTTCTCATCCCCGTTGTCATTGACTTATTCCCATTGCCCCGGTTGGTTATCTTTATCATGGCGATTTCCTTAAAAATTTTCTCTGATTATTACATAAGAATAAGAACAGAGGATTTATATCTTCCTGTTGGGATGATAAGACTTCTTCCACCATTCCCACTCTTAAGGAGTGATGAACCACCCTTATGTGTAAATATATAAGAAAAAGTACTGAAAAAACAAGAGAAAAATGATGACGAATGTGAATTATTGTCAAATGCAGGATAAGGGGTCTCATCAAGAGCCAGCCTACCATGATCACCAGGTTGGAAGCGAAGTGGCATTCCCAGCATGGCCACCATACCAGGGATATGGTCCAAAGGTACACTAACTAAGCAGACCTTGGAACAGGGGGTCTCATCACGAGTCGGCCTGTCCACGTTTCGCGCCTTCTTGGTGAATGGAATTATGGCTACCTGGTTACCAAGCCAGCATAATGGCCTGTATTTTGACAAAATATTTTTATACACATACAGGATCATGGTTCCGGGGGTGAAATAAACAACTCTGCCAAGGTTATGGACACCTGTTGGCAGTAGAGCTCTGTTAATGGTATCGAAGTCATAAATGGTTACACCAACAGGGATAATATTAATACCTCTTTGTTTCTTCTATCCTATGAATAATTCATATTTTATTCCCCGATTAACATATCGCATGAATAATCATTACTACCAATCATGGCAAAGGAACTGACAATGACCCCTCGGGACTTCGTACGAGTGACAGATGTCCCATCCCCCGGCCTCGCATCATATTATGAAAGCTCTTATGTAAAACGCGATCCACCTTTTTGCCTCGATTTCGGTATTTAGTTGTCTATCCAAAACATGGCGTAATTTTATATGCTGTTCTTTATGACTGGTAACACGATGGCTGCTGCTCCTCTATTTGACGGCTGGGGCAGCCTATCACATCGTGGGGGGGGGAAGGTAATCTCATTACTCCACGGGGTACGTGTCACCACACCATTCGGGGTAGATAGTGTACGAAGGAATGGCATGGTTTAACGGTATGATAATTCTATTTTACGCAAAGTTTCCATCCGCAATCCATTTTTGCTGCATGCTCTGTTTTTTTGCGACGATCACCTTCTCTGCATCCCAAAACAGCTCAGGCAGTTGCTGTTCCATTAAAAATCCTTAGTAGAACCATGGGAGGTAAGGCAGTCCGAAGCGAGCCCCAGGAATTGACAGCCTCTGCTGCTGCTCGGGAGATCCTGGAAAAGGCTGGATGGCTGAATTATTTCAATCGCCTACAAGAACCAAACGAGACAGTGGCGTTGGAATTTCTGCAAAACTTGCAGGAAGACTACTCCACAGTAAGAGAAAGACGGATACTGGTCACTGACGATGTAATTGCAGAAGTTTCAGGCCTACCAGCCACCGGACCTGTATGGACGCTGAAGAAAGAAAGACTGCAGAAGATTATGGATATTTTTTAGGATGAAGGCCAAAGCTTGACAGTGAAAGGGAAGGGAGTTCTGCCAGCTACGTTAGGAGAACCCTGGACCGAACTAGCAAAGATAGTACAGAGCTAAATTACTTGCGAAGGAAGGAAGGACGTGGTAAGACCTCGCCATCTTAAACTCTTAGCTGTTTTAAAAGAAAAATGTTCTGTAAATATGCCTGCACTTTTAAATTCGCTATTGCATGATGCGGCCCAAAGCCTGAAAATGGCCCAGCACGTAGATGCAGTTGTTAGCCACCATGGATTGATTCGATTGATAGTGAGCCATAGTCTCACTCAACAGCAGAGCATCTGGGAGGAGCTCATTGCATTGATTGAGGGGGGATTGATTGCACCACCCCCAAAACCTAAAACTTCCTCCAGCACGCCAGAACAATCAGAGAAACGCAGAGAAGTGGCAGCTGGAAAACGTGTCGCTCCGAAACAAAAGCATTCTTCAGATACACCGGAGCGACCAGAAAAACGTAGAGAAGTGATAGCAGAAAAACTTGTTGCCTGTACACCTGAACATCCAGAAAAACCAAGGAAATCAGTTCGGCTAGCTCGAATACGAGGGAGGCTGGAAAAGTTTCGGAACACCAGCCAACCAATTGAGATTACAGACGAACCTCCAGAACCAGAAGAAATACCTTCTGATGAAAATGCTGGACAATCTGGGGACGAGGCTGAACAAGCCAGAGAAGGAGGTAAGGAAGGAGAAATGCACTCCGAAGCTGAACACTCCAAGGCAATCACTGAACAGGACAATCGGGAGGAGGAAGTAATACAGCCAGAAAGCAGCTCGCTGCGAGACCCTGTGGGCGAAGAAGAATTGACCGCAATCATGGCTAGTTTGGGGGAATATGGCCAACCCTCCAGCCCAGCAGGTCCTCCCGATGGACCGCCAGAGGAAGGGATACCCGAGAATTCACATGCAGAGAACCAAGGAGAAGAAAATCCATCTGTTCATGAGGAAGAAATAAGGGATACCAACCGGGAACAATCTGTTCCCGAAGCACCAGAAGAAATGCTAGACATAGGGGCAGATTTAAGGGCCAGGCCCAAACCCTCTGCCGAGACAAGGGAAATCAAGAAATTGAGGACTAAACAGTAGAGGCTGCTGAGCACTATAGCCCGGCTCCGACAGAAAATTCGCATTCTGAAAGCTAGTCTGAGGATACAAAGGACCACACAGAAGAGGAAGAGGACCGCTACAGCAGAATCCCGTCGAACAAGAAGTCGAGGGACTTACACTCGCACTGTTGGTCGAAACCCGATTAGAAGACCTGCAGCTGTTCCAAATGACGCTGAGGAACAAACTATTGTTCCAATGGCCACTGAGGGACAGACTGTTGTTCCAATTGATAATGAGGAACAAACTGCTATTCCAATTGCCACTGAAGAACAGACTGTCGTTCCATTAGCAGAGGAACCACAACAACCTTTTGTTCATGTCAAGAAAGAAAAGGAGAATAAGGAGATCCAAACAGAGGCACCGCCCTCAGGGGTGATCCGGGTTCTGAACTCTAAGCAGCATAACAAAAAGGTTCAGGTAAAACTCCCGACCTCTACGGCCTTATGGAAAAAGGATCCAAAAACAAGAACCTTGCATAAAATGATGAAGGAAGCTCAACAGGAAACTGAACAATTGAAGGAACAAACAGTCCCCCGGGAGAAATATGAAGAGTTGCAGCAGCAACTTCGGAATATTAGTCAGTCCGAGAGCCAAGCCTTCGAAGGCTGGCAAAAGGAGCAGGAAAAGGTTGCAAAGGTAACTCGTCGATTAGATATTGTTGTTAGGCAGATGGACACTGTGTGTTCCTTGTATAATGACGTTCTAGCCTGTAGGGCCCCTGCTAAAAACTATGCTTTATTTTTTCTTGAACGATATTTACGATTAAAGATAAAAGCTGTCAGGGCAGGTGCCCCTATACAAATCAATACTCTTAATGATTTCATAGATTGTTGCAAGCATTATGGAATTAAGGTCCAAAGATTATTATGTGAATTTTACTTGCATAACCTCGTGCTAGACCAGGAAACTGATTTAAATCCTGGCCCTTTTGTTGGGGACATACAATTGCAAGCCTTTGTTTCCTTCGGGGTTAATCAGCTAAAATGGCTCAGGGCTTATACCACTTTTCAGAGACAGGAAAATAGCCTAGACTTGTGGGTGAGAGCCGAGCCTAGAGACCCAGTACTGTTATGGAGAGCACATAGGAACCTTATGAGAACCCCGGGTGTTATGGAGACATTAGGACCCATGCATGAGGACTTAATCAGACAAAATTTGGAATATTTTCTGACTATTAAAGACCTTGCTACCGATGCTGCAAAATTCCGATATCAGATTTCGAACCCAAACATCCAGCTCAGGGAACCATTCAGATATGAAAATTTTGAGCTGGTAGCCAGTCGATTGAACCTTTATGGCGAGCGAATTTTGCAAGCAGGGCCATCCTGGTTAGGGTATCGATTTCGTAGTCCAATCATTTGGCACCCTGCACCCGGATACCAGGCCTTGTATGAAATGCCTGAAGGTCAAACAAATCAGTTTTTTGATGATTTGGTTGCTCATCACGGTTGTAGGCCTCCACACGAGATTCCCTCTCCGGCCTACTCTCTTACTGCTTTGCATATCAACTATAATGTTTTCATGAGGGCATGAAACAGGGTAAGCAGGGGGGTGTGTGGAGCTCTGGAAAGGTATGTTTTTGACAAACAATTTAGTGACTTTTCGGTAGCAATTGTAACCCTTTCTGCATAATGAACTTAAAGAGATAAAGCATTTTTAGTAGAATATGTGAGAATTAGTATGAAAATCTTAATCATTGATAATTGTTATTTTTTCATGCAGAAAAGGGTGGAAACGAAGGATTACTGTTTAAGAGGAAAAGACAAAGGAAGAGTAACTGCTGTCCCTTTGGAAGGGAACCGGATGCGAACGAGATCAAGCGGATCGAAGCAGAACGACCCGGGAAAGAAAGAAGAATTATCGATTCGGCGGAGCAGGGAAAGGAAAATCAAGGATTAACGGCTTGGCGAATCCCTCAGGATCTTTGATCCTGAGGGATCGTTGTCTTGCTTATTTTTGCTACCTAGATACCTCCGCCATTACTCTTATAAAAAGGGGCAGCAGTGTTAAGCTCAGGAGACCTTTTTTCATATATGTAAATTTAAGTCTCAGTTTGAACTTTGATCATCGAGTCTCGTTAAGACTTGTTTTGCTGTACTTTTGTTGATGCATTAATACCAAAGACTTGGTGCTTTATTTCATCTCTGCGTCTGGAGTAATCTAAGGCGGTGTATCCTTGGAAGCTAAGGGCCCGGCTCCGAAGGACACTTGCTTTTGTATCATTATAATTTGATTTTTGTGTGGATTGTTTATATAGTTTGGTAATCTGACGTGTTTGTCATATGCTGTTCCATGCTCTGTTACGACTAATTCATTAATTGTTTCATTCGGGAAATTTATGTAAGTGACTATGTATTGTGTGAATGAATCTTTTCAGAGTTGATTGCATGTTCACTATTTAAGCCAACTGTTTCTGTTACAGAGCCTTCATATTGAATATTGTTGTATTGGATTCATTTGAACTCTTATTTGTGGGAATCCGGAAGTAATATTATTCTATCTGGAAACATAGTCATATTCTCTGGAATCATCAGATTGCTATAGTAAGTGTGTTGTGTATATATGATAAATGCTGTTCCATAATTCATTTGTGAATATCGCCTCATAAAGTAAAGTTCATTGGAATTGCTTTTGAAGATTGTTATTTGGGAGTTTAGTTCAATAGAGCAAGTTCAGTTCTAACTCGCGAGATCTAGTTTACTGAGTTGCTGTTCCATTTATTTCCGTTCCATTTACTGCTGTTCCATTTCAGATTTGTTGTTCCACTTTCCGTTTGCTGTTCCATTTTACTTTCTGTTGTTCCATTTCCTTGCATTTACTGTTTTGGTGTGAGAGAAGGTCTAAAGCTGTAGTGAGTCAGCAAGTCGCTGCTTAGCTCCCAGATCTTTGGTCCATACTCTATTTTTCTTCCATCAGTTTCTAGAGGGATGGGTTATCGCTTCCACACCCTTGACTGATAAATCGCCTGGTGTGATTCCTTTCTTTTAAAAGCAGAATTAGTTATAGTTTAGCATCCATTTACTCTTGTATTTTCTAGACACTGTACTACGAAGCATTACTCTGACGAATATCCTCGGATTGAGCTACTCTTTGCAATAACAAAGCGTTCCCGGATTGACTTATTAATGTAGCATAACTAGAGGTGAAAGAGACCCTTGTTACAGCTCTACATAGCCAAGATGCCTCAGAACTTCTTCAAGTGGCAGAACAACAAAGGCAAATCTCTTGAGTGCAAATTGTATTTCATATTGGGAGCATCCTATAGTAGTGATAGTGGATTTTGCCTCATTCAGCACCATACCCGTAGCTTTTAGGAAAGTACCCAGGGCATAATGGAAAGATGTGAGATCGCCTATACCTCCATTTAGGAATACAAGAACATCATCAACAAACAACAAATGGGTCAATGTGCAAGCGTCGATAATTTTGATTCCCCTAACTCGCCCTTGCCTGTGTTCCTCTCCAAGAATTCTACTGAGACCCTCCATTATGAGTAGGAAGAGTAGGGGGGATAGAGGGCATCCTTGCCTCAACCCTCGTTCTACATGGAAAAAAGGGGATGCCGAACCATTTACAAGCACACTATAAGATACATTGGTGATGCAACACATGATCCACTTGATGAAGGTATAGGGAAAGCCTAGATGGGTTAACAGGATTCAGATGTATAGCCAGTTAACTTTGTCAAAGGCTTTGGATAGGTCTATTTTCAAGATCATTCCTTTGAGTTTTCTTTTCTGTATAGAGTGGAATGCCTGAGTAGTGCATCTATCTGTTCTATAAGAAAGAAAACTACTCAGGGGAGATGTGCAAAGACAAGACAGATTTTAGGCGATTGGCAATGATTTTTGAAATGATCTTGTAGATGAAGTTACATAAAGAAATAGGCCTAAAGTCATCATAGGTCGAGGGCTTATCGACTTTAGGAATGAGAGCTATGAATGTGGAGTTGAGGCCTTCCCACATCCTTCCCTTTCTATGGAATTCTTCTATGAGTCTTAGGAGATCCAGCCCTAGAATGTCGAAAAAGGCAGTGTAAAATTCTACTGTCCATCTGTCTGGTCCCGGGCTCTTATCTTTCTTAAGCCACTTGAGGGTTGCTTCGAGCTCATCAAGGGTTACTTCTTTAGTAAGTTCTTGTTCGGCCTCCTGATCAACAAATCTGGGGAAAGACTGTGCTATACGCATTACTTCAGCCAGAGTAGCTGTGGGAGGTTCCTTGAAGATGTCTTTAAAATGTGTATTTGCTAGAGCTGCCAAATCACGGAAGGATTGCATGGATTGTCCTTGTCCGTTTTTGAGCTCCCATATTGTGTTGATCGCCTTCCTCCCGTTTGCATATTTATGGTAAAATTTGGTGTTGTCATCTCCTTCCTTGAGCCAGATTGCACGACTTCATAGTCTCCAGCTCTCTTCTCTTTCCTTTAGAATTTGTGTCCTTCTTTGCAGAAGAGAGGCCATTTTGTCTTTATGTTCCTAAGAGTCAATGATTCCTCCAGTTCCCTCCTCAAAGGTAAGGATTGCCTCCTCTGCTCTTCTGAGAAGATGCTCTTCCTATTCTCTTTTCCTATGTGCCCATTCTTTTGAGAGGGATTTCAATTCCTTCATGTTATGAGAAAACCCCTCCGCTATGTTTCCCTCAGTGCCAACTGGGTGGGTCTTCCAAAAATCAACCACCATCCTCATATAATCAGCGTCCTTTAGCCAAGTAGAATTAAATTTAAAGGGAGCCTTGGGCTTTTGAATGGCATCTTGTATCTCCAGGTAGATGGGCCTGTGATCTGATAAGCCACCCAAGCCAACCCATTGTCTGATGCGGGTGCCACTGCTGGCCAGAGTTTCTTTAATGAGGAATCTGTCAAGCCTCCTGGCCAGGCTAGCCTCACCTAGTCTGTTGTTCCTCCAGGTGGGTTGTATTTTAGCAGAAGGGATGTCTATAAGGTTATGATCCTCCAATAGATTCTCAAAAAAGACTGACAGAGTATCCAATTGTGCTTGTTGACCCCATGACTCTGCAAACCCTATAGAGAAATTCAGATCCCCTCCCAGGATTATGTTATCTTGCTGTAGAATAGATGAGCTTAGCAGTTTCCTCCAGTATTCAGCCTTGTCTCGGCAGGGGCCATATACATTAATGATTCTGAAGTTGGCTTCTAGGGAGGATGAGAAAATGTCGGCTCCCAAGTATCCAATACCCCCCCAAACACTAAGCAATTTGATGGAGCGGGTACAAATGCCCAGGGCAACCCCTCCAGATTGGCCTGTTGCATCAAGCAAGTGAAAGGACCAACCCGGGAGCCAAGATTCTAGGAGGGGAGTGATGGAGCAGGCAGGTCCTAGGGTTTCTTGAAGAAAGATGATGTTGACAACTTCCATAGAGATTAAGCGCCTCAAGGCTAGTTTTTTCCCAGGACTAGCCATCCCACGACAATTATAGGAGAGCATCTTCATGGAGGGGGAAGATTTAGGGTTTGCTTTGCTCTAAGAACCCAGTCAATTGTTTTTTGTTTGCCCGAGGCAATGTCCTCCCCTACCTGATGTTTGGCTCTGGTGAGTGAGGAGGGGTGACCCCGAGTAGGTTTGGGTAAGGAGGGAGTGGAGTCGACATCAAAACCTACAGCGTCGAGGCCCTGTGATTGAAGCCTTGAGTGAAGAGGATATCTGTGATCGGGGCAGGTAGAATGAGCAGAGTGCGGGAGTGGAGGGGCCTCAGGGATGGAAGGCTGAGGTATGGTGTAAACGGGGGGGGAGGCGCGATGGAGCAGAGCTGGTTGTTGGGGATCTGCCGAGGGGGTCCAGGAGAAGGGTGGGGAGCCGGGGAAGGAGGGGAAGAACAGAGGGGAACTTCCAAGGGGGAAGAAACTCTATCATGTGAAAGAGAAATAGATGTATAATGTAAATCAGATGTAGAGAAAGCAAAGGAGAGAGGAGGGTTTTCCATACCCGCGGTAAAAGTGTCCCCTGTAGCCGCCCGAGCTCTCGTCAGTGGTGGAGAGGGTGGCCGAAGTGGAGCTTTTCCCTGCTTCTTCTTAGGACCTTGCTCGTGCACCCTTCCTTCCTCTACAGGAACCTGCAGTGGCTATTCTTCAACCTCCTTAGCGTGCTGGGATGGTTCCTGAGGGATGGCGTTGCTTGTAACATTTTCGTGAGGTCTTTGTCCCCCTTTGATGTTCAGCGGGCATTCCCTGAACACATGGCCAACCTTGTGGCATCGACGACATCTATAGGGCACTCCTTCATAATCCAGCAGTTGTTTCCTAGAGTAGGTCCACCATTGAATGGTGATATGCTCCTGCAGACCCCCTCTTATATCCATATGCACCAGTACTCTGGCATAAGCCATCTTACTAGTAGAGAGGTAGGATTTTTCAAACTCCATGTACATGCCAAGAGAGTTCTCGATGCGCCGAAAGATATCTTCAGACCAGAAGTGGGGTGGGAGCCTCGACAGTCTGATCCATATTGGGCCGACCCCAATCTGCTCTATTTCTGGATCAAAGAGAGGTGTCCATCGCTTCAAGAGGACGGGCGCGTGTTCAAAGTGCCAGTAAGATGATAAGACCCAATTAGTGTGGTCGGGCCTGGCAAACCTAAAAGCAAACCAGCCCCTCACAAAAGTCTGAATAGTGGGGAGGTCTGCCAAGTGATGCCCCCAGACCTCAGAGGCCCATGATTTTAGGCGAGCCGCAGAGTGGTTCCGTCCACGAATCCTTCCAACCAAAACCCTATTAGCAATGTCCATGGTTTCTGCAAGCTGAATGTCTTCCTCGAGCCACAGAATGATGTCTTCTGCTTTAGATCTAAAGCACCTGGATTTCTTGCGGGGCCTCGCTTCTGCAGATGAGTCCTCCTTTGGATCGGATCTATTCCCAGAGGTGGGAGGGTCCTCAAGTGGAGGGGAAAGTACAGATGGGAGGGTGTCTGATAAGGGAGGGATGTTCGTGAAACTTCTAGAGGGAGGGACGAGGAGATGCGGCGAGCATAGAGGCATTGAGGTTGAAAGGTCGATGAGCTGGGTAGGTTGAAGTGTGACCGAAGGATGAAGGGATGTGGGTAAGACCTGCACAAGTCTCAGTAGGGTTAGGGTTAAGGCAACCAGAGGCAAACCCTAATGAGGAAGGTGACGGCAGGGGAGTGGAGAGGGATGGCCAGGTCAGGGGATCGTCCGACAGAATCACTGGGTGGTTTGAAGGCCTAGAAAATAGAGGTAAGTCAGCAATGGCCTCATTCAGCTCGTAGCTAAATGGAACTGGGTCTTCCTTGGATGAGTGCGGGGTCGTCCAAATAGAGCCCTCCACCAGCGGGTCCTTTGAGTAATCAACAAGATCGAGGTCCATAGCTGTCGAGGGGCACGAAACTGTTGGAAATATTGAGAAGGGGGGTGAATTAGTATTTATTTTTCTGACTATTGTTTTACCAGTTTAAACATTTATTTTTAGAACACAATATGTACAACAAGAATAAATTCTTTTATTAATATAAACTTTGCAGTAAAATAGATACAATATATATAGATGGTTGCAATCTGTTGCCAAGCACCAACTTGGACTTTGGTGAGGCTCCAACCTCCAAAGCTCCAACTCTATTTCGCCAAGATACCAATCTTGGACTTAGGAGCACCAACTCCCAAGGACTTCAATCCTTCCATTTCCCGAGACACCAGTCCCAAAGGACACCTATCCTTCCTACTTCTGAGGCACCAATCCCAAAGGACTCCTATCCTTCTTACTTCTGAGGCATCAGCCCCAAGGACTCCAATCCTTCTCACTTCTGAGGCACCAACCCCAAGGGTTCCAACCCAATCTTGTCAAGGCATGCTTGATAGTAATGTTCTGCTCTCAGAACTCTTCTCTACTAAGTTCTGTCTGTTTATAGCTTCATTGTAGTCTCCATGCTAAAGCATCAATGACACTCAGTCTTCTTATGAAGGAGTCTTTACAGCTCTTCATACTACCCACATAGAATGTCCAATAGCCTTCATGACCTCTGATAATGTCTTCACACAACTTTAGTCAGTCTACTGTTAGCTACACTAAGCTCTGCATAAAGAACAACTTTCTATTCAAGCATCTGTTCTAATGTCATAGTGAATGCTTCAGCATGACTGTTTCTCTGCTGGCTGCTTCTCCCCTTCAACTGCCTACTATCCTATTGGTCCTTCGTCCCTCTTTCTGTTCTGCTGCACCCTCTTTTTGTTCTATTGGACCCTCTTTCTATTCTGTTGGACCCTCACACGGCCTCTGTTTCCTCCAGCTTATTTCAACAACGTTCAACCACTGACCATTCTCTGTTTTTCATGTTTTATCCATTCCCCATGCCTCTGTCTCCTGGTTTCCTCTCTTCGCTGGCCCTTTAGCTTCCTCAACGCTCGCTGTCATTTCCTCTGTGCTCACTTGCTTCTTCAGCTTCCTGGCTTTCGGTTTCCTCTGCGCTGTGCAAGTTCACTGACTCTCTGGGGACGTGTAGATTCATTAGACAGGTCCAAAAGATCCACGAAGAACACATCTTCCTATTTTACCGTAACAGTGCTCCTTTTGGCAATGATTGCGGGCATACACAGAGTTATTTTAGTTAAATGGAGATGTTTTTGTCCCAATCGCAATCATAATCACCATGATTCACCCCTGCTAACTGACGTTCAGTCTTCTGAACCATCGAAACAACCATCGTAATCCTTTTGGCTTAAAAACACCCCGCGCAAGCCAAATATTTCATTACATAGAGAATATGAGAAAAAATAGTCAAACAGACTAAAAGGTAGACTTCGAGAAATATTACAATTGCACCTATTCCTGTATCGGGTTCGCGCTTAAATCGCAATCGATGATTTGTGACTCTCGGGGGTCCTTTATATATCAGACCGATGACTCTGCCGATCGCTGATGGCTAATCCTCCATTGCTCCGATGGACCGGATGCAATATGGTATTAAACCATAGTTAATATGCCCATCGGGTCCACAACTCATCGCAGTCAGCGCTTCCAATGTGGCAAGTCTTTACAACTTGCGATATGCAATGGATGTGATCATAGATTAAGTCATATTGTAATGTGCAGCAAGTCCGCATGGATATGCATCGTAGTCGGGAGTTGCCCCTTGTGGAGGTTCGATGCGATATCGCTATCGGCAATCATAATGGACTGCTTGACATATTGTAGCTCCCGCTTCCGAAGTGTCGATGCAATACTCGCTGTCGGTGATCGCAAGTTGCACAGGGTTAGGGCTCGACGTTAACGTAGACCCCTGATAGCAATGTGATGTGCCGGGCCCAATACAACTCAAAACTCCCATGTATAGAGTTTCAAGTCCGCAATCCTCCTCTGATAGTGTATTTTCCCTAGAGCCAAGTCTTTCACCTCCAATAGTGTAAAAACACATATGTATAGTATATGCTCGTCCACCTGTATCTTCATGCATATAATTCTTTTGTGGCCCGATAGCTCCTGATAATATAAATGCACCCATTGCTCCTCTGATGGCTCTCTCTACTTCCTTATAGCTCTGTTTGTTCCTCTGTTGCTCCCATGTCTGTCTGCGTCCTCTGTTAGCGCTATTTGATCCTATACTTTGGCATATATGTATGGTATATATATGGCTCCTCTGTAGCTCCGATAGCTCTATTTTGGCATATATGGTCCCCGAAGGCTCCTGATGGCCCTATCTGCTTCCTCTGTGGCCCTATCTGTTGTTAAACGCATGCATATAAGCTCTTCGATGGCTCTGTTTCTCTGTTTCCTCCGTTTGCTCTGTGTGCTCCTCTTCTTTGGCATATATATATGGTCCTGCTCGCTTAGTTTGTTCCTATAGCTCTGAGAATTCAGTTTTGGCATATATTTATGTAATATATATATAGTTCCTATTACATCTATATATATATATATATAGATATATAGATATATATATATATATATATATATATATATATATATATATATATATATATATATATATATATATATATATATATATATATATATATATATGTGGCTCCTCCTGTAGCTCCTCTTGCTCCAATGTGTCTTTCAAAGACCTCCTTGCATATATGAATGCCTCTCTTGCTCTGATATCTTGCAATATGCTTTGATATGCCTCCTTTGGTAACTCCTCTTGGCTTGGCTATCCTGATGGCCTTGCTCCTGTCTCTTCATGGATCTGCTCGGCTTCCCCTCAGCTTCATGTCATCCTCTAGTATCTAGAATATTGCCATATTGACATCAATGACAACCTAGGTCAACAATCTCCCCTTTTGTTATTGATGGGGTTATCACCCCAAGAAACTCACCTAGGTTGTATATCAGTGATGCTCGGGAACATTACAAACTCAACAAAATTTTGGAAAAATAGGTGGATGAATGAAAGAAAGGATGCATATTCAAGCCGAATAACCACTCCTAGTATTATTGACGCCAGACATGGGTGAACACCCCCAGGCTACAAGGCTTTTAACCACCAATTACTCACAGTTTTAGAGAAAATGTGATGATGGAGAACACAGATCACACCAGCAGATGCATAGGACCCTGTGATGGCTAGCTGCAACCAGTTTAAAGGTTTGTAAATCTGTTTTCTAATGCACAGATAGGATGACAGCTCTCTGGCATTAAAATGATAGAAACCTGCAAACAAGTTCAATGATGCATGCTAAATCCTAACACAGAGGTGGGATGACAGCCCCTCTAATGCTAAACATTAACAACACATAAAAACTGCAAAACAGGTACAACCTGGAACAAGAAGAAGAAGTGGAAAGTGAGCAATCAACAACAAAAGAAGCTTGTATTAGCTGGAAATGCAGACCAAAAGCTGCAGGTTACAAAGTAGTTACAGTCTCCAGAAGTTGAAGCTTGCAACATAATGACATTCATCAACCTGATTACATCGTTTCTTTTGTTATATATATAATTTGTTACACAAAATTTCTCAGCTAGCCTATGCGTGGAGGTGCCTTAAATGACCACCAACCACATTTACAAACTATTATGGGCCTCTGATACATTCTGACTGTTTTAATTAACAAGTTTGACATTCTCTGATATTTTGGTGTCCTTTTTGAGCATAAGGGATATAATATGTACAATGCTCCATAACTAATTTATGTCTTGATCTGCTTGAAGCCGTCCTTCTTGTCCTCGACCGTGCTGTCTCTTTAATATAGTGGGTGAAGTATTAATCGCAGAGAGCTGGAGGATGATCACCTTCATCCCCTGGAAGCGCGGGGCAGGCCAAAACATGGAAATTGCATGGAAAACCAATGAGGGGCTAAGAACAAATGATAGCCGTCGGATGGTGTAAATAAACGGCCGAGATCTGATTTGAGGGGCTATCGGGAGCTAACAGAAATGGAGGATCGGGGTTTAACGAAAGCTGTTGGATCACCGTCAGGCAGATCCAACGGTGATTGGGGGCGGAAGACACAGGATAGTTAACGCACGGGGCGGACGGTGGTATGACGGGCGGGTGGTTTCCCCGCACTGCCTTTGGGCTGCAGGCAGTAATCGTACATATGAGCACGATCCAGTTATATAAAGATGCATGGCTGATGGGACGGCAGGGAAACTACTTTCCCCGCTACTTAATGGACGAGCGGTTTATGGGAGCGGGGATTGCGAACATCGTTGGATTATACGGGGAGTGCAATCGGACGGTCGATGAGAAAAGCACAGATAATGCACATGTCTTGAGGTGATGTGACAATTGAGGGGTGGGCCCGGGCTTTATTTAAAGCTTAGGGTTAAAAAATTTATTATATGTGTGGGGTTATGGATTAAAACCTTAGAGATAGGGATTAAAAAAAAAATGCGTTTGAACGAGGTTTACACGGGATATATGGGTTTTGAACAGGTTATAATGGTTTTCAGGAATTTATAAAGGGTAGAGGGGTTTAATATTATTAAAAACAAAAGCACCCAAGGGTTAGAAGAACATGGTTTAGGTGGGCTTTTGTTAAAACAACAGGTGCCCGGGAGCCAAGGGAAACAGAATTATAACGGGTTTATGATGATAATAGAGAAAAATGGCACTAACGGGGTTATGGGAGAGTAGGGAAAAATGAAAGGGAAGGAGGAAATGAAGGTGGTGGGAGTCATAGGGATAAAGAAAATGGAATGGGAAAGAATGAATGAACTGCTGCCAGCCCTTCCTTTTCAGAAAACACCACGGCCAAGCTGTCCTTGACCCTAAAAAATGCTCAAACATGTAGCAGTGCTAACATTTGGCTCCTTCTAGGGATGAGATCCTCCCTGTGAGGTCTCAAGAACCTGCAGATCAATGCCTTCCTGATGAAAACCAATTTAGCAAAATTCCTAGTGTTCCATTGGGCATGGAGTCTATTTTGCTTGCAAAATTGGTAAAAACGAAATATTTACAACTTTCAAAGCCCAAGGCCTTAAATCGTATAAATTTTCAGAAAATTCCCATTAACTGGGCCGTCAAAAACTGTCTCCCCTCCCATACTTTTCAGTATGAAGGTGTTGTTCCCATGAATCTGTGAAATGACAAAAGGACCTGTCCAGAAAGCATCAAATTTTCCATGATTGCCTTTCTTTTTCGTTAGTGCATCCCATTTCAAAACCAAGTCACCAACCTGAAAATTATCCATTTTTGTCCCTTTGTGAAAAGCATCCTTGATTCTCTTCTGATGTGTTGCAGCCCTTTCCACCAGCTGTTCTCTAATTTGATGTAACTCTGTCAAATCAGTGATTCTTCTTGCCATGTCTTGTTCCTCATTTTGCTCTTCTTGAAAGAACTTTTCCATAGCGAGAGTTAAATGAATTGGGAATACAGCCTCAGTGCCATACACTAGTTTGAATGGAGAACTCCATGTGGATTTCTTGATGGTCACTCTGTCAGCCCACAGTGCATATTTAAGCTTGGAATCCCAATTATTTTTATTGCCCTCTAATAGCTTTTTAATTATCCTGATCAGACTTTTATTAGAGGATTCTGCTAGACCATTTCCCTGTGGATAATATGAGGTGGAATGAACAAGTTTAATGCCCATTGAAGCACACATTTCCACCAGCTCTTTTGCCCTGAAGGCTGCTGCATTGTTTGTGATTAGTTTATGTGGACAACCAAATCTGCTGAAGATATTCTCTGTCAAAAACTTCATGACCACATTATGATCAACCTTCCTTGTAGGGACTGCTTCAATCCACTTCGTGAAATAATCAGTGGCTACTAATATCCACCTGTGCCGGCCACTGGAATATGGATTGATTTCACCAATGAAATCCAAACCCCACTACTGAAAAGGTCCTTTTGCCTGAATTGGTTTTAGGGGCAGAGATTTCAACTACTGTTTTCCTTCAAATATTTGGCACCTGTCACAAGATCTAACAAAATCAAATACATCAGAAAATAAAGTGGGCCAATAGTACTCGGCTTTGAGAATCTTATGGGCTATAGTTTTCCAATAATGGTGCCCTCCACACATGCTGTTATGAAATTGTTGCATGACTTCTTTTGACTGTTCCTTGTCTAGACACCTTAGAAATATTCTAGATGGATCCCTCCAATAGAGCAGATTTTCATTGATGCAATATTTTGCTGCTCTAAGTTTTAAAGTTCTGGCCTGACTTTGATTAAATTCTGAAGGTACTTCTAGCTTCAGCAAGAAATTAATTATTGCAGCATACCAGTTACATGAAGCTAGATTCTCGGCCACTGATTGTTTCCTTACTGTTTCAACTGTTTCCTCTTCTTCTGCCTGACCATTTTCTGCCATCGTGCACAGTAAATCAACATCTAAAGACCTGCAATTTTCTTCAGCCAATAATTTGGCAAGACCCTGACCTCTGACCAATGTTAAATTCAATCATTTTAGCAATCCACTTTGCCCTTCTTCCATCAGCATCAGGTTGAGTTAGGACATCTTTTATTGCAGCAGAGGGCACATATGCAATTATTTTTGAATGCAAGATATAAACTCTGAAAGCCTTTAAGGATTTAATAAGAGCATATGCCTGTTTTTCTATAATATCATACCTCAGTTCAACATCCCTCAAATTCTTGCTGAAAAATGCCACTGGATGCTCTGAACCTTCTTCATCTTGCTGCAATAGAACAACTGCAATAGTGTCTTCAGAGGCAAAAGAAAATATGTGGAACTCCTTGCTGTAGTCTGGACTTATTAATGTGGGAGCCTCCATAATAGCCTTCTTAATTGACTCAAATGATTGTCTTGCTGTATCAGTCCATCTTACCTCTGCTCCTTTCTTCAACATGGAGGTCACATGCTTAACCAATTCTGCAAAATTCGGAATAAACCTCCTGAAAAAATTAATTTTGCCCAGAAAGGATTGGATATCCTTCTTTGATCTTGGGACAGACAAAGTCTGTATGGCTTTGACTCTTTCTGGGTCAATCTGAACACCTGCAGTAGACACAATATGTCCTAACAACTTGCCTTCACTTAAAGCAAATTGAGATTTTTTTGGATTGACTGATATTCCAAACCTTCTACACTTCAGAAACACTTTTCTTAGGTGCTGCAAATGATTTTGATGGTTGCTGGAGTAAACTGTTATATCATCAAGGTAGATGAGGACAAATTTGTCCTTCTCTCCCACAAATGCTATGTCCATAGCTCTCTGAAAGGTGGCTCCAGCATTCATCAATCCAAATGGCATTTTGGCATACATAAAAGTGCCCCAAGGAGTGGTGAATGCAATCTTTTCTTGATCATCTGGGTGCACAACAATTTGATTAAAGCCTAAAAATCCATCCAAAAATGACATCACTTTAGCTCCTGAGACCTTTTGCAACAAGTGCTCCATCTTGGGCAGAGGATAGTTGTCTTTCTTGGAGCATTTGTTCAAATTTCTGAAATCAACACACAGTCTGATTTCACCACTCTTCTTCCTCACCACCACTAGATTGGCCACCCACTTTGAATATCTGAGAGGAACAATGATCTTGGCAGCCAGCAACTTTTTAATTTCTTTCTCAATTAGTGGATGTAGAGGAAGTAGAAGCCTGATTTCTCTGCCTCCTTCTGTCAGCTTGGCCTTTTAGTTTTTCTGCAACCATGATATTAGATTCTACTTCTAAGGCTGCATCATGCATGTCTGCCAGTGTAGCACATCTCCTTTCTCTCAATAACAGGAAAAAATCAGAGTCAAAAGCATTGGAATAAGTGAGTTTAGCAAAGGTGGGAGTAGGCTTTACCTCAGCTGGTATCTTACTATACATTCGGTTAATTTTTTATTAAAATCAGGTATTGACTCTCCATTTTCTCTCTTCAGATTAACAAACTCAGTATGATAATACAGCAAGTCCTTTTTATCTCCCCATTGCTTCAAAAATGCATCATCTAATGCTTCAATATTTGTTATGGATCTTTGGGGTAGTTCTCTGAACCACTTCCTAGCCTCTCCATCAAGGCTCTAGACAAAAATTCTCATCCACACATCATTTTCACTTATATCTAAATTATCAGCATAACTGTAAAAAGCTTCAAGATGTTCTTCTGTTGTTACTCCCTCCGTTCCAGTGAATTTAGGCATATATTTTTGATATTCTCCCACAGGCATAGGATTTAAAGGCACATGCAACACCAATGGTCCATATCTGGCAGCTACAATTCTTTCTATCCTCGTAGGTGCTTGCTGTCCTGCCATGATTGGAATATTTGGAAGAATACTAGCAGATGGAGCAGTAGGAAGTAATGTGATGGATGGCAGTGATAAAGGGATGTTTTGGATTGAAATGGAAGCTTTCTTTGGACTGAGATTCAAAGAGGAACTAACTGTACAAGGGGCTGAACCAATCTCTGAAGACTTTTCCTTATTAACAGTGTTGTGTTCTAAATCTTCAAACTGTAAATCTTCAGCAATAACTTTATCTTTCAGAGATGAATTAGATTTCTTAGGCTTACCTGATCCTGATGCCCCTTTCTATGATGCTTTTTTCGATTTGATAGTCTTCTCAGGTTCAGGCACTGGTTCAGCTGGCAGCTTCTGAGGATTTCTTCGAGTATGTCTCATAAACTGAGCCAGAACTTCAATGTGGAGTCGCCAAATGATGGTCTTCCACCAATGGAGTCACCAGATAGATGATTACAACCAGAAACTGTGTTCAAACCTTGTCTGTCATCAAAGCTTGAAGTTGTGTCGTTCTCCCAGGGAAGCTGAGCTTCAATTCTCCTTTCCCTAGCAACGGCGCCAATTAATGTTATCACCCCAAGAAACTCACCTAGGTTGTATATCAATGATGCTCGGGAACATTACAAACTCAACAAAATGTTGGAAAAATAGGTGGATGAATGAAATTAATGCTTCATATTAAAGCCAGATAACCACTCCTACTATGATTGACCCTAGACATGGGTGAACACCCCCAGGCTACAAGGCTTTTAACTACCAATTACTCACAGTTTTAGAGACAATGTGATGATGGAGAACACTGATCACACCAGCAGATGCATAGGACCATGTGATGGCCAGCTACAACCAGTTTAAAGGTCTGTAAATCTGTTTTCTAATTTACAGACAGGATGACAGCTCTCTGGCATTAAAATGACAGAAACCTGCAAATGAGTTCAATGATGCATGCTAAATCCTAACATAGAGGTGGGATGACAGCCCCTCTGATGCTAAACATTAACAACACATAACAACTGCAAAATAGGTACAACCTGGAACAAGAAGAAGAAGTGGAAAGTGAGCAATAGACTAACAAAATAAGCTTATATTAGTTGGAAATGCAGACCAGAAGCTGCAGGTTACAAAGTAGTTACAGTCTCCAGAAGTTGAAGCTTGCAACATAATGACATTCATCAACCTGATTACATCGTTTCTTTTGGTATATATAGAATCTGTTACACAAAATTTCTCAGCTAGCCTATGTGTGGGGGTGCCTTAATTGACCACCAACCACATTTACAAACTATTATGGGCCTCTGATACATTCTGACTGTTTTAATTAACAAGTTTGACATTCTCTGATATTTTGGTGTCTTTTCTGAGCATAAGGGATATAATATGTACAATGCTCCATAACTGATTTATGTCTTGATCTGCTTGAAGCCGTCCTTCTTGTCCTCGGCCGTGCTGTCTCTTTAATACAGTGGGTGAAGTATTAATCGCAGAGAGCTGGAGGACAATCACCTTCATCCCCTGGAAGCGCGGGGCATGCCAAAACATGGAAACTGCATGGAAAACCAATGAGGGGCTAAGAACAAATGATAGCCGTCAGATGGTGTAAATAAACGGCCGAGATCTGATTTGAGGGGCTACTCGGAGCTAACAGAAATGGAGGATCGGGGTTTAATGAAAGCCGTTGGATCACCGTCAGGCAGATCCAATGGTGATCAGGGGCGGAAGATGCAGGATAGTTAATGCATGGGGTGGACGGTGGTATGACGGGCGGGTGGTTTCCTTGCACTGCCTTTGGGCTGCAGGCAGTAATGGTACATATGAGCGCGATCCAGTTATATAAAGATGCGTGGCTGACGGGACGGTGGGGAAACTGCTTTCCCCGCTGCTTAATGGATGAGCGGTTTATGGGAGCGGGGATTGCGAACATCGTTGGATTATACGGGGAGTGCAATCGGACGGCCGACAGGAAAAGCACAGATAATGCACATGTCTTGAGGTGATGTGACAATTGAGGGGCGGGCCCAGGCTTTATTTAAAGCTTAGGGTTATAAACTTTATTATATGTGCAGGGTTATGGATTAAAACCTTAGAGACAGGGATTAAACAAAAAATGCGTTTGAACGAGGTTTACACGAGATATATGGGTTTTGAACAGGTTATAATGGTTTTTGGGAATTTATAAAGGGTAGAGGGGTTTAATATTATTAAAAACAAAAGCGCCCGGGGGTTAGAAGAACATGGTTTAGGTGGGCTTTTGTTAAAACAACAGGTGCCCGGGAGCCAAGGGAAACAGAATTATAACGGGTTTATGACGATAATATAGAAAAATGGCACTAACTACGTTATGGGAGGGTAGGGAAAAATGAAAGGGAAGGAGGAAATGAAGGTGGCGGGAGTCATAGGGATAAAGAAAATGGAATGGGAAAGAATGAATGAACCACTGCTAGCCCTTCCTTTTCAGAAAACACCATGGCCAAGTTGTCCTTGACCCTAAAAAATGCTCAAACATGTAGTAGTGCTAACAGATGGCAATATTCTTCTTCTCTCCCCCTTTGACATTAATGGCAAAGGAGTGCTCTGGGACCCCCCCTATCAAACTGCTTTTGTTCTTCATGAATGTTAGATCTTCATGGGTCTGTGACTCCCCCTGTCATAGTTCTCTTCTTGTTTTTACTCAAGATAGAAGGATTGATGCTTTATCATCAATTAACACATTATTCCCTCTTCATGTCTCAGAATTGCTTTATCATGGCTTCAACAATGCTTAAGGATGCTCTAGTTCAATGCTTACAATCAGATTTCAAATACTTATATGCCAAGTGTCCAAGTCCAGGCTTTTATGCTTCAATCCATATTGTTGTCTCCACAGGTAACATTGAGAGGCCTTCATAGTCTGAATCAAGAGAAAATGCCCCTGAGATTGTCTTTCTTGCTATCTTTCTTCAGATCTAAGTTCCTTTGTGTCTCTGTGCCTCTCCTTAAGTTACTGCCATCTAGTATTCAATCATCATTGCATTTGGACAAAAATGTGAGGGGTTGTGCCTTACTGTTGCTATATTTCTTAAGTGATCTGTATCAGCTTAAGTTATGCTTGACTGCACAACATTCTCCTTTCTATGAGCCATCTTGTCCTTGTGTTCTTGCACACATCTCTGCATGTTATTTTCCTAGTAGATTCAGATATCCAGTCTATGCCTGTCGTTTAAATCCAATTGCTGATTTGCATCTTCATGTAATGCTTCAGTTTTGTTATATGCTGCCAGCTTCTCTTATTTCAAACTCCATTCCAGATGTATCTGTTTGTTTGAAGACTCCCTTTATTAGTGTCCAGAATTTATCTGTTCTCACATTAAATCCCTGATTTAAGACATAAACTTCTGTGATAACAGCACCATGGTTGTTTTCCCTATTTTATCTAGCATTAGATGACTTTCTCTGTTTCTTCAAATACTACTTAGTAATTAGGTGGAATGCAACTTTAACAGCAGTCCAAAGCATGGTT